>CM061558.1:84448561-85761565 GCA_030864225.1 Capsicum baccatum var. pendulum | reverse complement strand
TGTCACGCCCCAAATCCTATTAAGGCGGACTGGCACCCGTTGCCGGTAAGGCTCGGGAGAACCAACCTGTAGCAATACATTACCTATGAACATTATAAGTTACTTTTATACTAAACATGCCCTCAAAAGATAAATGGAACTAGCAAGCCAAAAGATGTTGTATGACTAGGCCGTTGGAGCCACAATGTCTACGATACGATACATGACCATACTATACTTTACATAGTCTACAAAGCCTCTAGACAAGAAACATTATCTTATAAGGGTCGGGACAGGCCCCGCCTCATGATAAGATACTATACAATGCAAAAAGATATGATAAGACTCAAAGCCCCGAAGCAACCTGGAGCTCAGTGACTGCAGTTGATATCCTGTACTCTTACTGGGGAGGTTTATTAGCTTCTGCACCTGCAGCATGGAATGCAGGTCCCCCAACAGGGACGTCAGTACGAAATAATGTACTGAATATGTAAGGCAACATGTACCATATATGAGATAAAAGCTCAAATGAAACCATACACTGCTGTAAGGTAAAAGACCACCTTTATGAATATTGTGGAGTCATGCATCTTATAACAATTATGTTACTTTACTCTTATCACTTGTATAATCTGTGCACATCATGTAATACAAATGACCAGCTGATCAGTGGTAAATCTATATCAGGATCGACCCATGCTAGGCTTTCCTTTCACCCCTGGGATACCCCCTGTAATACTGGGATTGACCCATGCTAGGTGATTCTTTCACCCCTGGGATACCACCCAACAGAAGCAACTGTATACATATATCTTCTTATTACTTTTGATATGAATCTTTGGTGGTCGTAAAATTTGAGCTATAAGACTATAAGCATGACAAGTGACAAGTATGTGACCATGTAACATCATATCACAATGAAAAGAGTGGGTTATACAATTAGTGAAACATGTAGGACATAAACAACGTATGAACTTTATTTTGCTAAAAAGAAGACTCATATGTCATGGTGTCCAATGTATGTATGCAGCAGTGACAAGGCTCGAATCTGGACACACAAATACATGTGAAAGAGTGGAGTGGTTATATCGAAGTTTGTAAAGATCTCTATGTGCCAATAAAGACTTTGGATTCCATGCCAAATAATAAGAGATCGAATAGCCTTACATACCTCGACATATCAACTTGTTTTTACCTCGAAATGACTTCTTTTCTTCCAACTATTTATCTACAATATCATGTTTTAAAGCTAGTATTAGCAGCTAATCAATGCATCTGGACAGCCCAATCTCACAAAACACAACACTTTGGCAACAAACGTATAACCATCGACTCAATGGTGTTATTCCGACTTTCTCAATTCTAACTGTCTTCAACCAGTACACATTATCCTATACATGATGTACACAGCCTATATCAGCTCTACAACATGCTGGCAACAGTCCATAACTACAACACAGAATCATTTTACAAAATGCTCAACTAAGAAGCACAACATCTCGTCGTCTCCCTACATTTCGTCGTTAACAATTCATACTTGTCCCAACTTTGAACCAGATGCTCCCAACATATATATACATCAAATAAACCTTAACACAGTCACAAAATAGCTCAAAACACAGGGGGGGGAAACGTGAAACATCAGCCCCCTCATCAAAACAGTCCAATACCATTTTGGAAGCACATAAGATCATATAAGGATACTTGTTTCCAAAGAACTTGCAAAACAGTCCAGCAACCTTGGCAACCATATACACACTATAACATATTAATAACCTCAACTTTATATCATATCAAAGTCAAAAATCAGGGTAAGAATCGTTCCAAAGCCAAGAAAATCAAACAACAACTTTCAGGACACAAGCTGTCCAGAAATTCCTGCACAGTACACCAGCCAACTTATCTTGTTTTCCATGGAAAATTCATATCAAGTATATGGTTATTTTTACATACCTTAACTCCCAAGGTGTAAGTATAATTCAAGAACTCAAAAAGTAGCCTTTGGTTGCCTTCCAAGGTGAAGAAATGCCAAGAGAAACTTAGAGAGAAAAGCTGAAATTGTTTTGGTCTCCTACTAGTTAACCTAAGGAGCTCGGTTTTGGTCCCTTTTTAAAGGGGCCTTAGACCGACTTTCTCCTAATATTTGCAACTGATTAACTCAAGTTGGTCAATGACCAATTTTCCCCTTTCACTTGGGCCTTTTGGATCTCTAAATCAATGGGCTTTAGTGGCCCATTTTCCTTAATCTTGCTTGCACTTTGTTTGGGCCCAATTTTCTTAGTAGTGAATGAATGTAGTTGGGCCTATTATATAAAAATCTTGGGCTGAACATCTTGGCCCAATATAACGCTAAACCATTGGCTTTAATAGCCTCCCTAACTTGGGCTTCGTTTGTCGCAAGACTTGGAAAGTTTCGGCGTTAAGCCTTGTCTTCGTTCCCCTTTCTTTTTACTAACGTCTAGACTTCAAGTGAGTTCACTTATGAATGAATTATTCTCCCTCATGTATATATACATTTTTTTTTAAGCCAACCACACAGGTGACTCACCTGCTAGCTTCCTAAGTTCCATAAGCACGTCAATGATTTTCTCCGTTTAAGGCCACAGTCTCTAAATAGACTTCCATATAGTGCCCCAATCTAACACTTGAACACTTGAAAAAAAGTTTTGGTAGTAATTAAATCAAGTCGTATGTCATTTTATGTGAACATTACTAGTACATGCAAAATGTGGGGTGTTACATCCTCCCCCCCTTAGGAACATTCGTCTCGAATGTTAACATAACTGTATAGTCTAGGCAGGTTTGAATTTCTGGTCACACAACTGTTAATAACATAACTAGTATTCAAACACATACCTATTAATGTTCCTCCTCTGTATCTTTTAGTCCCTCCTTGTCTTCAAATAGATGAGGGTATTTGGATATCATTACTTTCTCCGGTTCCCACGTTATTTCTTCTACTTGGTTGTTTCTCCAGAGTACCTTTACTGATGCAATTTCTTTGTTCCTTAACTTTTTAATTTGGCGATCTAGAATAGCAACCGGTACCTCTTCATAAGTAAGATCCTCTGTGACCTGTACATCTTCTATAGGAGTGATACGAGAGGGGTCACCTATGCATTTTCGAAGCATTGACACATGAAACACTGGATGAACCATTGAAAGTTCCTGGGGTAGCTCTAATTCATATGCAACTTGTCCGACCCTCTTAGTAATCTTATATGGCCCTATGTAACGTGGGCTTAGTTTCCCTTTCTTACCAAATCTCATAACTCCTTTCATCGGTGATACCTTTAAAAATACCCAATCTCCAATAGAGAATTCCAGCCCTCTTCTCCGCATATCTGCATATGATTTATGACGACTTTGGGCTGTTTTTAGCCGTTGTTGTATCACCTTAACTTTTTCCATGGCTTGTTGGACTAAATCTGGCCCGAGCAAGGTGGTTTCACCCACTTCGAGCCAACCAATTGGTGACCTACATTTCCTCCCATACAAAGCTTCGTAAGGCGCCATCTTGATGCTCGAATGGTAGCTGTTATTATAGGCAAATTCAATAAGGGGCAAGTGTTCTACCCAGCTACCTTTAAAATCTAATGCATAGGTTCGCAACATATCCTCAAGTGTTTGAATAGTACGCTCTGCCTGGCCGTCTGTTTGGGGATGGAAGGCTGTACTCAAATTCACTTGCGTCCCTAAACTCCTTTGAAAGGACTTCCAAAATTTTGCCGTGAATTGAGCTCCTCGATCAGATATAATAGAGAGTGGGACCCCATGTAGCCTAACTATCTCTTTGAGGTATAATTTGGCATATTCTTCAGCTGTATAATCACTTCTAACTGGCAGGAAGTGCGCTGACTTCGTGAGTCTATCAACTATCACCCATATGGAGTCAAACTTATTAACTGAACGAGGCAAACCAGTTACAAAATCCATATTAGTCATATCCCACTTCCAAGTTGGAATCTCTATACATTGCATGTAACCACCTGGCTTTTGGTGCTCTACTTTGACTTGTTGACAAGTAGGACATTGAGCCACAAACTCTGCAAGGTCCTTTTTCATGCCTCCCCACCAAAACACTCCCTTTAGGTTATGATACATCTTAGTAGATCCTGGGTGGATAGAATATCTTGAATGATGGGCTTCTTCCATTATTCTCTTTCTGAGTCTGTTAACATCAGGAACACACAATCTATTTTGGCAATAAAGTACTCCATCTTGTGTAAGCCTAAACTCCTTCATTATACCTTGACTTACTTTCTCCTTAAGGCATTGTAGAATAGGATCATAATACTGTTTTTCTTTCACTTCCCTTATCAATGAAGAATCGGCAGCATTATGTACGATAATGTCCTTTCTTGGAGTTTCGAGTAGACGAACACCCAGATTGGCTAGTTGACGCAGATCCTTAGCCATGCCTTGCTTTACCCCTTTCTGATCACTGGTACCCATGAGTGTCTTACGACTTAGAGCATCAGCCACCACATTTGCTTTCCCTGGATGGTATAATATATCAATATCATAATCCTTTATTAACTCTAGCCACCTCCGCTGCCTCAAATTTTGATCTTTCTGTTTGAAAATATACTGTAAACTCTTATGATCTGTATATATGTCCACGTGCACCCCATACAAATAGTGGCGCCATATCTTTAAAGCAAATACAACCGCTGCTAGCTCAAGATCATGTGTTGGGTAGTTTTTCTCGTGTGGTCTCAATTGTCTCGAGGCATAAGCAATCACCTTACCATGTTGTGTTAGTACACACCCCAAACCAACTCCGGAAGCATCACAATACACTGCATATCCCTCTGAGCCTTCTGGAAGCACTAGCACAGGTGCTGAGGTTAGCCTGCTTTTCAACTCTTGAAAGCTCCTTTCACATGCATCATTCCATTGGAATTTGGTTTCCTTGTGAGTTAGCTTAGTAAGAGGTGCAGACATAGAAGAAAAACCTTCAACAAACCTTCTGTAATAACCTGCCAATCCAAGGAAGCTTCGAACTTCTGTAGGTGTCGTTGGCCTTGGCCAATCTTTCACAGCCTCTATCTTTTGTGAATCCACCCTTATTCCTTCATCCGATACAATATGGCCCAAAAATGCCACTGATTTTAACCAAAATTCACATTTTGAAAACTTAGCATACAACCGGCGATCACGGAGAACTTGTAGTACTAGTCGTAAATGATTTGCGTGGTCCTTTTCTGACCTTGAATACACCAGAATATCATCTATAAATACTATCACGAACACATCCAGGAAAGGTTTGAATACCCTATTCATCAAATCCATAAACACTGCTGGTGCATTCGTTAGCCCAAACGACATAACAAGAAATTCAAAGTGACCATATCTGGTTCGGAAAGCTGTCTTAGGTATATCTTTTTCCTGCACTCTCACCTGATGATAACCTGATCTCAAATCGATCTTTGAAAAGTATTTAGCACCCTGTAACTGATCAAACAAGTCATCAATTCTGGGGAGGGGATATTTATTCTTAATTGTCACCCTATTCAGTTGTCGGTAGTCAATACACATCCTCAATGTGCCATCCTTTTTACGCACAAATAAAACCGGTGCACCCCAAGGGGACACACTAGGTCTTATAAAACCCTTTTCTAACAAGTCTTTCAGTTGCTCCTTTAATTCACGTAATTCTGCCGGGGCCATTCTATATGGAGGAATAGAGATAGGCTCGGTGCCTGGTAATAAGTCAATACCAAAATCTATTTCTCATTCTGGAGGCAAACCAGGGAGTTCCTCAGGAAAGACATCAATAAATTCATTCACTATTGGAACAGACTGGATAGTTGGTGATTCTGCCTCCATGTCTCTCACTCTAACGAGATGACATATATATCCCTTTGACATCATTTTTCTGGCTTTAAAATAAGAGATAAACCTCCCTTTTGGTGCCCCAATATTGCCTTCCCATTCAAGGACTGCTTCATTTGGAAAGTGAAAGTACATCCTCTTGGTTCGACAGTCAACGGTGGCATAGCAAGAAGCCAACCAATCCATACCCATTATAACATCAAATTCTACCATTTCTAACTCGATAAGATCAGCTAATGTATCTCGGTCGCAGACAGTCACTATGCAATCACAATAGACTCTTCTAACTATAATTGACTCCCCAGTTGGTGTAGACACCGCAAGTGGTTTATTCAATAATTTAGGTGTTCTACCAAGCTTCCCAGCAACTAATGGAGTAATATATGACAATGTAGAGCCAGGGTCAATTAATGCATACACTTTATGTGAGAAGATGGACAATGTACCTATAACCACATCGGGTGAAGCTTCCAGGTTCTGTCGAGTCCCTAGAGCATATGTGCGATTTTGGGCCACGCTGGAACTAGCTGCCCCTCTAATACCTCTGCCGCGACCTATGGGAAATTGCTCACCTCTACCTGATGGAGGCACTGATGATGATGATACAACAGCTGATCTAGTAGGTTGTGCCATATCACCCCTGCGTCTTCTTGGGCAATCTTTTATTACATGCCCTGGCATACCACACCAATAACAAACATCTGTTCCCCTGCGACACGCACCTATATGATATCTCCCACATTGTCTGCAAGGCTGCCTAGGAGGCATTTGCTGGCTTCCCGAATATCCTGTTGTCCTTGTACCTTGGCCCTCACTTCTCTGCCCAAATTGATCATTTCTAGACCCTTGAAGTGGTGGTGGAGCACTAGCTGTAGAGTAAGAGGATGATGGCCTGGGTGGCCTATGAGAAAATCGTGGCCTAAACTCACCCTGGGGTGGTGTAAACTGTCCTGTAGATCTGGCCCTCTTGAATTGCCCCCTTTCTATTTCTTGTGCCCTCCTTCTTTGTCTCTGATCCTCCAGTTTCTGTGCAAAAGCTTGCATCCTCGCTATATCCATGTCTTTATTTAAAGAGGCAATGGTACAATCTCTAACCAAATATGAATCCAACCTATCGACATACCGATGGACTCTATCTGCCATAGTAGGAACAACATTAGGAGCGTACCTGGCCAGAGAATTAAATTTAAGACTATATTCCCTCACGCTCATATTCCCCTGATGGAGGTTCAGGAACTGATCTGCACGGGCCTCTCGGATCTCTAATGGCAAGTAATGATCAAGAAAGGCCATTTTGAACTCCTCCCAAGTAGTTAGAGATGTATCTATGCCTTTGGAATGCTTCCAGGCTTCGTACCACAGTATAGCCACACCCTTCAATCTATATATTGCCAACTCAGCAGCTTCCGAACCACTTACATGCATAACATCTAAGGTGCGTTGGATCTGATCAATAAAATCTTGTGGATCTTCATTTGGATCTGTCCCAGTGAATGATGGGGGGTCTAAGTTGAGGAAATCACTTATTCTCGCACTGGCTGCCCTACCTGCACCAACTGCACCTGCAACTGGGCCTTCTTGTCTTTGACCTTGGCCAGCAACTATACAAGTCAACAGTTGAACTGCATTTCTCAAATCCTGCACAGAAGCATCAACAGGTGGTTCTCGGGGGTTTTCACTACTTCCTGGTGCATCAACAGATGGAGGGGTTGGAGATGTCTGTGATAGAGACTCATCTAGAGCCTCACTCTGTCGTCTCGCCCGATTGGGTATACCAACTACCACTTCTACTTCCTTTCCTTTACCTTTACTCTTCCTTGTCTCTGGCATACTTACTGTACAAAATAATTCAGGGATTAGACATGGTACACTTATAATATTTGGCTCTATGGCACGATCTAAAGAATGAAAAGAAGTGATAACTCCTAAATGCCACGTAGCCTCTTGTTTATAAATGTGGTGCACAACACATCGATAAACATGATTCTACATAGACACGGCTTTGTAGACTCCCTAGGACAAACCGCTCTGATACCACTTCTGTCACGCCCCAAATCCTATTAAGGCGGACTGGCACCCGTTGCCGGTAAGGCTCGGGAGAACCAACCTGTAGCAATACATTACCTATGAACATTATAAGTTACTTTTATACTAAACATGCCCTCAAAAGATAAATGGAACTAGCAAGCCAAAAGATGTTGTATGACTAGGCCGTTGGAGCCACAATGTCTACGATACGATACATGACCATACTATACTTTACATAGTCTACAAAGCCTCTAGACAAGAAACATTATCTTATAAGGGTCGGGACAGGCCCCGCCTCATGATAAGATACTATACAATGCAAAAAGATATGATAAGACTCAAAGCCCCGAAGCAACCTGGAGCTCAGTGACTGCAGTTGATATCCTGTACTCTTACTGGGGAGGTTTATTAGCTTCTGCACCTGCATCATGGAATGCAGGTCCCCCAACAGGGACGTCAGTACGAAATAATGTACTGAATATGTAAGGCAACATGTACCATATATGAGATAAAAGCTCAAATGAAACCATACACTGCTGTAAGGTAAAAGACCACCTTTATGAATATTGTGGAGTCATGCATCTTATAACAATTATGTTACTTTACTCTTATCACTTGTATAATCTGTGCACATCATGTAATACAAATGACCAGCTGATCAGTGGTAAATCTATATCAGGATCGACCCATGCTAGGCTTTCCTTTCACCCCTGGGATACCCCCTGTAATACTGGGATTGACCCATGCTAGGTGATTCTTTCACCCCTGGGATACCACCCAACAGAAGCAACTGTATACATATATCTTCTTATTACTTTTGATATGAATCTTTGGTGGTCGTAAAATTTGAGCTATAAGACTATAAGCATGACAAGTGACAAGTATGTGACCATGTAACATCATATCACAATGAAAAGAGTGGGTTATACAATTAGTGAAACATGTAGGACATAAACAACGTATGAACTTTATTTTGCTAAAAAGAAGACTCATATGTCATGGTGTCCAATGTATGTATGCAGCAGTGACAAGGCTCGAATCTGGACACACAAATACATGTGAAAGAGTGGAGTGGTTATATCGAAGTTTGTAAAGATCTCTATGTGCCAATAAAGACTTTGGATTCCATGCCAAATAATAAGAGATCGAATAGCCTTACATACCTCGACATATCAACTTGTTTTTACCTCGAAATGACTTCTTTTCTTCCAACTATTTATCTACAATATCATGTTTTAAAGCTAGTATTAGCAGCTAATCAATGCATCTGGACAGCCCAATCTCACAAAACACAACACTTTGGCAACAAACGTATAACCATCGACTCAATGGTGTTATTCCGACTTTCTCAATTCTAACTGTCTTCAACCAGTACACATTATCCTATACATGATGTACACAGCCTATATCAGCTCTACAACATGCTGGCAACAGTCCATAACTACAACACAGAATCATTTTACAAAATGCTCAACTAAGAAGCACAACATCTCGTCGTCTCCCTACATTTCGTCGTTAACAATTCATACTTGTCCCAACTTTGAACCAGATGCTCCCAACATATATATACATCAAATAAACCTTAACACAGTCACAAAATAGCTCAAAACACAGGGGGGGAAACGTGAAACATCAGCCCCCTCATCAAAACAGTCCAATACCATTTTGGAAGCACATAAGATCATATAAGGATACTTGTTTCCAAAGAACTTGCAAAACAGTCCAGCAACCTTGGCAACCATATACACACTATAAAATATTAATAACCTCAACTTTATATCATATCAAAGTCAAAAATCAGGGTAAGAATCGTTCCAAAGCCAAGAAAATCAAACAACAACTTTCAGGACACAAGCTGTCCAGAAATTCCTGCACAGTACACCAGCCAACTTATCTTGTTTTCCATGGAAAATTCATATCAAGTATGTGGTTATTTTTACATACCTTAACTCCCAAGGTGTAAGTATAATTCAAGAACTCAAAAAGTAGCCTTTGGTTGCCTTCCAAGGTGAAGAAATGCCAAGAGAAACTTAGAGAGAAAAGCTGAAATTGTTTTGGTCTCCTACTAGTTAACCTAAGGAGCTCGATTTTGGTCCCTTTTTAAAGGGGCCTTAGACCGACTTTCTCCTAATATTTGCAAATGATTAACTCAAGTTGGTCAATGACCAATTTTCCCCTTTCACTTGGGCCTTTTGGATCTCTAAATCAATGGGCTTTAGTGGCCCATTTTCCTTAATCTTGCTTGCACTTTGTTTGGGCCCAATTTTCTTAGTAGTGAATGAATGTAGTTGGGCCTATTATATAAAAATCTTGGGCTGAACATCTTGGCCCAATATAACGCTAAACCATTGGCTTTAATAGCCTCCCTAACTTGGGCTTCGTTTGTCGCAAGACTTGGAAAGTTTCGGCGTTAAGCCTTGTCTTCGTTCCCCTTTCTTTTTACTAACGTCTAGACTTCAAGTGAGTTCACTTATGAATGAATTATTCTCCCTCATGTATATATACATTTTTTTTTAAGCCAACCACACAGGTGACTCACCTGCTAGCTTCCTAAGTTCCATAAGCACGTCAATGATTTTCTCCGTTTAAGGCCACAGTCTCTAAATAGACTTCCATATAGTGCCCCAATCTAACACTTGAACACTTGAAAAAAAAGTTTTGGTAGTAATTAAATCAAGTCGTATGTCATTTTATGTGAACATTACTAGTACATGCAAAATGTGGGGTGTTACAATGAAATGCCCATGTCCACAATTCTGGAGGTAGAACTCTTCGATGTGTGGGGTATTGATTTCATGGGACCATTCGTGAATTCGTTTGGAATGAAGTACATCTTGGTTGTTGTGGATTATGTGTCAAAATGGGTTGAAGCTGTAGCATTGGCCGACAACGAAGGAAAGGTGTTGTAGCGTTTTTAAAGAAGAATATCTTCTCTCGCTTTGGAGTACCTCGTACTATCATAAGTGATGGAGGATCTCACTTTTGCAACAAGCTATTCAAATCTGTATTGGCCAAGTATGGAGTCAAGCAACACAAGGTAGCTACGCCTTATCATCCCCAAACCAGTGGACAAGTTGAGGTTTCCAACCGCGAGATCAAGCAAATCCTTACCAAGACGGTTAATGCGAATAGGAAGGACTGGTCTCAAAAGCTAGATGATGCACTATGGGTGTATAGGACTGCATTCAAGACACCCATTGGCATGTCACCTTATCAGCTAGTTTATGGGAAGGCTTGTCATCTACCCATCGAGCTTGAATACAAGGCATTGTGGGCATTGAAGCACTTGAATCTGAATTGGGATAATGTGAAGAACCTGAGGTTGGAGCAGCTGAACAAACTAGATGAATTTCGTCTCCATGCATATGAAAGATCAGATTTATACAAGGAGCGGATGAAGAAGTATCATGATCAGCGGATTGTTCGACGAAACTTCCAAAAAGGTGACATGGTACTACTCTTTAACTCCAGACTCAAGCTCTTCCCAGGTAAGTTAAAATCAAAGTGGTCTGGTCCATTTAAAGTCATCCAAGTCTACTCGTCTGGAGTAGTCGAATTGGAAGACAATGATGGTGTTGTCTTCAAAGTGAATGGCCAACGTGTTAAGCCATATATCGGTCCTCTTGACTCGATGAATGACAAGGCCATCACTTATCTCGACGAAGTCTAAGTACTCGAGATTACTACGTCGAGCCACGACAATAAATAAGGCGCTAGATGGGAGGCAACCCATTGTTTATCGTTTTTCATTTATCGTTTATCGTTTTATTTCATTCTAGTACTTGTCTTGTTTTTAATTAATGAAAATCCAAAAATAAGAGTCGTGCCACGACCAAAACTAAGGCGCTTGGTGGGAGGCAACCCATCGTACTAATCGTTTTCATTTTGAGAAAATATAGGTGCAAGAAGTATGCGACGAGGAGATTGATCTCCATCGACAATTTGGACGCATTGTGTGGTAAAGTCGGTAAGTTAGGCATGGTGATGCATAAGGCGATGAATTGAGCCTTTCTCACATCAAAATAGGCTTCGAGGAAGGCTAGGCCTTGGTAAAAATAGGCCACAAATGATGCACAACCTATTCTATAGCCTAAGGACTCGGAATCTAGTGTGCTATACACTATGCGCCGCCTATACCTAGGTATGCTTTTGAATATGCGCCGCCTATGCTATGGCATTTGGTCTCAGTATCTCATGTGCCATAGACTATGCGGCGCATATGTCTACAAATGCCATAGACTATGCGGCGCATATGTCCCATTATGCCATAGACAATGAGCCGCATATGTCATTGATATGCCGAGTGATATGCGCCGCATATGTGGTGTTCTTGTCCCCAAATCCGATTGTAAATGGGTCATAACCCGACCCATACTCTTCCTATATAAAGGGGACTTAGTTTTATAACACAACCACATTAGAAACAACCCTAAAGGCACCGCATAACCCTCCAAATCTTCTCAAAATTTTCTTCTTTTGCTCTTCCAATTCACAACAACTTCTCCACAAGCTTCAAGCAAGTAAGTACTCTCTTATTCTTCATCTAATTATCGTAAGTACTATGTTGCTATGCTAAATCATGTGGGATTGGTAGGTGATGTTCATGTGTTTGGATTGTTGTTGCAAAATCATGTGAGTGAATATATACGTAGGGAATTCTTGACTTGTTTCCGACTTGAATTTTGTTTCGAACGCATTGTTATGATATTTGCTGAATTGATATGGCTATGAATATTGCTTAAGAGTGTTGTTTGGATGCTTACATGATAGACTATCCCGGCCATCGGGATAAGATTATAGTGCCTATCGTCTTAGGAGGTTGTGCTTGTTGTAAGAATAACGATTCTATGTGATAACCCCTATGTCGTAGTGTTGCTATATCTACCATGAAAGTAGACCAATGACTGCAAATAAGTGATGCAATGCTGATTTTCTTGTCGGAACACCATCCTAAAACGTATGTCGACGAAATCTGAGTAAATCGACTACGTTCACCTCGCTGATTTGTGCAACAAAACTAAGTGTGGGGTGGTACCCCTAGTGCTTACATATAGATTGTATCAAGTGAGATTGTGCTGCAACTAACATTATTTCTAGTCTCAGGTACAATGGCACCTAAAGCGAGGCAAGGCAAGGAGAAGGTTACCACGTCCCAAAAGGGCAAGAAGAGAAGTTGAAAAGACCAAGGAGAATCATCCTCAGCGCACCTACCACGCAGAATGTTTGGAATAAAATGGGTTCTTGAGGAAGAAGCCAAAGCATGGTACAGCAGCAACAAAGAAAGAAAATATGTGCACGTCGACTTGATCAACAAGGAGACCTTAGCAAAGAAGGAGCCGCGAATGTTGGCAAAAATAATGGCTTTGAAGCTGGATTTCATCTTCCGCGACATGGGAGAGTTCAATCTTGACTTAACAAGAGAGTTTTATGCCAACTGGTCACCGAACACAACAGGCAATGAAGTCAAAATTCGGGGCCAAGTGTTACATCTTACAGCGGATTGGATCAACTCTTTTCTTGGCTTACCTTCGGTCGACACTGCACCATTCAAAGAGCTGTACAACAGGCCTCCTTACAGAGCAATACGACACACGCTTTGTGGAAGCAGATCGATGGCAAGATGGGGCAGACATAAGGAAACAGGCCATCACAATACCTTCCCCTATGCTCCACTAAATAGGGAAGCAAGAATCTGGATGCGCATTGTCAACTCATGCCTTATTCCTGGAACTCAATACACCAAGATATCGAGAGATAGAGTGTGTTTGGTCTATGCTTTGATGACAAATGTCCCTATCAACTTTGGGGCAATCATTCGATCTACCATGAAGAAGGCCAGACTCCACAAAAGGTCCCATTTCACATTCAGCAATTTGTTGACAGCAATGTTGCAGAAGGAGGATGTCGAAAGGAACCAGCTGACCACAAACTCCCACATAACCCAAAGAAGTTTGACCTCACCAAGGTCAAAGATGCTGAAACAACTCATGGAGTCAACCTTACTACTGCGGAGAGACATGCTCGTGATGAGAGTTTCTTCCGTCATCTCTATGGCATGACACGATTCACTATGATGAGTGGTGGACGTATTCCAACTGCTGAAGAACTCCAACAGCTGGACCACGACTACCCAATGAACATGCATGCCCGGGAGATGTGTGGAGTGGGCATATATTTTGAGTAACCTCTAGACGATGACGTGCCGACTGATGATGATCGACGCTTGCCTGATTCTGATGATGAGGAGAACTCTGACGACGACTCTTATGATGATTCCGACGAAGGGGGTATGACCCCCGACATTGATGAAGGGTCCGACTAACCAGGTTCTTCGAATTTATTTTCCACTGAGGGCAGTGTCCCGTTTAAGTGTGGGGTGGCGGTATCGCATGCTATACTTCTCTATTTGCATCTATGTTTGTTTACTTTTTTTTTAAGTTAAGTTTTGTAGGAGTAAATTTTTTTCTAGCTTCGTATGAAATTATTTTGCTAGGCAGCATGAGATTATAACAAGAGTATGTGCTACAATTGTGACTATTGAGACGTTTAGGCTCTAGTTGTGACTCATTATGTGATATTGTGTGATTCAATTCCTTTAATTGTTGGTTTGAGAGTCTATATTACTTCCAATCAAGTCGACCATGTGCCTTGTGTGTGAGATAATAGTATATTCTATGTTTGTGGCTGATGCTAGAACTTGCCTGGTATGTATGCAAAGCGAAAATAAGGAGTGTAAGTTTAGGATATGATTTAGGCATTTCTTTGGCAACCTATACATGTTTACCTTCAGTTTTACCTACCCATGGACATCATCCTAGTTAAACCCTTTTGAGCCTTTAGCCTATTTCTTTGACAACCTTGTATGTAAGCCTAATCCATTTTTTTTAAGACCGTAATTTGATCCAAATTCCTAATTGCTTTAAAGTGAAAAAGTCATGTGACAACATAAGAGGAAATTGGGTGAGTATGATGCTATAAATTGTAATGGTGCTTGAATGTGCTATGAAAAAGAAAGTGCTATCATAAGAGGTATGTTGTGAAAAGAAAAAGGAAAAGAAAGCTGAAAAGTGAGTTGTGATTAAAATTGAAAAACAAAAGATGAGAACAAAGGTGGAAGAATAAAATAAAGAAAGGTTGAAAGAAAAAAGTGTCAATGATACAATGTGATGTATTAAAGTGCTTAGGAACCTAGTCACTATTCTTGGCCAAAATAGTCCTACCCGTCCCTTAGCCTACATTACAACCATCTAAAGACCTACTTGATCCTAATCTTAACATTCCGACATTTAGTAGAGTACTACATTAAAGGCAAGCCTATGGTCATTAGTTGCTACATATGAATTTTTTGTGAGAGCGAGAGCAAGGACACTTTGATACCCATGTTTGAAAAATATGCTATACTTGTGAGTAATTATGTGTACTATATTTGAGACACACATGGTTGATGAGTTTTGGATAGTTGTGTATGATTCTATGCACTTCAACGTTTGCATGCGAGTTGATCACCATCACGAGTCTATACTTGAGGTTAAATTGTTTCTACTTATAATCAGAAAGCTACTCTTTGTTGATAATTGTTGTGCTTGTCTTGATAAATGTTTTGTGTTGTTGCTGTAAAAACCTTAAGTCGATGCTTACAAGGACATGATATTTTGTTCGAGGACGAACAAAGCTGCAAGTGTGGGGTGTTGATGATAGGCGAATTTACACGCCTATATCAATATATTTTGCCCATATTTTAGCCTAGTTTTGAGAACAAATTATATATTTCATGCACTTTTAGTCCTTTTTCCTGTAAATGAGCTAACAAACATGATTAGGAAAGTTTCAGGTATAAATGATGCAAAATACAGCATTTTATGGCTTACTTGACGCAAAAGAAAGCTCACAAACGAAGTAGAAGGGAGCTGGACGCCTAAGGACCAAATCTGCTGCATGGAAAATCTGTCCCGGGCTGAAATAACATTTCTGAAGACTTTGGGGACTTACAGACACAAAGCTGGATTTTTACAAAGATACATTAACCTAATACAATTAGGTTATGTATTTCACTATTCTATTTGGATTATGATATTGTAACCTTACCCTAGTACATTTGGGTCAAGGATTTCATTAGTAAAGTAGGATTTTGTTATTTATTTCATTAGCTTAGTAGAACTAGGATATGGGTATTATAAATACCCTATCATGCTAGAGATTTTAATTAACTCCTCCCTTAGTGGAGAGAACAATTCATTCTTCACTTAATCCAACAATTAATTTTCTTCCATCCCTCTCATCTTCTACCACAAACGCTTCTAATCTACTCTTCTATTCATAAATTCCACAACAAGAGAACCGTTACTTGCTAGGGAATCACCAAAACCACACGCCTATCACCTACTTCTCACGCCATCAACCATGCAAATCGTGATATCCTTCGCATTCATGGGTAACTAAACCTCTTAGTTGGGGTTATGGAAGCCGAATGAGTTACTATCTATTGCTGTGAGTTTGTGAGTTCAAGACACGTATATTGCTTATATCATTATTCTCTTCATCTTAATCTACATTCTTTGCGGTTGCAAACGCAAGAATACGCCAGTCTAACATTTAACTTGTTCGCGAGAAAGGTTATTTGTCTGGAAAAGAGATAATGTCAAGGTAGTAGGACACCCTTTCCTATTAAAAAGCTAGTGCCGTAACTGGACTAACCTCTTGGAGAATTCGTACCGTTAGACACGCTTTAAGCTTGCGAGAGTTAAAGTGAAATAGTCCTTGTTTAGGTCGCGAGATGCTTGGATTTACCATCGACAATTCTCTGTAAACAATTGCATGTCAAGACTCTACACACTCATAGCCGATAGAGACGTATACCTCAGAAGGTGGACATAACCCCAACGCTTCAATTCTCATTGTTTCACAACCTACGAAATACTCTCTTTTTACTTTGCTATTTTCAGCTTTTATTTCATTACTTTGGTTACATATTACAATTCCCCCCTTCTTACGAGACTTGCACCAAAAGTCTATTAATTTTGCTTACTTGTTGACCAAGCTATTCCCTGTGGGATCGACACCCAACCCAGGTTGGGTTCTATATTTGCTAACGACCACTTTACACTCCCACGAGAGCTGTAGATTGAGCGTTATCAGACACCACTTATACAAGCTAATCAAAGTGAGGCTCAAGCTGAGTATATATCAAAAACTTCTTCCACTCTAGAAGAGCTAATAAGGAGAAGAACCACATCTTCAGATCCACCTATTAATGCTACTGATCAAGATCTTAGAAATGCAGTGCAACTTTTGGCTCGTACAGTTGCTGGACAAGCTCAAGGGCAAGCTATTCCTACTACAGGTTCTAGTGGTGCAGATAGGGCAGCTAGCCTTCGAATGCAAGACTTTCTTAAGTTGGATTCTCCCACCTTCACCGAATCAGATATTAATGAAGACCCATAGGACTTCATTGATCAAATCCAAAGGGCTCTAGATGTTATGCATATATCAGGTAAATAGACAGTTGAGCTAGCAACATATAGATTCAAAGGGGAGGCTATATTTTGGTACAAAGACTGGAAATGATCTAGAGGTATCGATGCACCCTCAGCTACTTGGAAAGAGTTCAAAGAGGCATTTCTTAATCATTACCTTTCATTTGAGATTCGACAGGCCCATGCAGATTAATTTTTGAATTTTCGCCAGGGGAATATTAGCGTGAGGGAGTACAACCTCCGATTTAAATCCTTGTCTAGGTATGCTCCTAATGTTATAGCTACTATGGATGATAAAGTTCATCGATATGTGGATAGGTTGGATACATATTTGGTTAGAGATTGTACTATTGGTGCTTTGAACAAAGACATGGACATAGAAAGGATACAAGATTTTGCTCAAAAAATGGAGGATTAAAGGCAAAGGAGAAGAACACAAGAATTTAAAAGAGGATATTCCAAGAGGGCCAGATCTACAGGGCAGTTTATGGCATCCCAAGGAGATTTTAGGCCTCGATTTTCTAATAGACCACCTAGGCCATTATCTTCCTATTCTGCAGCTAGTGCTCCACCATAGTTTCAAGGGTCCAAAGGTAATCAATTTGGGCAAAGAAGTGAGAGTCAAAGTTCACGAACAGTGGGGTATCAAGGGCAAGGAAGTATGAGCCAATTAAGACCTCCTCGACATCCATGCAAACAATGTGGAAAGCTTTATTTAGGTGCATGTTGGTTCAGGACAAATGCTTGCTTTTGGTGTGGTATGTCGGGGCATATGATGAGAGAATGCCCACAAAGGGGCATAGGTGGTATGGCACGACCTACTAGATCAACCGTTGCATCATCATCATTGGTACCTTATTCAGGTAGGGGTGAACAACCTATGGGTTATGTTAGGGGTGATAAAGGAGCAACTAGTTCTAGTGGAGTTCAGAATCATACGTATGCTCTAGCGGATCGAAAAAATTTAGAGGCTTCTACAGATGTGGTTACAGGTACATTGTCTATCTTTTCACTTGATGTATATGCATTAATTGATCTCGGTTCTAACTTATCATATGTTATTCCATTGGTTGCTGGAAAGTTCAAAAGAACACCAGAATTGCTAGCTGAGCCATTGGAAGTGTCTACGCCTGTTGGGGAATCCATTATAGCTCGAAGGGTTTATCGAAATTGTATTATAACTATTTGTGGTCGCGATACGATGGCTGATCTTGTTGAGCTAAAAATAGTAGATTTTGATGTTATAATGGGTATGGACTGGTTGGCGTCTTGTTATGCCACAGTAGATTGCCGAACTAAAAGGGTGTATTTCCATTTTCCAAAGAAGGCAGTCCTTGAATGGAGAGGTAATATTGGTGTGCCAAGAGGTAAATTTATTTCTTATTTAAGTCAAAAGTAATGATTTCAAAAGGTTACATACATCATCTAGTTAGAGTGAAGGATACATATAAGGATCCACCAGCTCTTCAAACTATTCCGGTGGTAAATGAATTTCCTAATGTATTTCCTGAAGACCTTCCAGGTTTGCCTCCTGAACGAGAAGTGAAGTTTGGTATTGATGTGATTCCAGGCACCCAACCAATCTTAGTTCCTCCATATAGAATGGCCCCGACAGAATTACGAGAATTGAAAGAGCAATTGAAAGACTTGCTAGAGAAAGGATTCATAAGGCCTAGTATGTCCCCCTTGGGCTCACCAGTGTTATTTGTGTGTAAGAAAGATGGTTCATTGAGAATGTGTATTGACTACCGGCAACTGAATAAGTTGACTATTAAAAATAAATATCCCCCCCCGAGAATTGATGATTTATTTGATCAGTTACAAGGCACCAAGTGATTCTCAAAGATTGATTTGAGGTCAGGTTACCACCAAGTGAGGGTCAAAGAGAAGGATATATCCAAGGCAGCTTTCCAAACACGGTACGGTCATTATGAGTTCCAAGTCATGTCATTTAGGCTAACAAATGTACCCGCAACTTTTATGGATTTGATGAATAGAGTGTTTAAGCCATTCTTAGATGTGTTCGTGATAGTTTTTATAGATGATATTCTAGTTTATTCCAAATTAGAAGAGGACCATGCCAATTATTTACGATAGGTATTACAGATTCTTCGTGATCGCAAGCTATATGCAAAGTTCTCTAAATATGAGTTTTGGTTAAAATCGGTGGCATTCTTGGGTCATATTGTATCTAGTGAAGGAATAAAGGTTGATACTCAAAAGATAGAAGTCGTGAAGAGTTGGCCAAGGCCCACAACGCCTATGGAGATTCGTAGTTTTCTTGGGTTGGCAGGTTATTATACAAGGTTTGTTGAAGGTTTTTCTTCAATTTCTTCACCTTTAATGAAGCTAACACATAAAGCATCCAAGTTTCAATGGAATGATGCCTGTGAAAGGAGTTTCCAAGATCTGAAGAATAAGTTGACTTCTACACTCGTATTGGTATTTCCAAAAGGTACAGAAGGGTATGTAGTGTATTATGATGCTTCAAGAATTGTCTTAGGATGTGTATTGATGAAGCATGGTAAAGTAATAGCATATGCCTTCAGACAATTGTGGCCACATGAGAAAAACTATCCTACGCACAATCTCGAGCAAGCAACAGTTAAATTTTCTTTAAAGATATGGATCCACTACTTATATGGGATTTATGTTGACATATATACTGATCATAAGAGTTTGAAATATATCTTTAGCCAGAAGGATCTAAATTTGAGGCAACGGAGGTGGCTTGAACTATTAAAAGACTATGATGTTGATATCTTGTATCATCCAGGGAAAGCAAATATGGTAGCTGATGCACTAAGTCGTAAGGCTATGATAGCGTCTATAGAAATGAAAGGGATGATTAAAGATCTCCACCAACTAGCTAATTTGGGGTTCACCTTCTTGAAACTTCAGATGAAGGGCTTATTGTGCATAATACAACGGAATCTTCATTAGTAGCTGAAGTGAAAGAGAAGCAATATGTAGATACAATTTTATTACAGCTTATGGAGAATGTACAATGTGGTACGACTAAGGCATTTGAGCTTACACAGGAAGGATTACTTTAGTGCCAAAATAGATTATGTGTGCCTAATGTAGACGGGCTAAGAAAGAGTATTATGATAGAGGCATATCGTTCGGGGTATTCCATTCATCCAGGGTCAACTAAGATGTATCAAGATTTGAAAGAAATATATTGGTGGAGTGACATGAAGAAGAACATTGTAGAATTTGTTGCCGAATGTCCAAATTGTCAAAGAGTTAAAGTAAAGCACCAGAAGCCCGGGGGTTATATGCAATGCATAGATCTTTTAATCTAGAAGTGGAACATGATCAACATGGATTTCGTCACTGGTTTGCCTCGTACATCTCAAAAGTTTGATTCCATATGGGTGATAGTTGATAGGCTTACCAAATCCGCATACTTCCTACCAGTAAAGACCACTTACACAGTTGAAGAGTATGAGAAATTGTATATTAAAGGGATAGTTCAACTACACGGAGTGTTAATCTCTATTATATCGGATCGGGGAGCCCAATTTACTGTAAATTTTTGGAAGTCTTTTAAGAGGAATTTGGGAACACAAGTGAATCTGAGTACAGATTTTCACCCTCAAACAGATGGACAAGCAGAACGTACCATTAAAACACTTGAAGATATGCTATGAGCTTGTGCATTAGACTTTAAGGGTAGCTGGGATGATCATTTTTCTCTTATCGAGTTTGCCTACAACAATAGCTATCATTCAAGTATCAAAATGACACCATATTAAGCTTTGTACGGAAGAAAGTGTAGATCACCAATTGGATGGTTGGAAGTGGGTAAAACTGCCTTGTTCAGACCAGATCTTGTTTATCAAGCTATGGAAAAGGTTAAAGTAATTCAACAGCAGCTGGAAATAGCCCAAAGTCGACACAAGTCATATACAACTATTAGAAGAAGAGGGATAGAGTTTTCTATCGGTGATTGGGTATTCTTGAAGGTATCACCAATGAAAGGGGTGATGAGATTTGGTAAGAAAGGGAAATTACGTCCACGTTATATAAGCCCATATAAGATTATTCGGAGGGTTGTCCAGGTCTCATATGAGTTAGAGCTACCCTAAGAGCTCTCAACAGTACATCCAGTATTTCATGTCTCAATGCTTCGAAAGTGCATCGGAGATCCATCACATATCACTTCTACTGAAGACGTACAAGTTATGAAAGATCTCACCTATGAGGAAATACCTATTGCCATTCTAGATCAACAAGTTAAGAAGATAAGGAATAAAGAAATAGCATCTGTAAAAGTACTTTGGAGAAACCAGCAAGTAGAGGAGATCACATGGGAAGCTGAGGAAGCAATGAAATCCAAATACCATCATCTATTCAAATACGAAGAGAAAGTCCAAGATGCTGAATTAGAGAAATAATAAGTAAGTGTTTATATATATATATATATATATAAGTACTGTGTGATGATAGGAATATTAACCTTAGGCTTGAACTTGTTTCGGTTGGAAAATTATGCTAACATCCGATGACGAATGTTCTAAAGGGGGGAAGGATGTAACACCCCATATTTTTGTGTGTACTTGTTCTATTTATATGGAACTTGATATATCTTTATGGTGTATATGGATTTCTAAATACTTACCATGTGGTTTAATGTGACCAAGTATATGCAAATTTTAAGTTAGATTAAAGAGTTAAGAACTAAAATTGAGTATTTTGTTAAGGTGCTTTCTTGACTTACTTAAGCTAGTAGGTGGATCACTTACTTGAGCTATTTGGACCAAGTTAATGGGATCAAGACCATGTATCAGATTAGGCCTTATATTAATGTACTTATTTGAGCCCAAATTAAGTAAAAGAGAAAGAAAATGGAGAAAAGAGTTCCAATACTCAAATCTGCCAAATATCAAGTTAAAGAGAAGAAAAGGAGGAAAAATTGGTTGCTAAGGCCCAATAGTTTTTGATCCACAAAGGTCCAATATATTGGGAAAGTGTATACATCAATTACTTGACAAAATATGTCCCAAAATTAGTCAATAAATTCGTCCAAGAGAAGCTCCTATTTATGGATTGAAATCAGCAATTTTTCTCATTATAACTTAGACAAAATTTCCAGCTTTCTAGTTTTTTTCTCTCTTGTTCTCTCTTGGCTATGAAAAAAATCCTATAATTCCACAAGGGTTATTGGGATTTATATTCCTTTCAATATAAAGGTAAGTGAACAATTCATGAGCTTGTACCATGGAAACTATGTGTTCTTTAAGAGTAATTTCCAGACAACGCTCTCTATAAGTTTGGACAGTCCATTATTCTTAGTTATTAAGGGATTTCTCTTATCTCTTTTGATGTATGTGTGAGAGGATTAAGCTATTGAGGAAATACACATTAAGACACTAAAATACCAAGGAAATCAAGGTATGGTTGCTGTCCACTTTTGTCTTTTTTTCATATACATGTGTTGATAGAGGATTGCACATATTGGGTTGCTATTAAAGGACAATTGGGTGTTGTTGTGGACTGTTTTGTGTGTTTGTGTTGTGGGATGCCCAGTTGATATTGGGAAAAGGTGTGATTAGTTTGTATTGAATTATAGAACATGGATGTGGTGATACACCACTGAATTTATGATTGTGTATGTCTATTGCTCATTTCGTTTTGTGTGTGTTGATTGGAAGGTGAAATGAAGCCGAGGTTGTGTCGGGTGATATTATATGAATATGTATGGTATGTGGCTTTAATTGGAGTATAAGAGGTTTAAAGTGACACCCTTTGTTGATAAATTAAGGGCTTACTTTCCGGCCACTAGTTTGGTGAAGTTAAATAGCCAAAATATGATGTTTGGTTGCTAATATTAGTTTGCCATATATTTCATTGTAGATAAGTAATCTAAAAGTGCTGAAAGTCGAGTTGGGATGGTATTGGAGTTTTACAACTAGGTATGTAAGGTATACTCTATTTGCACTCTTGGCGTGAAAACGTATACTTGTTCCATCGAGTAAGCTTCCAAGGTCATCCAAAAACACGTGCTACATAATAGCACCTATGATATCCCATGTTACTAATGAACTTATTCCCACTCTCTAATGTGTTAAACCACCTCGATACATGATTTCTACCTATCCTACATGCCTATTTTCACTAGTAAATTTTAGAATTTCTCCGGTTACTCAAATAATACCCATGCGTTATTTTTATCTCCTAAAAACTTCATTAGTGTGCCAACAGTTCCTTACTTCATTGTTATTGGATTGATTACCTATTTACATGTATCTTATTGATAGATCATTTTTTCAAGGTACCATAAGGTTATGACCACCAAAGTAACAATCTCAAAAGGCTAATTAAACTAAGTAACAAAAATCTGTAAAATGGGTGGCAGCTCAGGGGCATAAGCCTAGCAGGGGCTGATCCCGATACTTTATATGTAGGTGGCAGCTCAGGGGCATAAGCCTAGCATGGGATGATCCTGACTTATTATTTACCACTGATCAGCTGGTCATTTGTATCATATGGATTACAAAGATAATGAAGTAAGAAGGTAAAAGGAAGAATAAAATGTAATGTACCTTGTTCCACAAGTAAATGTAAAGGTGGTCTACTAGCACTATTCTTACACTTGTTCCATATTTTTATTGAGTCTTTATGTCATGTATTGTTACTTTTCCGCCTTACATACTCAGTATATTTTTTTCGTACTGACTCCTTTTATGGGGGGACTTATATTTCATGCTACAGGCACAGGTGCTTCGGCAAACATGCCTCCTCAGTAGGAGCCCAGGATATCCATCTGCTATTGGTGAGCTCCAGTTTGCTTTAGGGCTTTCCGAGTCAGTTCCATATATTTTTGGTATTGTATAAAAGTTAATAGTAAGGCGGAGGTTTGTCCCGACCTTAGCTAAATTTTGTGTATCGTCTAGAGGGTTTGTAGATCAATGTAAAGTAAGCATGGCAGTGTGTTATCTTGTAGATATTATGGCCACAACGTCCAAGTCTATTATGTATATAGTTTTAGGGCTTGTCATCTATATTTTTTTCCTTTAAGGCATTATATCCGTATATGGCAAAACCTTTGCCTGTTATAGTTGCATGCATGTGAATTCCAAGGTTATAGGTTGGTTCTCTGGGGCCTTCATGGCTATGGGTGCCTGTCCACCCGAATAATATTTGAGGCGTGACAACGGGGAACTCCTGTTCATCCATCAACACGGCATTGAGCGACTCGGCAATGTTTGTAGTAATCACATCGTACCTATTGCCCGAAAAGTGTGCTCTACCCCATTTCTTAGAACTAAGCATATTTTCAAGGACATATGCTAAATCAGGGCTATTATTCTTCAGTTTGGCAAAATGTTCGCTAAACTCATCAACAGTATATGCCTTTGCTGCGGCGTAGAACAGATAAAAATGTTCTCCACAGTGCTGATTTACACAAAGATTTTCAGCTAGGTGCCTCATGCAAAGTTCATGATGTGCACGACTGTAAACACGGGAGAAGACATTGATAATACTGATGTGCCTGTCGTAGATGACACATAGATCTGGTTCATCTTCTATGATAGACTTCAACTTTTGAAAGAAAAAGGTCCAAGAAGTATTGTTTTTTTAATCAATGACACAAAAGACAATTGGAAAGATATAATTTTCAGTGTTCTGTGCAACTGCACTTATCAACACACCCCTGTACTTGCCATATAAATGTGTGCCATAGACGGTATTAACTTTCTCGTGTGGGCATATCCCCGTATGCAAGCTTTGAATGCTAAAAACTAGTAACAGAATGATCCATCAATCTGGTTAAACACAATAGAGTAAGAAGACCCTGGATTCAACAACTCCATTATGTGAGAAAAAGACGGCAAGCAAGCATATCCGTGCTTCGGTGTACCGCGAATGATGTTCTTTGCAATTACATTTCTTTTTCAACACATTCAATAGCTTGCGTGGCCATGCAAATCCTTGAACACAATCCTTTAAATTTCTTTTATGCTTGGACCCTTACCATCTCGAAAATGATTTACGCATAGTGAAACAATTAATTTGCAGGACAATCTCTTATGTCTGCAGGTGGCATGTCTAACACCGCACGTGTGTAATCCGACATACTTATATATGTGAAATCTGCACGAGGTTTCGTACTTCATTGCCCTCAACAACCAACCGCAACTACGAGATAAGCATTTCACCTTCAAGAATTTAGAGCAATTTTTCTCCAAACAATAATCAAAAGACTGCCTCACCACTGCTGCATCTAGTAGCATTTTGAGCTCTTTCCGATGAAACGTCTTCCATATGCATAGAATCATCTTTCATATTAATAGGATGATCACCATCGTTCTCGTAATCACTGAAATCATCATCGACTATCGGGAGCGAAGGTGGGGGTTCTGATGAATTTACCAGTCCTTTAAAGGATCTCTCAACTATACTTATCCTCAAAATAGGCCTAAAGCCATCTACATCGACATTCATCATGTACATCAGCACATGTACACCACTATTTATGATCATATGATTCACCTTTTCCCTCAAATGCATTAGATAACTAATTGCCATATCGCCTGACATGCAATCTAGATCCCCGCTCTGCATTATGCTTGTAACCAATTCATCGTACCAACTATTGCGGCGAACAGCAATGGGGATTGTCACCTTGGTAAAAGATCTCCATTTTCAGCATTTGGGAGTCTCCACCCATTCTTCCATGAAATCACCAGAAACCAGAATAAATTCTGCAATAGACATCCTGGAATTAGGCTTTGGTCATGATAGATTATGCTTATGGTCTAGGTTAGGTTATATACACGATCGATGAATGACAATCAGTGGTCGATGACTGGGCAGCTATCCATATGAAAACCTTAAAATTGCAAATATTTCTTCTAATAAATGATCGTTGGGTTTATGGAATAGAAAATAAACTTGGAGTCGCCTGAGCTGCTGTAATGTACTTTCTAAAGTGGTTTTGAGTAATGTGAGTAGTTTTAAGCTTTTTAATAATGGTGAAAAGTATATTTGAGAAGATACCAAACAAATGGGGCAATAATGGGTGCAATGGACAAGATTATGATGTTTATAGACTGATTTAGAGCTGATCGCCAAAAAATAATACTGGAAAAGTGGCCGGAATCGGAGCTTTTTGGAGGGAAAAACAACCACCTTCTATTTTTAGATTTTGAATTTTTTTTATTTAATATTTTTGGAAACCTAGATATTTTTGTATATATAATGATGGATGATGGAGTGGGTTGAAGTGTATTATTTAAAACTTGTGGATGAATTTATTAAGTTGGAAGTATTGAGTTAAAGTGAATTATTATAAAATTTGAGGGTGAAGTTGTTAAGTTGGAAAAGTTGATGATGATGTGGATTTAAGTGTCTTTCTGACAAATTTTTCAAGACTTTTGTCTCTTTGGCAAAATAGTTTTCAAAAGTTTCCTTTTGGCATACTAGCCCAAGTAAATAGGGGCAATTAAGTTTTTTGAACTCATCACATCAAAATTTCGAATGAAATTCAAATAAGGATAAAAATGAAAGAAAATTCCAACATTACTTTTGAAAATTGAATAGTTAAGTTAATTTGAATATTGAAAAATGGCTCAACAATTCACTTGTCATGGCATAAAGGGAGTATTTTTTATGCACTCAGTGCAAATACTTTTCATACTGATTGTAATATAACCGATTATTTATTGTATTTTTGGTTATCTAACTAGAATTGGTATTAAATTTCTAACTTTAGATGTGAATAAAGAAATCTTTTCAATGTAACAAAAGAATGGATTCAAAAATTCTTTTACATCACAAATTTAGATCCCATATGTTATATGATGTTCTAAAATATATTTTTGGAAATCACATGGAGAAAAGGATAGACGATATCACTTATCTGTAAGTGTAAAATAGTATTTTCACTTTTATTAGATCAATCTCCATGTGTATGGGGTGAAATTTGTGTTTGGCAGAAGAATTAGTTGGAATTTGACACATAAAAATGAGCAAAGTATAACTAAATCCATAATAAAATTTTTGGTACTGGTCTGCCAACCTGTTAGATCCAGTATCCTTGGTAAATTATGAATTGGTAGCATCTCGATATGGCAAGGTCCATTTCATGATTAGGAGATTAAAGCCACAATTTTCATGGTACCTCCTTCTTTCAATCCCAGCTCTTTGCTCAGGCAGTGTATGCTTGCAATGATTTTTGGTTTGACCCAATCAACCTCGAGCCTAGTGTCTAACATTAGACATGTTAGGCTACTTGTATACTCTTGAGAATAACCTTTATCAGAGGCAGAGTAGCCTAACACCACCAGTTCATTTTTACTCCTAATTAAATCCTTGCATGGGAGAACAAGGACATCTCATCTTCACTTGTGAAACAAAAAAATCTATTACCAATCTCTGAGAATACAAGCAATGTACAATCTACTTATTTCTTACTTTTCATTATTTTTATTCATGTTCTTAGCATAATTTATTCTTTCTTTCTCAAATGATTTAGCCAAAAAAAGAAAAGAGTTTGATCAATCTTAGTTACTTGTATTTTAAATTCATCATACAAATTTAACAGCTATTGCAAATAAATAATTTTTCTTGTAATAATGTGGTTCCATCAGTAGGTATAGACATGTCACGGCCCAGTCTAACAGACCTTATAGTCACCTACAATATTTTAAGTAGTTAGGGGAACCCTTATTACCAACTAAAAATATGCAGAAGACTTCTATTTTTAAGGAAATATTACATTGAATATAATAAAGTAAATTAAATATTAATAAATTAACTTTTTCAAAAACTTCTTACAAGTATCCTTTACTATCCCAAGATTTGGTTAGACATGTACAAGAGCTACCTATTATAACATAGAATAACAATAAAATAAATAATATAAAGTCTCTAACATCTGTCAGGAAGAAAGTGTAGAAGTTAGTTCTGAATATCGTCATCCATCTAGTAACTGCAAGCTAACCTGCATCCAGTCTACACCCCAAGAAGGAATGTAGAAGTGTAGGGCCAGTACAATCACACGTACTGGTAGGCATTACCGATCGACGGTGTTAGTTCATATAATCATAAAATAGAATTAAGAAAAATAAATAATGTCATCATGAATGAAATATAATTCAACCAAGGTTGTAATAACATTATTACATTACCTATATAAGTTACATCATCCAACAAATCTTCCAACTCTATTAGTATTATATATTCACTACTAACATACTCTAGCCTCATTAATTCACACCATCAACCACAATCCAATCCTAATACATCATTATCCCTCTTTATTCACCTTATCTCTTTCATTGCCCACATCTATAGGATAGACTCAATAATTATAGACAAATCACACTAAACCCTTTGACTAATAATCAAACACTCTCTTATAACATTAAGGAATAATAAATAGCTATTCGGATAAACTATAACTATGGCAAGTATGAATAAAGCAAGTTGACTAATATATAGAAAGTAAATATAGAGTTTCACTTTTCCAAGCACATGTTACCCAATCAATCTTGAGGATACAATCAAGTAGGAAATACAAGTCAACTCATATCTCAGTAAGACATACTAGAGAACTCAAGTCTCATTAACAAACCTTATACATACTATTGAAAAAGGATTAATTCAATTATGGAAGTATGGGATAGTTTCTATAACGCCCCGAGGGTACACCCTGGGTGCCACACGGTGTCTACATTACCGAGGGACCACAAGCTAATCCATGAGCTGGTACCTGCTGTGAGCAATGAATAATAATAACAAAATAACTTATGCGAAATATCTGAAGATGCCATAAAGTTTAAATAATAAAGCAAAGCATTTCTGAATCATGAATATGGAAAACAACAACTGCCTGACACTGATAAAATAAAAATAAACCGACTGACTGTCTAAACTGTCTAAAGTATTTGAAAGCCTCTAAAACTTACTGAATAAAAGTTGATGGGACAGGCCCCAACTAACTCCATCTAACTACCGAACCGATAACATGAAGATAAAAATAGTCTGTCCTTAAAATATGAAGACTCACCACTGCTATGACTGATAATCTGGAAAGTTTATGTGCGATCCAAGAACTGAGCGTCCGAACCTATGATATGATACATCATAGCTGATGATAGGCGAAATTACGCTCCTATATCAATATATTTTGCCCATATTTTAGCCTAGTTTTGAGAACAAATTATATATTTCATGCACTTTTAGTCCTTTTTCCTATAAATGAGCTAACAAACATGATTAGTAAAGTTTCAGGTATAAATGATGCAAAATTCAGCATTTTATGGCTTACTTGACGCAAAAGAAAGCTCACGAAGGAAGGAAAGGGAGTTTACACGCCTAAGGACCAAAACTGCTGCATGGAAACTCCGTCCCGGGCTAAAACAGCATTTCTGAAGACTCTGGGGACCTGGACCAAAACTGCTGGATGGAAAATCTGTCCCGGGCTAAAACAGCATTTCTGAAGACTTTGGGGACTTACAGACACAAAGCTGGATTTTGACAATGATACATTAACCTAGTACAATTGGGTTATGTATTTCCTTAGTTTAGTAGGATTTGGTTATTTATTTCATTAGCATAGTAGGAGTAGGATAGGAGTATTATAAATACCCTATCATGCTAGAGATTTTAATCAAGTCCTCCCTTAGTGGAGGCAACTCCTCCCTTCATTCAAGAAATTCATTCTTAAACTATTAATTTTCTTCCATCTCTCTCATCTTCCACCACAAACACTTCTAATCTATTCTTCTATTCATCTATTCCACAACAAGAGAATCGTTACTTGCTACGGAATCACCAAAACCACACGCCAAACACCTACTATTCACGCCTTCCACCATGCAAAACGTGATATCCTTCGCATTCATGGGTAACTAAATCTCTTAGTTGGGGTTATGGAAGCCGAATGAGTTACTATCTATTGCTATGAGCTTGTGAGTTCAAGACACGTATATTGCTTATATCATTATTCTCTTCATCTTAAATCTACATTCTTTGCGGTTTCAAACACATGAACACGCCATTCTAACATCTAACCTGTTCGAGAGAAAGGTTACTTGTCTAGAAAAGAAGACGCATAGACTAACGCCAGTCTAACATTTAACTTGTTCGAGAGAAAGGTTATTTGTCTGGAAAAGAGATAATGTCAAGGTAGTAGGACACCCTTTCCTATTAAAAAGCTAGTGCCGTAACTGGACTAACCTCTTGGAGAATTTGTACCGCTAGACACACTTTAAGCTCGAGAGAGTTAAAGTGAAATAGTCCTTGTTTAGGTCGAGAGACGCTTGGATTTACCATCGACTACAATTCTCTATAAGCAATTGCATGTCAAGACTCTACACACTCATAGCCAATAGAGACGTATACCTCAGAAGGTGGACATAACCCCAACGCTTCAATTCTCATTGTTTACAACCAACGTGACAATCTTTCTCTTTTTACTTTATTATTTTCAGCTTTTATTTCATTACTTTGGTTACTTATTATAATCCCCCCTTCTTACGAGACTTGCACCAAAAGTCTATTAATTTTGCTTACTTGTTGACCAAGCTATTCCCTGTGGGATCGATACCCAACCCAGGTTGGGTTCTATATTTGCTAACGACCGCTTTACACTCCTACGAGAGCTGTAGATTGAGCGTTATCAAAAATTGGCGCCGTTGCCGGGGAATACGAGTGTCAATCAAGTTCGTGATAATTACTAGACCCTTTGGTCAAAGATTCTCGTACTTTTACTTTTAGTTGTTGTTTTTGTTTTATTTAGGTTTATTCAGTGCATCAATGGAGGCACAACGTGAAATTGAAAGGATGTCTGCTCAAGTGCATCAACAGAATATTGATAACCGTAGGCGAGCAACAAATCCTGACGATGAGGATCTAGGCGATGAAGAGCTACTAAACCCACGGCATACTGCTGAGATGGCGGAACCCATGCAGAGGAGAGATCGTCAAGCAAGATATAGGCCTGAACGTCGAACTGTACCAATGTTGTTCGATGATGATGAAGATGATCTTGACGAAGCTGGTTCCACAGGAGTTATTATTCTTCCTCCCTTAGCACCGGGAGCAAAGTTCAATATAACTAGCGCCATGATTCAGCTTTTGCAACTCAAGGGATTATTTGGTGGACTAGCAGGCGATGATCCGAATATGCATCTGATCAACTTTATTTCTACATGCAAGTCATTCGACAATCCTGACGTTGGACAGAATGCAATTCGATTACGTCTATTTCCATTGTCTCTGTCTGGGGAGGCAACTCTATGGTTGAATGGGCTGACTCCTGATTCTATTACTAATTGGAGGCAATTGAAAGACGCTTTCCTAGAAAGATTCTTTCCGCCATCCAAAAAAGCACAATTGAGAGATGAAATCAGCAACTTTCGTCAGCTTCCCTTTGAAGCTCTCCATGAAACATGGGAGAGGTTCAAGACGAAGCTAATGCGATGCCCAAACCATCATATGACCAATGTCCACTTGATGGAGATATTATACAGAGCGTTGAATTCGGTGACTAAGCCAGTGGTTGATAATGCAGCAGGTGGATCATTTATGGACCTCACCTTTGTGCAGGCAAGCAATATGCTAGATCGGATGACGAAGCAAAGTAGAGCTTGGCATACCAGGGATTCTGAGGTAGCAAGCTCTACTATATCTTTTGGCATGACTTCAGAGCAGAGGCGAAGACAAGAAGATTGTGACCAAGACATGGCGCACATGAAAACACAATTGGATCTTCTGACAAAGCACTTACTATCAGGGAAGACCGAAAAAGTAAAAGTTGTGGTGCTAAAAGGAAGAGACGAATCTGATTCGGAAGAGGAGGCCAACTACTTGAACAATCAGGGGGTTTCCGTGGGAATGCCCAAGGAAACCAAGGTCGGAACTATTATGATAAATCTGGAAGCAAAAACCAAGGTAGTTGGAAATAAATAATGAAAAGAGTGGTTTGTACGTTCCCCCTGGTAGACGTGATACCACCACATCTAATTCTGGGAGTATGGAAGACATGATGGCTAAGTTATTGAAAGGAGTGGAAGCAACGAGCGCAGGAGTTAAGGAGGTGATTGATGATTTGTCCTCCATGAAGAAACTAGTTGATTCTCATTCCATTTCTATCAAGCAAATAGAGCAGCAATTGAGCCAACTTTCAGCAACATTTAATCAAAGAAAGGCTGGCACTTTACCTAGCGATACTGTGCAAAACCCAAGGAATGATGGGTCATGCATGGCCATAACTACCAGAAGTGGTAAGGTGCTGGAAACTTCAGCAAAAGGCAAGCAAGTGGTTGACGAAGTGGTACAGTTTGATATATGCAAAACAATGAAGCAGCCCAGCGATATGAATGAGTCATCTGTAGCTGATGTTCATTATGAGGATACGAAAGCATTATCTATAGAGAGACAACCTACTGTTGAGCCATTGTCTTCTGTGCCACTGAAAGTTGAGCATGAAGATAATGAAGGTTATGAAGAGCTTATGAGTGCTCTAACAGAAATAGAGTCTTATACTCCTAAGAAATCGGATTGTGAACTCAAGAATCAACCAACAGCGAATACTCCCTTTGACGAGCCACCAATGCTAGAATCGCAAGAGCTTCCCGATTATCTAAGGTATGTGTTCTTGAAAAGTAGAAATATACTTCCGGAGAGAGCAGATGATTTAAGTGAACAGCACGTAGAAGCTCTCATCTCTGCCCTGAGGAGATACAAGAGAGCTATGGGTTGGAGTATTGATGATATAATTGGTGACTCTCCGGAGAAACGTATGAGCCAGCTCGAAAAAGATCGCATGACCACAGGTAAGCCTCATTGTCGTCTAAATCCTTTCAGAAAACGATCCAACACTTACCTCGACGAAGTCTAAGTACTCGAGGTAACTACGTCGAGCCACGACAATAAATAAGGCGCTAGATGGGAGGCAACCCATCGTTTTATTGTTTTATCGTTTTGTCATTTTATCGTTTTATCGTTTCGTCGTTTTTTTTTTCTTTTTGATAAATGAAAATCCAAAAATAAGAGTCGTGCCACGACCAAAACTAAGGCGCTTGGTGGGAGGCAACCCATCGTACTAACCATTTTTATTGTGTTTTGAGCAAATATAGGTGCAAGAAGTATGCAACGAGGAGATTGATTTCAATTGATGATTTGGTCGCATTGTATGGTAAAGTCGGTAAGTTAGGAATGGTGATGCATAAGGCTATGAATTGAGCCTTTCTCACGTCATAATAGGCTTCGAGAAAGGCTAGGCCTTGGTAAAAATAGGCCACGAACGATGCACAACCTATTCTATAGCCTAAGGACTCGGAATCTAGTGTGCTATACCCTATGCGCCGCCTATTCCTAGGTGTGCTTTTGACTATGCGCCGCCTATGCTATGGCATTTGAGATACTGAGACCAAATGCCATAGGATATGCGCCGCATATGTCTAGATATGCCATAGGATATGCGGCGCATATGTCCCATTATGCCATGGACAATGCGCCGCATATGTAAGTGATATGCCGAGGGATATGCGCCGTATATGTGGTGATTTTGTTCCCAAATCCGATTGTAAATGGGTCATAACCCGACCCATATTCCTCCTATATAAAGGGGACTTGTTTTTATGTCACAACCATATTAGAAAACACCCTAAAGGCGCCACATAACCTTCCAAATCTTCTCAAAATTTTCTTCTTTTGCTCTTCCAATTCACAACACCGTCTCCACAAGCTTCAAGCGAGTAAGTACTCTCTTATTCTTCATCGTAAGTACTGCGTTGCTATGCTTATTATAAATTGCTAAATCATATAAGATTGTTGGTGATGTTCATGTGTTTGAATTGTTGTTGCATAATCATGTGAGTGAACATATACGTAGGGAATTCTTGACTTATTTCCGACTTGAATTTGGTTTCAATAGCATTGTTATGATATTTTCTGAATTGATATGGCTATGAATATTGCTTAAGAGTGTTGTTTGGATGCTTACATGTTAGACTATCCCGGCCATCGGGATAAGATTATAGTGCCTATCGACTTAGGAGGTTGTGCTTGTTGTAAGAATAACGATTCCATGTGGTAACCCCTATGTCGTAGTGTTGCTATATCTACCATGAAAGTAGTCCAATGGCTGCAAATAAGTGATACAATGCTGATTTTCTTGTTAGAATACAATCCTAAAACGTATGTCGACGAAATCTGAGTAAATCGACTGCGTTCACCTCGCTGATTTGTGCAACAAAACTAAGTGTGGGGTGGTACCCCTAGTACTTGCATATAGATTGTATCAAGTGAGATTGTGCTGCAACTAACATTATTTCTAGTCCCAGGTACAATGGCACCTAAAGCGAGACAAGGCAAGGAGAAGGCTACCACCTCCCTAAAGGGCAAAAAGAGAAGTCGCAAGGACCAAGGAGAACCCTCCTCACAGCAAATACCTCAACTCACGCTTGGAATTAAGTGGGATACTTATGAGGAACGTCTGAGGATGACAACTCTGATGATGATTCCAATGCAAAGGGGTATGACCCCAGACATAGAGGATAAGTCCGACCAACCAGGTTCCTCATATTTATTTTCCACTGAGGACAGTGTCCCGACTAAGTGTGGGGTGGCGGTATCGCATGCTATACTTCTTTGTTTGCACCTATGTTTGTTTACTTTGTTTATTTTAGTCCATTTTTTTTGTTTAACGTTTTTTGTTAGGAGTAAAATCTTTCTAGCTTCGCATGAAATTATTTTGATAGGCAGCATGAGATTATAACAAGAGTATGTGCTACAATTGTGACTATTGAGACGTTTAGGCTCTAGTTGTGATTCATTATGTGATATTGTGTGATTCAATTCCTTCAATTGTTGGGACGAGAGTCTATATTACTTCCAAACAAGTCGACCATGTGCCTTGTGTGTGTGAGATAATAGTATATTCTATGTATGTGGCTGATGCTAGAACTTGCCTGGTATGTATGCAAAGCGAAAATAAGGAATGTAAGTTTAGGATATGATTTAGGCATTTCTTTGGCAACCTATACATGTTTACCTTCAGTTTTTCCTACCCATGAAAATCATCCTAGTTAAACCCTTTTGAGCCTTTAGCCTATTTCTTTGACAACCTTGTATGTAAGCCTAATCCATTTTTTAAGACCGTAATTTGATCCAAATTCCTAAGTGCTTTAAAGTGAAAAAGTCATGTGACAACATAAGAGGAAATTGGTTGAGTATGATGCTTTAAATTGTAATGGTGCTTGAATGTGTTATGAAAAAGAAAGTGCTATCATAAGAGGTATGTTGTGAAAAGAAAAAGGAAAAGAAAGCTGAAAAGTGAGTTGTGCTTAAAATTGAAAAACAAAAGATGAGAACAAGGGTGGAAGAATAAAATAAAGAAAGGTTGAAAGAAAAAAGTGTCAATGATACAATGTGATGTATTAAAGTGCTTAGGAACTTAGTCACTATTTCTGGCCAAAATAGCTGATCCTACCCGTCCCTTAGCCTACATTACAACCATCAAAAGACCTACTTGATCCTAAGCTTAGCATTCTGACATTTAGTGGAGTACTACATTAAGGGCAAGCCTATGGTCATCAGTTGCTACATATGAATTCCTTGCGAGAGTGAGAGCAAGGATATGTTGATACCCATGTTTGAAAAATATGCTATACTTGTGAGTGATTATGGGTACTATATTGTGAGACACACATGGTTGATGAGCTTTGGATAGTTGTATATGATTCTATGTACCTTAATGTTTGCATGCGATTTGATCACCATCACTAGTCTACGCTAGAGGTTAAACTGTTTCTACTTATAATCGGAAAACTACTCTTTGTTGATAATTTTTGTGCTTGTCTTGAAGAATGTTTTGTGTTGTTGCTGTAAAAACCCTAAGTTGATGTTTAGAAGGACATGATATTTTGTTCGAGGACGAACAAAGCTGCAAGTGTGGGGTGTTGATGATAGGCGAAATTACGCGCCTATATCAATATATTTTGCCCATATTTTAGCCTAGTTTTGAGAACAAATTATATATTTCATGCACTTTTAGTCCTTTTTCCTATAAATGAGCTAACAAACATGATTAGTAAAGTTTCAGGTATAAATGATGCAAAATTCAGCATTTTATGGCTTACTTGACGCAAAAGAAAGCTCACGAAGGAAGGAAAGGGAGTTTACACGCCTAAGGACCAAAATTGCTGCATGGAAACTCTGTCCCGGGCTAAAACAACATTTCTGAAGACTCTGGGGACCTGGACCAAAACTGCTGGATGGAAAATCTGTCCCGGGCTAAAACAGCATTTCTGAAGACTTTGGGGACTTACAGACACAAAGCTGGATTTTGACAATGATACATTAACCTAGTACAATTGGGTTATGTATTTCCTTAGTTTAGTAGGATTTGGTTATTTATTTCATTAGCATAGTAGGAGTAGGATAGGAGTATTATAAATACCCTATCATGCTAGAGATTTTAATCAAGTCCTCCCTTAGTGGAGGCAACTCCTCCCTTCATTCAAGAAATTCATTCTTAAACTATTAATTTTCTTCCATCTCTCTCATCTTCCACCACAAACACTTCTAATCTATTCTTCTATTCATCTATTCCACAACAAGAGAATCGTTACTTGCTACGGAATCACCAAAACCACACGCCAAACACCTACTATTCACGCCTTCCACCATGCAAAACGTGATATCCTTCGCATTCATGGGTAACTAAATCTCTTAGTTGGGGTTATGGAAGCCGAATGAGTTACTATCTATTGCTATGAGCTTGTGAGTTCAAGACACGTATATTGCTTATATCATTATTCTCTTCATCTTAAATCTACATTCTTTGCGGTTTCAAACACATGAACACGCCATTCTAACATCTAACCTGTTCGAGAGAAAGGTTACTTGTCTAGAAAAGAAGACGCATAGACTAACGCCAGTCTAACATTTAACTTGTTCGAGAGAAAGGTTATTTGTCTGGAAAAGAGATAATGTCAAGGTAGTAGGACACCCTTTCCTATTAAAAAGCTAGTGCCGTAACTGGACTAACCTCTTGGAGAATTTGTACCGCTAGACACACTTTAAGCTCGAGAGAGTTAAAGTGAAATAGTCCTTGTTTAGGTCGAGAGACGCTTGGATTTACCATCGACTACAATTCTCTATAAGCAATTGCATGTCAAGACTCTACACACTCATAACCAATAGAGACGTATACCTCAGAAGGTGGACATAACCCCAACGCTTCAATTCTCATTGTTTACAACCAACGTGACAATCTTTCTCTTTTTACTTTATTATTTTCAGCTTTTATTTCATTACTTTGGTTACTTATTACAATCCCCCCTTCTTACGAGACTTGCACCAAAAGTCTATTAATTTTGCTTACTTGTTGACCAAGCTATTCCCTGTGGGATCGATACCCAACCCAGGTTGGGTTCTATATTTGCTAACGACCGCTTTACACTCCTACGAGAGCTGTAGATTGAGCGTTATCAATAGCACAAGAAAAGAGTATGCGATTAGTACTTTGAATGTACTGGTATGCTAAATGAGGTAGGCTTTCATTAACATGAGTAATAACTGACTGAATAAGTAGCATGAGATACTGAATAGAATGCATGAAATTTGTAAGCATCGGAGATGTATGAAATCTGACAAATACAGAGAATACATGAAATTTGTAACTGCTGAGGATGCATGAAATCTATAAATGCTGAGGATATATGACCAAGCATATAACATGTTCTGAATATAATCTGTAAATACAAAAGTACTGAAATCTGATAATTGAATTACTGATATCTGTATGCTATGGTCAAACAGCTGAAACTAAATTACTGAGCTGATTACTGGATTGAGATTGTGGGAGCTATCATTTAACCAACATGCCTCAATGAGCAGTTTGGGGTCAAACTTGTGACCCCAGTTGGAAGGGTGTCAGTACCGTGCCACGGGTACTAATACTGGCGGTGTGGATCCACTAAAGTGCTGTCCCGATCGACTAAGGGTTACCCTCAACTGGCAGGTACCCGTATGAGATCAACGCTCAGTTGACAGGTTAACATCTTAACCTACTCTGTCTACGTAGTTCTGGAGCGCAGGGATTGCTACTAAAGGTCACACCATCAACTGGCAGGTAAACCCTCATCCCTAAATTCGCTCGGTGCTAAATCATACTCCCAACTAAACTAACTCAGAATACTGCACTGTGCTAAGATTAACTGATTTTGCTAACTGGCTGAACTGATAATGTTCATAATATATTCTGAAACTATTTTGAAGATACTGAGACTAAGTGAATAGTTAAGTTTTTCTGGTATTCATAACCCTCAGGACTTAATAGCAGTAATAGTGAAATAGTACCAAACTTTGGGGATATAATATGAAAGCATTTATTCATAATTCACTCTTATAGGCATTTCATCAAACACTTAGTATTCATAGTTTAAGCTAATCATGGGAATAATATAAAACTTGGAGTAATAGCATGATTTCGACATCAATAATACTTAATCATGATTTAGATCAGTGAATAACAATACTAAAACATGTGGGGTTTGATAAACAACAACAACTTCATGTAACCATGGTATAAAGTCAAGATTCATGGTTTAAATCACAATTTAAAATCATGGTAACTTATAAAGATCACAACTTTAAATTTAAATTTGGATACTTGGACTCCATGGGTAAAAGGGACCCATGAATGAACACTTAACATACCTTGGTTTATAAATTTGTGAGGATTGATGGTGAATTCTTAAGATTTGACCTTGAATCTTGAGGGCTAGGGTTTGTTCTTGAAAGAGACTACTTTTGATTTTGGAGAAATTGAATAAAATAATGACCTAATAGGATATTGGGGCTTTAATTCCGTATTTTTCATGGATTGGGGTCATGGAAAAAAGACCAAACTGCCCCTGGGAGAAATTTAATTTTCGTCACTGAAAATCTCGATTCACCGCAAAGCGGTGCTAACGTGGTGAGTCACTGGAATTTCACTATAAGTGTAGTCCAAGGACAAGTTCCAAATTGCACCTTGGCCCGATGCGGTGCCATCGCAGTGCGTCACTGGAAAATGGACGATCGTGAAATTGCACCTTGGCGCGACGCGGTGCCATCACGGTACTTTGTTGGAAAAGGAAAAACGTGAACTAGAAATCCACCACGATGTGGGCTAATCATGGTGTTATATTGGAAATCAAATAATTGCGAATTTGTCCTTCACCGCGACGCGATACTTATTATGGTGTTCTACTACTCTCACCAAAATCACCATAACTTCTCAACCAACTATCGAATTTGGGCAAACTTGGTATCGTTGGAAATATAATTCAATTTCCTATCATTTGGTGGGTTTTGAGCTGGAAAATTATGAGTAGAGCAAAAGATATGCTCGTTTGAAGTTGATTAAAACAACATTCCTATACAAAAATTCAATCAATAAGGATTATTTTGATTCGTCAAATAGCTGAGAGTTATTGAGACCTTAATATACATTAAACTAATTCATAATACTACCAAGGAACCATAATATACTATGCTTGAGCTTCAAACATGACGCTAACATTGGTTTGGATTTTCGGGGTATTAGAGTTTCTTTGGAATTATTCATTGGATTCATCACCTTGGATCACTTCATTATCAATTCCTTTATTATTATTATAATCACTATGTCGGCTCGTGATATATGATCCAATCACATCTCACAGCGGTGACATTGCTACTAACAATCTTTTATAAGTAACAATTATGTTCTTTTAAACCTCATCATTAGAACACCATTAGCTCGTTATCAGCTTATTAAACCCCAAGACCATTCAAAATCAACACTAATCTATACACACATACTAAACAACTTTTTTTTGTCCAACTAATCATGACCTGCAGGGGACAATTTAAGTCCATGTACGGTACCGGTTAGAGAGGCATTACTAACAGAGTTTCTTATACTGCACTCTGTTGACTCACTTGATATCCTTATTGACCAACCCACATTCTACACTCTATCATTCTATCAAAACTTTTCAAAATACGAAGAAGTGAGCCGAATATTTGCTCACGAATCACTTATTCTCCTTTTAACGGCCTAAGTTTAAAACTTGAGTTTTACGAAAGTAAGATAAAGATGGTTAAAAGATTCACCTTGAAAAAGACAAACATCCAAAAATACCTCTTTTTCACTATCGAAGCTCTAGAGTCCCAAATTCAATTTTGAAAAGTGCCACGAGATGCTATATGAATGTACTATTTGAATTTCAACACTAAATAAGTCAAACCTAATCCATCTAACACACGAGCTCTCTCTGAGACACCTAACTCAGTTTCTAGCCAAGATTATCCTATGGAGAATCTACATCATGATCATATGCAAGTCAGCACACCATTTACAAGTCACATAACTTAGATACTCGCATGCACTCAATCAAGACTACAAAATTTATTATATAAATATAGCATCAACATATCACAACCACTATCCCTTTTAACTCAAGATCACTCATGGTTCAAGCTTAGTGTTTATTACTATACATAGGTGTCAACACAACCTCTCACTCATCACACAGACTTACAATTATTAGCCAGAGAGATTCCATAAAATTAGATCCTACAACACATTCTCCTCCACAATATTATTAATATCCATTTAATCATTATATCTTAATCACTCAACAAGCATATCCACCAAGTATCACCCAAGAAAAGATCAATCATGCCATTTAACAATGCACTTATTCTCCCATTTAGGGTTGTTCTTAATTATTTTATGGGTGTAACTAAGTTATTTAATTTTGCATTTCCATCATCATGCGGATTACTACCCTCTAAAAGTGTCATATATCAACTAACTCTACGAGACATGTAAATGCATAATTCAGCCACAAGATCAAGTCAACAATAAATTATCTTCTCAATATTTTCCATAATGCACAAATCCACAGCTAAAACTTATGCCAAAGCAATAACTAACTCAACATTTTTCACATGACAAACACTTCATTGTTAAGCCAAATCACCCTAATATCACTAACATCAATTTAAGATATACATAGTCATTCTTATTTATATCTAACAATATTTTTTATCACGAGCTTCACTTAACTCGTAAACACCTCAAGAGTGATTCCCACACTACTAATACATAAGAAAGGCCAAATAAAATAAATCGATTACAGGTCATTAACAACCTCATCACCAATATCACATTCTGAATGGTTTATCGATCAAATTCTATAGGTATCAATAACCTCTACTAATTTTTGTTATTTTGGTTTAAAACTCATTATTTTGCCAAGCATCAAGAATTTGTTCACATAAGGACCTCAAAGGTAATGTCACTTAGCTAGACCTCACAAGGAACCCATTATAATTTCAATGATAGAAATGCACAAAAATTCTAAATACAGTTTCTATGATCGGACCACACAAGAATCCCCACATAATACAAATAATTGAATCACACAAGGACTCATCCACAACATCATTAGCAAGAACATCTCATTAAGGGAAACACATATCACCTCAGTCTTTTATTCATGTCTCTTTTTCACCATCTTTTCTTGACATCATATTCTCATATTATCTTCTCAATTCTTATATCATCAATTTTATCAGTATAATAGTACCAAAAAATAATTAAGCACCATAGAGTTACTAGTTTCACAAAAATAAGAAATCAAAAAATTCCATCACAATTATCAACAAAAATAACTTAGTCAATTTTCATCACTGAAATTCAAACAAAAATAATTCACAATAATCGAGCAACCTAAGTTTAGCCTTATCAAACATAAGCAACTAATAAGTTCACTACTTTTACAAGACTTTACCTATTAATAATAACCTTTAGCCTTTATTAACAGATACTAATTGAAATCTCCTAGGTCTTTACTCAAAATTACTAAGAAACCAATTGGAATCAACTACATTTCAATTGAGCTATGTTAAGATACCAATTAAAACCATCTAGATACCAATTGGATCTAATACAATAGTCAAAAGATTAGAACGACACAATGAAGAGAAAGAAAGAAAAAACTTCTACATGCCTCATGGCCTTTTGAAGATTGGGTATGGGACCCTACACACCAATCTACAGAACTCTACTTGACATTGATCTTGTACTTGTGGGACCGGTGAATCTAATGCTCTTATACCAACTATCACGGCCTAGACTAACAGACCATGCGGGCACCTGCACTATCCTAAGTAGCTAGGAGAACCCTAATTACCAACTAAAAATATGCGAAAGACTTCTGTTTTTAAGAAAATATTACATTAAATATAATAAAGTAAAATAATTATTAATAAATTAACTTATTCAAAAACTTCTTACAAGTGTCCTTTACTATCCTAAGACTTGGTTGGATATGTACAAGAGCTACCTAGTACAACATATACTGACAATAAAATAAATAATGCAAGGACTCTAACATCTGCCAAGAAGAAAGTGTAGAAGTTAGTGCTGAATATCGTCATCCATCTAGTAACTACAAACTAACCTGTATCCAGTCTACACCCCAAGAAGAAATGTAGAAGAGTAGGGTCAGCACAACCACACGTACTAGTAGGCATTATCGGCCGACCGTGTTAGTTCATATAATCATAAAATAGAATTAAAGAAACTAAATCATGACATCTTGAATAAAATGTAATTCAACAAAGGCTATAATAACATTATTACTGTACCTATATAAGTTACATCATTCAAGTTCTCTTCCAACTCCATTAGTATTATATATTCACTACTAACATACTCTAGCCTCATTAATTGACACCATCAATCATAATCCAACGCTAATACATCATTGTCCCTCTTTATTCACCTTATCTCTTCCATTAACGACATCAATAGGATAAACCAAATCATCATAGACAACTCACACTAAAATCTTGGGCTAATAATCAAACACTCTCTTATAACATTAAGATATAATAAATAGCCATTCGAATAAACTATAATTACGACAAGTATAAATGAAGCAAGTTGACCAACATATAGAAAGTAAACACAGTGTTTCACTTTTCTAAGCACATGTCACTCAATCAATCTTATGGATACAATCAAGTAAGGAAGACAAGTCAACTCATATCTTAGTAAGACACAGTAGAGAACTCAAGTCTCATTAACAAATATTATACATACTATTGAAAAATGATTAATTCAGTTATGAAAGTTTGGGATCATTGGATTCATCTCCTTGAATCACTTCATTATAAATTTCTTTATTATTATTATAATCACCTTAACGGCTCGTGACATCCGATCCAATCACATCTCGCAGAAATATTAAAATTTAACATCGGTCACATTGCTACTAACAATTCTTTCCTAAGTAATAATTCTGTCCTTTTAAACCTCATTATTAGAATACCATTATCTCATTATCAGCTTATTAAACACCAAGATCATTCAAAATCACTACTAATATGTACACACATGGTAAATGACTTATTTTGCCCAGCTAGTCATAGCCTCCTGGGGACAATCTAAGTCCATGTACCATACCGGCATGGTACTCGATCCTCCATAAATAAATATTATCAATATTCATATTTGTATCGGCGTGGTACCCGATCCTCTATAAATAAGTACTATCAATATTCATATCCATACCAACGTGGTACCTGATCCTCCATAAATAAATAATTTTAATATTCATATCCGTACCGACGTGGTACCCTATCCTCCATAAATAATAATATCAATATTCATATTTGTACCAGTGTGGTACCCGATCCTCCATAAATAAATATTATCAATATTCATATCCGTATCGGCTCGGTACCCAATCCTCCGTAAATAAGTAATATCAATATTTATATCCGTAGAAGCATGAAACCAGATCCTCCATAATCATATTATATACATTTTATCAAATTCACACTATCTTTCAGGATGAAATACAAAGTACTAAATTTACAAGCACTTAAAATCATAAAGAAATTCGATCAAGTTCTTTCATTTATCAATATTTTGACCCTCTCACGGGCATTATTTCAATAATCATCACAACCATCAACAAAGACGTTCATCTTATTAGTTCAAAGAGTTATTATTATCAAACAAGTCTCTCATAGGCACAATTCAATAAATCATCATTATCACTAATTTAGCCTCTCACGGACATCTAATAGATAAAGTGTTTTATCAATACCAAAATAAGAATGTCATAAAATAAATCACAATTTAACACTTAAGCATGCAAGTCACTATTGTAGCATTACTTACTCATTAATTATTAAAATATCACTACCTCTTTTCACATAATACAATCATCACACTAATTCAAGTCACCTATCCTTTAGATATTACTATACTCATCAATACTTGATCCTAGAACGATTCTTCTCATCATATTATTGTCCAATACATAAAACTTAATATTATTATAACATAACTAGGTTCATCACTAGTGTTAGAATTTGTCCTGTATTTCCTACCCTACTTGAATTCTACCATAATTGTGTTTTAATTTGGAAAAGATTTTTTAGTGGAAAAGATTTCCTAGTAGGAAAAGATCTCTTTGATGATAGGAGTATTTACACGCCTAAAGTACTATAATCTACCCATATTTTAGCTAAGTTTTGAGGGCAAAATATATAATTCATGCACTTTTAGTCCTTTTTCCTGTAAGTGAGCTAACAAACGTGATTAGAAAGTTTTCAGGTATAAATGATGCAGATTTCAGCATTTTATGGATAACTTGACGCCAAAGGAAGCTTCACGAAAGAAGAAAAGGAGAGCTTGGACGCCAAGGACTAAAAGTGATGCATGGAAAACCTGTCCTGGGCAAAAACAAAAAATTCTAAAGACTTTGGGGATCAGCAGTAACTTATTAGGATTAGGATAATGATGCAGTAACCTAGTAGGATTTGGTTAAGTAATGCAGTAGCTTAGTAGGAATAGGATATGGGTGTTATAAATACCCTATTTTGCTGAAGTTTTTATAATTCTGAATCATTCTAATTCTTCCATTAATTCAAATTCTCATACTTTTACTTTTTATTCAACACTCTAAATTCTTATTCTCTTCATCTATTCAACTCTTAATTTTCACAACAAGAGAAACGCTATTCTTAAAGGAATTCACGCCGCAAGCCCTACCAACTTATACTACACGTGAGATCTTTATTTTGGTATAATGATAATGTCTATTGTGATTTCCATTGCACTCATGAGTAGCTAAACTTCTCTGTTGGGGTTATGGAAGCCTTATGAGCTACTATCTATTGCTATGAGTTTGTAAATTCTTGACACGTATGCTGCTTATATCATTACGCTCTTCATCTTGATGCAAATTCTTGTGGTTGCAAACACATAGAATACGCCAGTATAGCATTAACTTGTTCGAAAGAAAAGTTATATGTCTGGAAAAGAGATAATGTCAAGGTAATAGGGCACCAACCCCTGTTAAAAAGTTAGTGCCGTAACTGGATTAACCTCTTGGAGAATTTGTACCGTTAGATACGCTTTAAGCTCGAAAGAGTTAAAGTGAAATAATCCTTGATGGTCGAAAGACGCCTGGATTTACCATAGAATACAATTCTCTATAAGCACATGCATGTCTGAATTTCGCATAACTCATAGACAATAGAGACGTATAACTCATAAGGTGGACATAACCCCAACTCTCAATTCTCATTGGTGAAACATTTTACTAAACATTCTTTCTTTTTACTTTGCTATTTTCCGATTTTCACTTTGTTACATTATTGCACGCTACAATTCCCCCTTTTTACGAAAATTTCACCAAAAGTCTAATAATCTTTGCTTACTTAGTGACCAAGTATTCTCTGTGGGATTCGACACCCAACCCAGTTGGGTTCTATATTTGACAACGACCTCTTACACTCTTACGAGAGCTGTAGTTTGAGCGTTATCAAATTTGGGTGCCGTTGCTGGGGAATACAGTTGTCAACTAAGTTTGTGATAGTTACTAGACCCTTTGGTCAAAGATTCTCGTACTTTACTTTTAGTTGTTGTTTTTGTTTTCTGCAGGTTTTTAGCCAGTGCATGCCCCATACTCGAAGTTTTGGTCAACCATTATTACCAATAAATCCTGAACCGCAACTTATTGGAAGGATGGATGCACAACGTGACATTGAAAGAAGGGCTGCTCAACAGGAGTAGGCTAGACTAGCTGCGTTGGCCGCCGCCCAAGTACATTAACAGAATATTGATAACCCAGGGAGAGCAACAGATCCTAATGATACGGACTTAGGTGATGATGCGCTACTAAAACCTAGGCGTGATGCTGAGGTGGCAACACCGGCAAACAGAAGAGATCGTCAAACAAGATTTTGGCCTGAACGCCGAGCCATGCAAATACCGTTTGATGATGATGATGATGATCTCGATGGAGCTGGTGCCACAGGAGCCATTATTCCTCCACCATTGGCACCCGGAGCCAAGTTCAACATCACGAGCACCATGATTCAGTTATTGCAACTCAAGGGATTATTCGGTGGACTAGAAGGCGATGATCCGAATATGCATCTGATCAACTTTATTTCTACATGCAAGTCATTCGACAATCCTGGTGTTGGACAGAATGCAATTCGGTTGCGCTTATTTCCATTGTCTCTATTTGGGGAGGCAACTCTATGGTTGAACGGGCTGACTCCTGATTCTATCACTAATTAGAGGCAATTGAAAGACATTTTCCTAGAAAGATTCTTTCTGCAATCCAAGAGAGCACAATTGAGAGATGAAATCAACAATTTTTGACAGCTTCCGACTGAAACCCTCCACGAAACATGGGTGAGATTCAAGAAGAAGCTTATGAGGTGCCCAAACCATCACATGACCAATGTTCACTTGATGGAGATACTATATAGATCCTTGAATTCAGTAACTAAAACTGTGGTGGATAATGCGGCTGGAGAATCATTTATGGACCTCACCTTTGTTCAGGCAAGTGATATGCTAGACCGGATAACGAAGCAAAGTAGGGCGTGGCATACCAGAGATTCTGAGGTAGCAAGCCCCACTTTTTCTATAGGCATGACTGCAGAACAAAGGAGAAGAGAAGAAGAACGTGATCAAGATTTGGCGCACATGAAAACACAAGTAGATCTTCTTACAAAGCATCTACTATCAGGGAAGACCGAAAAAGTCAAAGCAGTTGCGTCAAAAGGAAGAGAGGAATCCGATTCTGAGGAAGAAGCCAACTACGCGAACAATCAGGGGGGTTTCCAAGGCAATGCCCAAGGAAACCAAGGTCAGAACTATTATGATAATTCTAGAAACAAGGATCGGGATCAAGGTAGTTGGAAGAACAAGACTGACAGGAGTGGCGTGTATATTCCTCTTGGACGACGAGATGCCACTATATCTGGTTTTGGAAATATATCCATGGAAGATATGATGGCTAAGCTGTTGAAAGGAGTAGAGGCAACCAGCACGGGAGTAACAGAGGTAATCAATGATTTGTCCTCAATGAAGCAATTAGTTGACTCGCATTCCAGTTTAATAAAATAGCTAGAGCAATAATTGAGTCAATTATCTGCGGTATTCAACCAAAAAAAAGGCTGGAACGCTACCCAGCAACATAGTGCAAAACCCAAGGAACGATGGAACATGCATGGCCATTACTACCAGGAGTGGTAAGGTGCTAGAAAATTCATCCCAAAGCAAGCAAGTAGCCGATGATATCACAGATGATGCAGAGGACGCCGAAGAAGCTGAAGAAGGCGTCAATGATGTCACCCCTCAACGTCCACAGCCCAAAAAGATCGCCAATCTAAAGCAAGAGGAAAAAAAAGTCATGGAGAAAACTATTCCCCTTCCACCACCACCTTTTCTTCAAAGATTAAAGAAGAGAGCTGATGATACCAAGTTCAATAAATTCATGAAAATGTTAAAATAGCTGACCATTAATGTTCCATTGGTTGAGGCGCTCGAACAGATGCCTGGGTACGCGAAATTCATGAAGGACCTGTTGAAAAAGAAATTGGCAGTAAGCTATGATCCGGCAGATAATGTTCACCATTGCAGTGCAATCGCTACAAGATCGCTAGTTCAGAAGAAGGCAGATCCTGGTGCTTTCACTATTTCTTGCACGGTTGGATCTATGAATTTTGCTAAGGCATTGTACGATTTGGGAGCTAGCATCAATTTGATGCCACTATCCGTCTACATAAAATTGGTGTTGGGTGACCCTACACCAACCAATATGCGGCTCGTGATGGCAGATAGGTTGGTAAAACGACCTGTGGGTATCTTGAATGATGTGTTGGTGAAGGTGTCTACCATCATCTTTCCTGCAGACTTTGTTATTTTGGATTGTGAGGTGGATTCTGAAGTTCCCATAATCTTGGGACGCCCTTTCCTCGCAACCGGAAGTGTGCTTATTGACATGAGAGCTAATGAGCTTTTATTTTGGTTAAATGACGAAGTGATCCGTTTTGATGTATGCAAAGCAATGAAGCAACCCAAAGATATGGATGTGTTCTCTGTAGCTGAAGTTAATTATAAGGATGACAAAGAATTATCGGTAGAAAAGCAGCTTACTGATGATTCACTATCTGATGAGCTGCTGAATTTTGGGCGTGAGGAGGCTCAAGAACATGAAGAAACTATGTGTGCTCTAACAGAAATAGGGTCCTATTCTCATACTCCTAAGCAGCCGGACTATGATCTTTAGAATCAACCGTCACCAACAGCAAAGACTTCCATTGAAGAGCCCCCAGTGCTAGAATCGAAAGAGCTCCCCAATTATCTAAGGTATGTGTTCTCGGGAAGTGGAGATGCACTTCCTATGAGTGTGGTGGATGATTTAAGTGAACAACACGTAGAGGCTCTCATCTCTGCTCTGAAGAGATACAAGAGAGCTATGGGTTGGACTATTGATGATATAATTGGTATCCCGCCTGGGATATGTATGCACAAGGGTCATCTCAAAAAAGATTGCATGCCTACAAGTAAGCCTCATTGTCGTCTGAATCCATTCAGAAAATGATCCACCATCTATCTTGACGAAGTCTAAGTACTCGAGGTAACTATGTCGTGCCGCGACAATAAATCAAGCGCTAGATGGGAGGCAACCCATCGTGATTTTTTTTGTTTCCTTTGCATTTGTTTTTACTAAATAAAAATCCAAAAAGAATAGTCGATCCACGACCTAAACTAAGGCGCTTGATGGGAGGCAACCCATCGTTCTAATCGTGTTGTTGTTTTTGAGTAAATGTAGGTGCAAGAGGTGTAAAGGAGGAGATTGGTTTCAAATTTTGATTTGGAAGTATTGCATGTTGAAGGTGGTAAGTTAGGAATGAAGAAGCAAAAGGCCATGGGTTAGGCATTGCTTATGAAAATATAGGCAAAGAACAAGGCAAGTCCTATGTAAATCTAGGCCACGAACAAGGCAAGGCCTATGCTATGGCCTAAGCTCTCGGATTCTAGAGTGCCATAGCATAGGCGCCGCCTATGCAAAAGCATTTTGTCTCTGAATCTCATATACAATGGCATAGGCGCCACCTATGCCTAACAATGCCATAGCATAGGCGCCGCCTATGCTCAACAATGCTTTGCAAAAGGCGTCGCCTATGCCAAGAATAGGCAAAGCATTAGGCGCCGCCTATGGTCACTTTTGGTCTCCACATACGATTCCAAATGGGTCAAAACCCGACCCAAGCTTGTCCTATAAATAGAACCTTAGTCTTAAATCAAAAACACATTGCAATTCACCCTAAAGCGCTGCCTACCTCTCCAAATTCTCCCAAAAATTTTCCTTTTGCTCTTTTATTTTGCAAGAACATCTTCCAAAGCCATCAACCAAGTAAGTACTTCTTTGTTCTTCTTTTATTTTCCGTAAGTACTACACTACTACGTCTATAATGAATTGTTTAATCTTGAAGTAGTATTGGTGATTTGAATATGGTTGAGTTGTTGTGGTGAAACTAAGTGAGTGAAAGAATACATAAGGATGCTCTTGACTTGTTTCCAACTTATATTTGATTTTGATACACTGTCATACTTTAGCGGAATTGACATAGTCTAGAACATTGCATAACCTTGTAACTTGAAAACTTGCTTGAATGACTTGTTTATTGCGATGAAAATCACGGTTAACTACAAAGATAAGATGTTGTGATAAATTGATACAATATCTATGTAGTAGTTGTATTCAAAGTGATGCATTAGTCCAAAACATGAAAGCATTACCAAGATTACATGATCTAGAATTGAGAAAGGATAGTTAAGATGATACGAAAAGTATGACTGCATTGATTATATTGTTGGAACATAACACCTAAACGTATATCGATGAAATTTGAGTAATCGACATCGGTCACTTCACTAGTTCGTACAAACAAACTATGTGTGGGGTGGTGCCACTACTGCTTGTTTATTGATTGTATCCACTGAGATGAAGCTAACATGAATATCATTTTAATCTCAGGTACAATGGCACCAAAACCAAGACAAGAGAAAGAAAAAGCAACCACTTCACAAAAAGGCCAAAAAAGGGGACGAAAAGAGCAAGGAGAATCCTTCTCGCTGCAAATACCTCACCGTATGTTTGGAATTAAATGGGTCCTCGAGGAGGAAGAAAAGGAGTGGTATAGGAACAATAAAGAGAAAAAATATGTTCATGTGGAGTTGATACACAATGAAAGCCTAGCAAAGAAAGAACCCTGTATGTTGGCTAAAATAATGGCGTTACATCTTGATTTATCTTCCGAGATATGGGAGAGTGCAATCTTGATTTAACACGTGAATTCTATGCCAACTGGTCACCAAAAACTATAAGGAGTGAAGTAAAGATTCGGGGCCAAGTTCTACAACTAAATGCGGAGTTCTTCAACTCCTTTCTGGGTTTGCCATCTGTTGATCCATCACCACTCAAAGAGCTATATAACAGACCTCCGTACAGGCAAATTAGACACACATTGTGTGGAGCAAGATCTATGGAATGATGGAGCAGACACAAGGACACCGGTCGGCACAACACCCTCCCATATGCTTCCTTGAATAGAGAAGCTCGGATATGGATGCGAATAGTCAACTCTTGTCTGATTCCAGGGACCCAGTACACAAAGATTACACGAGATAGAGTGTGCTTGGTGTACGCATTGATAACGAATGTTCCTATCAACATTGGGCCAATTATTCGATCTACAATGCGAAAGGCCAGGCTACACAAAAGGTCCCACTTCAGCTTAGGCAATATGTTGATCGCAATATTGAGGAAGGAGGACATCGAAGAGGAACCGGATGATCATAAGCTTCCACACAACCCAAATAAGGTTGACCTCACAAAGGTTAAAGATGCTGAAACCACGTATGGCGTCAACCTTACCACTGCGGAAAGGCATGCCCGGGATGAGAGTTTCTTTCGCCATCTTTATGGCATGACTCGATTTACCATGATGAGCGGAGGTCGTGTTCCAACTACTGCAAAGCTCCAACAGCTGGATTATGACTACCCAATGAATGAGCATGAAAGGCAAATATGTGGAGTAGGTGTGTACTTTGAGGAACCTCTTGATGACGATGAGCCAACCGATGATGATCGTCGAATGCCAGACTCCGACGTGGAGGATAACTCTGATGGCGACGACTCTGATGATGATTCCGACGAAGGGGGTATGACCCCATACATAGAGGAGGAGTCCGACTAACCAGGTTCTTCTTATTTATTTTCCACTGAGGGCAGTGTGTCCCGACTAAGTGTGGGGTGCTGGTATTTGCATGCTAACCTTCTTTATCTGCATTTGCATTCATTTATGTTTGTTGGTTTTTTTTTAGTAGTTAGTTTTGTTTTTTTAGTAGTTAAATTTTTTTTTTTTTTAAATTTTTTAAACTTTGCATGAAATTGTTCTGATAGGAAGCATGGTATTACGACAAGAGTCTGTGATAAAATCATTACTAGTGAGACGTTTAGGCTCTAATAGTGACTCATTATGTGATAATTTTATGGTTCAATTCCTTCATCTGTTGGGTTCAAGAGTCTATACTGCTTCCAATAAAGTCGACCATGTGCCTTGTGTGTGTGAGATGATAGTATATTCTATGTTTGTGGTTGATGCTAGAACTTGCCTGGTATGTATGTAAAGCGAAATAAAGAGTGAGAGTTTAGGAGATGATTTAGGCATTTCTTTGGCAACCTATGATTGTTTACCTTCATTTTATCTACCCATGGACATCATCCTAGATAACCCCCTTTGAGCCTTAAGCCTATTTTCTTTGACAGCCTCATATGTAAGCCCAATCCATTTTTTTTCAAGACCATAATTTGATCCAAAGTCCTAAGTGCTTTAAATTGTAAAGTAATGTGACAAAATAAGAGGAAATTGGGTGAGAATAGTGCCTTAGAATGTATTTGTGCTTGAATTTATTATGAAAAATAATTGCTATCATAAGAGGTGTGTTATGAAAAAAAAAAGGAAAAGAAAAATAAAAAGTTAATTCTGTTCAAAATTGAAAAACAAAAAAGGTGAGAAAGGGTGGTAGATTAAAATAAAGTAGAAAGGTTGTTTGAAATAAAGCATAAATGGCATAATGTGATGTATTAAAGCGCTTAGGAACATAGTCACTATTTCTGGCAAAAATAGTCCTACCCATCCCTTAGCCTGCATTACAAACTGTAAAGACCTATTTGATCCTAAGCTTTGCGTTCTGATATTTAGTGGAGCATTACACTAAGGGCAAGCCTATGGTCATCAGTTGCAACATATGAATTCTTTGTGAGAGTGAGAGCAAGGATAAACTTATACCCATGTTCGAAATATATACAATACTTGTGAGTGATTATGGGTGACATGTTATGAGACACACATGGTTGATGAGTTTTGAGTAGTCGTATATGAATCTTTGTGCCTTAACTTTTGAATACGAATTAACCATCATCACGAGTCTATATTAGAGGTTGAATTGTTTCTAGAAGTGATCAGAAAACTACTCTTTGTTGATAATTGTCGTGCCTGTCTTGATGAATATTTTGTGTTGATACTGTGAAACCCTAAGTGGATGTTTAGAAGGACATGATATTTTGTTTGAGGACGAACAAAGCTTTAAGTGTGGGGTGTTGATGATAGGCGTATTTACACGCCTAAAGTACTATAATCTACCCATATTTTAGCTAAGTTTTGAGGGCAAAATATATAATTCATTCACTTTTAGTCCCTTTTCCTGTAAGTGAGCTAACAAACGTGATTAGCAAGTTTTCAGGTATAAATGATGCAGATTTCAGCATTTTATGGATAACTTGACGCCAAAGGAAGCTTCACGAAAGAAGGAAAGGAGAGCTCGGACGCCAAAGACTAAAAGTGACGCATGGAAAACCTGTCCCGGGCAAAAACAGGAATTCTAAAGACTTTGGGGATCAGCAGTAACATATTAGGATTAGGATAATGATGCAGTAACCTAGTAGGATTAGGTTAAGTAATGCAGTAGCTTAGTAGGAATAGGATATGGGTGTTATAAATACCCTATTTTGCTGAAGTTTTTATAATTCCGAATTATTCTAATTCTTCCATTAATTCGAATTCTCATACTTCTACTTTTTATTCAACACTCTAAATTCTTATTCTCTTCATCTATTCAACTCTTAATTTTCACAACAAGAGAAACGCTATTCTTAAAGGAATTCACGCCGCAAGCCCTACCAACATATACTACACGTGAGATCTTTATTTTGGTATAATGATAATGTCTATTGTGATTTCCAATGCACTCGTGAGTAGCTAAACTTCTCTGTTGGGGTTATGGAAGCCTTATGAGCTACTATCTATTGCTATGAGTTTGTAAATTCTTGACACGTATGCTGCTTATATCATTACGCTCTTCATCTTGATGCAAATTCTTGTGGTTTCAAACACATAGAATACACCAGTATAGCATTAACTTGTTCGAAAGAAAAGTTATATGTCTGGAAAAGAGATAATGTCAAGGTAATAGGGCACCAACCCCTGTTAAAAAGTTAGTGCCGTAACTGGATTAACCTCTTGGAGAATTTGTACCGTTAGATACTCTTTAAGCTTGAAAGAGTTAAAGTGAAATAATCCTTGATGGTCGAAAGACGCCTGGATTTACCATAGAATACAATTCTCTATAAGCACATGCATGACTGAATTCCACATAATTCATAGCCAATAGAGACGTATAACTCAAAAGGTGGACATAACCCCAACTCTCAATTCTCATTGGTTAAACATCTTACTAAACATTCTTTCTTTTTACTTTGCTATTTTCCGATTTTCACTTTGTTACATTATTGCACGCTACAATCCCCTGTTTTTACGAAACTTTCACCAAAAGTCTAATAATCTTTGCTTACTTAGTGACCAAGTATTCTCTGTGGGATTCGACACCCAACCCAGTGGGGTTCTATATTTGACAACGATAGCTTACACTCTTATGAGAGCTGTAGTTTGAGCGTTATCAAATTTGGGCAAGCCTATGGTCATCAGTTGCAACATATGAATTCTTTGTGAGAGTGAGAGCAAGGATAATCTTATACCCATGTTCGAAATATATACAATACTTGTGAGTGATTATGGGTGACATGTTGTGAGACACACATGGTTGATGAGTTTTGAGTAGTCGTATATGAATCTTTGTGCCTTAACTTTTGAATACGAATTAACCATCATCACGAGTCTATATTAGAGGTTCAATTGTTTCTAGAAGTGATCAGAAAACTACTCTTTGTTGATAATTGTCGTGCCTGTCTTGATGAATATTTCGTGTTGATACTGTGAAACCCTAAGTGGATGTTTAGAAGGACATGATATTTTGTTCGAGGACGAACAAAGCTTTAAGTGTGGGGTGTTGATGATAGGCGTATTTACACGCCTAAAGTACTATAATCTACCCATATTTTAGCTACTTTTTGAGGGCAAAATATATAATTCATGTACTTTTAGTCCTTTTTCCTGTAAGTGAGCTAACAAACGTGATTAGCAAGTTTTCAGGTATAAATGATGCAGATTTCAGCATTTTATGGATAACTTGACGCCAAAGGAAGCTTCACGAAAGAAGGAAAGGAGAGCTTGGACGCCAAGGACTAAAAGTGACGCATGGAAAACCTGTCTCGAGCAAAAACAACAATTCTAAAGACTTTGGGGATCAGCAGTAACTTATTAGGATTGGGATAATGATGCAGTAACCTAGTAGGATTAGGTTAAGTAATGCAGTAGCTTAGTATGAATAGGATATGGGTGTTATAAATACCCTATTTTGCTGAAGTTTTTATAATTCCGAATCATTCTAATTCTTCCATTAATTCGAATTCTCATACTTCTACTTTTTATTCAACACACTAAATTCTTATTCTCTTCATCTATTCAACTCTTAATTTTCACAACAAGAGAAACGCTATTCTTAAAGGAATTCACGCCGCAAGCCCTACCAACATATACTACACGTGAGATCTTTATTTTGGTATAATGATAATGTCTATTGTGATTTCCATTGCACTCATGAGTAGCTAAACTTCTCTGTTAGGGTTATGGAAGCCTTATGAGCTACTATCTATTGCTATGAGTTTGTAAATTCTTAACACGTATACTGCTTATATCATTACGCTCTTCATCTTAATGCAAATTCTTGTGGTTGCAAACACATAGAATACACCAGTATAACATTAATTTGTTCGAAAGAAAAGTTATATGTCTGGAAAAGAGATAATGTCAAGGTAATAGGGCACCAACCCCTATTAAAAAGTTTGTGCCGTAACTGGATTAACCTCTTGGAGAATTTGTACCGTTAGATACGCTTTAAGCTCGAAAGAGTTAAAGTGAAATAATCCTTGATGGTCGAAAGACGCCTGGATTTACCATAGAATACAATTCTCTATAAGCACATGCATGTCTGAATTCCGCATAACTCATAGCCAATAGAGACGTATAACTCATAAGGTGGACATAACCCCAACTCTCAATTCTCATTGGTTAAACATCTTACTAAACATTCTTTCTTTTTACTTTGCTATTTTCCGATTTTCACTTTGTTACATTATTGCACGCTACAATCCCCCCTTTTTACGAAACTTTCACCAAAAGTCTAATAATCTTTGCTTACTTAGTGACCAAGTATTCTCTGTGGGATTCGACACCCAACCCAGCTGGGTTCTATATTTGACAACGACCGCTTACACTCTTACGAGAGCTGTAGTTTGAGCGTTATCACTCTTCCCTATTAAATTTCATTTAGGTTTATTATTTATTATAAGAAGAGTTTTGTAACTCTATAAATAGGAGATCCCCCTTCTTAAGTCATAAAACAATAGCATACACAATGTAGTCTTAAAAGAGTCTTGTTTAGGGGGAGATTTGTCCCAATAGATTTTAAGTTTTTCAATATTGTTTTTAATATTTAGGTCATTTGATCAAACCATATTAATAATATATTTTTAGTATTTATTTTTTGTTGTCATCCGAATTATCACCATCTTGATTTGTAAACTTTAAACTTCCGCATCACGCCCGCTCAATTTCGAACCCAACAACTAGAATAACTAAGAACTATCATGTCCACATACTTCATCTACAACAATCCCCTTGGGGCATATAGCACATAATATCGTAAATATCACATAATTTAATCAATAATATAGTTTTTGATAATAAAGTTAAGTTCTCGTATCTTTATCCACCTCAACTGCATGCCTGCAAGCCTAGACATGTTTTCTCTCATCAATTCTAAATTATGAAAATATAAAATAACACAATCTTATACTCATTAACCTACCCTACTTGGAGCCAAACTTTTGAAAGAAGCAAGCCACAACAAGAATGCTTTTTCCTTTCCTTCTTGCCTTGTAATAATCAATCATCTAAAAGTCAAGATTTAATAAGAGTAATTAAACAATTACACTTCAAACAAATATCTTAGAGATTCAAACCTGCTAATTATAGCCTTAATTCAAGCTCTATATTATTCTCCTAGGTCAACTAGCCATTAACTAGCTCTTTCAAGCATAACCCACCTCCAGTAATGAAGTTTTTATGCTAAAGGTCTCATATTTATGAAATTCAAGGTTCCTAACCATCAAAATTCATAATTTAGTTTATGAAATTCATGTTAGAAATATTTAGTTTATAATTTAGAACTAGATCTAGGTCATAGTAAAAACACCTAGGAGTTTTTCACAAAAAAATTCTACCATTAAAGATTTTTCTAAGGATTCTAAGATGTTAAAGGATTAAAAGATGAAAAAAATAATGAAAAAATTAACCTCAATGAAGGACTTTCTCCTTAATCTTTGCAAAATCACCTCCCTAAGGTTGGAGAATGAAATTTGGAATTTTTAGACCTAAAATATGATTGAAGCTGATTTAAATACTACCAGAATTTTCTCTACAGCGAAATCCCATTTCAGCCAGGACTGTGCTCAGTAAAATAGTCATAAGTTTTTACTCCAAATTGGTATTGACGAACGGTTTATTTATTTAGAAAGATGACTCAAAGATCTTTAATTTGATAGGTATTGTTCCCATAACTCCTTATATTCTATGAGATATGATCATTTGAAATTAGTCCTAATAAAAACCCATATCAAAACTGTATCAGAAAGAAAGTTTTAAACTTAACTTTGTATTAAAGATATTGTAAAATCTTAATTCATTCCTAAAGAAATTTCAAACTAAAGTATTGATATTATCCCTCATGAATTATTAAATTCATCGAGATTAGGTCATCTAGACACATCCAAAAGCTAAAAACTTCGCTAAAAAATTTGAGGTTACATAATAAATAAAATATTGACTATTTTAGACCCAAGTTAATATTGAGAAATGAAAATTAAGAATTTTCATGAATTTATTATGGATAATTTAGTAATGACAAAATGAGTTGTTACAAGACAATTGTGACATTATTTTAATATGTTGCTTTGACTCTTTGCTAGGTCATCCAAATTTATCCACTAAAAAACCACTGCTATGTTTGGGAAACCCCATAATAGTTCTTTTTATCAGAGATAAATGCGATAACCTACTAGCAACAAATTTGTCTAATCCTTTCATGCTATTGAACTCGCAGGGTTTGGAGCTTTTTGAGGAACGTGAACATCAACAAGAGAATGACCAGACTTCTCTACATAAAGATAATGAGTTTAGATATGAAACAGAAAATTAAGCGTTAATAGACACAAGTGACAGTTATAATGGCTACCAAAGAGATAAGGATATCTTACGAAGGGGACAACTTTGTCACTCCAGAGTAACTAGGATGTAAGAGAAAAATCTCTATGCTATAGGAAGTTGTGACATGTGTAATAACTGCATAGAGCATATTAATGAAACATATGGAAAATGTCATAACCACCTTCACTAGTAGCATTCGTAATGGAGTTGAAGTACCCCTTGGTCAAAGAGCAATTGAGACTCCTGCAGTGACAACATCAGACAATATTAACGTAAGGGACTTCTAAAGGACTTGGGATCTGAAAATTAATCGACCTGGAACAATGTAGGTACTATCAGACCCAACTTTGTTCAAGAGATGGACTCTTGAATGAATAAGAAATTGGAGGTCCTATATATTGTATTAGTTCTAAGAATTTCTAAGTGTATCATGCTCTTACTTTTTGTGTTTTGGGCCTGATCCCGATTTAAGAGAAGTAATTATAAAGAATTATTTCCACTTACCTTTTAAGCCAAACGTGTCTCTAACACTCATCCTAAAAAGGTTCAAAATGTTAGATATCCTAAAATATGATAGGATCATAGATCCACAAAAATACATAAAGGTCTTCGCAATTGGTATTAACATAATTGATCTGCTATCGTATGAGATCAAATCTATGATGCTCAAGAATTTTGATCAAATGCTCACAAAGGAAGCTTTAACTTGATATACTTTATTACCTTAAAATTCTATTGAATGTTTTGCTTTATTTGCAGATGTTTTTATAAAGCCTCATGATGGAGACCAAAAGATTAATCCCACAAGGAGGACATCTACAAAAAATGCAATACAAAGGGAACTACTTGAGCTTTTCAAAAGAACAGAGTCTCAAAATTCATTGAGAAATAAGTTCGGTAGGTGATGATTAATTGATGCAATTAAAAAATAATTTGGCATAGTATACTTATTTTCATATACATTCATGTCATACACAGGCACATGATTTTGTACCAATCAAATGAGCCTGTTGATTGACTTATTGAAAATCACACTATTAAATGTATTTCATTGAAACTTATACATGTCGAAGAAAAATAGTCCCAACAAACTTTAGATCATGCTTTATATTTGTAATGTTCCGATTTTCTAGAATCGGAACACCACACAGTGCTCGTGATCCCGAAGGACCACAAGCTAATCCTCTACTGATATCTGTACCTGAGCACTACATAATATAATATAATAAATGAGAAAAACTGGCGAAAACTTGCCATAAGGTTCAAAATATCTAAGATACTCAAAACTGAACACTGAATACTGATACATCTGTCTAAAAAGCTTCTAACTGTCTGAACTGTGGATTTGATGGGACATGTCCCCAACTAACTCTGTCTACTAAAAATAAACTGAGACTAATTCCATAGTAAAATAAGGATCATCCTCGAATGAAAAGGACTCACTGCTACATCTACTGCTGCTGACTGAGTCTGGACTGCTAAGTGTGCTTTGGATCTCGCACTTCTGAACCTATAGTATAAGACACCCTAGCACAACAGAAAAGTATGCGTCAGTTCTTTGAATGTACTGGTATGCTAGATGAGGTAAGGCTAAATGCAAGGGCTTATGCAAGAACATAACTTAAATGAATAACATTAGAGTACTAAATGAGGACATATGCTTAAATGCACAAACCATAACTGAAATCATCATGACTCTGAATACTGATACTCGAATACTAATTTACTGACATCTGAACTCACTAATAATACTGAGATACTAAATAACTAAATATTCTAATATTGATAACTGAGTACTGAAGTTGAGATCAGTCATCTCTAGCGGTTGATCTCTGAAACTGATAATACTGAAGATGATTAATTGAATCTACTTATATCAATGATTGAGGTTTGAGTTTGCTACTATTGAATATCTAAATTTGTGATCAAACCTTTCTAACGAGTGATCTTTAAATCTACTAATAATGATAAAGAATGATTACATCTGAGATCAAACCTATCTAGTGGAAGATCTCTGAATCTTTTAATAATAGAAATGACAGAGTGAGTTTTAGATCAGGCCTATCTAACGGGTGATCTCTGGCCCTATTAGTACTGATACTAATTAACTTTATATGAGAACAGGCCTATCTAGCGGGTGGTCTATGAATCTATGGAACTATCTAAGTTCCTTACTGAGATGAGAGACTGTATCTGACAGTCCTGATTTCTGGGTTCTACTTTGAAGACTAATACTAAAACTGTAACTGTAGGAGTTCTCACTTAATCGACATGCCCCAAATCTGATCTAGTGGGGTCTAACCTGTAACCCCAACTGAAAGAGTGTCAATACCGTACCATGGGTAAATACCTCTGCTATGGTCAAGCCTCTCTAACGGGTGACCCTGAACAGGAAGTCAAGCCTATGGCAATATGATAGTCAAGCCATAATCTAACTGGTGACTCCTGGTCCTCCACTGGCTATGCAGTTTTGGAGTTCAGGGACTATTACTAATGACTCTGCCTCTCTAATGGGAAGCCGTCATCCTTGCACTCGCTCGGTGCTAGTTCCTACTCCCAACTAAAAGACACTAAACTGATTCTTAGACTGTACTAGATTGAGCTGAATCTATTACTGATTATCTTACTTCACTGATCTGACTTAGTTTACTTGATTCCGTTATCTGATGGAATACTTCTGAATCTCATTATCTGACTAGATGATACTAAGTTTTGAATTGATTACTTGAATTCTACTGAGGTCTGAAACTGAATTCTTGAATACTACTAAGACTTGAGCTGAGTACTGAACTAAATTTGGAATGCTAATGATACTTAGATTACTGAGATTTCTTAAGTTCTATAACTGTCTAAGAGTATTGAATTCTATAATTGACTGAGTTGTAAGGATCATGGCTTGACTGAGATTATCGTGAAAACTGACACTGATTCTAGACAACAGCTAATTTGTCAGGTATAAATACCCCAGGAATCGATAACATAAAAGTAAAACATAACCATTCTTGAATAATCATGACCATAGACTTTCATTCACAACACAATCAATACGATATCTCGTTAATCACTTGAATGTCATACACATGTAAATGTATAGAGAATGCATACTAATATCTTATAGTTGTTCAATAAGGAATACACATGGATAAGAATGCATGCAACTTATCATAATACATTCACTAAGGCATTTCAGCAAATGCTTGGCATGTACTAGTTATCACAAAATTGTGGATTTCATGATTAACATACTAAATAGTCACTATTATCTTTACTTAAGCATTCTATTAAGCATATAGGGAGTATGCTTTGGTTATACCACATATTCTATACTTAATCATCATGAATACATCAATATCATGCAACTTGAAGAGGGTTTATCATGAACATCATACAATTTATCACATACTAGAAGCAACTCTTGAAATTGGTAGTCTGAATCATGAATTAAAATCCAACAATACAAAATCATGAACTCTAATACACATAAATCATGAAATCTCATAAATACGTAAACCTCAAAATTTTGAAAAGGATTCTTGAGCTTCTTGGGTGGAAGGAACCCAAGAATCAACATCTAACATACCTTAGAAGACTCTTTCTTGAAGGTTCTTGAAGAAATCCTTAGGATTGTTCTTGATTTCTTGGCTAGGGTTTTTGACTTCTTTGAGAGAGAAAATATTTTTATTTGAAGAAAAATTGATGAATATATAAGTATTCTTATTATTTAGGGTATAAATCCCTTATATAGACTAATTTGGGGCTTTAAGAAATTATCAATTAGTCCCTGAAATTAAAAAAAATGGAATATGAAAATCCCTATTTTACATGTTGGCGCAACGCGCCATAATCGCGTCAGCTTACTGGAAATTGGACAATTGGGAAACTGAGCCTTGGCGCAACGCGGTGGAAATTGCGTTGCCACCTTGGTTGCAAACTAGAAAGATACCTCAACATAGTGAAATCATGGAGGATCACTGGAATTTGACAATTGCCATTTTGGCTTGCTCCGCGACGCGCTAAAGTATCAGGTGGTATACTGTCTTACTAAAATGGCTATAACTCTTTGCCCGAGTGTCGAATTTGCGCAAATTTGATATCAACGGAAAGGTTATTCAATTTTACACGTGATAAAAGTCAAAATCTTAAAATTTTTATAGTAAATAAAAGGTATTCATCTATGAAGCAATATCTTTGATGTTCTAGAGATGAATCAAAGCTAGATAGAAATACGAGGTATTACAATATTATATGATACTATAGAAAAAAATTCTAATTTGTGTGCCTTATAAATATAGTTTTAGGTGAATATATAAATCTCATAAGTCTTCCATGGATTCCAACTCACATCACGTTACTGTAGCGTCGGTGTATACAGGTAGGATTATTTGACATAACATTAGACATTATAAATTTGCGTTGATTGCGCTTTTCTTATTCACATCCTTTATTCAATGTCGTATTTTTACTTGATCATATTATTCTGGTAGTTTCCTAATCTTTATTTTCAATGTAATGAATCGAGTTATATCATATGAGTTAAGAATATTTCATGTATTTCATGATATAACTGTCTACTCTTCTTCAACCGACATGTGATTCTTACTGAGATACATGTTATTGTACTCATCACACACTTGTTACAAATATCAAATCTAGCAGGATTAATTTATTTTTATTTGGGTGACTTTATCTAGAAGTATAGTAAGATACTTGAGGTTTATAGTGATGATTGGCTTTCCTTAAATTTACTTTTCTTATATTTTACTATTTAGATAGTATTGCAGTGGTGAAATATATGCATTATATCTTTAGATTCTCTTGTATTAGTTAAACTAGATCTTGGGTGTATTTTGTTTCTGCACTTATTTTTATTACTTATGATGTCTTGACTCTACGATTTTGCCACTATTTTATATGTTTGTAAACTAATTAATTCAATCTGGGTGAAGAATTGACTTTTCTATGAATGGATTCATGTAGGTGCAATCACGACCTTAGTTTTTTTAACATAAAATTTGATATTAGGGTCTTTAGGTTCACTAGTCTTATAGATAAAAGAGTAAATTTCTAGTAAAATTTCATGAATCAGTATGGCGACTTTTGTTTTTATATTTGAGAAGCTACAAGTGATTTGAAAGAATTTTATTCTTAAATTTCATACACCACATATGTGGATCCTTCTTGAGTTTTTGAACTTAATTATTTCATCTCACAGATCGTAAGGACTCATATTCACGATGGTTAATGATTACAAGTCCATACCTGTTATACATGCTAGAGGTAGGGGATGAGGATAATGAAGAGGTAGTTTCTTGAGACATTATTTTCAAAGATCTATGCTAAGGTCGTATCTATGGTGCCAATATCTACTTAGCATAATCACTCAAATGGTATAATAGAGTTGAGTTCAAAATAGACACCACCAGAATTTATTTCTAATCTCGTACTTTAGGATGTTTTAGTATGTATGCTAGACTATTTGAAAGGAATGCTTAGACAATTATATTTTTTACCACTACAAATAGCTTCTTGGTAGTTAGGATTCAAATTCGTGGATGACATATCACTTCAAGACTTTCGATTTCATAGGAATAGATAGTTGTGGCCGTAGTTCTCTAGGTTTTCATGTGTCATTTCTAGTCATTATGAGTTCACTTGTCATGTTAGTGAAGATGGATAAGAAGTTTGATGAGTTCTTACAGATAGAATCCCTAGTGTTTAATGAGGATCTCTGTGTTGATGCTTATAAGTTTTTGATTGGTTTCCATGAGACATTACAAATGTTTGTATTGGTAGTCTCTAATGGAGTGTATATATTTTATTATATTTAAATTTCTAGGCTAACCAGGCAGTGATGGAGGACTCTTATTGTGGGAAAACTAGCTAGGTCACCTCCCCTTACATAGAATTAGTTAGTCAGGTATTTTGTAAGGAGTTCGCCTAGTCTAATAGAGTGTAGGGGTAATAAAACCTATGGTATCAGTGGATTCAATGATATTTATGGCCTAGTCTAATAGAGTGTAGGGGTAACTAAACCTATGGCCTCAGTGGATTCAATGATACTTATGGCTCTAAATGATAAAAACGTGGCCCGATTCAAAGTTTTTTCAGCTATTCAGGGAGTTTATGTTCCTTTAGTCTATCTTAATAACTCACTATTAGTAAAACAAATTTTGAGTGTGGAGTTATAGGATACTTTATGAGACATTATCAGAGGCTTTGCTATGGTGAGGCCTAGAAGAATACTCAAGTTCAATCATCTTGAGTAGTGAAAAAATTAGTTAGAGATCAAGGTGATTTGCACTTGGGTAGAGATAAAGTATAGACCAACATAGGTGATGGTAAAAGAGTTGTTCGGATTGAGGGAATCAATCCTATTACTATGCTTTTTCTAGTGGAAAAAGATTAATTCCTTTAAAGTTTTGATTAAATTTATTATTCTAGTATGCTTTCGACTTGTTATAATTTTATCGGACTGTGGAATTACTTTCTTTTGGTAAATGTTCATACTTTACTCAAGATTTGGATGTATTATTTTATGATTAAATATGTTATTCTAATATTCTATGATACCTACACATATTTTGATGTCTATAGATTATTTTTTAATGATGAATTTGTTATATTGATCTTGTGTAATTACCTTGGTAGTGTAAGTCTTATGAATAAATATGATTATATTGGATATCATTGATTTTGATAGTATCTTTAAAAATGATTGACATTCATATTATTGGAAGGATCTAGTAGAATTGAATAAATTGATAGAGCAATTTTAGGATTTATTGAAAAAATGTTTTATTAGAAAGGGCGACTCTCCTTACGGTAGTGCGATACTGTTTATTAAGAGGATGAATGGACCTATTAGTATATGCATTAACTATAAATTGTTGAATAAAGCGAACATCATAAATAAGTATCCTGTACCATATACTGATGATTTATTTGATTATATTCATGGTGCTTTGTTGTTTTTGAAGATTGATATGAGGTTTAATTATCATCTTTTGAAGGTTAGGGCCGAAGATGTCCCCTTAGGTGACTTTTAAACCAATTATGATCATTACGAGTGTCTAATAATGTCCTTTGAATTAATAAATGCACAAATAATATTTATAAAGTTGATGAATGATGTATTTAGATTCTACTCCCATTCCTTAATCATTGTCTTTTTTGATGACTTTCTAATTTATTCTCATAGCAAGAAGAATCATGAGCAACATTTGAAGATTGTGCTTCAGATTTCAAAGTATGAGAAGTTATATGTTACATTCTCTAAATGTGAGTTGTGGTATTTTGGGGTTAGATAGTGACTAACGACAGCTATATATTATATCCTAAAAAAGTAGAGGTCATTCAGGATTGGGCTAGGCCCACCTCAACATGGAAAGTAGGAGCTTTTGGATTTCATAGGCCACTATCGACAGTTGTTGATGGGTTTTTCTTCTATTTCATCTCTATTGATGAAGTTCACTTAGAAGAATATGTCTTTTCTATCATCAATGATCGTGAGATGAACTTTCAAAAGCTTAAGAATTTGTTGACTCCAGCTCCTATTTTAATCGTATCTATGAGGGAGGCTTTATTGTCTTTTATAATGCCTCTTAAGTTGGCCTCAATTTTATTTTGATGCAGGTGTGTAAGAAAATAAAGTATTCTTAAAAAATTTAAAGGTTCATGAACATAACTATCCTACATATGATTAAGAGTTGACAATAGAGTCATGGTGGTGGATTGATAACGCTTAATCTACAGCTCCCGTGGGAGTGTAAAGCGGTTGTTAGCAAATATAGAACCCAACCTGGGTTGGGTGTCGATCCCACAGGGAATAGCTTGGCCAACAAGTAAGCAACAATTACTAGACTTTTAGTGCAAGTCTCGTAAAAAAGGGGGATTGTAATGTGTAACCGAAATAATAAAGTAAAAACTGAAAATAGCAACGTAAAAAGGAAAGAATGTTTCGTAGGTTGTGAAACAATGAGAATTGAGGAGTTGGGGTTATGTCCACCTTCTGAGTTATACGTCTCTATTGGCTATGAATGTGTTGAATTCAGACATGCATGTGCTTATAGAGAATTGTATTCGATGGTAAATCCAGGCGTCTTTCGACCTATTCGAGGATTATTTCACTTTAACTCTTTCGAGCTTAAAGCATGTCTAACGGTACGAATTCTCCAAGAGGTTAATCCAGTTACGACACTAACTTTTTAATAGGGGATGGGACCCTATTACCTTGACATTATCTCTTTTCCAGACAGTTAAACTTTCTTTCGAACAAGTTAATGCTATACTGGCGTTATTCTATGCGTCTGCAGCCACAAGAATTTGCATTAAGATGAAGAGAATAATTATATAAGCAGCATACGTGTCACGAACTCACAAACTCACAGCAATAGATAGTATCTCATTCGGCTTCCATAACTCCAACAGAGAGGTTTAGTTACCCATGAGTGCGAACGAAGTCACAATAAACATGATCATTGTACCCCAATAAAGATTTGCTCGTTAGGTGTAAGGGTGAGGATGGCGTGAAGTCCTTTGCAATGTAACGTCTCTCTTGTTGTGGAATTTAATAGAAGAATAGAAGAAGAATAGAATTAATGGAAGAATTAGAATTGTTGGAATAGTAAGTGAATCAATCTCTCCACTAAGGGAGGAATTAATAAAAATCTCTAGCATGATAGGGTATTTATAATACCCATATCCTATTCCTACTAAGCTAATGAAATACTTAACCAAATCCTACTAAGCTAATGAAATACTTAACCCAATTGTACTAGGTTAATGTATCATTATCCTAATCCTAATAAGATAATGAAATACTTAACCCAATTGTACTAGGTTAATGTATCATTATCCTAATCCTAATAAGGTACTGCTAGTCCCCAAAGTCTTCAGAAATGTTGTTTTAGCCCGGGACAGATTTTCCATGCATCACTTTTGGTCCTTTAGGCGTCCAAGCTCCCTTTCCTTCCTTCGTGAGCTTTCTTTGGCATCAAGTTATCCACAAAATGCTGAATTCTGCATCATTTATACCTGAAACTTTGCTAATCATGTTCTTTAGCTCACTTACAGGAAAAAGGACTAAAAGTGCATGAAATATATAATTTGTTCTCAAAACATGGCACAAATATGGGCAAAATATATTGATATAGGCGTGTAAATTCGCCTATCATCAACACCCCACACTTGAAGCTTTGTTCGTCCTCGAACAAAACATCATGTCCCTCTAAACATCAACTTAGGGTTTCACAGCAACAACACAAAACATTCGTTAAGACAAGCACAACAATTATCAACAAAGAGTAGTTTTCCGATCGTTAGTAGAAACCATTTAACCTCTAGCATAGACTCGTGATGGTGGTCAACTCATATTCGAAAAGTTAAGGCAGAAAGAATCATGTACAACTATCCAAAACTCATCAACCATGTGTGTCTCACAATATATTACCCATAGTCACTCACAAGTATAGCATATTTTTCAAACATGGGTATCAAAATATCCTTGCTCTCGATCTCACAAAGAATTCGTATGCAGCAACTGATGACCATAGGCTTGCCCTTAGTGTAATACTCCACTAAATGTCAGAATGCTAAGATTAGGATCAAATAGGTCTTTTGATGGTTGTAATGTAGGCTAAGGGACGGGTAGGACTATTTTGGCCAGAAATAGTGACTAAGTTCCTAAGCACTTTAATACATCACATTGTATCATTGACAATTTTTTCTTTCAACCTTTCTTCTTTCTTTTATTCTACCACCCTTGTTCTCCCCTTTTGTTTTTCAATTTTAAGCATAACTCACTTTTCAGCTTTCTTTTTCCTTTTTCTTTCTATAACATACCTCTTATGATAGCACTTTCTTTTTTTATAACTCATTCAAGCACCATTACAATTTTAAGCATCATACTCACCCAATTTTCCTCTTATTTCGTCACATGACTTTTTCACTTTAAAGAACTTAGGAATTTGGATCAAATTACGGTCTTGAAAAAAAATGGATTAGGCTTACATATGAGGTTCGTCAAAGAAAATAGGCTAAAGGCTCAAAAGGGTTTAACTAGGATGATGTCCATGGGTAGGTAAAACGAAGGTAAACATGTATAGGTTGCCAAAGAAATGCCTAAATCATCTCCTAAACTTACACTCCTTATTTTCGCTTTGCATACATACCAGGCAAGTTCTAGCATCAGCTACAAACATAGAATATACTATTAATCTCACACACACAAGGCACATGGTCGACTTTATTGGAAGTAATATAGACTCTTGACCCAACAGGTGAAGGAATTGAACCACACAATATCACATAATGAGTCACAACTAGAGCCTAAAACGTCTCAATAGTCATAATTGTAGCACATACTCTTGTTATAATCTCATGTTGCCTATTAGAATAATTTCATGCGAAGCTACGTTAAATTTTTTTTTAACTACTTAAAAAAAACAAAACGAGAAAACTAAGCAAACAAACATGAATAAATGCAAAGGATAGAGAAGTATAGCATGAAAATACCATCACCCCACACTTAGACGGGACACACTATCCTTAGTGGGAAATAAATAAGAAGAACCTGGTTAGTCGGACTCATTCTCTATGTCTGGGGTCATACCCCTTGCATCGGAATCATCATCAAAGTTGTCATCCTTAGAAGTTCCTCATAAGTATCCCACTTAATTCCAAGAGTGAGTCGAGGTGTTTGCATCGAGGAGGGTTCTCCTTGCTCTTTTTGGCCTCTTTTCTTGCCTTTTTGTGAAGTGGTAGCCTTATCTTTGCCTTGTCTTTTGGTGCCATTGTACCTGAAATCTCAATAGAGTCATGTTAGCATTATCTCAATGGATACAATCTATGAACAAGCAGTAGGGGTACCACCCCGCACTTAGGTTGTTGGCACAAACTAGTGAAGTGAAAGTGGTCGATTACTTTGACTTCATCGACATACGTTTTAGGGGCTAAATTCCGACAAGAAAATCAGAGATGTATCACTTCTTGGAACCTTTGCAATACTTTCATGTTAGGTATAACAAGACTACTACATAGGGATTACATCATGGTATAGTTTCTATCAATAATCTCAACCTCCTATGTCGGTAGGCACTTATAAGTCTTATTCCGATGAACAGGATCTTCTAAAATGCAAGTATTCAAGTGACAAGATTATGCAATGTTCATGATTATAGCAATTTCTCAAGTAGTATAACAATGCATTAAAATCAGATTCAAGTCGGAAGTAAGTGAAGATCATCCTTACGTATTCATTCACTCACTTAGTTGTATCACATTAATTCAAGCACATTCACATCACCAATACTTTTTCAAGATTTATCAATTCATAATAGGTGTAGTAACGTAGTACTTACAAAATATAAATGAAGAACAAAGTAGTACTTACTTGGTTGAAGCCTTTGGATGATGTTCTTGTGATGAAAAAGAGCAAAAGGAAAAGTTTTGAGAAGATTTGGAGGCTATGTGCGTCGCCTAAGTTAGGTTTTCAATGTGTTTGTGTTTCAAGACTAAGTCTCCTATTTATAGAACAAGCTTGGGTCGGGTTTTGACCCATTTAAAAACGGTTTTGGAGACAAAAAGGGTCCATATGCGGCGCATAGTATTTTGCATAAGCATGGTATATGCAGCGCATAGTGTATAGCATTTAGGGACATATGCGCCGCATAGTGTATGGAATTTGAGATACTGAGACCTAATGCTATATAATAGGCGGCGCATAGTGTATAGCACACTTAAGCATGGGCGGCGCCTATGTCTTTGCACACTAGATTCCGAGACCTTAGGCTATAGTATAGGTTTTGCATTGTTCGTGGCCTAGTTTTACCTAGGCCTAGCCTTCCTCGATGCCTATTTTTTCATGAGCAATGCTCAATCCATATCCTTATGCATCTTAATTCCTAGCTTACCACCTTTACCATGCAATACGTCCAAATCGACATTTGCAATCAATCTCCTCGTTTTATACCTCTTGCACCTACATTTGCTAAAAACCAATAAAAACGATTAGTACGATGGGTTGCCTCCCATCAAGCGCCTTAGTTTTGGTCGTGGCTCAACAAAATCCTAAGAAAACAAAAACAATTAAAAACATTGAAAAATGATGGGTTGCCTCCCACCAAGCGCTTGATTTATTGTCGCGGCACGACATAGCTATCTCGATTACTTAGACTTCATCGAGATAGATGGGGTATCGTTTTCTGAATGGATTCAGACGACGCTGATACTTACTTGTAGGCATGCAATCTTCTTCGATATGACTCTTGTGCATACATACCTCAGGAGAGATACTAATTATATCATCAATCTTCCTACCCATAGCTCTCTTGTACCTCATCAGAGCAGAGACGAGAGCCTCCACGTGCTATTCACTTAAATCATCCGCCACACTTACCGGAAGTATACTTCCACTTTCCAAGAACACATACCTTAGATAATCGGGGAGCTCTTTCGATTCTAGCATTGGTGGCTCTTCGCTGGAAGTCTTTGTTGTTGGTGACGGTTGATTTGTAAGATCAAGGTCCAGCTGTTTAGGAGTATGAGAATAGGACCTTATTCCTATTAGAGCACCCATAAGTTCTTCATAATCTTCATCATCCTCATGCTCAACATTCAGCAGTGCAGCAGACAATGGCTCAACAGTAAGATGTTTCTTTACAGATAATACTTTATTATCCTCATAAGCTACGGAGAACACATCCATATCACTGGGTTGATTCATTGCTTTGCATATATCAAAGCGGACCACTTTGTCATTCAACCGAAACAAAAGCTCATTAGCTCTCTTATCAATAAGCACACTTCCAGTTGCAAGGAAAGGACGTCCCAAGATTATGGGGACTTCAGAGTCTGCCTCACAATCCAGAATAACGAAGTCTGCAGGAAAGATGAATGAAGAAACCTTCACCAATACATCACATAGAATACCAACAGGTCGTTTTACCGACCTATCCGCCATGACAAGCCTCATGTTGGTTGGAGTAGGATCACCCAACCCCAACTTCTTGTAGATTGATAATGGAATCAAATTGATGCTGGCTCCTAAGTCACATAATGCTTTGGCAAAATTCAAAGATCCAACGGTGCAAGGAATAGTGAAAGCTCCGGGGTCGGCCTTCTTCTGAACTATCGATCGGGTAGCAATTGCACTACAATGATGCACATCTTCATTCAACTCATAACTTGCTGCCCGCTTCTTAGTCAAAAGATCCTTCTTAAATTTCGCATACCCAGGCATTTGTTCAAGTGCCTTCACCAATGGAACATTATTGGTCAGCTGCTTTAACATAGTCATGAATTTGCTGAACTTTGTGTCATCCGCCACCTTCTTCAATCTTTGAGGAAAAGGTGGTGGTGGGTATGGAATTTTTCTCTCCATAGCTTTCTTCTCCTCTTGCTTCCGTTTTTTAGCTTTTTCAGGTTGCAATCTGTTGGAGTCGACGTCATGGCCGTTGTGGCCTTTTTCTGTGGATGCTTCTTCTGTCGCCTTATCATCAATGTCCACTACTTCGTCAACCACTTGCTTGCCTTTTGCTGAAGTTTCCAGCACCTTACCACTTCTGGTAGTGATAGCCATGCATGATCCTTCATTCCTTGGATTGGGCACAGTGTCGCTGGGTAGTGTGCCGGCTTTTCTTTGATTAATTGCTGCTGAAAGTTGACTCAATTGCTGCTCTAGTTGTCTTATTGCAATGGAATGTGAGTCAACCAACTGATTCATTGAAGACAAATCGTTCTTCACCTCAGTTACGCCCATATTGGTTGCCTCCACTCCTTTCAGCAGCTTGACCATCATATCTTCCATAGACATCTTTTCGGAATCAGACGCCTCAGCCTCATGATTTCTAGGAGGAATATACAAACCACTCCTGTCTGAATTATTCTTTCAACTACCTTGATCGCGGTCCTTGTATCCAGATTTATCATAATAGCTCCGACCTTGGTTTCCTTGGGTAATACCTCGGAAACCCCCCTGATTGTTCAAGTAGTTGGCTTCTTCTTCTGAATCAGATTCGTTTCTTCCTTTTGATGCAACAGCTTTGACTTTTTTGGTCTTCCCTGATAATAGATGCTTTGTAAGAAGATCCATCTGCATTTTCATGTGAGCCATGTCTTGGTCACGATCCTCTTGTATTCGCCTCTGCTCTGTAGTCATGCCAAAAGATACAGTAGAGCTTGCTACCTCAGAATCCCAGGTATACCAAGCTCTACTTTGCTTTGTCATCCGATCTAGCATATTGCTTGCCTGCACAAAGGTGAGGTCCACAAATGATCCACCTGCTGCATTATCTACCACTGGCTTAGTCACCGAATTCAAAGATCTGTATACTATCTCCATCAAGTGGACATTGGTCATATGGTGATTTGGGCACCGCATAAGCTTCGTCTTGAACCTCTCCCATGTTTCGTGGAGGGCTTCAGTTGGAAGCTGCCGAAAATTTGTGATCTTATCTCTCAACTGTGCTCTTTTGGATGGCGGAAAGAATCTTTCTAGGAAAGTGTCTTTCAATTGCCTCCAATTAGTAATAGAATCAGGAGTCAGCCCATTCAACCATAGAGTTGCCTCCCCAGACAGAGACAACAGAAATAAGCGTAGTCGAATTGCATTCTGTCCAATGCCAGGATTGTCGAATGACTTGCATGTAGAAATAAAGTTGATCAGATGCATATTCGGATCATCGCCTGCTAGTCCACCAAATAATCCCTTGAGTTGCAAAAGTTGAATCATAGCGCTAGTGATATTGAACTTTGCTCCGCGTGCCAATGGCGGAAGAATAATAGCTCCTGTGGCACCAGCTCCATCAAGATCATCATCATCATCATCGAATGGTATGTGCACAGCTCGGCGATCAGGCCTCAATTGCGCTTGACGATCTCTCCTCTGCATGGGTGCCGCCACCTCAGTAGTATGCCGTGGGTTTAGTAGCTCCTCATCGCCCAGGTCCTCATCGTCAGGATTTGTTGCTCGGCCTGGGTTATCAATATTCTGTTGATGCACTTGAGCAGCCATCCTTTCAATTTCACGTTGTGCATCCATTGGTGCACTGAACAAACCTGAATAAAACAAAAACAAAAACTAAAAGTAAAAGTACGAGAATCTTTGACCAAAGGGTCTAGTAATTATCACAAACTTAATTGACACTCGTATTCTCCGACAACGGCGCCAATTTTTTATAACGCTTAATCTACAGCTCTCGTGGGAGTATAAAGCGGTCGTTAGCAAATATAGAATCCAACCTGGGTTGGGTGTCGATCCCACAGGGAATAGCTTGGCCAACAAGTAAGCAACGATTACTAGACTTTTAGTGCAAGTCTCGTAAAAAAGGGGGATTGTAATGTGTAACCGAAATAATAAAGTAAAAACTAAAAATAGCAACGTAAAAAGGAAAGAATGTTTCGTAGGTTGTGAAACAATGAGAATTGAGGAGTTGGGGTTATGTCCACCTTCTGAGTTATACGTCTCTATTGGCTATGAGTGTGTTGAATTCAGACATGCATGTGCTTATAGAGAATTGTATTCGATGGTAAATCCAGGCGTCTTTCGACCTATTCAAGGATTATTTCACTTTAACTCTTTCGAGCTTAAAGCATGTCTAACGGTACGAATTCTCCAAGAGGTTAATCCAGTTATGGCACTAACTTTTTAATAGGGGATGGGACCCTATTACCTTGACATTATCTCTTTTCCAGACAGTTAACCTTTCTTTCGAACAAGTTAATGCTATACTGGCGTTATTCTATGCGTCTGCAGCCACAAGAATTTGCATTAAGATGAAGAGAATAATGATATAAGCAGCATACGTGTCACGAACTCACAAACTCACAGCAATAAATAGTATCTCATTCGGCTTCCATAACCCCAACAGAGAGGTTTAGTTACCCATGAGTGCGAACGAAGTCACAATAAACATGATCGTTGTACCCCAATAAAGATTTGCACGTTAGGTGTAAGGGTGAGGATGGCGTGAAGTCCTTTGCAAAGTAACGTCTCTCTTGTTGTGGAATTTAATAGAAGAATAGAAGAAGAATAGAATTAATGGAAGAATTAGAATTGTTGGAATAGTAAGTGAATCAATCTCTACACTAAGGGAGGAATTAATAAAAATCTCTAGCATGATAGGGTATTTATAATACCCATATCCTATTCCTACTAAGCTAATGAAATACTTAACCAAATCCTACTAAGCTAATGAAATACTTAACCCAATTGTACTAGGTTAATGTATCATTATCCTAATCCTAATAAGCTAATGAAATACTTAACCCAATTGTACTAGGTTAATGTATCATTATCCTAATGCTAATAAGTTACTGCTAGTCCCCAAAGTCTTCAGAAATGTTGTTTTAGCCCGGGACAGATTTTCTATGCATCACTTTTGGTCCTTTAGGCGTCCAAGCTCCCTTTCCTTCCTTCGTGAGCTTTCTTTGGCGTCAAGTTATCCACAAAATGCTGAATTCTACATCATTTATACCTGAAACTTTGCTAATCATGTTCTTTAGCTCACTTACAGGAAAAAGGACTAAAAGTGCATGAAATATATAATTTTCTTCTCAAAATATGGCACAAATATGGGCAAAATATATTGATATAGGCGTGTAAATTCGCCTATCATCATGGATGGCTTGAGTTGTACGACCGTCATCATTTGTAGCTTGGCTATAATATATGTAGAGAAGTGACCTTTGGCGTTGTATTTTAGATTTTAGTCTAACCGACTTATGAAACTTGATATTTCAAAGATTGAAAGGGCTCTTTCTTATCTTAAGACACAATCATTGTTGAGTTAGAAGTTTTAGGCTAAACGGTGGTTTGAGACCTAAGTATCATATATGTGTTCCTCGTATGGATGACTTGATCAGATTGATCATGGAGAAGGCTCAAAGTCCTAGACCTCTTTCTCACTCAAGAAAAATAATGGTATATCATAATTTAAAGGTGCATTATTAGGGGTGTAGGATAAAGAGATATATTATGATGTGTGTGCCTAGATTCTTGGACTACCAATAAGTGAAGTGATTCAAGAGAAACTTCTCACAAGATTAGATAATACAGTAGATTTATGCGGATAAAAAATTTAAGATTTGAATTTCATGATTGGAGAAAAATATTGTTGAATATATCATTTAAAATGATTTTATAAAGTTTAAAAAAAAGGAAAAGCTCAATCTTGATTTATCAGCCTATATGATGTATTACAACATATTCTCGAATTTACCTTTGGGTTTATCAGGTGTTCCATTCTCCCTTTTTGTATGCTTTCATTTTCAAGATTTATTTTCTTTTTAACATGTAATAAGACCTTTATACATGCTCTTACATCTTTGTATCTTAGCTTTTTCAACTTGATTTGAGGTTGTTTTTAGGAATCCAACCATTCTTAGATCACTTTCTACTTGAAGAATAATATGTTAAACTTTTTCCATTCATGAATCTTAAAGAATGTGTACTTTTTTGTGAAATACCAGGTTCTTTTGCTTTTCTTTTCTTTTGAGTTACTCTGAGTTTGATTATGCATGTATCTTCAAAATTTTCAGTGCATGAATGATAGTATAAGATAGAGATATATTAATTTGTGATATGCTCTCTAATTATCATACCTTACTCTATTTAACTATTTATATAATATTTTATTTCTTTAGAAATTAGTATACAACTCTTCTTTGATGGTTTTGAATATGTTATTTAATTCATATTGAATACACTTAGTCTTACCTTTAAATTTTATGAATCCATGTATCACTTCTTCTTTCTCCATCTCTAATGCATATTTCTTATTATTCAATAAGAGAACCTGATTCTTTTGAGATCCTAAATTATCTCACTCATTCTCTTTTGACATTCTCTTTGATTTTTGAAATTCAATTCAATTTGAAAGAATGTATATTCATTCATCAATATTTTTTCTATGATATGGATAATTGTATTCTTGATATGATAAATATTTTCCTCACAATTGTTACCTTAAGGATTTGAATCTGAATTGATCGTTAATGTCAGTTTATCTTTGATGTCAAACTCTTCCACTTTTCTCTTGCTATCAAGAATTATTTTTTCTTCTACTTCATCATCCTCTTCATCACTTGAGGAGATTTTCATGCAGCTAATGTTTTTTCATAATTTAATCTGCTTGTTCAGTAGTTATCCTACTTTCAAAGAGTTATTTATTGTTGTTGTTTTTATTCTTCTATATTGATAATTTCTTCTCCAATTATCTTCTAAAAAATTCCTAATTAAGTGGTTTGAACTTTCATACTTGTCGAATCTCTATGAATTGCTTCTATCAAGTATTTTTATTCTTGAGGTTCCACCTCTATATAGGAACCTTCCTCTCTTGATTGTTCTTTGAAACTTGAGGTATTGTCTCTATTTATGGACCTACCTATCTTGATTATTCCTTAAAGTATTTTGGTGAGTAATATCATATCTTCTATTTCAAGGTCTTGATCTAAGGTTGCTATAAGAACTAGGTTAATATCTCTTTTTAAGGGAATAATCTTCTGATTCTAGATCTTCTTCATCTCTAGCTCTTTAAGTTTCTCATGAGTTTATGCATGGTTATTATCTTCATATAATTTTTCTTCATAATATCATTCACTTTGTTTTTTAAAAAGTTCGATAATGCATCAAGAAAATCTTGATCCTTCTGTCGGAAGAAATAACCATTTCAATTGAGATTACTTCATTAGTGATAAGGTGAATCTATTAAACATTTTTTGTGGAGATTCTCCTTCATCCTCTTAAATAAATTATATTGTCATTCAATAAGGTATTTTTTTTTTAAAACCTAGCTTGTTACCTCATAGGTGGTTTGTAAGGTCACCCATACCTCTTTAGCAATTTGACAAATAGAACTTCTGCTATATTATGTCACAAATATTTTTTTTTATTTTGACATTTTTTTGAACTTCCTTGAGATCTTCATCAATATGCTTTTGTATTTCTTTAGTGACCAGTTTTTTTTCCTATGTCATAAATGATCAATGTGATCTTTAGACCATCTTGTATTATATCCGATAGTTTTAGGTCCTCTCCGACGATGATATCTTGTATCTCTTCTTTCCATCTCTCATTGTATTTTTTATTAAAACATTATGACTTTCTGGTTAATTATATTTCTTGAAAATATGAAGGTGTAGTCATCATTATTCTTTAAAGGTGTTTTTGTTTTCTAAAGAACCTACTCTAATATTAACTGTTACTTCTTCATGACCTATCAATTTTAAAACATCAAATTCTTTCAGCAACTATGCAAGAAGGTATAGTGTGAAAAAGTATTACACAAAAAGATTCTTATTCAAGGGAGACAAAATATACAATCTCTCTTTAATAGGTTTCCTTCAAACTCTTCACTATAACACATGCAATTTATAAGGTTACAACTCATTTGTACTCCTAAGGAGCTCACTCTAGCATCTTCTACCAAAATCCTCAATGATATTTTTAAAATTATTGATAAATTTTCAACTCTTCGAAGACTCTATAATGCAATATTGGAAAGTAGAAATTGAAACACTAACATTAAGAACAAGAATAAAGATAAAAAGATAGTAAGTAACATAACAAGAACGGATACTAATTGACAATAATGGTTAAGTAACCAAACATTGAATTAATAAAAATTGAAACGATCACATATACTATAATATACACGTAAGATGCCTAAATCCTTAAACAAGTAATCTCTTCACTGTTGAATATCAATAAAGGTCAATGTCCCAACTCTAACAAGATTTTCAATATTCAAGTGAATATATATAATCTCAAAAATAATTTATATACAAAGGATTTATTCTCCATTATTTATTTCATAAGATAATTAATACAGAAATACTCTTAATGAAAGAAGGGTCCTCTTAAGAATGAGGATTTATGTTTGAAGGACAACCTCTTTGCACACATATTCCTTTTATTGATACTCTAGATGTAGCCTTTACTTCCACTTTAGCATATTTTTTGAGTCTCAAACCATCCTCCCAAGCCCTTGATGTAGTAACTTGATAAGACCCACTTGAACCCTTAGCTTGCCTTAGTGTGCATATATCATTCTTCCCTTCTTAAGAAGATTTCATCCTCGTATATAAACTGTGCCAAATCATAGTAAGGACAACCAACAACAAGGACCTTATATAAGAACAACCAACAATAGATTGTCTCTATAGAAATTAATACAAATAGTGAATCAAATAAAATCTCAAAACTTATTATTCAGGAATTAAAACTTAATTTACGTTGGTTAGAACATGATTTATAATTGTCAATGTCAATTAAAATAATTGATTAAAAGAGCAATGATCACTATCAATGTGAGAATTAAAGATAGTAGATAAAATAAGTGCAAAATAATTATTGGGATGTGACTTTTACTACAATAAAAAGGTGTATTTAAGATCAACATTTAGGGGCCGAAATATAATCCCATCTCTAAAAGTATATTTATTGAGACGAGATTATATTTCGGCCCCTAATTATGCAACTTATTATGAAGGTATAAAATCTGATCCTAAAAAAAATTTAACTGGTCCCTATTAATAATTTAGAGTCTTAAGTGGGAAAGAAATACCGCTAAACCCTAGTAAAAATTTTAACAAAAATAAAATTTATTTTGACTAATAATTAATAAAACATATAATAAGGCATCTAAAATAATATTTCTTTATATAAAAATTAAAAAAGACTCTCCATCTTCTCTTAAGAATATAATTATAATTAATACAAACTTTCTCCATACTGAATTAATGAATGTGGCTCTAATTTACGTTTATCAATTTTCTCTTCTCACTGTATGCGCAATTCTCTCTTCTCACTGTGTGAAATTTGCCCTATTTAGTTGCTTTGATTGATAGTAGGATTCACATGCGCAAACTTGCTGATACTTGATTCTCTGCAGTGAGCTCTACTTTACTCTCTTTTTCCTCTCAAACTTGTTTTGTGTTTTATCATGAATCTGGTGTTAGTTTACGCCAGTTTCAATGAATCTAGTGTCTTTTTCATCTGGTTTTGGTAAAATTTTATTTATATTATTCTGGGTATGTCTAATTCTTGAATACTATGATTATTTTTTGATAAATTTGGTACTTGAGAATGCTGTTAGAAGCTCTAGAATAAAATCACCATTTGTCTCTTATTTATTCGTCGTTGTGATTGGAGCTGAGTCAATACCATATGTAGCAAGAGCCATTATAATTTTTATGTTTATGATAAAAGATGATTGCCCGTGATGGATCCATAATAGGGAAAGCATCCATAATAGAGAGTTTGGAATGTTATCGTTACACGGTGGGAGAGCGAACTCTAACAGAATTACTATCACACACTCATAAAGGATTTAGAAAGTAGGTCTGGTTGAAAAGCGAAAGGGACCCGCTCAGTAAGCAACCACTATATTCTTAAAAAGTTTCTTCGGAGCTGGAGTTTGAAGATAAGAAATGGCTAATCAGTGCCATTAATGCCACGACCACACAACTTAGGAATGGATGAATTTATCTTTAACTTACCTGGTAACCCTGTAAATTTTTCATATTGCTCATATGCCGGCCAGATAAATATTCCAACTCCTATCACAATTTTTGGTCCACTCTCTTAAGCTTTCCGCAAGAGTCTAGAGATTTTGGGTGTATAAACAATATCGAAAACAAGTGAGTAGTACTTCAAAGCCTCCTGTAATTTAAAAATGCTCAGAGAAGTTTAATATAGTAACACATATTTAAAATAATATTTTTTTGGGTACAAATAGCATTAAGGGAAATGAGCACTTAAATTGTTTAAGTTTTTTAGGACTCTTTTCATTTCTTTAAATTAGATCAATCAATTTTGTCAATGGCGGTGAAACTCTTAGTTGTTGCTCTCTTCTTCTCTATGTGTATTTTCTTCCTTTTTGCTTCAGCAAATTCAACTAACTTTGAATATTGAAATAAAAAGGCCAATTATACTGTTAAGGTTAGTGGAGTAGATTTAACACCGTATCCTGTTAAAAGAGGTAAAGAGACCACTTTCAGTATTGCTTCAACTATAGATAAGAATATCAACAGTAGAAAGTTAGTGATTGACATCAAGTACTTATTCCTTACCATACACCAGGAATCCCATGACATCTATAAAGAGACATCTTTCCCTTCTGGTGATTTTGTGATTTCTCACCCTTAAGCCTTACCTGGAATTACACCTCCTGGTTTATATACTCTTACAATGAAAATTTTAGATGAAAACAATTATGAATTATCTTGAATAACCTTTGGCTTCAATATTAGTTGACTCATGGAATCAAAAACAGTAGTTGCGTGAACCAAGTGTACACATTGTTTTCATTTGTCCCAACTTTTCTATTTTGAGGTCTCATGTATAATACCTTGATTTGTGTGAAGTCTGTCTCAGTTACTCTTTTGTAGATCAAGTACTTAATATGACATATGTAAAGATGAGAGTAGTCGACTGATTATTGCCTCATTTATGTTATATTTAGTACATTGTTAACGACTTGAGGTAATATGAATCAATCACTCTGATTGAAAAAAAAGAAAAAAAGGGAAATAAGCAAAACATAGACATCAATTTGAATAACTGATTTCATGAATTGTGATGTAAATGGACATTTTTCCTATCAGGTTGTTGAGGATGAACATTGTAGAGGAACCTTTAGAATTTCTTGGTATTGGATTCTCATCAATATTTTAGTTAGTCTATTTGGGAAGAGTTTTATTTGGAAATGCAGTGCGCTAGATCAGAAAGTGCTTCAGAAAATTGATTAACTAATAGCCTATCTATTTATGCTTGCTAGTATTAGAATGCTACTGGTCAAAGCTGACAATGTGAGCTCTAAAATAACTTCTGGGTTTGAAATTATAAGTTGTCACTAAAATCTGTTGCAGTAAACTTATTTCAGAAGGCTTTTTATTATAGAAATGACTTATTACAGTAAGTTTTGTTCTTTTGTTAACCCCTTTGTAATTCATAGAATTTCCAACATAGGGATTAGGAATAATAAGCTTGTTATGGAATCTCTGATCTGCAACTTTAGAAATTTAGTTGTTAGCCTTGGCTTGAGCCATCTGGTAAGCTTTATGTATTCTTATTGATTTGTAAACTTTATACAATGTCCTAGGATTTGAAATCCTTACTGCTAAGTTGAGGTTTCCTTATTAATTTTTGTTTGTTTTTTATTTTAGGTATTTGATCCATTTTCTTTTTGATGTGTTATGCTCAAAGCATATGGGATGTTTAAATATTGTTGGTGTGTGATGAATATATGCTTATTTGGGTAGTAAGCCAACAATTTTAAACAATTTATGTATATTTTGTAAAGTTATAGGTCTAATATGAGGAGGAGATCATATTATGTTTAAAGTTGAAATACCTGATGTACTGTGATATAATCATGTGATGGTAACACATTATGTGAATCTAATTATTATTCTTATAATTATATTTTCTTAATCTAATTTTTATGTATTCTCAAAGGTTATGACACCTAGTAAGGAATGGATGAAACTTTCTCTTCATCATCGAACCGACAAAATCTACTTAGATGGGATGAAAAGGTTTGTGATTATGCTTTTTGGGAAAAAAAGAAGAATATGAAATACGGTGTCTGTGTTACAACTGTTGTAATACAACATTACAAACTCGTAAAATTATTGAGATATATTTTAAAGTCCATGAAATAATTGAAAATTATACCCTTTGTTTGCACCAGGGGGAATAGTTAGGTAAGCCACTATCAGACTCTGAAGATGAGGATGATGATAAAGTAGAAGATTATGAGAGTGGAGATAAAGATTAAGTAGAAGAACTAGTGAGAGATTTATATCCTAATGCTAAAAGTGGAGGAGATAAACACACTGATTTTGATGATAAACATAAAGAGGAACCAAATGCTGAAGCTAAAATGTTTTATAGCCTTCTGAAGGATTTTGAGTAGCCATTGTATCAAAACTCAAAGGCTTCAAATCTTTGTTCTTTGATTAAATTGCTTCACATCAAAAGTATGGGTCATTGGAGCAAAGATTCATTTACCGTGCTATTGAAAATGTTAAAAAAGGAGTTGTTTCCTGATGGACCTAATTTGCCAAATTGTAATGCTCTAATTCTGGTACCCGGAATGCTACACAGTGCTCATGATCCCGAAGGACCACAAGCTAACCCATGACTGATATCTATAACTGGGAACTGCATAATATACTATATAAATGCGGAAAAAGGATGAAAGGCCATACGGTTCAAATATTTGATTAATTATAAAATCTAGAAATACGGTATATCAATACCAAAACAAAACTGAAATAACTGTCTGAACATGCTATAGTCTAGAAGCCTCTAAACTGTCTAAAATTTGTGGAGTTAATAGGCCATGTCCCCAACTAGCTCCAAACTACTAAAATAATAAAGTAATAAAATAATCATGCTATCCTCGAATGATGAGGACTCACTGCTAGTTTGGCTGCTGAACGTCTGATCTACTAAGGATGCTCTGGAGCTTGTGCTTCTGAACCTACGGTATAAAAACACCATAGCGCAATTACGTCAGTACGATTGAATGTACTAGTATACAAGATAGGTAGGTTGAATGCAAGTGGTTTATATCCGTGAACAATACTAACTGACTGAATAACATGAATGTGAGAATATATGCATAAATACATGAACTGTAACTAAGATCATGAAATCACTGAATCTGATTACTGATAATATAAGTTTCATATAACTGATATAATATTATCTCAATAATTGTGTCTGACAGTCCTGTTTTTGATGGAACCAGCTGAGTTTCGTACTGAGCTAGGTGACTGTATCTGACAGTCCTGAATTCTGTAGAACTATCTGAGTTCTATTATTGAGACTAAGACTGAGACTGTAGCTGTGGTAAGTAGTCATATAATCGATATGCCCCAAATAAGATAATTTAATTAAGTTGGGGTCCAATCTGTAACCCCAATTGGAAGGGTGTCAATACCGCATCACTGGTAAGGACAAACTATGAGTAATCCCTCATCTAACAGGTACTCTAAGGAGAACGGTGAGACCCTCATATAACAGGTTAAGCCACCTCATCTACCCTCAACTAGAAGGTTTGATGTCTCAACCTATGCTGGCTACGTAGTTCTGAATCGCAGGGATTGCTTCTAAGAATCACACCCTCTACTCACAGGTGAGTTCACATCCTTGGGCTTACTCGGTGCTGAATCCTACTCCTATCTAATTAGACACTGAAGTAATTATACTGAATTAACTGGACTGAGTTCAATGAGTTTTGTTGACTGACAGAATATTACTGAGATCTGATAACTGACTAAGATTACTGAGATTACTGAGTTTTTCTGAGTGATGAGACTGACTAAATTCTACTGAACATGGCTTGACTGAGAGTATCTTGAAAACTGATACTGGCTCTAGGCACACAAATAAATTGTCTGGTATAAATACCCCTAGGACTCAATAGCATAAAAGTAATTCATGGCACAATTTCGAAAACACAACAATGGCTATACATATATCCATAATTCATTGACTAAGATATTTCATCAAACACTTGACATGCATTAACTTGTACATGAATGGGGATTTCATTCTATCATACTATAATGGAACTTTTTCCTCCACATAGGCGTCTAATCAAACACATGGGGAGCATGCTTTGGTTATACCATCATCAATGCATCTAATTATCATGGTTTCATAACTAAATTTATAATTTGAAGGGTTTATCATGAATATTATACAAATCATCACATACTAGGATCAATCATTGGAACATGTAATTTAAAACATGAATCAAAACCCCACAACAATATGGACATGAATTTCAATTCAACTAAATCATGAATATTCATAAATACACAATCTTGGATTTTACTAAAAGAGATTCTTGAGCTTCATGGATGAAAGAGACCCATGAATCAACACTTGACATACCTGGATGGATGATTTCTTGAAGATTGGTGGAGGAAAGCTTGAATTCTTGACTTAGAATTTAACACCTAGGGTTTCTTGTTCTTGGGAATTGATCTTTGAGAGAAACCCTAATTTGGTATTGTGGATAAATAACGAAGTGATGAGCTCTGGTTTGGTATAATTAAGGGTTAAAACGGGTAGAAAAAGACCCAAATAGCCTTTTTAAAATGGCTTAAAATCACTGATCGAAAGTGGCGATGGTCCTTCGCTGGCTCGACGGTCCGTCCGTCCTGACCATTGCATTTGGCCAAAACTTGAACTTTCTGCCTCGTTTGCAATGGTTTGGATGATGGTACATCGCTAGCTCGACGGTCCGTCAGTCTTGGCCATCGCACTTGACCAGAAGTTGGGTTCACTGCCTTAGTTGCGATGTCTTGGGTGACGGTCTATCGCTAGCTCGATGGTTCATCGGCCTGACCATCACTTCTGGGCAGTTCCAACTGTTTTTGATAAAACGTCCATAACTTTTTACTCCGATACCAGATTTAGATGAAATTGGTATAGTTGGAAAATTAATTCAATTTACCATATGATAAAAATTCAAAATTGGGGAAATTCTATCTGATTTAAATATTAATCATTTAGGAAGTTATCACTAACTCTTCTGGAGACTAGATTTTACTTAATAGAAATTTTGGGGTATTACTCAAATTTATATTATAAGGCAAAGAAGATAATTCGAGAGCTTGTTATTTCTTATAACAAGATTGATGCTTTTACTAACAATTGTATGTTATATTGGAAGGAGGATAGCTTACTAGATTCTTACAAAATTTATGGTGCATCCAGATGGAAATTAGATACACATAGTGGGGAGACAAAGAATAAAAAGTGTAAAAAAATAGCCTAAAAACTTTACACTATTTTTAATTAAAGCCTAAGCTTCAGAGGTTGTTTATGTCTACAAACACAACTTCTCTAATGATATGGCATAAGGATGAAAGAACTGATGATGGAATAATGAGGCACCCAACTGATTTAATGGAATGAAAGTTGTTTGATGAACCATATCCTTCAATTGCAGTTGATCCTCGTAGTGTTTGACTTGGACTTACTAGTGATGGATTTTAACAATTTTGAAATTCCAAAACCTCATATAGCATTTGGCCCGTAATCCTTATTCCTTATAATTTACCACCTTGGTTGTGTATGAAGAAAGAAAATTTTATTTTTCCAATGCTTATTCCTGGTCCAAGTAGTCCCAAAGATGCAATTGATACATATCTTCAACCTCTACTGGAGGAATTGAATGAGTTATGGGAATTTGGTATTGAAACCTTTGATGTATCAACTAAACAAAATTTTAAGTTGCATGCTTCTTTGTTATAGACTATCAATGACTTTCTAGCATATAAAAATTTATTTGAATGGAGTACAAAAGGAAAACGGGAATGCCCATCTTGTAATAAAGATAATTCTTCAATTCAATTGGCTAATTATAAGAAGGAGTGCTTTATGAGTCATCGATGTTACCTTTCTTTGAGTCACGAATGGAGGAATGAAAATAAGTCATTTGATGGTACAATAGAGAAAAGGCACCTACCAAAAATGCATCCTAGAATTAAGATACTTAATCATGGGTAAGATCTTGAAGGGAAACCTTTAACAAAAGATCCTAAGAAGAGGAGGAAAATATCACACGAAAAGCAAAAGGATAAATAGAACAAGAAGAGTATCTTTTTTAAACTTTCTTATTAGAAATATCTCTTGTTGCGACATAATTTGGAAGTTATGCATATTGAAAAAAATATATATGATAGTTTTTTAGGGAAATTCATGAATGTCAAAGGGAAGACAAAAGATACAATTAAAACTCGGTTAGACTTGTAAGCAATGAACATTAGGCCGAAATTGCACCCTATACAAAGAGAGAATGAAGTTAAAGTTCCAACTGCATGCTACACATTGTCTCATAAAGAAAAGCACAAATTATGTATATTTTTGAAAAATTTAAAGGCCCTGGATGGATTTTCATCTAATATTTATCAATATGTGAACTTGAAAGAACACAAGATATCAGGTTTGAAAGTCACGATTGTCATGTTATTTTACAACATATAATCCCTTTTGCACTTCATAGTATGTTGTCGAAAGAAAAGTGTGAACCTCTTATTGAGTTATCTTTATTTTTGTATGTTCTTTTGTCAAAGGATTTGAGGATTGACGAGTTGAAACATATTAAAGAGCAAATTTCCATTACTATTTGCAAGTTAGAAAAGGTCTTCCCTCCTTTTTTTGATGTCATGGTCCACTTGCCTATTCATTTAGATGGTGAAGCTAAGATTGCTGGGCCTATTCACTATCTATGGATGTATCCTATCGATGATGGTTATATTTTTTGAAATCTTTCATTGGTAATATAATATGTCCAGAAGATTCTATTGCAGAGGGCTACCTTGCAAATAAATGTATGATATTATATTGAAGGTATTTGCATAGAATTGACACAAAATTCGATCATCCTGAATGAAATTATTATGGTGGTTTAAAAAATTCTATTGGAGGTTTATCTATATTTTGTCAACCTAGAAAAACTCTAGGAGCTAAAGATCCATGTGAGCTTGAAGCAAATGAATTGGAACAAGCACGTATATATATTCTGAAGAATTGTGATGAAGTTTTACCATATATCGAGTATGGAGGGTTATTTTGTATCACCTTGTTTTTCCAATATCCTTTAAGGTAATATTATTTGTATATGACATTTATGGTTAACCTCAATTTTGTAAAGAATTTGCAAATATGGATATTGCTCAAGACTTGTCAGATGCAGAATGAGACCGAGCATTTATTAAATGGTTTAAAGATAGGATGAGTAATATGAGTAACACATAAACATTAGATTTGACATCTTAATATTGTATTACTCATTCTAAAGTATTAAATGTAATCTTATTTTTAGGCTGTACAATTGCGTAAAGCGGATAATAGTTGGCTCATGGAATATCTTCTTCTCACTTTCATGTGGTCCTACCAAATATCCAACACATTTTAATGGTTACATTGTAAATGGATATAGATTTCATACAGAAGATTATGATCGACCTTTAAGGGCTCAAAATTATAGTGTTTTTGTAGTTAGGAAGAATGATGAAGATAGTGAGATGTTTGATTACTATGGAGTTTTAACAGATGTGATTGAATTGCAATTTATCTCGGATAGAAGAGTGATTTTGTTTTGATGTAATTGGTTTGATGTGCATGATAAAATAAAAAAGAACAAAAAGAGATAAGTATAACTATGTAAGTGTGAATTCGAGTAGATTTTTGAAATCAAATAAGCCTTTTATTTTAGTGGATCAAGCATCTCAAGTGTTTTATGGTAATGATAATTCCAACAAAGGCTGACATGTAGTGAGGAAGACTCAACCTCGTGATTTCTATGAGATTGTGAAACAAATAGATGAAGATGTAGATGACTTAAAAAATCCTTTAGATATTGTAGATGACTTAGAAAGTCCTTCACAAAAGAAAAGTAAAAGAACTAATGAGGTGAAGTATCTGTAACACCCCGATTTTCTGAACCAGAATGCTACACGGTGCTCATGACCCTGAGGGACCACAAGCTAACCCATGACTGATATCTGTACCTGTATACTGCAAATCATAATATAATAATGCGGAATACATGGAACTATAAGGCCATAAGGTTCAATTGAATACAATCATGTGGGCAAAAATAGCCAAAACAGCTAAATCTGAACGTAAATCCGAAAGCCTCTAAACTATCTGAATAAGGAGTTGAAGGAACATGTCTCCAACTAACTCCGTAAAACTGAACTGAAGAATAAATAAATGAATCAAATCATATTGTCCTCGAATCAATGAGGACTCACTGTGTCTCTGTGGCTGGAACGCTACCGCTACTGCTGGGCTGGAGCTCGTGTGTCGGAACCTATGGTGTAACATGAAAAAAAAGCACCATAGCGCAAATGCATCAGTACAACTGGAGTATTGAGTATGCGAGGAAGGTAGGCTGAATATAAAGGTTTTTATGCATGAACAACACTGGCTGACTAATATAAACGTGGGAGTGCAAACACATATATATAGAAACTGGGACCATGAATACGTGATAACATGACCTGTAAGCTAATACATGGTTTACTGATAATTATCATGACTGATACTGAAACTAATAACATGGACGACTGTATCTGATAGTCCTGTATATACTGAAATCTAAAGAACTATCTGAGTTCTTTTACTGAGACTGATACTGAAACTGTGGGAAGTAGTGCTTACCCGACTTGCCCCATATATGTCATTATGGCTAAGCTGGGGTCCAATATCTGCCCCGATTGGAGGGGTGCTAATACCGCGCCACTGGTAAGGACAGCTGTGAGACCCTATACTGGCAGGTACTCAAATGAGAATGGTGGGAACCCTAAACTGATGGGTTAAGCCACCTTGTCAACCCTAAGCTAACGGATTAAGATGTCTCAACCTACGCTAGCTACGTAGTTCTGAAACACAAGGATTGCTACTAAGAACCACACCCTGAACTGGCGGGTGAGTTCCCATCCTTGGGTTCACTCGGTGCTAACCTCTACTCCTATCTGGCGGGACTGGACATGAATAAATGACTGTACATGACTTAATCTTACTGAATTCCGTTGACTGGCAGAATGGTACTGATATCTGATAATTGACTAAGATCATAAGGTTTTCCTGAGTCACATGACTGACTGAAGTATATGGAATCATGACATGGATCTAGGCACATAGCTATAGTTTTCAGGTACAAGTACCCCCAGGACTCGATGAAGGAACCTGACACACATGACTGACTTGATCATAAGAGTAGAGTCCATAATTTATAATATCATTAGTAGGGATATCATACTAAGCATGGTTATCAACAATGTATTGCATGGAAAGGATTTCATATCACATGGAAGTACTTGCACAATCTTCATATCATGTTCATTGCATAATCATATTGGCAACACATACCAATAACATGGAAGTTCATGTAGATTGCATGCTTATCATACATCTTGTTGATAAGTAGGATTTGTAAGTAAACATAGCATAATCTCATAAGAATAGTTCATGAGTATTCCAACAACATGTACAAGGCAAATTATCAATCATAGAAGTCATTGGAACGTAAGGGCATATCATGAATCCTTCACTTAGTCACAATATAGCTATATTGCATGATTTCTAGTTCCTTAGGCACTTTATCAAACACCTTACATGCACATATTAAGCATAGGTGAATTCCTCAAATTTTACATCATGAACAACAAAATTTACATGTTTCCAACTCATACGATATCATGAATTCACAAAAACATATAAAGATTCCATCTTGGGAATCACCCAATATCAACAATATGATCATCAACACCCAACAATATAGAAATCATACTTTATAATTGAAAAGAGGAAAAAAATCAAGCATCAACATGGGTATGATCATATCACTGTAGACATGTGATTTTGTCCTCTTAAAGTTCAATTTTTATTTACTTTTACCCATTTTTATTTTATCCTACCGTGTACCCTCATCCATATTATTATACCCTCATAAAATACAAAAAATAACAAACTCCCTAACAAATTCTATCCTATCCTAACCCCTACATCTTATCCTAACAACCTACCCAATCAAAATAAAACACATCACACCCTACCCCTACCCCATGTGACCTCACCTGCCCTACCTCACTACCCCACCCTCACCTCACAGCCTATATACACACACAAAGGGACCATATTCACAATTTTCATGGATAGAGATTAAAGAAAAAAAGAAAAAAAACAAACCAATATCATCTTCTTCTCCAAAAATTTCAGGCGCACATCACTGACCACTGTCATTCACATACACACGCAGTGAGTTCGAGATTGCGAGCGAGATAAAGAGAGGCAAAAGAGGAACCAAGTGAGAGAGATAAAAAAAAGATGAAATGACCTATTTTTCAGTTGAATCTCATCGAAAGTTTGAAACTCAACCAAAAATAGTACTACCGACTCTATTCTGATCCGAAATCACGTCAATAGTTACTCTCTTCCTGTTTTTAGTTAAATCCCATTGAAAAACTGATCCAGAGCTTAGAAATCCAAAATGGGTCTATCGAGGTTGGAAGTTAGTTCGTGATTGAGGTTCATATCGGGGGGGTTTTGGATGCGATGTTGTCTCCGATTTTTTGCAAAGAAATATAGCCAGAAAGCACTGGGTTTTTTTGGAATCTGATCCCTATTCCATCATCTTGCCGCCAAGCTCATCGGAGCTCCGGTGTCGTGAGTTTTCTATTATTTTTCTTTCCGCTGAAATTCTAGTCCCGGTCGTTGGTTCGTTTGGGTCAGATTTTGGACTATTTGGGTTAGATTTCGATTCGTTCAGGCTATGTTTCGGTGTGTTTTGGTTAGATTTTGATTCATTCTGGTCAGTTTCGTCTATTAGGATCGAACCCGGGCGTGTATTGAATACTTTCAGTTGCTTTGCGAATTGGTTATTTGAATTGAATCTCGGGTTTCAATTTCTCAAATATAGAGCTAGACAGATTTGTCGTGGGTGCTTAAGTCGAGGTTGTCGGAGGTGGGTTTTCTTTATCTCATCGAATAATATTGGTCAAAGAGTGGTTTAAGGTCCATCTCTCAACTCTATATTCTTGTTATTGTCTAAAATGTGTTCAACTATTGTGATTATGTGTGATGTGATCATAGTTGGTGAGTTTTGTTGATGTTATGATGTCATGATTTTTGCGCTTACGGTGTGTTTTTGATGATATATGAAATGAATTGGAGTAATTTTGGTGTAATTGGAAAAAACGAAGCTAGTTGGGGCGGAATAAAAATTGATAAAAGTGAATACGTATTTGTTTTAATTCATTATTAGCAGTTTAATTTGGAATAAGCATGAATTTTGTTGAAATAGATAGGCAAATGTTGGTTTGGGTAGGCAAAAATTTAGAAATACGTGTTTTGTTGGATGTTTGACTGAGGAGTATGTGTTGAATGCTTTCTACTTTATCACATTCGATTCAAATGTATTCATTTAGCCGGGGAATGCCCCGAGGTTTTCTGTACTTATTCATTGGGGAATGCCCCGACGTATCATGTTGGCGAAAATGATCGTGATGAAGGCCCAGGGCATCGGGTAAAGCATTGGAGCTTAGTTTAGGATTAGTGTAGGTTTACTTTAAGTATCTTTTTATTTTGGGTTGTAATAATTGGACTGGACATTATATTTTGGATTATTTTATTTTTGTTTGCTTGAATGATTATTTTTGCGTGCTTTGCGTGGTTTATGCATTTGTAATGTCAATTTAGCCGATACACTTTGCCAAGTGACCGTGGTCAAACCACGGGATCGAGGGGTGCCTAACACCTTCCCCTCAGTTAACAGAATTCCTTAGCTGGAATATTTGTTCGCAAACCAGTATTAAAGAGTCAAAAACCATTTTTGAAAAAAGATATCCATGGGTGACTTGGCACACCCGATTTATGCCGAGTGGAGACTCTGAATTATGATTGTTAAAAATAATCCTTTTTCGAAATAAATTTTCATTTTTTGTCACTTTAATAATTTAAACCCTTTCGACCCTAAAAACATAAATCTTTTGGAGTACGTAAAAAGGGGTGTGATAGCTCTGGCGACTCTGCTGGGGAACTAGTGAGAATTCGAGCTTATTTTTGAGTCGTATCGGCTTTGTTTGGCATTACGAGTGTATAAGCATTGTTTATGATTATTGTTTGTGTTATTTTCACTTTTCTACGTTTTCGTGCTCTTTGTTTATAGTATTTATCCTATGTGTTACCGCTTTATATCTGTCATCATGAGTCCACCCCCCATCCTTCTTTCTGCAACAAGTCTGTAGTACACGGGTTGTACACAACCTCTAGTTGATTCACCCTTATTTTTGGGGGGGATCCGTCGGTGTTATGGAGTAGGGGGAAAGCAAAGCAGCCATTATCGATCATACGCTCCCCCGAATTGCCTTGCTAGTGAACCACAACGTAGGTCAGCCTTTAGGTCATGCTTATGTGCATCATACTGAGACCTAGCGGGACCCACATGGCCCTTTGTATGAGACTCACCTCTAAAGCATCTCTACGTGATAACTGTTGCATCTTTAAGGGTAACGTGGTCATTTGACGGACTAATTTAAAAAAAAAAGTGAGTCGAAAAGAATGAATCAAAAGGAGTGTTGTAGTTTATTTTAGAGTTCTTTAAGACTTTTGTTCTTCACAATCCAAAAGCTCAAAAAGATTTTTTACGTTTTACATTTGTCTTCTCAAAGTACCGTAAATTCAAAAAAAAAAAAAGTTTTGTTTGCCTGTACTACTTATTTGTCAAATACAAAAATACCAAAAAGATTTTTTTTTCTTCATAATTGGTGGTGTCAGTCTTAGTTAAAGTGTCTAGCTGAAAATCCAAAAGTTTTTTCGTTTGTTTTTGGCAGTGTCTCTTAAGTTAGGGTCAATTTATTAGTTAATCGTTAATTGTCCAATCTGGATGAACTACGCATACCTGATTCTCTTTCCTCGGGATGGGATACGTAGGCAACCCTCGACGGGTCCGGTGTTCTTTGTGTTGGCCGTTGTCTTAGTATTAACCTAGGTCTCTCGCCCCGTAATCTAGAGTTGTTTGCCAAGTAGACTGATTTCGCTCAGTACTTCTGTTCGGCAAATTGGAGTCATGAATGTGGCCTGTCCCATCGACATATGTTTGTATCAAAAATCCCAAGGGTTGGGAATCTTCTACTCCTGTCGAATTTTTGAGATAACGTCTTGTGTGTTATTACAGGATGGATTTGTCCACCAAGTTTAGAGTTCTGATGGTTGTCAAGGAGCCCAAAAAGTTAATCAAATGGTGGGAAATATTTAACTATGTTGATCAGCAGAAACTGATTAAAATATTAGGTGATCTTACGGAACTTCTGCATGTTACCCCTCGTCCAGATTTAATAGAGGCTTTGTTGACCTTTTGGGATCCAAGTAGTTTGGTGTTCAGGTTTGGGTAATGTGAAATGACTCCTACTTTGGCAGTAATATCTGGTTTGTTGCATTTTCCTTATATTGAGAAGGATATGATCCGAGCACGAAATCACACTGATGTGAGATTTTTGCAGTCTTGTGGTTTAAAAAGTAAGGGTATCCATTTGGGCTGTTTAAGTGGTTCGTGGGTTTCCTTAGATTTTTTGTTCGCTAGATTCGGGCCCTCAGAAGGTTTTGATTGCGTTTGGGATGAATTTCATGTGACTAAGGAGAAGTGGGAGAGAAAGCGTCTTGAAGTCTTCACCCTCTCTTTGTTAGGTACTTTAGTGTTTCCACTAGAAGAAAGATGTATTAATACCTGTTTGCAATCTGTGGTGATGGCCCTATTTCATAAGGATCAAAACGACAAGGGCATTAATCAAAAGGGCAGGTTCACTCTCATACCCATGATCTTAATAGAAATATATAAGGCTTTAATCGAAGAAAAGGGGGAAAAGAGATTTTTTGAGGGCAGTAACTTAATATTGCAGTTATGGATGATGGAGCATTTGCACGCGCCTTCTTTAGTTAGACCAGATGTGTTAGGTCCTTGTATTCCCAATCGAGTGAAAGCCATGGACTTCAGGTTGCATTTGGATAAATTCTCGTTACCCGTGGGAGTCAACGCTTGGATTGAATTTCTTGAGTCGAGAACGAGGGATAACATTTTGTGGACTTATCTGTGGCTTTGACCGAAGATAATGTTGTTGGGTTGTCAGACGCAACTTCCTTTAGTTATATTAGGGCTCAATTGCCCTAGACCATACAGTCCTTCTAGGGTAATGCGCCAGTTGGGTAGGCTACAGGACGTGCCACCAGCAGTGGATCTTCTGAAGGATGTTGAGTACTTCAAGGACTAAGCCTTAGGTGAGAGCAAGTATGAGCAGTTTTGGAAGCATGCAACAAAGCTAGGTGTGGACACACTCAAAGAAAGTTTGGATAATCCGGGCCACACTCAGGTATATGAGGTATAACTTTAATCTATCCCTCGGGGTATCAGTCAACCCTTACCAGTGCATCTTAGAGGGAGAATACAGAAAGAATGCATAGTAGACGACCATCAGGATGAAAGTGCGGGGTCCAAAGCAGAAATACTAAGAGTTCAGTTAGCAGATTTGTTCAAGACGGTAGAAAGATGTCAGGATAATCTTTCCAAGTGCACTCCTCATGAGGCAGGAATACGGGCCCGAAGCTTCTTCCCCAATATTAGGGTGTCTTTACAGGATATGCTACAAAGTTTAAATGGGAGAAAGAGAACTTCAGAGGCAGGTCCATCTCAGCCAGGGTCATCACGCAGAGCACCAGTCTGAAAGAGCATTTCTTATCTTTATTTAGTTTGAGTCTTTTATGTGTCTGTCAGTATAGGGTGGTGTCTGCTTGAAGTCTAAGTCAAGTTGTTTTTGGTATTAGGGTCTTTATTAGTAATTTCACCTATGTCGTCTTAGGGGGTCTAGAATGTTGTTTCGTATTTATTGTTTAGTTTTAAGGTGGTCCCAAACTTTTTGTACGTTTTGTTGTTCTCTTTCTTCAAAATTTTATGATGTTACGTCTCTCCTTTGTTTGTTTATTTTCATTTTCGCAAAAAAAAAAATAGGTGATGTTTATGCACATGCTGCCCGAACTACGCAAGATCTGATTCATGTACAACATGATACGTAGGAAACCTACTTTTGGGTTCGATCTAATCTTTTTGTTTCGTTGTTTTTCATTTTTTTTGTAAAAAAAAAAGAAAAGCAAAAAGCCATAAAGAATGATAAAATGAAGGTAGATAGCGAGAGAAGAAAAGAAAGAAAGGATTATGAGACAAGAAAGAAAAAGAACAGAGATTGATACAAAAAAAGAAAAAAAAAGAAAAAAGAGAGAGGAAAAGAAATAATAATAATAATAATAATAATAGGTGTAGATAAAAATTGGGATGATGTTAAAATGACCTCACTACCCTCAAAAGCTGGTAGAAATGAACATGAATTTAGGACAATTTTACCAATGTGATTCCCATGCTTGTTGTGTGCCCTAATCCTAACGGATGTCGTCTTTGATGAGCATGTTCTTTCAGATAACAGTGGTAGGTTTGTAGCACTCTGGCTAGTTACCCATACTTCACTAGATCCAAAGCAAAGCTCACCATGGCTAGCAGGGAGATTGAAAATTTGCTCATTGACCCGGATCAGGATCACAGGGAAGAAAGTTCAGAACCCAATGATGAGGTAGTAAGGCTTAGGCAACAACTGATAGATTTGCACCGGGCATAGGCCAGCAGAATGCCTCCTCCTCCGCTCTCTGAAGGTCTTGGGAATATCTCTAATTGCCCACCTCTCTCTCAGGCGCAATTCTCTGCTCCTACTGATTCACCTGAGCACGCGCCAGGATTCACTCCGCGACATTATTATCCTGGCAGTTCTGGTGTGCCTTTGGCAACTCCCCAATCAAGACCCGCTGCTCAGCCAGCGCCACCGATCACACCAGTATTCGTTGCTCCGCCACCACATAAAACTCCCATATATGCTGTGCGTCCCACAATGAGGCTTCCTAGGTCTGCCAGTGAGCCAGTACTGAAGGTTTCAGATAGTCAGTATTATGCCCCGGAGCCTACTTTGCAAATGAATGAACCATATGGGTACACTCAGGCGCCTGCATTTCCATTGGATACAGAGAAACCTATTGTAGCAGAGGAACAGGATATCATAGTCCAGAAATTGAAAAGTTTAGAACAGGCTATGAGGAATTTGCAAGGAATCGGAGATTATAGGAGTGTTTCCTATAAAGATCTTTGCATGTTCACAGAAATCAACCTTCCCCTCGGTTTTAAGATGCCTAAGTTCGAGAAGTATGCAGGATAAGATGATCCCGTGGCACACTTAAGACGTTATTGCAACCAGTTGAGGGCTGCAGGAGGAAAGGAAGAACTGCTCATGGCCTTCTTTGGCGAGAGTCTTTCTGATCTGGCCTCAGAATGGTTTATCGATCGAGATATTGATAAATGGAACAGCTGGGATGACTTGGCTTCTGAATTTGTTCAACATTTTCAGTATAACATCACCTGATTTCGGATGAAAAATCCTTGGTCAATATGAAGAAAAAGAGCACTGAAGGTTTTAGGGAATACGTGATAAGGTGGCATAAAAAGGTCGCCAGGGTAAATCCTCCAATGAAAGAAAGTAAGTTGGTAAAAGTTTTCATTCAGGCGCAGTATGAGACCTATTTTCAACATTTACTTCCTGCAATGGGAAAATCTTTTATGAAAGTCCTCAAAATGGGGGAGATGATAGAGGACGGAATTAAGACCGGCCGAATAGTGAGTTTTGCCGCATTAAAAGCCACCACACAAGCGATTCAAGGTGGATCTGGCGCATTTGGGGGTAAAAATAAGAAAGAGGATGTGGCGACTTTCGTAGTTGGAACCCATTCCTATCCCTAAAGACCACCTCGCCCCTATCCCCAATCCCAAGCCCAAGTCTACGCCCAAGCTCCATATATTCCTCCCAACCATTACTATTCTCAACAAAACCCTTTATATTCCATTCCACCACCCCTGTACCCAGTATATAGCGCACAACCATATGCCTAAACCCCTTCTTACCCGCAGTGGTGCACGTAAGCTCCACAAAATCGCCCATTCGCTCCACCAAATTACCAAGACCCCTCCAGACCTAGTTTTCAGCCTAGGCCCGAGTATAAAAAAGAGAACGCGGTCAAAAATCAATTCACACCTCTTGGGGAGTCATATGCTAGCTTGTTTGATAGGTTGAGAAAGTTGAAGGTTTTGAGCCCAATTCAAGAAAGGCTTTCAAATCCACCGCCAAGGAATCTAGATTATTCTTTAAGGTGTGCATACTATTCTGATATGCCAGGCCATGATATCGAGAAATGCTGGCATTTAAAGAGAGCTGTACAAGATTTAATTGACACAAATCAGATGCTGGTCCAGGCCCCAGAGTGTCCAAACATTAACCAGAATCCACTGCCAACCCATGCTGAAGCCAATATGTTAGAATTGATATATGATGGGAAAGAGTCTTCGAGGGGTTATAAGCCTATTGTCAAGATACAGACCATTGAGGATAAATCGGTGAATGTAGCAGAGTCTTTAAAGCAATGTCATTGAGCCAGGAAGGAATGAGAGAAGATAAAGCCCAAGAAAGCACAAAGAAACCCTTAATCACAGTACAGGGCGCCAGAAGGTATATTGATTTAAGTCAGGATAAACCTAAGTTGACAGTGGTGGGAGCTCTGAGTCAGCCCATCTTGATGGTGAAAGGAGTACTGGCAACGCCTATTGTCTTCAAACCGGTGACCCAACCTCCTATAGTTGATACGAAAAGGGTTCCCTAGAATTATGGGTGGACTGTGATGACCTATCACGGGAAATAAGTTGTGGAAGATGTAGATGAGGTAAGGGGTTTGACTAGGTCAGAAAGATGCTTCATGCCTGAAAGCTTAAGAAAGTCCAAGCCAACGGTGAGTGGACCATCATCTATCAAAAAGCCTATCACCGAAGAAGCCGAAGAATTTTTGAAAAAGATGAAATTGCCAGAGTATTCAATATTAGACTAGTTGACGAAAACCCCTGCTCAAATTTCCCTTTTATCATTGTTGTTTCACTCCAAGGAGCATCGTGATGTTTTACTGAAGGTATTAAATGAAGCATATGTTCCAAGGGAGATTACAATCAACCAACTTGAGAAAATGGTTGGAAAAATCTTTGAGGTCAATCGGATTAGCTTTTCTGATGATGAATTGCTGGTTGAACGTACAGGGCATAACCGGGGCCATTACATTACAGTGAAGTATGAAGATTTCTACGTGACTCACGTTATGATTGATGGAGTTTCAGGTGCAAATATTTACCCTAATTCTACTTTGCAAAAGTTGAATATTGGTGCTGATAGGATCAGGCCCAATAATGTATGTGTTAGGGCTTTCGATGGTGCAAAATCAAATTCCATTGGCAAAATAGAACTAATGTTGACCATAGGGCCTGTTGAGTTTTCCATAGAGTTTCAAGTATTGAATATAGACTCCTCTTACAATCTGTTGTTGGGAAGGCCATGGATCCACAAGGCCAAGGCGGTTGCATCTACACTGGACCAAATGATTAAGTTTGAGCATGAAAGGCAAGAAGTAGTTATTCATGGTGAAGGAGATTTGTCAGCCTACGAAGATTCTCCCTTGTCTCTTATTGAAGCAAATAACGTAGCGAAGACATTCGTCTATCAAATTTTTAATACAGTACCAGTGAATCGTATCCTTGAATGGCAGGCTATACCAGGACCGCAATTGTCTTCTGCTTCTATCATGATGGTGAGTGAACTTTGGAAATACAGATTTGAGCCAGGAAAGGGTTTGGGAGCATCTCTGCACGGTATAGCTTGTCCCATATATCTGAGTGAGAACGTGGGCACGTTTAGTCTAGGATTTGAGCCTACGGTTGAAGATCTAAAGAAAGCCAAGGGAAGGAAAAAGGAAACATTGTCACTCCCTCGCCCAATGCCACTACTCAGTGAATTATTTGTTAAGAACGGTGTCACGAAGCATGTGGAATTTGAAGTTGAATTGGTTGATGACTTCCAGAACCTTCTTATTGAAGTTGATATGGTCGAAGCAGGAGAAGGTACCAGTATGTTAGACGTGTAATTCATAGGTCCAGTTGTCCGGCTCAATAATTGGGAAGTCACTCCTCTCCCCGTCAGGAGAGAGTTTTGGTAGTTCATTGTGTTTTTCTTTCTGTTTATCCGAGTTATTTCAGGGTTGTAATTCAGATTTTAGTTTGTTTATATTATATTGGCATCTATGTTTAAACCCTTTTATCTTTTATTTAATGAAATGCAATTTCTCTTTTGTTTCGTGTCTAATATATATATATATATATATATATATATATATTTACACAGTTCTCTTTATGCTGATTCTAATGACATGACATGCATGCAGAATTTTCAGCCTGACCTTAAAATCCAAACTAATCAAGATGTAATGAAGCAGGATGGGGAATATGATGAAGAAGAAGCACTAGAAGAAATAAGCAAAGAGTTGAAATAGTTTGAAGACAAACCGAATCCTAATTTGAATAAGACTGAGCCAATAAATCTAGGGGATCAAGAAGATGTTAGGGAAACTATAATCAGTGTACATGTTTTGCCACAACTAAAATGTGGAATTATTCAAGCATTAATTGATTATAAGGATGTTTTTGCATGGTCTTATGATGATATACCTAGTTTAAGTACTGAATTAGTGGCTCACAAATTGCCAACTGATCTCGCGTTCCCTCCTGTCAAACAGAAGTTGAGAAAGTTTAAAACGGATGTAAGTATTAAAATTAAAGAGGAAATCATGAAACAACTTGAAGCCAAAGTAATTCGAGTGGCTCGTTATCCCATGTGGTTATCCAATGTTGTTCCCGTACCAAAGAAAGATGGCAAAATTCGAGTGTGTGTTGATTACCGTGATTTGAACAGAGCAAGTTCGAAAGATGATTTTCTACTTCCCAACATCCACATTTTGTTAGACAACTGTGCTAAACACGAGGTTGCCTCTTTTATGGATTGCTATGTTGAATATCACTAGATCATTATGGATGATGAAGACATGGAGAAGACGTCTTTTATCACACCATGGGGGACTTATTGTTATCGAGTGATGCCGTTAAGCTTGAAGAATGCTGGAGCAACATACATGAGAGCCATGACCACTATGTTTCATGATATGATGCATAAGGAGATTGAGGTCTACATGGATGATGTGATTATTAAGTCAAAAAGTCAGGCCAACCATGTTGAAGATTTAAGAAAGTTCTTTGAAAGGATTCGCAGGTATAATCTCAAACTCAACCCGACAGAATGTGTATTTGGAGTTCCATCCGGAAAGCTATTGGGGTTTGTAGTTAGCCGTCGAAGAATTGAATTGGATCCCTCAAAAATCAAAGATATTCAGGATTTGCCCCCGCCCAAGAATAGAATAGAGGTGATGATTTTGCTTGGTAGACTGAACTACATTAGCAGGTTTATTGCTCAACTCACAACCACTTGTGAGCCCATATTCAAGTTGCTGAAAAAGAGTGCTGCGGTAAAATGGACTGAAGAATGTTAGGAAGCGTTCGATCGAATCAAAAGATATTTATCAAATCCGCCCGTGATGGTACCCCCGGAGCCTGGTAGGCCTTTGATCTTATATTTATCAGTCATGGACAATTCTTTCGATTGTGTCCTGGGTCAACATGATGTCACGGGCAAAAAGGAGCAGGCTATTTATTATCTTAGTATGAAGTTCACTTATGAGGCCAGGTATACTCTTATTAAAAGGACGTGTTGTGCCCTAACTTGGGTAGAACAGAAGTTGAAGCATTATCTATCATCCTATACTACTTATCTCATCTCCCGCATGGATCCTTTGAACTATATCTTTCAGAAGCCTATGCCAACGGGTCGATTGGCAAAGTGGCAAATATTGCTTACCGAGTTTGACATTGTATATGTGACTCGAACCGCCATGAAAGCCCAAGCCTTGGCAGATTATCTTGCTGAGAATCCCATCGATGAAGTGTACGAGCCATTAAAGACATATTTTCCTGATGAAGAAGTGTCATGTATCGATGAAGTCGTTATAGATGCTGATCCAGGTTGGAGGTTATTCTTCGATGGAGCTGTCAATATGAAAGGAGTTGGAATAGGTGCGTTTCTTATCTCTGAATCGAGACAATATTTCCTGGTAATAGCACAACTTTGATTCTACTATACTAATAATATGGCAGAGTATGAAGCCTGCATTCTTGGTTTGAGGTTAGCTGTTGATATGGGAGTCCAAGAATTATTGGTGTTAGGAGATTCGGATTTGCTCATCCGTCAAATTCAAGGCGATTGGGAGACACGAGATTTGAAGCATATCCCGTATCGACAATGCTTGCAGGAGCTATGTCAACAGTTTGTGTTAGTAAAATTTAGGCATATTCCAAGGATTCATAATGAAATTGCTGATGCTTTAGCCACTCTGTCTTTAATGCTCCAACATCCTGATAAAGCCTACATCGATCCAGTGCATATACAGAGTCGTGATCAGCATGCTTACGGTAATGTGGTTGAAGAAGAGTTCGATGGAGAACCTTGTTTCTTGGATATCAAGCGGTACATTCAGTCAGGAGAATACCCAGCATATGCCACCATCGATCAAAAGAGGACCATTAGGCGTTTGGCTAGTGGATTTTTCTTAAGTGGGGGAATCTTGAATAAGAGGACCCCAGATCTGGGACTTTTAAGGTGTGTAGATGCAAGAGAAGCCTCGACAATCATGGTTGAAATACACTCTGGAGTATGCGGGTCACACATGAACGGTCATGTCTTGTCAAAGAATATTCTTCAAGCAGGTTATTACTGGCTTACTATGGAAAGGGATTCTATTCAATTTGTTCGAAAGTGTCATCAATGTCAGATACACGATGATCTGATACGTTCTCCGCCTGTTGAGTTTCATGCAATGGCCGCTCCATAGCCGTTCGTGGCTTGGGGAATGGATGTGATTGGACCGATTGATCCAAAGGCATCAAATGGATATAGATTCATTTTGGTAACCATTGACTACTTCACAAAGTGGGTAGAAACAGTAACTTTCAAGTCAGTGACAAAGAAGGCTGTGGTGGATTTTGTTCGTGCCAATATCATTTGTAGATTTGGAATTCCTAAGATGATCATTACAGACAATGTTGCCAATCTCAATAGTCATTTGATGCAAGAAGTATGTCAACAGTTTAAGATCGCACATCAAAATTCTACTCCATATCGCCCAAAGGCCAATGGTGTTGTAGAAGCCGCTAATAAGAATATAAGAAAGATACTACGAAAAATGGTACAAGGGTCTAGACAGTGGCTTGAAAAGTTGTCGTTTGCATTGCTAGGTTATCGCACCACTGTTCGCATTTCGACAGGGGCAACTCCATATTTATTAGTGTATGGGACAGAAGCAGTCATCCCTGCAGAAGTTGAAATTCCCTCACTTCGAGTCATTATAGAAGCAGAGATTGATGATGACGAATGGGTAAAAACCCGACTTGAACATTTGAGTTTGATTGAGGAAAAAAGGCTAACGTCTGTGTGTCATGGCCAGTTGTATCAGAGGAAGATGGCTCGAGCGTATAACAAAAAGGTCCGTCCCAGAAATTTTGAAGTTGGTCAGTTGGTATTGAGACGTATCCTTCCTCACCAGGTTGAAGCGAAAGGTAAGTTCTCCCCTAACTGGCAAGGTCCCTTTATTGTGAAGAAAGTGTTGCCCAATGGAGCCTTATATTTGACAGATACTGAAGGTAAAATGGAATAAATGGCTATTAATGCTGATGCGGTCAAAAGATATTACGTATGATATCTGATCCTTTGTTGATTTTATTGCATGTTTAGTACTTGCATTTTTGAAGATTGATATGATGAAGGCATTTTGTTCTTCTACCCAAACATTGTGTCATCCTTTGTATACCCATTTGATCTTTGTTTTAATTTTTTTTCATATCCCTCTTCTGGAATCAAAATGGAGTCAAAGATAAATGTCGAGGAAATAAGAATAAAAGAAAGAGTTTGAAAAAAAAATCAAAATCAAATCAAAACAAAGAACAAGCTGATGGAACTATGTGCGACCTGATTCTCCTCTCTTGGGAGTGAGATACGTAGGCTGCCCTATTTCGAGCTCGGTCCAACCAAATAAAGACTTAAGATTCACCCAGTCAACAAAACTGGGGCATGATTTAATGTGTTGTTTGAGTCGATTCCAAAAGTTGTAAGTCCCACCCCCACTTCAAGTATCGTTTGAGCCCTTACCATCTTTTCTAACATTAACCAAAAGCCAAGTTACAACCAAAGAAAGTCCTTCAGATCAATTTTTGATAATGTTAAGGCTAAGCATGCAATATATATGATGATACATTGTGAAGTACCACTTGTCTCCGTCAGCATAAGAAATCAGGAAAGAAATACAAAAATGAGAGTCTTATTGGTGAAAACCCCCGTGGGCATCATAAAGAAATGGTGAGTTGAGAGAAAATAAAAATGAGAGAGTATTATTGGTGAAAACCCTTGCAGGCACGATAAGGCGATGGTGAGTGGAGAGAAATAAAAATGAGAGAGTCTTATTGGTGAAAACCCTCACGGGCACCGTAAGGCGATGGAGAGTTCAAGAGAAAAGTGAAAAGTGAAAAGAAAGAGATTTGTTGGCAAAAGTCTTTTAAGATGTCGTCAATCGAATGTGATGGATGAGGCCAATGGATTTGAAGAAGCGTCTCAGCGGCAAAAGGCACGAACTCAACAAAAAAGAGGGAGTCTGGATAGGAAGATTAGGCAGCTCAATCCAAAATGCATGTCATACTCATTGGAGTTGGTTGTCGTATTCAGATAAGTTTTCTTTTTGAATATGTGACATTTCCCTTTTCTTTCATTTACATATTCATGCTTTTGGTCTTTTTATGTAATTTATCAAAATAAAAGTCGCCATCATTTTCTTTACATTTTAAGTCAAGTCTGTGTCAAATCAAGTGAGAGTATTTACTACCAGTCTTTCCAATTATATGAGGAAAGTCCAAGGAACAGCCCAGGAAAGAAATATGATCGTAATTCAACACGAAGCAAAGGAAGTCTATCAACCGATAGGCATTGGATTCGTGGAAGCATTCAGATTTGGTAAAAGAGTGCACCTCAGAGGCACGGTAAAATGGAAACCGATTATTTGAGTTAGAACTCATTTCCCTCAATCAAAATTCGGGTCAATGATGCGGCAAGACAAGGCAAGTTTTAGCTATTTGGAACAAAGATGAAAGGAACGAGTGCTGGGCAGATACCTGAGAAGCCAAGATCTGCAAGCCATCACTAAGTTTTTAACTGACAAATTTTCTTTGTTGATATAGGGGCAAATTCGCTTCACCTAATTCAGCTATCATTGGAAATGCACATTCATGGGATTTTACTTTATGTTCAGGACCCTCCTGAAAAATAGAATTTTACTTTCTGTTCAGGACCCTCCTGAAAAATGGGATTTTACTTTATGTTCAGGACCCTCCTGAAAAATGGGATTTTACTTTATGTTCAGGACCCTCCTGAAAAATGGGATTTTACTTTATGTTCAGGACCCTCCTGAAAAATGGGATTTTACATTATGTTTAGGACCCTCCTAAAAAATGAGATTTTACTTTATGTTGAGGACCCTCCTGAAAAATGGGATTTTATTTTATGCTCAGGACCCTCCTGAAAAATGGGATTTTACTTTCTGTTCAGGACCCTCCTGAAAAAATGTGATTTTAATTTATGTTCAGCACCCTCCTAAAAAATGGGATTTTACTTTTGTTCAGGACCCTCCTGACAAATGAGATTTTACTTTATGTTCAGGACCCTCCAGAAAAATGGGATTTTACTTTTTGTTCAGGACCCTCCTGAAAAATGGGATCTTACTTTATGTTCACGACCCTCCTGAAAAATGGGATTTTACTTTATGTTCAGGAACCTCCTGAAAAATGGGATTTTACATTATGTTCAGGACCCTCCTGAAAAATGGGATTTTATTTTATGCTCAGGACCCTCCTGAAAAATGGGATTTTACTTTCTGTTCAGGACCCTCCTGAAAAAATGAGATTTTACTTTATGTTTAGGACCCTCCTGAAAAATGGGATTTTACTTTCTGTTCAGGACCCTCCTGAAAAATGGGATTTTACTTTATGTTCAGGGCCCTCCTGAAAAATGGGATTTTACTTTATGTTCAGGACCCTCCTGAAAAATGGGATTTTACTTTCTGTTCAGGACCCTCCTGAAAAATGGGATTTTACTTTATGTTTAGGACCCTCCTGAAAAATGGAATTTTACTTTATGTTCAGGACCCTCCTAAAAAATGAGATTTTACTTTATGTGCATGACCTTCCTGAAAAATGGGATTTTATTTTATGTTCAGGATCCTCCTAAAAAATGGGATTTTACCCTCCTGAAAAATGGGATTTTATTTTATGTTCAGGACCCTCCTGAAAAATGGGATGTTACTTTTGCTTAGGACCCTCCTGAAAAATGGGATTTTACTTTATGTTTAGGACCCTCCTGAAAAATGGGATTTTACTTTCTTTTCAGGACCCTCCTAAAAAATGGGATTTTACTTTATGTTCAGGACCCTCCTGAAAAATGGGATTTTACTTTATTTTCAGGAACCTCCTGAAAAATGCAATTTTACTTTATGTTCAGGACCCTCCTGAAAAATGAGATTTTACATTATGTTCGGGACCCTCCTGAAAAATGGGATTCAATTTTATACTCAGGACCCTCCTTAACAATGAGATTTTACTTTCTGTTCAGGACCCTCCTGAAGAAATGTGATTTTATTTTATGTTCAGGACCCTCCTGAAAAATGGGATTTTACTTTTGTTCAGGACCCTCCTGAAAAATGGGATTTTACTTTATGTTCAGGACCCTCCTGAAAAATGGAATTTTTCTTATGTTCAGGAACCTCCTGAAAAATGCAATTTTACTTTATGTTCAGGACCCTCCTGAAAAATGAGATTTTACTTTATGTTCGGGACCCTCCTGAAAAATGGGATTTTGTTTTATACTCAGGACCCTCCTTAAAAATGAGATTTTACTTTCTGTTCAGGACCTTCCTGAAAAAATGTGATTTTATTTTATGTTCAGGACCCTCCTGAAAAATTGGATTTTACTTTTGTTCAGGACCCTCCTGAAAAATGGGATTTTACTTTATGTTCAGGAACCTCCTGAAAAATGAGATTTTACTTTTTGTTCAAGACCCTCCTGAAAAATGGGATCTTACTTTATGTTCAGGACCCTCCTGAAAAATGGGATTTTACTTTATGTTCAGGACCCTCCTGAAAAATAGGATTTTACTTTATGTTCAGGTCCCTCCTGAGAAATGGGATTTTATTTTATGCTCAGGACCCTCCTGAAAAATGGGATTTTACTTTCTGTTCAGGACCCTCCTTAAAAAATGTGATTTTAATTTATGTTCAGCACCCTCCTGAAAAATGGGATTTTACTTTTGTTCAGGACCCTCCTGACAAATGAGATTTTACTTTATGTTCAGGACCCTCCGGAAAAATGGGATTTTACTTTTTGTTCAGGACCCTCCTGGAAAATGGGATCTTACTTTATGTTCACGACCCTCCTGAAAAATGAGATTTTACTTTATGTTCAGGAACCTCCTGAAAAATGGGATTTTACATTATGTTCAGGACCCTCCTGAAAAATGGGATTTTATTTTATGCTCAGGACCCTCCTGAAAAATGGGATTTTACTTTCTGTTCGGGACCCTCCTGAAAAAATGTGATTTTATTTTATGTTCAGGACCCTCCTGAAAAATGGGATTTTACTTTTGTTCAGGACCCTCCTGAAAAATGGGATTTTACTTTATGTTCAAGAACCTCCTGAAAAATCAGATCTTACTTTTTGTTCAAGACCCTCCTGAAAAATGGGATCTTACTTTATGTTCAGGACCCTCCTGAAAAATGGAATTTTACTTTATGTTCAGGACACTCCTGAAAAATGGGATTTTACTTTATGTTCAGGTCCCTCCTGAGAAATGGGATTTTATTTTATGCTCAGGACCCTCCTGAAAAATGGGATTTTACTTTCTGTTCAGGACCCTCCTTAAAAAATGTGATTTTAATGTATGTTCAGCACCCTCCTGAAAAATGGGATTTTACTTTTGTTCAGGACCCTCCTGACAAATGAGATTTTACTTTATGTTCAGGACCCTCCGGATAAATGGGATTTTACTTTTTGTTCAGGACCCTCCTGAAAAATGGGATTTTACTTCATGTTCAGGACCCTCCTAAAAAATGGGATTTTACTTTATGTTCAGGACCCTCCTGAATAATGGGATTTTATTTTATGTTCAGGATCCTCCTAAAAAATGGGATTTTACTTTATGTTCAGGACCCTACTGAAAAATGGGATTTTATTTTATGTTCAGGACCCTCCTGAAAAATGGGATGTTACTTTTGCTTAGGACCCTCCTGAAGAATGGGATTTTATTTTATGTTCAGGACCCTCCTGAAAAATGGGATTTTATTTTCTTTTCAGGACCCTCCTGAAAAATGGGATTTTACTTTATGTTCAGGACCCTCCAGAAAAATGGGATTTTACTTTATGTTCAGGAACCTCCTGAAAAATGCAATTTTACTTAATGTTCAGGACCCTCCTGAAAAATGAGATTTTACTTTATGTTCGGGACCCTCCTGAAAAATGGGATTTTATTTTATACTCAGGACCCTCCTTAAAAATGAGATTTTACTTTCTGTTCAGGACCCTCCTGACAAATGAGATTTTACTTTATGTTCAGGACCCTCCGAAAAAATGGGATTTTACTTTTTGTTCAGGACCCTCCTGGAAAATAGGATCTTACTTTATGTTCACGACCCTCCTAAAAGATGAGATTTAACTTTATGTTCAGAAACCTCCTGAAAAATGGGATTTTACATTATGTTCAGGACCCTCCTGAAAAATGGGATTTTATTTTATGCTCAGGACCCTCCTGAAAAATGGGATTTTACTTTCTGTTCAGGACCCTCCTGAAAAAATGTGATTTTATTTCATGTTCAGGACCCTCCTGAAAAATGGGATTTTACTTTTGTTCAGGACCCTCCTGAAAAATGGGATTTTACTTTATGTTCAAGAATCTCCTGAAAAATCAGATTTTACTTTTTGTTCAAGACCCTCCTGAAAAATGGGATCTTACTTTATGTTCAGGACCCTCCTGAAAAATGGAATTTTACTTTATGTTCAGGACACTCCTGAAAAATGGGATTTTACTTTATGTTCAGGTTCCTCCTGAGAAATGGGATTTTATTTTATGCTCAGGACCCTCCTGAAAAATGGGATTTTACTTTCTGTTCAGGACCCTCCTTAAAAAATGTGATTTTAATGTATGTTCAGCACCCTCCTGAAAAATGGGATTTTACTTTTGTTCAGGACCCTCCTGACAAATGAGATTTTACTTTATGTTCAGGACCTTCCGGAAAAATGGGATTTTACTTTTTGTTCAGGACCCTCCTGAAAAATGGGATTTTACTTCATGTTCAGGACCCTCCTAAAAAATGGGATTTTACTTTATGTTCAGGACCCTCCAGAATAATGGGATTTTATTTTATGTTTAGGATCCTCCTAAAAAATGGGATTTTACTTTATGTTCAGGACCCTACTGAAAAATGGGATTTTATTTTATGTTCAGGACCCTCCTGAAAAATGGGATGTTACTTTTGCTTAGGACCCTCCTGAAGAATGGGATTTTACTTTATGTTCAGGACCCTCCTGAAAAATGGGATTTTACTTTCTTTTCAGGACCCTCCTGAAAAATGGGATTTTACTTTATGTTCAGGACCCTCCAGAAAAATGGGATTTTACTTTATGTTCAGGAACCTCCTGAAAAATGCAATTTTACTTTATGTTCAGGACCCTCCTGAAAAATGAGATTTTACTTTATGTTCGGGACCCTCCTGAAAAATGGGATTTTATTTTATACTCAGGACCCTCCTTAAAAATGAGATTTTACTTTCTGTTCAGGACCCTCCTGAAAAAATGTGATTTTATTTTATGTTCAGGACCCTCCTGAAAAATGGGATTTTACTTTTGTTCAGGACCCTCCTGAAAAATGGGATTTTACTTTTTATTCAGGAACCTCCTGAAAAATGAGATTTTACTTTTTGTTCAAGACCCTCCTGAAAAATGGGATCTTACTTTATGTTCAGGACCCTCCTGAAAAATAGGATTTTACTTATGTTCAGGACCCTCCTGAAAAATGGGATTTTACTTTATGTTCAGGACCCTCCTGAGAAATGGGATTTTATTTTATGCTCAGGACCCTCCTGAAAAATGGGATTTTACTTTCTGTTCAGGACCCTCCTGAAAAAAATGGGATTTTACTTTATGTTCAGGACCCTCTTGAAAAATGGGATTTTACTTTCTGTTTAGGACCCTCCTGAAAAATGGGATTTTACTTTATGTTCAGGACCCTCCTAAAAAATGGGATTTTACTTTAGGTTCAGGACCCTCCTGAAAAATGGAATTTTATTTTTTGTTCAGGACCCTCTTGAAAAATGGAATGTTACTTTTGTTCAGGACCCTCCTGTAAAATGGGATTTTACATTATGTTCAGGACCCTCCTGAAAAATGGGATTTTATTTTCTGTTCAGGACCCTCCTGGAAAATGGGACAACGCTTTCAAAAAAAAAATAAAAAAAAACTAGTTTTTTATAATTCTTGTTTGGGATAATTTTTGTTCTAGTTTTTATTTTTGGTTTCAGGAGTCCGCCTGAAGAACAGGGTGATGAGATAGCAAGTCAGCGGCCCGCCTGGAGAACTGAGTGAAGAAATGAAAGTCAAGCAACAAAGTGATGAAATAGCAAGTCAGGAGCCTGCCTGGAAAATAGGATGAAGAAACGAAAAATCAAGCAACAAAGCGAAGCAACTGAAAGCCAAGCAACAAGTTGAAAGAAATTACAAGTCAGGAGCCCGCCTTCAAATAAAGGTCAGGACAAAATTCCGCCTCGTTGTCTACTGCTTTGTATGAAAACACCATGTGTTTGCATCCAAAGGGGGCATAATGTAGACAAGTGATTTCGTCCTCTTGAAGTTCAATTTTTATTCACTTTTACCCATTTTTATTTTATCCTACCGTGTACCCTCATCCATATTATTATACCCTTATAAAATACAAAAAATAACAAACTCCCTAACAAATTCTATCCTATCCTAACCCCTACATCTTATCCTAACAAACTACCCAATCAAAATAAAACACATCACACCCTACCCCCTACCTCACGTGACCCCACCTACCCTACCTCACTATCCCACCCTCACCTCACAGCCTATATACACATACAAAGGGACCATATTCACGATTTTCATGGATAGAGATTACAGAAAAAAAAAGAAAAAAAAAACAATATCATCTTCTTCTCCAAAAATTTTAGGCGCACATCACTGACCACTGTAATTCACATACACACGCAGTGAGATCGAGATCATGAGGGATATAAAGAGAGGTGAAAGAGGAACCAAGCGAGAGAGATCGCAAATAAAAAGATGAAATCTGACCTATTTTTCAGTTGAATCTCATCGAAAGTTTGAAACTCGACTAAAAACAGTACTACCGACTCCATTCCGATCCAAAATCACTCAACAGTTACTCTCTTCCTATTTTTAGTTAAATCCCATCGAAAAACTGATCTAGAGCTTAGAAATCCGAAATAGGTCTATCGAGGTTGGAAGTTAGTTCGTGATTGAGGTTCATATCGGGGGTTTTCGGACGCGATGTTGTCTCCGATTTTTTGCGGAGAAATATAGCCAGAAAGCACTGGGTTTTCTAGGAATCTGATCCCTGTTCCATCGTCTTGCCACCAAGCTCACCAGAGCTCCGGTGTCGTGAGTTTTCTATTATTTTTATTTTCTCTGAAATTCCAGTCCCAGTGCTCGTTGGTTCGTTTGGGTCAGATTTTGGACTGTTTGGGTTAGATTTTGATTCGTTCAGGCTATGTTTCAGTGTGTTTGGGTTAGATTTTGATTCGTTAGGGTCAGTTTCGTCTGGTAGGATCGAACCCGGGCGTGTATTGAATACTTTCAGTTGCTTTGCAAATTGGTTATTTGAATCGAATCTCGGGTTTCAATTTCTCAAATACTGAGCAGGAAAGATTTGTCATGGGAGCTTAAGTCGATGTTGTCAGAGGCGGGTTTTCTTTATCTCGTCGAATAATATTGGTCAAAGAGCGGTTTAAGGTCCATCCCTCAACCCTATATTCTTGTTATTGTCTAAAATGTGTTCAATTGTTGTGATTTTGTGTGATGTGATCATAGTTGGTGAGTTCAATTGACGTTATGATGTCATGATTTTTGCGCTTATGGTGTGTTTTCGATGATATATGAAACGAATTGGAGTAATTTCTTTGTAATTGGTAAAAACGAAGCTAGTTGGGCTGGAATAAAAATTGATAAATGTGAATACATATTTGCTTTAATTCATTATTAGCAGTTTAATTTGGAATAAGCATGAATTTTGTTGAAATAGATAGGCAAATGTAGGTTCGGGTAGGCAAAAATTTAGAAATACGTGTTTCGTTGGATTTTTGAATGAGGAGTATGTGTTGAATGATTTCTAGTTTATCGCATTCGATTCAAATGTATTCATTTAGCCGGGGAATGCCCCGAGGTTTTCTATACTTATTCACCGGGAAATGTCCCGACGTATCATGTTGGCGAAAAATGATCGTGATGAAGGCCCAGGGCATCGGGTAAAGCATTGGAGCTTAGTTTAGGATTAGTGTAGGTTTACTTTAAGTATCTTTTTATTTCGGGTTGTAATAATTGGACCGGACATTATATTTTGGGTTATTTTGTTTTTGTTTGCTTGAGTGATTATTTTTGCGTGCTTTGCGCGGTTTATGCATTTGTAATGTCAATTTAGCCGATACGCTTTGCCAAGTGACCGTGGTCAAACCACGGGATCGAGGGGTGCCTAACACCTTCCCCTCGGTCAACAGAATTCCTTAGCTGGAATCTCTGTTCGCAAACCAGTATTAAAGAGTCAAAAACCACTTTTGAAAAAGGATATCCATGGGTGACTCGGCACACCCGATTTATGCCGAGTGGCGACTCTGAATTTTGATTGTTAAAAATAATCTGTTTTCGAAACAAATTTTCATCTTTTGTCACTTTAATAATTAAAACCCTTTCGACCCTAAAAACATAAATCTTTTGGAGTACGTAAAAAGGGGTGTGACAATCACCACAATCAACCAAGCTTTTGTATTTTAAAGATTGATTGTTGAACTCAGCGGACGAAAGGAATCCGTGGATGAACACTACGCATACCTTAGAAGGAAGATTCTTGATGATTGACGGAGGAATTTCTTAAAATCAGATCTTCAAGGTTACTTATGCAACCCTAGTTGTTTTTCTCCTTTAGTGCTCTTGGATGATGAGCTTTGAGATGAAAATAGGGTTGCAGTATGTTTAGAAGATATATATTTCGTAGGGTTAAGTTTAGGGACGTTTAAGGAGTATTTAAAGACTCAATTACCTTTAAAATAACTCAAGTCGAAGTGTTTTTGACACCTGGAATTGACTTAGGCGGCGCCCAAGCGATCGCCTATGCCTGGCTTGGGTGGCGCCTAACCAATCGCCTATGCTTGGGTTAGGCGGCGCCTAACCAATCGCCTATGCTTACTGTCTCTCACGAAAATGGGCATAACATTTCGCTCGGGTATTGGATTAAGGCATAATTGGTATCGTTGGAAAGATAATTCGATTCTCTACAATTTGGTGAGTCTAAATAAGCCAAAATACCACATTAACATCGAGTTATACTCGTTCAAAGATGACCCTTGCAATATCGAACACTAAAACTTTATGGATTCTAAAACTCTTAGCTTGTATTACCTTAAGTGACTTATATGAACATGCCTAATGGATCATAAGCTATCCTATCACTAGGATATTCATTGTAAGTCATGTACTCAAGTATGAATCATAGGATTAGAAACATGTGGGGTATTACAGTATCTAATAAATTACTTAATGCTAAAACTTTCTATTCTTTTAGCATTAAAATTTTAACTTATAATACTTTTTGTATAGATTTTGAGTTTTTACGAAGCACAAAGACTACGTTGACTGTATTCTTTACTTCACTGGATAAGAAGTTTTCTTACTATTTTTTACTTTTGGATCTTTTTCTAGGTTCAGTATGAAAATTGAAAATGAGTATGGATCAACTGTGAAGAGTACTATTACATACCTGGTGCAATTGGAAAGGGACGACGACGAGGGCCCAGATCTTTGACAACAAAAGGGAAAACTCTAACTAAGAGTTCATTTTCTCAACCTAGTTACCTAGTTTAGAAATACAACCAAGAAGTTGAAACAAGTAAGGTTTTTCAAATTTAGAGTTTTTAAATGCATAAATAACTTGAATTAAACACCATAGCTTATTTTTGGTCGACAAAAACAACTTGTTCTTCTAACTTATTTTTGGTCGCCCTTCCTTGTTCTATAAAATATAATTCCTCAAGTATTAGTAATATGATTTTATTTCTCCAGGTTCTATTGGAAAGGGACCAGAAGGACTTACAACTTTACCATGTTTTCTAGTCAACGAATGGGAGCAATACACAAGAACTCCATGGTTCTTGACAAAGAGCATATTCCAGTTAATACTTCATTACCTTCGTCTACTAATCAAGTTAAGAAAAACATACAACAAGTTGAAACAACTAAGTCTGTCAAATCCAATTACTATTGAGTATTATCTACCTATAAAAGATGTAATAGCTGCTGTAAAAGTTCCTACCATATTCTGTGAAGGTTGTAATTGCAAATTCTTAACATAATCTACTTCTTATCATTTTATTGATTAGTTGTAATAGTTATGATGCATATGGTTGCATCATAGACTTGAAAAATTAAGACCGTTATAGCTAGGTAGAGAATCAAGCGCACTATTGATCAAAGCAACCCTGCCACCTAGTGATAGGTATTGAGCCTTTAAGTTTACTAACCTCTTTTCAATTTTCTCTATTATAGCATCCCAAATTCCTAGATCTTTGTGTCTATTTCCCAGAGGCATATTGAGATACTTAGTAGGAAATCTGTCAGTTCTACAACCCACAATGCTAGCCAAAACCTGAATTTGATCCACATTTTTTGTGGAAAAAGACAACTTTTACCCCAGATGACCTTCAATCTAGAAATTTCTTCAAAAAACAATCTGTATTACCCTAATAAATCTGATTTAATCCATCTTTGCCTTACAGAATTTCACTGTATCATCTGTATACAATGATTGGCAAACCTCCAGACCTTAGTAATATACATTTCGCACTCCTTCTTAAACAAATCTTGTTCACACTTTATATGTCAATATAAGTGGCATGGTGAATACATATGAACATTGTCCATCATCCTTCTTAAACATATTAGTATCAAACTATTTTCCCCAGCTGCTACTCTTTATTTTGACAATTTCAATGCACGTAATATACCCGAGATCACCTCTGACATGAACTTGGACATCTCTAATCTCTATATCAAGTGGGAAATCACATTCTACCCAGTCAAACTCCCAGCTTCCCATTACAAGATAATAGCAAGATATTTCACTCTCCCCAGGGTGCACGATGCATGTATTTTCACCCCTTAACCAGAGGGCTCGCATAGAAGTTAAATCTCCAGTCTTGAAGCATTATAAAATCAAGCATTTGCTGCTAGTACAAATGCTTTACTATCCTCTTGGAGAAGCCAGAGGCTATCCCTGATTTTTGCTACTTGGGCATAGTTCTCCTCTTTAATAACAGTCTTTAAATTTATTTTAGATGTATGATTTTTGCTGCTTGGGCATAACTAAATTTTGTCCATATAGTGCACAGACTTAGAGTTTATTCCAGCAAAATAGGTTGTCAAGTTGGTTTCTATTCATGATAATTAACTTCACTCACTCAATTATGAAATTATAGCTCTTGGAATTGAGTCTTAATCAACAATAACTATTGTCTAATACTGGCGAGCCCGTTAAGGTACATAACTTGTAGAGAACGATGAATGAAATAGAAAGAGGAACAACATTTAGGTTTAGCATAGGGCTATTGTCTATTTCCTATCATGTTTTAGATTTATTTCTACTTACTCCTTTAAAACAAACATGGTAAAAATTACATATGATTGAAAAAATATAGAGACTTCCAATCAATTGAAGGGATTGAAAGTAGTAGGTACAAAGTACTAGATTAGAATTGGGACATAGCCACATGCCTAACCACCATCTAGAAATGTGTGTAAGTAAATCAGCCACATCTATATATTACATTCATTGGAGAACCTGTACGGACCATGAGTATAAAGAATCTGATAGACCAATAACCAACTTTCCTAAAACCTATACCAACCACATTAATGACTTTAAATGAAGGGCGGAAGAGATCCTTATTAGGATTGAAACTATATGGTCCTGTTACACTTGTCATATTAAACTTAAAATGTTAAGCTCATAAAACTATATATTTTTTTGGCAGGTTATACTTGGAATGAGCAAGGAAATGGACTTACAAACTCTGCTTTGTGTTCTAGTCAAGTAATGGGAACAACGATAATTAAAAACTCTATGGTTCGTAAGAACGAGTATATGCAAGTTGATACTCCATTTTCTCCATCGACTAATCAAGTTAAGCAATTCACCAAAGAGGTTGAAACAAGTAAGTTATTTTTAAGTCAGTTGAGTTTTTGATTGCATATATAATTTAAGTATTAGTAATATGATTTGCTTTCTCTAGGTGCTATTGGGAAGGGACTAGAAGAAGGACTTAAAAACTTTACCATGTATTCTAGTCAAGGAATGAGAACGATACATGAACTCCATGGTTTGTGAGAACAAGTATATGCAAGTTCATACTCTATTTTCACCATCGACTAATGAAGATAAGCAATGCACCAAAGGGGCTAAAACAAGTAAGTTTTTATCAAGTCTGTTGAGTTTTTGATTGCATATATAACTTAAGTATTAGTAATATGTTTTTCTTACTCTAGGTGCTATTGGGAAGGAACCAGAAGAAGGAATTAAAAACTTTACCATGTCTTCTAGTCAAGCAATGGGAATGATATGTAAGAACTCCTGATTTGGGAGAACGAGTATATGCAAGTTCATACTCAATTTTATCCATCAACCAATCAAATTAAGCAATGCACCAAAGAGGCTGAAACAAGTAAGTTTTTTTCAAGTCTATTGTGTTTTTGATTGTATATATAACTTAAGTATTAATAATATGATTTGCTTTATCTAGGTGCTATTGGATAGGGACTAGAATGACTTGAAAAATTTACTATGTCTTCTATTCAAGGAATGGGAACGATATGTAAGAACTCTATGGTTTTTGAAAAAGCGTATATGCAAGTTCATACTCCATTTCCTCTATCTATTAATCGAGTTAAGCAATGGACCAATGAGGTTGAAAAATGAAAGTTTTTCCAAATTTGTTGAGTATTTGTCCACATGCATCGCATCATGCTCAGTGTAGGGATTTCTAAAAGTTTTTCCAAATCTACTCAGTATTTGTCCACTATCATCATATCATACAAATATTTTTTCCTTGTTAAGGGGTTCTATGAATATTGTAGGATCTAATACCTAAATATTTGTGCTCCTTTTTAGGGGTTTTTAAGAATAATGTGGGATCTAATCAAGGAATGAGATCAATGGATAATAATCCTTTGATTCTTGGAAAAGAAAACATGCAAAGCAATATTTCAATTCCTCCGTCTATTGATCAAGTTATGAAACCCTCCCAAACTGCTGAAATAGGTATGATATTTTAGAATTCATGTATTACTAAATTTATAGAATTGAATTTTATTAGTATAGTTCTTACAAAAATATGTAGCTATAGGATCATATAATCCGTAGAAAGGTAAAAAAAGTTTGAGGGAGAAACAAGTGCAAGGAAGTTGCATCACTTAAAGTCAGTCAGAAGTAGAAAGTAACCTTTTACAATAATCAAACGGTTGGAAAATATAGCAATCTATTTTTGAGACACTTGGAAAAATTAATTCATGACAGTAACATATGTCCATTGATCGTATCATCGTGGAGTGATATTAAGAAACAAAATTTAGATCACATGTGGGAGACTATTGAGGTAACAATATAGTCGATAGTATGAATAGGCATTTGGACTTTTTTTGTTTTATTCTATCTGATGTTGTGTATTGATTATTATAGGATAAATTTGAGAGTGATGACATAAATGATAATCATGATATCTTTGGATGGATGAATGAGTTGTGAAGCAAATGGAGAAGACATTTGCATAGTAAGTATGTGAAGAATAAGTCAATGGTATAAGCTCTTGAGTTTAAACCAGAGAGGTTAGAGAAGGACTAGGAGTGGTTAGTTAAGGAACATTTTTGTTCCAAAAATTTTCAGGTATTCCTAGTGAAGAATATGAAAAATTTAGTTTGAAAACTTACATTTCAGCTTTTGTCTTTTCCATTTCATAGCTCTGTATTATTTGCTTTACAGTTACTTGTGGAGTGACTTCTTTTTTCTAAAAAGTCAAATGGTTCTATTTATGTTGCTCTGTATTATCTGCTAGTGCTTTCCTCTAAACTTTATTTGGTGACGCAATTTCAGAATTTGCATTTCAATATATGCTAAGCTTATTGTTTAAGAATACTATAGGTGTAAAGTAGAAGGAATACAACAAACCGAGCTAATTTGACAATGCTTCATCATATTGGTAGAAAGACTATTCGAGAGATAATATATCCGCAGGTAGTATCAAAAATTATTTCCTAAAGAAAATACATATGAGGTATTATTTGACATGTTTTTCTTTGATGTAAAGGGCAAGAATGATGGAAATCCTCCAGATTTGGCCACTATTTTCTATGAGACTGGTAAGAAAGACAACAATCTTGTTGAACCTGAATAATTGAAAAACATGTTCGTTTGGTAAATTAAATATGTAAATTACTTAAAGTTAATGAGTTCTGATTGAAAATGTCCTTTTATCTATTAAATAGGCTCAAATTGAAAAAATTGTGAAAGAAGATCCATCTCTACCTAACATAGAAATTGTAGAAAAATGTTGGGGACCTCAAAATCGTAGTCATGTAGTTTTCTTTGGCGGTGGAGTAAAGATGAAAGGCATGAAAGGGGGCACTTTTTCAAAGACTGAATTACTGTTCGCTCTATGTTTAACTAGAGGGGACGATAAATTTTTGATTGAGGAAAAAAATCCTTGAATGATCACTTGTCAACCTTAGAAGATGAGATGGAAAAAATAAGAAAAATGCAAGAATATTTTGCTGCTCACTAATCACATATCCCTCATACGACCTCGCCCGTTTACACTGAATCGGACATGGACTTATTTTGCTGACCAAATAAGTAATAATATACCTCAATTTTTATATATTATTTTTTTAACATTAGCCATTTCTTTTGTGGTGAGCTATTTAACTAATTCTAGTTCAACTAAATAAATAAAGCTCAAGTTAATTAGGAGGAACTCCATCAAAAGATGGTGTCAGTGAATGATTGTGGTGTTCTCTGTCTTCTTTGTACTATATTGTTGTAGTTACTGTTATGCTTTATTTGTCATGTTGTCTATAGTATTGGGTCATGGCTTCTCCACTTTTATTATTTTGCTTTTCCATGTTGTCTTTAGTTTTTGTCGTGGCTTCTCAACTTCAGTTATTTTTCTTTGTCATGTTGTCTTTAGTATTTTATTGTGGCATCTCATCGTTATGTCTTTCCCCCAGCCTGCTTTTATATAATTTCTCAATGGTGGAGATGAGGTTTAGTAATAATAGTTGTAATAATAGTAGTTTAATGGTGGATTGGTGGGGAAAATATTATGGGATAATTTCGATGGTGAATTGGATTGTGCATAGTAAAATCTATGGTGGTGGAGATAAGAGTTTGTCGGTGATGGTAGTTTAATGGAGGTTTGGTAGTGTATAGTAGGAAAGAATCCATTAGGTGATAGAAGAAAATATGAGACAACTGCTCGAAGCTGGACTCAAAATTTTTCCATGGTTTAGTTGCTATTACCATATTTGGAATAACTAGACCCTTTAGTTGAAAATTTTTGAGTCCAACTCCAAGCAGTTGTCTCATATTTGCTTTTACCAGTTTTATACATTTGAGCGATCTCCAACACCAAATGGATATCAGGATTAGGTTCTGTCAAAGTAGAGAGACCAAAAGTATCATTGATCTATGTTCTCTTGGCTTACTGAGATTTTCTTAATCACATCACTGAGGCTAGCATTTCATCAAGCAAATGAGGGTTTGAAAGAGAAAGTGTCTGTTTGATAGAGAATCCCATGTTTAGGATGAAAAGTGGCTCCACGAAAAATTTATGTGTGAAGAATATGAACCTGCATTTAATGGTACAAAGCAGGAGACCTTGACCTGCAAAAGATAGAGAAGGATATACTCAAATGACATAGCTTGTTCTTCTAGAACACGGTGTCTTAGAGGTTGTAGTAAAGACTTCTCAAGGAAGTGGAGTTGAGAATATCTGCAAAGCAAAAAAATTGAACTATTATTGCACTTATGGACCGGGAAACCCTACAAAGGATAAAAATATGTCATCTCTTATGGACTAGTGCAGTCCTATTTAAATTTCCTTTATAAAATTATATTACTATTAGATACTGTTGGTACTAGAATTACTACCGCTGTTAGATAATCATATCAAAGTTAGAACTTATATAGTTTAAGCAGTTAACTTCTCAAAAGTTTTATGGTTTTTGATTCTATCAAGTGTATTTTGGTTATCTCAAAATGGAAAATCCTTCATATAAATTGAGACCAAGAGAGTGTTACAAAATGTCCAGTGGTTGTTGCTTCTATATTTAGATAGAAAGAGTTGGAACATTGTCCTATTCCTAGTAGTGTGTGGCTGCTACTGAACATGGAAGCCCTCTTGTACCTTAGAATTACTATATGGGATTACTGTTGTGTCTTTAAGTCCCAACATATCCACAATATGAGTATCACATAAATACAAACATTAAGATGGATGTGCAATCATACAAGATGATCACTAATTCATTGTTCAAAAGAAAGTACAATATAGGATAAAATAAAAGGAAGTTGCATGAGGTTGTTTGACATGATCACTTGCATTAAACATGATGTTTGCCAGTAGTATTTTTAGTATGGTTAGAAACTTGTAAGTCAACATAGGGGTAAACATGTGATTTAAAGTAGTCAATACAAGTCTATACATACAAGTAGTACATGGTTGATCTATACATGGAAAAAACTATTGAGTAATAATACAGGAATCCTTCTTGAGACTGTTTTAATGAAATTCAGAACAAGGAGTACATGGTTGATCTGTACATACAAGTCTCATTGACCCAATTCTGGAACAACCATAGTTGTACATATTCTAGTGTTGCATATTCTGGTGCAGCAAATTGAATGTAAGTGAGTACTTAATTTTTCATATTCACCTCATAGTTAGATTCAGTTTTTAACTCTGTGTACTTGTTTTATACATTGCTATACTATGTTTCAATTCTTTGCTTCTTATGTATATTAAATTATATATCAATAGTTATTAATTATCTTTCCACATATTTTTTCTTACAGATTTCTGAAGTTTGAAGTTACAAGTGAAGATGCAAGTTCAGAGAATGCACAGGCTCATAATTATTTTGCTAAGAACCTTATGTAAACTTGACATCAAATTTTCTAGCTCGGGATATTAATTGGTTAAGTTTTTTTGTTTAGCAAATATTGAAACTATTGACATCATATAGACCGGGATGTTAATTGGTTAAGTTTTTATTATTTAGTAAATATTGAAACTATTGACATCATATTCTAGCTCAGGATGCTAATTGGTTATGTTTATTCTATTTATAAAATATTAAAACTATATTTACCATCCTTTGGCATTTTTAGTAGCAATTTTATAATTAGCAATGAAATATATAAATTTTATGGTTTTAGTAGCAATCTAGGATAAGTTAGTTGTTCTTCTCTAAAGGTTAATCGAGGATGAGTTAGTTGCTCGTCTCTAAAGGGTAATTTAGGATGAGGTTGTCGCTCATCTCTAAAGATTAATCTAGGATGAGTTAGATGCTCATCGTGATAGAATAATTTAGGACAAGGTAGTTACTCATCACAAAAAATATTTAGCGACAACAAAATAACTACATTTTAAAGATGAAAATAATCTATTAGGGACGAGATATACAGTCTCTAAAAGTGTTTTTGAGACCATATATGTTACCATCTCTAATGAAATTTAACGACCAACTAGAATACCTCATCGCAATAGACCTTTAGCAAAGGAGGCTATAAGGACAAGCCGCGGCCAGCATTTTTCCGTTCTAAAAGATCATTTGCGACCAAAATTGGACTTTTAGGTATAAGAATTCCCTTCCCTAGGTTTCTTTTCTTGTAGTGTTCGTTCTATTGTTCAGGTACTAAGACCTATCAATTCTCCTAAATTCGATAGTCAATTAGAGTATTCGTAAAGTTTAGACTCCTCTTCTAATTAGGTCTAACCTTAATTAAATAAATAAATTATATCTCGATGAAGATATATATGCAATAAAAGCAATTAGGATGAAGAAAGTATTTCGAATATTTTTTCTCTTAGCTCAATCAATGATTCCAGCAAGCTCTACATGAAGGAAATCTCAATCCTATCTAAAAAATGCGATGATGATATTCATCAAATTATTTTTCTTTCATTTAAATAAATTAGTGAAAAAATATGCCATAAAAAATTATTTCATAAACCAATTCAAATATAAATTTAAAATCAATCGAATCATGATGGAAAAGTAGTGAATTTCATGTTCTTTAGCGTTTTTCTAAGTTTTTGCTGCCCAAAATCAAGATACCCTAATTTGGAATAAGTTTAATTCATTTAGCTTGAGAGATTTCTCTATAAAAATATAAAAATAACTTTGAAATTTAGCACTGTATGCACTACACTGTGGTAGCATGAAGCTTGAAGCTGAAAGCTTAGGCGAGCGTAGGCATCCAGTGCTCACCGCCTCTATGCTCGTTGGACTCTTCAGTTGTGTGCTCTAGCACATGACGATTTTTCTTTTTTTAATTTAATTTATTTTAATTTGATTCTCTTTATTCTTACACCGCTTCATTCAAGTCCCATTGTTTCTTGAACTCCAAACTCAATTTTGATTAATGTTCTTGGACTTTCACTTAGACTTCAAAGTCTTAAATCACTATTTTAGCTCTAAACTCATATGTTATCTCGGGAACACATCCTACACAACAAAACACGCCTAATGAGTTTAAATTTATCATATATTAGCTCACCTTAATTAAAGTATAGTAAATAATAGGCGAAGAATAGCTTAAAACTCATGTTTGTAGCCTATCATCATCCACTAAAATGCCAAGGATACACAAACATGTGATAAATGAATCATCAACAATTCTCATGAAGGACAAGCTTCCACATAAAGCACTAATGTCATGACCCAAAAATAAGGGTCATAATGACACTTATCACGACTACGCCTTAACAAGTAAGCCAATCACCTAGTTGATACAAAATGAGGAAAAGAACACCACAATCTCAAGGCAGTTCTTCTAGAACAAAGTTGAATCATACATGTATAAATATAGCAAAAATCTGAATATCAAAACAATACATAAAAAATTCCAAAACCTAGAGTGGCAGTGTATGAACAATCTATATACAACTCAAAGTCTGAAAATACAACTGAAGATCTAAGAAGGAACACAAGTTTGTCTTTGAATACAAAAATAGACATAAACTAAATAGGATGGGTTAGAAGGTCAACTCAGGAAGCATAGAGCATCTACTACCTTGAAAATATAAAATCACTGCCCAAACTCAGCTGCCTTGTAGAGTACTCGTACCTAGATTTACTCCAAAAGAGCGTAGTAGGGGTGAGTATAGTCCACTTGTACTCAGTAGGTATCATATGTTGACTGAGCAAAATAAAGAATATGGAATATAAAATAAACACTATGGGCATGTCACTTGCAGTTAGAAAATATCCCAAATAGTAGCCCATGCTGTCTTCACTAACAATTTTAATTATAACATATATACCAAGTACAAGTATGAAACAAAAACAAAGATTAGATAGACATCAAATCAAACATGAAAGTACAACATAAAAGGTGATTAATCTATGAAATGCAATGATAATGATAATGATGATATGATAAGTTTGAAATTGTCGCACAACCTCCGTATACCCCCACCAAGCACTATACCTGAGGTAGGACCCATGGAGGGGGGAGGGGATTTGCAATCCATATACAATCCAATAACCAATACTAATACCAATACAAATTCAATATCTATAACTTCTCTCTGGCACATGATCATCGAAAGAGAGTTTTTAAAAGTGACATATTTCCATCAGAAAATCAGCATTTCCACAGCTGTACCAATGCCTCATGAATGTATATACAAAGTGAGGATGTAATGCTCACAATCAAATAAGAATGAGAATTTCAAATCCAACCAATACACAAGCACGTGAAATAGAATCCACTCAATAAACCAACCATCCATGACTTAATATAATTCATATACCATTAGAGTGAGATATGCAAGAAATAAGTCATTGATACCATATAAACCCCCAACTAAGGCATTTTCACCTGGAAAAAAATATCCAAATATATATACACAAAGACAACAACATCATATAAGACCCCCTCACGGGTCACGCATAGCAAATAATATCACAAACCACCAATAACAAAAACATAGGACCCACTTGGGCACATAACAATAATAACAACATTTTCATGACTATACCATACCACAGAATGATTTTATATCAGCATTAACTATCTAACCTACTTTGAAGAAAGTTAAGCCATAACCTACCTCAAATGAACAAAACCTAATCCAGAAGCCTTCGACACGTAGATTCCCCTCTCAAATGGGCGCAAATTAAACTAAAACCTACAAATATAGATTCTATGCATCAAAAAGAAGACAACCATACTCATATTGCCTATTTTTGAGTCGAGGTCTCCCGTAATGGGATTTGAAAAAAAGATAAAACCAAAATTTTAGTTCATAAATAGATTACCTACGATTAAAGAAAGCGTAGAATAAAACCTAAGTGAAAACGGGCTAAAAATGAGGTTTAAATTAGAAGAAAACTATTTTGGGTCTTCTAGGCCAAAATTCCCAAATTCCGCTTTTGAAATCATAGTTTAACAAACTTTAGATGATAAGAATCGAAGAAAAGTAATTAAAACAGGGATTTGGAGCTTACCCAAGCTTAAAAATAAAAAAAATTGCCTAAGTATTATAAAATCTGAAGCTCAAAGTCTAAAAATGATGAAAAATGAGAAAAATAATTTTTATATAGTTACCTAGATATGATCGCTTAAGCAATTAAATGTATATGAGTGAAGCATGATGAGAATCTTCATGAGTTTCCTAAAGAACCTTTCTATTGCACGATTTGAGACATGAAAGAAGGGAACTATTCGTAAAACATCTCATAGTCTCCTGTACATAAGTGTGGTGCACAATACACCCATGCGCAAGACTCTACTAGATGCAGCTTTCAGACTTCCTAGGATACTATTGAACCTTATGCTCTGATACCAAGTTTGTAACGCCCTAAATCAGGTACCTGAAATGCTACACGGTGCCCATGACTCTGAAGGACCACAAGCAAACCCATGACTAATATCTGTACACTACATCATATATGTATATAAATGCAAAAATAAAGGATGATAGGCCATAATTTTTAATTTTGTAACATAACTGATAAAAACATAACATCTGAATAGGGTATAGAATACCCAAAACAACTGAAATAAACTGTCTAAACATAATAGTCTGAAAAGCCTCTAACTATCTGAATAAGGAGTTGATGGGACATGGACCCAACTAACTCCGGCTACTGAAACAAACTAAGTACAAAAATGATAAAATAATAATTGCCTCCTCGAAGGATGAGGACTCACTGCTAGCTCTAACTGTTGATTGGGAATGCTACTGGTTCTCGGGAGCTCGTGCCTCAGAACCTATGGTGTAAAGTAAAACACCATAGCAAAAATACGTCAGAACGATGAAATGTACTGGTATGCATGTGAGGTAGGCTAATGCAAAGGTTTCAAATGCATGAAATATGCTAACTGAACAAACAATATGAATGTGAGAATACATGCATGAATAAGAGACTATAACTGAATTCATGATAATATAATTATTGAATCTGAATGCTGATAACATGGAAATTCTAATAACCGATGTAACTGATATAACTGATAATCTAAGTGTCTGTGTTTGACAGTCTAGTTTATTATGAAACAATCTGAGTCCTGTACTATTTTGAGTTGACTGTATCTGACAGTTTTGAAATCTGAAGAACTATCTGAGTTCTTTTACTGAAACTGTATGACTGTATCTGAAAATCCTGATTTTGTAACTGAAACTGTGGGAAGTAGTATCTAATCGACATGCCCCAAAATGCGCCATAATAGATGAGCTGGGGTCCAATCTGTGCCCTGATTGGAAGGGTGTCAATACCACACGACTTGTAAGGAAAAGCTGTGAGTGACCCTCATATAATAGGTAACTCTAACGAGAATGTGGAAACCCTCATATAACAGGTTAAGCCACATCATCTACCCGCATATAACAGGCTATGATGTCTCAACCTACGTTGGCTACGTAGTTCTGGAATTCAAGGATTGCTTCTAAGAATCATACCCTCATATAATAAGTGGGTTCCCATCCTTTGGTTAGCTCGGTGCTAATTCCTACACCCATCTGAATAGACACTGAACATGATTGACTGCACTAGACTAGACTAAATTTATAGAGTTTCGTTGACTGACGGAATACTACTGGAATTACTGAATTTTTGAGCTTTCCTGAGTCACATGAATTACTGAGTTCTATGGATTATGGCTTGAATGAGGATATCGTGAAAACATGACACTATCTCTAGGCACACAACTATGTTTTCGGGTACAATTACCCCTAGGAATCAATTGAAGAAAACTGACAAAGCATGACTTTCTTGAATATATGGCCAACATCAACCATCAATAATACAATAAGTTGGGAATTTCATGAAGTACATGGTTATCATAATCTTGTACATGAATGGGAATACATATCAACATATCAACATTTCATCAACTAGTCCCATAAGTATTCCTTCAAATATCCATAATGTACAACAATATCATAGAAGCCATTTTGATAATAAAGGTAAAGCATGCATTTGTCATTTTGATCACAGTTTGGCAATAAGGCATAATTTATATTCCTTTAGGCGTTTTATCAAACACCTTACATGCACAACTTAAGGCATAGGTGAAATCATCAAATTTCACAAATCATAAACCACCAAATTCATAGACTTCAATTTGTATGCTATCGTAGTTTCATAATTTCACATAAAGATCCCAACTTGGGAATCAAGTAACAACCATCACATAAACTTGAACAACCCACAACATAATAACATGATTCATAATTTAAAATGGGGTTCTTGATCTTTATGGATGAAAGGAATCCATAAATTAACACAATTCATACCTTATTTTGTGATCCTACGAAGATTGACGGAGAAACTTCTTGAATTTGAATCCCTCAATTGGAACCCTATCTTGTTATTGAGAGTTTTTTTGGGGAAAAAAGCATATTTTTCTTCCATTGGGCTAAATATCATGTTTGCCGGTTTATATATGGGTGGAAAAGGACCATTTTCCCTTAAAACAACTAAAAAATGGAGTGCTTATGTCACTTTGGCCATAAGATATGCAGCGCACACCTTATCACGTAATCTAGGTTGTGCGGCGGACACTTTATGGCATACATTAGGTTGTGCATCACACACCTTATGGCATAAGTTAGGTTGTGCATCACACACCTTATGTTAGGCGACGCACTCCACTTTGCAAAGACATAACTTCTTGCTCGGGTGTCGAATTTTGGTAAAATTGGTATGGTTGGAAAGATAATTTGATTCTCTATAATTTTGTGGGTCTAAAATTACCAAAATACCATATATACATAAATTTATACTCATTCAAAGATGATCTTTGTGGAATCAAAGACAAAAACTTGAGGGATTGAAAGGCTTTTAGCTTGCCTTAATCTAAGTGACTCTTATGAACACGCTTAACACATAATGATCTCTTTTATCACTAGAATACTCATTGTAAGTCATGTACTCAAATATGAGTCACAGGATATGAGGTTTCATACGTAGGAACAATGGTTTATTTTCTAGCTTAGAAATATATGGGGTATTACAATATCTCCCCCTTGGGAAAATTCATCCTCGAATGAGACTGAGTGAAAGGTGAGAGACGATAAACTGAAGTACGTACAAGACATACACTACTAAAACATGATTTCATGACTGATATAATGATAGGATGAACATATCATACTGAACATTCATATCTGATGCATGGGTAACTGATTCATGAATGGATGACTGAGATTTCTGATAAACTGGATTTCTCATAATGAGGATGCATATCTGATGCATGACTGATAAGATGAATTCATGCATATCTAATGCAAAATTACATGACTGAACTGATACATGAATGCATGACTGAAGATATAGTGGTACTTAGTACCAAGTTTATAGCAAATTTTTGAGCATGAAACTAAATACAAGTTGGTAACGAAACTGAACATGATAACTGATACCAAATTTGTAACTTAAATTTTGATATGAAACTGAATAAACTTAAGGAAATCTATTACCTTGAGTTGAGTCTGAGTTAGCAAAAAAGAGGTGAGGATACTTGGTCCTCATGTCTACTCCTTTTTCCCTAGTAGCTCCCTTAACGAACTTGTTCTGCCAAACAACTTTGACTAGAGGGACTTGTTTGTTCCTCCGTCTGCGAATCTGATAGTCTAGGATTTTGACTGGAATCTCTTTGAAAGAGAAGTTGTTCTAAATATCTATGCCCTCTATTGGTAATACAACTGATGATTCACCTATTCAGTTATCAATCAAGGAGACATAGAACACTGGACGAACTAAGGCTAGATCTGAAGGTAATTCGAGCTCATAAGCTACTTTGCCGAAGCGACTAAAAATTTTGAAGGGACCGATATATCAGGGACTGAGTTTTTCTTTCTTGCCAACTCTCTTCACTTCCTTCATAGGAGAGATCTCTAGATATACATAGTCACCAATCTCAAACTCGAGATCCTTTACTAAACATGCATGAATAGGAAAATGAGAACATAGCTGAGTCTGAAACATGATGCATGAACTGAATACTGTGAACTAAATATCATAAACTGAATTGAGCCCCTAAATACATGGCTCATGGATGAGATTGAAGATTGAGGGTCAACTTATGAGTACCCTCTACTCCAAACTGGATTCACTACATAAGAAAGAATGGGATGTTTATGTCATAAAAGTTTGGGGTTTCATAGTGTATCTCCCTCTTGGGATGCTATGTCCCTTGAAGAATGCTGACTTAGCTGAGATGTTGAGAAAAACTGAGGCGATGCACAAGGCAATTACGAACTGAATCGTGATTGATTATCTGAGATCTAAGACTAAGTCATGATACATGGACTGCGCTGAGCTTTCTTCTATCTAGTTGGTTCATCCAAGAATCGTTACATTCATGAGACTTTGTATAGTACATCTTGATAGAAATTATGAGAACCCAAGCCATACGTACTTGTTCATCTGACTGCTAAACTGAATTACTAGCTTTGCAGATTAACTCATACTGAAAACTTAAAATCGATAGGAGGCTTTCTTTAAAACTCTTTATATAGAGTTCTAGTAGCTTTAGGGTGCAAGGAAATCTTGGCGTGATCTGATTAAGATAGCTTAATAAAAAAATCATTACTTGGCTAAATTTTGGTAAGATGAGTTGAGGTTGACGACATGATTTAAGATAAGGTGACTAAGCCTCCTGTACTATAATTGAGACTACTCAAAAGATTCACGTGGGTGCTGAGCACGAGTGCATAAATATTTTGACTTATCTGATTAACTGGATAACTGATAGTTGAATACTAGGTATGTAAGACTGAACTGTACTTAGTCTGAATAGCTAGACTGAGACTGTAGAATATTATGCATAAAAGGTCAGAACTAATTGAGTAACATAAGGTAAATTGAGAATGGATTCATGAGGTCTGTATTATTTATGAATGCGGGACCAAGTGTACGACATGATTTGGAAACATTATATAAACTGAGGTACTAAAATACTAATAATTGAGTAACTGACAATTGTACGCTAGGGTCAAGCAAGTCTAAAACCAAATTGAGTTTCTGATCTGATTACTGAAATGAAGCTGACATTATAGCTAAGGTTGTAACTGGGACTCATAATGGAACTAAATGATAGGTCCTGATAACTGAGGTTTAGACTGATACTGAAGTACTTAATTCTGAGACTGAACACCGATCACTGAGTACTGAATACTGAAACTATAAGTGAGATGGCAACTGAGTTTTGATAGTTACATAATGAGGACTGACATAAGTCAAGGATCTAAATGTACACTCACACTCTGTATTTTCCCAACTTCTAAATACTACCTTTTACTAGCCATTTACTTGCACACTAATATGATATTCAAGCCTATCTTCATAACTACACCCTTGTGTACCATAGTATGCAACAATATTATCTTAATATGTAATATCTACTCACTCCCATTTATGCAACTGCTTATCAGTACACATTTTTCATAAAGAGAGCTCACTGAAGGGTGAATTAGGAGGAACTGAAGCATAAATAGTCACTAATAAAATTTTGACACTTGATTGAAGCCTGAGGAATAGAATATAAACATCATGGATTCACCAAGAGGTCTAAACTGAGGAAATGCATAACATAGTCTAAATTTAACTGATCAGTAAGGGCGTAGCAGGATTCACCAAAGTTGAGTACACTGTAGATCATGCTATATGTACATGAGTCATGAGCTGCATGACCTGAGTTTGGAGTTTTCTGTATTCATGGGACATGATTTATAGTACTAAGGGGAATAGAACTGAACTCCTTATGCTGGGAACTGGAATCGTACATAATTCAATGAAAAACGTATGAATATAGGCTGGGTTCATGGTGTAGGCATCATGCAGACTGGAGTATGAAACTTTATGTTGAGATAAGAATAGGTCTGGAATCGTTTTCCCCTTACTGCCTTTCTATACGTACTGGCACTATTACTGGAATTTGAGGGCCTGACTTGGTCACTTGGTCTATCATCTTCTCCTTAGCTTTAAGCAATCATCATAATTCTGGGAACACTTTACTAAACTCTGAACTGAACTGCAATCATCATTTTATACTTATACTCTGTTCGACACATGGTTGTCTTACTAAACACACCATCTACATGTATTTCTTCATAGACTACTACTATCATATCTCCTAACTCACATCCCCACCTTCATACTTAGTATCAAATCAATAAACTTAAATTCTTGCTAGCATTGTTCAAGACTACTGATTTACTTTCGTACAACTATCCCCATGAATAAATTATCTATTCAATACGGATAATATTATCCCAACTGTATTAGTGCTAAACCCCTAGTTTTATGCATCTAACTCTAGGTCATATGCTATCATAGGATCCTGAGAAGGGGTCTGATGATATATCTAGATTTGAGTTCATGGATGAGTTCCCATGATTATGAATGAAATCTGTACAACTTTGGAACATAATAGAACTAATGGGATGCTTTTGAGCCTATTACTCTCCATGAGGACTGTCTTAGAAAACCTTATCTCTAGGACTTTGAGCTTCACTGTTTTTATTACCTTGAAAGTAAGGTAGAGTTGACATGAGTGAAGCATGATGAGAATCTTCATAAGTTTCCTAAAGAACCTTTCTATAGCATGATCTGAGATATAAAAGAAGGGAAACTATTCCTAAAAATCTCATAGCCTCCTGCACATAAGTGTGGTGCACAACACACCCATGCGTAAGACTCTACTAGATATGACTTTCAGACTTCCTAGGACACTATTGAACCTTAGGCTCTGATACTAAGTTTGTAATGCCCTATATCTGGTACTCAGAATGCTACACAGTGCCTATGACCCTGAAGGACCACAAGCTAACCCATGACTGATATCTGTACCTGTATGCTTCATAATATATGTATATAAATGCAGAAATAAAGGCTGATAGGCCATAAGGTTCAATTTTACAACATAACTGATAAAAACATAACATCTAAATGGGGTATGGAATACCCAAAATAACTAAAATAAACTTTCTAAACATAATAGTTTGAAAAGCCTCTAACTATCTGAATAAGTAGTTGATGGGACATGTCCCCAACTAACTCCAGCTATTGAAATAAACTGAGTACAAAAATAATAAAATAATAATCATTTCCTCAAAGGATGAGGACTCACTGCTAGCTCTAACTGCTGATGCGGGAATACTACTGGTGCTCTGGAGCTCATGCCTCGGAACCTATAGTGTAAAGTAAAACACCATAGTGTAAATACGTCAGTATGATGGAATGTACTGGTATGCATGTGAGGTAGGATAATGCAAAGATTTCAAATGCATGAACTATGCTAACTGACCGAACAATATGAATGTGAGAATACATGCATGAATAAGTGACTGTAATCGAATTCATGATAATATGATTACTGAGTCTGAATACTAATAACATGGAAATTCTGATAACTGGTGTAACTGATATAACTGATATTCTGAGCAACTGTGTCTGACAGTTTAGTTTCTTATAAAACTATCTGAGTCCCATACTATTCTGAGTTGACTGTATCTGACAGTCCTAAAATCTGAAGAACTATCTAAGTTCTTTTACTGAAACTGTATGACTGTATCTGACAGTCCTAATTTTGTAACTGAAACTGTGGGAATTAGTATCTAACCAACATGCCCCAAAATATTCTATAATAGCTGACCTGGGGCTAATCTATGCCCTGATTGGAAGGGTGTCAATACCGCGTCACTGGTAAGGACAAGCTGCGAGTGACCCTTATATAACAGGTAACTCTAACGATAACGGTGGGAACCCTCATATAATAGGTTAAGCCACCTCATCTACCTGCATATAACAGTCTATAATGTCTCAACCTACGCTGGATAGGTAGTTCTGGAATGCAAAGATTGCTTCTAAGAATCATACCTCATATAACAGGTACGTTCCCATCCTTGGGTTTGCTCGGTGCTAATTCCAACTCCCATCTGAATAGACACTGAACATGATTAACTTAACTGGACTAGGCTGAATTTACGGAGTTTCGTTGACTGATGGAATACTACTGGGATTACTTAATTTCTGAGCTTTCCTAAGTCATATGACTGACTGAGTTCTATGGATCATGGCTTGACTAAGGATATCTTAAAAACATGACACCATCTCTAGGCACACAACTATGCTTTTCGGGTATAAGTACCCCAGGACACGATAGAAGGAAACTGACAAAGCATGACTTTCTTGAATACATGACCAATATCAACAATCCATAATACAATAAGTTGGGGATTTCATGGAGTACATGGTTATCATAATCTTGTACATGAATGGGAATACATATCAACATATCAACATTTCATCAACTAGTCCGATAAGTAATCTTTCAAACATCCATAATGTACAACAATATCATAAAAGCCATTTTGATAATAAAGGTAAAGCATGCATTTGTCATTTTGATCACAATTTAGCTATAAGGCATAATTTATATCCCTTTAGGCATTTTATCAAACACCTTACATGCACAACTTAAGGCATAGGCAAAATCATCAAATTTCACAAATCATAAACCACCAAATTCATGGATTTCAATTTATATGCTATCGTAGTTTCATAATTTCACATAAAGATCCTAACTTAGGAATCAAACAACAACCATCACATAAACTTGAACAACCCACAACATAATAATATAATTCATAATTTATATAGGGTTCTTGAGCTTTATGGATGAAAGGAATCCATAAATCAACACAATTCATACCTTAGTTCGTGATCCTACGAAGATTGATGGAGAAACTTCTTGAATTTGAATCCCTCAATTGGAACCCTAGCTTGTTCTTGAGAGGTTTTTGGGAAAAAAAAAGTATATTTTACTTTCATTAGGGATAAATCCCGTGTTTGGGAGCTTATATATGGGTGGAAAAGGACCGTTTTGACCTTAAAACAACCCAAAAATGGAGTGTTTACGTTACTTGGTCCATAAGATATGCGGCACACACCTTGTCCCATAATCTAGGCTGTGTGGCGTACACCTTATCTCATACATTAGTTTGTGCATCGCACACCTTATGGCATAAGTTAGGTTGTGCGTCGCACACCTTATGTTAAGCGACGCACTCCACTTTGCAAAGCTATAACTTCTTGCTCGGGTGTCAGATTTTGATAAAATTGATATCGTTGGAAAGATAATTTGATTCTCTACAATTTGGTGGGTCTAACTCTTCCAAAATACCATATATAAATCAAGTTATGCTCATTCAAAGATGACCTTTGAGGAATCAAACACTAAAACTTGAGGGATTTAAAGGCTCTTAGCTTGCCTTACTCTAAGTGACTCTTATGAACACGCTTTACACACTATGAGCTCTCTTCTCACTAGGATACTCATTGTAAGTCATGTACTCAAATATGAGTCACAGGATAGGAGGTTTCATACGTAGGAACAATGGTTTATTTTCTAGCTTTGAAATATACGGGGTATTACAATTATGAACTTCCATGTTTGAATTAGATTGAATTCATGTTCATGATATTAGTTGGGTTTCAATCCATGATTTAAGTGCAAGTTCATGAAATTTAATAGCATGTGTGATGAATATGTGAATATCTTGGTAAATCCTTGAATTTACAAAGTGATTAATGTATCTATTATGTTAATTTGGTTTTCAATCCATGATTATGATACGATTCATGGAAAAGGAATAGTATTTAAGGAGAATTATATGAATAGCTTGTTAAACCCATGAAATTGCAAGTTGGGCATTATAGTTGCCATGTTTATATATTATCTATGAATATGTGCATTAGGTCGTGCTCCCCAAGTGATTGATAGAATGTTCATGTGAATTAAATGATGAAATCATGACATGCTAGTATATGTACAAGCTTATGTCCTACAAGTGTTTGATAAAATGCCTATGTGAATGAAATAGTAACATTAAACCATGATAGCATGAATTCGCCATTTATGTACAAGTTAATGCATTACAGGTGTTTGATGAAATGTCTCTATGAATGAATTATGAGCAAGTGAACATTGTTATGTTATTCAAGATTTTGCTAAGCTTTACTTTTCATTCTATCGAGTCTGAGGGTATTTAATACCCGATAATTTAGTTATTTACCTAGATCCAGTGTCAGTTATAGAATAGTATCAGTCATGTCACGACCAGTAGTATTCTCAGTCAGTTACAGAACTCAGAAAAACTCAGTAAACTCAATATCAGTCCATTCTAGTTCAGTATAATCAGTTCAGTGTGTTTCAGTTGGGAGTAGGATTCAGCACCGAGCAAACCCAGGGATGGAGGCATTCCTGTTAGTGTAGGGTTTGACCCTTAGTAGCAATCCCTGAGTTACAGAACTACGTAGCCAGCATAGGTTGAGATGACTTTCTGCTAGATAAGGGTTGACACATCTCTTATGAGTTTTCCTTCCAGTTAAGGGTTTACAAAATATCATCATACCAGTTAGGGTTAACTCACAGCCATTGTTAGCACCCGTGGTATGGTACTAACACCTTTCCAACTGGGGTCACAGGTTGGACCCCTATCAGCTCAGATTTGGGGTATGTCAGTTAGATGATTACCTCCCACAGTTTTAGTTTCAGTCTTAGTTTAGAACTCAGTTCAGTTTTACAGAATCAGAACTATTAGACACAGTCAATCAGTAACAGTAAATCAGTTATCAATAACTTTAGATATTAGTTACTCAGTTATCAAAACTCAGTACTCAGCTTTAGAAAATCTCAGGTACAATATATATCTATGTATGTCCATAACATTTATACTTAGTGATTTTAGTAGTATCAGTTATCCATGTACTCTTACATTCAGTTACTCTATATCATTCGGTCAGTTACTGTTCATGCATATGAACCCTTACATTTATCCTTACCTCATCTAGTATACCAGTACATTCCACGTACTGACACATACTCTTTCTTTATGCTATGATGTCTCATATCATAGGTTTGGATGCTCAGGTTCCTGACTGCGCTAGAAAGATCCTGTCGATAGTCGCAGATTTAGAAGTGAGTCCTCATCTATCAAGGATATGCTTTTATTTCAGCATTTCAGTAGTTTTAGTATTTCAGTAGTTGGAGTTAGTTGGGGGCTTGTCCCATCAACTCTATATTCAAATAGTTTAGTTAGAGGCTTTTCAGACTAGACTAATACAGACAGTATTTCAGATTCAGATGGTTTATCAGTATTTCAGATTTTGAACCTTATGGCATTTCAGCCTATTTTCTGCATTTAGTACAGTATATTATCCAGTGCTCACATCAGATCTCAGATATGGGTTAGCTTGTGGTCCTTCGGGGTCATAAGCACTGTGTAGCGACTGGGGTACAGACTCGGGGCATTACAAAAGGTAAAACCAAAATTTAGTTCATAAATACATTACCCATGATAAGGAAAGCATTGAATAAAACCCAATTAAAAATGAGTTAAAAATGAGGTTTAAATTTGAAGAAAACTATTTTGGGCCTTCCAGGCCAAAATTATCAAATTCCACTTTTGAAATCGTATTTTAACAAGCTTTAGATGATAAGAATTGAATAAAAGTAATTGAAATAGGTATTTGGAGCTTACCCAAGCTTAAAAATGGAAGAAATTGCCAAAATACTCTAAAATCTAAAGCTAAAAGTCTCAAAATGGTGGAAAACGAGAAAAATAATTTTTATATGAGTGCCTTGCTGTGATCGCTTAAGAGATTAAATGGTCACATAAACGATCATCGCTTAAGCGACCAGGTAGTCGCTTAAGCAAATAGACCACATCAATTAGCCAATTAAGCGAACCCTTGGTCTCTTAAATAATAAGCGGTCATCGCTTAAGCTACTATCACTTAATCGACCATAGGATCGCCTAAGAGACTGCTTTAGTTGGTGCTGCACTAACAAACTTGGAGTTTTTCTCAATTTTGCGATGGGACCCTCTGGATTCATTTGGAATCCTGAGAATACAAACAAGATATGCTAATAGACTATATTTGACGTTTTGGACTCAACAATGACAACAAATCTTCAAAAAAGGATTGTTTTCACAAAATTGAACCCCGAAATCCTATTTTACAATTTCTTAAACCAAGGATTGAAATGTGATGTAAAAGCCTTAAAATCAAACCTGCCATGCTACTAACCAAAAACTGACGGTCGAAATCTGCTGGCATAGTCTGTTTTGCCATTTGATAAACAGAACAATAAATGTTGATCAAAGTCAACTATAAAGCCTTTTTAGTCTCCAAAAACCACAATCTCCCACAAAACACACCGAAAGGCATTGTGAACTGCACCAATCATCCCAAATCCCCCAAAACATTACGAAGCAACTGTAGGGAAGTGTAAAATAGTCAAATCAATACAAAAAAAATAATTCACAAAAATTAAGTCATTACATCACCCACCACTAAGAATCTAGTGCGTCCTCGAACTAAAAACAATGGAAATACCTGAATCAATAAAAAGTTGGGGATAGCTACCACGCATATTGAACTTGACCTCCCAAGTAGCCTCATCTACCGGTCGATATCTCCACTTGACCTTGACTATTAGAATATCTCTAGAACGCAACTATCTAACATCCCTAGCTAGGATGGAGACTGGATTCTCAACAAAGGACTATCTCTTTGAACTACACTGAATCCCAATGAAGGACATGAGACTCATCTGAAATATATCACCGTAGTATGGAAACATGAAAAATTAGATAAATAACTAATAAATCTAGGTACAGTGCTAACTCATAAGGTACATCCCCAATAGTCCAAAGGATCTCAAATGATCCAATAATTTGGGGCTAAGCTTGCCCCTCTATCCAAACCTCATCATACCCTTTATGGGCGAAACACGAAGAAAGACTCGATCACCAACACTAAATATCAAGGAACGAAATCTATGATCTACATAGCACTTTTACCTACTCTGAGCCACTCAAAGTCTATCCTGAATGACCTAAACTCTATCCAAAGATTCATAAATTAGGTCTGTACCTCAGGGCCTAACCTAAAAAATCTCAAACCAGCCAACTGCGATGCAAAAATACCTACAATACAAAGCCTCGAAGGGAGCCATCTTATATAGCATAGTCGTTATTATTATACGCAAACTCCGCCAATGCTAAAGTTTTCTCCCACTAACCTCCACAGTCCATAACAACAGTACAGAACGTATCCTCCATGACCTGAATAGTATAGTTCATCTGACCGTAGGTTTAGGGGCAAAAAAATATGCTAAGATCAACCCGGGAATCCAATTCCTGTTAAAATGTCTTCCAAAAGTGAGATGTGAAAACAAAACATCTATCTAAGATAATAGACACTAGCGTACCATGAAGATTAACTATCTCATGAATATAGATACAGGCCAACCTCTCAGCACTAAAAATAACCTGAACAAGAATGAAATAAGAAAATTTTGTCAATTGATCCATGATGACCCAAACGATGTTAGAACCACAAGAAGTATGAGGCAACCCAACCATGAAGTCCATAGTGATCTATTCCCAGTTTCACTAAAAATAGGTGACCTCTAAAGAAAACCGCCAGGCCTCAAGTACTCAGCCTTTACCTATTGGCAACGTATGTAACAAGCTACAAAATCATCTATATCCTTCCTCATACCACCCCACCAATAGTATTGTCTCAAATCATGATACATCTTGACACTCCTAGATGAATGGAATACATAAAAAAAATAAGCCTTCTCCAATATCAATCTTACCCAATCACCCACTTTCATCACACAGACTCGACCTCCAAACCCAAAAATACTATCTAAATAAACCGAGGGTTTTTTAGTATCACCATTCAACACCTTATCCGAAATCATTTTCCATCTAGCATCATTAAACTAATGGACCTAAATCTGCTCCATCAAAAAAGATCTAGCCTCCACAAATGCCAAAACATACCTCAGTGTCAAAATATCAAGCCTAACCATCTGGTTAGCCAAAGATAGAACCTCTAAGGTCAAAGGCCCCTCTAAGATAAAAAGATGTGCCAAGCTTACCATACTAGTCAACTTTTGGCTCAAGGCATCTGTAACCACATTAGCCTTTCCCGGATGATAGAGAATTGTAAGGTTATAATCCTTAAGCAACCTAAGACAATGACGTTGCCTCATAATAAGATCTCACTTGGTGAAGAAATACTAAAGGCTATGATGATCCTAAAAGATCTCACAATGGACTTCATAAAAGTAGTGCCTTCACAACTTCAAAGAAAATATAACCGCGCAAAACTCCAAATCATGGGTAGTGTAATTATTCTCATGGGGAGTCGACTAGCAAAAAGCATATGCAATCACCTTACTCTCCTTTATTAACATAATACCTAACCCAACACTAGAAGTATCATAGGAGACTATAAAACCCACACCCTTATTTAGCAAGGTCAAGATAAGAGCTAAGGTCAATAAATCCTTGACCTTTTGAAAGCACGCCTTACAATCATCGGATCACTTAAAAAAATCTTTTTCTGAGTCAACTTTTTCAAATGATCCACAATAGATGAAAAACCCTCAACAAAGTATTGATAGTTATAACACCCCAAAAATGGTCATGAGACATCACACAGTGCTTATAACCACAAGTGATCCCAAGGTAACCCTTCTAATGGCATAACTTATAAGCAACTGAATAAAATATATAAATCTGAATGTAATAAGTGAAAGATAACTCTAGTCTGAATCTAATCAATACAAAGCTAAATTAAAATAGTTACAACTCTACTTTTACAAACAAAACTAGAATCAAATACCTTAACTCTACTGACTGTCTATGAAGCCTCTACTAGTATTGACTATAAGTAGCCAGGACATGACCCCCAGCTATCCCAAATCAATACAACTGAATAAAGAAAAATAAGATACTACTCATATAATATGACTGACTAGAGCCCTTGAATCAAGAGGATTCATCACCTGCTGACTGGAAGTTGCAATCTGTCTGAATATAGTATGCGTGTTACAACTGAACTGGTACCTACATTATGAGATAATGTATCACATAGACATATATGTGGATTAGTACTTTGAGGATGTACTGAGTATATGGGGGTGAAATGTATAAGTAATACATCATCTCATTATCATAATTTGTAAAATAATGCATGCTAAATGTAAATGACTCACATAAGCTGAAATATCTAAAATACTGAAATATGCGGCAATAAGAATCAAACATACTTTATGAATCTTGTGAGCCATAATATTTAGTTCTAAAAACTGTACATGTATTCTCCCATTAAATCATATTGTCTAAGTGTAGAAAGGACTCACTCTTAATTTGTAAGCTTAAAGTTGAAAACTGTAATCTGAGTAAAACTTAGGAGCCTTAACACTTAATTTTCTAAAAGATTTTTTGTTACTCTTTCTGTTCTAGAATCTGTAGTTTGTAAGCTTTAAAATTTTAGGGAAAACACTTTATCTAAAGGGAGATACTTTAAAACTATTCTGAAAATCTTTACTTTTAAGCTGTAGGCAATTCTTTCAAAACTTTAGGACATAGAAACTTTGGGAGCCTTAGAAATTTTGGAACTTTGGGACTTAGGGACTTTGGGAGATGCTTCTAACTGACATAAGAAATGTGAGCTGACATGGAGTCCAACATCTTGCTCACGTTGGGGAGAGATATTTTACCCTTGCCATCAGAATAGAACCTTAACTTAGTGATCACTATCTTTACCCACTATGGGCGTTTAAAACCTATGGTGGCTTGTAGTTCTGATGCATGAGACCTTGGAATCATACCCAATTCGGTGCTAAATACTAGTCCCATACTTATTTCTCAGAACTTTTAGGAAATCCACCTTAAAATAGCACAAGGGTTCGTAATTAAAACAAATTATGCTTCTTTTTTTTTTAAATCATAAACCGTTTGAATAATATGGATTCCTATCTTAGCTTAGGATCAAAATATCAATCTTTGCATCTAAAAGAACTAATCAAAACTTGTCAATAGGACTTGAGATCATAATCTCATTATAAAATCATCAATAGTACTTAGAACTCAAAGTATAAAGCTTTAATGCATCAATAATTATATCAATAATTAGATTTAAACTTTATGCTCAATAATCATCTTAAAAGCTTTCAACAATCTCAGTCAAGATAATGGTATATAACTCTTAATACGAATCTTATAATTTCAAACATGAACATATGTAAATTTCTTGCAATTAGAGCCTTAAATATCATAATAATTTCATAAACTAAAATAATAAGGATTTCAGTATCAACCCTAACTTAAATTTCATGGGAAATCATAGAATAATCAGTAAAATTAAAACCATAATTAAGTTTTGGGCAAAATGATGAAAGGTTTATATTTGTTCAAAACCCCACATACCTTGGATGATGAACTAGATGAACAAGCTTGCTTTTGAGATCCTATTTGTGCTCTTGAATGATGATTCTTGGAATTCTTCTGTAGGGAATCTTGAATCTTGAATTAATTTAGAAAAAGAATGGTGGAATCTTGAGATTCTTGAGGTTGATTGTTGAAGGTTAGGGTTTTGGTTGAGAGAAATTTTGAGAAATTTGAGCATAAAATGCTTGTAATAAGCTTAAATCTTGTGTTTGGACAGAATTGGGGGCTTGAGAATTGACCAAAATACCCTCTTGGACTTTTAAATGAAACTAGAAAATGTAACTTTTTTTTCTAATTTGGTTGGCCACCGCGATGCGCCATAATCGCGGTGGCTCACTAGAAAGGGACGAGTGGGAACTGGACATGCTCCAGGACGTGCCACCATCATGGTGCCCTTTTGAAATGCCATTTTGGCCACTGGTGTGATGCACCAGTATCGCGTTGGGCTACTAGATTTTGACAAATGGGAAAATAGACCACCCGTGATGCGCCAATATCGCAGAGGTCCACTAGAATTTCCAATTATGAATTTTTCCTTTCCGCGACACGCCAAGTGCCCAGGTGGCACACTGCCAACTTAAAAATGCCATAACTCCTTCATCGAGTGTCGGATTTGGACGAATTTGGTATCAATAGAAAGCTTATTCAATTTCCCACACAATAAAAGTTGAAATCTTGAAAATTCCACATGGAATAAATATTATTCATTTTGAAAGATATCCCTTAATATTCCAGGAATGAATTTAGTCTAGGAAAAATACGAGGTATTACAATATCTCCCTCTTGAAAACATTCATCCTCGAAGGTGGCTAATTAGGCTGAAATCATTGAGGAATATGAGGCTATAAGCTATCATGCACAACTGAAATAAACTGTATGACTGGATCCCAACGTAGTGGGGCTACTGGACTGATATGTGAGTGCATGAAATTTTATAAGAATAGCTATATGGCTGAGATCAAAACGAGAGCGTCAACTTATAAATAACTTATTTTAATCTGGATTTGATTTCATGAGAAAGGGAATGAGAGGTTTATGACATGAAAACTCGAGGCATTACAATAGTAGCCCACTAAACCAACAAAACTATGAATCTTGATAAGAGAAGTAGGCCTAGCAAAAATAGGAACTGCAGTAATCTTGGCCGAATCAACCAGGATACCATCTTTGGCCACTACATGACCTAAGAAAGACACAGACTCCAACCAAAACTCACACTTGGAGAACATAGCATATAATTTCTTATCTCTCAACATCTGGAGCACAATCTGCAAATACTCATGATCAAACTTACTCTTGGAGTAAACCAAGATATCATCTACAAATACAATGACAAAAAAGTTGAGATACAATCAAAACACCCAATTTATCAATTCTATGAACACGGTTAGGTCATTGGTCAACTTGAAGGACTTGCCTAAGAACTCATGATGACCGAATCGTGTCTGGAAAGCTATCTTCAAAACATCCAAAGCTCTAATCCTCAACTGGTGATATATGGACCTTAACTCAATCTTTAAAAACACTGAAGCACCCTAAAGCTGATCGAATAAATCATTAATACAAGGAAGAGGATACTTATTCTTAACCATCACCTTATTCAACTATCGATAATTAATACACATATGCATACACCTATCCTTTTTCTTCATAAACAAGGCAGGCGCATCCCAGGGTGACTTACTAGGCCAGGTAAATCCCTTATCCAACAGCTCTTACGACCTATCCTTTAATTTTTTTAACTCTGATGGGTCTATCCTATAAGGAAGGATAAAAATAGGCTTGGTGTATGCTCAACATCCACTGTGAAGTCAATATAATGATCTAGAGGCATACCAAGCAAATTCATGGGAAGAATATCCACGAACTCACAAAAAATCTGAATAAAATCCAAGAATAATAGTGATACAGCACTAGTATCACGAATATGGGCCAAATATGACAAATATCTCCTGTTAACCAAGCAACGAGCCTAAAGAAAAGATATAACTCTCTTGGGATCCAAATTAAGCACACCCTTCCAAGCTAATCTTAGTATAGCAGTGGATCTAAAGTCATGGTCTTAACAAAGTAGTCTAGAATATCATGATAGGAGCTAACTAATCCATACCCAAGATGACATCAAAATCTACCATATCTATGATGATCAGATCTACCCAAGTATCACGCAACAAAGGTCACCACAGGATCAGTGCACCTAATCCACCAATAAAGAATCTTCTATAGGGGTAGAGGCATGGATAAGCACATCAAAAGGCTCACTATTAGTATTAAAACCAGAAATAAATATGCATACACATTGGAGAAAGATGACCCCAGATTAAATAATACAGATGTAGATCTGAAGCAAACAAGGATGATACCTATGATAATAGCATCAAAAGTATTTGCCTCTAGTCTAGGGGGTATAGCATAGCACTGGCCATGTCCCCTACCTGACTAGGTAGCCCTACGACTACCCTTACGGGCACCATTACCTCTTCCATGTGCACCTTGAGTAGCATCTTTATCTCTTGAGGGTTACCTCTTACTACCGATATAGGAGCAACCCTGAAAACACGGTGGGGAAAATCCTTGGTTAAATGGCCAAACTCATCAAACATATAGAAAACTCTACAGCCCAACATAATAGGAGGAGGTACGATTGAGCTAGAATGGCACCCTGAAATGCTGAACTAGAAGACCTACTATTTGAACCCTATAAGACTGCCTGCACTGGTCAACCATGATACCCATGGGAACCTCTAAAATTATTATCACAAAGAGTGCGACAATTGATCTATCCCTGATCATGCACTCTCTTGGCACCTCCCTGAGAAGCTCAAAGAATTGACTTAGTCATTTTTGTATGATCCACTATACTTTGATGCCCTGACACTACTGTCTGGGTGGTATCCAACTAAAGTAAAACATCCAATCCTTTTATGAACTTCTGAATCTTCTCAGACTCAATGGCAATACTAGAAAAAGAATAACTAGGAAAGACATGAAAACATGCCTTATATTCTATAACAGTCAGGGAGCCCTGATCTAAGTGATCAAACTCATCTCTCATCTGGTCCCTCTGAGTGAATAGCATAAAACTGCCCAAGAAGGCCTCAACAAACTTATATTGAGTCATCTATAGAGCACCCAAAGGTATATAACTAATAAGTGACCTCCATCAATCCCTGCATGCATCTTTTAGATGGTAGGCAGCATAAGTAACTCTGTGTGACTCAACCAATTCAAGTTTATGCAAATTCACCCAATAATCACTTAAGAACTCATAGGCATTCAAGCCTACAACACCACTAAATCTGGGGGGACCTAAATGATTGAATCTCTCAAACCTCTTTTGATCCTTAGAAGATATAACTATACATATAACAATAGGTGATATAGTAAATCTGGATGGCTGAGATCCCACCTGAAGGGTAACATAGATAAAGGTTGAACTCTTGATCTTATAATACCATACTCAAATATAGACAGAGTAGAAGGAACAACACCCAAAGTATATGGAGTATTATAAGTGGATGTCGGCATCACTGGAGGTTCCATACTTAGAATTAAAGGAATACCATATGCAGACTCTAGTACAAATAAGGTAAAATACTCAGGATTAGAGGAACACCAGTTGAAATCAAAGAAACACCTTCGAAAAAATTTAGTAACTGAATCAATAGCTCCTCCAAGACTAGGGTAAACGAACATTTCAAAACTTGAGTAGGTCCCATATCTCTAGAATGCTCAACCTGAGGCTCCAGGGAGATCTCCTTAGTACTACCTCTAGAAGGGAAAGATACTCGTACTATTTTTCTACCTCAAGCTCGGCCATGACTAGCAATTCACCCCTTATACTGGGATCTCTTCTCTGATGATAGCTCAACATCTCTAACCTCACCGGATCTAGTCCTCTCCATCGGTGCAGAAAAGAGTGAAACACAATTTAGAACACAAATATGAAAGATCCACATGATAAGAAACAAAACAAGGAATTTTTTATCATGACCTGAACCAGGGCTTGGACATGATAGGTATCTCAAGTCCACCATAGACCGAAAAACCCCCCTACTTAACCCAATCTCAAGATCATAATATTGATTAATAATAATAAGGCAGAAGCCAATTAAACAAAAGTAAAAGATGAATATATAGCTCTATAAAATCTAAGAGTTAGAACAATAACCAACCAACCCACATATATCCATAGTAGACTCTAAAATTAGAACACATATCAGGTTAGGACATTCCCCTGACCATGACCAAAAGAATCCAACATTACAGAGTAAAAAAAAGAACATGGAAATTATAAGGCCTTCTGAAGAATGGAGGCTCACCACTTCACATAACTCAATAGGCGTGCTAATCCACCTAATGTTGCACAAGGTTAAAAGAAGTGTCTTTGGACCCTAAATTATGAAATAATGTAGCATCCTAGGACGGTCAGTAGGATAACCACCGGTATGAAACTCAGGAAAAGTGATAAAATAATTTCATGTCCAAAATTAGTCGAATAACATGCACACATTCATATATACATATATAGTATGGCGGGATAAGGAACAAGGTTTAAGCATGAGATTTGAAAATTATTATCCTGGACTGTGTAGCTTTGTCCGTCCTTAGGGGACCTACGGGCTATATGGGTTTAGCTACCCTATTAAAAGGGTCCTAGCGCGTGTTAGGTGTATGAACCAGAAAAATTCGAGAAAGGGCCAAAGCTATCGAGGCTCTAACTATTTCAAAATATATATAATGTTGAACCATGCACACGGTCATAAAGACTCCCACGCAGGCAAATGTGGTTTCCAATTTTGGTCCCTCTGGGACCTCCACCTTCACAACGAGCTACATAACCTCCTTTAAGTCCAAATTAAAACCATTTAGCACATAATTCCAACCATTAACTCTGGACTCATTCTTTAAGGCATTTACTACTTGGTATCGTCATACCAATACACTTGTAAGCTAAATTAAACATGTCAAACTAATCCACATTGACTCTCAAGTTCCATTAAAATTCAAACCATGGCTACCAAGGTCATCCAAATCCCTTTAAATAAGCATTTATCCATTAATGTAGTACATTGAGTTCTAAAGCAAGAACAATGCAGTTTTTCATAATTTAAATCAAATTTGTAAAGTGGGTTGAGGTTCATGCATTTTCAAGCCAAAATTCATTAAATTTGGAAAAACCCATATTCCCATATCCAACCATTTAATTAAAGTACTAATTCAGCCCCAAAACATTAATTTAAAGAATGAATAATCAATTCACGTCATGGGATAAGCAATGAAATAAAAATTAATCAAAACCCCTCAACACAATTTCAAAACCCATAATTTAAACACATGGAAATCCATCAAACCAAGGCCACAATGTAAAATTAAAGTTTGAGAAAGACAAAAAATGCCTAAAACACATAAGAATTTGAAATTAATTTGGAGCTTGTAGCTGGGTGATGAATGCACAGCGAACCTCTTGAATGTTCTTGAGTTTTATGTTTGAGAGTAAAATAGGGGGACTTGATCTTTAAAAACTTATGGGAATGGGATTATTTTATGTTTAAAAATTGTAGAAAAGTAGAACATACCAAAATCCCATCACCCTTAAGTGAAAAAAACAAGATTGTATGAGTATTACACCTTGGCATGGAATGCCAATATGATGGAGGTTATCCTCTAAGCCAGACCAATATAGCGGAGGGTAACCTCTGTGACACGGTGACAAGGCGGAGGCTCACTGCCTCAAAGTTCAAGAATATCCCCAAACCCTTTCTAAAAATTCTCAAACTTTCCTAAATTACCCTTTTAAAATCCCTAAACACAATTCAAGTCAAAAAATCAATATTACGAATACGGAAAGGTCAAAAATAAAATGATCAAAATTTTAAGGGTCTTACATTATCCCCTGCCATTAGGATCATTCATCCCCCAAATAATAAGTTAATGATACTTTTAGCAAGAGAATAACAATAATACCCCAAAGTCACAAGGGGAAATAAAACTCATACCTTAAGCACTTTCATCCAACTCAGACAACAAGAATGGATATTTAGACTTCATATCTTCCTTAGCTTCCCATGTAGCTTCTTCTACCTTTTGGTTTTTCCAAAGCACCTTCACCAAAGCTACATCTTTGGTCCTTAATCTACAAACTTGCTTTATCCAATATCTCAACCAAGACTTACTCATAAGATAAGGAATTCATAACACTAACATCCTCATCGGGTACTATCAAGAAAGGATCGCCCACATACCTTTTCAGCATGGACACATAAAATACGGGATGAATAGAACCTAAACTTGAAAGCAAGTCCAACTCATAAGCAACGTTCCTAGTTCTTATTAAAATCTGGTATGGACCAATGTTTCGGGGACTGAGCTTCCCCTTCTTTTGAAATCTTATGGCTCCTTTCATAGGAGACACCTTTAAGAATACCCGATCATTAACCTCAAACTCCAATTCTCTCTGCCTCCCATCCACATAAAACTTTTGGTGACTTGATAAGTCTTAAGTATTTCTCTAACCACTTTCACCTACTCCATTGCTTGGTGAACCAAGTCAGGACTAAACAACCTAGTCTCACCAACCTTAAACTATCTAATAGGAGACTTACACCTCCTACCACAAAGAGCCTCAAAAGAAGCCATCTGAATGCTCAAGTGATAACTATTATTATATGCAAACTCAATAAGCGGTAAGTGGCCAACCCAAATACCCTTAAAATCAATCACATAGGCCCTTAACATATTCTCTTAGGACTGAATAGTATGCTCCACTTGCCCATTCGTTTGAGGGTGGAAAGAGGTGCTATGGTTCACCTGCATACCCAAACTTTTCTAAAACAAATACTAGAAGTGAGATAAAAACTATGAACCTCTGTCTAAAATAATGGAAAATGGCGCACCATACAACTTCACAATCTCCTGAATGAACAACTTTGCATAATTCTCTCCCATAGAACAGCTCAGAATCCAACTAAAACATACAACTATAGAATATACATATCAAAACAAAGCCAACAATACCATATTACCCATTTCAAGTCGAGGTCTAAACGAACCTCCAAAATGCATTTTCAAAAAAAAAGGGTAAAATCAAGATTTTTAATTCATAAATATATTTCCCATGATTGAAGAAATCCATAAAGAAAACTCAAGTGAAAATGAGTTAAAATGAGGTTTAAATTTGAAGAAAATTATTTTAGGCCTTTTAGTTCAAAATCCCCAAATTCTACTTTTGAAATCATATTTTAACAAGCTTTAGATGAAAAGAATTGAAGAAAAGTAATTGAAATAGGGATTTGGAGCTTATCCAAACTTAAAAATGAAAGAATTTTCTCAAAAACTCTAAAATTCAAAGCTCAAAGCCTCAAAAAGTGTGAAAAGATCAGAAAAATAATTTTTATATGGGTGCCTAGCTATGATCACTTAAGAAACTAGCTAGTTGCTTAAGCGGCTAGACCACATCCGTTGGTCTCTTAAGCGACTGCTTCAGTTGTTGCTGCACCAGCAAACTTGGAGTTCTTTCCAAGTTTGCGATGGGACCTCAGGAATTCATTTCGAATCCTAAGAATGCAAACGAGATATTCTACTGGACTAAATTTGATGTTTCAGGCTCAGCAACGACATTAGATCTTTAAAAAAGGATTGGTTTCATAAAATTAACCCCCGAGACCCTATTCTATAATTTCTCAAATTAAGGGTCGAAATGAGATGTAAAAGCCATAAAATTAGACCAACAAAGCTAGTAACCCAAAATCAATGTTTTAAATCTGCAGGCACAATCAGTTTTGCCATTCGACATACAAAATAATAAATATTGATCAAAGTCAATTATAAAGCCTTTTTAGCCTCCAAAAATCAACAAACTCACACAAAACACATCGAAATTCATTAGAAACTATGCCAATTATTTCCACGCTTTAAAAATATCATGAAGCAACCTCAGAGAAGGGTAAAATAGTCAAATCACATAAAAATAAATAATTCACCAAAATTAAGTCATTACAACTAAGAACATGGATATTCCAGGATTGTAACTTGATAAATTGTAATGCTTTGAATCTGGTACCTGAAATGTGACACAGTTCTCATGACCCCGAAGGACCGCAAGATAACCTATGACTGATATCTATACCTGAGCACTGCATAATATACTGTATAAATATGGAATAAAAGGTTGAAAGGCCATAAGGTTCAAATATATGATAAAATATAACATCTGAAAAATATGGTATATCAATACCAAAATAACTGAAATAACTGTCTGAACATGCTACAGTATGAAATCCTCTAAAACTGACTGAATAAGGAGCTGATGGGACATGTTCCCAACTAACCCCAACTATTGAAATAAACTAAGTACTGAAAGAATTAAATTATCAAAAATAACATCCTTGAATGATAAGGACTCACTACTGAAACTGGAATGCTATCGATGCTCTGGAGCTCGTTCTTCTGAACCTATGGTATAAAAAACCATAGCACAAATACGTCAGTACGATTGAATGTACTAGTATGCAAGTGAGGTAGGCTGAATACAAGGGTTTATATGTATGAACAATACTGAATGACTGAGTAACATGAGCGTGGGAATATATGCATGAATACATAACTGTAAATGAGATTGTGAAAACACTGATTCCTGAGTCTGACTACTTATAACATGGATTTCTGATAACTGATATAACTGATAGTGAGAGACTGTGTCTGACAGTCTAAGTTTTGATGAAACTAGCTGAGTTACATACTGAGCTGAGACACTGTATCTGACAGTCCTGAATTATGTAGAACTATCTGAGTTTTATTACTGAGACTGAGACTAAGACCATGGGAAGTAGTCATTTAACCGACATGCCCCTAATAAGCTATTATAGCTGAGTTGGGGTCCAATCCATAACTCCAATTGTAAGGGTGTCAATACCGCGCCACTGGTAAGGATAAGTTATGAGTGACCCTCATCTAACAGGTACTCTAATGAGAATGGTGGAACCCTCATCTAATAGGTTAATCAAACTCATCTACCCTCATCTTGCAGGTTTGATGTCTCAACCTACTCTAGCTACGTAGTATAGAGTACAAAGATTACTTATTAGAATCACACCCTTTACTAACAGGTGAGTTCTCATCCTTGGGCTCACTCGGTGTTGAATCCTACTCCCATCTGAACAGACACTAAATTGAATATACGAGACTGAACTGGACTGAACTCACTGAATTTCGTGGATTGATGGAATGTTACTGAATTATGTTAATTGGCTGAGTTTATGAGATTACTGAGTTTTCCTGATTCATGAAACTGATTGAATTCTACTCAACAAATTTGCTCAACCCTCCATAATAGATCACTTTTTTTCTTATTTCTGACCACATAGGTGTTATTTTTGACATCATTCTTGCTTGTCTCAGTCGTTTTCTTTGTCTTTGTAGGCAACAGAGTTCGAGAAGAGCTTTATACTTATTTTTTTCTAAAAAATAAGGGCTTTTAAGTTAATGATAAAAAATAAAACTTTTAGTTGTATTATCTTCGAGAATGGGTTTACAATTTTGAGTTTTGATGGTAAAATCATAGGAAGAACTTGAAAAATCCCTAGTTTCCATCGCAATGTTCTGTTGACTGTCGTGGTATAGTTGGATGGTATTGTTGTTATTGTTGTTGGTGGTGGTGGTGTTTGTGGTCGTTGTGGTGGCACCGGTGGTGGTATTGATTGGTGGTGTTTGTGGTGGTGTCGGTATTCGAGGTGTTTATTTGTTTGTTGGCATTGGTTGGTAGTGTTTGTGATGGTGGCTGTTGGTGTGTCGGTATTCTTGGTGTTTGTAATGTATTTTTTAAAATCTATGCATACATCAACTGTAATGTAATTTTTGTTTTTCTTTGTCTATAGGTAAAATATGTCTCCCAAAAGAAAAGAAAGTGAAAGTGGATCAACGTCTGACCACTCAAAAAAAAGGCTACAATACAGAGGGATTCGGAGGAGCTTTCTTAACAATCTCAGTCAGGGAAAAGTAAAGCTGAGGAGAGATATGAAAACAATGTTGAGGGAGGTGGACAAGGATCCGTAAATGGTGATGAAGAAAATAAAAGTGAGAAAAAGGAGGAATTGGAGAGTCAGAAAGAGAAAGAGGACCACATTATACGGCTTTTCTTGGTCTTTCATGGTAAAATTAATCACTAATTTTAATCATCCATTAATTTATATTGAATATACTTATTATGATTTTTTTTTGCTTGCTTCCTGTTTACACTTGTTAGGCTTGGGAATTTGAAGCTATTCCTCCCCTCCAAAAGCAGTTAATGGACTATTCGAATGAGGTTTCTCATCCAAGGATGTTTAGGTGGTTGATTGCAAAGAGCAACACCAATAATAAGGAGGCTGATCTCTTTAATCCTCCGAATAATGCAATACGTCTTTTTCAAGTAAAATAATTCTACTCAAGGATAAGAAAGATATTGAACAGATGTTATATCTGGTGCATGAGATGTTATATCTGATGCACTAGATGGGACATCTGTTACGACGGGGTATATCTTGCATTAGATTACCCATCTGTAGCTTTGGTTCTCTGAACCTAACTCCTAAAAGATTAACCATCTACTACAAATAATGCAACAACTATTTAATCTGATAACATATCGTTCATCTATTATGATGAACAGATTATCTATTGCGACGTATAGATCATCTGTTGCATAACAAATTACCCGTCCTGTGCAGCTGTTACAATAAATGATTAATATTTTGCATCAGATTATCCATGTGTTGCTCTATTTCTCTGAACCAGACTCAAATGGATTTTAACCATATACTGCAAACTATGCAACAGATGGGTCTTTTTTTTTAAAAATGTAGCCCAACTGTGAAAATTATTATATTATATGATTTAAATGCATCTGTCTTTTTTTATAGGTTGTACATCCATGGATCGTGCCTACTGAAGAGGAGTCAGTGATGACTTCTTATATTACTCTTGATCATGTTGTTACTATTACAGACCCAATGGTGGAGTTAATAAAGAAGGAATTGGCTGGAGCAACAGCCATAAGAAGAGCAGCTAGGCAAGGTCAGCCTAATGTTGAGACTCTTCATGACTAACCTTTTACTAAGGCAGATCTGAGTGCTTCTTCTGGTGGAGTTGTTGATGTTGGTGGCAGCATGATGCTGCTGCTACCAATGAATAAATATGTTTGAAAACACCCTTTTTTGTCCTTTCACAGGTCCCTCTCACCCCTCTTCACGCTCGTATTCTCGTTGCGAATGCGATTAGTACAAGGACAGACAGTATAAACTCTTTGAAAAAGTAGAGGCTATCTCTAAAGCTATCCAGGAATTCAAATCCAAGAGATGTTCCATACCATCCAAGAAGGTGAGGGAGCCACACACTCCTACAACGTTGGTTAGGAGAAAGAAAGAGCAATTAGAGACGTACTCTCCGCTCAAAAATTTGGAGACCAAGGCGAGGGGTCATCTTCGGCAACCAACTGGGGTCATGGAGCCGGCCTCCCCCGCCATCTAGAAGAAATAGTAATTTGTCCCTTTCCAAAAGTTGTTGAAGTTCAGGGGCCAGTCAAGAAGGTGGACATATATATGGAACTTGGCGCTGAAGAGAAGAGAGATCTGCGACAGGCCAAGAATGCCAAGCCAGGTGCACCAGATTACCCCAGGCCTCCCTTTTCCCCCAAGACTTTCAGACAATGACTGATATGCGTATGCCGTACGAAGACAAGGAAAGTTTAATTTTTCTAACCTAGCCCTTCTAATCTACCCCATGAAGAAGAAGCTACGCAACAGATTTCACATCTGTTGCAATAGCTGGGTATACTGGTGCAACTGGTTATGGTTCTGTTGTAACTTATTATCCATCTGTTTCATAAGTTGGATTGGATTATTAATTCAGAGAACCCTATGCAATAGATGAACTATCTATTGCATCTTTACAATTACTAACCTATTTAAAAATTGACTTCTTTCAAAAATGACTTATTATCTCACAGCATGTTGACATAATTCTCTACCTCATGAGGAAAAGACAATTAACGTACCAGAAATCTTATGACGCTACCGATAGAATAATGGACCTCGACTTCTGCAAGGAGCCTAAGGATAGGTATGATCAACCCAATGGAGAGGCGTTAGCCATTGGCGTGGGACATGATTTCCTAGTTCCTACGTTGGTCTTGGATGAAGAAGAAACGTTAAGATATGTTAGAGGGGATAGGCCAAATCCACACGGTAAGTGCTGGACCGAGGCAAAAAGGATTCTTTCAGTCATTAGCGTGAATGGCATAAGTTATCGGGATATTGAGATACTACTCGAGGAGGGAAAGATCAATGTTTATGACTCCAACGTACCTCTCGTCGACGATTTTGATCTTTTTCTCCTCATGGAGCCACTGATAGTGCTATTGCCCATCTTGTTGAGAGAGAGTAAACTGATGAATCATTTACCAAAGAAAGTGTTGATAAAAAAATCATGGGATTTTGAAGGTCGAAATAGGGGAATGACCCTTCTAAAAGATGATGCCGCTAAAGCGAGCGGCTTACATGGTCTTGCACACATCGAATATTTGATAACCGGCACAAAAATGGCCGAGCCAATGACTTTTCTGTGCGACAACACTGTGGAAAACCTGTAAGAGGTCTGGGCTTATGGGGTACTAACTGGATGCTTGAAGCCTATGTATATAGAAGAGCCTGTGAAATAGAAATTTTTAATTTCAAGTCACCCTTCGCTTTATTACATGTACATGTAGTGGCAATAATTTTTTTTCTGATGAAAGTTAAGTTTTTTATAATGCAATAGATTAGATTGTCAATCTGTTGCAATAATGGGAAGACCTGTTTGATAATTTCTATGAATAATCTAATAATCTAAGTCTAATCTGTTGCAACAGTGGGAAGACCTATTTGATAATTTCCACAGATGACCTAAATTTTACAACATATGCCTAAATCTTTTTGATATTTTCCAATAGTTACGCTTGAATATCCATGTGCTCGTCAACAACAAACCAGTAGCAAATACACACACCACCATGAAAATTTCAGCAATTAGGCTTCAATATCCATGTGCCCAACAACACCAAACTAGTAGCAATAACGGCAATGAGGTAGTATCTTCTTTCTCAATTTTGTTTCTCTTCAGAAGCCTTGACTTTGTTCAACAAACCCTAGATTACACGATTTGCTTCTGAAGGGTGTCGTTCTTCATACCAATCAAAGTAATCGCATCCACCCAATTTCTATAAAAAAAAGAGAACACAATTACAAAATAATTACAAGACAATAATTAATCAATTAATTAAATAAAAAAATATTACCTATGAAATCTTACAAGTAAAAAACCTACGACCCAGATTTTGTTGAGTTCAAGAAGTCTTTAACAGAGCTTCATGACCGCACTTACAATATCAAAAATCTTTATCACAAAAAACAGTGAAAGATTGCTCGACATTATCAAGGTCAGTTGGAAAAAATGAAAGTAATAATTTGAAGAATTTGGATAGATAAAAGAAGATGATGATGAAGACAAAGATTTGGAAATTTAGGGTTAAATTTTAGGAGGAAGATAAATATATAAGACAATGGGGGAAAAAAATGACCGTTGGGGGCCAAGTGACGGCAAGTTAGGGAAATGTGCCAGGACTGACACTAACACATTTGATGCCTATTTTATTTTACGTCTTTAAAATGAACATGTCTACTTGATACCTATTTTATTTTAGGTGTTTGAACTGAACACCGTCAATGGGTTGCGCCTTTTTTATTTCAATTCACTTTAACCTTTTTAAACGTAGTGGTAATTTTTTATGTCCAACAAAAGTTGAATTTTTATAATGCAATAGATTCTCCATCCGTTGTAACAGTTATCCTACCTGTTCTGACATATAGTTCATCTATTGCAATAGGTTGGTCATCTATTGCATTATCTCGATGTTTTTATCTAAAGTCCATTTGTTGCAATAGGTGGAAGACCTGTTTGATAAATTCCAATAGATAACCTACCTGTTGCAACATATGTATAAATCTATTCAATTATTCTAATAAATGTATCGTCTGTTGTAACAGATAAAGTCCATCTATTGTAATATATGTCTAAATCTATTTTTTTTAATAGATGTGTCATCTGTTGCATTATCTTGATGTTTTAATCTAAAGTTCATCTGTTCCAACAGTGGGAAGACCTGCTTGATAAATTCCAATAGATTACCTACCTATTACAACATATGTCTAAATCTGTTCGAATTTTCTAATAGATGTGTCGTCTGTTGCAATAGATACATTATCTGTTGTAATATTTGAATCTAGTATTCCTTTTCAATTAATAAGTTCAAATATAAGGAATAAATAAAATTCATAGACAAAATAAAATAAATCAAAGCCTTCATAAATTAGCTGAAATAAGTCAACGAATAAATAAAATGTAAAAAAATTGTTATGAGTACAGATCTCAACAAATACATCAACTTTAAATTAAGTATACTGTCAAGGATTGCTTTGGAAAGCTCAAGCTATAAAGATCTACTCAGTATGGACAAGTTGCTCTTCATCCGGTGCTATGGAACTTAGCTTTGCTCGTTGTGGATCTTCATTGTCGCTTACGTACAGTTTTTGTGCTTTCTGTTCTCCGTATTTCCATAAAAAGAGTAGCATATTGTCAATGCTGTTCAGCAGTAGCTTCTTCTACATCCACCTGAAAATCCAGAATTGGTCAATGCTAATTACGGAGATACAAAAAAATAGAAAAGGATAACTCATCTCTTCTAGCAAATCAAATAGGTCTTTCTCCCATTTTAAATTGTCCCAAATATATTATATTTCTGTTGCAACAATGAATCAACTGTTGGGACAAATTTCTACATGAGGAAGACCCTATGTGATAATTTCCAATGGATGAACCATCTGTTCCAAAATATGAATCATTTATTATAGAAGATAGGTCATCTGTTGGTACAAATAAAAGTTGTACGAAGAGCTGTTTGATTTGCTAAAACGGATAAGTCATATGTTATACCAGATAAAGTAACTGGTGCAACGAGTTAGTCAACTGTTGCAACAGATGTATATATCTGTTTGATAATTTTTAGCAGATGTGTCATCTGTTGAAACATATATGTGTCTGTTTGTTTTATCAGTTGGAAGACATATAATATATTCACCTTCTTCAGCTCATGCTACTCTACTTTGGACATTGTACATTTCTCAGTGCAACACGCAGACAGAGGAATTACAATTTCGATTTTTTAGATGCCTGATAATGCCCTGGAAATCACTCTCTTTCTTCTCTTAGCCCTAATCTCTAATTGAGCGGATGAAAATAAAATCTTATTTGATAGAATGAGACCCCTCTTAGATGTCAATTCCTTTACAGAAGTAGTTAATGCATTAATAACATTAATCACTACAGCATGGTTTGCCCTGCAGTCTTGACATTTGCATGTAAGAACATTCGCTGGGAGAGGCAAAATTTGTATAATCAGTATGATCATACTCATAAAGGTTTGCTTTAAATATTGTAAGAGAAGTATCATTAGCACCAAAAGCAGCACCACTACCACCACCAACAGCTCCATCAACAACAATAAGCTCACCTTCTAAAATTATTTTTCTTGCAATGGTTGTTGCTCCAAACAATTCCATTTTTATTCTGTCGATGAACTTAGGGTCCGATAAAGCTTGCACAGACCATAACATAAGAAAAAATGGCATCTTCAACTCTTGATTGGTCGGAACTAGCGACGGATGCACATTCTAACATAAATCATTACATATATTAGAATGATTATTAGATCATTCAAAAAAACATTAATTAAAAGAAAAAATTAATTATAATTATACTTACTACATCCTTTGAGGGGTTGAAGAGATCAAGAAATTTTATATTTTTATGAGTTTTGACCGACAACCATCTCAAGATTCATTGATAGAAAACTCCTTCCTAGTAGTTCACTTGTTGTCTCAAATAAGGAATGGCTTCAAATGCCCAAGCCTATAAAATAACACCAATATATCAAAACCATTATTGAGCGAAAAAAATAAATGATATCATAATAGAAGAAAGAAACATTTACCATGAAAGCCCATGGGAAGCCATATAAGTTGACTGTTTTTGGTGCTAACGGAGTCAACAAATATTTGACAGTCATTTTGAAGCTTTCATACCCCTATAGATAGCTGTTAAACACTTCAAGATCTTCGGAGAGCTTTATTAAATTGAGGATTATGTTATTGTTAACGTCTCTCACCCAAAGAATATTATGTACAAACTAAACCAAGCATAATGACTGTTTGTGCTTCCTTGAAAGTCCTTTACCTTTTAACGCTTCTATCAAATTTTTGTTTTTGAAGCTTGGCCAACAATGGACATCAGGTCATCACGATCAGACGACTTGCCTTTGCCTTTTTTGGGTGTGCGGGGTGCTTTTTTTGGGTTAGAATAGGTATAACTTGAGAAGGAGGATAACATTTTAGTCCAGTAACTATGGCAAACTTCTTCCAACCAAACAAACAGGCATGCCATAGTAATTTATCCACACATCATCCATATTATCTTTTTTTTCATACATAAATATACGCTTGAGAAGTTCATATACCATTTTTATTTGGAAACGAGCATTGTTGTCCTCCGACAAATTAAGATATTTTCCAAAGCAGCTGGCCCTTAAATAAGCATCCAATTTTTGTTCTCGAAGTATATTTCTGAAGGCATCGAAAGATTTTCCCATAGCTGACTTAACTATGAAATCACCCATTAAATCTGTGGCACCATCACACTGCATTCTCATAGGATAACGATCAATGCTAAAGGCTTTGATCATCTCTTTGGTGGAAGGGTTATTAGCATCTGCATCATCTCTTTTGAAATATTTCTCCTCCCCGTGTTCATCATATTCTGCTCTCGATTGAGATAACGCTTGTAAAGCAAGCTCATAGAGTGGTGGATATAGCCTAGCTGCTTCACTTGTTCCTTTACTTTGACATGATTCGGTTTCTGTTCTTTTGGAAACCATATTATGTAAAATTAATAGAAACATAAAATAATATATTATTGTTGATTAATGCATCGTTAAAAAAGGATAACAGTAAACAAACAAGCAAAACAGTAAAATAACAGTTGCAACAGATCACCGATCTATTGCACTAGGTAGTATATCTGTTGCAGTATATAACCAAACTGTTGCAGCGGATGAGTAATCTATTGCAATAATACAAAACATACCACTCATCTTTTAAGACAGATAAATGGTCTATTCAACAGGTCACACAACTGTTGTGACATCATTTGTTGCAATATATGAGTGATCTATTAGAACAGTTAAATAATCCATAGCAGCGACTCAGTGATCTGTTGCAACTATACAAAACATATCACTCATCTGTTGAGAAAGATGAATGGTCTGTGCAACAGGTCATACATCTGTTGCAACAAATGAGTGATCTATTGAAACAGTTATCAACGATCAATATTGTTTAGATTTCTTCCAACATAGGATCGTCTATCGCGGCAGATGAATGATAAGTTGGAAAAATCAAGTCTTGGACTTTTCTTGTAGGAAGAGTTGGTAGGATTTTATCCAACAGGAGGTTCATCTGTTGTATCAAATCATTAATCTGATGGTTCTTCCATTGCACCAGATGGCTAATTAGTTGCATCTGATTTTTTATCCAAAGCTTAATCTGTTGCAACATATGGTAAAGTTGTTGCATCAGATTATTAATATGTTGCATCAGAATTGTAATTTGATGGTTCCTCTGGTGCATCAGATGGTTGATCTGTTGTATTATATGATGAATCTGTTGCATCAGATGGTTAATATGTTGCACCAGATGGGTAATCTGTCGGAGGAAACAGTAGCACGATTTTGTTAAACCAAAAATAGCAATTTCACCATTTTTACCAAGAACAAGAACAGAACAAATCAAACCAAATTATCTTTTTATTTTTATAAACACAAATAACAAAATCAAACTTCAAAAAAATGCAACAAATAATAAAATATCATAATTCACTTTGAAAAGAGAAGAGAAGAGAAGAAATATCAGAAATTAGGGTTTATTTAGATCGCATTTCAAATTAGTGCAACAAATATTGAAATTGTTAACCAATATATAAGAGAAGTTGGATCAAGTTCCTCGATTTCTTCAAAACTAAAAAGGCCATAAATTTTTACCTGTGAAAGAAAAAAGGACCGATGAAAAATTCGAAGCTGTTGTGGACAGAGAGCAAGACTGTCACGTCGATTGAAGTCGAAAAGAAACTGGAATCCCAACTCTTTATAGTCGGATGTTGAAGTTGCCGAGGATTGAAATAAGAAATTTGCAGAACAGTTGGTTGTGAGAGATTTGAGAGAAGCTTTCAAGAGAGGGATGAGAGACAGGTTGATTGAATTGAAGAGGGGAACTCGAAGACTAACTATTTGTCATCGGGTTGAAGGGAGAAATTTTGCAGAACTATTGGTTGGGAGAGAGTTGAGAGAAGCTGTCGAGAGAGAGGAGAAAGTGGTTGATTTGGATTGAAGAGGGTGTGGGTTGGGTTGATTTGTATTTTTGAAAAGATTAGAAAGTTTTAAAAATATTAATCAAGTCCAGAATTAACTTGATCAAGTTTCCTAATAATGTTTGGCCCTATCTATTGGTCAATGTCACCAATCCTTAATTCAAGACTTAAAAGACACCTATTCTTCAATTTTCTCGATTAAGTCTACTAGTTATAGAATAAATGATACACAATATAGCAAAGTATAGAATTAATTAAAGCACTATGTATTTACTACTTCCTCCGTCCTAAATTACCCGTCCCAAATTGAGATGACATATGGATAAAAAAAATAATTAATAATATGTCTAATTTACCATAGTACCCTTATTAAATGATGTTTACATTTTAATTTGAAGAAAAAATAATTAATGCAAAGGATAAAACATGAAAATTCTTTTTTGTCTCTTCTTGGATTAATGATAAAAGACAAGTAAAATGAGAAATCAAATTAAGAAATTTGGAATGGGTAATTTGGGACGAAGGAAGTATTAAAGAATGTAAAAATGCTTAAACAAAATACATGTGGGATATATATTTATGACAAATAATTAGTTGGTGGGATGTTGCTCTTAATTGCAATGTCTTGCCATGCAAGTTACAAGAAAATGTGTGGCCGTGTGATGTGATTAGATTGCTCATGAATTTGAGGAGGAGCATTAGAACAAATGTTACGCAATAAAGCAAGGTGGGATTAGATTAGAAATAATTAAAAGAATGTATAGGAAATACATATTGGATATAACAAATCATTGTAGATGCGATGCATGTATTAATTAATTGCACTCCCTAATTGCCATGGAAACTTACAAAAAAACATCGAAGTCCATTTGACAAAATGAAGAAGATAGAGAACTATAGATTCCTGTAATTATGGGACTTGACAAAAAGGCAAAGAAATAAGTACTACTTATTATTGACTTGACATGAAATCTAAGAAAGAAAATAATTTTTTCTTAAAAAATATGATGAATATATCAAAATATCTTTTAATTTTGTGACTTTAAATATGTTGCGTGCAAAACTTAAATTAAAAAGTTGTCAAAAAAAGAAGATATTTTTTTTGAACGAATTTAAAAGGAGAGTAAGATAAATAAATTGAAAAGAAGAAATGCATGAATAATTTTTCTTTTTGGATGTATGTGATTTTTTTTGTGGGGACCTAGCTAAGTACTGAGTGGCCAGGGTGTTGTGAAGCTAAAACTTGGGGTCTTTCATTAAAGCTTAACTTATTACAAAACACAGACAAATAGAGACATGATGCTTCCATAAAATGTAAGTTAATAATGTTGCAATAATATTTTCTTATAAGTTTATGATTTGTATTAAATCATTAGTCTTGATCCAGACCAGAAAAATGTGTCATTTCTTTATATAGGGATAAAAATCATGAAAATAGCTGAATTTTGGTGATCTGTTTTTATCAAAATAATGAGAAGTTGCATAATTATTTTTCTTTTCCAGATACTTGTTTTAATTGATGAATGTTTATAATGCAATGAGCAATAAAATTTCTCTCTCTCCCTATTTTTTTTTTAAAAAAATTTCAAATTCTCTATGCTAAAGTTGACAGATATTCATGAAAACATTGATAATTTCTGCTTCATTTTTATTTGTGTTAATTAGAGGAAGGTCTGACAACGAAAAAGAAAATGTAGTCGAATCAAAGGTCTTTTTTCACTCCATCTCATATGATATGTTTAAGATCATAGAATTTAAAATATTACACATTTTTAATTTAAGATAATAAGATTTAAAAATTTTCTTTACTTTCTTAAACTCGTGCACAATCAAACAAGGTCATGTAAACTAAACCTAAGGGATTTTCTATTGGGTTCAAAATTGAGAGGGCGTCATATGAAAGCTTGTAGTTTACAAATCATGAGACAATAAATCAGACGACAAAGAAAACAATACGAACAAGCATAATTATTGTATGGTTTGACCAATTAACCTACATATAAAAACCTAATTTAAAAGAAAGCATTAAAAACTATTAGAGAGAAATCTTCCCCTGAACAAGACTCTTTAAACACTACATGGTGGAGGTATTGTATTATGGTTTAAGAAGAAAGATTTCTATTTACAATGATACAAAACCCTTCATCTAATAAAGAAGAAACATAATAGGAAAGAGATTTTTTGCAATAAGGAAACCTTTTTTCATCAAGAAAAGTAATTCTAATTCTAGTAGAAAATCAAGTAAAGTAAGAAATTCAGGGCACACTAATGGAAACTACCCCTATGGCGATAGTTGTAAAACCATTGCAATATATAACAAAACCGCCACCATAACTCTACTGCAATGGCTAAGCAAGTGTCCTATATATGGGCGTAGCAATAGGTCTATGGCAACCATTTATGCGACAGTTGGCTGAAACCATCGCCGTAGCTAAAGCTATAGCAACAGTTGTTTTTTGTCTTATTGGGATGCCTCTTTTCATCTATTACAACGGATACTAGCCATTGTAATAGATTCTATTGCAGCGACATTAAACCATTGTAATAACATCTATTGTGACGGTTTTATTATTCTATTGCAACGTTTTTTTGTCTATATATTGGAATTATTTTGAAAGTCTATTGCAATGACTTATTATTCTATTGCAACGATTTTTGAGTACCTATTACTACTATTTCAGTAAACTATTGCAACAGTTTTCTAGCCTCTTGCAACGGTTATTGATTACATATTGCAACGATTTTGTTGGTCCTCTGCAATGATTTTTGACTACCTATTGCAACAATTTCAGATACTATTGCAATGGTTTATTGATCTATTACAATGATTGTTGCCACATGTTATAACTAACCACATGTTATAAATTAAAACGATGTATATAAAATAGTCACTAGTATTAATGTATATTTATATTAAGATACATAAAAAATTATAACATAATATATACACATCATAAAATAAAATCATTCATTAATAATCTCATAATCCAAAATATGCAACAAGCTAGTAATCTAAACCCAAAAGCAAAATGTTAATTAAGTCCAAATGATTAGTTAATTTTTTACATGGTAACAAGTTCGAGTCGCGATAAGTTTCAAAATATTCAACATAAAAAATATTGATATTAGAGCATCTATCAACAACCCAAAAATCTTTTCAAGTTAGGTCAATATTTTCATCACTTTCTTCATCTCTTTCTTCATTTTAGACACCTATAAAAAGAGAACAAATAATATAAATTAGTACTAAAATGAGAACATATTTCTATTTACAACACACCAAAAAATAATATTTCAAGAAAATTTGTATAAGTAAAATTCAATAGCTACTGTGTTGTTGGTTAGCTGCACTGGGAGTTGTAGCTTAATTTTTAGCCATTAATTGAATCTATCAAGGAAAAGATTTGTGAAGAAAATTTCCCTACAAAATGTAAGATAGAGTGAAAAATACAAGGTATATGATAGTATTAAAGCTTAAAACTCTTTTAAATGCATACCTCATACATTACGCCAAGAGATAGAGATGTATAGTTATTTTACTTACAAAGAATATCCCCAATGCCAATAGGAGCAGAGTCCTTTTATTGTCTCTGTTTTATTAGCTCCAATGCAGTTGAGGCTCAATCATTTCTACTTTTTTTCAGATTGAACAAGAAAAATATAAAGTGACAGTTTCACTGATTTTGACTTTTTCAGAAAAGTTGTATTTTTAAGGCAACTTCAAGCACATATAATTCTCTTAACAAAGTAAAAAATAAAGTGACTATTTCACTTATTTTTCACTAACACAAATAGTTGTGTCTAATCATTTAAGCCAACTTCAAGCACATTGGTTGTCGAAGAACATTCACCTGTATATCTTAGAATTCTCTTTATTTTTAAAAATACCATTTCATTTGATCTTCCCCCACCCAAAATCTCCCACAAAGGAATATCTGATAAAACAAAGAGATGGGGCTTCTCCTTATTTTCTATTGTCTTTATTTCCTTATATATTACTTGGATGAGAAATATGTGTAGTTAATTTTTACAAAAAAATTCAAAACATATACCAGTATTGCTTTTTGGGTGAGTCACAATCTTTTCATTTATATAAAGAATGTTTGTCATGATTTCTTGATAAATTTAATCAAGAACCTTAGTCCAACCAATAGCCCCATTCAAAAATAAATTTTCTATAAATACCCTTCACGTTGATTCTTCTCCACAACCCATCTAATCTCCTCATATATATATACCTCCTTAGAGTTAGCTGAACAACTGTTCAAGTAAAAAAAAGACTGAAGTGTTTTTCCAAATAGGAATAGTAAGTATGCTAAGTCTTCGTGAAGGACCTAATACAACTGACACCTGGAATGAAAATTTTCACCAGCTAATCAGCAGCAGGCACACACCAAAAGCAAGATAAGTACTTAAGAAAAAGTTACAAAAGTCCAGAAATAATCAACCATGTGTTTCAATAACAATCAACCAAAACCACCTTCATTTAATCGTTTAACTCAATCAATCCAAAAACCAACCAAAACCAAAATACCAACTTAATTTAAGTAGCTCTTCACTTCAAATATCCCAATGTGATAAAAGAGCAATCTAAAACATCTCCTATCCTAAGAAAAAAGGATGCACAAAAATGTTCAAATTTTTCGTAAGTTTTAAAATTTTCTAAACGTGTAAATTGAGATATAGAGTTATGGCTAACAAAAAAATGAGATTCTCAAATTCTATTTATAGAAATCCACTCTAAAGATCAAGAAGAAGAAATGGAGACTGACCTTGATTGTTACTACCAACAGATGGATGATTTATTAGTTGAATAGCAACCTCTTCTCCCGACGAATTAACATTGAATCTCAACATATTAGGATCAAGTGTTAATCCTATATTTAGACGTTGCAGTTGTGAGATGATGTTCATTGTAACATCTCTCTCAATGGCTACTCTTTGAGCATTGAATTTTTTTCTGCATTCCTTGTTGTATCCTCTCTTCCAGCTCATCCAATCTCTTCTCCACCAGTTCATCAACAATATTTGAAGAGGATCCAGAATCACTTGCTTTATATTTCAAAAGAGACTTGGTAACTCTGCGTCCATATAGTCTTACTCGAACAGGATGATCAGACCACCATAACTTTTATGAATGCATAATTTAATTGAGTACCATCTTCACTTTTTTGAGTCTCTACTCTCTCTATTTCAATCTACACGTCAGATTCAAGAGCAAGTAAAGTTAATTGATTCAATATGTAAGGAAAAAATGATCTTGATCAATTTTGAATTAAAAACTTTTATACTATTTTATTTGTAATCTCTTCAAATGTGTCCTTATATACTCGGTCAAGTTTTCTTCTTATAATAGCCACAAAGAATTTCTAATTTGGCAAAGCACCAGAGTTTTCCTTCTTTTTTTCCCTAGTTATATGCAAGTCAGCATCAAAATATTATCAGGTAAAGTCAACAAGTTCATAGTAATAATATGAGTAAACAACAAACCTCACGGATTATTGCAAAACTTGTTTTGCCTACAGTATGCGGATACCTAAACTTTTTTAATTTTCTTTGTTAGTATTAGACGTATCCTGCAAGGCAATAGCATAACAACAATTACCAACAATATAAATTCATCAATGATATAAATTCATGCAACCAATAATATAATAGTTGTCCATATTGATATCATTCCTTAGCTTCTTCGGAGTTCCAATACTTAAGGATATCCTCGAACACAAATTCTGAAATGGTTTTATGCCTATTTGCCTTTTGAATTTCATCATTGGAATAGTCATAAAAGTGTATTTTCTTAAACCTGGACTTATACACTCTAAACGCAACATCAATTGATCTCATAGTCCAATCTTTCCTGTTGTTCAAAATGTCATATTTCTCCTATAATTTGGTTTCATTGGGATAGTGCAAAAACTGTGAAAAACTTTCAAGTAGAAATAAAAATATTGAGAATTTAGAACTTGGATATAGTTTCACATATCATCGTGTGTCTTCAACTTTTTTCAACTAATATTAAGAGGACAAAATGTCCTATTCCTTGCCAATGTGCCAAGGAAGTTGGCAAACTCAGTGATCGCTGATTTAGTTTGACCAATAGGCCAGTTCAATTCATTTAGCAGTATCAGTTGATGGCCACTCCATGCATGTACTATTTGCATTTATGTAGCACCTCTTTTTCTTTTGTTAATTGAAGGGCCTACAATAATATGAACAATAAAATTACTAGAATGCAAACAATTTTTAGAATAGTATAGATATTCGTGCCTTTTATAGATTGTTTATTTTATTCTAAATTAGGAAGTCCTAACTGATCTTGCTTCACTTGGTCAATTGTGGGTTGTGATGCACGAATGGTTGAGTCTTACAATCCTTGTCGCACTTGCTCCTCTACTGGTGCTGCTAGAGAGGTAGAATTCGGAGACACCTATTGCACTTGTTCTAGTACTTGAGATATAGTTGGAACGTTGTTTGACTTCTCCTTCTGCTTTTGATTATTTTCATTTGCATTTATGTAGCCTATATTCTTCTTCTTCCTGTGTTCTAGTATTTGTTTATTTCGTAAAGATACTAGTGATCCAGCTGAAATAAAGTTCTTAACTTTCTAATGATTTCTTGAATACCCTTCTTGATTCATGATTGTTCAAGTCTCTATAAGATTAGAAAATAAAATATCAAATAGTATAGTATGTTCAGTACTTAGTCTGAGTATATTCAGTATGTAGTCATAGTCCTCAAAACCATAAAGTAAGCTCTCGACCAACTTCAAACCTAAAAATAATTCCCCTATTCTAAATCAGGTATTCAAACCTCCAAAAATTGCCTAAAATCTCCCAAATCTAAGCAATATTGAACCTGCATTAATGTGTCAAAAAAAATAAAGCATTAGCTCCATAAACTGAAGAGTTAATTAGTGGTTTCTCCTATTGTAATCTAGATAATTGTTCGATAGACTCAGAGAAGTATACTGATAGTTTCTATACATATATAAATGAATACGTTCTGGTTTTACTTATCCAAGTTAAACAATGAAGTAGAAGAGCATACAAAGTTTGATAGTAAATAAGTATACTACAGACAAACTGACAAGGCTAGAGTTATTTATGAAATCAATAAGCTAGTACTAATACAAATATCTAGATTAGATCTAATTGGATAGAATTAATAACATAGGACTAAACAAAAGAAACAGTATGCACTGATAGCTTTGGATTTTAGTGTTTTCATTATTAAAAGGCTTAATACTCACTTTCCATTCATCCTGTTCCAGCGTGTTGCTCAAATTTCTAGAACACATCACTTTCCCAAATCATAGTAAGAGAACCTATCAACTAAATGTACCAAATAGAAAAAGAAACTTAAATGCAATCAAGATGTGTCAAATTTCATTAACTTCACCAATCATGTCTGTAACTACCAAGAAACACAGAAATAATCCCAAATCATCTTCCATGACAGACCCCCAAAAGAACTGCAAATTTCACTGTCCCTGTCAGTACTCCTAGTTGTCTTCTTTAAACTGACATCCTAAGTTAGACCAATAGATGAACTAAAGGTGCATTATCCATATCTAATAACATCAATAAACTTTTCATGTATTCTACTCCTAAATAAAAATTTAATTCAATCTAAGAGTGATAGATAAAAGATCACAGGAAAAAGTAGTTGTGCCACAATGTCATAGATTGAAGAAGCTCTTAGACATTAGCAATCCCCAGTAGTCCCTGGCAACTTTATAATTTGAATCAAAGAATATGAGCATCTCGACAAAATAACAGAAGCTGGTAATACAAAAAAAACTTTTTTTCAAATGGGAACACAAGAAACAGTTTGTTTTACTATTTACTACTTATCCATGTTTCTCAAACCTTCAGTTGTACTTTATTGTTGTTGTTCAAAGAGAAGGTAGAACATTAACTATCTCTGTAGAAAATTAAAATCGCCACTAGATTCTTGTCTACTGGAGTTGGATCAAGTGTCACATAAGGCAGTAATATGAAAAGCAAAGCAGTTACCTGCAATTGAGATCGCACAACCTAAAAAGATTTCATTTAAATACATTATTCCCAATAAAGATAAAACAAAATTATGACACCGTGGAAGTGCTTTATAATGCTTTCAAAACTCTTAAATCTCATATTCTCAATAAACATAAAAATAACTTATCACACCCCTAACATACTTGAAATTTATATGTTGAAATAATAACTACCAACTTAGAAGAAGCTCCTAGTGTTGCATAGTCAACTTAATCCTGTGAAAGAAATGAAAGAGCAAATACTAAGACGTAATGTTCTCTATACTGGAAACTGAATTGATCAACTTTATACAAAAAACTATTCATACAAAAGAAGTTAATCATAACAGTGACCATAATATCATTTAATTATTGCTTTTCTCACCCCAATAATTTAATGATCAACCTCCAGACATGGTACAATTAATTTTTTGCCATTTACATTAAGAGCCTTAATGAAATGATTAAACGATATAAACAAGCATGGATATAAAATATGTACAAGAATAAAATTTAACACTCACAAAAAAATGAAACTAATTATGAGAGTATATTTAAAAGAACTTTCTTGTCTAATTATTTGTCTCTATCCAATCCCAATCAGTATCGTCAAACTCATCCTTCTCTTTTGATGTTTCCACAACTATATCTTATGAATGTTCTTCAGTAGATGGAATATCAACAACAACAATGGATTCATCTTTTCTTTTCCATCTAAAGTCACCCTCATCTAATCTAGTTGTGATGCCGATACAAAAGGATAATCTTTACTACATAACTTGTTGAAGTATACCCGAGTTGCCCATACTCATCTACTTCATTCTGATACTAATCACATCTAAATATTAAAATACTAAAATAACCATTGTAATCAATATCAATGATATCTTGAATGATTCTATAATAAACCACCTCTCCATATATGGTATTTTGGTCCTTAGCACTAGCAAAACTATCAGTTGTTACTGATAAAGTTACTTCACTATTCTGAGTCTTATGTGGGGCACCTCGGTCTTTTGTATGAAATCGATATCATTGATGAAATATGCGCTATATCTCTTGACCACCATATTAGGACCCCTAGATAGCCATTTAAAATGATAGGATACTTCAATATTTTTAAATTTTTCTTCTAACCAATTGCTGAATTCATGACTATGATTCCTTGCTCTTACCCATGCATTCGATCTAGTATGATTACTCAATGATTTTTTATGTTCTCTGCAATCAAGAATATTAAAAATATTATTACTAGACCTTTATAAATAGATGTTTATGTATCTTATCATAAATAAATGAATTTTAATATGTAAATATCTTACTCGATCAACTTTTCCACTTCTTCATCTCCCATGTTCAAAAGGGCATATCGATGTGCTTCATAACGTAACTTTAAATCCATCAAAAAGTGCAATTTTTTTCTTTTCACTTCCAATTGAATAACCATTATAGGGGACAAATTCAAATTGCATTCCTCATCTTTAGTTTGGTACCTACTAAATTGTGTCTTCACACCATCATATAGGTATCTTGAAAAAAATGTGAAGCATTCTTTAATCAAATAACCTTCTTCTATTGATGCTTCTGGACAAGATCGATTATGAACTAGCCCCTTAAGGTCACATAGGTCCATCTCAATGAAATACATCCAACGAAGATGAATAGGATCCCCAAGTTTAATTTCATTAACTAAATAAACATGCAAATGTAGCATTATGTAAAAAATGTTGGATAAAAAATCATTTCAAGGTTAGATGTAATTTCATTTTAGACTCCAGTTTTTCAAGATCTCTCTGCCTAATTACCTTACTACATATAGCTCCAAAAAAATTACCCAACCTAATCAATGTCAATGAAACATTCTTAGGTAGTACTTTTCTAATAACAACCTGTAGCAAGTGATGCATTATAAATTGAGCATCAGGACTCTTGTACCCTAATATCTTTATCTCCTTTATATGCATGCAATCTAATATATTTGAAGCACACCCTTTAGGTAATTTGATATTTTTCAAGATGCTGCAAAACAATCTTTTCTATTCTGGTTTCATGAGGAAAGAAGATTAGGCCAAACTTACATTTTAGTTACTATCTTCTACTGGTTGTAGCTCCTCTCGTATTCCCATTTCTTTTAAGTCATATAGATAATTTACATGATCCTTTGACTTTTCATCTATCTCCAATAAATTCCAAAGCAAAATACCATATATATTCTTTTCTATGTGCATTGGATAAAGATTATGCCTCAATTTGTTATGTGTCCAATATGATAATTTTTAAAAAATAGATCTTTTTTTCCAAGAACCACTATTATCTTGAGACCTTTATTTTTATCCTTTCCAAAAATATTGTTGAATTCACGCAACTCTTCAAGAACTTATATACCCGACAAAGGAGTGGGTGTGGGTCTATGTTCCTCCTTTCCATCAAATGACTTCCTATCTTTTCTCAATGGATGATCATGAGGAAAAAATCTCCGATGACCCAAATAACACATCTTACGACTATGTTTGAGATATTGAGAGCATGTGTTATAATTGCAAGTAGGGCATGCCAATTTTCTCTTAGTGCTTTATCTTGAAAGCATTGCTAATGTTGGAAAATCACTAACTGTCCATATTAGGGTTGCAGACATTTTGAATGTTTGTTTGGTTTCAACATCAGATGTATCTATCCCAGGTTCCTATAGTTTATTTAATTAATCAATTAGTGGTTGTAAATACACATCTATATCATTTTTAGGAAAAGATGGGCCTATAATGATCATTGACAACATAAGATACTCCAGCTTTATAAAAATTTACGATGATAAATTATAGTTCATCAGCATAACAGTCCACGTGCTATGAGAAATACTTAGGGTTCGAAATGGATTGAAACCATCACTTGAGAGACCTAACCTAACATTACGAGGATCTCTAGAGAAGTCTGGATACAAATGATCAAAATTATTCTATGCTTGGCCATCAACGGGATGCCTTAGATTTTTGTCATTCATTCATTCATTATCATGCCATTTTATTGCAACAACTGTTTCAAGACAGATGAACATACTATGAAGCCTAGGCTTTAAGGGAAAGTATCTTAAAACCTTTACAGAAATTTTAGAGCTTGCATTGGTTGAGGCACCGCCAACACTCTTCCATCTAGAAGTCCCACATATAGAGCAGTTCTCATCTTGCTAATTGTCCATCCAGAATAACATGCAATCATTAGGGTGTGAATGTACTTTTTCTTAATCAAGACCTAAATCTCTTATCATATTCTGGCCTTATTGCAAGACTCTGGTATCTGAGCAAAGGGAAATGCCTCTTTTATCAACACTAGAAGATCTGAAAATGTTGCATTACTCAACTAATGCAATTATTTAAACAATAAAACCCAAATGATGAAACTCAACTTACTAAAATTCTCACTCCCTAGATATAATTATTGCTTTTCTTCCCCCAATAATTTAAAATTTTTTGATGCATCTTTAAGTAATCCCTCTCAAACTCCTTTTTCATGCCCCAATTCAGTATCTATATTTCAAAATGCATCATGAAGTAGTCCATAAATATCATCACGTATATTATAACCTTCATCATTATTGATTGGATTGCGTGTTTTTCTCGAGGAAGCACTTTCTTCATGAAAATTCCATTTGGTGTAACCATCAATAAACCCTTTAGAAAGAAAGTGATACTCAACCACATCTCTAGAATGACAATACTAATTATTGCAGTCTCTACACGGACAAAATATCTCATTTCCATGAGAAGCTCAATCAAATGTCTTTTCAAGAAAATAGTTCACTCCACGCTCGAATTCATCAGACCATATTAAAAAGTTCATATAACTTTTATCTTCACTATCTAATAAAATCCTACATAACACAACCAAAATTATGATTCATGCTAAGCTAAAATATGAACATTCCCAACCAAGTGAAACGGAAAGTCCAAGAAACTTGCACAAAAACTTTAACAAGTTTAACAGACATAAGCAATCCATACTAAGAACACTTTGCTGAATACAAGAATAAAATTATTAAGTTTTTGAGATTGCAAACTTAACGATACCTCTTATATTAAGACCTTTACAATTTATACAAATTGCACACACTCAATGTGACACCACTATTCACTCAAACTACCGGATAAGAATAAATTCAAAACAAATTATGAACCAAAATTAACAACATCAATGAAACTAAGGACAATTATTATTGGATTTAGACATTATAAATAGTAGTAGTACTGAGGGGTGGGCATGCGGTAATTTGGTTTGATTTTGAGTTTTCTTTTGGTTTATATAGTTATTGTAGAAACTATTGTACAATTGTCGGAAATGTTGTGAAATTATTATTAATGAAGAGAAATCTATTGTGCAATTAATATGCAGTTTAGCAAGAGGCTTGAATGAAACCAACACAAGGAGGTGAAATTCATCCATTGACTTGTTATGATTTAAATTATGTGAAATTGTTGGTTGATTATAGTGATACATTGAATGGACTTTTAGAAAAGTTAGAGAGAGGTATAGAACCTTACTCTTTTTGAGTTAATCATAGTGATAAGTTGGAGTTGGAGAATATTGCAACACTAGCAAGGAAGTTGATGTTACCGATCAAGTCTTTGAAGGGAAAGTCAAGAATGTATGAAGTGAGTGGAATGCAGTTTATATTTTTGATGAATAATGTACATTATAGAAATCGGAGGGGTCAAATTCAGAGTTTCAAAGTTAAAGATTCAGAGCTTCAAATGAATAACGTTGTCTAAAATGAATAGTACTATGTAAGATTCAGAACCTTTCTATAATGAACTATTTAAAGCTCATGAATAAAGTTGTCTAAAATAAATAGAACAATGTAAGATTAATGAGACTAGTGAGGGCAGTTATGGATAGTCCTCAAAACCATATATGATGTGAATGGATGAAATATGGACAAAGTTTATCAACCATAGGAAAAAAATGAACGCAATAGAAATGGGACTATTAAGGGCAGTTATGGATAGTCGTCAAAACCATAAAGTGAGCTCTCTATCAACTTCTAATCAATGGCATTTACAATAAATAATACTATTACTACACTATACCTAAATACATGATTAGGATTCCATATACACACGGATGCTAAGATTCTTATTTATAGAACTATTGTCCCTAGCTCTTACTAGTTTGAATAATTTTTTGGTGTATTTTAGAAAAAGTGAACAATGACTTAGAACAAAGGTACACAACAACTCAAATTTAGAACATTAACAACTGATGATGCAAAATAGAATACATCTACTTTGGTAATGTTGTTTAATTTTCCTTTTCATCAATAATTTGCTCAGATTGATAGGAGATGTGAACATTACCTACCCCAGCAAATAAATAAGGCCTTGGAAATAATTTTCCTATCCTAAAACAGGTATTCAAACTTTCAAAAATTACCTCAAAAAACCCAAATCCAAGCAATATTGAACCTGTATTAAAGTGTAAAAAATAAAGCATTGTTTGTTTCATAAACTCACTCTATAGATCATCATATTTACACTCTACAGGCAGTAACTTTACTGATTTCGAAAACATGAGTTAACATAATTTAACTCAACGACTAGGACTGTACTTTAACTCAGAAGTATCCATAATTATTTCCCAATACATTTCCTTTAATTAAGAGAATATTCCTAACTAGAAGTTGTTTCATATTGGTTGAAGTATGCTAAAAAATATTGAATTTGGTCAAAAGGTGCTTGAAGTATATCATTGCTGAAGTTTGAAAAACAACATCTCATCTACTTACATGACATGTATTACAGTTTCCTCCTTTGATGAAGATCACAACCATCAACTTAGTCAGTTCTTACTAATAGATTTTGAAAGTAGATAGATAGCATGCGTCTTACTTCCCTAAAACTGTTCTATAATATGGTTTCGTAAAAGACATTGAAGAAATTTATTATATGTAAATACATCATGTCTTCCATTATATTAGCAATATATGGATAATATTTTCAAGAAGTTTGGATTTTTTACATTTGTGGAACCCTATAGCATTGTTTACATAAATTCAAATGATGTTGATGCTCATCGTTGTTGATATGATTTTGTGACGTATTTCACATAATTGTCAAATATTGTGATAAATATGCACAAATTTGCAATATATTATAATATCGTTTCTTGCAAAAAATGTCTTCTCTACACATTTTTTGAACTATATGTGCATATTTGAATGGTTCAAAAAGAAGATCCTTTAAATATGACCCAAGGTAGTAACTCCGAACACATCCACTTACTTTTTTCAATATTAATAATAATCCAAAGTAAAAATCCAAAAAGAAAAATTTCAACAACACAAACTCAAGAAAAGCAAAGAGGAAAAAAAACCTGTTTCTTAGAGGCACAACACAATCAGTTATTGCCTTTAACAGTAAACAACAAATTAGCAACATCCTTAATAGTTAACAACAATATTCTTATTACCAACACTACACAAACGACACTCCAGTATGATAGTAACAACAATAACATGGTCCATAACAGTTAACAACAACATCCTTGATAGCAAACTACATGAACCACACTTTAGTAAGGCAGTAACAATAATAAAATAGTGCTATTGCCATTAACAACAATAAAAAATTCCTAAATATATAAGTAATTAAGTATATCACATACTTAACCACTCACCGGATTGAGGCAATTGGAGCTACACATTCAGATCGAGATCAACACTAGCACCCACTGCTCATCGATTTGGAGCTACTCCATTACACCTCCAAAATCCCTTTTTGTCGTCACAACTAAACAATTTTCCCTCTTGAGTAACTTTAGTGGTTTTTCACAGACACTGGAGCAAGTACCAATTCTAGTAAAGCACTTTGAAAAGAATTTGTCTGAGAAATAGGTTTATGATATACAATTCGTATTACCTGAGAAATGGGTTTTCAATTTATAATTTATACTACTCGATTTACAAGTACCAATGACGAATTGTGAGATTTCAAAATGATGAAATTGGTACCTAAGAATTACATGAGAAAGTGTTCTTTAATTTGTCGATTTATGTGAGAAATGGGTTTGGTATTGGGTTACATTTTTTGTGAGAAAGAAAGAGAGGTTTTTGATATTTTCTATTGAAAAAGAGAAAAATATTTTGTTTTGGAGGACTTATGTGATATATTGTGGAGGGAAATAATAAGTGATACAATATATGATTTTTCTCCATTAAGTGTTGCCATTGATGTGTCTATGGAGACGATTTTAAAAAGCATTACTATATATACACCAATTGCAACAATTTATTTTCAGTAGAAATAGTTATAGTGCTAATAGGTCTATTATTTTTGGTAATAATTGAAAGTTTTTCTATAGAGTATCTATAGAGGCGAATTTGCAACCATTGCCACTAGGTCCATTGCCATAGGCCCAAATTCTGGTAGTGGCAAATCTTAACAATTTTCACCTTCGCCTAAATTTTTGGGCAAATTTATCTTGATCTTATTCTATAAATAATCTTGATATATCATTGTTGCTTTCCATGATTAACAATAAGGTTTAAAATATCATGGTTAAAAATGGATCAAAAATTAATATTTTATTTTTTAAAGATGCAGCAATAGGAATATTAAAAATAAGATTGACGTTTCTTTTCCACATGTAGTTGGACAAAAATCTTCATTATCATCAAATTGGTTGCATCTTGATTTGAAACCACTTTGACCTTATCTTTAATCTTATTTCACCAAATAATTAGACCTTTGAACCATAGGCTTTGATACCACTTATTGGATTCAAAATTGAAACAACGTCATGCGGAAGCTTAAGATTTGCAAATCATGAGATGATAAATCATATGACAAAGAAACAATACTAAAAGGCATAATTATTATATGGTTTGATCAATTGACCTACATATAAAAATTTAATATAAGAAAAAGACTAAAAAACTATTAGAGTCTCTTTAAAGACTACAATATAGATGCTATTATGTTACATTTAAGAAGAGAGATCTTCTATTTATAGAGATACGAAACCCTTTTCCTAAGAAGAAACCTAATAGGAAAGAGATCTTTCCCATTAAGGAAACCTTTTTCCATCATGAAAAGTAATTTTAATTCTGATAGAAAATCAGGTAAAGTAGGATATTTAGGGAAAAACCTAACATTTTCTTTGTAGTATACCTAATTTTATCGCATGAGATCATAAAATGCATATTTGGTAAAGTTATTTCTGAAACATCTTGGGTTTTGACCCTTAGAAAATTTCCTGGAATTTTATTCTCCTAACCCAATATGACTCATGGGTACGAGTCATATACTGGGATACGAGTGGTATGGTCCTACTGTATACTAATCAGTGTTAGTTTGTGTGATGATTTTGGTTAGAGATTGGTATGAGTCGTATTAAGGACTCATATGGTGGAAGGTATTTGATCCTCCTAGTATTTTATTCTACCAGGGATACGGGTTATGGGTACAGATCGTATGCTATGGTTACGACTTGGATGGATGAGTCATATACTGTACAATTTTTTATACAAGGGTTGAGGCTTCAATATGAGTGGTGGGTACCAATTGTATAGAAGGGTATGACTCGTATGGGTAATTTGTATCCCTATGATAGGTTTTTAAGGGATTTAAGTAGGTGTATTCTGGATATTTCCCTACTTATCCTAACTAGGACCCACAAATTCTAATACACTTTGGAGGCTATTTACCTTATTATTCTGTTTATGAACACTTAGAAACTATTCCAAAATGCTCCATTACTCTCTCAAGAGCTTTTGGGGCAAGAAGGCTCGGGTTTCATCTTATGGATTGATTTGGGGCTTGTCTTGGTGATTTCTTTCAATTAATTCTTTAGTATAAGGCATGATTCTCTTTCCTCATTGTAATTTCAGCTAAAGGCATAATTTATATAGTTGATTTCATAGTTTTACTATTTCATGATTATGGTTTTCAACTATTATTTGAGGGTTTTGATATTGAATGCTTAGTATCATTTCCTATGGTTTTACTTATGCTTTTATATGCATCAATGGTGGATTTGGGAAATTATATTGCATGGTAATAGTTTAATGTTCTTTGGAATTAGTTTTGGTTATATTATGCCCCCAAGGTATTTGATAAAATGTGTATAAAGATATGTTCATTGCATTGACTTCTTTTAATAGGACTCTTGCATGTTTTAAACTTAATAAAGGATTTATACATGGTTTAAATTATTTGAAAAGGCAAAAGGCTAAATGGTTATGGTTTTGGAGAACATGGAAGTCTCCCAAGTGGATTTAATATGGTAATTGGAAGGGAACCTAAAGTCCCCTTAACCTAAATAGTTTGGCTATGGATATTACTTGCAAGTAAGAGGTGGTATGATGATACCACTAATATTGGCCCTGGTTAACACATAGATAAAGGTTTGGTTATTTGGAAACTGTTTTTAATGGGGCATTAATATTGGTATATGTAGCAAAGCCACGGAAGGTGGCAGTCCCAGAGGGACGAAAACCAGAAACACATATTTATCGATATGAGGGTTCTTGATGATTGTGTGCGTGTGTCAGATTTTATATTAGGGTATATATCAGTCATCCCATGATATATTTCCTAGTTATGTGGCTACACACATTGGGACCTTTTAGCAGAGGGAGCTGAACCCATATGGACCATAGGTGGTTAGAACGATAAAGCTACACAGTCCAACTATAAAAGTTTTAAATGAATGCTAAACTCGGTTCCTTTTACCGACACTTATATATGCATAGTTGTATGCATTATGGATGGTTTTACTTGGTTTTGTAGCTAGCATTATTTTATCCTTATCCTGAGATTCATGCTAGCGGTCAATCTCTAACCTCATCTATTAGCAGTTGTATACCCACGCTATTCAGGAACTGGCTATTCAACTCCTCCTACATTGTGATTGACTTAGGGATAATATTTGGACTGAAGTCAAACACTTCTATTTTTGGAAGGCATCATTTCATGTTATGGATATTGTTAAACATTTTGACTTTATTCTGGATATTGGTTTTGACCATGGTTGGGGGCATTTCCTAACTAGATTTATTTACTATTTTGGATAGAGGCTTTGCGGTAATTTAGGGGGTTGGTATGGGCGAGATCAATATTGGTGTTTTCCTTAGCATTGATATTGGTGTTGGGGCTTACACCCTTGGACGATATTGTTAGTTGGTCCGTACTATTACAATTTGGGATTATTCATATTATGTTTTTGTATTCTCTTTGTTTGTGGCCTGGTTTATGGCCTATGGTTTGGTTTGGTATGGTTGGGTGTTGGTGGGTACGGTTGGACTTGGTTGGGTCAGTCACGATTGTGACCCTATCCTAGAGTCTTAAAGAGAATAATAATGCTATCTTGTTATATATTTGAAATTCACCCTACCTAAGGCTGGATATTGATGGTTGGGTTGAGTAAAAAGAGTGGTCCCCAATCTTGGTTGGACTTGGGATGCCCATCACGATAAGGCCTGGGGTTGGGTTCTGTAAAATTGGTATTAGATCCAGGTTCATGGTCAACTGGGAAATCCATAAAGTCATGTCAATTTGAGTATCTTTTAGGGGTATGAACTGCGCCATACTCATAATAGAGAGGCTGCAAGACATTTAGGAATGTTTCACTTTCTTGGTATTCTATCTTCAAGATTTAAGTCTCAATCCTGGAATCTCCTCTAATCCTTGTTTGTTTGTCTTTCAGATTATGCCTCCTAGTTCTGGAATACAAGGAAATTTTTCTGTCCTATCTTCGAATAATGTTGAAGGGGTACGTCCTATGTTTGGAGTACATCATCGATCTCATGGTCCTATTCTTGAAGGTGTTGAAGTTCCTCCTATTCTGACTAGTTTTACTCAGGTCCCTCAGGGAAATATGACGAATACAAAATTTTGTGAGTCTATCCATATTATTGCCTAATTGGTTGTTGCTCAGGTTGAGCGGGGTGCGGCCGGTGCTTCGTTTCCTGAGGAGACAAGGGTTGGTCAACTTATGAATATAGGTCCTCTAACTTTTGCTGGAGTAAAGGTGGAGGAGGATTCATAAGGCTTCTTGGATCAGATGGAAAAGATCTTTCGGTGATGCAGGATACTAATGTAGATGGGGTTAACTTTCTAGATTATCAGCTTAAGGATGTCGCTTATCAGTGTCTTTTGGTTTCAATCCAAAAATTATCTTAAATCTTTTTTCTATTTCTAACCTGGTAGGTGACTCGATTATTGCTAAGAGAGTCTATAGGGTGTGTGTGGTATCTGTTGGTAGCAAGGATACCTTGGTGGATCTTTTTGAGTTGGATATGGTATATTTTGATATAATTCTGGGTATAGATTGATTGCATTCTATTATGCATTTATAGATTGTCAGACCCGTAGGGTTATCTTTAATTTCCCTAGAGAATCGGTTATAGAATGGGAAGGTAGTTCCTTAGCTCCAAGGGGGAGTTTTATTTCTTATCTTAGAGCTCAGATGTTAATATCCAAGGGATGTATTTATCATTTCATTCAGGTTAAAGATTCTAAATCGAAAGGTCCTTCTTTGTCATTGATCCCGATGGTTAATGAGTTTCCAGATGTCTTTCTGAATGACCTTCTTAGTGTCCCTCTGGATAGAGAAATAAAGTTTGGTATTGATTTGCTTCCGGACACTCATCCAATTTCTATTTCTCCATATAGAATGGCTTTAGTTGAGTTGAGGAAGCTTAAGGAGCAACTTAAGGATCTTCTGGATAAGGGTTTTACTCATCTTATTGTTTCTCCGTAGGTGAATCGGTGTTATTTGTGCATAAGAAGGATGGTTCCCTACAGATGTACATTGACTACAGGTAGTTGAACAAGGTAATGGTAAAGAACAAATATCCTCTCCCAAGAATAAATGATTTGTTTGATCAGTTATAGGGTGCTGATGATAGGCGAATTTACACGCCTAAAGTGCTATATTTTACCCATATTTTAGCTAAGTTTTGAGGACAAATTATATAATTCATGCACTTTTAGTCCTTTTTCCTATAAGTGAGCTAACAAACATGATTAGCAAGTTTTCAGGTATAAATGATGCAGATTTCAGCATTTTATGGATAACTGGACGCCAAAGAAAGCTTCACGAAATAAGGAAGGGAAAGCTTGGATGCCAAGGACCAAAAGTGACGCATGGAAAACCTGTCCCAGGCAAAAACAGCATTTCTGAAGACTTTGGGGACCAGTAGTAACCTATTAGGATTAGGATAATAATGCAGTAATTTATTAGGATTAGGATAATAATGCAGTAATTTATTAGGATTAGGATAATGATACATTAACCAAGTAGGATTTAGTTAAGTAATTCATTAGCTTAGTAGGAATAGGATATAGGTATTATAAATACCCTATTCTGCTAGAGATTTTGAGGCATTCCTCCATTAGTTACAAACAATTCTCATTCTACTTCTTATTCCACAACTTACAACTCGGATTCTAATTCTTCCATTAATTCTACTTTTTATTCTTCTTCTATTCATCTAATCAATTCTTATTTTTCCACAACAAGAGAAATGTTACTTTGCAAGGGAATTCATGCCTAACGCCTACCACACTCTACTACACGAGATCTTTATTGTGGGACAATGATAATGTCTATTATGATTTCCTTTGCACTCATGAGTAGCTAAACTTCTCTGTTGGGGTTATGGAAGCCTTATGAGATACTATCTAAGGCTATGAGTTTGTGAATTCGTGACACGTGTATTGCTTATATCATTATTCTCTTCATCTTAATGCAAATTCTTGTGGTTGTAGACGCATAGAATAACGCCAGTATAACATTAACTTGTTCAAAAGAAAAGTTATATGTCTGGAAAAGAGATAATGTCAAGGTAATAGGGTCCCATCCCCTATTAAAAAGTTAGTGCCGTAACTGGATTAACCTCTTGGAGAATTTGTACCGTTAGATACGCTTTAAGCTCGAAAGAGTGAAAGTGAAATAGTCCTTGTTTAGGTCGAAAGACGCTTGGATTTACCATCGAATACAATTCTCTATAAGCACATACATGTCTGAATTCTGCACAACTCATAAGGTGGACATAACCCCAACTTCTCAATTCTCATTGTTTTACATCTTACCAAACATTCTTACTTTTTACTTTGCTATTTTTCGTTTTTACCTTATTACTTTGGTTACATTACTTGCACGACAAAACTCCCCCCTTTTTACGAGACTTGCACTAAAAGTCTAGTAATCTTTGCTTACTTATTGACCAAGCTATTCCCTGTGGGATCGATACCCAACCCAGTTGGGTTATATATTTGACAACGACCGCTTTACACTCCTACGAGAGCTGTAGATTGAGCGTTATCAAAAATTGGCGCCGTTGCCGGGGAATACGGTTGTCAACTAAGTTTGTGATAATTACTAGACCCTTTGGTCAAAGATTCTCGTACTTTTACTTTTAGTTTTTGTTTTTGTTCTATTCAGGTTCTGTTGACAGAATAGATGCACAACGTGACATAGAAAGAATGGCTGCTCAACAGGAGCAGGCTAGGTTAGCTACATTGGCAGCTGCTCAAGTGCATCAACATAATATTGATAACCCAGGTCGTGCAACAAATCCTGATGATGAGGACCTGGGCGATGAGGAGCTACTAAACCCACGACATACTACTGAGGTGGCGACACCCATGCAGAGGAGAGATCGTCAAGCGCGATTGAGGCCTGATCGCCGAGCTGTGCAGATTTTTTTTGATGATGATGATGACTATTTGGATGAAGCTGGTGCCACAGGAGCCATTATTCTGCCACCCTTGGCACCTGGAGCAAAGTTCAATATCACTAGCACCATGATTCAGCTTTTGCAACTCAAGGGATTATTTGGTGGACTAGCAGGCGATGATCCGAATATGCATCTGATCAACTTTATTTCTACATGCAAGTCATTTGACAATCCCGGCGTTGGTCAGAATGCAATTCGATTATGCTTATTTCCATTGTCTCTGTTTGGGGAGGCAACTCTATGGTTGAATGGGCTAACTCTTGATTCTATTACTAATTGGAGGCAATTGAAAGACGCGTTCCTAGAAAGATTCTTTCCGCCATCCAAAAGAGCACAGTTGAGAGATGAGATCACCAATTTTTGACAGCTTCCAACTGAAGCTCTCCACGAAACATGGGAGAGGTTCAAGACGAAGCTTATGCGGTCCCCAAATCACCATATGACCAATGTCCACTTGATGGAGATATTATACAGATCTTTGAATTCTGTGACTAAGCCAGTGGTAGATAATGCAGAAGGTGGATCATTTATGGACCTCACCTTTGTACAGGCAAGTGATATGCTAGACTTGATGACAAAGCAAAGTAGAGCTTGGTATACCAGGGATTCTGAGGTAGCAAGCTCTACTGTATCTTTTGGCATGACTATAGAGCAGAGGCGAAGACAAGAGGATCCTGACCAAGACATGGCTCACATAAAAATGCAGATGGATCTTCTTACAAAGCATCTATTATAAGGGAAGACCGAAAAAGTCAAAGATGTTGCATCAAAAGGAAGAGAGGAATCCAATTTCGAGGAAGAAGCCAACTACTTGAACAATCAGGGGGGTTTCCGAGGCAATGCCCAAGGAAACCAAGGTCGGAACTATTATGATAATTCAGGATATAAGGACCGTGATCAAGGTAGTTGGAAGGATAAGACTGACAGGAATGGTTTGTATATTCCTCCTGGAAGACGTGACGCCGCTGCATCTGGTTCTGGAAATATGTCAATGGAAGATATGATGGATAAACTATTGAAAGGAGTAGAGGCAACTAATACGAGAGTGAATGAGGTGAAGAACGACTTGTCCTCAATGAAGCAATTGGTTGACTCGCATTCCACTTTAATAAAACAGCTGGAGCAATAATTGAGTCAATTATCTGCGGCATTTAACCAAAGAAAGGCTGGAACGCTACCGAGCAACACTGTTCAAAATCCAAGGAAAGAGGGATCATGCATGGCTATTTCTACCAGGAGCGAAAGTGCAGATTCTGAAGAAGCCGATGATGGTGTTTGTGACGTCACTCCAAGATGCATGCAGCCTGAAAAGATGGGAAATCGGAAGCAAAACGCAAAGAAAGTGGTGGAGAAAACTATTCCCCTTCCACCACCACCTTTTCCTCAAAGATTAAAGAAAAAAGCAGATGATACAAGGTTCAATAAATTCATGACGATGTTAAAACAGCTGACCATTAATGTTCCATTGGTTGAGGCACTGGAACAGATGCCTGGGTACGCTAAATTCATGAAGGACCTTTTAACAAAGAAGCGGGCAGTAAGCTATGAACCGACAGATAATATTCATCATTGCAGTGTAATTGCCATAAGGTCCTTAGTACAGAAAAAGGCAGACCCTGGTTCTTTCACTATTCCTTGCACGGTTGGATCTATGAATTTTGCTAAAGCATTATGCAATTTAGGAGCCAGTATTAATTTGATGCCACTATCCGTCTACAGAAAATTGGGGTTGGGTGACCCTACTCCAACCAATATGCGGCTCGTGATGGCAGATAGGTCGGTAAAACGACCTGTGGGTATCTTGAATGATGTGTTGGTGAAGGTGTCTACCTTCATTTTTCCTGCAGACTTTGTGATTTTGGATTGCGAGGTGAATTCTGAAGTTCCCATAATCTTGGAACGTCCTTTCCTTGCAACAGGAAGTGTGCTTATTGACATAAGAGCAAATGAGCTTTTATTTCGGTTGAATGACGAAGTGGTCCGCTTTGATATATGCAAAGCAATGAAGCAGCCCAACAATATGAATGTGTTCTCTATAGCTGATGTTCATTATGAGGATTCGAAAGAAATATCTGTAGAGAAATAGCTTACTGTTGAGCCATATCTGCTGCGCTGGTGAATGTTGAGCATGAGGACGATGGAGATTATAAAGAAACTATATGTGCTCTAAAAGAAATAGGGTCATATTCTCATGCTCCTAAGAAGTTGGACCTTGATCTTACAAATCAACCTTCACAAACAGCGAAGACTTCCATTGTAGAGCCACCAATGCTAGAATCGAAAGAGCTCCCTAATAAGCTAAGGTATACGTTCTTGGGATATGAAAATACACTTCCGGAGAGTGTTGCGGATGATTTAAGTGAACAATATGTATAGGCTTTCATCTCAACTCTGATGAGGTACAAGAGAGCTATGGGTAGGAAGATTGATGATATAATTGGTATCCCTCCTAGGATATGTATGCACAAGAGTCATCTCGAACAAGATTACATACCTATAAGTAAGTATCAACGTCGTCTGAATCCATTCAGAAAACGATGCCCCATCTATCTCGATGAAGTCTAAGTAATCGAGGTAACTATGTCGTGCCGCGACAATAAATCAAGCGCTACATGGGAGGCAACCCATGGTTTTTAATCGTTTTGTTTTTTTGGAGTTTGTTTTTATAGTCGAGCCACGACCAAAACTAAGGCGCTTGATGGGAGGAAACCCATCGTTCTAAACATTTTTGTTGTTTTTGAGTAAGTGTAGGTGCAAGATGTATAAGGAAGGAGGTTGGTCTTGAATTTTGATTTGGAAGCGGTGCATGTCGAAGGTGGTAAGTTAGGAATAAAGAAGCAAAAGGCTATGGGTTAGGCATTGCCTATGAAAATATAGGCAAAGAACAAGGCAAGGCCTATGTAAATCTAGGCCACGAACAAGGCAAGGCCTATGCTATGGCATAAGCTCTCGGATTCTAGAGTGCCATAGCATAGGCGCCGCCTATGCTCAACAATGCCATAGCATAGGCGCCGCCTATGCAAAAGCCTTCTGCTCAACTAGGCAAAGCATTAGGCATGGCATATGCTATGGCCTTCTGCTCAACTAGGCAAAGCTAAAGGCGCTGCCTATGGTCACTTTTGGTCTCCAAATCCGATTCCAAATGGGTCAAAACCCGACCCAAACTTGTCCTATAAATAAGAACTTCATCCTTAAGACAAAGTCACATTGTTTACTCAATCTAAGCACCGCCTACCCTTCAAAAATCTCTCAAAACTTTTCTTTTTGCTCATCTAACCTTGCAAGATCATATTCCGAATACATCACCAAGTAAGTTCTTCTTTTATATTACATAAGTACTATGCTTATAATGATTCGTTAGATCTTGAATTGGTGTTGGTAATTTGAATGTGCTTGGTTTGTTATGATACATCTAATTGAGTGAAAGAATACATGTAGGTGTTCTTGACTTGGTTCCAACTTGTATTTGATTTTGATACACTGTCATACTTTTGCTGAGTCGACATGGGGAAGTTAAATTGCATAATCTTAAAAATTGAATGCTTGAATGTTTGAATGACTCATTCATCATGATTGAATACTAGCATGAGATGTTGTGATTATTTCTATACCATAAACTTGATTCAACACCTACATGGTAGTCTTGTTCCAAAAATACATTTATCCAAACCATAAAGGATGGTTAAGATTACATGATATAGAGTTGAAAAGAATAGTTAAAGACAACATGCAAGTATGAATGTGCTGAACATATTGTTGGAACATATCGCCTATATGTATGTCGATGAAATCTGAGTAATCGACATCACACACTTAATTAGTTTGTACAAACAAATTAAGTGTGGGCTGGTGCCACTATAGTCTGTTTGTCGATTATATCTTCCGAGATGAGCTAACATGAATTTCAGGTAGAATGGCACCAAAAAGGACGACAAGGAAAAGAAAAAGAGACCACCTCACAGAAAGGTAAGAAAAGAGGAACAAAAGAGAAAGTTGAATCCTCCTCGCTGCAAATACCTCGACGCACTCTTGGAATCAGGTTTTTCTTATTTATTTTCCACTGAGGACAGTGTGTCCCGTCTAAGTGTGGGGTGCTGGTATTTGTATGCTGTATTTCTTTGCCTACCTACATTTATTTATTTGATTTTTAGTAGTAGTTAAATTTTCAAAAAATTTTAGAGTTTGATACATAAAATTGTTCTGATAGGCGGCATGGTATTATGACCAGAGTTTGTGCTAAGATCATTACGATTGAGATGTTTAGGCTCTAATTGTGACTCACTATGTGATAATTGTATGGTTCAGTTCCTTCATCTGTTGGGTCAAGAGTCTATACTACTCCCAATAAAGTTGACCATGTGCCTTGTGTGTGTGAGATAATAGTATATTCTGTGTTTGTGGCTGATGCTAGAACTTGCCTGGTATGTATGTAAAGCGAAATATAGAATGCGAGTTTAGGAGATGATTTAGGCATTTCTTTGCCAACCTGTGATTGTTTACCTTCGTTTTATCTACCCATGGACATCATCCTAGATAACCCCCTTTGAGCCTTTAGCCTATTTTCTTTGACAGCCTCATATGTAAGCCTAATCCATTTTTTTAAGACCATAATTTGATCCAAATTCCTAAGTTCTTTAAAATTGTAAAGTCATGTGACAACATAAGAGGAAATTGGGTGAGAGTAGTGCCTGAGAATGTATTGGTACTTGAATTTGTTATGAAAAAGAGTGGCTATCATAGAGGTGTGCTATAAAAAAAAGAGAAGAGAGAAAAATGAAAAGAAAAATAAAAAGTTAATTTTGTTCAAAATTGAATAACAAAAGAGGTGAGAAGGGGTGGTAGATAAAAGAAAAGTAGAGAAGTTGTTTAAAAGAAAGTGTTAATGGCATAATGTGATGTATTAAAGCGCTTAGGAACATAGTCACTATTTCTGGCCAAAATAGTCCTACCCGTCCCTTAGCCTACATTACAACCTGTAAAAGACCTATTTGATCCTAAGCTTAGCATTCTGATATTTAGTGGAGCATTACACTAAAGGCAAGCCTATGGTCATCAGTTGCAACATATGAATTCTTTGTGAGAGTGAGAGCAAGGATAATCTTATACCCATGTTTGAAATATATACAATACTTATGAGTGATTATGGGTGATATATGGTGAGACACATATGGTTGATGAGTTTTGGGTAGTCGTGTATGATTCTTTGTGCCTTAACTTATGGATACGAATTAACCATCATCACGAGTCTATACCAGAAGTGTAATTGTTTCTAGTAGTGATCAGAAAAACTACTCTTTGTTAATGATTATCGTGCTTGTCTTGATGAATATTTTGTGTTGTTACTGTGAAACCCTAAGTAGATGTTTATATGGACATGATATTTTATTCAAGGACGAACAAAGCTTTAAGTGTGGGGTGTTGATGATAGGCGAATTTACATGCCTAAAGTGCTATATTTTACCCATATTTTAGCTAAGTTTTGAGGACAAATTATATAATTCATGCACTTTTAGTCCTTTTTCCTGTAAGTGAGCTAACAAACATGATTAGCAAGTCTTCAGGTATAAATGATGCAGATTTCAGCATTTTATGGATAACTTGACGCCAAAGAAAGCTTCACGAAAGAAGGAAGGGAAAGCTTGGATGCCAAGGACCAAAAGTGATGCATGGAAAACCTGTCCCGGGCAAAAACAGCATTTCGGAAAACTTTGGGACCAGCAGTAACCTATTAGGATTAGGATAATAATGCAGTAATTTATTAGGATTAGGATAATAATGCAGTAATTTATTAGGATTAGGATAATGATACATTAACCAAGTAGGATTGGGTTAAGTAATTCATTAGCTTAGTAGGAATAGGATATGAGTATTATAAATACCCTATTCTGCTAGAGATTTTGAGGCATTCCTCCATTAGTTACAAACAATTCTCATTCTACTTCTTATTCCACAACTTACAACTCGGATTCTAATTCTTCCATTAATTCTACTTTTTATTCTTCTTCTATTCATCTAATCAATTCTTATTTTTCCACAATAAGACAAACGTTACTTTGCAAGGGAATTCACGCCTAACGCCTACCACACTCTACTACACGAGATCTTTATTGTGGGACAATGATAATGTCTATTATGATTTCCTTTGCACTCATGAGTAGCTAAACTTCTCTATTGGGGTTATGGAAGCCTTATGAGATACTATCTAAGGCTATGAGTTTGTGAATTCGTGACACGTGTATTGCTTATATCATTATTCTCTTCATCTTAATGCAAATTCTTGCGGCTGCAGACGCATAGAATAACGCCAGTATAGCATTAACTTGTTCGAAAGAAAAGTTATATGTCTAGAAAAGAGATAATGTCAAGGTAATAGGGTCCCATCCCCTATTAAAAAGTTAGTGTCGTAACTGGATTAACCTCTTGGAGAATTTGTACCGTTAGATACGCTTTAAGCTCAAAAGAGTTAAAGTGAAATAGTCCTTGTTTAGGTCAAAAGACGCTTGGATTTACCATCGAATACAATTCTCTATAAGCACATACATGTCTGAATTCCGCACAACTCATAGCCAATAGAGACGTACAACTCATAAGGTGGACATAACCCCAACTTATCAATTATCATTGTTTTACATCTTACCAAACATTCTTACTTTTTACTTTGCTATTTTCCGTTTTTAACTTATTACTTTGGTTACATTACTTGCACGACAAAACTCTCCCTTTTTTACGAGACTTGCACTAAAAGTCTAGTAATCTTTGCTTACTTGTTGACCAAGCTATTCCCTGTGGGATCGATACCCAACCCAGTTGGGTTATATATTTGACAATGACCGCTTTACACTCCTACGAGAGCTGTAGTTTGAGCGTTATCAGGTGCCAAGTTCTTTTCTAAGATAAATCTCCGGTCTGGGTACAATCAACTTCAGATTAGGGAGGTGAATATCTCTAAGATGACTTTTCATACTCGGTATGGGCATTTTGTGTTCTTTGTGATGTCATTTGGATTGACTAATGCTCCAGTAGTATTTATGGACTTAATGAATAAGGCGTTTAGATAATATTTGGATCTCTTCTTCATTGTGTTTATTGATGACATTCTAGTTTATTCAAAGAGTGAGATGGATCGAGCTAATCACCTTCATATGGTGTTACAGACCTTAAAGGAATAATAGTTGTATGCCAAGTTTTCTAAGTGTGAGTTTTAATTGAATATTGTGACTTTCTTAGGCCATATTATTTCTAGTGAAGGGATCATGGTGGATCTGTAGAAGGTTGTTGTGGTGAAGAGCTGGCCTAGGCTAACAACTCCATCTGATATTCAGAGCTTCTTGGGTTTAGTGGGTATTATAGGCGGTTTGTGGAAAGCTTTTCTTTAATAGATGCTCCTTTGACTAAGTTGACTCAGAAGAAGGTTAAGTTTTCTTGGTCGGATGCTTGTGAAGGGAGTTTTGAGAATTTAAATCATAAGTTAACTTCGCTCCAATCCTGACCTTGTCAGAAGGCAATAATGGGTTTGTGTTCTATAGCAATGCATCTCGGGTGGGTCTTGGTTGTGTTTTGATGCAGCATGTGAAGGTGATTTCTTGTGCTTCAAGGCAATTGAAGGTATATGAGAGAAATTATGCTACTCATGATTTAGAGTAATTGGTGGTTGTGTTTACTTTGAAAATATGGTGGCATTATTTGTATGGTTTTCACATGGATATCTTTTCTAATCACAAGATTTTTTTAGTACGTGTTCACTCAGAATGAGCTTAATCTCAGGCAGAGAAGGTAGCTTGAGCTTCTCAAGAATTATGATATGAGTCTTCACTACCACTCAGGTAAGACTAATGTAGTTACTGATTCTCTTAGCAGATTATCCATGGGGATTTTGTCTCATACGAAGGAAGGTAAGCAGAAATCGGTAAAGGATATTCACCACTTAGATAATCTTGGAGTTTGTCTCATGGACTCTAAGGATGGTGGTTTGATGGTGCAAGAAGTGGTTAGATCATCTATTGGTGTGAAGATTAAAGAAAAGCAAGTGCTAGATCCTGTCTAAATGAGAATCAAGGGTGATGTTAGTGGGCAAAAGGTAGTGGTGTTTGAGATCAACGATGTTAGTACTTTACGGTACCAAGGGAGGTTGTGTGTTTCTAATGTCGATGGACTGTGACAAAGGGTTTTGGTTAAGGCACATGAGTTGTGCTATATTGTTCATCCCGGCTCGATTAAGATGTATCATAATATCAAGGAGATCTATTGGTGGAATGGCATGAAGAGAGATGTGGCTAATTTCGTAAAAAAGTGTATTATGTATTAACAGGTTAAGGTTGAGCACATGAGTCTAGGAGAACTGTATCAAGAAATTGATTTTCCCAAATAAAAGTGGGAAGTGATCAATATGGACTTTGTTATCGGTCTTTCTCAATCTCATAATAAGTATGATTCGATTTTCATCATTATGAATAGGATTACCAAGTCTGTGCATTTCTTGCTAGTGTGACAACCTTTTCGGCGAAGGATTATATGAGGTTGTATCTTCAGGAGATTGTGAAGTTGCATGGGGTTTCTATTTTGACTATCTCTGATCATGGTACACATTTTATGTCTCACTTCTGGAGGTTTTTCTAGAAAGGGTTGGGGACTAAGGTTAGTCTAAGTACGACTTTTCATCCACAGTCGGATGGGCAAGCGGAGAGAACTATTAAGACATTAGAGGATATGATTCGAGCCTGAGTGATTGACTATGGTGGCAATTAGGTTGAGCATCTACCTTTGGTGGAGTTTGCTTACAATAATAGCTATCATTTTAGTATTGGTATGGCTCCTTCTGAGGCGTTGTATCGTAGGAGGTGTAGATCTCCTATTTGGTGGTTTGAGCTTTGGGAGGCGAACATGTTTTGTCAAGATTTGGTCTGCCAAGTGATGGAGAGGGTCAAGGTGATTTGGGATAGGCTTAAAGCTACCCACATCCAAAAGTCCTATGCGGATGTTAGGCGTAGAGACTTGGAGTTTGAGGTCGGGGATAGGGTGTTCCTCAAGGTGTATCCTATGAAGGGAGTAGTGCGGTTTGGCAAAAATAGGAAACTTAGTCCTCGATTCATTGGTCCTTATGTTATTTTTTGAAGAGTTGACAATTTTGCTTACGAGCTAGAGTTGCCATCTATCTTAAGTTTGGTTCATTCTATCTTTCATGTTTCTATGTTGAGGAAGTGTCTTGGTGATCCTTCTTCGGTTGTTCCATTGGAAGAATTAGGTATTTTGGATTCTCTATCTTATGAAGAGGTCCCGATTGAGATATTAGATAGGAAAGTTTGTTGGTTGTGGACTAAGGATGTGGCTTCGGTTAAGGTTCTATGTCAGAACCATACTGTGGAAGAAGCTCCCTGGTAAGCAGAAGAGGACATGAAGTCCAAGTATTTGCATTTGTTTTCTGCTCCTGGGATTCGTGCGAACGGTATGTGTCTTCAACACATCTTTATTTTTTGAGTTCATTAAAGGAACGATTTACATCTTTGCCTATTTGTTTTCAAACTTTGTTAAAGGGATGTTTGATAATACAAATGACTCTGTGTGTGGTTAGTCCTACCTTGTTCGTCATTCGGGGGTGACTGTTCCTAGTGGGAGAGACTGAAACATCCTGGGTTTTGACCCTTAGAAAATTTTCAGGAATTTTGTTCTTCAGACCCAATACAACTCATGGGTACGAGCCTATGCTGGGGTACGAGTGGTATGGTCCTATCGTATGCTGACCAATGTTAGTTGGTTGGATAATTTTGGTCATTGAAATACGTATGACCTAGGGGTATGAGTCGTGGGAATTGGTACAAGTCATATTAAGGACTTGTATGGTGGAAGATGTTTGATCCTCCTAGTATTTCATTCTGCCAGGGATACGGGTTATGGGTACGGATCGTATGCTGTGGTTATGACTTAGTTGGATGAGTTGTATACTGGACAGTGTTTTATCCAAGGGTTGAGGCTTGGATACGAGTGGTGTGTACCAATCATATAGAATCGTACAACTCGTATGGGTTAGTCGTATCCCTACGAAGGATTTTTAAGGGATTCAAGATATTTCCCTACTTACCCTAACTACGACCCACAACTTCTAATACACTTTGCAAGCTATTTACCCTATTATTCTATTCATTAACACTTAGAAACTATTCCAAAACACTCCATAATTCTCTCACGAGCTTTTGGGGAAAGAAGGCTAGGGTTTCATCTTGTGGATTCTTTGGAGCTTGTCTTGGTGATTTCTTTCTATCAACTCTTCAGTATAAGGCTTGACACTCTTCCCTCATTGTAATTTCAACTAAAGGCATGGTTTATATAATTGATTTCATGGTTTTACCATTTCATGATTATGATTTTCAACAATTATTTTGGGGTTTTGATATTGAATGCTTGGTTATAGTTTCCTATGGTTTTACATATACTTTTATATGCATCAATGATGGATTTGGACGATTGGATTGCATGGTAATGGTTTAATGGTCCTTGGAATTTATTTTTATTACATTATGCCCCCAAGATGTTTGATAAAATGTTTATAAAAATATGTTCATTGCATTGACTTCTTTTAATGGGAATCTTGCATGTTTTATACTTGATAAAGGATTTATAAATGGTTTAAATGGTTTGAAAAGGCTAAATGCTAAATAGTTGTGCTGGTGGAGAACATGAAAGTCTCCTGTAACACCCCAAAATCTGATCCCCGGGATGCCATACAGAGCTCCGAACTACAAGTGGTCTTAAGATAACCCTGGCTTCCTTTTCTAAATCTAAACCTCAAAATAGGGGGAAAATATAAATGAAAAATCATAATATATGTGGAAAATTGTCTGAATCATCTGGGTATATCTGAATCATACTAATCTCAAAAGTCTGATAAAGTAAATACTGGAAATCTTAGTACAAAAATAAAAATTTGAATACTAAATCTGGTAGTCCGACAACCCTCTACTATCTTAATCCAGACAGTCACGGGGACAGGCCCCAGCTGACTCAAACTATCTGAAATAAAATGAAAAACATATGCTAATAAACTAAAAGTGTGAACAACTAAGTCTCCGAACTATGAGGACACACCAACTACAGGAATGTAGAATAGATGCTCGAAGATCACTCACGCTGCTGAGATTGAGAACCTGAACCTACATTATGAGACAATGTAGCACATAGACATATATATGAATCAGTACTTTGAGGATGTACAGAGTATATGGGGGTGCATGCAATAAGTAAACAATATCATCATAGTTTATAAAATCATGCATGCTAAATGTAAATGACTCACACAAACTTGAGTTATCTTAATTCTGAAAATCATAATCATAATTGATAAGACATATAACATAAATCTTATGAGCCATTACACTTAGTTCTGAAGTCTATAAAATAGCTTATCTTAGGGATTAAAATGTTAAGACCATAACTTCCAAAACATATGTTTTTATCTTAAATCTTTAAATCAATAGACTGTTGAAGAGTGAGGGACATCTGTTGGGATGTTTTTTTAACGAACATACACCATGTGAGCATCCATAGAGTCTTATGTATGTCCCCCATTAGGTAGGGTTGTTCTTCCCTTACCATCGGAATAAAAATTCTATCTTAAGTGATCACAATCTGAGTCACCCACGTAGAATTGGGAATAAATCTGAATCCTACGTTGGCACGTAGTTCTGGGGTATGAAATTGTAGTAACCTACCCATTTCGGTGCTAAATACTACTCTCATTCTTATTCTCAAGATCTTAAGAAATCCACTTCAAAAATAGTACAAGGGTTTACAATACAACCAATTATTCTTTTCTTTCTTTAAATTTCAAATTATCTGAACAAAGTGGATTCTTATCTTAGCTTAGGACCAAAAGGTCAAATCTTTATCAAAATCTATGAATAATCTTATCTGAGGGTGCTCATGGCACAAATAATCTCGAAATAACAATCTTAAATTAGGGATTAGAGACCCATGTAAATCTTATGTTAAAACATCTTAAAATTCATGCTTGATGATTTAAAAACTCATAATTCATAATAAAATCTAGAAATTTCTGCATAATGCATAGAAATATGAATATAGTCATGTAATTCAACTTATAAATCATGGAAAATCTCATAATCTTGCAAATTATGATAATGGGTATAAACCCTAACGTTAATTTCATGGAAAATCTCATAAATTGTAGTAAATTTGTAATTAAAATAAAGTTTTGGGAACAAGGATGATAGAATTATCCTTGTTCAAACCCCACATACCTTAAATTGATGATCTTTGATGAGAAACTCGAATCTTGGATTCCTATTGATGCTTTGGAGATGAATTCTTGTATTGGGAATCCTTAGTCTTGAATTTTCTTGGAAAATTAATGGAGAAATTTGAGTTTCTTGGAGAAGGAGCTTTTTGATTTTTAGGTTTTTTGTTTTCGAAAAGAATGGTTAATAAAGAGCATAAAGTGCTTGAAATGTGGTTAATCTTTTGTTTTTGGATGGATTGGGGGGTTGGAGATTTACCAAAATACCCCCTTTAAATATTTATACAAAACTGGAAAACATATATTTTCCCGATCTGAGTGGCCACCGCGACGCATCACTATCGCGGTGCCTCACTAAAAATCGATGAATGGAAAATGGGCAAACTCCGCAACATGGAGACATCACGGTGCCCCTTTCGAATGCTATTTTGGCATATGGTGTGACGCGCCATTATGGTGATGGACCTCTACAAATTGACAAATGGAAAATTGACCCTCTCCACGACGCCCTAATATCGTGAAAAGCCACTGGAATGGGACAATTGAAAATTTACACTGATCGCAATGCTCTAAGGGTCCAAACAATGGGTTTTTACGACTAGAACTTAAAATAGACATAACTTCTTACACGGTTATCGGATTTAAGTGAATCTTATATCGCTGGAAAGCTAATTCAATTTCTTACACAATAAAAATTATAAATCTAAGGAATTCCATGCAAAATCAATAGTATTGGTTTTGGAAACTATCCCTTAATATTCTAGGGACTAATTTAAGCTAGGAAAAGTGCGGGGTATTACAATATCTCCCCCTTGGGAACATTCGTCCTCGAATGTGGCTAGTTAAGCTGAAATTTCTGAGGAATCTCAGAATATAAGGTAGCATGCACAACTGAAATAAATTGCGAGTCTGAATCTAAATCATTCTAAGCTTTTGTGTAATTTTGTAAGTGCACGAACTTACGTGAGGACAACTATATAGGTGAATATATGAGTAGAAAAGAACTGTATGAATGAAGAGTTTTACCTTCGGCTAAATCTGAGTTTGAGGAGAAAAGGTGAAGGTACTTGGATATCATATCTACTTTTTCTTCCCAAGTGGCACCCTCAACAGACTGATTTTTTGCCAAAGAACTTTAACCAATGGAACTTCTTTGTTCCTTAGTCTATGAATCTAATGATCTAATATCCCGACTGAAATCTCTTCGTAAGAAAGAATATTCTAAATATCTGAGATTTCTAAAGGAACTACAATAGTGGAGCCACCGATACTCTTATTAAGCATAGAGACATAGAATACAAGATGAGCGACTGAGAAGTCTGCAGGCAACTCAAGCTCATAAGCTACTCTCCCAACACGACTCAGAATTCTAAAAGGGTCAACATATCGGGGACCGAGTTTCCTCTTCTTGCCAAATCTCTTCACCCCTTTCATGGGTAAAATCTTTAGATACACTAAATCACCATCTTCAAACTCGAGGTCCCTTCTTTTCACATCTGCATAGGATTTTTGGTGACTCTAGGCTATTTTTAATTTTTCTCTAATCTACTTAACTTTTTCCATAGCTTCAAACATTGCATCAAGTCCAACCAAAGCGGCCTCATCCATCTTGAACCAAACTATGGGTGATCTACATCTCCTCCCATAAAATTCCTCAAACGGGGCCATCGGTATACTAGAATGATAACTGTTATTATAAGCACACTTAATCAATGGAAAATGCTCATCCTAACTAACCCTTGAAATCAAGAGGTTATACCCTCAAAATATCTTCTAGATTTTTTATGGTCCCCTCTACTTGACCATCTGTCTGAGGGTGGAAAGCTGAGCTAAGATGGACTTGGGTACCAAGACACTTCTGAAAAACTCTCAAAAACTGAGAAGTAAACTGAGTACCCTTATCTGAGATGATAGATAAGGGAACCCTATGCAATCTAACTAACTCTCGAATATATAACTTAGCATAATCCTCAGATGTTTAAGATGTGTGAACTGGCAAGAAATGCGCTAACTTAGTCAATCTATCTACAATAACCAAAATCGAATCATGATAACATCGCGATGGGGGTAAATCAGTCACAAAATCTGTATTCACCTTTTCCCACTTCCAAGTGGGGATACCAAACTCTTGCAACGTATCACCAGGTATTTGGTTCTCCACCTTAACCTACTAACAAGTTGTACTCTTTGCTACAAACTTTTCTATATCTCTCTTCATTCCACTCTACCAATAGATTTCTCATAATTCGCAGTATATCTTGGTAGCTCCTGGATGGATAGAATAATGCGCACCATGTGCCTCAGCTATAATTCTCTGTCTCAACTCATCAACATAAGGCACACATAATTTATTCTGGTATCTCAACACGCCATCTCCCCCTTGGGAGAAAACCTCTACTTTTTGGTCTTTAACCGACTCCTTCAGTTTGACCAAACTAAAATCCTTATCTAGTTTCTCCCTTACTACCCAAACTAGAGAAGATTCGAAACTACTCTCAACCCAAAAATTCCCTTCAGCTGACTCAACCAACCTAACACATAATCTACCCTAACGCTGAACTTCTCGAGCTAACTTTTTCTTATCATTCTCCACATGAGCAACACTGCCCATAGACAACCTACTAAGGGCGTCTGCTACTGCATTGGCCTTACCCGGATGATACAAGACACTCATATCATAATCCTTCAACAGCTCCAACCACCTTCTCTGATGGAGATTCAACTCCCTCTGAGTAAACACATATTGCAAACTTTTATGGTTCGTGAACACATCAACATGAACACCATACATATAATGTCTCTATAGTTTCAAATCAAACACCACAGCAGTTAATTCCAGATCATTGGTTGGGTAGTTCTTTTCATAAGGCTTAAACTGTCTAGAGGCATAGGCTATGACCTTACCTCTCTACATCAACACATAACCCACAAAGCCATCGGTACCATCAGGTAATGCTAGAATTAGGGATGAAGTGAGTCGTGTCTTCAAATCCTGAAAACTCTTCTTGAAAGAATATGACCACTCAAAGACTGGATCATCTGGGAACTTAAATTTCACCACACGGGTGCGACAGGCTGTAGAATCATAACAAGAATGGATCCAATCCATACCAAGGATAAGATCAAAGTCAAACATATCTAACTCTATTAGGTCTACTAATATGACTTTATGAAGGATGGTGATAGGACATTTCTTGTATATTTACTTAGCAATAACTGACTCTCCTACTGGAATAGAAACCAAGAAAGGCTTAGGGATCTTTTTTCAATTTATCTCAAAATTTACTGCAACTAATAGGGTAACATAAGAGAAACTCAACCCAGGGTCTAACAACACATAAACATCAAAATAAAAGATGCGAAGCATACCAATTACAACATCATGTGAATTGTCCTTCTCCTGATGGGATGGTAAAGCATAAACTGGTTCTGGCACTGACGCCACCGGTACTAGACGATGCATCCTAAGGAGAAGATGGGTGACCTAGATGAGCTAGTGCAGTATTTTCCTGAGTTTGAGGATGAACATTTCTATTCCCCCTCCTAGCATGTGGGCACTCTTTGATTCTGTGACCTGGCTGTCCATAACCATAACAAACTTTCTAACCCAACACATATTCACCTCTATGATTCTTACCATACTTAGCACATGAAAGATGATTAGGTCTATTACTCATACTATTCTAAGACCTGGACATAGAAGACTTACCCCACTGATCTTGCCTATTTTTGGGTGCAGGAGCACTAGCTGAAAAAGGTGCAGGCATAGATGAACAATTTTGAAACTGCAAACAATTTCCTCCTACAGGCCTATTCTGACCATAGTCAAATTGCTCTATTCTATCCCTCTTATTTGCTCTCTCTCTTTCCTTCCTTTTTTTTTCTCAATCTACTGATCGTGCATTATTAATATAGGAAGATTCATGTCTCTAATGGGTATGGAAATCCTACACCCCTTAACTACCAACCCAAACACACCGATCACAAACTTACTCGTTCTTGACCTAGGGTCATCCATCTATTCAGGGGCATACTTAGACAATTGGTTGAACTTGAGGAAATACTCTTTAACTATTATTGAGCCTTGCCTTAAGTTCATGAACTGTTCTATCTTACCTTCCCTCATCTTACATGTGAAAAACTTGTCTAAGAATGCATTCTAAAAAATATGCCAAGTTATGGGGGGCTTCATTCTCCCCTCTACATTTCTTCCACATCACCACCCAATCATACGCAACATCTTTCAGCCTATAGGATGTCAATTCTATACTTTTCTCTCAAAAATATGAATAATTTGGGTGATCTTCATAACCTCATCTAGATAAAACTATGGCTCCTCACCTGCCTTCGACCCAAAGAATTTTGGTGGATTCATCCTCATAAAATTTTGGATTCTGGCTGTGGCTAAGTCCCTATCCTGCTGAGGTAGGACCACAACCTAATGGTTACCCTGAATATTGCTGTCACAACTTGGGCTAGCGCCTAAAATATAGCCCAAAACTCTATATATAACATGTTCTCATTCAAAGGATCTGCGGGCTGAGGTGGCTGGTTATTATTTCTGCAAGCGTTAGCTCGATGAGGAGGCATTTTCTATCACATAAAAGCATGACATAGAAGTAGATAGAGACAATGAGTGCATGATAGATCATGAAAGAAAAGATGATTTCCTAATATACTTCATAGCATTTTGCTCATAGATGTGGTACGCTTCACATCGCTGATCAAGACTCTATGTAACGTGGCTTGTTTGACTCCCTAGGACTTTCTACACGTTAGGCTTTGATACCAAGTTTTTAACGTCCCAAAATCTGATTGCTGGGATGCCATACGGTGATCCAAACTACAAGTAGTCCTGAGCTAACCCTGGCTGCCTTTTCTAAATCTAAACCTCAAAGTAGGGGAAAAATATAAATGAAAAATCATAATATATGCAGAAAACTGCCTGAATCATTTGGGTATATCCGTATCATACTAATCTCAAAAGTCTGATAAAGTAAATATTAGTAATATGAGTACTAAAATAAAAATTTGAATACTAAATCTGGTAGTACGACAAGCCTCTACTATCTAAATCTAGAGAGTCACTAGGAGAGGCCCCAGCTGACTTGAATTATCTAAAATAAAATAAGAAATATCTGCTAATAAACTGAAAGTGTGAACAACTAAGTCCCCGAACTCTCAAGACTCACCAACTGCAGGAATGTAGAAGAGATACTCAAATATGACTCACGTTGCTGAGATTGAGTACCTGAACCTATATTATGAGACAATGTAGCACATAGACATATATGTGGATCAATACTTTGAGAATGTACTGAGTATATGGGGGTGCATGCAATAAGTAAACAATATCATCACAGTTATAAAATCATGCATGCTAAATGTAAATGACTCACACAGGCTTGAGTAATCAGAATTCTGAAAATCATAATCATAATTGATAAGACATATAACATAAATCTTGTGAGCCATTACACCTAGTTCTAAAGTCTGTAAAGTAGCTTATCTTAGGGATTAAATTCTTAAGACCATAACTTCTAAAACATATGCTTTTATCTTGAATCTTTAAATCAATAAAATGTTGAATAGTGGGGGGCATTTGTTGGGAGGTTCTTCTAACCGACATACACCATGTGGGAATCTATAGAGTCCCACGTCTGCCCCTGTTAGGTAGGGCTGTTCTACCTTTACCATCGGAATAGAACTTCTATCTTATGTGATCACAATCTGAGTCATCCACGTAGAAGTGAGAATAAATATGAATCGAACATTAGCACGTAGTTCTGGGGTATGAAACCGTATTAACCAACAAATATCGGTGCTAAATACTACTCCTATTCTTATTCTCAAGATCTTAAAAAAACTACTTCAAAAATAGCACAAGGGTTCACAAGAAAATCAATTATGCTTTTCTTTTTTTAAATCTCAAGTTATCTTAACAAAGTGGATTCTTATCTTAGCTTAGGACCAAAAGGTCAAATCTTTATCAAACTTTTTGAATAATTTTATCTGAGGGTGCTCATGGCACAAATATTCTCAAAATAACAATCTTAAATTGGGGCTTAGCGACCCATGCATCAATCTCATGTTAAAAATCTTAAAATTCATGCTTGATAATTTAAACACACATAATTCATAATAAAATTTGGAAATTTCTGCATAATGCATAGATATATGAATATAGTCATGTAATTCAACTTTTAAATCATGGGAAATATCATAATGTTGCAAATAATGATAATGGGCATAAACCCTAACTTTAATTTCATGGGAAATCTCATAAATTATAGTTAATTTATAATTTAATAAAGTTTTGGGCACAAGGATGAAAGAATTATCCTTGTTCAAATCCCACATACCATAAATTGATGTTATTTGATGAGAAACTCAAATCTTGGATTCCTATTGATGCTTTGGAGATGAATTCTTGTATTGGGAATCCTTAGTCTTGAATTTCCTTGGAAAATTTATGGAGGAATTTGGGTTTCTTGGAGAAGGAGCTTTTTTTATTTTTAGGGTTTTGTTTGTGAAAAGAATGATGAATAAAGAGCATAAAGTGCATGAAATATGGTTAATCTTTTGTTTATGGACGGATAGAGGGGTTTGAGATTTACCTAAATACCCCCTTTAAATATTTATATGAAACTGGAAAACGTATATTTTCTTGATCTGGGTGGCCACCAGGATGCACCACTATTGTGGTGGTTCACTGGTAATCAATGAATGGAAACTGGGCAGACTACGCGACGCGGAGACATCGTGGTGCCCCTTTGGAATGCCATTTTGGCATATAGCGTTACACGTCATTATCACACTGGACATCTAGAAATTAACAAATAGGAAATTGACCCTCTCTGTGATGCACCAATATCACAGAAGGCCACTAGAATGGGACAATTAGAAATTTACACTGATCCGCGACACGCTAAGGGTCCAAATGATAGTGTCTTGTGATTGGAACTTAAAATATCCACAACTTCTTACTTGGTTATTGGATTTAGATGAATCTTATATCGTTGGAAAGCTAATTCAATTTTCTATGCAATGAAAAGTCTAAATCCAAGGAATTCTATGAAATATAAATAATATTCATTTTGGAAGCTATCCCTTAACATTCTAGGGACAAATTTAAGCTAGGAAAAGTGTGGGGTATTACATCTCCCAAGTGGATTTAATATGGTAATTTGAAGGGCACCTAAGGTCCCCTTAACCTAAATATTTTGGCTATGGATATTACTTGTAAGTTACGGGTGGTATGACGATACCACAAATATTGGCCTTGGTTAATACATGGATAATGGGTTGGTTATTTGGAAACTGGTTTTAATTGGGCATTAATGGCAGGATGTGTAGCAAAGTCATCAAAGGTGGCAGTCCTAGGAGGGAGGAGACAAAAATCGGAAACTCAAATTTACTGATATGAGGTGTCTTGATGACTGTGTGTGTGTGACATTTTATATTGAGGGATGTACATGGGATATTATCTGGTCGTAAGGCTACACACACTGGACCCTTTTAATAGGGGGAGCAGAACCCATTGGCCCATAGGTGGTTAGTATGAAAAAGCTACACAACCCAAGTATAAAAGTTTTAAATGCATGCTAAACTCGATTTCCTTTCCCAGCATTTATATATGTATGGGTGTATACATTATGGATAGTTTTACTTGGTTTTATAACTGGCATTATTTTACCCTTATCCTGAGATTCATGCTAGAGGTCACTCGTTAACCCCATCTACTGGCGGTTGTAAACCCACACTATGCAGGAACCAGCCATTCAACTCCTCCTACATAGTGATTGACTTGAGGATAATATTTGGACTGAAGTGGTGAGTTCCATACTTTCAAAAAGCATTATTTTATGTTATGGTCATTGTTAGACATTTTGACTTTTTTTTGGCATTGGTTTTGGCCATGGTTGGGGGCATGTCCTAACCGGATTTATTTACTCTTTTGGATAAAAACATTATGGTACTTTTGGGGGTTGGTATGGGTGGGATCAATATTTGTGTTTGCCTTGGAATAGGTATTGGTGTTAGGGGTTACACCCTTGGATGATATTGATGCTTGTTCTGTCCTATTATAATATGAGATTAATCATATTATACTTTGGTATTCTCTTTGTTTGTGGCCTAGTTTATGGCTTATGGTTTGGTTTGGTATGGTTGGGCTATTGGTGGGGTACTGTTAGACTCAGTTGGGTCGATCACGATTGTAATCCTATCCTAGAATATTAATGAGAACATTAATGCTATCTTGTTATATGTTCAAAATTTAGCCTACATAAGGCTGGATATAGATGGTTGGGTTAGGTAACAGGGGGCGGTCCCCGGTCCTGGTTGGACATAGGATGCCTATTACAACAAGGCCCTTGGTCGTGTCATGTTAAGCTGGTATTAGAGCCAGGTCATGGTGAACTGGGAAGTCCGCAAAGCCATGTTGAGTAGAGTCTTTTTTATGGGTGTGAAAATCACCACACTAATAAGAAAGAGGTTGCAAGACATTTAGAAATGTTTCACTTTCTTGGTATTCTATCTTTAAGCTTGAGTTCTCAATCTCAAAATCTCCTCTAATCCTTATTTTTTTATCTTTCAAATCATTTCTCCTAGATCTGGAACACAAAGAAATTCTTCCATCCCATTGGGGGATAATGCTGAAGGGGTACGTCCTACATCTGGAATACTTCTTTAATCTCATGGTCCTATTTCTGTTGGTGCTAGAGATCCTCCTATCCTGACTAGTTCTCCTCAGGTTCCTCAGGGCAACGTGAAGAACACAAAATTTCATCAGTCTATCTATGTTATTGCCCAATTAGTTATTTCTCAGGTTGAGCGGGGTACGGCTGGTGCTTTTTTTGCTGAGGCCACGAAGGTTGGTCAATTTATAAAGATGGGTCCTCCAACTTTTAATATAGTGAAGGTGGAGGAGAATCCATAAGTCTTCTTGGATGAGATGGAAAAGATCTTCCGGTTGATGCATGATACTAATATAGAGGAGGTTAACTTTATAGCTTATCAGCTCAAGGATGTTGCTTATTAGTGGTATGAAGTATGGGATAGGGATAGAGGTGATATGGAAGAGGAAGGGTTCTGGGAGTCCTTTTCTAATGCCTTCTTAGATTGGTTCTTTCCTCAAGAATTGAGGAAAGCTAAACTAAAGAAATTTGTAAACCTCAGGTAAGGAGGGATGTCAGTAAAGGAATATGATTTGAAGTTCTATCAGCTATCAAGGTATGCTCCTAATTTAGTGGCTGATATGAGGTCACGAATAAGGAAGTTTGCTTCTGGCTTAAATAGAGATTTGATTCTAGAGAACAAGACTGCCTTGCTGATTAAAGATATGGACATCTCGAGGTTGTCTATTCATATGCAGCAGGTTAAGGATGAAAAGAGAAAGTAGACAGAGTTTGGGGATAGTAGGGAAAGAGGGGCAAACATTTTGATTAGGAAGATGCTCAGTCTCTGGGTGGTTGAGATGGTGGCAAGTGGAAGAAAAATAAGTAGAGGAGTTCTGGCTCTTTTTCTGCTAGTGCTCCATACCTATTGGGAAACAGGTAGAGGTGTCAAAATAAACCCAAATTGAGTTGACCCGCTTAACCCACCCAATAGTTAATGGAGTGAGTTCAAGATAATTTACTATTGGGTAAAATCTCAACCCATTAAGTCTCAACCCATTCTAAAATTGGGTTCAAATGAGCCAAATTCAATCTCCAATTCAAACCCATTTAATAGAAAAACAATTTTCTTAAAGAAATTAGAAAAACAAGCGACAATGCATCCTCTCACTCTCAAAATGACCCACCTCACCTCACTCTAACCCCACTACATCCCCAACTTACCCCACCCCTACTCTGCTCCTTTAAATATAGTAATTTTATTTCTTAGAAAGCTTTTTATAATTTTTCCCCCATCCCCATCCCTACCTCGAACCCCCACCCCCACCTCTACACTAAAAAAATAATTTTTTTATATTTTTTTAAAAATAAATTAAAAATATTTTCTTATCTCATGATCAAAATCCTACCCTCCCCCTTCACTGCATCCCCTACCCTTCTACTCCTCCTACTTTGTGATCATATTTGGGATCAGCTATTGTATTGAACTAGCAATCTTTCATAGTTCGAAAAGTATCTATTTCATATTATGGATTATGTTATGTAATTTTGTCTTTCATAGACTTGGTTTATGAATATGTCAGGAGCATGTCCCAACTAGGTACTCTTCGGTTTGGTTTAGCATCTTTGTATGGACAACTATTAACTTGGGTATGGAATTATCATGTTTTACATATATAAATATACATTGTGTTATTATTTTGATTTTGGTTTATGGTTTGTTATGGTTTTGTGGTTGGCTTGGATGATGGGTTTCAGTTATTTGATGGGTTGACTTGGTTGGGTTAGCCTCAAATTTAGGCCTATGCCACAGTCACCATATTGTTAATATGTTATCTTGTTATATGTTTAGAGTCCATCCGACTCAGGATATATATTGGTCGATTGGGTTAGGTATCGGGGGCAGTCTCTGGTCTCAGTTGGATTTGAGATTGCCCATTATGACAAGGCCCCAATTCGGGTTGTGTTAAGTTGGTATCAGAGCTTTAGTTTTCAATGTCAGGGGGGAGTTCACAAAGCCCTGTCGAGTAGAGTCTTACTAATGAGTGTGTTGTGCACCACACTTATAATCAGGAGGTTATAAGGCATTTAAAAATGTTTCACTTTCTTGTTGTTCTACTTTTCGGCTATGGAGTATAAGGTCATGAGCCTTTCTCTAAATTTTTCTTGGTTTATTTTTCTGATCATGTCCTCTCAATGATCTAAAGTCCATGGAAACTCACCTATCCCACTCTAGGACAATATGGATAGATCCAGTCTAACTAATGGGGCAAAGACTCAGTCAAGGGTTGCATTCTTTGGTTTTTCTCATGGAGTCTACCGGTCTTCTCTGACTTTATTTCATAAGATGGAACTCATTCTCAGTCACCTCAAGAAGACGTTACGAATGCTGAGATTTAATATTCTATTAATCTATTAACCCAGATAGTGACAACTCTGTCATACTAATCTACAAGGTCGAGAAATAGGCAAGGTAAGAGGGTCTTAATCCTAACTCCCATTCTATGGCTTGTGCTCCCTACCCAAATCTATTAGGAGGCAAGTGTTCTTAGATTGGTAATGATTCTAGGGCATAAGGTGCCCAATCTTAGGCTAGTAGAGCCTAATTCGCATTATCCTACCCTCTTTATAGATTTTATGGTCAATCACACCATGGTTGTTGTGAGGAAAGAATAAATTACTATTTTAGTTATGGTCAATTGGGTCACATACAATGGGAATATCCCATAAGGATTACCGCTTGAGCAAATAGGATATCAATTGCTACTTCCCTAGATCTTGCACCAATGGGTGTGACTTTGGGTTTTTTCTCTGGTCAGGATCATCTTAATATTCTCACTATCCCTTGAGAGTCTGGGGCATCTTCTGATGTCGACATAGGTATGTTGAAAACTCCTTTATTTATGGTTTGAATTGTTTACTTGGTTCGGGGTCCCCTTTCTTTTGTGACCCTATTTGTGTCTGTGTATTTTGGTTTTAGTCCTAAGGTTGTTTTGAGATCTTTCTTTTCTGTCTCTACCCCGGTAGGTGACTCTGCAATTTCCAAAGGAGTCTATGGGGATGTGTGGTATTATTCGGTAATAAAAGGGTCTTGGTGGATTTGCTTGACTCGAATATGGTCGATTCGGGGGATGAATTAGTTTCAGTCATCCTACGTATTCTTAGATTATTAGGTTTGTAAAAAGGTTATCTTTAGGCTCCATAGTGAGTTGGTTATGGGATGGGAGAGTAGTTTCACTCCCTGGCTATTATGGGAAAAGGTTTTATCATATAGTAGAGAGTGGAGATTGGTCTCCAAAGGGATGTCTCTATTATTTTTTGGTCTGTGTTACAGATTCTAACTTAGAAGGTCCTTCTTTGCATTTGATTTTGGTAGTGAATGAATTTCCTAAGGTCTACTTGATGACCCTTGTGGTGTCTATCTAATGGGGAGGTCGGTTTGGGATTGGTTTTATATCCAACATTTGTCTAATTTCTATTCTTTCCTTATAGAATGGTTCTGTTTGGGTTAAAGGAACGATTAAGGTCTCTTTTAGATAAAGGTTTCATTTGTTCTAGTGTCTCTCTGTTGAGTAATTTTGTGTTTATATGTATAAGGGGAATGGTTCCAAGGAACCTGAATAGGTTGTCGGAAGGCGATTAAGGAGCTTAGAGTGTCCTTCTAGTAGGGGAGGACCCTATATGTATATTCTAGTTTACATGGGGTACTTTACTAGTGGTGCATGGTTGTTGATAGACATTAAGTATGAATCTTAAATATTTGATTTTGGTAAAGGGAATATGTTAGCTCAGGGGATAGCAGTGCGGGAATTATACAGGTAAATTGGTAGGTTAGATGAGGCGTATGGAAGGGGTAAGGTTGTTGTCTTGGGAAAGCAATAGTGGGAATGTCATGACTTATAGGCTAGAGATTCAGGTTGAACTAGTAGATTGGGGATCTAATTATTGGTTGGGTTAGAGAACAAGGTTTGTATGACTATGCTAGTTGGGGCTCTAAGTAGCATTTGGATGAATAAGGTTTTGGGTATAGGAAAACAAGTGTTCATAGTGTACATCCTTTGTGATACCCATTAGAGTGGATTATTGTGCTTATAGGTGGCATGGGATGAAGGTTGGTGGTTAATCTAAAATTTTCCCTTTAGTGGTGGACTTTAAGGAAAGGTCGGGTTGGATATTCTAGTGATTCTCTTCTACCTCGGTTAAGGGAGTACTCTACTAGTATTGCATGCGTTCTATTAGAACATATGCCTAAGGTTTGTATTTTACATTCTCCTTATTTCCTAGATTTTAGTCATGACCTTATGTTACGTTAGGTATTGTATATATGGTTGTGTTTATTTTGGTATCCAATTCTAAGGACTCCTTTTATGGTATGGTTTGGTCGGGATGATTTTTCATTATGACCTAGGAGGTTGTTATGAAGTACTTAGTACCTATAGTGTCGTGTATTATTTTAGGGATCTTGCCTTGGGTGACATGGATAATTCTTGTAATTTGGTCCTTAATGACTCTTTTTGTGTTAGGATGGTAGTGGCTTGGGAAGGATGGTGAGGTTTTGAAAGAAGGAATGTAGAAGTCCCTAAGTGGGGAAGAGTCTGGGGTGACTACTAGAACTAAGGTCTTGGAGGGTAAGGTGAAGTTGTGATCATGAAAAATGGTTAGGAATGGAATAGGTGGTGGAAACCTTTATGAAATTATAAAAGGGTTCTAGACCTTTTAAAGGATAGATCATACCACGGGTACATAAGCGGTAGGATTGAATATTGTGATTGGTAGATATACCCATAGTTGTGTTGGGTACTTAAGAAGTTTGCTGAGATATGATTTATTAAATGGTTTTCATATAATAATAAGTGATGGAAACGGAGTAGTGTTTCGGGATAGATGTAAGGAGTAGATCCTGGTGGCCTAAGTTAACTCCTTTTTACTTTGGATAGGTTTGAATAGGAAATTGGTGGTGTATGGTTATACTCATGCTCTTATAGTGATGTGTCTCGGGGAAGTTATAAGTTAAATTGGACTTGCTTCCTAGCATTATTCCATTCATCCGATATTCCATGTGGTTGTATGGATAGTCATTCGTTGGTTTGTTTCTTTGGTTGGTATTAGCTCCTTAGATTCGTTGTTCCTTAAGGAGGTCCTGGTGAGGATCTTGGATCGTTAAGTTAACCTATTACAAACGAAAGGTGTGGCTTCAGTTAAGGTTCCATGGTGAAACTAAAAGTTTGAGAAAGCCATTTGGGATACGGAAGCAGACATGGAGTCCAAGGGTCCGCGTTGGTTCTTCTTTCTAGAAATTCTTATGAAGGGTATGTGATCTTCGACACATTTTTTTGTTTCTAACTTCGTTAAGGGTAAGGAATAGTTCCTCTTGTATCTTTGTTTTCTAACTTAGTTAAAGTTCGGTAATGGGGTGTGGAGGTTTAAATCGTGCTTGGGTTATGCGATGATCTTCTCATCTTGGTTTATGTCCTTGTCTTATATTTTGGTCGAGGAAAGGTATACAGTATGCAAATGTGTTATCTTGTTCTTGTTATTGCCATTACCCATCATTCGAGAATGAATGATCCTAGTGGGGGAGTATGAGAGACCTTAAGTTTTGGACCCTTGCAAAATTTCTAGATTTTTGGAATTCCTGGACTTAGTACAGCTCAAGGGTACCAATTGTACCCTTGGATACGGTTTGAGGTTGTCTCACTTGTATACTAGGCAGTGTGTTTGGTTCGGGTCTTTCCTAAGCTACGACTAAACATCATATGAGTCGCATTGGTGGATACGAGGGGTATGGAGCTAAGTCATATCATGCCTTAGGTTTGGTCTTGTAAAACTGTCCAAAGTATGGGTTGTGGGTACGGTTTGAGGTACCACTCATACCCTATGGTATGATTTAGGTTGTGTAGTCATATTGGGACCAGTGTAGAGGGTCTTGGTTAGGTCTAGGGTATGAGTTAGGGTACCACTCGTACCCTAAGGTATGAGTTAGGGGGTTAGGTCGTACCCTCCTGAGGATTGGTTTTCAACTTTTAAATGAAGGTAGTCCTGACATTTCTCACCCCGAAACCCTTATGTCCCCCCGTTATGTAACCCTTGGTGGCCTTTTATAACACTTGTTAATGAATAAAAACACTCTAAATACTTTCTCAAACTCTCTCTTGAAGATTGGAGGCTAGGGTTTCTACAAGTGTTCTTCAAAGGGCTAAAGAGTCAAGTTACTCTTCGAAATTCTCATGTATAAGGCATGTTCTCTTTCCTTATTGTTGTTTCAATTAAAAATATGTTTTTACATAATGTTTTCATGGTTTGATTATTGCATGGTTTTTGGTTTTCAAATATAAATTGGGGGTTTTGGTTATAAATGGTTTTCCCATGTTTTAATTATGCTTTTATATGCTTTAATGGTGATTTTGGATAATTGGATGCATGAGAATGGTTATTTGGTGATTAGTTTTGGCTTTGGAAATACTATGCCCCCAATATGTTTGATAAAATGCCTATGAGAATATTTTCACTACATTATTGGATTTTTAATAGAACTAATGCATGGTTTAAACTTGGTAATGGAACCCTAAATGGTTAAATGGAATGGTTTGGTTTAATAAACATTTTTGTGGGGTACAATGGAATCCCCTAAAAAATCAAAATAATGGAACACTTGTGGGGTATATAGGATTCCCCCAAGTTAATTGGATAATGTGATCTATGGGTACATGGGAATCCCGTTATCTCTAACAAGTTTGGCTAAGGACGATACTTGCAATTTATAGTCGGTATGACCATACCACTATTAATAGCCTTGGTTAATAATAAATGGAATAATGGATTGGTTGGTTGGAAATGGTTTTAATTAGGCAATAAAGAAGGGGTGTGATAGCTAACCGTGAAGGTAGGAGTGTACTGGATGAACACTGGAAACTTATGTTTGGACATGAGGGGTAGGTTATGGCGACGTTATATGATACTATGAGGTACATAAAAATCCTCTACGTACACCATGCATATGTGTCATAGAGGGTGAAGGGTACTTGGGAATCTCTTGCTCTTATGGTACCTCCGATTCGTGCAGCTACACGCATCGAGGCCCATTCAGAGGGTTACACTGGACCCATATAGCTTGTGGGTGGTTAAGGACCGTTACGCTACATATACCCAGGTTAATAGTTTTAAATGCATGCTAAACTCGATTCCCTTTCCTAATATGGTTATGTATATATATGTATGGGTTGTATGCATATGGTTAGTTTACTTGGTTTTATTGAATGGAACTATATTCTCCTTATCCTAAGTACATGCTAGCGTTCACCCACTAATCAATTTTCAGACGGCTGTATCCCTATGTTATGCAGGAACCGGCTATTCCACTCCTCCTTCTTAGTGATCGGATTGAGGATCAGCTATTGGGTTGAAGTGGTGAACTTCCATAGTTCAAAAGGAATCTATTTCACATCATGGATTACTTTATGTACTTTAGTCTTTCATAGACTTGGTTTATGGCTATGTAGGAGGCATGTCCCGACTAGGTACTCTTCAGTTTGGTTTAGAGGCTTTGTATAGAAATCTATGGACTTGGGTATGGTATGATCATGTTCTCTCTCTCTCTCTCTACATATATATATATATATATATATATATATATATATATTGGGTTATTATTTTTGATTTTGGTTTATGGTTTGGCATGGTTATATGGTTGGCTTGAATGTTGGGTTTCAGTTATTGGGTTGGTTGACTTAGTTGGGTTGGCCTCAGATTTAGGCATATCCCAAAGTCACCACATTATTAATATGTTATCTTGTTATATAATCAGAGTCCATCCAACTCAGGATACATATTGGTCGGTTGGGTTAGGTATCGGGGGCGGTCTCCGGTCCCGATTGGACTGGAGATTGCCCATTATGACAAGGCCCCAGTTCGGGTCGTGTCAATCAATCTCTATACTGAGACATGGATTCCATCAACTAACTTATTATTTCACCAATATATAATATTATCATTTAATCTACTGGGAATATTGACCGATCTCATGATCTCATCATTTAATAAACCAAAACGACAAATAATATATACAGATCATAATAGTTATATCGAGATTGAGAATATAATTACATTTAACAGGTTAAAAAATTTATTTTTATCTGTCAATCTAAAACAAATATCTCTACTCGGTCATGTTTAATACATACAAAATGCACTAATACGAGAAGTTAGAAGTATACCATTATTGTAATCAAGATAAATTACTTTTAATCTCGCGCTACAATCATTTTGATGGTTTGTCCAAATTTTTATCCACGACTGTGAGCTATAACATTAACCTATAAGAATTGATGATTTGATCTTCTGTGTATATGCTTAAACTCTATACACTTCATCTACTATATAAGTAACACATTAATGACAAAATGATCTATTTAATATATTGAATTAAATAAATAAATAAATAAATAAATAAATAATTGTCCAATAAATAATACTATATCAAAACGCAGGATTTGTAATATATACTAACAATCTCCCACTTAGACTCATAACAATGCAACTACAAACTTTGAGTTCACCTATTTGTCAATATGTAAAAAACTTGATTTTCTTTTACGAGGCTTCAACCTGTCTTGATCTTCCTCGATGCCTTCAACATAAGGCTTTGCTTATTTTGAGCAGTGTGACCTTCTTGGGGGACCTTTACACCATGGAACAACATGAATTGTACCGACGAATCTTACCTGCTGAAGGTTCTCCATGGTCAAAATCAAGAGTTGTCTTTCAACTATTTTGTAGTTTGGCTTGGTCTTACGTATTTTTTAAACCTTGACCAATCTTGGGCCATGTAATATGTAATTCATAACCCATTCAGTGCAATAAAGAAGGAATTTTCATACTTTTATATGCTTTCATGACATTCCTGCCTTTCTGCATATTTTTTTTTAAGAAATTTGTCTGCCATTTTTATTATAACTATTTTCAGTACTTCTTTGGATATAGAGAGCCCTTTCTTGTTAAATCTACAGAATTTTTGAACACACATCTCTGAAAGACCTTTGTCGTTGCCCCTCAGAAGTTTCTTCAATGTGTCATACCCTTAGCATGCCTTGCCATTGTTATTATATGCTTAGTATTTTTTTGTTGGGTTAGAAAGTAATTGACTATTCACTAATCGAGGATAATCACTAATTGATTTTTATTTTAGTGCGTTTTTCATAATCATATCATGAGGTCGGTGTGTTCTTTGCTTTTTCCCTGATCGAAGGGTGTTTATGTCTAATTAATGTACCTCGCAATTCAAGGAGGGATCCCTTTACTTTAAAGTGTCGAGCTTCTAATTTTGGACATCTTTGAGATACTTTAGAGAATAGCTTACTAGAGAAAAATTCTCTAGCTTAGCCAATTTTTGACTTTGGACATTTTGGTTGGGACAAATTTTCATGACATTTTGAGATTTTCTCATGGTTGAGTCTTCCCCAAGTGTGCAATGGAACTGCCTAATTTTTTTCTACTAGAAGATCATTTTATATATTTTGCGTGAGTTCAACATTCCTTTAGGGTTGTGATGTTCTTTCATCTTGCTGAAGGTTGTATCTCAAGTCCGTTAATTTGAAAGCAGTTCTCAACCTCTTCGAAAGTATATAGTGTCTTTTCTAAGTTGTCAAAACCTCAAAGTCTCGGATTATCCTTAATTTTAGGGTTCTATGGGTCTTAGAGTCAGTATCCTTAACCCCTGACTTAAGATCATTTTCCCATCGATCAAAGTGAGCCTTTCACAACGTCTTGGGATTTGATCCACCAAATGCTTAAGACATACTTCACTTATACTTAGGAGCTTGTTTTCTATGATAGGATTTTGATCAGCTTCACATTTGTAAAAAGATCAACGCAAGCCTTTTAGAAATCCTTTTATTTATATCATTGCTTTTTAAAGACTGCTGAGTTAACTATTCAATATAAGATAGAGTCATAATGTCTTCCTGAAAGTCCCTAATACCACCTTACTAAAAATTTTGCTAGCAAAATCACATTAGGGGACAAAAATCTAGATGAAGTAAAAAAGAGTATAGCGGAAGGTGCATAATTTATCATTTTTAGGGGTTTGCCTGACTTAACTGGTTATCTGCTTCCCTTGACACCCTTTTTGTTATTTCTTTTTGCTCGATTATTCAGAAACTTCATCAAGTGACAATCCTTTAACAAGTCAGCAACCAACTCCCTGAGGTTCTGACAATCCCTGATATCATGGCTATGCATCCCTTGGAACTCAAACCATAGGTTTTATATCTTGAATAGGGATTTGAGCAAATATGTTTCGAGAATTTAGCCCCTTTGATCTCTCGATGCTTGGTTGAGACCATCTGCATCAAATTGTTGGTAAAGAAGTACTCTAAAAGTGGTGGAACCTCATTAATAGCATACATCACAGGATTTATAGCTTTCGTGGCTTGTAGCCCCCTTTGTTGAGAAATTTTGTCCCCCTTTTGAAGGAGTGGGGGATATCATTTTGGGTTGTGCTGATTCTTAATCTGTTCCATAAGGCACGTACATGCTTGGTATCAATCCTTTTGACTACCTCATTACGACGGGTTCTTAACAATCCTTTATCTGGCATACTATAAACTTTCTTCATCCAAACTCTTAGTCCATGTCTGGGAGGTTTATCCGATGACCCTTGTATAGTTGTTTTATAGCTGAATCTTGCATTCATAGTCATTGTGAACATAAACCTATGTTATGTCCTCAAACTCTTTTAAGCTTTCTTTTTACTTGGATGAGTCGACTAAGCTCTCGAGATTTAGGCTCTTTGTAAAAGCTTCGGTAGTCCATTCTTCTGGCACCATTAATAGTTGTATGTTTTCCTTCTAAATACTAATGACAAACTCCTAAAGTAGATCCTTATCTCCTTCCCCTATCTTGAAAGTGTCTCCCTTTTGGGGTTATACTTTCTTGGCTCCCATATAAGCGAAAAGAAAACTATCTACCGACATATTAAATGAATTAACAAAACTTTTCACCATCACAGATTCAACATCCTTTATTGTTAGGACAATGTTGTTCACGACCGTTGTTAAAAATAACAAATGTTCTTAAGGGTTCAAAGACCCATGGTACTTGGGGATTTTCCACATCTTAAAGTTCTATAGGATAGGTTTGGTCACTATATTGGACATGTAGGGAACCTTGGAATAGCTCTTCGAGTCTGGTCCTTTACAGTAGGAGGAACTCCTACTATGCAACTCATTCGAGACTAAATTTTTGTACACTAGGCCTTCATTCGGGATCTCTATCATGATCATCATCCAAAAAGATAAGATTTTTGGGCTAGCTTTCACCTCCTCAGTCTTTTACGTTCTTTAAATTTATAATCAATCTCCTCATCATTATCTCACTTATTTTACCTTAAGGAATTTTATGTACCTTAGATCAGATCACCCCAAAGTTCATCTATTCTCCTATCCTAAGCCTCAATTCTCGCCATCAGTTATTTCTTAGTTTTTGCAATGCCTTGAGGATCTTCCAGATACCTTTCACTCTCCCTTATACATTTTTGTCCACACTGAGGGGCCTATGATCCCCTCTATTTAGTGTTCACGTTCATCAAATCTATATAAAGGTATAGACTCCCATCACCTAGGTGATTTATTTACCCGTTAGAGTCGATCAAACTTGGAATTAGAGTCCTTAACGCTTCCTCATCCAGAAGTACATCATTAGTTTGGTCTCCATTGTTAGCAATTTCCTAAAAAATACAACAAGCTAGCACATAAAATTAAGATAGACCCACAAAATTATTATGGCCCCATGATGGGTGCCAAACCGTTTACCAAAGATTTTGTATAATTTAATCTCTAGGTGATGCAAGAGAATGCATTATAATTTAACCTTATTTTAGATATTATTATATACAATTTAGTTAATAGGTGATTGTAGAATCGAACAAAGTATAAAATTAGCAAAATAGATAAAGTAAATCAAACAAATATCTGTGAGCCCAAAATGAATATGAGTGCGTTAGAGATCACTTCTAGGCTTTTTGATCTGTTGACGACATAAGATTACAACAAAGAAATAGAAACTATATAGAATCAAAGCTGCTTGGAGACAAAGGTAACTATTGTATTGAGCAAAATAATAGAAGTCAAGATCCTTTTACAAGTGAGGTTGAGCAACTATTTATAGGTTATAGTATTATTCTTTGGCAAATTAGAATTTGAAATGAGATCCTTAAAGTACTAATTCCTATGCTATGAGTGATGATAGGCGAATTTACACGCCTATAGTGCTATGTTTTACCCATATTTTAGCCTAGTTTTGAGAACAAATTATATATTTCATGCACTTTTAGTCCTTTTTCCTGTAAGTGAGCTAACGAACATGATTAGCAAAGTTTCAGGTATAAATGATGCAGAATTCAGCATTTTATGGATAACTTGACGCCAAAGAAAGCTTCACGAAAGGAGAAAAGGGAGTCTTGGACGCCTAAGGACCAAAAGTGATGAATGGAAAATCTGTCCCGGGCTAAAACAACATTTCTGAAGACTTTGGGACTAGCAGTAACTTAGTAGGATTAGGATAATGATACATTAACCTAGTACAATTGGGTTAAGTATTTCATTAGCTTAGTAGGATCAGGATAATGATACATTAACCTAGTACAATTGGGTTAAGTATTTCATTAGCTTAGTAGGAATAGGATATGGGTATTATAAATACCCTATTTTGCTAGAGATTTTGATACATTCCTCCATTAGTTAAAATACATTCTACTTAACAACAACTCTCATCTTACCTTACAACTCTTCTAATCTTTCCATTAATTCTACTTCTTATTTTTCTTCTATTCATCTATTCTTTATTTCCGCAACAAGAGAAACGTTACTTGCAAGAAATCACGCCTAACGCCTACCACACTTGTGCTACACGAAATTCTTATTGTGGTATAATAACAATGTCAATTGTGATTTCCTTCGCACTCATGGGTAACTAAACTTCTCTGTTGGGGTTATGGAAGCCGAATGAGATACTATCTATTACTATGAGTTTGTGAGTTTGTGACACGTATGCTGCTTATATCATTATTCTCTTCGTCTTAACCTAAATACTTTGTGGTTGCAAATGCAAGAATACTCCAGTATAACATTTAACTTGTTCCAAAGAAAGGTTATCTGTCTGGAAAAGAGATAATGTCAAGGTAGTAGGGTCCCATCCCCTATTAAAAAGTTAATGCCTTAACTGGATTAACCTCTTGGAGAATTCGTACCGTTAGATACGCTTTAAGCTCGAAAGAGTTAAAGTGAAATAATCCTCGAATAGGTCGAAAGACGCCTGGATTTACTATCGAATACAATTCTCTATAAGCACATGCATGTCGGAATTCAACACACTCATAGCCAATAGAGACGTATAACTCAGGAGGTGGACATAACCCCAACTCTTCAATTCTCATTGTTTTACAACCTGCTAAACATTCTTTCTTTTTACTTTGCTATTTTCAGTTTTTACTTTAATATTTTGGTTACACATTACAATCCCCCCTTTTACGAGACTTGCACTAAAAGTCTAGTAATCGTTGCTTACTTGTTGACCAAGCTATTCCCTGTGGGATCGATACCCAACCCAGTTGGGTTCTATATTTGCTAACGACCGTTTTACACTCCTACGAGAGTTGTAGATTGAGCGTTATCAATGAGCCACGTATTTGATCCATTAGTGAGCGAGCTAATATTCCTACACTGCTCAACCCATATGAGTTTACCCCTAAAAATTCAACTGTACCAATTTCAGAGTAAATAATTTGATGCCCACTATGGGGCTCGAACAATTGTACGGGTTTGACTTTATTTGTCTTGCTAAATTGGTTGTGCGTAATTTTGCAGGCAACATGATATGGCTAGTGGAAAAGACTGAATCGTTGATCCTTCTGTCAGTAACGCAGTGACTGAAGATGTAGTAAGAAATTTTCTTCCTCGTATGATGGATTTTATTAGGTAGACAACCCATTAGAATGAAGAGGACCTACCTCTTAATATGGACATGACTAGCGTGAATATATAAAAAAGTTTTGCAAGCCTTACATAGAAGTGGAGAAAGTGAAGAAAGGAGTGGCTGGTATAGATGGTCTCTTGAAGATTTCCAAAAGCTTTGTAGATTCCCAAAGAATGTTGATGGCTATGATAGAGGCCTAAGATAGGAGAACAGATGAGTTCAGGGCTAATTTTGCTCAAGATAGTAACTCTGAACGCCTTGAGGAGAAATGTGTAGGACATCCTCGATGAATTGGGATTTGATGATAGATTAATGGAGCGTGTACTAGCAAAGACTGAAATCAAACATAAAACCCCTACTTCCACGGCAACAACAGTGATTGATCTATTAAAAAAAGAGATAAATTCTTAGTATCTAGGTGTAGTGCCTGTCGTAAAAGGTCCAGAATGAGTAGATATGCCAAATTACCTTATATGGCTAACAGTGACAACCTATCCCAAAAGGCTTAAAATGCCATGCATTCCCAAATACTATGAGAACTCAAATCCTCAGGATTATTTACTTTTCTTCAAAAATACCATAAATTTTCAAGACCTGACAAAAAATAAAGACGACTGTAATGATGAAAAAGTTAAAAAAAAAATCTTATCAGGAGAAGCTCTGGTCTTGTATTAATTTTAGCTGAAAAATTTATTGATTCATTTAACATATGGATAAATAGTTTTATCAAGGACCTTGTTGGAGGAAAGTAGGTACAACCTTGGAAGGGATATATTTTTAAAATAGACAAAGGATTCACCAAGTTACTTTGAAAGATTGTTGCAAGATCCTAGAAGGAAAAGATTCAACTGTTGATGGTGTCAGATGACAGTATGTTGAAGACTTTTACTAAGGGTTTGAACCCGAAGAGCTTCATTGTTTCGCTCAAGATGGAAGAAATCTTGACCAAGTTCAAGGCCACAACATGGTTGTATGCACATAATCGTTATGATTCAAAGATCCAGATCAAGGATTATTGATAAAAGGGTCATCAACAAAGTGCCAAGGACATGAAATGAATTGAATGCTGTAAAGAACCAATAGTATGTCGGGAAGAGGACCATCAAAAACCCTTCGTACTAGATTGACCTAAAGGCCTCGTGTTAGGGAATATATATACCCTAGGTTTGTGATTTAAGAGTTGGTACGAGTTGAAGTGACAACTCATATGCTCTAAATCAGTCATAATTTAACAAGAGGGTGGATAGTGATTTAAATCAAAGAGGGTTGTGTTGACGCCTAATTGGCTCTCTATGCTTAAAATTAATGCATTTAGGATTTCTGATCGTTAAAAGACGCGAAATATAATTGTCACACATTTTTTACAATTGTAAACAAATTACTGATAATCATTCTTACTTTATGATTTTGTCAATTTATTGTCATACTTTTACTTTCCATAATTTATTGATAATTCTCCTTATATTAGATTATAAATTTATTATCGTTTTTAACATTTTCACAATCATCTGCACACGTACATAACATGACATCATATTTTTCATAATTTACAATACATCATATCCTTAAGATAATTATATTTTTTGATTTTTTTTATACTTTTTTATAATTACATATCAATTCCTGCATTTTGTACATTATTTAATACGGTCCACAATGATAAATCAGATCAACTATTTTAATACACATCATAATAGTTCATTATTTTGTCACATCTGATAAGATTACATAATAATGTCTTGTCACATCTGATAATACTACACAACAATATCTCATCATATCTGATAAGGACTATAAAATAATGTTTTATCATATCTTACAAGGACTACACAATGACATTACCCTTTGAATAATAACCTTTTTTAGTGGTTAAAAGGATGAAAAATCCTTTAGTCAATAACTTAAGGACAAAAATGTGTTCTGAAAGAAAAACGGGGGACATTCTTTTATTCTTTAGTTAATGGGGGTGTCATTTTTTTTATTACAAATAGAAGAAAGGGAGAGAAATTTACTACATACATAGAAGGGAGGGGGAGAAATTACTCTCTCCTCTCTCTCTCATCTCTCTATCCCACTCCCTCATCCTTTCTCACTATCACCAACTATCATCGTTGATTTTCAAAGCTCCAGTAAATGAGCTCTGGACATCATAACCACAATATTTCTCTTCTCCTCTCTCACTGGTCTCTCTCTTACTTCCTCTACCTCGTCATTTCTCCACCAAAGGTGGTAACTGGCGAGCCTCGATCGAACCACTACAACACCACCATACCACTCTCATTTTTTCTCGTTCTTTTCTCCACTAATGGAGGACACTATTACATCAAAATGGCCAGGTTTGGCTGGCTCTGTATATCTGCGATGTTGCTTCGGTGAAAGCTGTTGAAGTAACCACTCCCGTTATTGCTTTGTTTGTTGTACATTTTAAAACTAATTTTGATTTTACTTGTACAGATTTTTCCAGAGTTGTAAATTCTCTGGTGAACTCCATGAATTTTGGCAAAACTGTGTTGGTTTTATTCATAGTACTGTTACTTATTTTCTTTTGAGCTTACAAATCTGGTGGGACTTTTACATTTTTTATTTTGTTGAAAATTTGTGGTTACATTTTTATATTTGTGGACATTTGTTCATTGGCATTAGATTTGCTACTGTCTTAGTGTTATTATTGGACTGATTTTGTATTTTCACTGCCTTACATTTACTACACTGATAACGAATAAAATACTACATACTTGACCAATATAATATCTCTCTGTCGGATTTTTGAGTTCGCCCTACAACAAAAGACAAATTTTATTTGCACAAATGTACTTATTTTATATCAAGCATCAACACATGACCAATGAAGAAACTCCTCTCGATTTTTGAGGCCTTTTCAAATAAAAAGGTGGATGTCACATATACAAATACGTAACAAAAATATAAATAAATTTGGGGGATGACGAAGTCTATATAATATCACGAAACACAAAGGATTTTACGATACGTATCTTGATAGGCAATTTACGGTGGCCGATAAATCGAGCAACCACTTTATATCCATGGCGCATCTAAAAATTAATCTAAGATCACTTTTTATAACAAAATTCTATTTTTATACATACATCTACACAAAAAAGATTCTATTTTTTATATATACATCCATATAACAAAATTTTATTTTTAAATATACATCTATATATTCATTTTCACACGTATTTTGTATATTTTTTATATCTCTTTATATATTTTTATACACATATTTTATTAACAGTAGGTTTTATTTATATACTTAATAAACATACATTTTTTACGTTGTTTATATTTTTAAAAATTAACTTTTTACCTCCTCCCCCTTTGATTAATTTAGTATGGCCTGGTACCATATTTTGTGAATTCTTAAGGGTGCCTAAACCCTTCCCTTCGAAATATTTAAACCCTTACCTAGAATCTAAGTCGATTTTTGCAGACTAAAACATAAGTCACACATGTTAATAGCAAATAGATTTTATTATTTTCTTTAAAAAATTAGGTGGTGACTCTGTGCAAAGTTCAATTCTTTTAGAGGCCATTGGTCATGTTTTGTTTAACATTGAAAAAATAAGGCATGATAGAATGACGATTCTGATGGGGACTTAACAACAGGTTGTAACCATGGCAGACTCAATTTTTCAATAGAGGGAAATATTTTTTATTTTTGCATATTCTAGTTATTAAATTCCTTGATTCTTTATCAGTTGCACACACTGCAAATTGTGTGAATTGCTCATAACTTCTTTTCATTATTTACACAAATTAGTTATCAGTTGTTTGATTTATTACTTGTTTACACTATATCTGCTTATAGTTAAAATTTCTACACATTATTTTTTAATTTATTTAATCATAATCATGATTCTATCGAGTATTTGGGCATAGACAAACACACACTGAACACGTGTGAGGTGTCCTACACTCCTCTTAGCCTTCTTTAAATCCTGTAGGTTAAGAATTGGTGCATATAGGTTAGTGTATCTTTTCGCAATTATTCAGTCCCATTCTAAACTAGTTAGGAAAATTTATATTCTAGAGATAGGTCATGCTATATACAAATTCACAAATTGGTTTGAACTATGTTTTGACCTAATTCTTATCCTGACAAGATACGTAGGCAACCCTGTATCAGGGTTCAGTCTCTTCATCATTTCAAGATAATTTCTCGGGTATTCTGATAACTTCGAAACAACACCTCCTATTATATGATGATACAGTCGCTATCAAAATATAGTAACCCAAAAGAGGTTGGGGTTGAATCCCAAGGGAACACGTGGCTTTGCAGATCTCAGCAGTTATAGTCATTGGGTAGAACAAGAAAACTAAATGGGGGGTTTGATATAGTAATCTTGAGCAAGTAACTATACTAAATTTGATTGTAATCAGTGTAGGTGAACATTAGGTGTAACGCCCTAAAAATCTGTCCCAAGACGTGACACAGTACTTAGGACTATAAGTGATCCCAAGCTAACCCTTTTACTGGCATAACTCATAAGAAACTAAATAATATGTATAAAATAATCGAGTTTACTATGCAGAAATATAATAATGATGGAATCTGTGAAAAAAATACAATACTGATACCATTTACATTTTGATAAAGTCTAAAAAATAGAAATAAAATTACATAATTGACTCTAACTGACATCTGTAAAACTTCTCCAAAATTGCTAGTCCATTGTGCAAACTCTTGGAGAAAGATGCGAAGTTTGACTTCAATGAAGATTGCTTAAAGTCATTCGAATGCCTCAAAGAAAAACTCATTGAAGCCCCTATCATGGTAGCACCAGATTGGTCTCTCCCGTTTGAAGTCATGTGTGATGCTAGTGGTGTAGCCGTTGGAGCTGTGCTTGGTCAGAGAAAGAAGAAATTATTTCATCCTATCTACTATGCGAGTAAGGTCCTAAATGAAGCCCAAAGGAACTACACTGTGACAGAACAAGAGCTCCTAACGGTTGTGTATGTGTTTGAGAAGTTTCGTGCCTATCTATTGGGTACTAAGGTGATCGTTCATACAGATCATGCAGCTCTTAGGTATCTAATGACAAAGAAGGATGCAAAACCAAGATTAATTCGATGGGTATTGCTGCTGCAAGAGTTTGATTTCGAAGTTAAAGATAGAAAAGGTTGAGAGAACCAAGTGGCCGACCATCTATCTAGACTCGAGAACGAGCATGTGGCGCAGCCTGATATCGAGATTGAAGATGCATTCCCTGACGAGGAGATCCTAGCGACGATAACAGAAAAGTTACCATGGTATGCCGACTTTGCAAATTTTGTGGTGAGTAATGTAATACCTGCCAATTTATCATACCATCAAAAGAGGAAGTTTATGCATGACGTACAACACTACTATTGGGATGAGCCATATTTGTTTCGACGATGTGCGGATGGTATTATTCGACGATGTATATCTCATGTAGAGGTGCCTACTATATTGGAAGCATGCCACACTTCCCAAGTTGGAGGACATCACGCAGGCAATCGGACGGCAAAAAAAGTATTGCAAAGTGGATATTATTGGCCTTCGATATTTAGAGATGCCTACGACTTTGTTAGAAGATGCGACCAATGCCAAAGACAAGGTGCTATTTCGAAACACCATGAGATGCCCATGTCAAAAATTCTTGAGGTAGAACTCTTTGATGTGTGGGGCATTGATTTCATGGGTCCATTCGTGAATTCATTTGGAATGAAGTACATCTTAGTTGCTGTATATTATGTCTCAAAATGGGTTGAAGCTGTAGCATTGGCCGACAACGAGGGAAAGTGTGTTGTAGCATTTTTGAAGAGGAATATCTTCTCTCGCTTTGGCGTACCACATACTATCATAAGTGATGGAGGATCTCACTTTTGCAACAAGCTATTTAAATTCGTGTTGGCCAAGTATGGTGTCAAGCAACATAAGGTAGCCACGCCTTATCACCCACAAACGAGTGGACAAGTAGAGGTTTCCAATCGGGAGATCAAGCAAATCCTTGCGAAGACGGTAAATGCTAATAGGAAGGATTGGTCTCGGAAGCTAGATGATGCATTATGGGCGTATAGGACTGCATTCAAAACACCCATCGGCATGTCCCCTTATCAACTAGTTTATGGGAAGGCTTGTCATTTACCCATTGATCTCGAACATAAGGCATTGTGGGCGTTGAAGCAATTGAATTTGAATTGGGATGATGCGATGAATCTGAGGTTGGAGCAGCTGAATGAATTAGATGAGTTCCGTCTCCATGCATATGAAAGGTCAGACCTATACAAGGAGCGGATAAAAAGATATCATGATCAGTGGATTGTTCGACGAAACTTCCAAAAGGATGATATAGTACTTCTCTTCAACTCTAGATTGAAGCTGTTCCCAGGTAAGTTAAAGTCTAAGTGGTCTGGTACATACAAAGTTATCCAAGTCTACTCGTCTGGAGTAGTTGAATTGGAAGACAATAATGGTATTGTCTTGAAGGTGAATGGCCAACGTGTTAAACCTTATATCGGTCCTCTTGACTCGATGAATTATATGGCCATCACTTATCTCGATGAAGTCTAAGTACTCGAGGTAACTATGTCGAGCCACGACAATAAATAAGGCGCTAGATGGGAGGCAACCCATCATTTATCGTTTATCGTTTATCGTTTATCGTTTATCGTTTTGTCTTTCTTTCGTTCTAGTACTTGTTTTTCTTTTGACAAATGAAAATCCAAAAATAAGAGTCGTGCCACGACCAAAACTAAGGCGCTAGATGGGAGGCAACCCATCGTACTAATCGTTTTCATTGGTTTTGAGCAAATGTAGGTGCAAGAGGTATTCAACGAGGAGATTGGTTTCAAATGATGATTTGGACGTATTGCATGGTAAAGGTGGTAAGTTTGGAATTAAGATGCATAAGGCTATGGATTGAGCATTGCTCATGACAAAATAGGCATCGAGCAAGGCTAGGCCTAGGTAAAACTAGGCCACGAACAAGGCAACGCCTATACTATAGCCTAAGGTCTCGGAATCTAGTGTGCAAAGGCATAAGCGCCACCCATGCTCAAGTATGCTATAGCATAGGCGCCGCCTATGCTAAAGCATTTGGTCTCAGAATCTCATATGTCATGCTAAAGGCGCCGCCTATGGTCACTACAGGCATTGCACTAGGCGCCGCCTATGCTAGCAAATGCTTTGCATTAGGCGCCGTCTATACCATGCATAGGCAAAGCTAAAGGCGCCGCCTATGGTCACTTTTTGTCTCCAAAACCGATTTTAAATGGGTCAAAACCCAACCCATTCTTTTCCTATATAAAGGGGACTTAGTCTTAAAACATAAACACATTGGAAACTTGACCTAGGCGCCGCACATACTCTCCAAAACATCTCAAAATTTTTCTTTTTGCTCTCCCAATTCACAAGAACATCTCCAAAGGCTTCAAACACGTAAGTACTCTTTTATTCTTCATCTATTTTTCGTAAGTACTACGTTGCTCTGTCTATTATGAATTGCTACATCTTGAAGAAATATTGGTGATGTTAATGTGTTTGAATTGATTGATACAAAACCATGCGAGTGAACATATAAGTTAGGATGATCTTAAACTATTTCCGACTTGAATTTGATTTTGATGCATTGTTATACTAATTGCGGAATCGCTATAGTCATGAACATTGCATAACCTTGTCACTTGAATACCTACATGTTAGAAGATCCCGTTCATCGGGATAAGACTTATAGTTGCCTACCGACATAGGAGGTTGTGATTATTGATAGAAACTATACCAGGATGTAATCCTTATGTAGTAGTCTTGTTATACCTAACATGAAAGTATTGCTAAGGTTGCAAGAAGTGATACATCTCTCATTTTCTTGTCGGAATATAGCGCCTAAAATGCATGTCGATGAAGTCTAAGTAGTCGACTACTTTCACTTCGCTAATTTGTATCAACAACCTAAGTGTGGGGTGGTACCCCTACTATTTGTGTATAGATTGTATATATCGAGCTGATGCTAATAGGAACATTGTTTAAATCTCAGGTACAATGGCACCCAAAGCAAGACAAGATAAGGCTACCACTTCCCAAAAGGGCAAGAAAAGAGGTTGCAAGGACCAAGGAGAATCATCCTCAATGCAATTACCACGCCGCATGTTTGGAATAAAATGGGTTCTTGAGGAGGAAGCCAAGGAATGGTATAGGAACAACAAGGAAGGAAAATACGTTCATGTCGACTTGATCAACAAGGATAGCCTAGCGAAGAAGGAGCCGCGCATGTTGGCGAAAATCATGGCATTAAATCTGGATTTCATCTTCCGCGACATGGGAGAATGCAATCTTGATTTAACACGAGAATTTTATGCCAACTGGTCGCCGAAAATCACAGGCAGCGAAGTCAAGATTTGGGGCCAACTTCTACAGCTCAATGCGGATTTGATCAACTCCTTTCTTGGCTTACCTTCAGTCGATCCATCACCATTTAAAGAGCTGTACAGCAGACCTCCTTATAGAGAAATGCGACACACACTTTGTGGAAGTAGATCCATGGCAAGGTGGAGCAGACATAAAGACACCGGACGACACAACACCTTCCCCTATGCTCCTTTGAATAGGGAAGCAAGAATATGGTTGCGTATTGTCAACTCTTGCCTTATTCCTGGGACCCAGTACACCAAAATAACAAGAGATAGAGTGTGTTTGGTCTATGCATTGATGACGAATGTCCCTATCAACATTGGGGAAATAATTCGTTCTACAATGCGGAAGGCCAGACTACACAAGCGGTCCCACTTCACCTTTGGTAACCTGTTGACAGCAATCTTGCGGAAGGAGGACATCGAAGAGGAACCAGCTGATCACAAACTCCCACATAACTCGAAGAAGGTTGACCTCACAAAGGTCAAAGATGCTGAAATAACACATGGCGTCAACCTTACTACTGCGGAGAAACATGCTCGAGATGAGAGTTTCTTATGTCATCTTTATGGCATGACACGGTTCACCATGATGAGCGGAGGTCGTGTTCCAACTACTGCAGAGCTCCAACAGCTGGACCATGACTATCCAATGAATATGCATGCAAGGGAGATGTGTGGAGTAGGTACATACTTTGAGGAACCTCTTGATGATGATGTGCCGACCGATGATGATCGACGCATGCCAGACTCCGACGTGAAGGAGAATTCTGATGACGACAACTCCTATGATGATTCCGACGAAGGGGGTATGACCGCCGACATAGAGGAGGAGTCCGACTGACCAGGTTCTTCGTATTTATTTTCCACTGAGGGCAGTGTCCCGTTTAAGTGTGGGATGGTGGTATTTGCATGCCTGCTTTACTTCTCTATCCACATTTGCATTTATTTATGTTTGTTTGCTTAGTTTGTTGTTTTTCGAAATCGGTTTTTTTGTTTTTTTTAGTAGTAAAATTTTTCTTACTTAGCTTCACATAAAATCATTCTAATAGGCAGCATGAGATTATAACAAGAGTTTGTGCTAACATCATGACTAGTGAGACATTTAGGCTCTAATTGTGACTCACTATGTGATACTGTGTGGTTCAATCCCTTCATCTGTTGGGGCAAGAGTCTATACTACTCCCAATAAAGTCGACCATGTGCCTTGTGTGAGTGAGATAATAGTATATTCTATGTTTGTGGCTGATGCTAGAACTTGCCTGGTATGTATGTAAAGCAAAAATAAAAAGTGTAAGTCTAGGAGATGATTTAGGCATTTCTTTGGCAACCTATACTTGTTTACCTTCTTTTTACCTACCCATGGACATTATCCTAGTTAACCCCTTTTGAGCCTTTAGCCTATTTTCTTTGACAACCTCATATGTAAGACTAATCCATTTTTTTTCAAGACCATAATTTGATCCAAATTCCTAAGTGCTTTAAAGTATAAAGTCATGTGACAAAATAAGAGGAAATTGGGTAAGTATGATGCTTCAGAATGTATTGGTGCTAGAATTTGTTATGAAAAAGAAAGTGTTATCATAAGAGGTATATTATGAAAAGAAAAAGGAAAGGAAAGCTGAAAAGTTGCTTAAAATTGAAAAACAAAAGAGGAGAAAAAGGGTGGTAGAATAAAAGAAAGTAGAAAGGTTGTTTGAAAGAAAAGTCTTAATGATACAATGTGATGTATTAAAGCGCTTAGGAACATAGTCACTATTTCTGGCCAAAATAGTCCTACCTGTCCCTTAGCCTACATTACAACCCGTAAAAGACCTAGTTGATCCTAAGCTTAGCATTCTGACATTTAGTGGAGCATTACACTAAGGGCAAGCCTATGGTCATCAGTTGCAGCATATGAATTCTTTGTGAGAGCGAGAGCAAGAATATTTCTATACCCATGTTTGAAAAATATGCTATACTTGTGAGTGATTATGGGTAATATATTGTGAGACACACATGGTTGATGAGTTTTGGGTAGTTGTGTATAACTCTTTGTACCTTAACTTTTGAATATGAATTAACTACCATCACGAGTCCATGCTAGAGGTTAAATTGTTTCTACTAATGATCGAAATCCTTATTGTGGTATAATAACAATGTCAATTGTGATTTCCTTCGCACTCATGGGTAACTAAACTTCTCTGTTGGGGTTATGGAAGCCGAATGAGATACTATCTATTACTATGAGTTTGTGAGTTTGTGACACGTATGCTGCTTATATCATTATTCTCTTCGTCTTAACCTAAATTCTTTGTGGTTGTAAATGCAAGAATACGCCAGTATAACATTTAACTTGTTCGAAAGAAAGGTTATCTGTCTGGAAAAGAGATAATGTCAAGGTAGTAGGGTCCCATCCCCTATTAAAAAGTTAATGCCTTAACTGGATTAACCTCTTGGAGAATTCGTACCGTTAGATACGCTTTAAGCTCGAAAGAGTTAAAGTGAAATAATCCTCGAATAGGTCGAAAGACGCCTGGATTTACTATCGAATACAATTCTCTATAAGCACATGCATGTCGAAATTCAACACACTCATAGCCAATAGAGACGTATAACTCAGGAGGTGGACATAACCCCAACTCTTCAATTCTCATTGTTTTACAACCTGCTAAACATTCTTTCTTTTTACTTTGCTATTTTCAGTTTTTACTTTAATATTTTGGTTACACATTACAATCCCCCCTTTTACGAAACTTGCACTAAAAGTCTAGTAATCGTTGCTTACTTGTTGACCAAGCTATTCCCTGTGGGATCGATACCCAACCCAGTTGGGTTCTATATTTGCTAACGACCGTTTTACACTCCTACGAGAGCTGTAGATTGAGCGTTATCAATGAGCCACGTATTTGATCCATTAGTGAGCGAGCTAATATTCCTACACTGCTCAACCCATATGAGTTTACCCCTAAAAATTCAACTGTACCAATTTCAGAGTAAATAATTTGATGCCCACTATGGGGCTCGAACAATTGTACGGGTTTGACTTTATTTGTCTTGCTAAATTGGTTGTGCGTAATTTTGCAGGCAACATGATATGGCTAGTGGAAAAGACTGAATCATTGATGCTTCTGTCAGTAACGCAGTGACTGAAGATGTAGTAAGAAATTTTCTTCCTCGTATGATGGATTTTATTAGGTAGACAACCCATTAGAATGAAGAGGACCTACCTCTTAATATGGACATGACTAGCGTGAATATATAAAAAAGTTTTGCAAGCCTTACATAGAAGTGGAGAAAGTAAAGAAAGGAGTGGCTGGTATAGATGGTCTCTTGAAGATTTCCAAAAGCTTTGTAGATTCCCAAAGAATGTTGATGGCTATGATAGAGGCCTAAGATAGGAGAACAGATGAGTTCAGGGCTAATTTTGCTCAAGATAGTAACTCTGAACGCCTTGAGGAGAAATATGTAGGACATCCTCGATGAATTGGGATTTGATGATAGATTAATGGAGCGTGTACTAGCAAAGACTGAAATCAAACATAAAACCCCTACTTCCACGGCAACAACAGTGATTGATCTATTAAAAAAAGAGATAAATTCTTAGTATCTAGGTGTAGTGCCTGTCGTAAAAGGTCCAGAATGAGTAGATATGCCAAATTACCTTACATGGCTAACAGTGACAACCTATCCCAAAAGGCTTAAAATGCCATGCATTCCCAAATACTATGAGAACTCAAATCCTCAGGATTATTTACTTTTCTTCAAAAATACCATAAATTTTCAAGACCTGACAAAAAAGAAAGACGACTGTAATGATGAAAAAGTTAAAAAAAAATCTTATCAGGAGAAGCTCTGGTCTTGTATTAATTTTATCTGAAAAATTTATTGATTCATTTAACATATGGATAAATAGTTTTATCAAGGACCTTGTTGGAGGAAAGTAGGTACAACCTTAGAAGGGATATATTTTTAAAATAGACAAAGGATTCACCAAGTTACTTTGAAAGATTGTTGCAAGATCCTAGAAGGAAAAGATTCAACTGTTGATGGTGTCAGATGACAGTATGTTGAAGACTTTTACTAAGGGTTTGAACCTGAAGAGCTTCATTGTTTCGCTCAAGATGGAAGAAATCTTGACCAAGTTCAAGGCCACAACATGGTTGTATGCACATAATCGTTATGATTCAAAGATCCAGATCAAGGATTATTGATAAAAGGGTCATCAACAAAGTGCCAAGGACATGAAATGAGTTGAATGCTGTAAAGAACCAATAGTATGTCGGGAAGAGGACCATCAAAAACCCTTCGTACTAGATTGACCTAAAGGCCTCATGTTAGGGAATATATATACCCTAGGTTTGTGATTTAAGAGTTGGTACGAGTTGAAGTGACAACTCATATGCTCTAAATCAGTCATAATTTAACTAGAGGGTGGATAGTGATTTAAATCAAAGAGGGTTGTGTTGACGCCTAATTGGCTCTCTATGCTTAAAATTAATGCATTTAGGATTTCTGATCGTTAAAAGACGCGAAATATAATTGTCACACATTTTTTACAATTGTAAACAAATTACTGATAATCATTCTTACTTTATGATTTTGTCAATTTATTGTCATACTTTTACTTTCCATAATTTATTGATAATTCTCCTTATATTAGATTATAAATTTATTATCGTTTTTAACATTTTCACAATCATCTGCACACGTACATAACATGGCATCATATTTTTCATAATTTACAATACATCATATCCTTAAGATAATTATATTTTTTGATTTTTTTTATACTTTTTTATAATTACATATCAATTCCTGCATTTTGTACATTATTTAATACGGTCCACAATGATAAATCAGATCAACTATTTTAATACACATCATAATAGTTCATTATTTTGTCACATCTGATAAGATTACATAATAATGTCTTGTCACATCTGATAATACTACACAACAATATCTCATCATATCTGATAAGGACTATAAAATAATGTTTTATCATATCTTACAAGGACTACACAATGACATTACCCTTTGAATAATAACCTTTTTTAGTGGTTAAAAGGATGAAAAATCCTTTAGTCAATAACTTAAGGACAAAAATGTGTTCTGAAAGAAAAACGGGGGACATTCTTTTATTCTTTAGTTAATGGGGGTGTCATTTTTTTTATTACAAATAGAAGAAAGGGAGAGAAATTTACTACATACATAGAAGGGAGGGGAGAAATTACTCTCTCCTCTCTCTCTCATCTCTCTATCCCACTCCCTCATCCTTTCTCACTATCACCAACTATCATCGTTGATTTTCAAAGATCCAGTAAATGAGCTCTGGACATCATAGCCACAATATTTCTCTTCTCCTCTCTCACTGGTCTCTCTCTTACTTCCTCTACCTCGTCATTTCTCCACCAAAGGTGGTAACTGGCGAGCCTCGATCGAACCACTACAACACCACCATACCACTCTCATTTTTTCTCGTTCTTTTCTCCACTAATGGAGGACACTATTACATCAAAATGGCCAGGTTTGGCTGGCTCTGTATATCTGCGATGTTGCTTCGGTGAAAGCTGTTGAAGTAACCACTCCCGTTATTGCTTTGTATTGTTGTACATTTTAAAACTAATTTTGATTTTACTTGTACAGATTTTTCCAGAGTTGTAAATTCTCTGGTGAACTCCATGACTTTTGGCAAAACTGTGTTGGTTTTATTCATAGTACTGTTACTTATTTTCTTTTGAGCTTACAAATCTGGTGGGACTTTTACATTTTTTATTTTGTTGAAAATTTGTGGTTACATTTTTATATTTGTGGACATTTGTTCATTGGCATTAGATTTGCTACTGTCTTAGTGTTATTATTGGACTGATTTTGTATTTTCACTGCCTTACATTTACTACACTGATAACGAATAAAATACTACATACTTGACCAATATAATATCTCTCTGTCAGATTTTTGAGTTCGCCCTACAACAAAAGACAAATTTTATTTGCACAAATGTACTTATTTTATATCAAGCATCAACACATGGCCAATGAAGAAACTCCTCTCGATTTTTGAGGCCTTTTCAAATAAAAAGGTGGATGTCACATATACAAATACGTAACAAAAATATAAATAAATTTGGGGGATGACGAAGTCTATATAATATCACGAAACACAAAGGATTTTACGATACGTATCTTGATAGGCAATTTACGGTGGCCGATAAATCGAGCAACCACTTTATATCCATGGCGCATCTAAAAATTAATCTAAGATCACTTTTTATAACAAAATTCTATTTTTATACATACATCTACACAAAAAAGATTCTATTTTTTATATATACATCCATATAACAAAATTTTATTTTTAAATATACATCTATATATTCATTTTCACACGTATTTTGTATATTTTTTATATCTCTTTATATATTTTTATACACATATTTTATTAACAGTAGGTTTTATTTATATACTTAATAAACATACATTTTTTACGTTGTTTATATTTTTAAAAATTAACTTTTTACCTCCTCCCCCTTTGATTAATTTAGTATGGCCTGGTACCATATTTTGTGAATTCTTAAGGGTGCCTAAACCCTTCCCTTCGAAATATTTAAACCCTTACCTAGAATCTAAGTCGATTTTTGCAGACTAAAACATAAGTCACACATGTTAATAGCAAATAGATTTTATTATTTTCTTTAAAAAATTAGGTGGTGACTCTGTGCAAAGTTCAATTCTTTTAGAGTCCATTGGTCATGTTTTGTTTAACATTGAAAAAATAAGGCATGATAGAATGACGATTCTGATGGGGACTTAACAACAGGTTGTAACCATGGCAGGCTCAATTTTTCAATAGAGGGAAATATTTTTTATTTTTGCATATTCTAGTTATTAAATTCCTTGATTCTTTATCAGTTTCACACACTGCAAATTGTGTGAATTGCTCATAACTTCTTTTCATTATTTACACAAATTAGTTATCAGTTGTTTGATTTATTACTTGTTTACACTATATCTGCTTATAGTTAAAATTTCTACACATTATTTTTTAATTTATTTAATCATAATCATGATTCTATCGAGTATTTGGGCATAGACAAACACACACTGAACACGTGTGAGGTGTCCTACACTCCTCTTAGCCTTCTTTAAATCCTGTAGGTTAAGAATTGGTGCATATAGGTTAGTGTATCTTTTCGCAATTATTCAGTCTCATTCTAAACTAGTTAGGAAAATTTATATTCTAGAGATAGGTCATGCTATATACAAATTCACAAATTGGTTTGAACTATGTTTTGACCTAATTCTTATCCTGACAAGATACGTAGGCAACCCTGTATCAGGGTTCAGTCTCTTCATCATTTCAAGATAATTTCTCGGGTATTCTGATAACTTCGAAACAACACCTCCTATTATATGATGATACAGTCGCTATCAAAATATAGTAACCCAAAAGAGGTTGGGGTTGAATCCCAAGGGAACACGTGGCTTTGCAGATCTCAGCAGTTATAGTCATTGGGTAGAACAAGAAAACTAAATGGGGGGTTTGATATAGTAATCTTGAGCAAGTAACTATACTAAATTTGATTGTAATCAGTGTAGGTGAACATTAGGTGTAACGCCCTAAAAATCTGTCCCAAGACGTGACACAGTACTTAGGACTATAAGTGATCCCAAGCTAACCCTTTTACTGGCATAACTCATAAGAAACTAAATAATATGTATAAAATAATCGAGTTTACTATGCAGAAATATAATAATGATGGAATCTGTGAAAAAAATACAATACTGATACCATTTACATTTTGATAAAGTCTAAAAAATAGAAATAAAATTACATAATTGACTCTAACTGACATCTGTAAAACCTCTACTATACTGATTATAGATAGCTGGGATGCGACTCCAACAACCACTAATCAATACATATGAGTAAGAAAGTAAACTACATAAATGAAATCTAACTAAAGTTCACAAAGTAGGAGGACTCATCATCTGTTGGTTGGAATCTGCAATTGTCTAATTTTGTCTGCACATACTACAACTTGCACCTATATTATGAGAAAATATAGCACATAGACGTATATGTGGATCAGTTCTTTGAGGATGTAATGAGTATATGGGGGTGAATACATAAGAAAAACATAACATCAATCATCATAATTTATAAAATGATGCATGCTAAATGTAAATGACTCACATAAGCTGGACTACCTGAAATACTGAAATATGCAACAATAGGAAGAACAACATACATTATAAATCTTGTTTGCCATAACATTATTTCTAAAAGTTATACTTGTATTCTCTCAGTTAAACATTCTATCTAAGTATAGAAGGACTCACAACAGAATCTGAAATCTAAAAGCTGAAATATGTAGCTATTATCTTTTTTGTATGGTATAATCTGAGTAAAAATAGTGAGCCTTTACGCTTAGTTTTCTAAAAGCTTTTCTGTTCTTCTTTTACTATTAAGAAGAATACTTTATTTTAAAATCATTGTTGTTAGGCTTTTAAACTTTTAAGGAAAAACCATTCTGCAAGGGAGGTTTTCTTAACCGACATAAATCATGCGAGCTATATGGAGTCCGAAATCTCGTCCTCCTATGGAAGAAACCTCACATTGGGGAGAGGTGTCATACTCTTTCCAGGCAGTATAACCTCAGCTAAGTGATCACAACTCTGACCACTATGGGCACTTAATCCCAATCCTATGGTGGCACATAGTTCTGGAACATGAGACCTTGGAATCATACCCAACTCGGTGCTCAATACTACTTCCTTTAATTTGCTATGCTCATCTCGTGAAAATCCACTTTAAAACTCGCATATGGGTTTATTATGAAGCCAGTTATGCATTTATCAGAAAAATCTATAACTGAAGCTATTTTGCTTTCTATAATTTGTAAAGATTCTGTAAAGTAAATTCCATAACTCATTTGAGGATCAAAAGATCAAGACTTTATTGTAAATCTTAAATAATCAGCTCATAAGATGCTTAAAGCATAAAAAAGATAGCCTGGTGCACTAAAGCTACTGCTATGCTTGGTGTCTGGGGAAAGAGCCTTACCTTGAATTTCTGCTAGAGTCTGTTTCCAAGGCTTGAACCCGTGACCTCCTGGTCATATGGAAGCAACTTTACCAGTTACTCCAAGGCTCCCCGACATCATCTTTCTTAAAATCTCATATAAAGTTGGGGCTTAACAACCCATGTATCAAACTCATGTCAAAATATCATAATAATCATGCTTGATATTGAAAACAATGATAATTCATCTTAAAATCTGTAATTTACTGTAATAGGCATGAAAATATGAAAATAGGCATGCAATTCATCTTCAAAATATCTCAAAAACTCATAACTTTGCAAATTGCCATAATGGGTATGAACCCTAATTCAAAACTCATGTAATATCATTCAAAATCATATGAATTTAATGTAAAAGCTTGGTTTTGGTCACAAGGATGGAAGAAGATCCTTGTTCATAAACCCCACATACCTTGGGTGATGAACTAGATGAACAAGCTTGCTTTTGATATTCTATTTGTGCTCTTGAATGATGACATTAAAATTGTGGGCCTTCACGACACGGAGCTATCACGTTGTCCCACTGGATTTTGACAATTGGGACATGGAACTTCAATGCAATGCGCCACCATCGCGGTGCCTTATTGAAACACCATTTTTGGTTTTCGGCGCGATGCGCCACTATAGCGTTAGACTACTGGAAATTGACAAATGGTAAAATGGAGCTCTCTGCGATGCGCCAATATCGTGGAGGTCCACTGTAAAATGACAACTATGAATTTAGCCACCTCTATGACGCGGTGACATCCCAGGTGGCACACTGTTAACTTAAAAACATCATAACTTCTTCACTGAGTGTCGGATTCGGGCGAATTTGGTATCGATTGAAAGCTTATTCAATTTCCCACGCAATAGAAATTCTAAATCTAGAAAATACCACATAAAATAAAAAAAAAGGTACTCATCTTTGAAGCAAATCTTTGACATTCTAGGGATGGTTTAAGCTTGGAAAAATACGGGGTGTTACACTAGGATTGTGTCCCTCTTGGCTTCTCAACTCAGTAGGCTTATCGTGCTTCGCTGAACCAAATCGATAATTTGCATACAGAATCGATAAGTTATATACCTTCTGTAGTATTTTGGAAGAGCAGAAGGATTTCACCCTTTACCTTTTGAGTCTAAAGATGTCGCATTACTAATGCTTATCTTGATCCCAGTTAACTATTACCTTATGAGTCTCTAGTTATTAGATATTAAAATCCAAATCACTATTGTCTTTATCTTTTCCTAGTCACTGCTCCTCTTTTGGAGTAACAAACAATATCTAGGCAGTATCCTAATGTGTGCACCCATTAAGAAAACGATCATAATGATGACAAAATAATACATGCATGGGTATCGATTCAGAACAACGAAAGCACTTTCCCTACTTCGTTAATCCGCCAGGATTTCCACAACCCTAGTTATGGGTTTTACCTGCTCATGCTTGTGAAAACATCAATAAAATTCATATTTGAAAGCATAGATGAAATCACACAGATAAGAATAAATAAAACCCACAACCTTAACTAAATTAATGAACCAATGTCAATACAAGAAAATCCTAAGATCAAATTCGGATCTTGGAATTAAAATATATTTGTGAATATCAAAAGTGTGTTACTGTCACAAAAAAGTACACAAAGGGAATTTATAGTACAAAAGGAAACCCTAAAACCAAAGTCCAAACGATATAGTAGAAAATCGGGTCAGTGGCCACCTGCTCTCTGTACCTGCGGTTTACTGTCGGGCGTAGGTAGTACCTGCGGTCCTGACATTAGGCATAGGTACAAACTGCAAGTACCGGGAGAAAAAATCCTACAAGTTCAACTCTCAAAATTTTGGACTTCTGGTACTTGCTTTACCTACATGTGGTTTGTAGGTCCTACCTGCGGCCACATGTTGACTTAGTAAGTGTCGGGAGTTATCTTTTCATCTCTACTTCGGTTTCTAAATATTCTTTGATGACAAACAAGATGGAAAACATCTTGACTATCCTTAATTTCTCCAAAAAGGGACAAAAATAGTTTTTTCATGAACTTATCATCAAAAACATGATTTTTTTTTGCAAAACATACCAAAAACAGATCATATCTAACAAAATAACCTTAAAAACTTGCATCGTTTACTCGTTTTAAGCATCTAAAGTGCTAGATTTCTATATCACATCAACACCCTCAACTTAGAACATTTTTATGTCCTAAGGCAACAAAGCATAACAAAAACAAAATAATGCTTAACTAGGAGAAACTAAGCTATTCAAGGCAGTCAGTAAACATGTAACGCTCAAAATACAACGTCCCCGTCCAATCTTATTTTTGAAAATCAATTGTGTATCAACATGAAGCATAACAATGTGACACAATGGGATCAAGGAATGGCAATTATATTAGCAAAAGACAACCACTCGTATATACAAGTTACACTACCCGAAACAAGTAAATAGATAGCAAATGACTCGAGTGCCCTCCCAACAAGAATGTCCCACTCACTCATATGAAATCATGGATGTCAATATAGGGACGATCAAGAGACACTCATACTCAGAAGAGAAGTTTCAATCAATGCATGTCAAATACCATAGACTTGCCCTTATTTTCTTTACCTTAGCATTAGATAGTCAAACTAGGATCACTATAGGACTTTTCTTAGCTTATAATATAGGCTTAGGGATGGTATGGTACATAAGGACATATCAAGTAACTAAGCCTCCTTGGCACAACACTAACCGTGGGTTATCACTTACTAGCCAATTTATCTTTTTTATTCCACCCATATTTCACCCTTTTTATTCTTTATTTCACATTCAGATTGGGGCTGGTTTTGTTCTTTTGTTTGTCTTTTTCACAATTTTTCTTTTATTTTATTTTTCTACCACATCCATCCCTATTAACTTTTTCTCTTATTTTACCTTTCTTCATACCTATTTTTCACTATTCACCCCTATGATATCCACCCTTAACTTAAGAATTTTGCCTAAGTTGAGGTGCACAATGTCCAAGGAGGATCAGGGCCAAATCATGTTCATTGTGTAATAAATGGGAAGGTGAATAGTGAAACAAGAAAAATAGGCTACAAGTCTCAAAATAAGGATCAAGGGATATAATTAACACATGAAAGGTCATTTCGGCTAAAAGTAGACTAAAATAAAAGGTGGCCTATGATCCTTTTCTAACCTACTATCCTTCAACCTAGGCAAGACTAACCGAAAAAGTTTTGAATTCAACATACAAAGGGAGATAGGTAGTATCTCACACACACATATCACAACATCAATATTACCAACTACTACCTCTCTGGTTCATGCAATTGTGAGAAAGTTATTATCATGTCCCTAATCTTAATGCCATAACAAGATCCATAATGTTCACATAATGTACATTCACACAGTTCTAAAGCACAACTTTTTTAAAGGATATAAAAAATTAGTCATTACATGACTACTATACTAAATAATTAAAATCTCCTAATTACACAAAAACAACACATTACAACACAAAACTATCCTAGACATGCCAGTTTTACAATCATACGTGGCCGATAGAAAAAGAAGCAAGACAACAAAAACCTGCGACAACATGGTATGCCTACCCCCAATGAAAAACTGTGCACTATCTTCAATACACTAAAAAAATTTAAAATAGAGGTAAGTGAGAACATACTTGGGATGCACTAGGCGCCCAAATCATGAGCATCCCTAGATGGGGAAATATCAGCTGATGGAGGCGATGGTGGTGGCGATGCACTACTGGATAATGCACTTGCTTTATTAGATACACGCCTCTGCCTATTAGCGAATGTAGACTCCATGGAATCATTCCTGGCCTTTTTAATGGCTTGGTCATATAGTAAATTAGGGTCCTTCAAGTCCTCTATGAGACCTTTCTTGGACCCAACTGCTGGGACCTCCTCATCACCCTCTGCAAGAAAAATCAAACTATCTTAGTATGCATGAAGGTGATATCTTAACCACCTAGGGAATAACTAAAGGAGTGGCTGCAACACGACTCTCTATGATAGAACATACCTCTACGTGTAATACATTAAACTCCTCCCTCATATGGGCTAGATTCGGTGCAGTTGTCTTTGTGTATAGGGATGTAACTCATCTCTTAAACTCATCGAGTTATGTTTGGAAATTAGCACATAGCTCAAACAATGTAGTACTCAGTGTGGCCTCCCATCGGGACTGTGCCTATTCAAATCTAGTCCTAACCCTTAATGTCATCTACTCGTAGAGGGTAGTCATATCAGTCTCAATAACCCTTACTCTAACATCTGCAATCCTCCGGCTATCCACTAAGCTTTGCAAAAACTCACTAGATATAGTAATCATACCTGTAACAAGAGCTGTAGTGGATGGGAGAGTATGTTCTATAGATGCATCCACCGGCTCTAAGGTCGAAACCGAGCTAAAAAAGAAGCAGCCTGTGTCCCCTCGCCCTATGTAATAGAATTTGAATCCTATCTTTGCTCTACTATTTCCATCTCAAAACTAACACCCGAATCATCTTGATATTCCTTAGTATGCTCTACAAAAACTTTCGAGCCCTCAGACTAGGCCTATGGTGCTGCTACCTGCTATCATGATCTCTTAGAATTGCTTAGACGTGTCAGACCCTTTATGTTCCTCATCTGTGCAGTCACCATCGCAGTTATTCTATCATTTACACCTAGTATCTCAGGCATACCGACCTCATCACACATCCTCTGAAGTATGTAAGGGAAGAGAAGATTAGTCAACTTCCCAAATACTCTGTCATGTAAATCATGGGGAAGAGTTACAGCAAAATCAACATCAAATCCAGCCATCAAACAGGCAACCAGTATTGCTTCCTTCTACGTCAATGTATTATCTAAAGCAGTAACTATCTTATAAACAACCACTAAAACTTGGCCTTCAATGTCAAGCAGTCCTTCTTGATCACAATTTGCCCCTCAATCTATGAGGTCGTATCACCCAGTGGTGAAATATAATAATCTATCCACCTAGCTATCTCGATCCCCTCACATTAGTGCTCATCCTCCCAAATGATCTGTTGATCATGTTCAATCCTCAATCGTGGTCGCATTCAGCTATAGATGCAAGAGTGATGTAATCTGGGCTAAAGCTTAATCTTTGGATAATCTCCTCTATAATATCAACTTTGAACCCTCAATCAGTGGGCGCTCAAGTTGTGGCTTCATAGAAAATATGATCAGGACTTGATCATGGCATATAGGAGGGACTATAGTAGCTCTTTAGGATGCATAAAATTCTCGTACCATAGCTGGACTGAATGAACAAAGTGGCCTAGTCATCCACTCTAGATGATATCTATCAAATACTACCCGTAGCTATAGTACTCGATCCATCTCTGACAAGTTAATTCAACACTCCTTATAAATATACTTCGTAGGCCTGCCTAGCTCCCAAACACAATTGTCCAGCTCAAATATATTTTGCATTCCTTCCACGCACTACCTCATAGGTCCCTCATTGTGAGGTACCTTTGGGTTATGTATAGGCATGGGGCTCTATTATATTGATGCATCCTAGGAAGGCATCTCAATACCCATATAATGCTGGGGGTACCTTTGTGTATTGAATATGAGTGGTGGTACCCGCCTCAAACTAGGGAACCACAGATGACTTCTCTAGCTCAACCTCATCAAATAAATTTTGGGATCCCTCCTCAGACTGGGGTCCTGAGTAGTAACCTATGGAGTAAACTCAGACTCTATGTCCTCCTCATCATAATTATCGTCAGGTAGACGAGTATGTGGTGGTGATATCTATGCGGACTTCATCCTCTACCAAGCTACCGCTGATTGAGCAGCCTCGCGAGTCTGTCCTCTTGTGACTGCGTGTCACCACAACTGCAGTATCTATACGATGCTAACTCAGGTAGTTATCCATTGAATTGCTACACGCAGGAGACTCTATCCGTCTTCTAGAATTACTAGCCTTCATCTTCTTCACCATTTTAGGTGTCATATGTACCTAAAAAACAAGTTGTTAGTTTCCAACTAAAAGTGAGGGATTGTAAAAGTCAAAGAAAAATGCAAAATTCAAAAAGTTCAAATTTTTCCTCAATTTTTGTACCCCTAAACCTATTTGAGATTCCAACAATTCCAATCTACACACACTTATCATAAATCACACTTTTCAATGCAAAAAAACATGCTCAAATATTGGTATTACTTTCATTCATTCAAGTTCAACTTCCGGTTGAAGCCTAGCTTTAGATTTTTGTTCCAAACAAGGTCCTACATTATGTTTTTTGGTTACTTTATGGATCCTACATACAAGCATGATAGTTTCTATATATTTTTCAATGAGATACACATATCAACTTGCCTAAAGAATAGGTAAACCAATCTATAACCATTAGGAGCTGAGAAAGTTACCTTTTATATGAAGAATCGAAAGAGAATAATGAAGAAATCAACCAACCCAAAGTTGGAACGTGTTTTAGCATATTGGAATAAGTTGGTATCTCTAATAAGTGACAATTTAGCCTTTTATTAAGTGTGGGGTTAGTTTGTGTTTTAAGTGGGAAGTTTGAATTCAAAGAGAAAAGTAAGAATAAGGGTAAGAATGTTTTTATATAGGTGGGCGTTGTTTCAGGTCATATTTTAATGTTGGTTGGCCCAAAATTTTAATTAAGAAGTGGGCCAAAATATTGACCTAGTCACAGTGTAACGCCTTGAAAATGGGTCCCAAGACGTCACATAGTCCTCAAGACTATGAATCAATTTGTCTACAATAACCTATATCGAATCATGCTGTCAACGTGAATGGGGTAATCGAGTCACAAAGTCCATATTCACCTCTTCCCACTTCTAAGTGGGAATACCAATCTCCTGCAATGTGCCACCAAGTCTTTGGTGCTCTACCTTAACCTGTTGGCAAGTTGCACACTTAGCTAGAAACTCTGCTATATCTCTCTTCATACCATTCCACCAATAGAGTTTTCGCAAATCGCAATACATCTTGGTGGCTCTTAGATGAATGGAGTAACATGTGCTATGTGCTTCTGTAATGATCCGCTGCCTCAAATCATCAACACATAGTACACATAATATACTTAGGTATCTCAACATACTATATCCCCCTTGGGAGAAAACCTCTAGCCTTTCGTCTTTAATTGAACCCTTCAGCTTGACCAAATTAGAAACCTTATCTTATTTCTCTTTCACTTCAAAAACCAGAGAAGATTCAAAACCAATCTGACCCCAAACGTTACCTTCAGCTGAGTCAACCAACCTCACACCCAATCTAGCTAACCAGTGAAATTCCCAAACTAATTCTTTCTTATCATTCTCTACATGAGAAACACTGCCCATAGACAGTCTACTAAGGGCATATGTCACTACATTGGCCTTGCTTGGATGAAACAATACACTTAATCATAATCTTTGAAAAATTCTAACCACCTTCTCTGATGAAGATTTAACTCCCTCTAAGTAAACATATATTGCAAGATTTTTTGATCTGTGAACACATCAACATGCACCCCATAATGATAGTGCCTCCAGATCTTCAATGCAAATACAACAGCAAATAAGTCATGGTCATGGGTAGGGTAGTTATTTTTGTGAGGCTTAAGCTGTCTAGAGGCATGGGCTATAAACTTATCTCTCTGCATCAAAACACAATCCAAGGGCATCATAATATATGATGACCCATCTGTACTATCAGGAAGTGCTAAAACTGGGGATGAGGTGAGTCAAGTTTTCAACTCCTAAAAACTCTTCTCATAAAAATATTACCACTAAACTTTCTTTTGAGTTAATATATACATAGGGGATGTAATAGAAGAAAAACACTCAATATAGCGTCTATAATAGCCAGCTAAACCCAAGAAACTTTGGATGTCTGACGGAGAGAGAGGTCTAGGCTAGTTTCTTACTGCTTCTGTCTTTTGGGGATCAACTCTAGTACCATCAATGGAAATAATATGATGGAGGAAAGCTATTGATCTTAGCCAAAATTCACATTTTCTTAATTTGTAGAAAACCTGGTGATCTCTAAGAGTTTGCAACACAATTCTAAGATGGTCTGCATAATCATCCTCACTACGAGAATGGACAAGAATATCATCGATAACAACTATGAAAAACATGTCCAAATATAGTTTGAACAATCTATTCATCAAGTCCATGAAGGCTGCTGGGGCATTAGTAAGACCAAATGACATGACTAGAAACTATAAATGACCATAAAAAGTTTTGAAAACTATTTTCAGAATATCAGATTCCCTTACTCTAAGCTGATGATAGCCGTATCTAAGGTCTATCTTGGAGAAATAATTTGCACCTTGGAGTTGGCCGAATAAGTCATCAATCCTAGGAAGAGGATATTTGTTTTTGACTGTGACTTTATTCACATGACGATAGTCAATGTAAATTCGCAAAGAACCATCTTTCTTTCTCACGGGAGAGCCCCATGGAAAGACACTGGGCCTTATGAAACCTTTATGTAAGAGGTCTTTAAGTTTCTCTTTTAACTCTTTAAGCTTGGCTAGAGCCATATAATATGGACGAATGGAGAATGGATGAGCATCTGGAAGAAGTTCTATACCGAATTCTATTTCCCTATCGGGAGGTACCCTTGGCAAATCTTTGGGAAATATATGAGGAAACACGTTGACTACATGAACCAACTAAACTTTTGGAGTCTCATACTTAGTGTCTTTGACTCGAACTAGATGATAGATACACCCTTTTGAGATCAACTTTCTATCTTTAATTTAGGATATGAAATGACTCTTGGGAGACACTAAATTACCTTCCCACTCAAAGACTGGCTCATATAGAAATTGAAACTTTACCACTCGAGTGCGATAATCTATTGATGCATAACAGGAATAGAGATAATCCATACCAAGAATAAGGTCTAAGTCGACCATATCTAATTCTATTAGATATGCTAACATGATTTTATGAAGGACATTGATAGGACACTTTCTATAGATCTGTCTAGCAGCAACTGACTCACCCACTAGGGTAGAAACTAGGAAGAGCTCATGGATGTTTTCAGGACCTATTTCGAAATTTACTGCAATTAATGGGGTCACATAAGAGAAATTAGACCCAGGGCCTAACAGTACATAAACATCAAGATAAAAAACACGAAACCTAGCAGTATAAACATCTGGTTAATCCTCCTGCTACAGAAAGGATGGTAAAGCATGAAACTAATTCTGGTGCTAACTGTCATCGATTCTAGATGATGTACTAGAAAAAGGGACTGTGCAACCTAGAGAAGATGGTGCGCTAGTAGCCTGAGTTTAGGGACGAGCATCCCTAATTCTCTGCTTAGCATACGGATACTTTTTGATTCTATGATCCAACTTACCACAACTGTAACAACCTTTCTGTCCTAATAAGCACTCACCAAGATGATTCTTACCACACTTAGCATATGAAGGATAACTAGGTTTTCCACTCATACCAGTTGAACTGTTGGAGTCTCATACTTAGTGTATTTGACTCGAACTAGATGATAGATAGTCCCTTTTGAGATCAACTTTCTATCTTTAATTTAAGATATGAAATGACTCTTGAGAGACACTAAATTTCCTTCCCACTCAAAGACTGGCTCATATGGAAACTAAAACTTTACCACTCGGGTGCGATAATCAATTGATGTATAATAGGAATAGAGCCAATCCATACCAAGAGTAAGGTCTAAGTCGACCATATCTAATTTTATTAAATCTGCTAATATGATTTTATGAAAGACAGTGATAGGACACTTTCTATATATCTGTATGGCAACAACTGACTCACCCACTGGGGTAGAAACTAAGAAGAGCTCAGGGATCTTTTCAGGACCTATTTCAAAATTTACTACAACTAATGGGGTCACATAAGAGAAATTAGACCCAGGGTCTAAGAGCACATAAACATCAAGATGAAAGACACGAAGCATACCAGTAACAACATCTGGTTAATCCTCTAGCTTCTGATAGGATGGTAAAGCATAAACTAATTCTGGTGTTGAATGCCATTGGTACTGGATGATGCGCCCAAAGGAGGGACTGGGCTACCTAGAGAAGCTAGTGTACTCGTAGCCTGAGTTTGGGGACGAGCATCCCTATCTCTCTGCTTAGTATGCGGACACTCTTTGATTCTATGATCCAACTTACCACAACTGTAACAACCTTTCTGTCCCAACAAGTACTCACCAAGATGATTTTTACCACACTTAGCACATAAAGGTTAGCTGGGGTTTCCACTCATACTATTCTGGGATCTTGACTTAGAAGGCTTACCCCACTACTCCTGTCTAGCTCGGGAGGAGGAGCACTAGCTGAAGATACTGTTGGCATGGATGAGTAATTCTAAAATTGGGAACGATTTCCCCCTTCAAACTTTGTCTGGCCATACTCAAACTGCCTAGTTCTAGCCTTTTTATTTCCCCGCTCTCTTCCCTTTAACTTTTCTGCCTTAATCTGCTGGGTATGAATCTTAAACCTAGCAAGATCCACGTCCCTAATAATCATGTAAGTTCTACAATCCTTAACTACCAAACTAGATACTCTAGTAACAAACTTACTCATACTCGCCCTAGGGTTAGATATCGTATCAGGGGCATCCTTAGACAACTCGGTGAACTTAAGGTAGTACTTTTTCACTATCATCGAGCCCTACCTGAGGTTCAAAAATTCTTCTACCTTAGCTTCTCTCATTTCATGCAGAAAGAACAAGTCTAGAAACAAATCCTGAAATACCTGCCAATTCATAGGAGCTGCATTCTCACCTTTACCATTCTTCCACATAAATATTCAATCATATTCTACATCTTTTAATCTATAGGATGCCAACTCTACACTCTCTTCTTTAGTAACATGCATAATCTGGGTGATCTTTTTCACCTCATCTAAATAAAGTTGTGGGTCCTCACCTACTTTTAACCCAAAGAACTCTGGCGGATTCATTCTCATAAAGTCAAGAATTCTGTCTACTACAAAATCCCCATTCTGCTAAAGTGGGATGTCTTCCTTATGGTTGCCCTGAACATTGGCAGTCACAGCTTGGGCCAACGCCTAAAAGGAAGCCCAAAATTTAGTATAGGATACATTTTAATTCAGAGGGTCGGCAGGCTAGGGTGGATGATTATCATTTCTGCGTGCATTATCTCGGCAAGGAGACATATTCAACTGTCATATAAGAGCACGAGTTAAAAGGAAATAGAGATACTATAAGCATGATAGATCAGGAAAGAAAGAGATGATTTTCTAAAATTATCCCGTAGCCTCTTGCTAATAAATGTGGCGCATTTTACATCCATGATCAAGACTCTATGTAAAGTGGCTTGTCTGACTCCCTGGGACTCTTATAACCTTAGTTTCTGATACCAAGTTTGTAATGCCCTAAAAACAGGTCCCAAGAAATCATATAGATCACAAGACTATGAGTAGCCATAAAATAACCCTGTTTGCCTTCTACTAAATCTAAAGCTCAAAAAAAAAAGAAAATAAAGATATATAATCAAAGCTAAGATGCGGAATTTTGTCTAAGATAACTAAAATTATCTGAATATAATATCTGAAAATACTAGACTTAAGAGTTTGATCAATCAATACTAGAAATCTGAATCGTATCTAGCAGTCTAACAAGCCTCTACTACTAATAACTAGAGAGTCAATGGAAAAAAAAAACCCCAGCTGAGTCGAACTATCTGAAAATACTAAATCATCTGTATTAATAAGCTAAAAAACTGAATACTAGGCCCCCAAACTATGAGGACTCACCAACTGTCAGGATGTAGATGGAGATGCTCGAAATCACTCACGCTGCTGATACTGAGCACCAGAACCTACATTATGAGACAATTGCAATATGCATGAAAATATGGAAGTAGACATGCAACTCATTATCTAAATCTCTCAAAATCTCATAATCTTTAAATAGTAATAAGTGAGTATACCCTAAATTGAAATTCACGGATAATCATACAAAATTATGTAACTTTGTAATTAAACTAGTTTTGGAACAAAGATAAAAAAATTATCCTTGCTTATTACCCCACATACTTTAATTGATAAAATTGATAAAGAAGCTTGAACTTGAATTCCTATTTGTGATTTTAAAGATGATTTTTTGAAGTTCTTGAATTGGGAATCCTTAATTTTGAGTAATCTTGGAAAAGAATGGAGGAATTTGGATTTCTTGGGGATGAAGGTTTGATGTTCTAGGGTTTGTTTGAGAGAAAGTTGATGAAAAGTGATCATAATAGGCTTAGAATAGGTTTAATCTTGTATTTTTCACGATTTGGGGTTTTGGGAAAAGATAAATTGTCCTTTTAAAATTTTACTCAGAACTGGAAAATCCCGAATTGGCACACCATTGCACCGCACGACTATCATGGTGGCTTACTAGAAAAGGGACAATTGTTATTTCGGCGTCTGGCGCGATATAGTGAAATCATGTTGCAATATTGGAAATGGACAAGTTCCATTTTGCACTCCACCGCAACACGGTGTTTGTCCAATTGGATATTTTAGCACGACACAGGCTAATCGCGATGATCTACTAAAAGGGAATGAACGATAACTGGAGCTTCACCATGACTCGAGCCAATTGCGGTGCTTCACTGGAATCGAACAATAGCGAATTTATCATTCATTGCGATGCGGTGCTTATTGTGGTGATCTATTACTTTACTAAAATCGCAATAACTTCTTAACCGAGTATCGGATTGAGGTAAAATTGGTATTATTGGACTATCTACACATTGAAGGGTATAAAGCTAGAAAATTCTACTCGCATCAAGAGTTATACACTTTCAAATCTAACCCTTGGCACACTAGGAGCTAAACTGAGCTAGAAAAAAGTACGGGGTATTACAATATCTCTCCCTTGGGAATATTCATCCTCGAATGAGGCTAATTAAACTGAAGATACCGAGGAACTGAGGCTATATGCTGGTATGCACAACTAAAAGAAACTGCATGACTAAATCTAAAACATACTGAGTGACTGAATTAATATACGACTGCATAAATTTACATGAAGATAACTATATAGATGAATATGAGACTGGAAAAGAACTAAATTTAAAAGGACTGTTACCTTCGGTTGAATCTAAGTTCATGGAGAAGAGATGAGGATACTTTGTACGCATGTCTACTTCTACTTCCCAAGTAGCACCCTCAATAGACTGATTTCTCCCTTGAACTTTGACCAAGGGAACTTCTTTGTTCCTTAGTCTACGGATCTGAAAATCAAGAATCTCTACTGGAAGTTCTTCGTACGAAAGGCTATTTTGAATATTTGTACGTTCTAGAGAGACTGTAATACCTGAATTGTCCATGCCCTTTTTTAATAAGGACACATGGAATACTGGATGAACTGCTGACAAGTATGCAGGTAGCTCAAGCTCATATGCAACTTTCCCCACACAACTCAAAATCCTATAGTTGCCTACATACCAGGGACTAAGCTTCCTCTTTTTGCCAAACCTCTTTACCCCCTTCATGGGTGAAACCTTCAAACATATAAGATCATCTAATTCAAACTCAAGATCTCTCCTTCTTATGTCTGTATATGATTTCTAATGACTCTAAGCTGCTTTTAATCTCTCTCATATTAATTGAAATTTCTCCATGTCTTCGAACACCACGTCTAGCCCAATAAAAGTGGCCTCACCCACTTCAAACCAACCGACTGGTGATCTACATCTTTTCCCATAAAGAGCCTCAAATAGGGACATCTAAATACTAGAATGGTAACTGTTATTGTAGGAAAACTCGATCAACGACAAGTGGTCACCCCAACTACCTTTGAAACCAAAAATATAGGACCTCAATATATCCTCTAAGGTTAGAATGGTCCTCTCTTCCAGACCATCTGTCTGCAATAACCCATATCGAATCATGTTGTCGACGCGAATGGGGTAATCCAGTCACAAAGTCCATATTCACCTCTTCCCACTTCCAAGTGGGAATACCAAACTCCTGCAATGTGCCACCAGGTCTTTGGTGCTCTACCTTAACCTGTTGGCAACTTGCATACTTAACTATAAACTCTGTTGTATATCTCTCCATACTACTCCACCATTAGACTTCCTACAAATCTCAGTACATCCTGGTGGCTCCTGGATGAATGGAGTAATGGTACACTATATGCTTCTACCATGATCCGCTACCTAAAATCATCAACACATGGCACACAAAATCTACTCTGGTATCTGAACACACCATCTCCCCCTTGGGAGAAAACCTCTACTTTTTGGTCTTAAACAGAACCCTTTAGCTTGACCAAACTAGAAACATTATCCCATTTCTCTTTTACTTCAGAAACAAGAGAAGATTCTGAACTATTCTTAACCCAAATGTTACCTTCAGCTGAGTTAACCAACCTCATTCCCAATTTAGATAGCCGGTGAACTTCCCAAACTAATTTTCTCTTATCATCCTCTACATGAGCAATACTGCCCATAGACAGTCTACTAAGGACGCCTGCCACTACATTGGCCTTTCCTGGATGATACAACACACTCATATCATAATCCTTCGATAATTCTAACCACATTCTCTGACAAAGATTTAACTCTCTCTGAGTAAACACATATTGCAAGATTTTGTGATCCGTAAACACATCAACATGCACCCCATAAAGATAGTGCCTCCAGATCTTCAATGCAAATACAACAACAACTAACTCAAGGTCATGGGTAGGGTAGTTCTTTTTATGAGGCTTAAGTTGTCTAGAGGCATAGGTTATAACCTTATCTCTCTGTATCAAAACACCATACAGACCAATTCTAAAGGCATCACAATATACGATGAACCCATTTGTAATATCAGGCAGAGCTAAAAGTGGGACTGAGGTAAGTTGAGTCTTCAACTCTTGAAAACTCTTCTCATAGGAATCTGACCATGGAAACTTAAATTTCTTTTGAGTTAATCTAGACATAAGGGATGCAATAGATGAAGAACCCTCAACAAAGGATTTATAATATCCACCTAAACCCAAGAAACTTTAGATGTCTGATGGAGAGATAGGTCTAGGCCAGTTTTTTACTATTTCTATCTTTTGGGGATCAACTCTAATACCATTACTGGAAATAATTTGATTGAGGAAAGCTACTATCATAGCCAAAATTCATATTTGCAAATTTGGCAAACAACTGGTGATCTTTAAGAGTTTACAACACAATTCTAAGGTGGCCTTCCCAAATGGCACACTGTTAACTAAAAAACATCATTACTTCTTCACCGAATGTCGAAATTAGGCAGATTTGGTATCGATAGAAAGCGTATTCAATTTCCTACACAATAGAAAGTCTAAATCTAGAAAATACCACATAAAATAAAAAGGTATTCATCTTTGAAGAAAATATTTGACATTCTAGGGTTGGTCTTATGTTTGGAAAAATACGGGGTGTTACACTAGGGTTGTGTCCCCCTTGCCTTCTCAACTCCATAGGATTATCGTGCTTCGCTAAACTAAATCGATACTTTATATGTAGAATCGATAAGTTATGTACCTTCTGTAGTCTTTTTGAAGAGCAGAAGGATTTCACCCTTTACCTTTTGAGTCTCAACATGTCGCATTACTAATCTTTATCTTGATCCCAGTTAACTATTACCTTTTAAGTCTCTAGTTATTAGATGTTAAACTCCAAATTACTATTTTCTTTATCTTTTCCTAGTCACTGCTCCTTTTTTGGAGTAAGCAACAATATCAAGGCAGTATCCTAATGTGTGCACTCATTAAGAAAACTATCATAATGATGACAAAATAATACATGCATGGGTGTCGATTCAGAACAATGAAAGCACTTTTCCTACTTCGTCAATCCGCCAGGATTTCCACAGCCCTAGTTATGGGTTTTAGCCGCTCATGCTTGTGAAAACATCAATAAAATTCACATTTGAAAGCATAGATGAAATAACACTAATAAGAATAAATAAAAACCAAAACCTTAACTGAATTAATGAACCAATGTCAATACAAGAAAATCCCAAGATCAAATTCGGATCTTGAAATTAAAAAATGTTTATGAATATCAAAAGTGTGTTACTCTCACAAGAAAGTACACAAAGGGTATTTATAGTACAAAAGGAAACCCTAAAACCAAAGTCCAAATGATGTAGGATAAAACCGGGTCAGTGGCCATCTACTCTCTGTACCTGCGGTTTATTGTTGAGCGCAGGTAGTACCTTTGGTCCTAACATTGGGCATAGGTACAAACTACAGGTATCGGAAGCAAAAATACTACAAGTTCAATTCTCAAAATTTTGGACTTTTGGTACTTGCTTTGCCTATATGTTGTTCGTAAGTCCAACCTGCAGCCACATGTTGACTTGGTAAGTGTCGGGAGTTATCTTTTCAGCTCTACTTCAATTTCTAAATATGCTTTGATCACAAACAAAATGGAAAACATCTTGAATATCCTTAATTACTCCAAAAAGGGACAAGAATAGTTTTTTCATGAACTTATCATCCAAAACATGATTTTTTTTTGCAAATCATACCAAAAAAAGATCATATCTAACAAAATAACCTCAAAAACTTGCATCGTTTCCTCGTTTTAAGCATCTAAAGTGCTAGATTTATATAGCACATCAACACCCTTAACTTAGAACGTTTTTATATCCTAAGGCAGCAAAATATAACAAAAACAAAATGATGCTTAACTAAGAGAAACTAAGCTATTCAAAGCAGTCAGTAAACATGTAACTCTCAAAATACAACATCCCTGTCCAATCTTATTTTTGAAAATAAATTGAGTATGAACATGAAGCATAACAACGTGACACAATGGGATCAAGGAATGGAAATTATATTATCAAAAGACAACCACTCATACATACAAGTTACACTACCCGAAACAAGCAAATAGATAGCAAATGACTCAAGTGCCCTCCCAACAAGAATGTCCCACTCACTCATATGAAATCATGCATGTCAATGTTGGGACGATCAAGAGACACTCATACTCAAAAGAGAATTTCCAATCAATGCATGTCCAATACCATGGACTTGCCCTTATTTTATTTACCTTAGCATTCATATAGTCAAACTAGGATTACTATAGGACATTTCTCGGATTATAATATAGGCTTGGGGATGGTATGGTACGTAAGGCCATATCAAGTGACTAAGCCTCCTTGGAACTACACTAACCTTGGGGTATCACTTACTATACAATTTATCTTTTTAATTCCATACTTATTTCACCCTTTTTATTCTTTATTGCACATTCAGGTTGGGTCTGGTTTTATTCTTTTTTTTTTGTCTTTCACAATTTTTCTTCGTTTTTTTTTCTACCACACCCATTCCTATTAACTTTTTATATTATTTTACCTTTCTTCATACCTATTTTTCACTATGCACCCATATGATATCCACCCTCAACTTAGGCATTTATCTGAGTTGAGGTGCACAATATCCAAGAAGGATTAGGGTCAAATCAGGTTCATTGTACAATAAATGGGAAGGTGAATAATGAAACAAGAAAAATAGGTTACAAGTCTCAAAATAGGAATCAAGGCATATAATTCACACATAGAAGGTCATTTAGGCTAAAACTGGACTAAAATAAAAAATGGCCTATGATCCTTTTCTAACCTACTATCCTTCAACCTAGGCAAGACTAACCGAAAAAGTTTTGAATTCAACATACAAAGGGAACTAGGTAGTATCTCACACACACATATCACATAGTAAATATTACCAACTACTACCTCTCCGGTTCATGCAATTGTGATAAAGTGATTATCATGTCCCTAATCATAATGCCATAAGAAGATCCACAATGTTCACACAATGTACATCCACATAGTTCTAAAGCACAACTTTTTTTAGGGATATAAGAAATTAGTCAACACATGACTACTATACTAAATACTTAAAATCTCCTAATTACACAAAAACAACACATTACGGCACAAAACTATCCTAGACATGCCGGTTTTACAATCATACCGCGGCCGATAAAAAAAGAAGCAAGACAACAAAAACAAGCGATAGCATGGTATGCCCACCCCTAATGAAAAACTACGCACTATCTTCAATGCACTAAAAAAAGTAAAAACAGAGGGAAGTGAGAACATACCTGGGATGCACTAGGTGCCCGAATCATGAGCATCCCTAGATGGGGACATATCAGATGATGGAGGTGATGGTGGTGGCGATGCACTATTGGATAATGCACCCGCTGCATTAGATACACGTCTCTACCTATTGACGAATGCAGACTCCATGGAATCATGCCTGGCCTTTTTAACGGCTTGGTCATATAGTAAATTAGGGTCCTTCAAGTAGTTTATGAGACCTCTCTTTGCCCCAACTACTGGGACCTCCTCATCACCCTCTGCAAGAAAAATCAAACTGTCTTAGTATGTACGGAGGTGATATCTAGACCACCAAAGGTATAACTGAGGGAGTGGGTGCACCACAGATCTCTATGATAGAGCATACCTTTACATGTAATACATTAAACTCCCTTATATGGGCTAGATCCGATGCAGTTGTCTCTGTGTATAAGGATGTAACTCATCTGTCAAACTCATTGAGTCATGTTTGGAAATTGGCACATAGCTCAAACATTGTAGTACTCAGTGTGGCCTCCCATCGGGACTGTGTCTATTCAAATCTAGTCCTAACCCTTAATGCCATCTGCTCGTAGAGGGTAGTCATCTCAGTCTCAATAACCCTTACTCTAACATCTGGAATCCTCTGGCTATCCACTAAGCTTTGTAAAAACTCACTAGATATAGTAATCATACCTATAACAAGATCTGTAGTGGATGGGAGAGTATGTTCTATAGATGCATTCATTGGCTCTAAGGTCGAAGCTGGGCTGAAAAAGAAGCAGCATGTGTCCCCTCAACCTATGTAATAGAATTTGAAGCCTCACTTTGCTCCACTATATCCATGTCAAAACTAACACCCACATCATCTTCTTCACCATTTTAGGTGTCATATGTACCCAAAAAACAAGTTGTTAGTTTCCAACTAAAAGTGAGGGATCTCAAAAGTCAACGAAAAATGCAAAATTCAAAAAGTTCAAATTTTTCCTCAATTTTTGTACCCCTAAACCTATTTGAGATTCCAACAAGTCCAATCTACACACACTTATCATAAATCATAATTTTCAAAGCAAAAAAACATGCTCAAATATTGGTATTACTTTTATTCGTTCAAGTTCAACTTCCGGTTGAAGCCTAACTTTAGATTTTTGTTCAAAACTAGGCCTTACGTTATGTTTTTTGGTTACTTTATGGATCCTACATACAAGCATGATAGTTTCTACATATTTTGCAATGAGATACACATATCAACTTTTTTAAAGAATAGATAAACCAATATAGGAGCCAAGAAAGTTACCTTTTATATGAAGAATCGAAAGAGAATAATGAAGAAATCAAGCAAACCAAAGTTCGAACGTGTTTTAGCAAATTGGAATAAGTTGGTATCTCTAATAAGTGACAATTTAGCCTTTTATTAAGTATGGGGTTAGTTTGTATTTTAAATGGGAAGTTTGAATTCAAAGAAAAAAGTAATTTTTTGTTTGAATGAGTTAGAATGAGGGTAAGAATGTTTTTATATAGGTGGGCGCTATTTCAGGTCATATTTTAATATTTGTTGGCCCAATATTTTAATTAAAAAGTGGGCCCAAAAATTGACCTAGTCACAGTGTAACGCCTTGAAAATGGGTCCCAAGACGTAACATCGTGGTCAAGACTATGAATCAATTTGTCTATAATAACCTATATCGAATCATGCTGTCAACGCGAATGGGGTAATCCAGTTACAAAGTCCATATTCACCTCTTCCCACTTCCAAGTGGTAATACCAATCTCCTGCAATGTTTCACCAAGTCTTTGGTGCTCTACCTTAACCTGTTGGCAAGTTGTACACTTAGCTACAAACTCTACTATATCTTTCTTCATACCACTCCACCAATAGGCTTCCCATAAATGCGATAGATCTTGGTGGCTCTTAAATGAATGGAGTAATGTGCGTCATGTGCTTCTGCAATGACCCGCTACCTCAAATCATGAACACATGGCACACACCATATACTCAGGTATCTCAGCACACCATCTCCCACTTGGGAGAAAACCTCTACCCTTTGGTCTTTAATTAAACCCTTCATCTTTACCAAATTAGAAACCTTATCCTGTTTCTCTCACTTCAGAAACTAGAAAAAATTTAAAACCACTCTGACCACGAATGTTACCTTCAGCTGAGTCATTTAACCTCATACCCAATCTAGTTAACAAGTGAACTTCCCAAACTAATTCTCTCTTATCATTCTCTACATAAGAAACACTGCTCATAGATAGTCTACTAAGGGCATCTGTCACTATATTGGCCTTGCCCGGATGATACAATACACTTATATCATAATCCTTAAACAATTCTAACCACCTTCTCTAACGAAGATTTAACTCCCTATAAGTAAACATATATTGCAAGATTTTGTGATTTGTGAACACATCAACATGCACCCTTTAAAGATAGTGCCTCCAGATCTTCAATGCAAATACAACAGCAACTAACTCAAGGTCATGGGTAAGGTAGTTCTTTTCATGAGGCTTAAGTTATCTAGAGGCATAGGCTATAACCTTACATCTCTGCATCAAAACACGGCCCAGATACATCATAATATATGACAACCCATCTGTACCTTCAAGAATTGCTAAAACTGGGGCTGAGGTGAGTCGAGTTTTTAACTCCTATAAACTCTTCTCACAAGAATATGACCACTAAAACTTAACTTTCTCCTGAGTTACTATAGACATAGGGGATGTAATAGAAAAATCCCCCTCAATAAAGCATCTATAATAGCCACCTAAACCCAAGAAACTTTAGATGTCTGATGGAGAGAGAGGTTTAGGCCAATTTCTTACTACTTCTGTCTTTTGGGGATCAATTCTAATACCATTAATGGAAATAATATGACGGAGAAAAGCTATTGATCTTAGCCAAAATTCACATTTTCTTAATTTGCCAAACAACTAGTGATGTCTAAGAGTTTGCAACACAATTCTAAGGTGGTCTGCATGATCATCCTCACTACGAGAATAGAAAAGAATATCATCGATAAAGACTATGACAAACATGTCCAAATACAGTTTGAACACTCTATTCATCAAGTCCATGAAGACTACTGGGGCATTGGTAAGACCAAATGACATGACTAGAAACTATAAATGACCATAACGAGTTTTGAAAACTATTTTTAGAATATCACATTCCCTTACTCTAAGATGATTATAGCCGGATCTAAGGTCTATCTTGGAGAAATAACTAGCACCTTGGAGTTGGTTGAATAAGTCATCAATCCTAGGAAGAGGATATTTTTTTTACTGTGACTTTATTCAGCTGGCGATAGTCAATGCACATTCACAAAGAACCATTTTTCTTCCTTACGAATAGGATGAGAGTGCCCCATAGAGAGACACCGATCCCTATGAAACCTTTATCAATGAGGTCTTTAAGTTGCTCTTTTAACTCTTTAAGCTCGGATGAAGCTATACGATATAAAGGAATAGAGATGGGATGAGTATCTGGAAGAAGGTCTGTACCAAATTCTATTTCCCTATTAGGAGGCACTCCTAACAAATCTTTAAGAAAAACATTAGGAAACTTTTTGACTACTCAAACTAACTAAATTGTTGGAGTCTCAGACTTAGTGTCTTTGACTCGAATTAGATGATAGCTACTCCCTTTTGAGATCAACTTTTTTGCTTTAATATAGGATATGAAATAACTCTTAGGAGACACTAAATTACCTTCCCACTTAAAGACTGGCTCATCTGGAAACTGAAACTTCACCACTCGGGTGCGACAATATATGGATACACAATAGGAATAGAGCCAATCCATACAAAGAATAAGGTCAAAATCGACCATAACTAATTTTATTGAATTTGATAACATGATTTTATGAAGGACAGTGATAGGATACTTTCTATAGATCTGTTTGGCAACAACTGACTCACCCATGAGGGTAGAAACTAGGAAGGGCTCAAGTATCTTTGCAGGACCTATTTCAAAATTTACTTGTAACTAATGGGGTCACATAAGAGAAACTTGACCAGGGTCTAACCACACATAAATATCAAGATGAAAGACATAAAGTATACCAGTAACAACATCTGGTGAATGCTCCATATTCTGATGAGATGGTAAAGCATAAAACTAATTTTGGCGATGATCGCCACCAGTACTGGATAATACGCCCTGAGGAGGGACTGGGTGACCTAGAGGAGCTAGTGAGCTAGTAGCCTGAGTCTAGGGACGAGCATCCCTATTTCCCTACTTAGCATGTGCACACTCTTAGATTCCATTACCTAAATTACCATAACCGTAACAACCTTTCAGTCCCAATAAGTACTCACCAAGATGATTCTTACCATACTTATTACATAGAGGATACCTGTATTTTTCACTCACACTATTCTAGGATCTGGACAAAGAAGTCTTACCCCACTGCTCCTATCTAGCTCTGGGAGCAGAAGCACTGGCTGAACATGGTGATGGCATAAATGAATGATTCTAAAACTGAGAACGATTTCCCCTCCAAACTTTGTCTGGCCATACTCAAACTGTTCGGTTGTAGCCTTCATATTTCCCCTCTCTCTTTCCTTTAACTTTTCTACCTCAATCTGCTGGGCATAAATTATCAACATAGCAAGATCTATGTCTCCAATAAGTATGAAAGTCCTACATTCCTTAACTACCAAACTAGATACTCCAATAACAAACTTACTCATACTCTCCCTAGGGTCAGCTATCGTATTAGGGGCATACTTAGAAAATTGGTTTAACTTAAGGTAGTACTCTTTCAATGTCATCGAGCCCTGCCTCAGGTTCATGAATTCCTCTACCTTAGATTCTCTCATTACATTCGGAAAGAACCTGTCTAGAAACGCATCCTGAAATACCTGTCAACTCATAGGAGTTGCATTCTCATCTCTACCATTCTTTCCCATAACCACCCAATCATAAGCTATATCTTTCAATCTATAGGATACCAACTCTACACTCTCCTCTACAGTAACATAAATAATCTTGGAGATCTTTTTCACCTCATCTAAATAAAGTTAGGGTCCTATCTGCTTTTGATCTGAAGAACTCTGGCGGATTCATTCTCATAAAGTCATAAATTCTGGCTGCTACTAAATCCCTATTATAATTAAGTGGGAGTGCCGCCTGATGGTTTCCCTTAATATTGGTAGTTAAAGCTTGGGACAATGCCTGAAAGGCTGCCTAAAATTTAGCATGGGATACTTTCTCATTCAGAGGGTCGGCATGCTAGGGTGGCTAGTTATCATTTCTGCATGCATTAGCTTGGCGTGTAGGCATATTCAACTTTCACGTAAAAGCATTAGTTAAAAGAAGATGGAGATATTGTAAGCATGATACATCATGAAATAAAGAGATGATTTCCTAAAAATGTCCTTTAGCCTTTTGCTCAAAAATATGGCGCGCTTCATATGCATAATCAACACTCAACGTAGCGCGGATTGTCTAACTCCCCAGGACTCTTATAACCTTAGGCTCTGGTACCAAGTTAGTAACGCCCCAAAAATGGGTCCCGAGATATTACACGGTGAAAAAGACTACGAGTAGCCTTAAGCTAACCCTGTCTGCCTTTTACTAAATCTAAAGCTCAAAATAGAGGAAATAAATATATATAATCAAAGCTAAGATGCAGAATTCTATCTAAGCTATCTGAAATTATCTAAATATAATATCTAAAAATACTAGAATCAAGAGTCTGATCAATCAATAGTAGAAATATGAATCGTGTCTAGCAGTCTAACAAGCCTCTACTACTAATAACTAGAGAGTGACTGGAAAAAAAACCCAGCTGACTTAAACTATTTGAAAATACTGAATCATCTATATTAATAAGTTAAAAAACTAAATGACTAAGTCCCTGAACAATGAGGACTCACCAACTGTCGGGATGTAGATGGAGATGCTCGAAATCACTTATGCTGCTAAAACTGAACACTTGAACCTACATTATGAGACAATGTAGCACATAGACATATCTACAGATCAGTACTTTTGGATTGTATTGAGTATATGGGGGTGAATTCACAAGTAAATCAATAAATCAATAGTACTACAAATTTGTAAAAAGAATGAATGCTAAATCTAGATGACTCACATAAGCTGAAATATCTAAAAACTAAAAATCATAATTCATGAATAGCATAAATCTAGTGAGTCATGACATTTAGTTTCTAAAAGTTATACTAGCATTCTGTCTTTAAATCATGCTAAGTGTAGAAGGACTTACTTTTGTATCTGAAATCTGAATCTCATAGCTAATATCTTTTGTAAAACAACATCTGAAAAAAGTTATGAGCTTTTACACTTAGTACTAAAAGCTTTTCTGTTATTCTTTTTTGTAGGCTGTAGGGAGGTTCTTCTAACCGACATACACTATGTGAGCTATCATAGTATCTAGCAACTAGTTCCCTTATGGAAAAACCTTATATTAGGGAGAGGTGTCATACTATTTCCGAGGAGTATAACCTAATATAAGTGATCACATCTGTATTTGTCATCCATATAGAAATGGGAATAATCTACTAATCAGTACCTACGTTGACTCGTAAATCTGGGGCTTGTAAATATACCCAACTCAGTGCTAAATACTACCCCCTTTAATTTGTATGCTCGTTCTATGGGAAGTCCACTTTAAAACTAGTATAAATGGTTTATAATAAAAACCAACTGTATATCTATTAATTTAAAATGTAACTAAAACTGTAAAGTGGATTCCATGTCTAAGATAAGATCAAAAGATCAAATCATTATTAAAATCTAAAAATAAACTATTCATAAGATGCTTAAAGCATAATCATTCTTGAAATATAAACATTCAAACTAGGTCTTAGTAACCCATGCATCAAATTCATGTCAAATCAAAATAAAATTCATGCTTGGTTATGAAAGCATTGAAGTTCAATTCTATATCTAGAAATTATTGCAATATGCCTAAAAATACGGAAGTAGACATGCAATTCATCATCTAAATCTCTCAAAATCTCATAATCTTCAAATAGTAATAAGTGGGTATATACCCTAAATTGAAATTTATGGATAATCATACAAAATCATGTAACTTTGTAATTAAAACTAGTTTTGGGCACAAGGATGAAAGAATTATCCTTGCTCATAACCCTACATACCTTAATTGATGAAATTGATAAAGAAGCTTGAACTTGAATTCCTATTTCTGCTTTTGAAGATGATTTCTTGAAGCTCTTGAATTGGGAATCCTTATTTTGAGTAATCTTGGAAATATTTGAGGAATTTGGATTTCTTGGGGATGAAAGTTGATGTTCTAGTGTTTTTTTGAGAGAAAGTTGATGAAAAGTGAGCATAATAGGTTTAGAATAGGTTTAATCCTATATTATTCATGATTTGGGGGCTTGGGAAAAGAATAAATTGCGCTTTTAAAATTTTACTCGGAACTGGAAAATCCCAATTTGGCATACCACTAAGATGCGCCGCTATCGCGGTGGCTTACTGGAAAAGGGACAATTACCATTTTAGCCTCTGGCGTGATGCGGTGAAATCACGTTGCGCCACTAGAAAAGGACGAGTGCCATTTTGCACTCCACCGCGATACGGTGTTTGTCTAATTGGAAATTTTTTTGCGATATAGTCTTATCACGATGAGCTACTAGAATGGGATGAATGGGAACTGGAACTTTACCATAATGCATGCCAATCATGGTGCTTCATTGGAATCGAAAAATTGTGAATTTATCCTTCATCGCTATGCAGAGCTTATTGCGGTGATCTACTGCTTTCACTAAAATCGCCATAACTTCTTAACCGAGTATTGGATTGAGACGAAATTTGTATCGTTGGAAAGGTAATTCAATTATTTACATTATGATGGATCTAAAGCTGGTAAATTATACTGGCATCAAGATTTATACACTTTCAAAAATAACCCTTGGCACACTAAGAGGTATACTGAGCTTGGAAATATTAAAGGGTATTACACACAGCTTGTACCTACGGCCCATACCCGTGGTCTATCTCTAGGCGTAGGTACTACCTGCAGCCAATAGATGTTGGGCTAAAAATTTTGGCCCACTTTTCTACAACCTAAACTTGGAGTTTTAATTTTTTTCAGATACTTATGGTCCCACAACCTAAGTTTTAGGTCCCAAAAGTAAAATCTGATGCCAAAGTCCATAACTAACATTTTTCATCCTCAAAATATCAACTTTTCAACTTATTACTCAGCTTACCATATGGGACTTATGATCATGATGGGTTGATCACATAGCCCTCTTACTTGGAAATCGATGAATGTAGAAAATTTTACTGTATTTTGGGATAGTCCATGAGCTAAAAACCTACAAAAAAGAAAACATAACAAAGACGTGAACTTTCAAAATAGTGGATTGCTTCCCACTCAGTGCTTGATTTTACATCACGACACGATGTGACTATGTTGCTTACTTAGACTTCACTAATAAGACCATGGGTTACCTCCCATGCAGCTCTTGATTTAACATCGTGACACAACACGAGTATCTTGAATACTCAGAATTCATCAATCTACCCATAGGAATATCCTCCAGGGTCATCAATACAATCAATCACCGATATTACTCTTATATCGGTAGGTTGCTTTATTGAATTTCGGATATTGAACGTGGTCTCCTTCTGTTTACTCTAAATTTTAGATATATCTAATAAACTCATCCTTGACAACCGATGATTGGGAACCATGCTCAGCTTCTTCTTGTACTTGAACCATGCCTCATACATAGACTCTGACTGACAGCTGCCTAAAATTATAGATCTCATCCTTAAGCTAAAACATCCTTGATAGAGGAAAGAACCTGATCAAGAATTTCCTGCGCAACTCATTCCATGTAGTGATAGATCCTCTTGGCAGTTCCCCTAACCATAAAGATGTTTTTCCTATAATTGAGAAGGGGAATAGCCTTAGTCTAAGAGATTCCTTATTTACCCCTAGATTTGTATATAAACTGCAGATCTCGAGGAAATTAGCAAGTTGCAGGTTTGAATCCTCTATAGGCAGACCTACAAACACACCCTTTAGATTCTAGAGTTGGATCATTGCGCTCGTAATATCAAACTTGATACCTAGTAGCAAAACAGGAGGAATTATGGCTCCAGTCTCTACCAGTTCAATATATCCTAAGTCTTCTTCATCATTTATATATGGATTCATATACTGATATGCTAGGATAAATTGAACATAGTCACCTCTAGCTCTGTTTTGGTTTCCACCAAGTGCTGCTCGGCGGTCTACTGCTTGTCTCTTCTCATCTATCTCTAGCTCTCTTTATACCCTCTGAGCTTCTTCCATTTCCTTTATTTCATCTTTATCTTGATCTAATATCTCACCAGTCTATCGATCAATTATATCATATACTCCTTCAGAAGGAGGTAGAGGTACAACATCATGAACCCCTTCAGGAGGTTCATCTTTTTGCTCAGACATCCTACCAGGTGTTTGTAGGATTCTCTCTGGATTCAGATTCAGTGGGAGTAAGGGATTGCCTCTACTCTATGTGATAGTTATACACAGGCTTATACCTTACTTAGAACAAAGAGAAAAACCTAAAAGCTACAATAACTTCAAATAATAAATCAATACCATGTTCCCCAGCAATGGCGCCAAAATTTAGATGACATCCAAACAACACCTCTCATTAAATAAACTGACAAAATATAGTAACCCAATAGAGGTTGGGCATGAATCACAAGGGAACACGTGGCTCTGCAGATCTCAGCAATTATAGTCAATGGACAAAACAAGAAAAGTAAATGGGGGGTTTCAGTGTAGTAATCTTAAGAAAGTAACTATACTAACATTGGTTGTAATCAGTGTAGGTGAACACTAGGATTGTGTTGCCCCTGACTTCTCAAATCCGTAGGTTACCGTTCTTTGTTGTTCCAACCCGATACGTTGTATGCAGAATTGATAAGTTATGTATCTTCTGCAGTCTTTTGGACAAGCAGAAGGATTTGACCCTTTACCTTTTGAGTTTCAAGATGTTGTGATACTAAACCTTATCTTGATCCCACTTAAATATTACCTTTTGTGTCTCTAGTTATTAGATGAAACCTAACCATCTTACTAAGATAGAACCTAGAAGCATGGATCGACAGTTAAAATCTAAATTAATGTTGTCTTTATCTTTTCCTATTCACTACTCCTTTTTGAGTAAACAACAATATCTAGGCGGATCCTAATGTGTGCACCCATTAACAAAACTATCATAACAAAGACAAAATTATACATCCATGGGTATCTGTTGAGAACAACGAAAGTACTTCCCATACTTCGACAATCCTCAAAGGCTCCCACAACCCTAGCTATGGATTTTAGCCGCTTAAGCTTGTGAAGAAATCAATAACATTCATAATCGAAACCATAGATTATATCACAATGATAAGAAGAAATAAAACCCACAACCATAAATGAATTAATGAACCAAAGTCAATACTAGAAAATCTAAAGATCAAAATAAGATCTTGGAATCAAAATATCTTTGTGAATATCAAAAGTGTGTAACTCTCACTAAAAGCACATAAAGGGTATGAATAGTACAAGAGGAAACCCTAAAGCTAAAGCCCGAATAATGTAGGATAAAAAACTGAGTTGGTGGCTACCTACTCTCTGTACCTACGGTCTGTTGCTAGGCGCAAGTAGTACCTGCGGTCCAGATACTGGGCACGTATACAAACCGTAAGTATCGGGAGCAAAAATTCTACAAGCTCAACTCTCGATATTTTGGACTTCTGGAACTTTCTCTTCCTACATGCGGTCCGTAGGTCGTACTTGCGGCCACATGTTGACTTGTTATGTGCCGGGAGTCATCTTTTCAACTCTACTTTGATTTGAAAACATACTTTGATCACAAATAAGCTAGAAAACACCCGAATATCCATAATTGTTCCAAAAATGGCAGAAAATATCTTTTCACCCTTTTCACGAACTTATCATCCAAAACATGATTTCCTGCAAACAAAAACCCAAAACAGATCATATCTAACAAAATAGCCTCAGAAACTTGCATCTATTCCTAGTTTTAAGCATTGAAAGTTCTTTATTTCTATCGCACATCATATTAAAATTGGGGAAATTTTTTGGAATAGTTCAAAGGTTCTCTCTAAAGGTCAAAGAGCACAAATATATAACTCCTTGAATCAAAATCTCAATGACATTAAAGCCTATCTAACCTACCTCCAAATCCTCACCCAATGTTGGTTCATGAATACATAGATTCTTCTTTCGAACATCGTAAACCATTAAATTTATAATGTATCGATCCTCACTTTTAAAAGAAAAGGTTCAACACTCTTTCAGTCAAAACATTCTTGCCAATTGTGGAGAAATAGTTCCATAACTTCTTCAACATCCAACCTTCTCAATCTTATCAACATACTGAAGTAGTATCAAAGCTCTGCTCATGCTTGAAATTCGTCCTCTCTATAATCTGACCGGCTTAATTTTTATCCTATAAATAGTTCCTTCTTGGTCATCTTTCACATCATTTTCAAGGATGACCACCACTTCATCACAATCATACATACATATTCATAAATTTGCCTGAACTATGTAGACCGGATTCCTATTTTCACAAGATACGTAAGCAACCTTCATTTGGGTTTGGTCCCATTTTTTTTAAATTAGAATTTTCGCTTAGTCGGTACCAATATAGTTAGGAGTGCTAATGAGAAAAAACAAATAGGTATGATAGAGAGGATGAACTTCATGGTAAACCATAGATTATTTTGATACCCTTTAATCACACTTGAATGACAATAAAAAAAATTCTATTGTATACATCTAAGGTAAGAACAAACCCATCCTCATAGTTTTATATGCATTGTGTGGTGAGCTTTGGATTAATTATTTCATTGCATTATTAATGTAGAACATGGCCTAAATGTTTGTTGACATGAAATTTTGAGTTACACTTGTTTTAAGAAGGATTGTAGGCCTTGTTTGACCCGATTGTGCCTTTCACAGCCCACTAAATAACATTAATCCCTAGCATTCCCCCTTTGAGCCTAAACCTTTTCATTGAACAACTGCATTTGAGCCTATACCTTTTTGAGTGCTTATATGAACTTCCCCTCTATTGGCCCCACCTCCTTAAATGTACTATATACATGCAAATTACAGAAAAATATTCTAGATCAAGTTACTAAAGGAAAAAAATATATAGTCCTAGAAGAACAAAAGAGAAAAGATGATTTCAAAGAAAGAGCAAAACCCCCCACAAAGAAACAAAAAGAGAACTCCAACAAATGTGGAGAATCATCAAATAAAAATGAAAACATATTTATTGAAAAGAAGGGGAAACAAACTCCAACACAAGAATAAAAAAGTTGAAGTAAATACCAAACAAGGGGAAAAGAAGCACAATAAAGAAGATCAAACATCAAAGTACAACGAGTGTCAAAAGCACAAGTATAATGTAACGCTCATTGAGGAATTAGTCACTTTCATCCCAAATGTCATCCTACACATGCCCAAGTCTATATTACAAGCTGATAATCAGTCCTACATAATCTCATTCCAAGTGTTCTCTTATTAGTGAATAATTACATGAAGGCTAAACTTGTGGTATCACAAGTGAATTCATTGAACTTCTTTCTGAACGTGAGTGTATATATATAGACATTCCTAAAATCAAAAGAAAAAAATAGGCATGGAAATGAGACTTTCTTTCAGGAGAGGATACTTGAAACATGAGAATCGGCATAGTTCAAAATCTTTGTTTGAAGCAAGATGAATAAATCTTGTCAATGCTTAGGTATGTTTGAGGTAACATTTGACACTATAAGAGTTACCTTGAAGTTGATCTCGGTTAGATTGAAAGGAAATGGGGGAATTCTTATGCACACTACTAATTATTGGTACCAATCAAAGTTGAGACACAATTATGCCTTCTTCTTCTTTCAACATTTCTTACAAAGAGAATACAAATAACTTTCTTTCTTTTTCAAGACGCCCACCTTCAAATACATACATATATTTTTCATTCAAGATGCCTACCTCCAAATACAAGCAGTTGACTTTTCTTTTCAAGCTCTCGCATCAAACACAGGTAGTTTTTTTTTCTTTTAGGCGTCTTCCTTCTAATTTGGGTATTTTACATTTTTAATAGCCATGCCAGTCAAGAGGCTATTACGTTTTAATTACTTCACCAGTCGAGAGATTTTAGATACCAATAGTCCTACAAGTCAAGAGGCTACTACCTTTTAATTGCTCTGACAATCGAGAGCTCTTAGATTTCCATAACCCCACCAGTCGAGAGACTATTACCTTTCAATTGTTCCACTAATTGAGAGCTCTTAAATTTCATAGCCCTGCCAGTCGAGAGGCTATTACCTATAGCTCCAAAAATCAAGAGCTCTTGGATTTCAACAGCCCCAACCAGTCGAGAGGCTATTACCTTTCAATTGCTACCAATTGGGAGCTCTTAGATTCTATAACCCTACCTTTCAAGAGGTTATTACCTTTAAAATAGCTTCACCAGTCAAAAGCTCTTAGATTTTAATAGTCCCTCAAGTCGAGAGGATGTTATCTTTCAATTTCTCTGCGAATTAAGAGCTCTTATATTCCATAGCTCTGCCAATCAAAAGACTATTACCTTTCAAATAGCTTCGCCAATTGAGAGATCTTAGATTTCAATATCCCCTCCAGTCAAGAGGTTATTACCTTTGAAATTGCTCTGCCAATCGAGAGCTCTAAGATTTTAATACCCCCGCCAACTAAGAGGATATTACATTTCAATTGCTCCACCTATCAAGAGATCTTATATTCTAATAACTTCATCAGTCAAGAGTCTATTACCTTTTAAGTGCTTTGCCAGTCGAGAGTTCATATTTTTAATAGCTTCGGCAATTGAGAGGCTATTTCCTTTTAATTGCTCTGTTAGTTAAGAGCTCTTAGATTTAAATAGACCATCCAATCGAGAGGCTAGTATCTTTTATTTTATCTACTAGTTGAGATCTCTTCGATTTTAATAGCCCCACCAGTCGATAAGCTATTATCGTTAAATTGATTCACCAATCGAGAGATCTTTGATTTCAATATGCCTTCCAGTCGAGAGGCTATTACCTTTAAATTATTCCGCCAGTTGAAAGGCTATTAGATTTCAATCACCTTACTAGTTGAGGGCCTTAGCTGTCCTACACAATTGAGCTCGACAATTATCATCAAGTCTCCGTAGACAATCATAGATGTCATGTATTAAATCCTCAAAGACAACTGGAGGACCTTACCTCAATCAATATCAGTTTTCATAGAAAATTGGATATGTCATTAATCAAATCTTCATAGACAATCAAAGACATCATTTATCATCAAGTCTCCGTAAACAATTGAAAGTGTCATGTATTAAGTCCCAAAAGACAAATGGAGGACTTTACCACAATAAATATCAGTCTTCATAGATATTTTGAGATGTCATTCATCAAGTCTTCATAGACAATTGAAGACATCATTCAAAACATAGTCTCTGTAGACAATTGGAGGACTCATTTATCATCAAATCTCCCTAGACAATCAGAGATGTCATAGATTAAGTCCTCTAAGAAAACCAAAGGAATTTACCACAATCAATATCAGTCTCCATAGATAATTGGAGATATCATACATCAAATCTTCATAGAAAATCAAAGACGACATTCATCATATAATCTCTTTAGACAATCGGAGGTATCATTTATCAATAAATCTCTATAGACAACTGAAGATGTCATGATTTGTCTACATAGATAATTAAAGACATCATTCATCACATGGTCTTCATAAATAATTGAGGACAATCATCAACATAAGTCTTCATAGACAATTGGAGATGTCATGCATTAAGTCCCCGAAGACAACTGGGGGTCCTTACTATAATTGACATTAGTCTCCATAGACAATTGGAGATGTTATGCATCAAGTCTTCGTAGAAAATCAAAGGCATCATTCATCACATTGTCTCTGTAAACAATCAAGGGCATAATTTATCATCAGGTCTCCGTAGACAATCAAATATGTCATACATTAAGTCCCTGAATACAATTGAAATACTTTTCCACAATCAAAATCAGTCTCAGCAGGCAATCAAAGATATCATGCATTAAGTCTCTAAAAATAATCAGAGGATTTTAAAACAACCAACACAGTCTCCGTAGATAATCGCAGAAAACAACCAACACAGTATCCGTAGACAACCAAAGACAATAATTATCACCAGTCTTTGTAGACAATCAAAGACGAATATCAACATCAACCTCCATAGACAATTGGAGATGTCGTGCATCAAGTCCTCATAGACAATCGAGGATTCCATTCATCCTCAAGTCCCCGTATGCAGTCGAAGATATTATTCATCCTCAAGTCTCTATAGACAACAGGATAATTCATGTATTTTTTCAATTAAAAATATAATCCACAATAACAAAAAAAATTTAAAGTTCATTTCAAAGAGTCTAATGTTAGCCATAAATCATATAGTGGGGCAAATTTTGAGAACCACCTCGACATTTCTCCTATTTTCTCATTTTGAACTACATTGACCTGATTCTCGAGATACTCAAGATATGTAGGAAGCTTTGTGCAAAGTTCAGTCATCACAACTCTATAAACATTCTCCCCCCAACCCTTCAGAAATTAACCAATCTTGGATTTCCCTCATCTCATAACTCGATACTAGGAAATTTTGAAAGGAGCATCGAGAATTTATAAAAACTTTTTTTCGCAAATAGGCCTTAGCTCAATAATCATTTCACATGGTCTTCCAGCCTTGATAACTGATCAAGAGGCAATTTACCTATTTTTTTGAACTACAGCTGACTGGATCCTTATGCAACTCGGGGTATGTAGGCAACTCTAAATTAGATTCAATCAAATTTTGTCAAAAATAATTTATTGTTGAGCAAAATTAGCTACACGTCAATGTTTTCATAAAGACTTCTACATTGTCTTCAAACAAAAATTGGAAAATGTTGGCATCCAATTGTGGCACTCTATTCTTAAAATTAACGCCTTCAAGATTTTTGATCATTAAAAGACACGAAATATAATTTTCACACATTTTTTACAATTGTTAATAAATTATTGATAATCATTCTTACTTTAGGATTTTATTAATTTATTGTCATATTTTTACTTTTCATAATTTATTGATAAATCTCCTTATATTATGATTTTTATCAATTTATTATCGTTCTTAACATTTTCATAGTCGTCTGCACACATACACAATGTGACATCATATTTTTTATAATCTTTAATGCATCATATCTTTAAGCTAATTACATTTTTTGATTTCCTTTATTTTTTTTTGTAATTACATATCAATACCTGCATCTTATACATAATTTAATACAGTCTACAATGATAAATTGAATCAATTATTTTAATGTACAGCATAATAGTTAAGTGTCTTGTCATATCTGACAAGACTACACACTAATGTCTTTTAACATATGACCAGACTACACAATAATGTCTTGTCACATATGACAAGTCTAGATAATAATGTGTTGTCACATCTGACAAAGACTACACAATAGTGTCTTGTCACATCTAAGAAGGACTACACAATGACACTACTCTTTGAATAATAACTTTGAATGTTGGTTAAAAGGATGAAAAATTCTTTGGTCAATAACTTAAGGATAAAGTGTGTTCTAAAAAAAATAAAAGGGACATTCTTTTATCCTTTGGATAATAGGGGGTGCTATTTTTTATTATAAGTTGAAGGGAGGGGCAGAAATTTTCTACATGCATTTTAATATACATTCTTCAGCATAAACATATACAATTTTTTGATTACCCTCCTCTCTGTCTCTTATCTCTCTATCCCACTCCCCCATTCTCCCTTATTGTCTCCCACTATAACCAGTGACTATTAAAGCTCCAGCAAATGAGCTTTGGCTAATACAACCTCGACCTTTCTCTTATCCTCTCTCTCTTTGTTCTTTTACTTTGCCTTTGCTCTACCGGGTGTGGTGAACAACAAGCATCAGTCAAACCATCAAAACAGCACCATGCCACCCCTTTTTTCTCTTCTTCTTTCCTCCAATAATGGAGGACACCATTACATCAAAAATGTCATAAGGCAAACCTGGGCCTAGCCATGACAAGCAATCTCAAATCCACCATGGGCTAGAGACAAACCCCCCATCCTTACCTTAATAGCACATAAATGTAAACAGGTGAAGATAACAAAAAATGATAATAAGAAGGATAGATAAACCCAAATAAAAGTTCTAAGAAATCAAACAAACAACTGACCAAATAATTTTCCAGAAAATCCTTTAAACAAAGAATACAAAACTAAGTAAGGACATTCCCCCAGCTATGATAAAAGGAATCCAAATGTACCAATAATATAAAGAAACCAATGAAATGATAGGTCATTTCGGAAGATGGAGGCTCACCATTTCACAGTAGATCAACAGACGTACACCACCACCTAATGCTGCACAGGGGTAACAAAAAATCCTTGGACCCTACATTATGATATGATGCAGTGTCAGGGACAGTCAGCAGATTGAGCATTGGCATATAACTTAGAGAAAAGGGATAAAATAATGCCATTGCCAAATCACTCAAAACCACATGCACAATATTTATATATACATATATAGGATGATAGGATAGGGACAAGGGTCATGAACATGAGATTTTAAACCATTAGCCTGAACTATGTAGCTCGCTCCGTCCTAAAGGCACCCATGGGCTATATGGGTCCAACTCCTCATTTTGAAAGGGCCCTAATGCGTATTAACCGCACAAACTGAGGAAAGTCTAAAGACACCAAGGTGATAGCCTTCCAAATATAATGTGTATGCAGACATATGATTATATAGACCCCCATGTTGGCAAACATAATTTTTAGTGTTGGTCTGCCTGGGACTACACCTTTATTGTGAACTACAAAATTTCCTTTAAGCCTAAATTAAAATAGTTTGAACATAAACCCAACCACTAAATAAGGAGTCTTTATTAAGGCATTTTCCAACATAGTATCGTCATACCAAAATGATTGCAAGCTAATTCAATTATGCTAAACTAGTCCTTATAACCATTAGACTCCCAAGTTTCATTTAAAATCCGAAATCATGGCCACCAAAGGCATTCCAAAACCAATTTTACAATCCATTTATCTTTCAATACAATACAATATTTCAATTTAAGGAAAAACATGTTCCTCATTCCAACCATTATACCCATGCATCTATTTAGCCCCAACAACCATCAATTAAAACATGAATAACAAATTTAAATATGGAAAAAGAAATTTAAGTAATAAAAATTGAAACCCCTCAATCCAATTTCAAACCAATCAATTAAAACACATGAATAACGATTAAATGAATTCCATAATGTAAAATTCAAGTTAAAATGAGACACATGCCTGAGATATAGAATAAATTGAGAAGAAATCAAAGTTTGGAGCTTGAATTCATTGTAAGACCCTTGATCTTTTTTGGGTTGAGAGTTAAAGACCAAAATAATGGTGTTTGATCTCTTAAAACTAAAGAAAAATGGGTCACCGATGCTATAAAGTCGTGCAAGGGGTAAAAGGACAAAAATCCCCTCACCCCAAGTGGGAAAAAAATAAACTGGATGAAAAATACATAGAGGCATTATACGCCGCTGTTGTGGAGGTTAGACTCCGTGCTACGCCCTTATCGTGGAGGTTAAGTGTTGTGGCATGCCACTATCGCGGATTCTTACTGCCTCGGTATCCCAAAATGCTACCGAACTCCTTCCAAAAATTTCAAAACTTTCCCAAAGCACCCCTTTAATATCCCTTAATATAATCTAAGTCAAAAATTAACATTGTGCATGCCAGAGGGTCAAAAATAAAATCGATGAAATTTTTTGGGCTCTTACATTATCCCCTCTTAGGATAATTTATCCCCAAATGAGGAGTTAGGACATCATTTTAGCATGATAATAACTAGAATTTTAGTATAGTCCAAAGACAAATTCGGAATACAACAAAAGGGAAAATGAAAATCATACCTTAGGCATTTTCATCTTACACGAGGAACAAGAATGGGTACTTGGCTCTCATATCTTCCTCAACTTCCCATATAGCTTCTTCCACCTTTTGGATTCTCCAAACAAACCTTCACCAAAGCTATATCTTTAGTTCTCAATCTATGAATTTATCTATCCAATATCTCAATCGGGACTTCTTAATAAGACAATAAATCATTAACACCCATATCCTTAATAGGCACTATTAAAAAATGATCACCCACACACTTTTTCAGCATATACACATGGAAAATAGGATGAATCAAAGCTAAACTCCCTGGTAAATCTAGTGCAAAAGTGACCCTCTTATTTCTTCTTAGAATCTGATATGGACCAATGTAACGGGGACTGAGCTTCCCTTTCTTCCTAAATGTCATGAATCCTTTTATAGGAGAAACCTTCAAGAATACCCAATCGCTAACCTTAAACTCCAACTCTCTTCGCCTCACATCTGCATAAGAATTTTGGTGACTATGAGAAGTCTTAAATCTTTCTCTAATTACCTCTAGCTTCTCCTTGGCATGGTGAACCAATTAAACAACCTAGTCTCACCTACCTCAAACTATCTAATATGAGACCTATATTTTCTACTATAAAGAGCCTCAAAAGAGGCCATTTGAATGCTGGAATGATAACTATTATTGTAAGTAAACTTAATAAGAGGCAAATGGTCAACCCAACTACTCTTAAAGTCAATCACACATGCCCTTAGCATATCCTCCAAAGTATGAATGGTCTGTTTGATTTGTCCATCCATTTAAGGGTGGAAAGCGGTCCTAAGGTTCACCTAAGTATCCAAACCTTTATGAAACAAATGCTAGAAGTGTGAATAAAATTGTGTACCTTTATCTGAAATGATGAACACCGGTGCTCCATAAAACTTTACTATCTCTTGAATGAACAACTTAGCATAATCCTTTCCTGACAAGTTTGTCTGCATAGGAAAGAAGTGAGCAGACTTGGTCATTCTATGCACAATGAAATAAATAGAATCATAGTGATTGCGAGATCACGGAAGACCCATAAAAAATCCTTGTTAATCATCTCCAACTTCCACATGGGAAACTCTATCTCTTGATATATGCCACCAGGCCTTAAATGCTCAACCTTGACTTGCTAACAAACCATGCACTTAGCCACAAAGTTTGCCACATCTATCTTCATAATATTCCACCATCATATTTCTTTCAATTCATGATACATTATAGTCAAATCCGGATGAACTGTATATCTAGAGTCATGAGCCTCAACCAATAATCTTTCATGCAGCCCATCAACATCAGGAACACACAACCTTTATTGATACCTTAAGATGTGATCTCCCGTAATCTCAAAAACCACAACCCTTTGCTAACCCATATAATTCTTAATATGTATAAGTAAGGGGTCAAAAGCCTATTTCTCCCTCACTCCAACATGAAGAGATGATTTAACCACTCCCTAAATAACCATACCCCCATCCTTGGAGTTCAAGAGACAAACTCCTAAATTATCCAACTTGTGATTATCCTTCACTAACCCTCTTTTCTACTAATAAACATGAGATAAGCTTTACAAGAACACCTGTTAAGAGCATTAGCAACAACATAAGCTTTACTTGGATGGTAGTACAAAATTATGTCCTAATCCTTAAGCAATTCAAGCCACCGCCTCTTCTTGAGACACACACTGCAAGCTCTTATGGTCTAAATAAATATGCATATGCACCCTATACAAATAATGGCACCAAAGCATCAAAGAAAAAACCATAGCCACCAACTTTAGATCATGAGTCGGGTAATACCTCTCATGACACTTAAGTACCTAGAAGCATAGGCTACAACCTTACTATGACGCATCAAAACACAACCCAGTCCCATACAGAATTCATCACTATACACAAAAAACCTATCAGTACCCTCGATCAGGGTCAAAACTAGCAAAAAGGTTAACTTATCTTTTAACTTCACAAAACTAACCTTACAAGCACTGGACCATAAAACTTAACCTTTTTTTGAGTCAACCTCATCAATGTAGATGTAATAGATGAGAAACTCTCTACAAACCTCTTATAATACCTAGCCAAGCGCAGAAATCTTCTAATATCGGTTGGTGTTATGGTCTAGGCCACTTCTTAATTGCCTCAACTTTCTGTGGATCCACCTTGATCCTCTCACTAGACATAACATGCCCAAGAAAGGTAATGACATAGCCAAAATTCACACTTAGAAAATCATGCATACAACTTCTATCCCTTAAGAGTCTGCAACACAATTTGGAGATGATTGGCATAATCTTCCTTACTATTAGATTACATAAAGATGTCATCAATGAAGACTATAACAAAAAAATCTAGAAACTGCCTAAACACCCAATTCATAAGATCCATGAAAGCAGCCAGAGCATTATTCAACCAAAAATAATATAACCAAAAATTCATAATGACCATAACGAGTATGAAAAATAATCTTAGGAATATTAACCTCCCTAATTTTCAACTGGTGATAGCCCAAACGAAGATCAATCATAGAGAAATACCTAGCACCCTGAAGCTGATCAAATAGGTCATCAATCCTAGGAAGAGTTTACTTACTTTTAACTATAACCTTATTCAACTAACGATAATCTATACCCATCTTTTTATAACACGAAAAGTATAGGAGCACCCCACGGGTAAACACTAGGATGAATGAAACCCTTATTAAGAAAAATTTTCAATTTCTCCTTTAGTTTAGCTGGAGCCATACTATAAGGAGAAATGGAAATGGTGTGGGTACTCGATAGAACATCAATCACAAAATTTATTTCCCTATCAGGAGAAATTTTTAGAGGATCAGAAGGAAAAACTTCAGGAAATTCATTAACCACAAGAACAGACTGTAAAGAGGGACCCTCAATGTTAGAGTCCTTTACTAAAACTAGATGATATTAACACTCTTTAGAAATTAATTTCTAGGCTCTGAGATAGATAATAAACTTCCCTTGAAGTACTAAGAAACTCCTCCCCCTCCATTCATAGGTTTATTAGGAAAATGGAAATTGGCCTTTCGGGTCCTATAATCCTTAGAAGCATAGCACGAATGGAGCCAATCTATCCCTAAAATTACATCAAAGTCCACCATATCAAGCATAATAAAATCCACCAATGTCTCCCTATGAAAAATTGACACCATACAACCCCTATAGATTTTTCTATCAATAATAGAATCACCTACCAAAGTAAAAATAGAAAAAGGGTCAAAAATATTTTCAGGACTAAAACCAAAGTGTACAGCCACATAAAGGGTCACATAATATAGGGTAGAACCCAAATCAAGCAAACATTAAACATCAAGGGAAAAGAGTTGTAATATACCAGTGATAACATCTGGGGATGCCTCAGATTTCTAATGAGTAACAAGTGCATAGAGGAGATTTTGGCCATTGTCGATACCCGAAGTAGTGCCCTTAGGTGCAGGAGCCAAAGAAGTGGTGATCGGAATCTTATTAGATCTTATGGAAACTTTAGCTATCGAACAATTTCACTACGGATGATAAGGCTGACCATAATTGGAACATAAATTACTACCCTCCTAGTAATATCCACGGTGAAGTTGCCCATTAAAATAAATATGAATGGTAAGGTTGGGCTGAATGAGCTCCACTAACCTTAGATTAGGCACCCTGTGCCTTAGTTTCATAATTAACCGGAAAATAATGATCACCTGAAGGTTGAGGATAGGGAGCAAGGGAGCACTAGATGTCGAATACGAATTTCCCCAATTCTTCTTTTAGGTCCACTGCCTACCATCAATCCCACTATTATGTTGATTTCTACCCTACTCTATATACCTAAACTTCTTGCTTTCCCTTTTTCCCATCTCTATCTTTATTTTTTTCTCATTCTTTACCTGTTGCATATAAATCACCATCCTAGATATGTCCATATCATTATTCAGCATTACAGCCTTACACTCTAACACCAAATTACGGGACAAACCAGAAGCAAACTTTCTTATTCTAGACCTCATGTCAGACACCAACTTTGGAGCATAATGGGATAATTGCTAGAACTTTAATGCATACTTATTAGAATATATCTTACCCTACTTTAAATTCACAAAATCTTTGTCCATAGCTTCCGTCAAATTCTAAGGAAATGAATGATCAAGAAAAGCACCTGAAAACTCATCCCACACTTCCAGTTTATCATCATCACCCCTTATCACTTCCGACTCCTCATACCATTGGTAAGATATATTTTTCAATTGATAGGAAGAAAACTCTACACCCTCTAAATTAGTAGCATGCATAGCCCTAAAAATTTTGTCTATCTTATCAATAAACCCTTGAGGATCCTTCTTAACCTTAGAGCCTACAAATTCTAGGGGATTCAACCTTATAAACTATCCAACTTGAGTGACCTCAGATAAAATAACAGTAGAACCAACATAATCAGATTGATGAGACTGTGATACCACCAGTAGAGCAAGCAAAGGAATAGACTAACAGAACACCGCATTAGAGATATCTCCTTGAGGTGACTGATTTTGAGTATTACCAGCCTGAGAAGCAAAAGGAAGACTAGTAGGGACTAGTGGAACCCAACATGAAGCGGTATAGTCAGGAGTAGAGACCCTATACCGAGATTGCATTCCATAAACAAGGTGAGTTCCATCCATACATACCTTATGTAGGACAAAGGGTCCAACAGAGTTTCTACGATCGTCAGATCTTTGGGAAGGCATGATATGAAATGTGAGTAAGCCAGGAATTAGTGAAGTTTCATGATAACTAGACTATATAGTCTGAAATAGAACATAAAAAAGGAAAACATTCCTTAATGACTCATAGATTCCCCCTTATAAGTGTGGCATGCTACATATTCACAAAAAGGACTCTACTCAAAATAGATTTTTGGAAACCTAGTGACCTTGAACCAAGCTCTAATACCAATATTATCACAACATATACCCAGGCCTAGCCATGACAGGCTATCTCAAACCCACTATGGGCCAAAGACAACCCCCTTACCCTTCCCTCAAGAGCAAATAAATGTAAAATAGTGAAAACCAACCAAAAATGATAATAAGAAGCATAGATAAACCAAAATGAAAGTTCTAAGAAATCAAACAAATAACTGACCCAATACATGTCCACAAAAGCCTCTAAATCAAGAATACCATACTAAGTTGGGACATGCCACCGACTATGATAAAAGGAATTCAAATGTACTAAGAATATAAAGAAACCATTGAAATAGCAAGGCCTTTTGGAAGATAGAGGCTCACCACTTCATAGCGGATCAAAAAATATGCCACACTATCTACATTGCACAGGGGTAATAGAAAACCCTCAAACCCTGCATAATTAAATGATACAGAATCTATGGATGGTCAGTGGGACGAGCACTGCCATGTAATTCAGAGATAAGGGATAAAATAATGCCATTACCAAAAATAGTCAAAACCCACATGCACAATATTTATATATCATATATAGGATGACGGAATAGGAACAAGAGTCATGAACATAATAGTTTAAATTATTAGATTGAACTGTGTAGCTCGCTCCATCTAAAGGCACCACGGGTTACATAGGTCTAGCTCCTACTACTGAAAGGGTCCCAGTGCGTGTTAGCCACATGAACGGAGAAAAGGCTAAAGACACCAAGGCGATAGCCATCCATATTCAATATTTATCCAGACACATAGTCATATAAACCCCCACACTAAAAAATGTGGTTTCTAGTATTGGTCCCCCTGGAACTACATCTTCATGGTGAGAAACACAATTCTCTTTAAGCTAAAATTAAAAAAAATTGCATATAAACCCAACCATTCACCAATGAGTATTTATTTAGTCATTTTCTAACATGGTATCGTCATACTAAAACACTAGCAAGCTAATTCAATTATATCAACCAGTTCATATAACCATTAGACTCCCTAGTTCCATTTAAAATCCAAAATTATGGCCACCAAGGGCATTACAAAACAAATTTTACTATCCATTTATCCTTTAATGTAATATGATGTATCAAGATAAGTTAAACGATGCAAATATCCATATTGTAAATCAAGTTTGCAAGGTGGGTTGATTTAATGCCATTAACAAGCTAAAAATTCATCAATTTGAGGGAATCCATGTTCCCCATTGATGCACCGTGGAAACATGACAGTTTAGATGCTTAAAAAACATTTATACTGGTACTTAGGTTATTTTAGTAGATATAAGGTGGTTTTGTGATAGTTGCAGGTGAATCAGGTCAATAAAATTTTTGGAATGAAATTGGAAGAAAAAAAAAAAGAGGACAAAGTCGTAGATGATACGAGTCACCTAACGAGTCATCAACACATCATATGGCTCGTAGGTTAACTCGTAAGCACAATAGAAACCAAAGTGAAAAATCAAAGATAAGTGATAAAAATATACAACTAAAGCATACAAGTTATAAGATGAGGATACGGGTCGTGTTAAGAAACCATAAAGAGAATAGAACCTCAGGCTCCCATTTAGAGTTTAAGTCACTGAAGAATACGAGTCAGAAGTTTGAGTATGACTCTTATGGGTAAATTGTAAGCACACCAGTCTTCACAGCACTAAAGGAAGAAGTCCCAGGTGGTAACAAGTAAAGGCCACGAGTCGTATGGTCAAGGTACGACTCATAAGTCTAAGTCGTAAGAACAACAAAAAATTAAATCCTTGGAACATCAATATTGGAGAACATATGGTAGGCACTGTATGACTCGTAGGATGACCTTATGAGTGGAGGAACGAATCGTACCTTGTGCTAACTTACTTTCACTTTTCATTTTAATTAGAATTTTTAGGATATTTTGAGACACTGTAAATACCCTAGGATTTATATTTTATTAGGTTACTCTCTTAGACATTCTATTATATACTTTACATCATTTTTGATATTTTTGTGTTTTTATTCAAATAAAGATTTTGGATTTTATTCTCCTTATTCTTGTGCAATTATTTACATGAATTCTTTATTGATTATCATGGATTATTGCATGATCAAGAGCAATTAATTTTCCTGACTAAGGTTGTGGGAACCCTAGCATATTAGCTACGTAAAGGAAGTGGGAGATTCATCAATTCCAACGTAACTTTGTGCATCTTAATCTTCATCATATTAATTAACCTCAAAGCTACTGCAAAATCTTGAGGATAGCCTATATTAGATAACATTTTTATAAGAGAGTTGGAGATTAGGAGAAGAGGATTAAGACAATAATTGAGATTCACTTCCATCTTATTATTCCATCATCTCATCTAATCAACTTGAGACTCAAAAGGTGAAAGTTGAACTGAAGTAACAGATAAGGAGAAATAAGGTGACACCCTAAGACTCACAAGTTAAAGGGTGAGATTCATCATCACGTTTACAAAATGATTGATAATACATAGCTTGTTGACTTTACATAAAGAACAATAGAATAGGTGGGTTGAATACGAGAAATTTATGGATTTGAGAAGCCAGGGAGAACACAGTCCTCGTGTTCATATTCTATTGCTTACAACCTCGAAAGCATTCAAGTTCGGTTAGTACTTATGATTAATTCTAATTTTCCCCTATTTACTTTCCGCACTGTTCGTGAATTATATCAAGTTAAGCAAATGTTCAATATTTTCCCAGTGTGATGGATCCCAACCTAGTTGGGTTACTATATTTAGCATCGATAGCAACATACTTCTTTGGAGGTTAGTTTTGGGTGACATTAAATTTTGGCGTCATTGTCGGGGAATACAATTTAAGTAGTTAATTGAATTGGTGAAGTTTGAGGGTTTTATTTTTTGTTCTTGATTTGGCAAACACCGGTGTATGTCAAACACGAGGAGAAGAGGCAATCCCTTACTTTTTTTTGATCCAGAGCCTGAAAGAATTCTTCAAACACCAAGAAGGTTATCAGGACAAGTTCATGATTGTGTTCCAACTGGGGTTCACGATCCTCATCCATCTGTTGATCCAAATACGGTACTTCTGTGTGCTCTAGGTGATTTATAAAATAGTACAGATTTACAAATACAACAATTTCTAGTTGTTTCTAAGGAAGAAAAAAGAGCAGTTGAAGAGGCTTGATTAGCTAAAGAGGCTAGGTTAGCTCAACAAAAAGGACTATATAGACCACTTCAAGTAGTCAAGCATAGAGTCCGAGTTTAGAGAGATAGAGCTATATTGATTCTTTCATATCAGCACCTATACCTATACGATGATGAAGATGATATAGGTTATTTTAAACCTACTGAGACAAATTCCATCATTCTTTATTATTTACCCCTCAATTTTATGTTTGATATAACTAGCACAATGGTCCAATTGTTGAATTTGAAGGGTGTGTTTTTAGGACCAGCAAGTGATGATGCAAACATGCATCTTGCTAATTTTACTGGGATCTGCACGTCATATATTATTTTGAGGGTGGATCAAGAAGCTTTAAGGTTGAGTTTGTTCCCATTTTCACTAATAGGTAAAGCATCTCAATGGTTAAGGGAACTTCTAAGAGGTTAATCACTACTTGGCATAAGTTGCATAGACAATTTTTGAATAGATTTTTCCCTTCTACAAGGAGGCTACAGTTGAAAGATAAAATCTATAATTTCATACAGTTACCTACAGAATCCATGTATGAGGCATGGTTTAGATTCAAGAAGAAGATGAGCATGGTACCAAGTCACAAAATCACAAGGTCCAACTTGTTGGAAATCTTCTATAGACTTAATTTTAGTTCTAGAGCAATGACAGATACAATTTTGGGAGGTGAATTTATGCATCTTCGGTGGGATGCTACACAGGATGTGCTTGATAATATTTTAGTGACTAATAGATATTGGAATACTAGAGAAGTTAAGTGTGGTACAGGTACATATGCTATTGTAGTAGCTAATGATTATAGAGTAGGTCAATATTTGGTAGCACAAGAGGTTGCACAACTTCGGACAGATATTGGGCTGCTTATAAAATAATTTACAACAATGAGTGCTGAGAAAGTGAATACAGTTGAGGCACAAGGATTTACTTCTAGTATTGTTTATACTGAATCTAAAGAGGAAGTGAAGTATCTTGGCATCGATTGGAAGATTTTGGAGCCTAAGGGAAAAGGAATCAAGGTTGGAACTATTTAAATAATAGATATAGAGATAGAAGTAAAGAGAGAGATGGTGACTGGCGGTGTAAATATGATTACAAAGAGAAGAGTGATAGGTATCTTCCACCTGGTGTTCGTGATTCAAAATCTAGAATGGAAACATTTTTTGTCAAAATTAGTCATAGGAAGAGAGAGTTAAGAAAGTTGTCTTAATGATATTAAGATAGATTTGTTAGGGGTAAATAAAAAAGTTGAGTTACATGCTATTGTAATCAAATATTTAGATTAGTAATTTGGCCAGATGTCAGCCAAAGTAAACCAAAGGCAGCCTAACACTCTCCCGAGTAACACGGTGGTTAATCTAAATAATGATAGTCACTACTATGCCATTACCACTCGGAATGGTAAAACTATCATGGATCCGCCCGTACCCCCTATTGATGAACAAAAGAATGATGAAGATTTTGTTGACATGGAGAGTAGCATAAAGCAAGATAAAGAAAAAAATATGGTCAAAGAGCCTATTTTGATGTCCATCCCAAGACTTCACCCTCTTTTTTCTCAAAGGTTGAAAAATAAATAAGAAGAGGGAAAGTATTATAAACTTTTACCTATCTTAAAGGAGCTGTCAGTGAATTTCCCACTTGTATAGGCATTAGAGAAAATACTAGGATATGCAAAATTCATGAAGGATCTAATCACCAATAAGAGGTCAGTTAGTTATGAGCCAGTCGACAATATTTATCACTATAGTGTTGTAGCTACTAGATTACTGGTAGAGGTGAAGGAGGATCCTAGTGGTTTCACCACTCCTTACAACATTGGATCTTTTAACTTCACTTGGGCATTATATGATTTGTTTGCTAGTATCAACCTCATGACATTAGCAATTTTTAAGTAGTTGGGGTTTGGAGCTCCTAGTGCAAATTTTTTTATCTTTCCTACTGATTTTGTGATATTATATTTTGAAATGGACTTTCAAGTCCCAATTATTTTGGGAAGACCATTCCTGGCTACATAAAGGACGTTGATTGATTTGGAGCTAAGACATCTGATGCCAAATCTTAATGATGAACAGGTGATATCTGATGTATGAAAATCCATGAAGCAGCCTGGTGAGTTAAGAGTAGTATCCGTGATTGATTTTTATGATGATGAGATGGATTCATTCTTTGGTGTTGATTTTGTGACTATTTGGGATGACGCTTCTGAAGTTATTCCTATTAATGAAAGGTTGGTTGTTTAAGCTTTAGTAGTTGTGATTATGAACCTCAATAGTAATGGTATTGATGACTATGATGAGATGGTATGCACACTCCATGGGAGTGGTTCTTATACTTATGCACCAAAGAAGCTTGATTTGGATCTAAAAAATAGAACCACTCCACCTGCCCATCCATTGAGGAGCCAGTCGTCTTAGAGTTAAAGGCCCTCTCTTATCATTTATGATATGCACTTTTAGGGGCCAACAACACTTTATCGGTAATCATTGCAGCTGACTTGATTGAGACAAAAGTGAAAGCTTTATTATTAGTGCTACAAAATTCAATAGGGCCATTAGTTGGTCCATTAAAGATATTGTCGGTATCTCGCCTGGTCTTTGTACTTATAAGATCCAACTTGAATCGAATTGTATTCCAAGTATAGAACATCAACATCAACCCAATCCTCTAATGCAAGAAGTGGTGAAAAAGAGATAATCAAGTGGTTGGATACTGATGTAGTGTATCCCATTGTTGATAGCAAGTGGGTCAGTGTGGTACAATGTATCCCAAAGAATGGCGGTATTACTGTTGTGCCTAATGAAAAGATGAGCTAGTGCTGATGAGGCCAGTGACAGGATAGACAGTGTGCATGGATTACAAAAAATTAAATGCATGGACCCGAAAGGATCTTTTCTCTATAACCTTCATGGACCAGATGCTGGATAGACTTATGGGCAGAGAATGGTACTATTTTTTGGATGTGTACTCAGGCTACAACTAAATCATTATTGCACATGAGGACCTAGAGTAAAAAACCTTCACATTCAGACGTATGCCATTTGGGTTATGTAACGCTCCAACCATATTTCAGAGATGTATGATTTTAATCTTCTTAGACATGGTAGAAGACACCATCTAAGTGTTTATGGATGATTTCTCAGTCGTTGGTAATTCTTTTGATGACTGACTAGTTCACATGAAAAATGCTCTTAGAATGTGTGAAGAATGAAACTTGGTACTTAATTGGGAAAAGTGCCATTTTATAGTTAAAGAACGTATAGTGCTTGGACACAAAATTTCAAAAAAAGGGTATTAAGTTAGATAGAGCAAAGATTGAAGTGATCAAGAAATTACCTCCACCAATTTCTGTAAGGGTGTTTGTAGCTTTTTAGGACATGGAAGTTTTCATAGGAAATTCATCAAGGATTTCTCTAAGATTGCAAACCCTCTTTGCTGGATTCTTGAGAAAGAGGTGAAATTTGATTTTATTGAAGCATGCTTGAAGGCCTTTGAATGTCTAAAAGAGAAGTTGATAACTGTTCCTATCATAGTGTACCCAAATTGGTCCTTGCCATTTGAGATTATGTGTGATGTAAGTAGACTGGCCTTAGGTGATATACTAGGCCAACAAAAAGAAAATATCCTTCATTCCATCTACAATGCTAGCAAGGCACTAAACCCTGCTCAAAAGAACTAAACTACCACTAAAGAAAAATTGTTGGCAGTGGTTTTTGCCTTTGAGAAGTTTAGATCTTATTTGATTGTGCACACTGATCATGCAGCATTGCGGTACATAATGGCAAAAAAAAATATGTAAAGCCTAAACTTATTAGGTGGGTGCTATTGCTGTAAGAATTTGATTTCAAGGTCAATGACAGAAAAGGCACTAAGAACCAAGTTGCAGATCATTTATCTGGACTTGATAAGGAAGCTATGCAGAATGTTGAAGATGGACTCATGATTGATGAAATTTTTTGAGACGACCAGATATTAGTAGCTTTCCAAGATCGAATTCCATGATTTGTAGACTATGCAAATTATCTAGCAAGTAATCTAGTCCTAGATGATCTTTTCTTTCAGCAGAGAAAGAAATTTATGCATGAGGTAAGGAAAGTTTCCTTGGATGAGCCTTATTTATTCAGAATTTGTGTCTATGGGATTATTCATATATGTATACCTAAGGTGGAGATGATAAACAAACTTAAGGCTTGTCACTCTTCACCATTTGGGGGTCATTATGGAAGAACCCACACAACCCATAAAATCTTGTAATATCGATATTGTTGGCCAATAATATACAAAGATGCACATGATTTTGCTTTATCTTATGATCAATATCTATGCTAAGATAGCATCTCTAGACGACATAAACTTCAAATGACTCCTATCTTAAAATTGGAATTATTTAATGTGTGGGGTATGGATTTTATAGGATCTTTTGTGAGTTCATTTGGCATGAAGTACATTCTTATGGTTGTGGATTATATTTCAAAATGGGTGGAAGTAGTTGGACTCCCCAACAATGAATTATGTAGTGTCACTGCATTCTTGAAAAAACACATCTTTTATCGATTTGGCACACCGCATACTATTATTAGTGATGATGGGTCACATTTTTGTAATCGTCTATTCAAGAGTCTTCTTGAGAAGTATGTAGCAAAACACAAGGTGGAAACACCTTATCATCCGCAGACTAATGGACAAGTTAAAGTGTCTAATAGAGAAATCATGTCTATCTTGGCAAAGACAGTGAATGCCAATAGGACTGATTTATCATGAAAGTTAGATAATGCATTATGGGATTACCGAACAACTTTCAAAACCCCAATTAGTGATTCACCTTATTAGCTAGTGTATGGAAAGGCTTGTCACTTGCTTGTGGATCTGGAACATAAAGAACTATGCGCATTGAAAAAGATTAACTTTGAGTGGCAAGATACAGAAAAATAAAAAATGAACAAGATGAATAAGTTGGATGAATTCCGACTTCGGGCATATGAAAGTTCATCACTTTACAATGAAAAGATGAAGCTACATCATGAGCGTAAAATTGAGAGAAAAAATTGAGAAAGGCAACCAGGTATTTCTCTACAACTCAACGCTTCGCTTGTTTCAAGGTAAGTTAAAGTCTAGATGGTATGTTTCCTTTACTGAGCTAAGAATATTCCTATATGGTGCTTTGGAATTGAAGCGAGATGGTGAAGCCCCGTTCAAGGTGAATGGGCAAAGAGTAAAGCATTATATGGGTAATACAAAAGATGTAAGTGTAATTTTTGAGATGGACCTTGGTAAACTATGAGTAACCAAGTCAATTGTATCGTGCCGTGACGTTAAATCAAGTGTTATATGTGAGGCAACTGTATGACCCCGCAAAATCCTAAGCTTGATTCAGTCCTGTAAAAGCTAGTAAGGGGTCCCAGACTTATAAAATTTTAGGAGTGTTCATACTTAGAGTTATTTTAGCCTTCGTAAGTTGCCTTGTGACCTTTAAATATCAATTTTTAATTTAATTAAGGATCAGGAATGTCAGTAGGTGTTCTCGGACAAGTTTTGGATTGTTCGGACTTCGTATGAGGCACGTTTGAAAGTTCAAACAAGTGGATCAATACAATCTAGACATGCCGCGTTGCCCATCGTGTCAACGAATATTTTCCTCTAGCTCCTAGTGCAAATTCTAGTGAATCAGCACAGACTCAACACGGTGCATTGGCCATCGCATCGATGCCAATGACGCGGTGCATAGGTCTGTGCGTCGCTAGTCTAATTTTTAATAATTAAAACCCACATCCAGAGGGGTAAATGGGTATTTTCTCATCTTATATCAGACCCCAAAACATGTAATTAAGCCATCCAAAAGGCAAAATTTACTCATTCCCTCTCGAATTTTTCAAGAACAAACCCTAGTTCATCACATTCAAGAATCCAAGTTCCAAGGAAATCCATCAATCTTTCAGAATTCAAGCTTTAAGGTATGTCATGTGTTAATACAAGGGTCCCTTCCACCCTTGGAGTCCAAGAAACTCTTTTAAACTTTAAGAAAATTGATTTTATGATTTCCATGATTTGGATTCAAGTGTATTCATGGTTATAATGTTGATTGGGTTTCTATTCCATGATTAAGTGCAAGATTTATGTAAAAACAATTATTATGTATTTAGTATAATATGAATTCATGTTAAAGCCTTGAAATTGTTATGCTCGTTTGTTGATTCGTACTATGTGCATATACAATGCCTTTCAAGTTTTTGATAAGTTGTTCATGTGAATTTAATAGTGAGATTATATCATGTTTGCAAGTATGCTAGTTCATTCCATTCAAGTGTTTGATGAAATGCCTCTATATATGCATTATGAACAATTGTGCATTTCTATGCTATGCAAGATCATGTGATGCTTTACTTTTCATGCTATCGAGTCCTAGGGGTATTTACTACCCGACAATTTAGCTATTTACCTAGAGCTAGTATCAGTATAGAATAATCTCAGCCATGTCATGATCAGTAGTACTCTCTGTCAGTTACAGAACTCAGAAAAAACTCAATAGACAGTATCAGTCCAGTCCAGTTTAGTATTTAGTTCAGACCTCAGTAAATTCAGTCATTCAACAAAACTCAATGAACTCAGTTCAGTTCAGTTAGATAGTATAATCAGTAACAGTTCAGTCAAACCTAATATGAACCAGGAATCAGTTCAGTGTCTATTCAGTTGGGAGTAGGATTCAGCATCAAACGAATCCAGGGATGAGGGCATTCCTGCCTGCAGAGGGTTTGACCCTTAGTAGCAATTCCTGCATTACAGAACTATGTAGCTAACATAGGTTGAGATTTCCTCCTACCATATTAGGGTTGATACATATCACATGAGTTTTCCTGCTAGCGAGGATTGATGAAAGTGCCTTCTGTTAGAGAGGGTTAAGTCACAACTTATCTTACCCGTGGCATGGTATTGAAACCCTTCCAACTAAGGTTACAGGTTGGACCCTAATCCATTAGGATAGGGGATTTTAGTTAGATGATTACCTCCCACAGTCTCAGTTTCAGTTCCAGTCTCAGTATAGAACTCAGTTCAGTTTTATAGAATCAAGATTATCAGATACAGCCACTCTGTTCAATACAAAACTCATCACCATTCCACAGAATCAGGACTGTCAGATACAATCATTTAGCTACCAGTTATATAGTAACAGTAAACTCAGATATCAATAAATTAGTAATTCAAAACTCAGTATCCAATATTATCATGACCTCATTTACAACTTATGTATTCATGCATGTACTCTCATTCAGTTATACTCATGTTATTGAGTCAGATTGTTCGTTCATATGAACCCATGCATCTCAGCCTACCTCACTTGGCATACTAATATATTCAAAGTACTAATTCATACCTTTCTTTTAGGCTATGATGTCTTATATCATAGGTTTAGATGCACGGGCTCCCGATCATACTTAGCAGCCCAATACATCAACAACAGACTTAGTGTTGAGTCCTCATAGTTTGAGGATAGATTTATTATTCTATTATTTTAGTACTCAATTTATTTTAGTATTCAAAGTTAGTTAGGGACTTGTTCCATCAACTCCTAGTTCAGACAGTAGAGGCTTTTCAGACTAGAGTATTTATAGACAGATGTACAATTTTAGTATTGATGCACCATACTCAAAATATATTTATAGTTTTGAACCTTATGGAAAGTTTCCACCTAATTTCCGCATAATAACAGTATTATTATTTAGTTATTGCGGCAGGTACCAGTAATGGGTTAGCTTGTGGTCCCTCGGGATTATAAGCACCGTGTAGCATCCGGGGTACAAACTAAGGGAATTAAAATCTTAGTATCAGAGCCTAAGGTTCAACAGAGTCCTAGAAAGTCTAAAAGTCGTATATAGTAGAGTGTTGTACATGGGTGTGTAGAGCACCACACTTATGGACAGGAGGCTATGAGATGTTTTAGGAAAAGTTTCCATTTTTTCAGTATTCATGTCATACGAGTGAGCATGAGCTCAAGTTATACTCTCAGTTTAATCATTCTCTCCTTCTTGTTTGCATAACATACCTCCCAAAAAGACTAACAAAAGGAGAACCAAAAATCATTCAGCACCTCAGCCCGTTCAGGAAGATCCCCTGGAAAAATATGTCTCACATTCTAAATTTAGAGCAGCTTTCACCACCCTAACTCATTCTGTGGTAGCCCAGAATTAATGCTTATGCCACGACCCAAATCGGGGCCCTGACTGTGACAGACATCCCGAACCATGAAGGCCCAAGAGCCCTTCTAACTTGTAATCATACACACCATTTATATACAAATAGGAAGTTCAGAAAATACATATTGAAATGGAATCATGGTCATAAGTCTGAACTCGATTTATACTGTGAAAGTAAATCCCAACAACAACTAGACAATGTCTGAACCAGTCTGCAAAATCTCAACTACATCTGAAAATAACAACTGTTTGAAAATGGGACAAGGCCCCCAGTGGACCTAAACAAAAATAAATAACATAATTTGAAAGACAAATACCTCCTAGAATAAAAAAGACTCACCAATTGCACACATCACTGCTGTCTAAAAACTCTATGGCTTAGCAGGGCTTCTGAACTGAGTTTTAGACCCTGGAGGTAGGGGTTAATACAATTGTACTGGTACATAGAGAAATCTAAAATAAAGTTTTTATATAAATAAAATCATTGACAGCTAGTCATAGACATCATGAAAGATATAATTTCTAAACACATGGGCATTTTTGAAACCATAAAACCTTTCTGTCATTGCAGATTTTGATCTTTGTATTACTTCTGAGTTAGGTTGCACTCCCCTACAAGTCTGATATTCCATGGGCTATATGGAATCCACCATTGACTCGATGGGAAAGCCCCCAACCTAAGTATGCCGCAAGGTTTAGAGTGTCTGAGTCTGATATGCCATAGAGAACTAGGCCAACGTATAATAATATACTCGGATCGACAAATCACGGTTTTAGACAATGATTTTTCTGAACTCGTGCCTTCTTCGGGGAACCACCTAGGCTCTCTTTATGCCCAATTTTAGTCTATTCTGAAACATACATCATTCTAATTTCAAAATCTAAAAATCTAATTTCAAACATGCATTCTATTCTGTTTTGAATTACCATGGCATTATCTAAGTTAATGTCGCCACACCAAGACTTGCAAGTCCTATTTCTGAGCCATAATGCATCATGCATGATTATTTCATCAAAAACTCAATTTAGACCACCCAAACATGCAAATAGTGTAAGAGATTTCATGTTCCGAAAGCATAAGTCAAAACTATGCAAGGATTAACATTCTTTCAATAACAATGTGGTGGTCATGTAATCTTTAACAAACCAGGCAACTTTTTTCATTATATGATTATGTTTAACATTCATCAACATAAACAACCCTCTATTTTGAAATCAAAATCATAATCCAAATATAACATTACTCAAGATATTTCATATCATGCTTTTTAAGATGCATTTAAAACAATTCCTAGCATATCATAAGTAAAGGAAAATCAAAACAAGAGAGAGATTTTTCATGAGATATGCTCTCAATTCAATCATCAACCTTAAAACACATGCTTACATATATATATATATATATAATTTCAAATCAATTTGGGGGAAGTCCTAAAGACCACAACAATATCATCAAGGCTTCTAAAACATGTTTATAATCATAAATCCAAAACCATTTTCTTAAAATTATGATTTCTAAACCCTTTGCATAATTAAAAGAAGATTTCAATGGCCATAAAATTTTTGAAAAACCCCACGTACGTTAAATTAGAATCTTTTAAATGAAGTCTAGATTTTGGGATGTTATATGTATGATTGATGGGTGCTTCTTGTAGCCATCATAATGGGGATTCCGAATCTTGAAGAATTAAGAAAAACCCACGGTTAAATCTTGAGTTATATTGATATTTGGGTTGAATCCCTAAGGAGTGTTCTTGGTGATTTTGAGAGAAAATAATGTTATTTTGGTGTTTGGAGGATTTAATCCCGTGTTATGTCTGAATAGGGGTGGAAAATACCACTTTTTCCCTTTAAAACGTGAAAACAGCACCTGGAAATTGGGTGCGTACGTCGCACGCTAATCGTGTGATGTACTATCTCAGTCACAAAAATGGCCATAGTTTTTTGCTCGAGTGTGGATTTTGCCAAAATTTGTATCTTTGGAAATCTAATCCAAAGATATTTCATTTGATATATAGTAGGCTCTCTAATTAGTTATATACAAAGAGTTATTTTTGATTGAAGTTGACCCAAGTTTTGACGCTCACTCAAACTCAAACGATAGGAAAGCTTTCAAATCGTCCTTGAGTTTGGGGACCTCTATGATCTCAATTCATGCTCAAATAGGTTACCACACTACATAATTGATTAACATGCCAAATGTACTTAGGATTTATAATTTTGGATCATCTACGCATAAAAACGACGATTTTCGTTCTAGCCTGAAATGCGGGGTGTTACATTATCTCCCCCTTGGGATTATTCATCCCCGAATGATGGGTAGGAATGTTAAAGTCTTAAAGGTATGGAATAATGTGGACATGATATATCTTCTAAGAAGGGATATATCCGAGATGAAACATTTAAACTTCTATCATGAAACTGAATTCTTAGCTGACTTGACTTTACTAGCTTTAAGGAGCTGATTCATGCTCGGAGTTTAGGATTCCCTTGAAGTGTTCATGATCAAATCATATATATTGAATTGAGAAGTGATAACTTATGAAAGTATGAATCAAGAGACAAATGGACTTAGATCGTATCAGGGTATTACACTGTCTGAGCTAAAATACTTGGGAAAATTTGAGATTATGCGCTGGACTCTTATGAACTGAGACATGACTAAATAGTTTAATCTGAAACATAATGCTTTGACTGAACTGAATTCACAAATTACATGGATGGAATAGATTATCTCTTGGGATGGTCATACGCCTGAGACTTCGGATGGAAGGACTGGGTTAAAAGGTGGAAAACGACCGTAAATTCTCTGCCTGACTGTTAAACTGAATTATACTAGACACTTATACTTAACTGGAGTATCTCTTCAACACTCTTTCTAATGAAGTCCTAGTAGCATTAGGGAGCAAAGAATTTCTGAAATTAGTTACATAAGATATCCAACTAAGGAATCACGACAATGATACTACTCTATATCATGGAATATAGATATATAACTCATAAACTAGGATAGAATTACTAGGCCTTAGGCAATACAACTTCTTACTTTCAAGCTTAGCACACCTCTCGAATATCCCTTAACTATACTATTCTCCTTAAATATCATACTCATTTGATTCAACTTATTTTTATCACATGGACGCTGATATTTCCATCTACTAATGTCTAAACTGAACTAAATCCCCTCACCATCTTCAAGCCTAACTCAAAATCACAAGACGCACCACATAATACTGTAGTACTAGTCTGAATTATGAATTCAGTACACCCTGCATTTCACAATTCCTCATCTCCTGCATAATTCTTACTGCCACTCCAACAATTACCTTTAACTTCGTATTAGATATTCACAAACACTCAAAGTATCCATCCGTATGTATACAAACATGAAATTCAAGCCTATCTTCATACCCACATATGGACTTCTAAACAAACACTCATAAAGCATCTTTCTCATATTCTCTAATACTTCTATCCATAACTTCCCTGCACTATTTAGATGATACACATAAAATATCCTCAATTAACCAAGACATACACGAAACTTCATCTCAAAATTCTTTCAACTCATAGACCTACATAAAACAAGAACACAACAATTTTTCCCAAATATAACACATAAAACTTCAACTAACCTTGACATGTATCAAATACTTGGCCTCAATCTTACTCCACAATTACTGCCTTACCTCAAATGAGCACATAACCATATTAAATCAACAAGAAATGTTTACTCTTTCCCATCTAGAAAACTGTTCATCATCACTATCTCGACCTAAGGAAAAAGGTCACTGAAAAATTAGAATATCAGGATCCGGAACATGAGGGGAGTACTAAGCATAACTTGATACCCTACTGAGGCATGAGGAATAGAGCACTCACGACATGGACTCATTAAAGAGATCTAATCTGAGTATGTACCATATATAAATCTGAATATTCACTGATCGTTAAGAGTATCACATGTGCACAAGAGTCATGAACTGCATGACCTGAATTTTTAGAATTCATAACTTACGGAAAGTGATTCTGACTGCTGAACAAACTGGGAACTCATCATACTAGGAACTAGGAGAGTACATGATTCCTTATCATATACATGAACATGAGCTATGATCATGAAGCTGAAATATAATGCATGAGTATGTATCGGTATAACTGAAGTAAACTACTGAAATAAGAATAGATTGAGCATCATTATTTCTCACGGCCAATTCCACAACTTTACTGGTACATCTATTAGCGTCTGAAAAACTTGACTTGGTTACTCATTCTATCATCTCCCCCTTATATTTAAGCCATTACTCTAAGCCTGTGAACCAATATATATACTATGGTATAAACTGAATTCACTTTACTCTAGAGTTGGGGATATAACGATACACATAAAACTAAACTTACCTTGTAAGACGGCATCTTTATGTATAAAAACAAATGCTAGTACCTCCTACTAAGATTCAACCCTTACGTTTCTATAGCCCCAAAAGTCATCATATAACAGCTTAAACATTCACCAACTTAGATTCTTCTAACACTAAACATGGATATCTCCAACCTTTGACGGACCATACCACTTTGGTCATAGTCTACCAGCATCATGCCTACAGACTTATATTTCTAAACTATGAGAATTAAGATTATACAAAAAAGCTCAACATCATTAATCACAACTCCATAACTTAGTTATAAAGAACATCATATATTATCTAACTAGTTTTTCTCCACCTAGCAACTCAACGGTACTACTAACCACACAACATGCAATGATCCTTGAAAATAATGCAGGCCCAAAGCACCTTGGGCGTACTTCTATGTCATACTTACCACATCAAACTTGATTATGAATCAAATAAACTTAAGCTCACGTATACATTGTTCAAGCCTACTAGATCACTTTCACACAACTAACACCCACCACATCAATTCATCATATCCATCTTGATCACCATCTACTATTCCAACTTAGTGTCTAGTTCTAGATATGATGAACCACAACTTCACACAATTTTCTTACACGCCAAATATCTGAAACATTAATTCGCCAAAACTTCATAACAGTCACAATCCTATGATCTATCTTATTTAAAATGCATTAACACATTCTCCTTCTACACATTATTACTATCTACCTCTTTCATACAGCTAAACTTAAATCATAGCTCAATAAGTCCCAACTAAACTCCCTCTTGCAACCTCAGGGACATCTAAATTAACACCACTCATCCACTAAGTACCTTCATCAATAACCTATAATTTTCTTGCACGACAAACACTGTCAACAACTCTTTTCATACTTCAAGTAAACAATAATTCACCTCAACTAATAACTCTTTCTCTACCTTACCTTCTACTAAACCATCATAAAGGGATGTATCACGTCATTACCAAGTCAATCTCATGCAAAATGATTCAGCTATACATCCATTCAATAAATTGCCCTTACCACTTTTCTTGCCATTACGCCACTAACCCCCAGTTCCAACCAACAAAAGAACAACAAGATGAATAACAAGTTGCTAGTGAATCGAAATAGGCCTCACACGGCTCTGCTAGACTTTGATTTTGTGTTTCTAATAAGAAATGAGATGAATGACAAGGCAACTATGCTAGTGAATTGAAAGAGCCCCACACGGCTTCACTAGACTTTTAGTTTCAACAACACAATGATAATAAGATTACAAGAGATAGAAACTTGACACACAACATTCAATGATCTAAGAATACACATCTTACCCTGTATAAATAAAATAAAATTAAGTCAAATACTCCCCACACAGACTACCATACAATCCACACATGCTACTGGTTACAACATTAGTCTATCACTATAAAATGGTAAATCATTCGCAAACATCAGTTATTTAACTAAACACATTTATCTACACAAAAGTCACCCTCACTCTAATTTCTAACCTTGCGACTTTACATCCTAACTTCTTGGTCCAATATCACTACCAATTGGTCATGACACCATCACTTTAACTTATACTACTACTCGGGTGGAAATGCAGTTATAATATTCTGCTATATATCATTCCCCCTGAAGTATGACGTCTGCAACATAAATTTTGAAAAAGAATGAATACACTTAATACTGCAACCGAAAAGCATGATTTCATCAAAATCAAAGTTCATACTAGAATCAATACACCATGGAGTACTAACAGACTCTTCTCAAGTCCTTACACAAATTCTAAACTCTTATATGGATTAATCAGAAAGGACCATACCATTTAGACTCTAAACTTCTGCACTTAAATCACCCCAATAATGAGACATATCTGAGCATATAAAAGTAAGGAAAGAATTGGGATGACTTTACTCCCGTATGGGAAACACCATAGCATAAATTAGAGTATGTAAGAGGAATATTCTGACTCCATATCATGAACTAAAACATGAAGAAAGAGAGACATTCCTAAATGCCTAGTAGCCTCCTGCCTATAAGTATGGTGTGCCACATACCCATAAAAAAGACTCTACACGATGTGATTTCACAGACACCCTGGGACCATAAACCGTGCTCTGATACCAAGTTTGTTACGACCTGAATCGGGGCCCTGGCCATGATGGACATCCCAAACCATGAAGGACCGAGAGCCCTTCTAACTTGTAATCATACACATCATTCATATACAAATAGAAAGTATGGAAATACATACTAAAATGGAATCATGGTCAGAAGTCTAAACTTAATTTATAATGTGAAAGTAAAGCATAACAACAGCTAGCTAATGTCTGAACCAGTCTGTGAAATCTCTACTATATCTAAAAATAACAACTATCTAAAACTGGGATAAGGCCCCCAGTGGACCTAAACCAAAATAAATAACATAATTTGAATGATATAGACCTCGTGGAATAAAAAAGGATCATCAATTGCACACATCACTATTGTCTAAAAACTCTACGGGTTAGCAGGGCTTTTGAACTAAGCTTTAGACCCTGGAGGTAGGGGGTTAATACAATTGTACTGGGACGCAGAGCAATCCAAAATAAAGCTTTTATATAAATAAAATAGTTGAGATCTAGTCATAAACATCATGAAAGATATAATTTCTAAGCACATGGGAATTTTTGAAAATATGAAACCTTTCTATCATTGTAGTTTCTGATCTTTGTATTACTTCTGACTTAGGTGGAACTCTCCTAAAAGTCTGATATTCCACGGGCTATATCTAATCCTCCATTGACTCAACGGAGAAGCCTCCAACCCAAGTGTGCCGCAAGGGTTGGAGTGTTTGAGTCTAATATTCCACAGGGCAGTAGGCCAACATATAATAATATACCCAAATCGGAAAATCACGGTTTTGGGCAATGAGTTGTCTGAACTCGTGCCTTCTTCGAGAAACCACCTAAGCCCTTTTTATGCCTAATTTTAGTCTATTCTGAAATATCTATCATTCTAGTTTTAAAGTCTAAAAATCTGATTGAACATGCATTCTATTTTGTTCTGAATTACTATGGCATTATCTGAGTTGGTGTCGTCACACCAAGACTTGCAAGTCCTATTTCTGAGCCATAATGTATCATTCATGATTCTTTCATCAAAAACTCAATTCATACCACCCAAACATACAAATAGCATAAGAGATTTCATGTTCCGAAAGCATAAGTCAAAACTATGCAAGGATTATCATTCTTTCAATAACAATGTGGTGGTCATGTAATCTTTAACAAACCATGCAAATCTTTTCATTATATGATTATGTTCAACATTCATCAACATAAACAACCCTCTCTTTTGAAATCAAAATCATAATCAAAATATTACATTATTCAAGACATTTCATATCATGCTTTTCAAGATGCATTCAAAACAATTCCAAGCATATCATAAGTAAAGGTAAATCATAAAAAGAGAGGGATTTTTCATGAGTCATGCTCTCAATTCAATTATCAACCTTAAAACACATGCTTACATATATATATAATTTTGAATCAATTTGGGAGAGGGCCTAAAGACGAAAAAAATATCATCAAGGCTTCTAAAACATGTTTATAATAATAAATCCAAAAATATTTTCTTAAAATCATGATTTCTAAACCCTTTGCATAATTAAAAGAAGATTTCTATGCCCATGAGATTAGGAAATCCCCACGTACCTTAAATTAGAAGCTTTTGAATGAACTCTAGTTTTTGGAATTCTATATGTACGATTGATGGGTGCTTCTTGTAGCCCTCGTAATGGGGATTCTGAATCTTGAAGAATTAAGGAAAACCGATGGTTAAATCTTGAGATATTGATCTTTGGGTTGAAACCCTAAGGAGTGTTCTTGGTAATTTTGAGACTAAATAATGTTATCTTGATTTTTGGAGGATTTAATCCCGTGTTATGGCTGAATAGGGGATGTAAAATACCACTTTTGCCCTTAAAAATGTAAAAACAGCACCTGGAAATTGAGTGCATACGTCGCATCCTAATCACGCGATACTACTATATTAGTCATAAAAATAGCCATCATTTTTTGCTTGAGTGTCATATTTTTCCAAAATTGGTATCGTTGGAAAGATAATACGAGGAGATTTTATTTTATATATAGTAGGACCTCTAATTCATTCTATACAAAGAGTTATGGTTGATTTAAGTTGACCCAAGTTTTGACGCTCACTCAAACTTGAATGATAGGAAAGCTTTCAACTCATCCTTGAGTTTGGGGACCTCTATAATCTCAATTCATGCTTAAATAGGTTCCCACACTACATAATTGATTAACATACCAAATTTGCTTAGGATTTATGGCTTTTGGATCATCTATGCATAGAAATGAAAGTTTTTATTCTAGCCTAAAGTGCGGGGTGTTACAACTTAGCTGCCATTCTAGCCAACCCAGTGGCCAATACTGCTACATCTATGATTCGGGATTTCACCCGAATGAACCCTTCATCTTTTACTAGGTCAAACTCAGATGAGGACACGTAGGAAATTCCTGATCAGGTGCAGAATGTTACTAATATTATGGGGGTGACGGCTAGTAAGAGTGTCGAGTTAGCTGCATATCAGTTGTAGGATATGGCTCACTCATGGTTAAAATAGTGAAAAGCAGAGAGGGCTGAAGATGCAGGGCCCATAGAATGGGAGGAGTTTGCTATTTCTTTTCTAGATAGGTTCTTCTCTCTAGAGTTGAGGGAAGAAAAAGTTTTAGAATTTATAAATTTAAAGTAGGTACAAGAGTATTCTCCAAAGTTCACTCAATTAGCCATATACGCTCATGTGGTAGCAGATAGCAGATCTAAGATAAGTAAGTTTGTGTCTGGCGTGTCTAATAATATGGTCAAGAAGTGTAGGACTGCAATGTTGATTAAAGAGATGGACATATCCAGGATCAGGGTCCATGCCCAGTAGATAGAGGAGGCTAAGAATAAAGAGAAGGGGGGGACAAGAAGAGAGCTAGAATAGGTAGCTTCAACTTCACACAGGCTAAGTCAGCGGGTGGTAATCGTTCTTAGTTCCAACTAAAATCCTCAGTCCCAGTTCCGTACTCAGGAAATGATCTCGTGCTAAAATTTAGAGATGGTAATAGAGATAGGGCATCAGTCCCTAAACCCCAGGGTAGTGTTAATAGTGCCTGAACAAATCCTCTCTGCCAAAAGTGTAGCAGAAACTATTAGGGTGTCTGCAGAGCTGGTAGTGACATATGTTTTAGATGTGCCAAGCCAGGCCACAGAGTCAGACATTATCCTCAGGTGGGTTTGCAGAGTCAACATTATCGTTCCTTAGCTAAGTCTGATTACCCGAATCAACAGGGTGCTACTTTCAATTCCACCAGTGGGCAACACCCAAACAAAATCTATGCACTTCAGTCCTGACAGGATTAGTAAAGTTCTCTTGATGTGGTCACTGGAATGTTAAAATTTTTCTATTTGTATGTTTATGCTTTGCTAGATCCAGGAGCTTCTTTGTTTTTTGTAACTCCTTATATAGCTATTGACTTTGGAGTTAGTCCCAAGATCCTAGCACAGCATTTCTCAATTTCTACCCTAGTGGGGAAATCCATCATAGCCTGGCGGGTATGCAAGAACTGTCCAGTATGGTGTCTCAAAAAGTCACTTCAGTAGACTTAGTCGAATTGAAAATGGTCGATTTTGATGTCATTCTCAGCATAGATTGGCTTCATTCCTATTATGCCATAGTAGACTACAGAAATAGAATTGTCCAATTTCAATTTTTGAATGACACTGCCCTAGAGTGGAGTGGTACTTCAGCACTTAGGGGTCATCTTGTTTCCTAACTTAGGGCAAGGAAAATGATATCTAAGGGATGTGTCTACTATCTCATTCGAGTCCAAGACTCTAACTCAGAAACCTCTAATCTTTAATCAGTGTCAGTAGCATATGAATTCCCAGATGTGTTTCCCAAAGATCTTCCTGGAGTCTTTACCGAAAAGGAAATCGACTTTAAAATAGACCTTCTTCAAGACACTCAGCCCATATCTATTTTGCCCTACAGAATGACACCTGCTAAACTTAGAGAATTAAAAGAACAGTTGAAAGATATCCTAGATAAGAGATTCATCAGACCCAAGGTATCCCCGTGGGGTGCACCGGTTCTATTCGTATAAAAGAAAAATAGTTCCCTCAGAATGTGTATAGACTACCATCAACTAAATAAAGTCACAGTCAAGAACAAGTATCTACTTCCCAAAATTGAGGACTTGTTTGACCAAATTAGGGGTGTCAGTTACTTTTCTAAGATAGACATCAGATCAGGCTATCATCAGCTCAGAGTCAGAGAATGTGACATTTTAAAAATAGCTTTTAGAACTCGGTATGTTTACTTTGAATTCTTAGTCATGTCATTTGGTCTTACGAATGCCCCAGCAACTTTCATGGACTTGATGAACCGTATGTTCAAGAAGTACTTGGACATCTTTGTCATAGTCTTCATAGATGACATCCTTGTCTACTCCCACAGTAAGCATGATCATGCAGACCATCTCTAAATAATATAACAGACTCTCAGAAACCATCAGCTATTTTCCAAATTCAGTAAGTGTGAATTTTGGCTAGGTTCAGTAGCTTTCCTAAGCCATATCATTTTCAGTGATGGCATTATAGTTGATCCCCAAAAGACCAAAGTAGTGAGAAACTGGCCTAGACCCATCTCTCCATCAGATATTTAGAGTTTCTTGGGTTTGGCTGGATATTGTCAATAGTTTGTTAAGGGATTTTCATCTATTGTATCCCATATGTCCAGATTGACTAAAAAAAGGTCAAATTTCAGTGGTCAGATTCTTGTGAGAAGAGTTTTTAGGAGTTGAAGACTCGACTCACTACAGCCCCAGTTTTGACTCTACCAGATGGTTCAGACGGCTTTGTTATGTATTGTGATACTTCCAGGGTTGGTTTGGGGTGTGTTTTGATGTAGAGAGGTAAGGTCATAGCCTACGCCTCTAGGTAACTCAAACTCTATAAAAAGAACTATCCTACTCATGATCTTGAGTTAGTAATAGTAGTATTTGCCTTAATTATTTGGAGGCACTATTTATATGGTGTGCACGTTGATGTGTTTACTGACCATATAAACCTACAGTATGTGTTCTCTTAGAAAGACCTAAATATCCATCAGAGAAGGTGGTTAGAGTTATTGAAAGATTATGACATTATTGTCCTGTATCATTTGGATAAATCAAATGTAGTGGCAGATACTCTTAGTAGGATGTCTATGGGTAGTGTTGCTCATGTGGAAAATTGTAAGAAAAAGTTACCTCAGGAAGTTCATCAGCTTGCTCGATTAGGTGTCTGCTTAGTCAATTCAGCAGAAGATGGTGTATGGGTGCAGAGTAGTTTAGAATCATCTCCGGTTTCTGAGGTGAAGGAAAAGCAAGATAGGGATCCCAACCTAGTTAAGTTGAAAGAATCAGTCAGAGATTAGAAGATAGAGGCTTTCTCCTAAGAGGGAGATAGTGTATTACTTTGTGAGGGCCGACTATGTGTGCCAAGTACAGATGACCTAAGACAATAGATTCTTGCAAAAATGCTTGGTGCGCATAACTCTTTTCATCTAGGGGCCACTAAGATGTACAGTGATTTATGGGAGATCTACTGGTGGAGTGGGATGAAGAGAGAAATTGCAGAGTTTGAAGCTATGTCATCTACATATGAGTAGGTTAATATTGAACATAAAAAACCCAGTGGGTCTATGTAAAAGTTCAGTATTCCCACTTGGAAGTGGGAGAAGGTGAACATGGATTTTGTGATGGGTTTACCTCGTATTCATCGTCAGCACGATTCATCTGGGTCATAGTAGACAAGATGACCAAATCATCTTATTTCCTACCAGTTCATACCTCTTATTCAGCTGAGGACCATGCCAAGCTATATGTCAGGGAGTTGGTAAGATTATATGGAGTTCCTTTATGTATAATCTCAAATAGAGGTACCCAGTTTACCTCTCATTTTTGGAAAGCCTTACAAAAGGGTCTTGGTACCTAGGTCCACCTCGGTACAACCATTCACCCTCAGACAGTTGGTCAAGAAGAATGGACTATTCATACTTTAGAGGATATATTGCAAGCATTTGCGATAGACTTTAAAGGTATATGAGATGACCACTTACCTTTGATTGAGTTCGCATATAACAACAGCTATCATTCCAGCATTTAGATGGCTCCGTTTGAGGCACTCTATGGGAGGAATGTAGATATCCTATTAGTTGGTTTACAATGGGTGAGGCCACAGTGGTAAGTCTTGAATTGGTGTTTGAGACTTTAGAGAAGGTTCAGCTAATTAGGGAAAGGCTTAAGACATCTTAGAGTCAATAGAAATCGTACGTAGATATGCGCAGAAAGGATCTCGAGTTTGAGATTGGTGATTATGTGTATTTGAAAATCTCTTCTATGAAATGAGTGAAGAGGTTTGGAAAGAAGGGGATGCTCAGTCCCTGATATGTTGATCCTTACCAAATTCTCAACCATTTTAGAAAGGTAGCTACAAGCTTGAGTTACCTTTAGACTTAGCTTCAGTGCATCCAGTGTTTCATGTCTCTTTGTATTAGAAGGGCGTAGGTGATCCAAAAACAGTAGTCCCTATAGAGGGCCTAGATATTCAGAATAGGATCTCTTACGAAGAGGTCCCAGTCAAAATCCTTGACTATCAAATTCACAGACTAGGGAACAAAGAAGTCCCTTTAGTCAAAGTTCTTTGGCAGAATTAGTCCGTTGAGGGAGCTACTTGGGTAGAAGAAGCAGATATGTGAACCATGTATCCTTACCTCTTCTCCGTAAACTCAGACTCAACCCAAGGTAATAATTCTCTTTAAACTTACTCAGTTTCATGCTCAAATTTTCTTGATAAACTTGGTATCAGTTACCATTGCATATCTAGTCATACATTCATGAATCCATTTAGTCAGATATTCATGCATCAGATATGCATGTTCAGTATAAGAGACTCAGCTTATCAGCAATCCCATCCATGTACTCATGCATCAGATATGTATGTTCAGTAAGAAATTTCAGCATATCAGTAGTGTAAGTCATGAAATCATGTTACAGTTGTGCATGTCCTGTATCTAAATTTAGTATATCGGCATTCTCATCTCAGTCAGCCTTATTTGAGGATGAATGTTCCTAAGGGGGAGATATTATAAGACCCCATAAAATCCTAAGCTTGATTCAGTCCTGTAAAAGCTAGTAAGGGCTCCTAGACTTAGAAAATTCAGCTAAGTGTTCATACTTAAAGTTATTTTAGCCTTTGTAAGTTGGCGATCCTTTTTTACAACCCTTATGACCTTAAAATATCGATTTTTAGGTTAATTCAGGATCAGGAATGCCCGTAGTGTTCTCGAACTAGTTTTGGATTTTTCAGACTTCATTCGAGGCATGTTTGAAAACTCAAACCAGTTGATCGATGTGATCTCAATGCGATCTCGACGCAATGCATTGCCTATCTCATCGATGAATATTTTCCTCCAGCTCCCACAGTGAACTGATGCAGACTCAACACAATGCATTGACCATCGCGTCATGCCAATGATACAGTACATTGGTTTATGCTCTGCTAGTCCATTTTTAGTAATTAAAGCCCCCTTCCAGAGGGGTAAATAGTTCTTTTTTCATCTTTTATCAGCCCCTAAAACATGTAATTAAGACATCCAAAAGGCAAAATTTACTCATTCTCTCTAGAATTTTTCAAGAACAAACCCATCCTAGTTCATCACATTCAAGAATCCAAGTTCAAAGAAAATCCATAAATCTTTCATAATTCAAACTTTAAGGTAGGTCATGTATTCATCCAAGGGTTCCTTTCACCCTTGGAGTCCTAGAAACTCTTTTAATCTTTAAGTAAATGGATTTCATGATTTCCATAAATTGGATTAAAGTGTATTCATGATTATAATGTTGATTGGATTTCTATTCCATGATTAAGTGCAAGATTTATGTAAAAACAATTATTATGTATGTAGTGTCATATGAATTTATGTTAAAGCCTTGAAATTGTGATGCTCATGTATTGATTAGTACTATGTGCATATACAGTGCCTTCCAAGTGTTTGATGAGTTGTTCATGTTAATTTAATAGTAAGATTATATATGTTAGCAAGTATACAAGTTCATGCCATTCAAGTGTTTGATGAAATGTCTCAGTAGATGCATTATGAACAAGTGTGCATTTCTTGCTATGCAAGGTCATGTGATGCTTTACTTTTCATGCTATTGAGTCCTGGGGGTATCTAATACCCAAAAATTTAGATGTTTACCTAAAGCCAGTGTGACTTATAGAATAATCTCAGTCATGTCACGATCAGTAGTACTCTCAGTCGGTTACAGAACTCAGGAAAAACTCAGTTGACTCAATATCAGTCCAATCCAGTTCAGTATTCATTTCAGACCTTAGTAAATTCAGTCAGTTAACAGAATATAGTAGTATTTCATTAGTCAACGGAACCCAGTAAACTTAGTTCAGCTCAGTTAGACAATATAATTAGTAACAGTTTAGTCAAGCCTAGTATGAACTAGGAATCAGTTCAGTGTCTATTCAGTTGGGAGTAGGATTCAGCACCGAGCAAACCCAGGGATTGGGGCATTCCTACCAGCAGAGGGTTTGACCCTTAATGGCAATCCCTGCATTACAGAACTATGTAGCCAGCATAGGTTGAGATATCCTCTTACCAGATTAGGGTTGATATATCTCACTTGAGTTTTCCTGCTAGCGAGGGTTGATGAAAGTGCTTCCTGTCAAAGAGGGATAACTCACAACTTGTGTTTACCAGTGGCACAATATTGACACCCTTCAAACTGGAGTTATAGGTTGGACCCCAATCCATTTGGAGAGGGGAATATAGGTTAGATGATTACCTCCCACAGTCTCAATTTTAGTTCTAGTCTCAATAGAGAACTCAGTTCAGTTCTACAGAATCAGGACTGTCAGATACTATCACTCAGTTCAGTATAGAACTCAGCACCGTTCAACAAAATTATGACTTTCAAATAGAGTCATTCAGCTATTAGTTATACAATATCAGTAAAATCGGGTATCACTAAATTAGTAATTCATAACTTAGTATCTAGTGTAATCATGACCTCAGTTACAACTTACGTATTCATGCATGTAATTTCATTAAGTTATATTCATGTTATTCTGTCAGTATTTTTCATGTATATGAACCCATTCATCTAAGCCTACCTAAATTAGCATACCAGCACATTCAAAGTACTAACGCATACCTTTCTTTTGTGCTATGATGACTTATATCATAGGTTCAGACGCACAGGCTCCCTATCATACTTATTAGCCCGATCCGTCAGTAGCAGACTTAGTGGTGAGTCTTCATAGTCCGAGGATAGATTTATTATTCTAGTATGTTAGTAGTCGGAGTTAGTTGAGGACTTGTCCTATCAACTCTTTATTCAGACAGTAGAGGCTTTTCAGACTAGAGTATTTATAGAAAAATGTTTAGTTTTGGTATTGATGTACCGTACTCAGAATTTATTTACAGTTTTGAACCTTATGGCAAGTTTTCACTTAATTTCTGTATAATAACAGTATTAATATTCAGTTATTACAGCAGGTACCAGTCATGGGTTAGCTTGTGGTCCCTCAGGATTATGAGCATCGTGTAGCATCCGAGGTACAGACTCGGGGTGTTACAGCAACCCATGAGGCTAGTTAGTGAAATCAATTAATTAACTTATCCACGTTGTGTTGCAACATTAAATCAAGTGTTGCCTGGGAGGCAACTATGTTTTTGTATTAATTTATAAGGTAATATGTGTGTTTAGTGTGCAGGACTAAAGATTGCAGAAAAGACCCATAAATTCAAAGAGTTAGGTTATATGGACTCTTCACGAGTCGTATCTTAAGGTAACGACTCATGAGTAGGAGTCGTAAGGACTTAGGAGTTGATTCACATCTAGGTAAGAGTTTTTAGAGTCTTTACAACTCTCAGAATGAGTCGTACTCTTAGGGTAAGAGTCGTCACCTTGAGTCGTATCGACTCAAGAACCCAAGTAAAGTTCTAGGTCTTTACGAATAGAGGAAATGGCCCGTAAGACTGGGTACGAGTTCTACACATGACTCATAACAAAGCTTACCAAGTCAAGGGTTGCTGGTTAACCCAACCCAGCTCACCTGATTTTAAATAAAAAGGGCACCCAATACGGGTACTCGATATCCAAACTAATAAAATACTTTCATTAACAACAAAATTTTGAGCTCTAATAACATGAATTCAATCAAAAACACTCACCGATTTGTTGGAATCCCTCACATTGCATGACTTACTCAAGAATTTAGGGTCAAAATGAAATAACGTCAAGAAGATTAATTCTCAATAATTCAGGTAAGTCTTTTGAACTTAAAGGCTTTTTATTTCGAGTTGATGTTGAATCTAAGTTCAGAATGTAGCATTTCTTGAAGTTGAATACCTACGTATATTGAAAAATTTTACCCTAGGGATTAAAAATTAAGTGTACAATGGAATTTGGGGTTGAACTTGAATGTGGATAATGAAAATTTGTATTTTTGTACTGAATTGGGGTGGTAATGCTATATCATGAAGGGTAAAATAGCGATGTATTAGAATCAACTCATAAGTTGAACTTCTATGTTACAGTGGATATGAGATACCTTAAGACTTGTACCCACAAGTAACGAGTTGTAATGAAACTCATAACCACTGATAACATAGAAGTCTAATCAAGTGTAGGTTCTGGTATGGGTACGACTTGCCTATGCGAGTCATATCCAACCCACACGCCTCATAAACATAAGTCATCAGGACTTAGGAAAATAACATAGAATTGAGTTTTGTTTCTGGTCTGCTTACTATTATTGGTAATGAGTCTTAAGCTATCCTTACCACTGGTAAGAAGGACTAGTAATCAAACCAGTGAACATCCATATGTACATTGTCTACCTTACAACTTAGTCACACGAGTCATACCCAGTCTATATGACTCGAACCCCCTAGTCATACCTTGAACAGAATATGTACACTGACACTAGATTTACTTATTTTTGCTTTCCTTTCCTTAGGAATTACTAATGAATGTGTGCATAGAGGTACTATTCCTCTAAAAGGTACTTTATATTCAAATAAAGTAGCAAATAAGGAAAACAAAAAGACACCTGTGTCAAGTTCTGATTCCACAGAGTTATCCAGCAGCAGCGGTAACCTTGTTAAATTCCCAATGTAGGGAATGGTTGGGGAAGGAGACCAAAGAAAGAAAACATAAAACAAAGTCATTAAGAGACCAAAGATAGACAAGAGAAAACAAAGTCATCACCCCAAAAGACACTCCTCTAAAGGGTCCAAGAAAGAAAACCCTCTACACATCACCACCATAAACTTTATCCCAGTCTAAAGAGGTTAGTAGTGCAAATAATGAAGATGATGAAAATATAGCATCTGAGGGTGATGTAGGGGCAGAGGATAATGTTGAATCAAGCTCAGAGTAAGAAAGTTCAGAGAATGCTAGTGAGAAAAAAGTTGATGCTACTCTGATAAATAGATAGGACCACCTCTGGATATTACACCTGCTTTGATGCTAACTGTTGAATGATGGGGGTATACAGTATGCAGGAATCATACAATAATGGTTTAAGTAGGCTACCTAATGGAAGAATAAAAAGAATTTTATATTTGGAGATAAGATTGACCACTATAGGGATGTCTGAGCTGCCTAGATTTGAAGCGAGACTCAGGCAATACAGTTTTCAGTGGATGACCACAACTCCTAGAGAGTACAATTTTTCATTAGTGCGGGAGTTTTATATGGCATATAAGGGTAAATTGAAGAGGCAGTATTCGGAGGGTAACTTGTGGAGAGGTGGTGATCCCATTACCTCACTGACTATTCAGGGAGCATGGATGAACATTTCCCTGTATACTATTTCTCAGTTCTTGAATAGAACAAACTTCCAAGCTCCAGTGAACATAAGAGAGATGGATTATTGCATGGACGAAATACAAAATATTATAAGAAAGCAGCTGGGGTCTAAGGATAAGATAAGATATTTTTGGTGGATTGTAAGTCTTATTATTTTGAATGAAAAGAATGTAGTTTGGGTGGTTGGGGGCCCAGGAGTGTTATCACAGAGTTAGAAAAGCACATACTAAATTTTGAGGCTAATGCATAGTGGACACTGGCTAGGAACAGATTTGTCCCATTACTGGAAACAACGTACTCAGCCTAATTTGTTTGTCACTAATTGCGGGGTTTATGGCTAGTATGAGTTTAATGTGGGTGATTTTTTGGCCTGAGAGATTCGAGACCACACTATGGGTGGAGAGAAGTAATTGCTAGCTTACCTACGTATGATCACTCAGTTGTACTTTACTGCAGGGCTGCAGGAATGCCCAGGGATTGAAAAGTTGATTGAGCCCACAAATGCTATAGATTTGGGGTTGGTTAGAGATGTAGCAAACCCAATGGACAAATCGGTGAGGAGAGGATCTAATATGATTTCAAAGATTTTCAGAAAAAAGTGAACAAGTAGAGGCTACAGGGCAAGATGAGAAAGGTGTGCAGACTAAGCTAAAGACTTCAAATAGAGTGAGTACAGCTAGTGTGCCTCCTCTGGCACAGTCTATACTACCTCGACCCAGAGTTATACTGGTTGGCTTGATAGTGATCTCACAGGCTATGTTGGATGAGGCAATAAATAAATTGGCGACGTTGGAGGCTAAAGTATGCAATATAAAAGGGGGTGCGAAGCCCTGAGTGGAGACTACGTTAGCAAACCAAGATAGATGAGTGCAAGGTAGATTGGATTCATTTGACCAGCGAATCACCCATCTATTAGGGAACGGCCAAGTCCTAGATATAACGGAGGTAAAAGCAGAGGTGGCAAGGATCAAGAAAATGGTAGATAAGTGATAACGCTCAATCTACAGCTCTCGTAGGAGTGTAAAGCGGTCATTGTCAAATATATAACCCAACTGGGTTGGGTATCGATCCCACAGGGAATAGCTTGGTCAACAAGTAAGCAAAGATTACTAGACTTTTAGTGCAAGTCTCGTAAAAAGGGGGAGTTTTGTCGTGCAAGTAATGTAAACAAAATAATAAAGTAAAAGCAGAAAATAGAAGAGTAAAAACGGTTTGCTTGGTAGTTTGTTGATCAATGAGAATTGAGAAGTTAGGGTTATGTCCACCTTATGAGTTGTACGTCTCTATTGGCTATGAGTTATGCGGAATTCAGACATGAATATGCTTATAGAGAATTGTATTCGATGGTAAATCCAAGCGTCTTTCGACCTCAACAAGGACTATTTCACTTTAACTCTTTTGAGCTTAAAGCGTATCTAACGGTACAAATTCTCCAAGAGGTTAATACAGTTACGGCACTAACTTTTTAATAGGGGATGGGACCCTATTACCTTGACATTATCTCTTTTCCAGACATATAACTTTTCTTTCGAACAAGTTAATGCTATGCTGGCGTTATTCTATGCGTCTGCAGCCACAAGAATTTGCATTAAGATGAAGAGAATAATGATATAAGCAACACACGTGTCATGAATTCACAAACTCATAGCCTTAGATAGTATCTCATAAGGCTTCCATAACCCCAACAGAGAAGTTTAGTTACCCATGAGTGCGAAGGAAATCACAATCGACATTGTTATTATACCACAATAAAGATCTCGTGTAGTAAAGTGTGGTAGGCATTAGGCGTGAACTCCCTTGCAAAGTAACGTTTCTCTTGTTGTAAAATTAAAAGTCGAATAGATGAAAAATAATATCAATAATGAATTAATAAAGAGAATTGTTTTGATGGATGGATGGATGGTGGATGGATGGGAATTGATGGAATGGGGGAATTGTGAGGAATGTATTAAAATCTCTAGCAATATAGGGTATTTATAACACCCATATCCTATTTCTACTAAGCTACTACATTACTTATCCCAATCCTACTAGGATACTGCATTCCTTATCCTAATCCTACTAAGTTACTGCTGATCCCCCAAGTCTTTAGAAATATTGTTTTTACCCGGGACAAGTTCTCCATGCATCACTTTTAGTCCTTGGCGTCCAAGCTTTGCTTTCCTCCTTTCGTGAAGCTTTATTTGGCGTCAAGTTATCCATAAAATGCTGAATTCTGCATCACTTATACCTGAAAACTTGCAAATCACGTTTGTTAGCTCACTTACAGGAAAAAGGACTAAAAGTGCATGAATTATATATTTTGTCCTCAAAACTTAGCTAAAATATGGGTAAAATATAGCACTATAGACCATTCATCCCAACACCTATGGTTATGAAAGTTTATCCCAAAATATAGGTAGAAAATATTTTGGATATTCTAGAACAGGAAGAAAAACCCTGAGAAAAAAGGAAGATGAGAAAGCATCGAAGTGCAAAAAAGAAGCTGTGAAAAAAGCAAATGTGGATAGCCTACAGAGTAAGAGAGACCGAAAGGTGAGGGTCAAAGATATGAAAGCTGGTGGTGGTAGATCAAGGCCGACAGTTGATGATATTGATAGGGATGGTGATACATCCCTGACTAATGATGTACCATTGAGTACACTATCCACAATCGGTGCCACTATTATGGAGGCAGTCTCTACAATTGATGGGTCTCTTGTTGATGATGGTGGGACCCAATCCAAGGGCCAACATAGAGATAAGGCAATATGAGTTGGCATCTTGAGCACCCAGGTATGTTCTCGATCCCTTGTATTTCATTGCTAAATGCACTAGGGATAGTGTATAGTCTTTAAGTTGGGGGTGGGGGTGTACCAAGGTCGCAATAGGATGTTCTTTACTTGTTTCGAAGCCCATGGCCACAATCTAAAAAAGTTGAGAACTAGCATGTTTTTTATTGATTTTGTTGTGTGTGTGCTAGAATAGCTGAAAATAGGAACAAACTTTGTACTTATAGTAGTAGATGTTGTTTTGAATAACTATACTAAAATTGTCTGATTTTGGAAAATGTTGTGCTGAAAAATTGATACCTCTCCTAAAATTTGGATGATTGTGTGATGTATATGTGTGAGATTACTAAAAATCTGATAACGGCAATAGAATTAGGAAGTGAACAAATAGGGTGAACAATTGCATTATTAGATAAGTAGTACCTAGTAGTATTACCCTGTGTGAGTGTGTGTGAGGAGCTACTTAGTTCCTGATGTGTCTGAATCTAGAACTTGCCCGGTTGCTCTTAACTAGAGTTCACGATAGTTGAGTAGTAAATGATCATTGGCCATGTTTATTTCAAGTCAACTCGAGCTTAAATGCCTAACCAAATGTGATATGAATCCCTTGATCCTATTGTTTGAACCTTAGTTGAACCATTTCTTGATTACACCGATTTCACCTTCCCGTTTAACTAACAATGAACATGTTTTGACCCTGTACCTCCTTGGACACTGTGCAACTCAACTCAGGTAAATCGTCTAAGTTGAGGATGGCTATTATAGGGGTATGTAGGAAAAAAATAAGTATGAAGAAAGACATGTAGAAAGAAAAATGAAAAAATATAGGTGTGATGAAAATAAAATAAAACAAAAGAGGATAAGAAAACAAAACAAAGTGAGAAAAGAAAAACACACCAAGTCTAGGTTGACTGTAAGCGCACATGGGTTATGTTGTTAGGTTGCTAGACTGTTGGGTTAATGTGGTTTGTGTCTATACCCGGTTGTGTGTAACTAATGTAATGTCATCATTGGATTCCTTTATGTTTATCAGTGTGCCAAATCAATATACACAGTTTGATTCTTGAAAATTTACAATTAGGAGGGGGAATAAAAATGTTGAAAACTAAATTCAAAATCACTGCCATAGATATATTAGGATCCTCTTGTTTAAGCATCATTGTTGTTGGTAGTAGTTTTGGTTTTTGTTTTGCCTGAGGACACACAAACTTCTAAGTTGAGGGTGTTGATGTCCCATGGAAACACAACACTTGCAATGCTTAAAACAAAGAATTTAGGCTTGTACTTAGGTTAGTTAGTAGATATAAGGTGGTTTTTTTATTGCTATAGGTGAAATAGGTCAATAAAAGTCTTGGAATGAAATTAAAAGAAAAATACATGAATAACACAAAGTTTTAGATAATACAAATCACCTTATGAGTCATCAACACATCATACGACTCATAGGTTGACTCGCAAGCACAACAGAAACAAAAGCCAACCAGAAAAGCTAAGTGAAGGAAAGATACGACTAGAGTATACGAGTCATAAAATAAGGATACAAGTCATAAAATAAGGATACGAGTCATGTCAAGAAACCATAAAGAGAACATAACCTCAATCTCCCATTCAGATTTTAAGTCATAGAAGAATACGAGTAAGAAGTCTGAGTATGACTCCTATGGGTAAACCGTAAGCAGACCAGTGTTCAGAGAAGTAAAAAAAGAAGTCCTAGGTGGTAACGAGTGAAGGCCACGAGTCGTATGGTCAAGATATGACTCATGAGTATAAGTCATAAGAATAATAGAAAGTTAAAGCCCTGGAAGATCAGGCAGTAGAGAACATACGAGTGGCAATGTATGACTCATAAGAAGACCATACGAGGGGATGAGTGAGTCGTAACTTATGCCGACTTAATTTTCCTTTTGTTGTTTTAATTAAGATTTCTAGGTTATTTTGAGACACTATAAATACCCTGTGGTTTATCTTTTATTAGGTTACTCTCTTAGACATTCTATTACATACTTTACATTAATCTTGAGATTTTTGGGTTATTATTCAATTGAAGATTTTAGATTTTATTCTTGTTATTCTTGTGCAATTAATTACATGAATTCTTTATTGAATATCATGGATTATTGAACGAACATAAGTAGCTAATTTCCCTGACAAGGGTTGTGGGAACCCTGGTGGATTAGCTACATAAAAGAAGTGGGGGATTCATTTATTCTAATGTAACTATGTGTATCTTAATCTTCTTCATATTAATTAACCTCAGAGCTACTGTAGAAGCTTGAGGATTTTTTGTATTCGATAACATCCTCAAAAGGGAGTTAGAGATTCGGAAAAGAGGATTAAGAGAGTAATTTGAGATTCACGTCCATCTTATTATTCCATTATCTCATCTATTCAACTTGACACTCAAAAGGTGAAAGTTGAACTTAAATCATAAACAAGGAGGAATAAGGTGACTCCCTGAGACTCACAAGGTAAAGGGTGAGATTTATCAACACGTTCACAAGATAGTTGATACTACATAGCTAGGTTGAACACGAGAAATTTATGGAGTTGAGAAGCCAGGGTGAACACAATCCTAGTGTTTGTCTTTTATTGTTTACAACCATGAAAGCATTCAAGTTCGGTTACTACTTATGATTAATTCCAAATCCCCTCCCCCCCCTGAATTTACTTTCTGCACTGTCCATGAATTACATCAAGTTAAGCAATTGTTATATGTTTTCCCTATGAGATCAATCCCAACCTAGTTGGGTTACTATATTTGGCATCGACCGCAGCATGTTTCTTTGGATGTTAGTTTTGGGAAACATCACCCATTCCAATCACTATAATCAAGCACCTATTCATCCCCAAAACAATCAATTAAAGCTTGAATAACATATTCAAAACATGGAAAACCAATTCAAGTAATAACATTCAAAACCCCTCAACCCAATTTCAAACCCATCAATTAAAAAACATTAATATTGATTAAGTAAATGTCATTATGTAAAATTCAAGTTAAGGAATGAGAAACATGTCTGAAATATAGAAGAACTTGAAGAGAAATCAAAGTTTGGAGCTTGAATAGTGAATTTTTTGTAAAACCCTTGAGCTTTCTTGGGTTGGGATTTAAAAAGGAAAAGAATAGTTTTTTATCTCTTAATACTGAAGGAAAAGGATCAACTTGATGTTATAAAGTCTTTCAAGGGATAAAAGGACCAAAAGTCCCTCACCCTAAGTGAAAAAAAATTAAACTGGATGAACAATACCTAGCGGCATGGCACACTTCTATCGTGGGGCTTAACCTCCTTGCCACGCCCTTATCGCTAAGGCTAAGTGGTATGGCACGCCACAATCGCGGAGGCTTACTGCCTCAAGGTTCCAAAAAGGCTCTGAACTCCTTCCAAAAATTTCAAAACTTTCCCAAAGTACCCTTTTAACATCCTTTAACATAATCCACGTTAAAAATTGACATTATGCATGCAGGAGGATCAAAAATAAAATCATTAAAATTTTGTGGGGTCATACAAAAAATGGTCAAATCTGCCCAGCTTTGTATATCTTTAGTGTTGTCCAACAAAATCCATTGACGCAACGCCACTCCTATCACTGTTTTGTGTTGTTGTATATATTTTAATAATTTCTAATTTTACTTGTACAGATTTTTCCAGAGTTGTAAATTCTCAGGTGAAGTCTATGGATTCTGGCAAAACTGTGTTGGTTTTATTCATAGTACTATTACTTATTTTCTTTTGTGGTTACAAATCTAGTGAGACTTTATATTTTTTTAATTGGTTGAACATTTGTTGTTACATTTTTATATTTTTGGACATTTCTTCACTGTCATTACATTTGCTCACTGTCTTGGTGTTATTTTTGGATTGATTTTGTCCTTTTACTGCTTTACATTTTTACCACACTAATAATGAACAAAGTACTACACACTTGGCCAATGACAATATCTCTCCATTAGATTTTCGAGTCCACCCCACTACAAAAGATAAATTTTATTTTCTCAAGTTTACGTATTCTACATCAAGTACCAATACACAGCCAATGAAGAAACTTCCCTCGATTTTTCTGGCCTACCCAAATAAAAAGGACATTACGTATACAAATATGTAACAAATAAATAAATAAATTTGGGCGATGATGAAATCTATATAATATCATGACAATACAATGAATTTTACGATTCGTATCTTGTTAAGGGGATTTAGGATGGTTGATAAATCGAGCAACCACTTCGTATCCATGGTGCATATAAAACCTAATCTATGCCCTTTAACAAAATTATATTTTTATATGTACATCTACATAATAAAATTCTATTTTTATATATACATCTATGTAAAAAATGCTATATTTACATATACATCCACATATTCATTTTCACGCATACTTTGCATTTTTTATCTCTTTGCTTTTATTTATATACATATTTTATTAACAACAGGTTTTATATACTTAATATAAATACATCTTTCACATTATTTATATTTCAAAAAATAACTTTTTACCTCCTCCCCCTTTGATAAATTTAGTCTAGCCGGGTACCATATTTTGTGGATTCTGAAGGGTGCCTAACCCCTGTCCTTTGGAATAACTTGAACCCTTACCTAAAATCTAAGTTGGTTTCGCAGTCTAAAACATAAGTCTCACATGTTAATAATTAAATAGGCTCCCTTATTTTTCTTTAAAAATTAGGTGGTGACTCTTTGTGAAACCCATTTCTTTGAGTCCATTGGTCATGTTTTATTTATCCTTAGAGCATGGCAGGTTGCAAGCTAAGAAAACCACGAAACCATTAGTGTATGCTATCACAAGGTCCCTATACTCTTGGAGTATTATTTTAACATTATCTCAACATAGTTGTCTTGACTATATGAGATATCAAAAGGAAAATTCCTAAAGCTCGTATTGTCAAATCTAGATTTGAGGGATAAGAACTCATAATATGAAATTCATGGGATACATGGATACCACATTGAGGACTAGAGATACCTTGGAGAGGCAGTTGATGACTTATTGAAAAATGGCCACCAATAGGAGTTCTTGAGTGCTTGGGGCAAGAGAAACTACCTGAATGGTGTCTAGAGAAACAGGTAACTTGTGAACCCAAGCATACCCGAAAGGATGATAAGTGTATCTTGTTATTTTTAAACCTAAGGACAGCTGGGGACAAGGTGATAGGCACATTGCCTTTATTTTTTAATATTTTTCTACCTAGTTATTTTACTTTTTCTTTTAAACTTCTATAGGTTACCATGAGCAGCTTCTTTAAGATGAATCTAGCATCTAGGCATATATAACTTCAACACCTAGGGATAGCAGGGAGAAAACCTTCCTAGAGCCATCAAAAGTAGAGAACATTGTAGCCGTTTGACAATCCAAAAAAACCAAAAGGACACATTATTCTCTTTTTTCCTTCATCCAATCCCCCCCCCCCCGCCGAGGGTCTTTCTAGAAAAATTTTTAATGAGATAACAGTTGGAACTTTTTGGGATAAATTAGGATTTCCATGTTCTTATATCATGCATGGGACAGTCAGACATATAAAAGCATTCATATGAATAAGAGAGAATATTCCTTAAGAGTATGAGGGCTCAATTTCTTTGCAAACACAAAATACCCAAAGTTAAAAAATAAAATATCTCTGGAATATAAGTGTGATATGCCAGGAGAACTCGGAGATCAAAGCTCTAAGGTCTCGAGAATATGCTAACTGAACAACTAAAAGGGGATGCCCAGATCAGTATGATTCCTGAGTTAGCAACCCTCGATCCTCAATATAAGGGACAAGTTTGAACTTCAAGGTCTCTAGACTAATGATAAAACACTGGGTACTAACGACAAAGTTGTGAATGGCTTTCTAATTAACAAACTCAAGACATAGGTTCTAGACAAAATGATGGGGTCATAACCTTACTAGAATAATAAATTCATGTATGATGCACAAATTAATCATCCAATAATGAATCACTGAAACAACACTATATTGATCTTGAGGTGAGACCCAATCAGGGGGCATTTTCAAAACTCTATGAAACTCAAGTTCTCTATTAAGCAGCTCGAGGTTAGAAATTAACTTAATATTGATATTTGTTTAGAATTTTACTCACTTAAGTAAATCATAGATGTCCGACTTAGAAACTTACAATTTTAAAAATCTCCCTTGTTCCCCGAGTATAATAATAATTATACTTAATAAAGTGTTTGGTCGGACAAATAGCTACCAATGAAATAATTTTATGAGATGATTGTGATGAATTGTCAAAACAAAAATTAGTTGGTAGCCTATTCAATAATCAAATAAAATAATACAATACTTAATAACCTTACTACGATCACCAAGTAAATTTTCCAATGACACGGTATGCTAAGATCGTGACACGTTGAAAGAATCCCCCAAAAGGTGATAAATCTTGTTCGGACATCTACTGAAGCCACAAATTCAATATGTTAGGCTCTTGGTTTGAAGCCAACCCTAATGCCTCACATACTCCATCAGTTCTACCATTCCTAAATTTTCATAGATTTTTTTATCAAACACTCTCCCAGTCATCACGTTCTGAGTTTTCAAGATAGCATTCTTTACTTCTCTAGGGACAACCTTCTTTTCTTCCTCTTTTCTTATTCTCTTTGATTCACTAATTAGTTCTTTCTCTTCATCAGCTCTTTCCTTCATAGGACCAGGTCCCTCAGATGATTTCTTTCTTTTCGCAGCTATGTGTTTCTTTCTGCATACATCATGACTCCCAGACATTGGATCAGAGGACCTGGTCCTCTCATTACAATAAACTTTTAGTCTTTTCTTTTTAGATGCAATGATAATATCAGTGTTAATATCTTTATGTTCTTCGACCTCCACAACTTCAACATTAGCCTCTTCTATTGTGAAAGATTTCTTGAGTCTTCTTATTTTGGTACACCAGTGTCAATCATTTTTCATTTTCTTTTACTGTCCTTTAGTCTATTTATTTTCCAACTCAGTGGTTGATTATCCTCATCCTCTTCATCTTCCTCATTTGGAGGTAATACCACTTCTTCATTACTTGTCTTATTATTTTTTTTCCTTTGTAGATTGCTCCTCAATACATACAGAGTTTTCATTTGGATCACCAATAAGTAGAAGCACATTCTTAACTCCCAAGTTTATGTTGCTAATAATATCATATATTTTTATAGGAATTTTATCATCACACAGTTTAGCAAAGATGGATTTTTACTCAAATCCACTAGAGGAACCAAGTACGGGCAGATTTTTGATTTTTTAGAACCTACCAATTCTTCGAGATGAATGGGAATTTGTGGGTCATTGGAGGAATCTAGTTCTTTTGGGGAGGGAGAATTTCTGGTTAAGAAAGCTCTTATTCAATTGGAGAGTCGAGGTCTTGATTCAAATCCTCCAAGACTAAGTCAGCAAAAACTTGGATGAATGCAGGATTGTCAATAAAAATTTGTTCACTAAGGGTTTCGAGGATTTCAAGAGTAGGACTGATGGGTAAAGTATTTTGTTACTCTTGAGGATGATCAGTGGATTACTCTTTTATGGGGTTTGAAGAAGATGGGATTCAGCCATTTTGAACTTTAGAGAAGGGAATAAAAAGGACCAGTTTAGTTTTAAGAAAAGAATAAGAGGATTTGAATTTATAATTTAAGAGATGACTATTTGACATTTAAGAGATATATTTTTGAATAAATGACAGTGGTGTGACTCTTCATATTTGAACCATATTAATAGCTTTTATTCATATGAGATAGGACATGTGGCCATTTTTAAATAGAAATTTTATAAAACATTTAAGGCACATTATTTTGGTACTCACCTTAGAGATAGGACCAGGTCCTTCTTTTACTTGACTAAATTTTAAACTTGTGGTTACTTCAGCTTTTTTCCTGTAAAGCTGTCCCCATGGGTATATCCCTGTGAAGTTATGATACTATGTTAAATTAGTATGCACCTACTCTATCATGGATACCCGTCACATTAAATAGCCAATTTTTAGGAGTGACATTGACTCAGATGTTAGGTCAGGGCATTTTGATCAATCTAAGTCTCTATTTGCTCTTTTAGAACAGGTCAGAGGACCAGGTCGTAGACTTTACTTCACTTATACTGCATCAAGTATCTTCTCCTAAGATGAATTCATTTTTGAACTAGTCCATTGAAATAATCTCTTTTATAATAAGACACTTTTACTTTGAAGTGTCTTGAGAGAGAATCCAGTCAGGCTTCCAATGTTAAACTTATAGCGCATACTATTAACTTACCATTCCAGAATCAAATCCTTTTTCTTATGTCTATAATCATGATCATGAGTTGGGCTTGGTAACCCACTTAAATTTGAGTTCCCAGTAGGATGATAATGGCGTGATCAATTCCCTTTGGCCCATCTAGGCATAGATGGCTTCCTATTCACCCTTTTCAAAGTCTTGAAGCCCTTGGAATGAGCATTCTCCTACTAAATTATTTAGTATTCCTCAATTTAGCCTTGATCCAGTACTGACATCTTTCTTTCAAATATCCATGTCTTCCATAATGATTGCACAGGAGTTTGCTTTCTATTCTTCTAACATTATTGATAGTCTTTCTTCGAGGCATAATTAGTTAGATTCTCCTTGATACCCCAGGACTCTACCATCATTTACACCTTGACTATCCAATTTGGAAAGAATCAGTGAGGAAGTACTCCATTTAAGAGATTTGTTCAACTCTTCTTTCAAGCGGACTAGGTCCCTCCCTCTCTAGCTTTTCATTCCTATGAAGTGCAGACATAATGTGTTTTTTATAATTCCTCAGTCTTTCTTCAAGATCAATTTGAATCAATGAAGCTTCTTTCTTTCATTTTACATCTCTATCATTTACTTTGTTCAGATTACTCATTAAACTCTAATTTTCAGATTTTATTTTTGGGAACAACTCTTCAGTTTTAGATATTTGGAGAATAAAATAAATCAAATCATGTTATTTATTCACTACTTTCTTCTCTAATACATTTTTCTCATTAATTAGTTAATCTACAGAGTCTATCAACACACCATAAAGCCTTTTAATCTTCATAGTTGAGAGTTATCTGGGTCATCCTTTAAGTCAAAAAAGGTTACCTTTTTTTCTTCTTCATCTTCTGAGTTTACCATGTATGCACACAAGGAATAATAGATAATTGGATTGTCTTCCACTACTAACCTAGATACATCTCTAATCTTCCCATCATCATCAGCTTTACAAGAAAAATCTCCCCATGCTGTCAGAGTTTGCTTTACCGCATACTCAGCTGCAGTTTTCTTTTTTGACTTTTCAAGGACCTGATCATTATTTTGAATTTGATAGTTTCTCATGAATACTTAAGAGCTACCATTTTTGTGACAACCTTCAATCTTACCATTTATTTTGCTAAGCTGACCGCCCCTTTTTATAGCTCTAATAATTTTTATTGCTTATAGTACCACATCGAAGTCTACTTTACCTGGATCAGACTCCAAAGCCTTTAAGGTCAGGAATCTCTCCCTTTTTGCTTCTTTTATTTCCACCCCTAGTTTAGTTATAGCAACCATGATGACTAAAAAACTCTATGTATAAACCTTTTAGAGTGAACTTGCTCTGATACCAATTTTTGGAACCCTTGGGGGTTGCACCGCACATGAGGGACCATTTCCCTCAAATTCAAACATAAGCAATAGAACATTAAAGCAACTATGAGGTGCTGGAAAAACAAAGACAGTACAAGAAAGTAAAACACATGATTTTTATGTGGAAACCCATAAAGGGAAAAACCACGGCTTGCCCTCACAAGCACCTCAGAAATCCACTATAATCAACCTCCTGACTACAGTCTAGATTTTAGCGTACCTCTAGGCACCTTTCACTTATAGAAACTGTACTACAAGCTTATCTTGGTAACTTTACCAAGAACCCTCTACGATGATTAGCTCTAATCAGTAACAAACTTATGTAACTCAACCTAAGTACACTCAAATCAAACATTACTCTTATATAATGAGTAGTTCGATTACTAAGGAGCACTTACTCAAGAACAATTTTCTATTTAAGCTCTCATAAATATCTAAGATCTTGAGCAATGTTGAAATGGGGTTTTTGCTACCTCTCTTCGCTATTTTTTAAATGCGAAAAACCACTTGATGAAGAGACACCTCTTTTATTTTATAGATGAGTGATGATTAGGGATGAAAGATCATTGGACCAATTTTCCAAATCAGTACAAAATAGCACCTGCAAATTTGTCTCATAAGATGACAAAAATGTGTAGACAATGCTTGCTAGTTGTACTATATCTTGCATATCCAGGGACCTGGTCCCTTATAGTTACCTACTCATCATCAAAACAATATATTGAAATTTCCCCTTTTTTTGATGATCACAAACCAACCATTCAACTTTGATCATTAATGTACATTCATCACATTTAATTTGTGTGATTACCACCTGAAGATAAATGTTCCCCCTATCACCATTCTTCCTTGTTCCTTATTATCATTTGTATAAAAAACCTTTGATTTCTTCCCCCTTTCCTCATGCACCTATATTTAGTACATTAGCATACTTGCCCCTGTCGACACGACTCCTTTTATTCATCTATTTAGCATATCACTCTCTTTCTTCCCCATATCAGCATGTCGCACATGACATTATCATTACATAGTACATAGTACCTGGTCATCATCACTACATGGTACCTAGTCCCTGCACATCACACATCATACTCATAACACCTGCTTCTTACACATAAAGTCAATATTCCCCCTTTCGGCATTATTGAAAAGGACTAACAGTAAATCATAAGTAAAGCTAAGTACTAACTAATTAACTTATGGCCACTAGGCAATACTAACATAAAGAATAGCTTAAAATAAAGTAAATAAATGATGAACACAAGAAGAAATCATTCATTATTCAATAAGACCAGTACAATGTACCAAAATGTTATAAAATAACTATTTGCAAAGACCACACTAGGAATAGGAACTGGAAACTGACTCAAGAGACTGATGCAATATGATTCAGATAGAAAGGGGTTTAGGGTAGAATAATTTTAGCAATATGTCCATTCTATCACCTATAGCAAAATGAGCATCCAGTAATTGTTTGGTGAGAGCTTTTATTTCAGCATTCAGTCTTTGGACTTTGCCCTTTAACTTTGTAATTTTTTTGTTAAGCTTTGCATTCTCTGTTGCTAGTTCTTCAGTGGAACCTAGTTCTTCTAAGGATATCTTCTGATTTTGCAGTTTTAGATGTACTATTACAGTGTACTTTGAATCCAGTTGATTCCTCAACTCTTCTAATTCTTTGTTCAAATTTTCTTGAGCACCCAAGAGTTTTGATACTTGGGAAATAGGTCCAACCTTTCATTCAATGCATTCATTCTCCACCAAGGCTGTCAAAAGAAACTTCTATTTAACTATTTCAAGTGTCCCCTTTATTTTAATTATTCCATAGTGATCAAACACATTGTTTAGGAAGTACCCATAAGGAATACCATGCTTTCCTTAATTCTCATAGATTACATTCCTTATGTGCTCTATCATAAGAGTAGGTAAGCTTATCAATTCAAATTTAGTCAAACATTCTATATGGAACAGGTCAACGCTAGAGGCAATGGTTCTTTTTTTTAAAATCATAGTAACAAAACCTTGTTAATGAACTTACACTAGTGGAAACTCACAGATTGAAAACTTTTTTTTCACAGCAGCTATTAAATTCCTACCAACTTTTAAGGCATCAATCATAAATTCAGTGGTACGCTTCTCCTTCACAACAAATTTTACTCCCATAACAAGTACATCTAAAATCCTTCCCGGTGCTTCTTCATCTAGATAGATAGACTTTCGTTGCACGCGGGTGGTTAAGCTTAGGCCATCTTCTAAAAAGTCCATGGTATAGTAAAACTCTCTAACTTTATTTTAAAAAACCATAGGGGATGATTATTAAAGTAGGTAAATCCAACCATGATGCATCATATACTACAGTAGTTCTACCATCTCTGGTTTTTCATAATTTTTTGGATTAAACACTCTCTTAATTAGACTTTTCTGAGTTTCCAAGACAACATTCCTTACTTATCTAGGGACAACCTTATTTTCTTCCTCTTTCTTCAAGATGAACTAGAATTTATTGATCATCTAGAACCTACCAATTCTTTAAGATGAATGAGAATTTCTTGGTCATTAGAGGACTCTGCTTTTTGTAAGGAGGGGGAATTTTTGGTTGAGAAATCTCTTATATAATTAGAGAGTCGAGGCCTTAATTCAAATCTTCTAAGGCTAACTCAGTAAGAACCTTAATGGATGCAGGATTGTCAACAAAATTTTGTTCACTTATGGTTTAAAGGATATCAAGAGTAGAGCTGATAGGTAAAGTATTTTGTGACTCTTGAGGATGATCAGTGGATGACTCTTTTATGGGGTTTGAAGAAGATGGGATTTCAGACATTTTGAACTTTAGAGAAGGGAAAGAAAAGGACCAATTTAGTTTTAACAAGAGAACAATGTTCTAAGTTAATTGAGAAGATAATAAGAGGATTTGAATTTATAATTGAAGAGATGTCCATTTGACATTTAAGAGATACCTTTTTTAATAGATGAATTTGATGACAGCGGTGTGACACTTCACATTTGAACCATATTGACAGCTTTTGTTCATATGAAATTGCACATGTGGTCTTTTTTAAAAAGAAATTTTACAACAAATTTAAGGCACATTATTTTGGTACTCACCTGAGAGATGGGACTAGGTCTTTCTCTTACCTGAGTGAATTTTCAACTTGTGGTTTGATAACGCTCAAACTATACCTCTCTAATGTGAATGTAATCAATTATTGTCAATATAAAACCCAACTAGGGTGGGGTCGAATCCTACAGGGAATATGGTGTGAACTTAAGTCGTTTGCAATTTAATCAACTGATAGCTGGATGTTTTCTGAAATGGAGGTTTTTATTTTAGCAAGTAATTGTTGGTCACTTCAGTTACAGTGTTCGTAATCAAGAGTTTATGGAAAAACCTGAATTATGTTCACTAGGGGTTTTGGTACTTGACAGATGCTAATGGTGGCTCAAGATTTTCATATTAGGTAGGACAACAAGTTATATTTATCGAAGTTATGAGTAAATATCTCTCAACCTACTTAAGCATTTAATTACCTAATCCTCTCAGACTTAGGGAATTTATATTCATGACCAGATTTTACGTTAGGTTAATCAACCTTGTTATAGTGTCAATTAAGAAATGGAAGTTTTTAGAGCTTCCAAGTCCCTGTTAATAAATCACTTCCCACTATATTTGATTTCTTTCTTAACCAAATCAAAGAAAGTGTTATCTATTGTTTGCGACTAATAGACAATAATTAAAACCTTAGAATTATTATGGAGTCCTACCACCTTTTGAATCTTGAACACTCAGCACCTTATCAAGACTTAACCCTAGATCCCATAATTTAGGTAAAAGGAATTTAGCCACTTGTGATGTAATAATCGAAACAACTAGTTATATTCATGATTTGAAAGATAAACTTGCCACAAGATGAATAAAAGCTAGAGATTCTCATATTAGATCACAATAGTAATCCTAAAATAATGATGATAATCTCTTCAAAATAATTATTTGTTCAAGTCAAGAAACTAGAGAGAGAAAATATCAAAATCCGTGTCTCCAAAGGATGTTTTCCCCTACCAAGAAAACCCTCCACAAGATTTTAAATAGTTTAGCCTAAATAAGGAACAAAATCATAGAGTTTAATAATCCCTCTAATTAAGTGACACTATTCATGATAACCTATCATGAGGCTGACGACTTATCACAAATGTCGTCAGCTCTTCTTTCCATTTGATACTTGCTGCCTAAAGCTGATGACAATCATTGATGTCCTATCAACTCCTTGACGACTTATCATAAATATCGTAAAGTCTCTACCTTAGCCCTCATGTTCTGCCTTAGGCTGACGACAACTTTGATGACCTATCAGCTCCTTGACAGCTTATCACAAATATCGTCAAGTCTTTACCTCAGCCCTCATGTTCTTCATTAGTATGATGACAACTTTGAAGACCTTTCAGCTCCTTGATGGCTTATCACAAAATGTCATCACAACTCTCAACTCAGGTGCATTCTCTGTCTGAGGCTGACGGTGAAGCTGATAACTTATCACAGGGCTGATGACTTATCAGAAATGTCGTCAGCCATACTTCTCTTTAAATTACTTCAAATTTCAACTCCTTTGCTTCCATCCTTGTTGGTTATTTTGCATCATAGCTTCTACTGAAAAATCAAACATAAAACAATCAAAAATGACAAAAGTTACTTAAGACTTTGCAATTATTCTTAGTTAAAAACCTCAAATGTGTTAGCATTAGATTACACATCAACACCCTCAACTTAAAAAAATTGTTTGTCCTCAAGTAACTCAACACAACTAAGAGAATACAAAGTGCATTTGGCAGTTAATCATCCATATGATCTCAAAACACTTTCACTCTCTCCAAGGTCAATCAATTCAAGAACAATGAAGAACACCAATGCAAGACAAAAAAATCAATATACGTCATTAATTCAGCTACATTAACCATGCATATACCAGTATTACACTCTCTAAATAAGTTAGCAACTAGCAAAATATTTGGTGTGCCCTCACAGTAAAGAAATCCCCCTCATCTCATATCAGTAATCCTATACATAACCATGGGAATAATCAAAACACTTACTCTTAGAACAAAGTTCCAACCAATATATGTCAAGTACCATGGGCTTACCCTTATTTTCATTACCCAGATCTTCAAATAGGTCTGCTAGGATCACTATTGGTCTTCTCTTAGGCTTGTGATGTAGGTTAGGGGCTGGTATGATACTTGATGGTATTTAAAGTGAATAAGCCTCCTTGATACTACATTAGCTTTTTGGGGTTTCACTTATTAGCCTTTTCCACTCTTCTCTTTTACTGCTCACACTTATTTAGGCTGGGTGTGGTCTTTTGCACAATTACTTATTCCTTTTCACAATTTTTCTTTTTCTTGCTCTTTTCATCCACACCCAGTTTTTTTATATTCTTTTCTTTTATGCTACCTTTTTTCATACTCATTCTGTATCACGCACCCCTATGATAGCCACCCTCAACTTAGGCCATTTGCCTAAGTCAAGATGTAGAGTATCCAAGAAGGACTAGGGATAAAATAGGTTCATTGTGATCTAAATAGGAAGGTGACAAGTGTCTAAAAATAAATAGGCTAATCAGGCTCAAAACAGGGATCAAGGGATATTATGCACATAAGGAAGGTCATTTAGGCTAAAGTGAGCTCATATCAAAATGGCCTATTTTATTTTCTAACCCAGGTATACCTAGTTAAGACTAACCGGGTAGGTTCTGGCTTCATCATATCGAGAGAAATAAGTAACATATCACACACACTTGGCACATAGGTATATCACAATCTACTACTCATTCAGTCCATACAGATGTTTGGCAATGATCATTGTGTTACTATAACTAATGCCATAAAAAGATGCGCAATGGTCATACTTAAATGCAAATCACACAGTTAAAGAAGTAGACCACTTGAAGAGGTGTACAAAAATCACCAAACAATTCAACTGCCTCAAGTACAAGTATTTCTCCTAGTTGTCTACAAAATTTTACAACAACAATTTACCCTACACCCTCAACTTAAAATCAAAGAAAATATAAACTTAGATTAGAGTATACCTGGAATAAACCAATCTCGGGGAATGGGTTGCTGACCCTGCTGCCGTATCCTTAGCTTCCTTATCTCATCAGGAGCCTTGCTCTGTTCTGGTACAGCTGGTCTATCAGTCTCTAAAAGCCTACTAGTAGAGGCCCCTGTGGCTCTTACTAAGATGGCTTTCTCTCATTTCTCATTGTCCACTAACGACTCAATCATCTCCTTCTTTATCTCCTCTTTTTCAGACTTATTTCTTGCTCTCTTCTCTGCTTTTATTTCTTTATCACTGTCGGGCCTCTCTCTCTTACCTTTTCCTTTCTTCTTACCGTTCTTTTTTTCTTCACCGGCTCCTCTATGAGATCAAGCATCGGGATTTCCCCCTCAGACTCCTCAGCTGCTGGATCTGCTAACATTATAAAATGGTGTTGTTGTAGGTTTCCCAACCTCAACCTTTACTTTGTCTAGCTCTGATTTGAATAATGCCATCTCTGGAGTTGACCCCTCTTTCGACTGTGTGTTGAAGTGGTTCTCCAATTCATCAATTCGACCTAGAAGAGCCTTGTAGGGCTCAAGTCTAGCCTTAACCCTCTTTTCCACTCCCGCCGCAAATTTCTTAGCAAAGAGTGTAAGCTGGGCCTCAGACCAATTGGACTGCTTTGATACTCTTTTGAAATTCATAGGGTTGAAGGCAAATTCTATTGTAGGAACCACAGCTGAAAGGTTTGTCTCAGTTCTCGACACTGGACCTGCTTGAGCTAAATATGTTGGTCGTGCAGCCTCAAAATCCTGTACTTCTACATTAGGCATTGAACTGGTATCTATAACTGGTGGATCAGCTGGAATCCTTGTACCCTTGTCAAATATTAGCCTCGGATGATTTCCCTCATTTCGAATAGGATTGTGGGTCTTCTTGGCAAGGAGTTCTTCTTCTACCACTACATTCTTAGGCACATTGGATGCCCTACACAACCTTGTAATCAAACAAGGGAAGGGATATGTTGTATTGGACCTTGAGACCCAAATTTTTATCTTTTTGGTGATGATCTCTCTAAAGTTTAATTTGTGGTTAGCCACAAAACTTTCGACTGGTATTGCTCTATCATCCCTGAGGATATTATCGCCATCTATGGGCATCAACCAGGTACGTACAATACCCCACCAAAATCTTACCTCTAAATTCAGGGAGGCCTTGAAGATTCTTTCACTTGGGTTGGTCAGCCATTCCATTTATGCATCAGCTATGAGTGTGCCTAACCAAGACCTTTGATTTTCTTGATGCTTCAACCGGGCATAAAAAGTAGGTAAAGTGGCTTGAGGAGTGAAGTTTGGGCCATCAAGGAACCTGTTGATTATTGCTTCAGAAACATCCACCATTATACCCCGTACCAGAACTTTATCCAAAAAAGGTTGGTCAGCTGCTTTCTCTCCTTCTCTAATATGTTTTCCAAGTGAGGTTGTTAGTTTGCATAGAACTCCCTAACTAGTGTAGGGCAAAATGAATTTCCTCCTCTTGTCGTCCATCCCAAATTGTAATCATAAAATTTCTGCTCCACCTTGGGGTATCTGCTCAACCCTTTAATGATGATTCTTTTCTCTTCAAATATTGGCCTCTTAACAGCCCTTCTATTAGTTCTGTGAAGCTCATCAAAGAAAGTTTTTTGAGCTTTAGGAATCTGCCACCTAGTGCCATCTCAGACTTCAGGATTCTTGCATTTAACCATAGTTCCCCTAATCAGAAATTCTTCCTCATCTTGTGGCTCAGTAGAAGGGGAATCATTTGATGGTTCTGCAGATTTAGGTTGCCCTGACTCATGCTCCTTGGAATCAGGATGATCTGAATCATGCTCTTCAGATTCAGTATGTTCAGAATCTTATTGCTAGAGGTCGCCTACTCAGAAGCTGTATGTTCAGATGTTGTTGACTCAATATCACTCTTTTCGCTCTCCTCCACTTCAACTGGTGGAAGTGGTGAAGGCTTTTTAGGGCTTTTCTTTTTGTTTTGCTTCCTGAGCAGAGGCTCTTCCTCTTTATAATCAGACTCTTCATTGAAGAGTCTCTGAGGTACACTTTCCTTGGTCACTTTCTTTGTAGATTTTGAGTTCTTTCCTTTAGGTGCCATTTCACAACCTGATGGGTACTTTCACATTGATTACACAAGCAAGAGAAAGTAGAGAAATATTCTTGATTTTGATTGCAAACCCACACACAAAAGAAAGATTCCTTTTGTTTTAGTTGGAAACACTTTGAAAAAGGGAAGATAATAAACTAAGTATGGAAAGAAAATAAAACTTTAAGTGAAATAGAGGAAATAAGCAGGAAGGTGGAAAGATAGTGTCTTGGGCCGGGTTGGATCTTTTACCTAGGCCTAGACTTTCAGCTAATTTTGGGGTTTTTTTGTGACGACATTTTTGATAAGCCATCACAAATGTGTTAGCTTATTAAAAATGTCATTAACCTTAACAGACCCTACCTCAGAGTTGATGTCTCTGACGACAAATCTGATGGCTTATCACAATTATGATAGCTCGTCAAAAAATGTCGTCAGGAGCACTTGGCTGAATACATTGATTCCACTTTTTTTGCACTAGAACCTAAATAAATAATTTGCTAGAACATAAAAATTTTGGGTTGCCTCCCAATAGCGCCTGATTTAATGTCGCAGCACGACTTGGTTATTTTGACTACTCAGACTTCACCAAGACAACCTGCCAATACCTTTTTACCATCTTCATAGAATACATCCACGATTGAGAAAACACTTATCTCTTTTTGTTGTGCTATACATGAGTGTATTTTGAATCGTTCTTCTTTATCATTTAGCTTGAACTTCAGCTCATTCGGCTTCATATCTATGATCACTCTCCCGGTTACAAGGAATGGTCTGCCCAAGATGATGGGCACTTTGAAATCCACCTCACAGTCTAGGACTACAAAATCAGTATGCAGAATAAAGTCGGCCACCTTTATCAATACATCATGTAATATGCCCATTGGCCGCTTTACAGACCTATTTGCCATCACCAATCGCGTGTTCGGCGGGGTAGGATCCCCAAACCCAGTTTCTTTTACACCGCAAGTGGCATTAGGTTTATATTGGCTCCCAAATCGCATAGCATTTTTGCGAAATTCAGGGACCCAGTAGTGCACGGGATGGTTAATGCTCTCGGGTCTTCCTTTTTCTGCACTAAGACCAAGTAGATATAGCACAACAATGAAGAATATTGTCCTCTGTCTCATGGCTAACCTTCCGTTTCTTCGTGACAAGGTCTTTTATAAACTTTGTCGTATCCTAGAATTTGCTCAAGTGCCTCAACCAATGGCACATTTATTGTCAATTGCTTGAGCATTGCCATGAATTTGTTGAATTTTGTATCATCAATTTATTTCTTCAACCGCTGAGGAAAAGGAGGTGGTGGTATTGGGATAGATTTCAATACTACCTTCTTTTCCTTTTCTTTCTCTTTTTTTGGAGCATCATCAGAATTATCCAGCTTCTCAGACTCCACTGGACCTCCTTCTTCTGGTCCATCATCAACTACCTCATCAACTATATGTTTTCAAATAGAAGAGCCAAGTAATATCTTAAAACTTCTATTGGTAATTGCCATACATGAGCCATCATTCCATGGATTTTAGACCGTATCACTTGGTAATGTTCCACTCTTCCTCTAGTTGAATGTTGTGGAGATTTGGCTCATCTACTGCTCCAACAGTTTGATTGCAGTGGAGTGCGAGTTTACCAACTGACTAATAGATGATAGATCAGTCTTCATGGTAGTCACACCAGAGTTGGTAGCTTCCACTCCCTTCAATAACTTAGCAATCATGTCCTCCATGGATATCTTTTCAAAACATATTGTAGCAGCCTTACGATTTCTAAGAGGGACATAGAGCCCACTCCTATCATTGTTGTTCGTCTAATTTTCCTGCTCTCTATCTTTATAACTAATCTTATCATAATAATTCCGACCTTGATTCCCTTGTCCATTGCCTCGGAAATCCCTCTGATTATTAACATAGTTCTCTTCTTCTTCTGCATCAACATCAACTCTGTCCTGAGATCTCACAGCTTTTAGCTTCTCAGTCTTTCCTAATAGCAAGTGCTTGGTTAGCAATTCCATCTGCATTTTAAGGTAAGCCATGTCTTGGTAACGCTCCTCATCTCTTCTGCATAGTTTCATAGTAATACCCCCAGACACAGTGGGGCTAGCTACCTAGAGTCTCTGGTATGCCATACCTGACTCTGTTTAGTCATTCTTTCTAGCATTTCTGAAGCCTATGGGAATGTAAGATGAACAAATAAACCACCAGCAACATTATCTACAAGTGGTTTTGTCACAGAGTTAAGAGCCCTGTACAAAGTCTCCATCAAGTGTATGTCCGTCATATTGTGGTTTGGACACTGTGTCAGCTTATTCTTGAATCTTTCCCAAGTTTCATGCAAGGCTTTAGTTAGGAACTTCCTAAAGTTGCTGGTCTTATCCCTCAACCGTACTCTCCTGGAAGGCGAAAAGAACCTTTCTAGGAAAGCTACTTTCAACTTCCTCCAGTTGGTTATAGAATCGGGTGTCAGCTTATTTATCCACAAAGTTGCCTCCCCAGATAGAGACAATGGAAATAACCTCAACTGGATAGCATTCTGTCCCACTCCTGGGTTATCAAAATATTTATAGATGGTGACAAAATTCACCAGATGCAAGTTCGGGTCATCCCCAGGAAGGCCACCAAATAACCCCTTCAGATTGAGGAGTTGAATTATAGTACTCGTAATGTTGAATTTAGCCCCAGGTGCCAATGGTGGAGAAATGATTGCACCCGTTGCACCTGCACCATCCATTCCAGCATCATCATCATTGAGGTTATACTAGACCGGCTGGTACTCTTGCCTTTCTTGGAATAAACCATTCCTGTTAACATTACATTGTACTGGTGCATCTACTTGATCTGCACGCCTTAGGTTACAAATATTTAGCAACTTCTCATCTCCCAAATCCTCATCTTCAGCATTTTGATGTCATGTTTGTTGGCCAACATTTTGCACATTAACCTGAGCTCTAGCTAAGGCTACCAATCTATCAGCCTCTTGCTATTTTGTTATTCTTTCAATTCGTTATGGTTCCGGATTAATTGGTAATAATGGTTCTCCGGAACTTCTGGTGCTTGGAATACACTACAAAGATCCTGCAGTAAAGAAAAACAGCAAATAAACATAAAACATGGAAACTTAACAAACAATCAATTAGCGCACCCAACTTCAATTTACAACCGTAGTCCCTGGCAATGGCACCATTTTTCATAACGCTCAAACTACACCTCATTAATGAGAATGTAAGCAATTATTGTCAATACAAATCCCAAGAAGGTTGGGGTCGAATCCCACAGGGAATATGGTGTGAACTTAAGTTGTTTGCAACTTAATCAACTAATAGTTGGATGTTTCCTGAAATGGGGGTTTTTAGTTTAGCAAGTAATTGTTGGTCACTTTAGTTACAGTGTTCATAATCAAGAGTCTATGGAAAATCCAAAATTATGTTCACTAGGGGTTTTGGTACTTGACAAATGCTAATGGTGGCTTAAGATTCTCATTGTAGGTAGGACAACAAGTTATCTTTATCGAAGTTATGCTTAAATGTCTCTTGACCTACTTAAGAATTTAATTACCTAATCCTCTCAGACTTAGGGAATTTATATTCATGACCAGATTTTACCTCAGGTTAATCAATATTGTTACAGCGTCAATTATTAAATGGAAGTTTTTAGTGCTTCCAAGTCCCTGTTAATAATTCACTTTCCACTATATTTGATTTCTTTCTCAAGAAAATCAAAGCAGGTGTTATCTATCATTTGCAACTAATAGATGATAATTAAAACCTCAGAATTATCAAGGAGTCCTACCACCTTCTGAATCTTGAACACTCAGCACCTTATCAAGACTTAACCCTAGATCCCATAATTCAGGTAAAAGGAATTTAGCCACTCATGATGTAATAATCGAAACAACAAGTTATATTCATGATTTGAAAGATAAACTTACCCCAAGATGAATAGAAACTAGATATTCTTAGATTAGATCACAATAGTAATCCCAAAATAATGATGATAATCTCTTCAAAATAATTGTTTGTTCAAGTCAAGAAACTAGAGAGAGAAAATATCAAAATACGTGCCTCTAAAATATGTTCACCCCTACCAAGAAAACCCTCAACAAGACTTTAAATAGTTCAGCCTAAATAAGGAAAATAAATCACAGAGTTTAATAATCCCTCGAATTCGATGACACCATTCATGATAACCTATCAGGAGGCTGACAACTTATCACAAATATAGTTAGCTCTTCTTTGCTTTTGATACTCATTGCCTAAAGATGACAACAACTGATGACGTCCAATCAACTCCTTGACGAATTATCACAAATGTCATCAGGTCTTTACCTCAGCCTCATGTTCTGTCTTAGGCTGATGACAACTTTGATTATCTATTAGCTCCTTGATAACTTATCACAAATGTCATCAAGTTTTACCTCAGCCCTCATGTTCTGCCTTAGGCTGACGACAACTTTGACGACCTATCAGCTCCTTAACGGCTTATCACAAAATATCATCACAACTCTCAACTCAGGTGCATTCTTTGTCTGAGGCTAACTATGAAGGTGATAACTTATCACAAGGCTGATGACTTATCAGAAATGTCGTCAGCCATACTTTCCTTCAAATTTTTTCAGATTTTAACTCATTTGCTTCCATCTTTGTTGATTCTCTTGCATCATAGCTTCTACTAAAAAATCAAACAAAAAACAATCAAAACCGAACGAATTTAATTAAAACTTTGCAATTATTCTTAGTTAAAAGCCTCAAATATGTTAGCATTAGCTCACACATCATGGTTGCTTCAATTGTTTTCCTCCAAAGTTATCCCCATGGGTGTATACCTGTGAAGGTATAATACTAAGTTAGATATGTGTGCACCTACTCTTTCATGGATACTTGTCACCTTTACATAGCCAATTTTTAGGGCTAACATTGACTTAGATATTAGGTCAACATAGTTTGATCAATCTCAGTCTTAATTTACTCTTTTATAATAGGTTTGAGGACCAGGTCCCAGACTTTACTTCAACATAGTGCCTTAAGTATCTTCTCCTAAGATGAATTCATTTTAGACCAAGTTCCTTGAAATCATCTCTTTCATAATGATAACGCTCAACTTACACCTTAAATAAGTGTAAGACGGTCGTCGTCAATATATTTACCCAACTTTAGAGTTGAGGTCGAATCCACAGGGAACAATGTGAGTAGCGATTAAACTAGTTCGAAACTATAGCTACAAGTTAAATTCAAATAAATAATAAGAAAAGACAAAATAGGGGTTTTTATCAATCAAACAAATTTTAACGTTTCAACTTATTTTAGGACTCAAAACTTAGATTTCAATATTTTGAATCAATGATATAGATAAATTGGGGTTGTGATCACTATGACTATTAATCTCCATTGAATAATAACTGTTCATGATTCTCGTGATAGGTGGGAACAGCATATTATCCCTGCCGATGATACTATCTGACTTATCTCTCGACCTCACTAGACAATTTATTATCTAATTCTCTCAAACTTAGATAACATATCTATTTCCAACAGGATATTATCTCAGGTAGATTGATCCAGTTACGGCATCAATCATTAAACAGAAGGTTGGTAGCTTCCGAGTCCCTGTTGATAATTCACGACCTCTATTCTATTTCTCCGTTAGAAGCAAATAAAACCTTAGGCATAACCTAATGTTTGCAACCAATATATTCAAGTTAAAACAACAGAATTTCAAGACGTTCCCACAATCACTCAAACCCTAATCCATCTATTAAATCAATGAAATAATAATCATAGATCCCACAACCCTAGTTGTGGGTTTTAGTTGCTCATAAGATAGAAAGTGATAACAAAGATTAAATTCATAACTTAAAGCAAGTGAAATTACAAAAGATGAAATTCAAAGTTGTTTCTCCTACAAGTACAATAAGAATTTTCCATAACTAAATCAAAGGATGGAAAATTGATTCTAAGTTAAGACAGTTAAAAATAAGTGAACTCTCCTTTACTAAGTTACAAGATGTCAAAAGTTGCTTCCCTCTATTTTGAATGAAACCCTACAAGATACTATTTATACTAAAGCCTAATTAGTGTAATAAAATAATAAAATCACAGCTGGGCTCGAATTTAGGTGACGGCATATTAGTGTTAATCGTCAGGCTTCTGACGGCAGCTCAGATATGTCCTTAGAATTCGTGCCTTCTTAACCTGTTCTGCCTCACTCTGATGATGTTCTCTAATGGATTAACAAAAGAGTGATGACATATAGCAAATGTCGTCAGACCTTCATCTTATTTCACCATATTTTGTCCCACTTGACGACATCTTCTGACGGCTTACCACACTTGTGACGACATATTGAGAATGTCGTTACCTTCATCCAGCAACTCTTCTTTACTGTTCTTCCTGATGCCTTTTTCTGGTAGCTTATCACATCTCTGATGTCTTGCAAGAAATATCGTCAGACTCATATCAGCTCACTTGTATCAGATTTTACTTATTTTGTTCATCTTTTCTATGTTTTTCTCCCATCCTTGCTACAACTATAATATCACAAGAAAACGATCAAAAACCACCAAAATTTGCTTAAGAATTTGCAATTATTTATAGTTAAAAGCCTCAAATGCTTTAGCATCTGCTCACACATCACACAATGAGATACTTTAACTTTGAAGTATCCTGAGAGAGAATCTAGTCAGGTCTTCCAATGCTGATCTTAGAGCATATACTATTAACTAACTATTCCTAAATCCAATCCTTTTTATTATGTTTGGAGTCATGATCATGATTTATTCTCGGGATCCTTCTTAAATTTTATTTCTCGATAGGAGGATAATGGCGTGATCAATTCCCTTTTGGCCCATCTTGGCAATGATGGCTTCCCTTTCACCCTTTTCAGAGACTTGAAGCCTTTGGAATGTCCATTTTCCTGCCTTATGTATTAAGTATTTCTCAATATAGCATTAATCCAGTATTGACATCTTTCTTTCAAATGTTCATGTCTTCCACAGTGAATGGACAGGAGTTTGCTTTCTATAATTTTAACTGTAATACCTCGAGAATCCCAATCGATAGTATAACCATGATTCAAGATTATGAGAAATAAATTTTAGTATTTTGGTAGTTTTATGATCAATTTTTATTTATATTAAGGCCTCAAATACGTCCTAGCTATTAGACAAATCAAAAACATCCATTACCGATTGAATTCTTCAGTAGGATATTGTCATAGTCAACTTCAAATGATTCCATCTCCCACTATACAAAGAATTTTTGAGTGTATGAACCATAAAAATATATATAATTGAATTATCTTTCCAATAATAAAAATTTTACCAAAATTCGATATCGAAATAAAAAGTTATGGTCATTTTACTGAGAGCTGTCCGAACTGTCCATGAGCGACGGGCAAGCTGATGGACCGTCAAGTCAGTGATGGATCATCGGTCTGGCCTTTTTAAATAAGGTAGTAAGGCCATTTTTGGGCTAAAACTAATGGTTAGATTGATGGTCAGTCACCATAGTGACGGTCCGTCACCCAGACCGTCAAGTTTCTCCGAAACAGTGTTGAAACAACATTTTAAAGGGCTTTTTATGTATTTTCCACCCTTTTTAACCTCTAATTACATCAAATCAAAGCACATAAATTCTCATTTATCCATAATATCAAAAATTGGGTTTCTTTCAAGATCAAAACCCAAGAACAAGATTCAAACCCTTCTTCAAGAAAACTCAAGAATCAAAACAGCACAATTCTAGAACCTTCAAGAAAAGTTAACCTCCTTTAAGATTCAAGATTTTGAGGTATGTTAGATGTTTATTCTTGGGTTCCTTCCACTAAAGAAGTTCAAGAATTTTTTTTTAATTGTAAAGATTGTATATTTATGAGCTTTTATGATTTATGTGAGTTGAAGTTCATGTTCATGTTATTGTTAAGTTTTGATTCATGTTCTAGCTTATATGTTTCATGATTTAGTCCTAGTATTGATGATTTGGGTAATTTTCATGATCAACCCTTCAAGTTGCATGTTGATTTATGTAACCATGTTAATTAGATGTAGAAATTATTCTATAATCAAAGCATGCTCCCCATATGTTTGATAAAAGGTCTATGAGAAGAAGATAGTGCCATTATAGCATGTAAATATGAAATCTCTTTTTATGTAAAAGTTAATGCATGCTAAGTGTTTGTTGAAAGGTCTTAGTGAATGAATTAGATACATTAGTATGCATGCCTATTCATGTACAAGTTTATGACTTTCAAGTGCTTGATGAACTGCCTCATTGATTGTATTGTGAGTTGTTGACCACTGATAAATATTTAAGAATTGTCATGTCCTATTTATTTTTATTCTATCGAGTCTTGCGGGTATTTAATACTCGACAATTTAGCTGAATATCTAGAGCCAGTGTCAGTTTTTAAGATAATCTTAGTCGTGTCATGATTAGTAGAACTCAGTTAGTTACAGAACTTAGAAAGACTCAATAATATCAGTAGCAGTCTATTCCATCTTAGTATGTGGGTCAAACCTTAATAGTATTCAAGTATTCAGTTCAGAACTTAGTAGTATTCAGTCAAATAATAGAATTTAGTAGTATTCTATCAGTCAATGGGACACAGTAGATTCATTTCAACTCAGTTAATCAATAAGATCAGTAAGAAATTCAGTTTAGGCCAGTACACTCTAAGAATCAGTTTAGATTCTATTCAGTTGGGAGTAGGATTCAGCACCGAGCAAGGGCAGGGATGATGGCTTCCCCATTAAAGAGGCAGAGTCGTTAGTAGCAGTCCTTATACTCTAGAACTACATAGCCAGTGTAGGATGAGGATTCACCCAATAGATTAAGGCTTGGATACCTCCCAGGAATCACATGTTAGATTAGGCTTGACTTCCTATTTAGGGTCACCCACTAGACAGGCTTGACCTTAGAAGTGTCTTTACTCGTGGCACGGTACTGACACTCTTCCATATGGGGTTATATATTAGACCCTATTAGTTCAAATTCAGGTCATATCTATTAGATGACTACCTCCCACAGTCTCAGTTATAGATTCAGCCTCAATAATAGAACTCAGTTTAGCTATACAAAAATCAAGACTGTCAGATATATTCAAATAGCTCAGTAAAGAACTTAAATAGTTCCAGAGATTCAAAGATCATCCATTAAATTGGTGTGATCTCATATTCAGTCAATCATCAGTATCAGTAGATTCAGAGATCACCCACTAGATAGGATTGATCTCAGATTCAGTTAATCAAGTGTCAGACACCAGTAAACCTAGTTATCAGTAATCCAGTTATTAGAACTCAGTATTCAATGTTACTATGATTTTAGCTATAGTTTATGCATTCATGCATGTATTCCCCATTTAGTTTACTCATGTTATTCAGTCATCTATAGTTCATGTATATGAGCCTCTGCATTTAGACTTACCTCATCTAGTATACCAGTATATTCTTACATACTGACGCATACTTTTTTGCGCTATGGTTTTTTATACCATAGGTTCAGAAGCACGAGATCTAGAGCACCCTTAGAAGTTCAGATTCAGCTAGTATCAGTAGACATAGCAGTGAGTCATCATCATTCGAGGATGTTCTATTATTTCATTATATTTTTAGATTCAGTATTTTAGTAGACAGAGTTAGTTGGGGGATTGTCCCATTAAATCCATATTCAGATAGTTTAGAGGCTTTCAGACTAGATGTTTAGATAGTTGCCTTAGTATTTTTGATACTTTATTTAATTGTGTTTTAGTTTTAAACCTTATGGCAAGTTTCCACCAGTTGTTTTCTGTATTTTTATAGTATATTATGTATGCTCAGTTACAGGTACCAAAAAAGGGTTAGCTTGTGGTCCTTTGGGATCATAAACACCGTTTAACATTCAGGGTTTAGAATCTGGGGCATTACAATCTTGGGATCAGAGCCTAAGATTCAACAGTATCCTAGAAAATCTGAAAGTCACATCTAGTAGATTCTTGTGCATGGGTGTGTTGCGCGCCACACTTATGGACAGGAGGCTATGAGATATTTTAGAAACAATTTTCCTTTGGTTAGTATTCATATCGTGTGAGTGAGCATGAGCTCAAGTTAAACTATCAGTGTAATCTATTTCTTCCTTTCATTTACAGAATATGTCTCCTCGCAAAGCTAATGCCCGTAGGGAGGATAACCAGCCACCTCAGCCCGTAGATCCCTTGAAAGATAATATTTCACATGCAGAGTTTTGGGAAGATTTTAAGGTGCTAGCCTATGCTATGACAACTAATGTTTAGATTAACCATTAGGCTGCAGCCCCACCTCAGCAAGATGGGAATTTAGCCGCAGCCAGAGTTAGAGATTTCATGAGAATGAATCTTCCAGAATTCTTTAGGCTAATAGCAGGTGAGGACCCACAGTTTTATCTTAATGACATGAAGAAGATCACCCAAGTTATGTATGTGTCAAAAGAGGAGAGTGTACAATTAGCCTCCTATAGGTTGAAGGATGTTGCTCATGATTGGGTAGTGATCTGGAAAAAGAGTAGAGGGGATAATGCAGCTCTAATAACTTGGAAGATATTTTAGGATGCATATTTAGATAAATTTTTCCCACTTGAGAGGAGGGAAGCTAAGGAATAAGAGTTTATGAACCTAAGGCAAAGATCCATGACAGTGAAGGAGTATTGCCTCAAGTTCAATCAGATGTCTAAGTATGTCCCTGAGCAGATGGCTGGCCCTAGGTCAAGCATAAGTAAGTTTGTGACTGGTGTGTCTGGGTTGGTAGCTAAGGAGTGTAGGACTACTATGTTTAATAGGGACATGGATATTTCTAGGTTGATGATGCACGCACAGCAGATTAAGGCAGAGTAATCTAAGGAAAGAGAGAGGTTGATGATGCACGCACAGCAGATTAAGGCAGAGAAATCTAAGGAAAGAGAGAGATTAAGGCAGGGTCATAGGGTGGTAACCGTTTTCAGTATAGTTAGAAGTTTTTAGTCTCAACTCCATCCTCCGTTAGTGCACCAATACCAAAGTTTGGGAATGACAGTAATGATGGGGTACCAGTCTCTAAAACCCAGGGTAGTGTAAGAAATGATCGTACCTATCCTCTTTGTGGAGAGTGTGGTAAGAGTCACCTAGATGCATGCAGAACGGGAGTGAGGTATGTTTTAGATGTGTTAAGCCAGGCCATAGGTTATGGGAGTGTAGAGTAATAGCTCAGAGGGGTAGAGTTATGCGTCAGTAGGGCGCCACTTCCAGTACCACTAGTGGTTAGTGACAGAATAGATTTTATGCACTCTAGACTCGCCATGATCAGAGAAGTTTCCCTAACATAGATTTGGGTACATTATAAGACCTTCATTTTCATGATATGCATTATTAGATCCTTTACTCCCATTTGATCTTAAGTTTTCAGCATGAGTTAGTTAGTAAAGCTAGCAAGTCAGTTTAGCAGTCAGACAGTCAGTTTCGTATAGTTTTTCTCATCTTTCCATCTATTCATGCTATCAAAAATATTAGGAATATAACTATTCTAAGATAGAAAGTCCGAGTAGTTGCAAGATCAACTCAGTTCATGAGTCATGCATTAGTTTCAAGTCCCAGATGTTTAGTTATGATCTAATTCGTAGGTGCTTTGTGCATCACCTCAGTTTTCCCAGTATCCAGGTAAAGTAAGCATTTTTAGAGGGACATAGTGTCCCAAGGGGGAGATACTCTATAATTCCCCAATGTTTTTATATCCTTAAACCTATTTAGTTTCATGCTCAGATTTTTGTTACAAACCTAGCATCAGTTAGCATTGCATATTCAGCTATACATTCAAGAGTCAGTTCAATCAGATATTCATACATTGGATAAGCATGTTCAGTAGGATAAACTTGGCTTATCAGTAGTTTCAGTCATGCATTCATGAGAACAACTCAGTCAGATATCCATGCATTAGATATCCATGTTCAGTATGAAATTTTAGTATATCAGTAGTTCCAGTCATATAGACATATTTCAGATGATCAAGTCCTTTAAATAAGTTCAGTCTATTATAAATATCAGCTTAGTCAATCCCATTCGAGGACGAATGTTCCCAAGGGGGAGATATTATAATACCCCGAGAATCCCAACCGATAGTAGAACCATGCTTCAAGCTCATGAGAAATAAATTTTAGTGGTTTAATAGTTTTATGATCTAGTTTAATTTATATTAAGGCCTCAAATATGACCTAGCTATTAGACGAATAAAAAACATGCCTTACCGATTGAATTCTTGAGAAGGATATTATCATTGTCAACTTCAAACGATCATATCTCTAGTTTTAAAATAATTTTAGAGTTCATAACCCATAAATAGATATATAATTGAATTATATTTCCAATAATACCAAATTTGCAAAAATCCGGTATCTGAGTAAAACGTTATGGCCATTTTACTGAGAGTTGTCCAAACTGCCCAGGAGCGACGGGCAAGCTGACGGATCATCAAGTAAGTCATGGACCGTCGCTCTGGCCATCACAACTGAGGTAGTAAGGCCATTTTTTGGCCCAAAACTGATGGTTGGAGTGACGGTCAATCACTAGAGTGACGGTCCGTCACCCAGACCGTCAACTTTGTCCAAAACAATGCTGAAATGACAATTTAAAGGGCCTTTTAGGTCTTTTTCACCCTTTTTAACCCCTAATTACATCAAATCAAAGCACATAACTCCTCATTCATCTAAAAAATCAAAATTAGGGTTTCTTTTAAGATCAAAAACCAAGAACAAGATTCAAACCCTTCTTAAAAAAATCTCAAGAATCAAAACGTCACCATTTAAGAACATTCAAGAAAAGTTAACCTCCTTCAAGATTCAAGTTTTTGAGGTATGTTTGATGTTGATTCTTGGGTTCCTTCCACTCAAGAAGTTCAAGAATCCTTTTTAAATTATAAAGATTGTATATTTATGAGTTTTTATGATTTATGTGAGTTGAATTTCATATTCATGTTATTGTTAAGTTTTGATTCATGTTCTAGATTATAAGTTTCATGATTTAGTCCTAGTATGTGATGATTTGCATAATTTTCATGATAAACCCTTCAATTTGTATATTTATTTATGTAACCATGTTAATTAGATCTAGAAATTGTTGTATAACCAAAGCATGCTCCCCATATGTTTGATAAAAGGTCTATGTAAAGAAGATAATGCCATTATAGCATGTTAATATGAAATCCCCTTTTTATGTAAAAGTTTATACATGCTAAGTGTTTGTTGAAAGGTCTTAGTGAATGAATTATGATATGTTAGTATGGATGCCTATTCATGTACAAGTATATGACTTTCAAGTGCTTGATGAACTGCCTCATTGATTTTATTGTGAGTTGTTGACCATTGTCAAGTATCCGAGAATTGTCATGTCCTATTTATTTTTATGTTATTGAGTCCTGGGGGTATTTAATAACAGACAATTTAGATAAATGTCTAGAGCTAGTATCAGTTTTCAAGATAATCTCAGTCGTGCCATGATTAGTAGAACTCAATCAGTTACAGAACTTAGAAATACTAAGTAATCTTAGTAGCAGCCTATTCTAGCTCAGTGTGTGGTTCAACCTCAATAGTATTCAAGTATTCAGTTTAGCACTCAGTAGCATTCAATCAGATAATAGAATTCAGTAGTATTTCATCAGTCAACAGAACTTAGTAGATTCAGTTTATGTTAGTTAATTAGTATGATCAGCATTAGATTTAGTTCAGTCAGTACAGTCTAAGAATTAGTTCAGAGTCTATTCAGTTGGGAGTAGGAATTAGCATCGAGCAAAGGCAGGGATGATGACTTCCCCGTTAGAGAGGCAGAGTCGTTATTAGCATTCCTTGTACTCCAGAACTGCATAGCCAGCATAGGATGAGGAGTCACCTATTAGATTAAGGCTTGGATACCTCCTATGAGTCACCCATTAGATCAGGCTTGACTTCCTATTTAGGGCCACCCATAAGACAGGCTTGACCATAGAAGTGTCTTTACCCGTGGCACGGTACTGAAACCCTTCCAACTAAGATACAGGTTAGACCCTATAAGTTCAAATTAAGGTAATATCGGTTAGATGACTACCTTTCACAATCTTAGTTTTAGATTCAGTCTTGGTAATAGAACTCAATTCAGCTATATAGAAATTAAGAATGTCAAATATAGTCAATCAGCTCAGTAAAGAACTTAGATAGTTCCATAGATTTAGAGATCACCCGTTAAATAGGGTGATCTTATATTCAGTCAATCATAATCAAAATCAGTAGATCCAGAGATCACTCACAAGATAGGCTTGATCTCAAATTCAGTTAATCAAGTGCCAGACATCAGTAAACCTAGTTATCAGCAATCCAGTTATTAGAACTCAGTATTTAGTATTATGAAGATTTCAACTATAGTTTATGCATTCATGCATGTATTCCTCATTCAGTTTACTCATGTTATTTAGTTAGTTATAGTTCATGCATATGAGCCTTTGCATTTAGCCTTACCTCATCTAGCATACCAATACATTCTTATATACTAGCGCATACTTTTCTATGCTATGGTGTTTTATATCATAGGTTTCAGAAGCCCAAGATACATAGCACCCTTAGCAGTTTAAATTCAGCTAGCAGCAGTAGACTTAGTAGTGAGTCCACATTATTTGAGGATATTCTATTATTTCATTATATTTCTAGTTTCAGTATTTTAGTAGATAGAGTTAGTTGGGGGATTGTCCCATCAACTCCTTCCTTAGACAGTTTAGAGGCTTTCAGACTAGATGTTCCGATAATTGCCTTAGTTTTTTTGATAATTTATTCAGTTGTATTTTAGTGTTGATCCTTATGGAAAGTTTCTGCCAGTTGTTTTTCGCATTTTTATAGTATATTCTGCAGTGCCCAGTTACAAGTACTAGAAAAGGGTTAGCTTGTAGTCCATTGGGATCATAAGCACCGTATAGCATTTGGGGTTCAAAATCTGGGGTGTTACACTATATTATTGATATTTTTCCTACGAGAGACATTTGTATTACCCATTTTTATTCCTAGCTAGAAAACATCTCAAGGATGCTAGTACTTTCTTTGAAATACAAATCTATTTTTGTACCCATGGTATTTTTGAGATTTCTTTGAAATACAAATCTATTTTTGTACCTGTGGTATTTTTAAGATTTATACTTTCTATCACATGGAAAATTGAGTAAGCTTTCTAACGATAGCAATTTTGTCCAAATCCAACACTAGAAGAGGAAGTTATGGATATTTTACTCAGAACTGACCAAAATGCCCAGGTGCGACGTCCAAGTTGACGGACCACCAAAAAAGTGACCGACCGCCACTTTGACCATCACAGCCAAGGCAGTAGGTCCATGTTTTGGATAAGTATTGATGGATGAGTTGATGGATCGTCAGATTTTTAACGAACCGTCATCCAGGCCGTCAACTCTTATCCAATGAACCCTATTTCTAGTCCATGTATGACAGTCGAAGTGACGGACCATCAGTCGGATCGTCACACGCCACGTTTAGTTTACTTCTAGGCCATTTTAACAGGGGTATTTGGGTCACTTACCACTCGCCTATATAAACCTAGATGAGACCAAATTCAACAATTTTGCTCATTATTATTTCATAAACAAAAACTAGGGTTTCTCTCTAACTTTAATTTCCAGGAACAAGACTCAATCTTCTTTAAAAATCAAAGGATTTCAAATCCTTCCAGTTCAAAAACATCAAGAACCTTGAGTCAGGTATGCGTAGTGTTCATCTATGGATACATTTCGTTCATAGAGCTCAAGAACCATGTTTTAAATATTATTTTGTGATTGTCTTGTTGTGTTATGAGCATGTACATGTTGATGATTGTTTTTTAAGTTTCAAGTTGATATCTAAAGGTGTTTTCATGAAGTACATGTGTTTCTTAGTTGAAACCCATGACCCTTATGTGGCTTAATATGGTGAAATTCATGAACACACTTAAGCTAAAAGAATGCATGCAAAGTGTTTGATAATATGTCTAGATGATAGAATTCATGTCCCATGATTAGATAGAGCTTAAATGACAAGTCCATGCTCTATGCTTTATGATTTCTCATGAATTTCATGTGAGTGATATTTGTTATTATTGTGATATGGATTGACTATGATATTGAAGCTATGCAAGTATATACATATTTTATGAATTTCCCATCCATGTATAAGATTTTGAGAACTATGCTTAGTGTGAAATCCCCTACTCATTATATGGTAAATTGTGGACTCTATTCTTACGATCAAGTTTTTCATATGCGTCAGTTTCCTTCCATTGAGTCCTGGGGGTACTTATACCCAAAAAATATAGTTGTGTACCTAGAGCCATGTCATGTTATCACGATAATCTCAGTCAAGCCATGATCTATAGGACTCAATCGGGCATGTGACTCAGGAAACCTCAGAAATCTCACGATCTTAGCTAATTCTCAAATAGTAGCACTAATCTATCAGTCAACGGAAGTCAGTTACTCAGTCCATGTACTGTCAGTTAAATCATGTTCAATATCTTCAGATGGGAGTAGAAGTTAGCACCGAGTGAACCCAACGATGGTAACTTACCTATCAGTTTAGGGTGTGATTCTTAGTAATCATCCTTGTGTTCTAGAACTATGTAACCAGTGTAGGTTGAGACATCTTAACCTGTTAGATTAGGGTTGATGAGGTGGCTTAATCCGTCAATATAGGGTTCCCACCATTCTTATTTTGAGTACCTTCCAGCTAAGGGTCACTCACTACTGTCCTTACCAGTGGCGTGGTATTGACACCCTTCCAGTCGGGGCAGAGATTGGACCCCAACTTAGCTATATATATTATTGGGGCATGTCGGTCAAACAACTACCTCCCACAATTTAAGTCCCAGTCTCAGTAAAAGAACTCAGATAGTTTTTCAGATTTCAGTATATCAAAACTTTCAGATACAGTCAATTCAGTTATAGAACGGAACACCGATAGTTCCATTAGATTTAAGACTGTCAGACACAATCATCTATGTTATCAGAATTTTATTGTTTGTCATGCTAAATATCAGTAGATCATGTATTAGTGTCCATATCTAGATATCATGTAATCATGATCTCAATTACTACGTATGTATGTTTTAACTCTTACGTTCATATCAGTCAGTCAGTTAGCATCGTTATGCATGTAAACCCTTTTTGCATTTAGCCTACCTCACTCGTATACTCAGTACTCCTAGTTGTACTGATGCATTTGCGCTATGGTTCTTTCTTTCACGTTATACCATAGGTTCACAGATATGAGCTCCAGATCAGCAGTAGCTGTAGCATTCCAGTCATAGAGTTGCAGTGAGTCCTCATCCATTTAAGGACAATATTATTTATTTCATTTATTATTTCAGTTCAGTTTGTCTAGACGGAATTAGTTAGGGACATATTCCTTCAACTCCTTATTCATACTGTATTTAGAGGGTTTCAGATTTATCTCAAATTTAATTCAGATTTTAGTTGTTTTGGGTATTCGTTACCCATATGGATGTTATGATTTGTCAGAATTCTATGCAGTTGAACTTTATGGCCTATTGTTCATATTTTCCACATTATTACGTCATATATTACAGTATATAGGTACAGATATCAGTCATGGGTTAGCTGATGGTCCTTTAGGGTTATAAGCACCGTGTAGCACTCCGGTTCAGAAAATTGAGGCGTTATAAACTTGGTATCAAAGCCTAAGGTTCAATAGATTCCTAGGAAGTTTGAAAGCCACATCTAGTAGAGTCTTATGCATGGGTGTGTTGTGCACCACATTTATGTGCAAGAGGCTATAAGATGTTTTAGGAACAGTTTCCCTTCTTCGGTATTCATATCATTCTAGTGAGCATAATCTCAAGTTAAACTCTCAGTCTAATATGTTCTTCTCTTATTTCAGAATATGCCTTCAAAGAGAAGAAACCAACCATCTCCTCAGCCCAAACATCCTTTGGGCGAACATTTTTCTCATGCGGAGTTTAGGGCTGCATTCACCACACTTGCTCAGTCTGTGGCTGCCTAAAATGAATGGCCACCAGTTATTCCAGCCAATCCAGTGGCCAACTCAGCCATAGCTAGGATTCGGGACTTTACCCGAATAAACCCTCCATCTTTCTTTGGGTCTAAGTTTGATGAAGACCCTCGGGAATTCATCGACCAAGTCCAGAAGGTCATAGACATCATAGAAGCTACTTCTTGTCAGAGTGTCGAGTTAGCCGCATACCAGTTACAGGATATTGCTCACACTTGGTACAAATAGTGGAAGTCCGACAAGTTAGAGGATGTAGATCCTATAGAGTGGGAGGAACTTGTCATAACTTTCTTAGACAGATTCTTTCCCCAAGAGCTGAGGGAGGCAAAAGTTCTAGAGTTCATCAACCTCAGGAAGGGAAATATGCAGTTAAAGAGTATTCTCTAAGATTTACTCAGCTAGCTAGATATGCCCCTCATATGGTTGCAGACAACAGGTCTAAGATGAGCAAGCTCATGTGAAGGGTGAATGATAGCGTGGTAAATGAGTGTAGGTCTATAATACTGAACAGAGATATGACTTTAGCCAAGCTCATGACTCATGCGCAACAAATAGAGGAGTAGAAGATTAGGGCTAGGGAGAGACAGAATAAGAGAGCAAGGTCAGGCAGTTTCAGTTTTGCTCAACCAAAATCAGAAGGAGGAAACCGTTCGCAGTTTCCTCCTAAGCCAGCAATTCTAGCTCCTTCCTCCGCTAGTTCCCTAGTGTGAAAATTTAGAGACGGCAACAAAGATCGAGCACCAGGATCTAATTCTTAGGGCAGTGTCAGCAGTGCCCAAACTAATCTCCTGTGTCATACTTGTGGCAAGAACCATAAGGGTACCTGTAGAGCTGGTAGTGATGTTTGTTTTGGTTATGGCAAGCTAGAACACAGGGTTAGAGAGTGCCCATAGACAGGTCTACAGGGTCAGCAGAATCATTCCACAGCCCAGTCCGGTCGCCCAAAACAATAGGATGCCACTTACATTGCTACTAGTGGGCAACGCCCAAACAGACTCTATGCTCTTCAGACTCAACAGGATCAGAAAAATTCTCCTAATGTCGTTACTGGTACGTTACTAATTTTCCATGTTTATGTTTATGCTTTGCTAGATCCAGGTGCATCCTTGTCTTTTGTTACTCCTTATATAACAGGCAACTTCGAAATCAGTCTCAAAATTTTAGCGGAGCCCTTTCCAGTCTCTAACCTAGTGGGTAAAACCATCATAGCTCGGTGGGTATACAAGAACTGCCCGATTATGATATTTCAGAAAGCCACATCAGCAGATTTAGCTGAATTAGAGATAAGTGATTTTGATGTCATTCTCGGCATGGATTGACTTCATTCCTACTATGCCACAGTCTACTGTAGAACTAGGGTAGTTCAGTTTTAATTCCTGAATGTTCCCGTCCTAGAGTGGAAAGGTAGTACTTCATCTTTCAGGGGTCAGCTTATTTCCTACCTTCGGGCAAGGAAAATGATTTCAAAGGGGTCTGTGTATCATCTTGTGCATATTAAAGATTCTAGTTCTAAATCTCCTAGTCTTGAATCAGTCCCAATTGTAAATGAGTATTCAGATGTGTTTCTCAAAGATCTTCCAGGCATTCCTTTCAAAAGGGAAATAGACTTCGGCATTGATCTTCTTCCAGATACTCAACCTATTTCTATTCCGCCATACAAAATGGCACTATCAGAACTCAAGAAACTAAAAGATCAGTTGAAAGATATCTTAGATAAGTGATTAATTAGGCCCAGTGTATCCCCATAGGGTGCACCAGTCTTATTCATGGACAAGAAAGATGATTCTCTCAGGATGTGTATTGATTACCCTCAGCACAACAAAGTTATGATCAAGAACAAGTATCCTTTTCCCAGAATAGATGACTTGTTTGACCAACTTCAGGGTGCTAGTTATTTCTCCAAAATAGACCTCAGATCAGGCTACCATCAGCTCAGAGTTAGAGAATGTGACATCCCAAAAATAGCTATCCATACTCGGTATGGTCACTTCGAGTTTCTAGTTATGTCCTTTGGTCTTACCAATGCCCCAGCTGCTTTTATGGACTTGATGAACTGTGTGTTCAAGTAGTACTTAGACATGTTTGTCATAGTATTCATAGATGATATCCTGGTCTATTCCCGCACAGAGCGTGCTTATTCAAACTATCTCAAGATTGTTCTTCAGACTCTTAGAGATCACCAGCTATTCGCCAAATTCAGTAAGTTTGAGTTTTGGATAAGATTAGTAACATTCTTTGGCCATATTGTTTTTGGTGATGGCATTAGAGTAGATCCTCAGAAGACCGAAGCAGTAAGAAACTGGCCTTGCTCCATTTCTCCATCAAATATTAGGAGTTTCTTGGGATTGTCTAGCTATTACAGACGGTTTGTCGAGGGATTTTATTCTATTGCATTCCCTATGTCTAGATTAACTCAGAAGAACGTCATGTTTCAGTGGTCAGATCCTTGTGAGAAGAGTTTTCAAGAGTTGAAGACTCGACTCACCTCAGCTCCAGTTCTAGCTCTTCCAGATGGTTCAAATGAGTTTGTGGTATATTGTGATGCATCTAGAGGGGGTTTAGGTTATGTCCTCATGCAGCATGGTAAGGTCATAGCCTACGCCTCTAGACAGTTAAAGCCCCATGAGAAGAATTATCCTACTCATAATCTTGAGTTAGCAGTTGTAGTATTTGCCTTAAAGATTTGGAGGCATTATCTATATGGAGTTTATGTAGATGTCTTCACGAATCATAAGAGTATCAAGTATGTCTTTTCTCAGAAATATCTCAATCTTCATCAAAGAAGGTCATTAGATATTTTGAAAGATTATGACCTGAGTGTCCTTTACCATCCGGTCAAGGCTAACATTTTGGCTGACACTCTCAGTAGACTCTCCATAGGTGGTGTTTCTCACATCGAGGACAACAAGAAGAAAATAGCTCAGGAAATCCATCAGCTCGCCAGACTAGGTGTTCGCTTAGTCGATTCTTCAGAGGGTGGTGATGTGTTCAGAGTAGTTCAGAGTCATCTCTAGTTTCTGAGGTAAAATAAAAGCAAGACAGGGATCCTAGCCTTGTCAAGCTAAAAAAGTTAGTTCAAAATCAGAGAGTAGAGGTTTTCTCCCAAGGAGGAGATAGGGTTCTTCATTGTTAGGGTCGTCTGTGCATTCCAGGTGTAGATGACTTAAAGCAGCGGATTCTTGCAGAAGCACATGGTGCGCGATACTCTATTCATGCAGGGGCTATTAAAATATACTGTGACCTGCGAGAAATCTATTGGTGGAGTGGGATGAAGAGAGATTTTGCAAAGTTTGTGGCTAAGTACGCTACATGTCACCAAGTTAAGATAGAGCATCAGAAGCCTAGTGGACCCATACAGAAGTTCCCCATTCCTACTTGGAAGTGGGAAGAAGTGAACATAGACTTCGTGATGGGTTTGCCTCGAACTCATCATCAGCACGATTCAGTTTGGGTTATTATAGACATGATGACCAAGTCAGCTCATTTTCTTCCAGTTTATACCTCTTATTCAGCCGGGGATTATGCCAAAATCTATATCAGGGAGTTTGTCAGATTACACAGTGTTCCATTATCTGTTATTTAAGAAAGCGGTACTCAATTCACCTCACTTCTGGAAAGTATTCCAAAAAGGGTCTTGGTACCCAAGTCAATCTCAGTACAGCCTTTCATCCTCAGACAGATGGTCAAGTAGAAAGGACCATTCAGACTCTTGAAGATATGCTAAGGGTGTGTGTAATTGATTTCAAGGAAAGTTAGGATGACCACTTGTCTTTGTTAAGTTTGCATACAATAATAGCTATCATTCCAGTATTAAAATGGCTCCATTCAAAGCTCTCTATAGTAGGAGGTGATCTCCAATTGGTTGGTTTGAAGTTAGTGAGGCCTCAGTCATAGGTCCTGACTTGGCTTTCGATACCTTAGAGAAAGTTCAATTGATCAGAGAGAGACTCTGGGCTGCTCAGAATCGACAGAAGTCTTATGGTGATGTTCGTAGAAAGGACCTCGAGTTCGAGGTCGATAACTATGTCTATCTCAAGATCTCTCCCATAAAGGAAGTGAAGAGGTTCAACAAAAAAGGGAAACTCAGTTCCCGCTATGTTGGTCCCTTCAGGATTCTCACTCGTTTATGCAAGGTAGCTTATGAGCTCTAATTGCCTTCAAATTTAGCCTCAGTTCATCTGGTCTTCCATGTATCCTTGATCAATAAGTATGTAGGTGACCTAGCAGTTGTAGTCCCTATTCAGAGAATTGATATTCAGAACAGTCTCTCTGATGAAGATATTCCAGTCGAAATCTTAGACTATCATACTCATCGATTGAGGAACAAAGAGGTCCCTCTAGTTAAGGCTCTTTGGTAAAATCAGTCCATCGAGGGAGATACTTGGGAAGCAGAAGAAGATATGCATACCAAGTATGCTTACCTCTTCTCCACCGATTCAGAACAAGCTTAAGGTAATGTTTGCCTTAAGCTTATTCAGTTTCATATTCATTTTCCCATTATAAACATGGTATCTACTACCATTTCATACTCTGTCATGCATTCATGTATCAGTTCAGTTATAAAATCATCCATCAGCTATGCATTCTCATCTTGAGAAACTCAGTTTAACAGAACACTAAGTCACGCATTCATGTACCAGTTAGCTATGCATCAGATGTGCATAAGTTCAGTATATTTAGCATGTCAGTCATAAAGTCATGTCTCAATCACTCATGTTCATTTATTATTTTCCCTCTTAGTCAGTGTTATTCGAGGACAAATGATCTAAAGGGGGAGATATTGTAATACTCGTGCTTATTCCTAGCTAAAAATAATCCCAAGGATGCTAGTACTTGCTTTGAAATACATATCTATTTTTGTACCCATGGTATTTTTTAGATTTTTACTTTCTATCACGTGGGAAATTGAGTAAGATTTCTAACGATTCCAATTTTATACAAATCCGACACCAGAAGAGGAAGTTATGGATGTTTTACTCAGAACAGATCGAAACGCCCAGGTACGACGTCCAAGTTGACGGACTGCCAAACAAGTGATGGGCCACCACTTTGACCGTCACAGCCAAGGCCGTAGGGCCATGTTTTGGATAGGGATTGACGGACGAGTTGATGGACCGCCAAATTTTTTACGGACCGTCATCCAGGCCGTCAACTCTTATCCTGTGAACCCCATTTCTGGTCCATATATGATGGTCGAAATGACAGACCGTCAGTAGGGTCATCACACACCATGTTCAATTTACTTTCAGGCCATTTTAACAGGGGTATTTCGGTCACTTATCACTCGCATATATATACCCAAATGAGTCCGAAGTCAACCATTTTGCTCATTATTATTTCACAAACAAAAACTAGGGTTTCTCTCTAATGTTAATCTCCAATAACAAGACCCAATCTTCTTCAAAAATCAAAGGATTTCAAATCCTTCAAGTTCAAAAACATCAAGAACCTTGAGTCAAGTATGCGTAGTGTTCATCTATGGATCCATTTCATTCATAGAGCTCAAGAACCATGTTTTAAATATTATTTTGTGATTGTTTTGTTGTGTTATGAGCATGTACATGTTAATGATTATTGGTTAAGTTTCAAGATGATATCTAAAGGTTTTTTCATGAAGTATATGTGTTTGTTAGTAGAAACCCATGATCCTTATATGGCTTAATATGGTGAAATTCATGAATACACTTAAGCTAAAAGAATGTATGCAATATGTTTGATAATATGCCAAGATGATAGAATTTATGTCCTATGATTTAATAGTGCTTAAATGACAAGTTCATGCTCTATGCTCTATGATTTCCCATGAATTCCATGTGAGTGATATGCATTGTTGTTGTGATATGGATTGACTATGATATTGAAGCTATGCAAGTATATACATGTTGTATGAATTTCCCTTCCATGTATAAGATGTTGAGAACTATGCTTAGTGTGAAATCCCCTACTCATGATATGGTAAATTATGGACTCTACTCTTACGATCAAGTCAGTCATGTGTGTCAGTTTCCTTCCATTGAGTCCTGGAGGTACTTGTACCCAAAAAATATAGTTGTGTACCAAGAGCCATGTCATGTTATCATTATAATCTCAGTCAAGCCATGATCTATAGAACTCAGTCAGGCATGTGACTCAAGAAACCTCAAAAATCTCATGATCTCAATTAATTCTCAAATAGTAGCACTAATCCGTCAGTCATCAAAAGTCAGTTACTTAGTCCATGTACCATCAGTTAAATCATATTTAGACTCTTCAGATGGGAGTAGAAGTTAGCACCGAGTGAACCCAAGAATGGGAACTCACCTATCAGTTTAGGGTGTGATTCTTAGTAATCATCCTTGTGTTCCAGAACTACGTAGCCAGCATAGGTTAAGACATCTTAACCTTTTAAATTAGGGTTGATGAGGTGGCTTAATCCATTAGTGTAGGGTTCCCACCATTCTCATTTTGAGTACCTTCCAGCTAAGGGTCACTCACAGCTGTCCTTACCAGTAGTTCGGTATTGACACCATTCCAGTTGGGGCAGAGATTAGACCCTAACTTAGCTATATGTGTTATTGGGGCATGTCTGTCAAACAACTACCTCCCACAGTTTCAGTCTAGTCTCAATAAAAGAACTCAGATAGTTTTACAGATTTCAGTACATCAGGACTGTCAGATACAGTCAATTCAGTTATAGAACGGAACACAGATAGTTTCATTAGATTCAGGACTGTCAGACACAGTCATCTATGTTATCAGAATTTTAGTATTTGTCATTCTATAAATCAGTAGATCATGTATTAGTGTCCAGATATTGATATCATGTATCACGATGTCAATTACTACGTATGTATGTTTGCACTCTTATATTCATATCAGTCAGTCAGTTAGCATCGTTGATGCATGTAAACCTTTTTTGCATTTAGCCTACCTCACTCGTATGCTCAGTACTCCCAGTTGTACTGACGTATTTGTGCTATGGTGCTTTCGTTCACGTTACACCATAGTTTCACAGATACGTGCTCCAGATCAGCAGTAGCAGTAGCATTCAAGTCCCTGAGTTGCAATGAGTCCTCATCCATTCGTGGACGATATTATTTATTTCATTTATTATTTCAGTTTACTTTTTCTAAAAAGAGTTAGTAGGAGACATGTTCCTTCAACTCTTTATTTAGACAGTATTTAGAGGCTTTCAGATTTAGTTCAGATTTGATTTAGATTGCAGTTGTTTTGGGTATTTGTTACCCCATATAGATGTTATGATTTGTCAAATATTCTATGCAGTTGAACCTTATGGCCTATTGTTCATGTTTTCTGCATTATTACATCATATACTGCAGTATACAGGTATAGATATCAGTCATGGGTTAGCTGGTCATCCTTCGGGGTCATAAGCACTATGTAACACTCCGGTTTAGAAAATCGGGGCATTACAACATTAGGCTGGAATTCTCCTTGAAAGCCCAGGCCTTTGTCATCATTTACACCTTGTCTAGTTAAGTTAGAAAGAATCAGTGAGGAAGTAGTCCATTTAAGAGACTTGTTCAACTCTTCGTTTAAGTGCACCAGGTCCCTCTCTAACTTTTCATTTCTGTGAAGTGCAGACATAAGGTGTTTTTGAGAATTCCTTAACCTTTATTCATGATCAATTTGAAGCCATGGGGCTTCTTTTTTTGCTTTTTTATCTCTATGATTTATTTTGTTAAGATTACGCATTAAACTTTGATTTTGAGATTTTATCTTTGTGAACAACTCTTCAATTTCAAAGATTTAGAGAGTAAAAGAAATAAACTCATGTTTTTAATTCTCTACTTTCTCCTCTAATATATTCTTCTTATCAATTAGTTCACATACAGTGTCTGTCAACACACCTGCAAGCCTTTTTATTTTCTTAGCAGAGTAGTTATCTAGGTCATTCTTTACGTCAAAAAGGGTTACCTATTTTTCTTCTTCATCTTTTGAGTTTGTCATGAATGCACATAAGGAATCATAGGTAACTGGATTGTCTTCCACTGCTAACCTAGATATATTTCCTATCCTTTTATCTTTATCAGCTTCACTGGAAGAATCTCCCCATGCTGTCAAAGCTTGCTTTACTGCATACTCAGTTGTAGTCTTTCTTTTTGACTTTTTAGGGACCTGTCATTCTTTTGCATTTGGTAGTTTCTCATGAATGCTTCAAAGCTACCATTTTTGTGACAGCCTTCAATCTTACCATTTCGTTTGCAGAGTTGACCACTCCTTTTTGTAGCTTTAACAATTTTTGTTGCTAAAACTGCAACATCAAAGTCTTCTTCACTTGGGTCAAACTTTAAAGCCTTTAAGGTCAGGAATCTCTCCCTTTTTGCTTCTTTTATTTCCACCCCTAGTTTATTTATAGCAGCCATAATGACCAGAACACTCTACATATGAACCTTTTATAGTGAACATGCTCTGATACCAATTATTTGAACCCTTGGGGGATGCACCACATAGTGAGAAACCTGGTCCCTCAAAGTCAAACACAAGCGATAGAAAAGTAAAGCAACTATGAAGTGTTGTAAAAACAAAAACAATACAAGAAAGTAAAATATAGGATTTTTACATGGAAACTAGAAGGGGAAAAAACACGGCTTACCCTCACAATCGCCTTAGTAATCTACTATAATCAACCTCCTGATTACAGTTTAGATTTTAGCATACCTCAATGCTCTTTTCATTTATAGAAACTCAACTACAAGCTCATCTTCGTAACTCTACCAAGGACCCTCTACGCTGATTAGCTATAATTAATTACAAACTTAGGTAACTCAATCTAAGAACTCTCAAAACAAACACTACTCTTATAGCATTAATAGTTCAATTAAAAATCAGTACTCACTTGAGAACAATTTCTACTTTAAGCTCTCATAAATAACTAATATCTTGAGCAGTATTGAATTAGGGTTTTTGCTGCCTCTCTTCATTCTATTTTAATTACGAAAAACCACTTGATGAAGAGATATCTCTTTTTTTATTGCTGAGTGATGATTTGGGATGAAAGATCATTGGACCAGATTTCCTAATCGGTACAAAATAGCACCTGCAAGTTTGTTGCACAAGATGACAAAACTGTGCAGACAACGCGTGCCAGCTGTACTATATCTTGCACATCCAAGGACCTGGCCCCTTGTAGTTATATTAATGTGTGAGCAGATGCTAACATATTTAAGGCATTTAACTAAGAATAATTGTAAAGTCCTAAGCAACTTTAGTTATTTTTGAGTGTTTTCTATTTGATATTGCAGTAAAAGTCAAGATGCAAGAGAACCAGCAATAATGAAAGTAAAAGAGTTGATTTCTGAGCATGTAGAGAGGGAAGTATAGCTAACGACTTATCTGATAAGTCATCAGCCTTGTGATATGCAATCAGAGTTGTCGTCAGCCTTAGACAGAGAATAAGTTTCAGCTGGAATTTGTGATGACATCTATAATAGGCTGTCAAAAGTATGATAAGCCATCAGGCTCGTTATTAGTCTTAGGCAGGGAATGGGATTTGAAGTAAAGAAGCGACGGTAATTTTGATAAGTCATCACATGTCTGATAAGCCATCGCATCTCATCATCAACCTAAGGCAGAGATTGTCAAAAGTGAAGAGGAGTTGACGACATTCCTGAAAAGTCATCAGACTCCTGATAAGCCGTCACACATGTTGTCACCTATCCAAGAAAATACTATGATCTATGAAGAAGGGTAATAAAAAAAATATGCAAGGTTGGGTGTGATAGAAAAAGAATGAGAAAAGAAAAGTTGTGAAAAAAGAGAAATAAATGAATAAAAACTGCACCCATCTTGAATATTCTTTAATCAAAAAAGGGAGAAATAAGGTAAAGGTTGATAAGAGAGATCCCAAAAATAGTATAGTTCCAAGGAGGCTTAGCTACTTTAAATATCATTGTGTATCATACTAGCCTCAAGCCTATATTACAAACTGAAGAAAAGTCCTATAGTGATCCTAACTTAACTGTCTAAAATCTTCGATAATGAAAATAAGGGTAAGCCTATGTTATTTGGCATACATTGATTGAAACTTCTTTCTGAGAGTGAGTGTCTCTTGACCGTCCCCCCATTGACATGCTTGAGTTCACATATGCTTGAGGAGGGATTTCTTTACTGTAAGGGCACATCGGTTGCATTGTTGGTTGCCTACTTATTTGGGAAGTGTAATTTGTATATAGGCATGGTTATTATTGCTAATTTGATGCCATATCTTGATTCCCTTGTGTCGCATTATTGATCTTTATTGGTATACACAGTTGGATTTAGAGTGATTGAACTTGGAGAGTGTAATGTGTTTTGAGCTAAAATAGATGATTGACTGCCAAATATGCTTTGTATCTTCTTAGTTATGGTTAAGTTGCTTGAGGACAAGCAATTGTTTTAAGTTGAGGGTATTGATGTGTGAGCTAATGCTAACACATTTGAGGCTTTTAAATAGAAATAATTGTAAAGTCTTAAGACACTTTTTTCATTTTTGATTGCTTTCTCTTTGATAATGTAGTAAAGTCAAGATGCAAGAAAACTTTGGGATTCAAAATGTCACATTCTCTGAACCTGAGCTGATGATAGCCTGATCTGAGGTCTATCTTAGAAAAGTAATCGACCCCCTGAAGTTGGTCAAACAAGTCATCGATTCTGGGGAGTGGATACTTGTTCTTAACCCTGACTTTATTTAGCTAATGGTAGTCAATACATATTCTGATGGAACCGTCTTTCTTATACACGAATAGAACTGGTGTGCCCCATGAGAAAATGTTGGGTCTGATGAATCCCTTATCTAGGAGATTATTTAACTGTCTTTTTAACTCCTTGAGTTCTACTAGAGCCATTCTGTATGGCAAAATAAATATAGGCTGAGTATCTGGAAGAAGGTCTATTCCGAAGTTTATTTCTCTAGTGGAAGGAACTCTTGAAAGATCTTCGAAAATACATCTAACAATTCATTTACCACTGGAACTGACTCAAGACTGGGGCTCTCTAAACTAGAGTCCTGAACTCGAACGAGATGGTAGACATATCCCTTAGATATCATTTTCCTTTCTCTAAGGTAGGAAATAAGTTGACCCCTAAGTGCTGGAGTACTACCCTTCCACTCTAGGATAGGTTCAGTCGGAAACTAAAATTGGACAATTCTATTTTTGTAATCCACTGAGGCATAGAAGGAATGAAGTCAATCCATGCTGATAATGACATCAAAATCCATCATCTCTAACTCTACTAAGTCTGCTGAAGTGACTTTCTAAGATATCATAACCGGATAATTCCTATATACCCATCGGGCTATGATAGATTTACCCACTGGGGTAGAGACTGAGAAAGGCTCTACTAGGATTTTAGGACTGACTCCAAAGTCAAAAACTATATATGGAGTTACAAAGGACAGAGAAACCCCTAGATCTAGCAAAGCATAAACATGTAAATGATAACCTTGTAATATACCAGTGACCACATCAGTAGAACCTTCCTGGTCCTGTCGGTACTGAATTGCATAGAGTCTATTTGGGCATTGCCCACTAGTGGCACTGGAAGAGGCACCCTACCTATTCGGGTGACCTGACTAGGCTGGGGGACAATTATGCTGACCCTGGGAACCTGACTGGGGACAATCTCTGATTCTGTGACCTAGCTTCCACACCCGAAGCATACATCACTGCCAGCTCTATAGATACGTTGGTGGTTTTTACCATATTTCTGGCAAAGAGTATTGGTTCGAGCACTGCTGACACTACCCTAAGGTTTAGGGCCTAGCGCCTTATCTCTGTTGCCATCTCTGAATTTCAGAACTGGACCACTGGCTGAGGATGGACCTGGAGCATAGGATTTCGGGCGGAATTGAGAACGATCTCCTCCCTCTGAATTATGTTGGGTGAAGTTGAAGCTACCTATTCTAGAACTCTTATTCTCCCTTTCTTTCTCCCTATTCTTTGCCTCATCTATATGCTGAGTATGGAACATGAGCCTGGATATGTCCATCTTCTTAATCAGCATTGTGGTCCTACACTTCTTGGCCACACTGTTAGACACCCCTGACATAAACTTACTTATCTTTGATCTGCTATCTGCTACCATGTGAGAGGCATATATGGCTAACTAAGTAAACTTGAGAAAATACTCTCTCACTGTTATGTTGCCCGACTTCAAATTAATGAACTTCAAAACCTTAGCTTCCTTCAACTCTAGTGGGAAGAACCTATCAAGAAAAGCAGTGGCAAACTCCTCTCATTCTATGGGCCCTACATCTGCGACCATCTCTGCCTTTCACTGCTTGAACCATGAGTGAGCCACATCCTGCAACTGATACATGGTTAACTCTGCACTCTCACTAAAATTCACCCCCATAATGTTCGTGACTTTCTGCACTTGGTTAAGGGATTCCTATGGGTCCTTATATTACTTAGACTCAGTAAATAATAGACGGTTCATTCGGGTGAAGTCCCGTATTCTAGCTGCAGTAGTATTGTCCACGGGGTTGGACAGAATAGAAGCTGGGAATTCATTTTGGGCTGCTACTAAATTGGATAGAGTAGTAAATACAGCCTGAATTCTGCATGGAAGACATGCTCATCCAGAGCATCTGCCTGAACGGGCTGAGGTGTTGGCTGATTTCCTATTCTTCTTCCATTCTTCTTGGGAGGCATGTTCTATAAACAGAAGGAAGAAAAGGATTAGACTGAGGTTTTAAATTGAGCTCATGCTCACTCGTATGATATGAATACTGACAGAAGGGAAACTTTTCCTAAAAATACCTCATAGCTTCTTACCCATAAGTGTGGCGCGCTATACACCTATGCACAAGACTCTACTAGACGTGACTTTCAGACTTCCTAGGACTCAGTTGAACCTTAGGCTCTGATACCAAGTTTGTAATGCTCCGAGTATGTACCCCAGCTGTTACACGGTGCTAGTTACCCCGAAGGACCACAAGCTAACCCATGAATTGTACCTGCTGTAATAACTGAATAATAATACTGTAATTATATGAAAATTAGGTAAAAATCTTCCATAAGGTTCAAATCTGATATAAATACTGAATAACAATGCTAAAACTAAACATCTATCTGAAAGCCTCTAACTGTCTAAAATAAGGATTTTATGGGACAAGTCCCCAACTAACTCCAGCTACTGAAGTAAACCGAGTACTGATATAACTAAAATGATAAATCTGTCCTCAAACTATGAGGACTCACTACTAACTCTGCTACTGAAAGATTAGTCTGTTAAGTGCGGTCAGGAGCCCGTGCATCTGAACCTATGATATAAGATATCATAGTGCAAGAGAAAAGTATGTGTCAGTACTTTAAATATACGGTATGCTAAGCAAGGTAGGTTGAATGCATAGGTTTACATGTATGAACAATACTGACTGTATGACATGAACATAACTGAATGAGAGTATGTGCATAACTGAAACATGTTGAAAACACTGAATGTGCGCTACTGAGCACAAAACTATGTATACTGTAACTAAAACCTTAGTAACACTAGACTTGAGTTCTGATAACTGAATTTCTAATAATTGAGTGACTTTTTCTGACAGTTCTGAATCCGTAGAACTATCTGAGTTCTTTACTGAGTTGAGTGACTGTATCTGACAGTCCTGATTCTGTAGAACTGAACTTAAGTTCTATACTAAGACTGAAACTTAGACTGTGGGAGGTAATCATCTAACTGACATACCCCTTCCTGAATAGATTAGGGTCCAACCTATAACCCCATCTGGAAGGGTGTTAGTACCGTGCCACGAGTAAAGACAAATGTTGATTCACGCTCATCTGACAGGTGCTCTGAATGAGAACAGTGGTACCCTCAACTGGGAAGTAAGTCACCTTATCAACCCTCAAATGGCAGGTTGATGTCTCAACCTACACTGGCTACGTAGTTCTGGAATGCAAGGACTGCTTCTAAGGATCACACCGTCAACTGGCAGGTGAGTCCCCATCCTTAGGTTCACTCGGTGTTGAATCCTACTCCCAACTGAAAGATACTGAACTGATATGCTGCACTAAACTAGACTGATACTGAGTTTATTGAGTTTTCCTGAGTTCTGTACTGACTGAGTTCTACTGAGTTTCGTAACTGACTGAGAGTACTACTGATCATGACATGACTGATACTATTCTGTGTCTGGCACTGACTCTAGGTAAACAGCTAAATTGTCGGGTATTAAATATCCTCAGGACTCGATAGCATAGATAATACTAAGACATGACAATTCTTGAAAACATGACAATAATCAACTATTCACAATGCAATCACTGAGACATTTTGCCATATAGTTGGACTTGTACATGAATGAAAACGCTTGCTAGCATATTAAAATTTCACTATTCAATTCTCATGGATATTCCATCAAACACTTACAAAGTATAGCTTTAACATGAGAGCAAATCAGGAACATGTAGTTCTAGCATGAATTTGTCATAAAGTCACCAATGGATCACAATGCACAATTTATTCACTTAGGCATTTTGTCATACGCATAGGAGGCATAACCTTATACTTAGGTATGAACAGTATGCTAATGCATCATGACTACCATAATAAATTCACAATTCAAGTATTTCAACATGAGAAAATCATAATTCAACACGCGTGCTAACATAATTTCATGAAATTCATTAAAGATCTTAACTTGGAAACCATACAACATCAACAACATGAGCACAATCTAATCCACATCATGGAAATCATAATTCAAGTTTTGAAAAGGTTTCTTGAACTCCAAGGGTTGAAGGAAACCCTTGGATGAACACTTAACATACCTTAATTGTTACTTTTGTAGAGATTGGGATAAATTTTTTAGGTTTGTTTCTTGAACTTGATGAAGCTAGGGCTTGTTCTTAAGAGGATTTTGTGAAAAGAATGAGTGATTTTGCAATTTAGGGCTTTAATCTCGTGTTATGGAGCCATTGGGTAAGGGGAAAATGACCCATTTGCCTTTAGAAACGCGAAACCTGACTACAGAAATTACTCGGACTAGACTGGCCGGGGCGCTGCTGGCTCTGGAGCGCCGTTCTGGCCGAGGCGCCGCGGTCTCCATCGCGAGCTTCACCTAGCACCGGACTAGGTGAGGCACCGCGGGCTAATCGCCCTGAGCTGCTGTTTTGGAGTTTCAAACACGCCCTTACGCTTGTCCAAAAATTCTGAAACTCACCCGAGATGTACTATTGACTCCCCAATCATGAATCAACTTAAAAACTAACTTTTGGAGGTCGGAAAGGTCGTAAATAAATTCCTCAAAGTTTGAGGGCTTTAGAAAAGACTAAGTTCCAACACTTAGCTGAAATTTTCTAAGTCTGGGACCCCTTATCAAGCTCTAAGGGACTGAGTTATGCTTAGGATTTTTTGCGAGGTCTTACATTTCCGTCCTTTGGGGAAATGATATGCTTCTGAACCTTCACAGCCTTCATCTAAGGAGAAAATTTCGAGGGCAAACCTCTTCCCCACTCCATGAATGAATCCGATCATTTTATCTTTTTGTCTCCCTCTTCGAGAGATAAGTAATTCGTCTTAGAAACAGGGTCTATCACTGCTTCAACAAGAACGTGGAGTATCAAGCTATTTTTTATCAATAGTTTCTTTCGTTGTCTTTAAATATTAAAAATTTTGTGTAGATGCAAATAATAATTTTTTTTTAAGTTTGTTGTAGAAGTTGAATTCACTTATGTTTTAGATAGTCATAGCATCGCCGGTGAGAGAGGAGTAGATCGAGGTCATATTCAAGAGGGAGTAATGTAGATCTGGGTTGTCACCTTCTGAGAGGGAGAATCGTCGTATAGTCGTTGTATGAGATAGAAATGACATAGATGTGGTCTTCTTCTTTTTCTTCTTTAATGACGGACAACTATATTATATGTACAAATTTGTATCTTCATTTTCAATGGTGGACGACTGAATGTTGTACGTCTGTAAATTATCCCATGAGTTTTACGTATCAACTCAACTTTATGTGATGATACATGTTGTTGAGAGCGCGCATACAACCTATCATGAGTTTATCCAGAGCGATTGTATACATTGATACAGTGAAATTGAGTGAACACATACAACTTATCATGATTGTATTCAGCACTAACTATATGCATTGATACAACAAAAATGAGCGAACGTATACAAGTGATACAAAATTACAAATATACTAAACTAAAACAGTAGATCATAATTGGACAAACTATAGTTACTATATAATAAGGGTGTCAAACGGTCCGGGCTGACCCGGCCCGACCCGGCCCGACCCGGCCCATAACACCAAACCGGACCGGTTTGACCCGGCCCGGAAAGCCCTAGGGCTTTAGGGTACCGGGTCCCGGTCCGGTTTTTTTAAAAATTTGGGCCCGGTTAACCCGGCCCGGACCAACCCGGTCCAGGCCCGCCGGTTAACCGGCCCAGCCCGGCCCGGCAACAGAAAAAAAAGTGTATATTTAATGTATATTTCATGTATATTTAATGTATATTTAATGTATATGTTTATATATCTTCTATAGAAGTGTATATTTAATGTATACATGTGTATATTTTTTATTTAAACTAGTACATATATATTGAATGGTGCATATATATGTGTATATGTTTTATAAATTAGTATATAAGTATATCTATACATATTGTAATGTATATATAATGTAGTAAGGTATTACATATACATAGAATAGAGTGTATATATGTGAATGGATCTTCTATTGACGTGTATGTTTAACGTATACATGTATATATATTTTATTTAAACTAGTAAATATATATTGAATGGTGCATATATATGTGTATATGTTTTATAAATTAGTATATAAGTATATCTATACATATTGTAATGTATATATAATGTAGTAAAGTATTACATATACATAGAATAGAGTGTATATATGTGAATGGATCTTCTATTGACGTGTATGTTTAACGTATACATGTATATATATTTTATTTAAACTAGTAAATATATATTGAATGGTGCATATATATGTGTATATGTTTTATAAATTAGTATATAAGTATATCTATACATATTGTAATGTATATATAATGTAGTAAAGTATTACATATACATAGAATAGAGTGTATATATATGAATGGATCTTCTATTGACGTGTATGTTTAACGTATACTTGTATATATATTTTATTTAAACTAGTAAATATATATTGAATGGTGCATATATATGTGTATATGTTTTATAAATTAGTATATAAGTATATCTATACATATTGTAATGTATATATAATGTAGTAAAGTATTACATATACATAGAATAGAGTGTATATATGTGAATGGATCTTCTATAGACGTGTATGTTTAACGTATACATGTATATATATTTTATTTAAACTAGTACATATATATTGAATGGTGCATATATATGTGTATATGTTTTATAAATTATTATATAAGTATATCTATACATATTGTAATGTATATATAATGTAGTAAAGTATTACATATACATAGAATAGAGTGTATATATGTGAATGGATCTTCTATTGACGTGTATGTTTAACGTATACATGTATATATATTTTATTTAAACTAGTAAATATATATTGAATGGTGCATATATATGTGTATATGTTTTATAAATTAGTATATAAGTATATCTATACATATTGTAATGTATATATAATGTAGTAAAGTATTACATATACATAGAATAGAGTGTATATATGTGAATGGATCTTCTATAGACGTGTATGTTTAACGTATACATGTATAGAGCAGAAATAAGAAACCAAGGAATGGAACCATAGCCCAACGACGACCTCAAACTTGAAGAATTATGACTTCATGGGTATATATAGTGTATATCTAGTGTATATATAGTGTATATGAAGTGTATATAGTGTATATCGAGTGTATATATAGTGTATCTTTGATGTTTTATTTAATTTTTTGACGGATTTGACCGGTTTTTAACCGGGTTTGACCCGGTTTTAGCGGGTTGGGTTAAGTGGGCCGGTTCCGGGTGGGTTTTAAAATTTTTACTGTGCGGCCCGGCCCGGCCCGGACCGGTTAAGGCCAAAACCGGCCCGGAACCGGCCCGGAACCCGACAAAATTGAGAGGGCCGGTTCCGGGTTGAACCGGCCCGGCCCGTTAGACAGGTTTGCTATATAATGAAAATTATGCTCCAAACTAAATTTGGTTACGATGTTTCCCCTTATGTCAACTAGATAAATAGTAACTATATGGTATTTTTTTAAACTTGGATGTGACAAAATAACTTTTGTAAGCTAATAGCCTTTTTTTGGAGGATATGCTCCATGTATTTTCTAAAGATCGCCTATAGGCTTGCGTATTTAGATCAGGTTCATGCTCTCCTCCCTTTTTTATGCATTTGCCTTTGACACACCCCCACACCACAACCTGCTGGGTGATGTCTTAAAACGTATGTTTGAAAACTAGCAATTTTTATTTATTACATTTATCTTATTGGTTTTAATTCTCTCTCTCTCTTTTATAAAGACAGTTTCATTTTTTAGCTTAAACATAATTTACCTGAATAAGCTATAAGAATGAACTGCATATGAAACACATACACACTGTAAATATAGTCCTATGATTTGCTACGATTTCATTGTACACCTCAAAAAGCTAAAGAATTACCTGAAATAAAAAAAAAGCATATGAATTTTATCGAATAAGTTTAGGTCTCTTAATAAAATTTAACTTTTTGTCATCAACTTTATAAATCATCCCCGATCTATTTCCAACTTTTTTTATCGCAAGATTTTCCCTACCAGTATAAAATATTTCGAAAGGAAAATATAAAGAAAGAATCTATCTAAACACCAACCTTGCCACACTAAAAAAAAAAAAAGATATTTAGACGCAATTAGATAATAATAATAGCTTTATTGCCGCTAAAATTTTGTTTTTAGAGGCAATTATTAGTTACATTTTAGCATTCCAAGTAAATACTTCAGAAATATAAAACGACATTGAATTCAATGATAATTAATTAATATTGATAAAAATTTTAATATTTTTTGTTAAAAGTGCATACTTATTTGTACTAAAAGCCTTTACTATTGCTACGCCTGAATGTGAAAAGAAATAGCCTAATTTAGAAAGGAGGAAAAAAAAAAGGAACCATCTATTTCATGAACATATGGCTTTGCGTTGAAGATGTAATGACAGATAAGGTTGGTGGCGAAAAATAAGCGAAAGTGCCTTGAATAGGCCGCAAATTACAAATACGTGGCAACAATTTTTAACTTTAATTTGATGAGCAAGCAAAAAGATCGTATTATCACACACTTGACACTCAAGCCTTTCCACAAGATGATGTTTTAGTGTAGAGCCCTGACCTCTATTATTGGATCTAATATTCTTCCCAAGTATAATTCAGGTCCCTTCAATATGTCATCCTCTACTCATCCTTCACATACATAGAACACAAACTATTTTAGGATTGTGACGTGATGATTCCATATCTTGTGACAGATAAACAACTAATTGGTCGTAATTTTCATAATTATGCCTAGCTTATAATTAGCCAACTACGTATTTATTCGAACTAATTATGTTATGCCCCTGATAAAGGGTGACATGATGAGGACGCGTCAAGTAGGACCGATAGATTTCTATGCAAATAAATTTCTGAAGATGAGGTGCACATGACACATCTTAGTCGAATTCCACATCGAAATGTGAGAGGGAGATAAATAGTTTTTATAAGTTCACATACTATGCATCTTTTTGAGACTCGATATGGTATAGCCCAAAAGACAAACCCGTGCGGGTGTAGGCCTAAAGTTACTACAATAATATGTGCGATGGACTTGGATCATAGCATATTCTCAACAAAGAAGAGGCACGTATTGAACCTATTTAATCAATTTTCTGTTCCATTGTGAAAGCTTTGATGATGAAGTTTGAGCTCTTCATCCTCTATTAGACCCCACAGGAATACATATCATCACAATAACTATGAGAGTGGCCCATTTTCAATAATCACTTCCTTCAAATTCGAACAGTCATGTCGTCGACATAGGAGAAAATGACCAAGTTTGTCTTCCTTTGCTAATTGCTCTATCCTAGATCAATTATTAGCATTAAATTCAACATCAAAGTGCCTAGTATCAAAGGACCTAAGTTGATTGATTGTTACTATTTTCGTTTATCTTTACTTGTCCACTTTTCTATTTTAGGATGTCCAACAATACTTGTCCAGTTTATAAAATTAATGGATAATTTATCTATTTCTACCCATTTTACCCTTAATATTAAATATGATTCATTATCTAATACATTTTTCAAAGTATTAAATTTATTATATTTAAAAGATAATATGATCAAATTACACCTATTTACTACTTCTTAGTCCATGTGTCAATAAGAAAGTAGATAAGTAAAAATGGATGGAGGCAATATTATTTCTTAACCATTTCAAATTAAATTTACTACTAGACCAAATTATGATACCCACTCCATTTTATTTTATGTAGAACTATGTGACTTGATGCGGAGTTTAAAAATTTAGAAGATTTTTGAAATTTGTGGTCTAAAATAAATCTTAGATATTTTTGTGATTAAAAAGTATTTTATTAACGGCAGAAGAGAAATATTAAAGTAAAATTATTTCTAATTATAGTAAGATGACATTCTTATTAAGACGTACTAAAAAAAAATGTCACTTAAAAGGGACAAAGGAATAGTTTATTTCCTCGAAGAATCTAAGCTTGTAAAGACTAGTAAGCTAAAATAAACCTATGGAGTTTAAAAATTTGGAAGATTTTTAAAATTTGTGGCCTAAAATAAATTTGTGGTCTAAAATAAACCTTATATATTTATGTGATTAAAAAGTATTTTATTAAAGGCAGAAGATAAATATTAAAGTAAAATTATTTCTAATTATAGTAAGATGACATTCTTATTAAGACGGACTAAAAAAAATGTCACTTAAGAGGGACAAAGGAATAGTTTATTTCCTCAAAGAATCTAAGCTTGTAAAGATTAGTAAGCTACTCTATGCTGTATATCGGAGAATTATGACCTTTTTGACTTACAATTTCCTTAGAAAGTAAAATTTGTTCCTCTATTAATCAATACGCGGTTATGACCTGTTTACACATATCGACGTGTGATCATATCTCCAGACATATTCTATGGTTCCTAAAGAGATGGCAAATACTTCTTACCCACTCTAATTCTAATCGGATATGACATGGTGTATCAATCATTTTGTCAAGAATTTAAGTTATACATTTCACTAGTGAGTGATTTCTTTAAACTACTAGTAAATTATAATATGTAATACTCTCTCCGTCTAATAAGTGTGAAAGTATTTGATTGGGTACATAAAATTTAAGAATAAATAAAAGATTTTTTAAATTTGTCGCTCAAAATAAATTAAAGATATTGTGTAGTTATAAATTATTTAATTGATGGTAAAATGGAATTACTCTCTTTCTATATATATATGTATGTATGTATATATAAAGTTATTATTCTTTTCTGGAGGACTAAAACGAAAAGAATGTCCTGAGACTGAGGAGTAAGTCAATGAATATCATTTTTTTTTCCAACATTTGATAATTATTAGAAGATTTACCTGAAATTATCTAGCTAATAAATGATTTTTTAAATTTGTGGTTCAAAATAAATTAAAGGTATTGTATAGCTATAAATTATTTAATTGGTGGTAAATGGAATTAAGCTCTCTATATATATGTGTGTATAAAGTTATTATTCTTTTCTGGACGGATTAAAATGAAAAGAATGTCATGAGACCATTAGAAGATTTACCTGAAATTATCTAGCGAATAAATAACTTATTTGTATAAAAATATTATTTACATATAATTTCATAGAACTAAAACTAGAGTTTAAATTATATATACTCATTATATACATAATATTTAGGATAAATTATATAAAACAACACCTTAAGTATCCTATATTAATTAAAATCCCATCTCACTAAATTAATTACAAAAATTCCTTCTAAATTTCTAAACAAGTTTTTTATCTGATACATAACACACAACTCCTATTTTTAAGCCTTAAATCACGTTGACATTGTTGCAGATAAGGAAAAAAATTGTTTTCCATAGAAAACATGGATATTAAATCATTAATCATTAAGTAATAAAAGTTAGCAATAAATTCAACAATTATTAACTCTCATTGACAAAATTTCAAAAATAAGCAAAAAAAAAAAAAAAAGTTGTATCTGTGTTATGGCCATTGACCGCCGGAAAAATTTCACAAGCAATTTTCATTAACGTACTTCTTCATAAGTCTGTTATTGAAGTTGCAAAGAGAAAATAAAAAGTTGTGAAAAGAGACCCAAAAAACTCATAGTATGTGTGTTATGACCATTGGCCGGCAGAAATTTTTTATAAACAACCTCCATTAACGTATTTCTTCATAAGTCTGTTGTTGATGTTGCAAAAAGAAAAAAAAATTGCGAAAAGAGACCCATTATCAAAGTATGATTTTTATGTATCAAATTAAGAAATTTCATTCATGTACATTCTATTTATGTATCATAATGTTCAATGAAACAAACGGAACTGTAAATATTATTTATGATATATAGATATTTTTTTGACAGAGATATTACATGCATTCTGATACATAAAACTATTTCTGACAAAGATAATCAATGATTTCTGATACATTCAATATATATTTTCTTATTCTGATACATAAACATAAAGAAATTAAGTATTAAATTCGTTTTCTGATACATAGATATTTTTTTGACAGAGATATTACATGCATTCTGATATATAAAACTATTTCTGATAGAGGTAATCAATGATTTCTGATACATTCAATATATATTTCTTACTCCGATACATAAATATAAAGAAATTAAGTTTTAAATACATTTTCTGATACATAGAAAGATATATATATGTGATATGAGATTCGCCTGATACATCAGATTCTTATAGTATGTTCAATTTTTTTCTGAACGTAGGGAATGAACGATTGGAGAAGAAATTAGTTTTGGAAGATTATGATAAATGAAGATTGATTTGATTATTCAAATTTCAATTTTCAAATAATGAAGTTGTTGAGGATTTTATGTAATTAAATGAAAAATATCTTAAATTGAGTGTGTTACTTCCTCAATTGTAGGCACTTTTAATGTTTTTTCCTTTTTTATCTCCAACTAATTGATTAGTAATGTATCATAAGCTTATGTATGAGAGGTTAAATAATGTATCATATTCGGGATATCATGTAATTAATATAAAAATTGGGATAGAGGGTAATTAGGTAGCAAAGTGTTGAAATTTATGTCGTTTACCCTAATATTTACACAAATAGTTCTGATGTAAACGGGAAATTACAAGTAGATACATTTAATATCATTGATCTGTTAACTAAAAGCACAATATGTATGCAACTTGCTATAATAGATATATTGATTACATTTTCATTCCATATAATTTAAATTTTATCACTTTTGTCAATAAAAAATTGAATAACATTTATCATGATTGATAAATAGTATAGGAAAATTTACAGAGATAAATGTAATTAGCCTTCCAATTTTTACAAAAAAATACGGTACTATTCCACTTTCAAAATATAGTAATAAAATATTCATGTAATATATGCAAGCCAACAAACTTTTAAAATTAGAAATTTTAAATTTTTCTCTTCCTTCCTACCTTCTCTATTAGATTTTTCAAAGCACAAAATGAAAAACGAGAGTCAGCTGTTATTGATAAGGCTTTAAAGCTTTAAGCTACATTAATTAATTTGGTCTTGCAAAACCGAAATTATTTTGAATGAGTATTGTTCCAAAAGCTTGGAAACATCTTGAGGAGCTATATTTGATGTTTGGATCGATTTAGTGTAGAAGTGATGACGTTTGAAATATATTACTTATCTGTATATTATAATTTATATGTATAGAGCTATTTGGCCAAGTTTTTGGGAAACCAAACATGTTAAAAAAAAAAATCAAGAAGTGTTTACCTTAGGAAGTTAAAATGTTCGGCTGAACTTTTAACAAAAAGATAAGTACTTTGAGTAGAAACGGAGGTTGAAAAAGTTGTTTTTTCTCCAAAACAATATTGAAATATTGGCCAAGCACAAGGTACTACTCTAATATTGGAAAAAGATGCTTTTCAATTTGACTACCAAACACATAATTGCTGTTCAGCAAAGCATTCTACATAAAACTACAACACCCTTTACACTAGGGGTGTTCGGCCCGATTACGTAATCCAGCCCAGTTTGACCCGGCCTGGTAAGCCCTAGGACTTTAGGGTTCCGGGTCTCGGGCCGGTTATTTTGTTAAAATGGGTTCGATTAACCCGGCCCGAACCAAACCCGATCCTAGCCCGCCGATTAACCGGTTCGGTCCGGAAAAATTAAAAAAATATATATTTTTTGGATTTTGGGCCAAACTAGCCGTTGGCCCAACGGTTATATAGCCGTTTTTGGGTCCAAACGGCTAGTTTGGGCCCATTTATTAAAAAAAAAAAAAAACTTTAAAAAATATTTTTAATCCAAAAAAAAAATCTATAAATACCCTACAACTTCAAATCATTTTTCACACGATTTTTCACTCTCTCAAATCTCATACTCTAAATCTTAATTCTCAATTCTCAAATATTCAATATATTTAATTTCTTAAAGTGTTCACTTTAATTTTTTAATTTTTCGTTTACAAAGTACGAGCGGAAGTTTCTAAAGTCACAATCTTCGGATACTTCCAAAATTTGGTATTGTCGTTCCATCTCTTACGTTTAATTTTTATTTATTGTATTAATTGTTTAATATTTAATTTTATTATATTTGTGTATTTTGAATATTTTTAGTTTAATTTAATTTATATTATGGATAAATTAAGAAACCTCGCTACTAAAGGTGTTAAAAAATTTTGTCCCGGAAGCGGTAGTGGTAGTAAAAAGCGAATTACTAGCGGTAGAGGTAGTTCAAGTCGCCTCTGGTACCGCTTGGTACACCTTTTGAGGAAGAAATAGGTGTAGGTGCTCACGATATGGATTATGTAGAAGCTCGAGAAAATTACGGTATAGAAGAAGAAAATGAAGTAGATGCGGTTAATTTAGACGAAGATAATGAAAATATTGTTGAGACACCCGCAATAGGAGATGCTAACGTTAGATCTGAATTAGTTAATCTCCCTTCTCGTCCTCCCAGTGCCCCAAAACCTTGTAAAAGAACTAGTATTGCATGACAATTTTTTGAACGTATATCAGATATTGAGGTGCAATGCAATATTTGTCAACAAATATATAAGCATAGACGTGGAGACAAGCAAGGGGGTACGGGTACGTTAATGAGACATATAGCTGAAGATCACAAAAGAGAGTTAAATATTGCAAAAGGTGGTGGGGATGTTGGTGGGTCAACGCAAACTAGAATGGACCCAGCAACTGATCACGTAGCGAAGAAGTATAATAAATTGAGGGACAGGGAAGAAATAGCTAAAATGGTAGCTGTGGGTTGTTTGCCTTTTAGTTTTCCTTCTTCTGATGCCTTTATTCGTTATATACAAGCAATTTATAATCCTATGTTTAATGGTATTCCTAGAACTACTTGTCAGTCTAATATTTTTAGACTCCATTCACAATATTGTTTTTATTTATCAACATTGTTAAAAGATTTCAATGTAGATTGTCCCTAACTTCTGATCTTGATCGTGCTGTAAATAAAAATGATTATTTAACCGTTACTTGTCATTGGATGGATAGTAATTTCATGATGCAAAAACGTATTCTTGCTTTTTTATATGATGAAGATCGTAAACATACTGGACAATTTATTGTTGATTCTATTGTTAAAATTGCCGGATATTATGGTATCGAAAATAAAATTTTATGTATTGCTTTTGATAATGCTTCTAACAACAAGACTGCTATAACAAAAATAAAATCTACGCTATTTCCGCCCTTGCCTGAAATTTTCCATATTAAGTGTGCATGTCATATATATAATTTAATTGTAAAAGATGGTCTTGAGTTTTTTGAGCTTTATATTGAAAAAATTCGTCTTGCCGTTGGTTTTATTCAAGGAAATAATCGTAGATCGAGAATTAGAGAATTTAAAGTTAAATGTCAAGAAAATGGACGTACACCGATTTTGATGCATGAGGAAATTGATACTAGATAGAATTCTACGTATGAATTTTTAAAAACTTGTTATAAATATAGAATTTCTATTACACTAGCTTTTAACCAACATTGCGGTTCATTTGCTGATTCTGCTGATTGCATGCTACATAATTCTGATTGAGTTGTAATTAATGATCTCGTTAAGTTTTTAGAAAAATTTTATGTAGCTGCGGTTGAATTTTTCGGTGCTTATTATCCTACTGTTTGTAATATTTTGGCATATATAGCCGATATTTCTGGTTTGTTCAAAGAATATAAAAATAAAGAAGGTTATAAAGAAGCTGTTGGCGCCATGTTTACGAAATTTAAAAAATATTTTTTCCCGATTCCCCCTATTTACTTGGTTGGTGCTATACTAAATCCGTGCATGAAATATATTCATATGTCACTTTAGTACTCTTATTTATACTAACTTAGAAATAAATACTAACCATGATTTTGAACAAGTACAACCTAATTTGTGGACGGCTACGGCTGATGCAAAGGATTACATAGAAAATTATATAATCACTATGCTGATTTATTTGATTTAGCCGTACCTACAAATATCACTCCAACTGTCGCTCCTCATCCTCCCGAGGAGCCATCATCTTCTAAAAGGCCGGCACATAGTGGTTTTTCTGATTCGTTTTATGATTTAAATTGTTGGAACAGTGTTGATGAGAGAACTTACACATTAACTTATCGGGAAGAGCTGAAATATTATCTTCGGACGGCACCAGAGGATCGCAGACGACGGATGAACACGTTGGATTGGTGGAGGAGTAATGAAACACAATATCCTGTGTTTTCAAGATTAGCTAGAGATATCTTGAATGTTCCAATGTCAACCGTTGCATCAGAGAGCGCCTTTAGTCAGGGACGACAGCAGCTTGGAGACAACCGACACTCATTGGGAAGCAATGAAATGAATGTTCTAGTTTGCCTCAGAGATTGGATTAGAGTGGAAAGAAGAAACCAAGGAATGAAACCGGAGCCGAGCGACGAGCTGAAACTTGAAGAAATTATGACTTCACGGGAGAACTCAGTAGAATCAAGTCCAATGTATGATTTTGCCCCCGTTGACTTCGACTATCCTATGCAAGTTCCCATTAATATTAACATGAATGAGTTGAAAAAAATGATGCATAATTTATAGATTTTTCATTCATGTAAATTATAAATTTTGGATCATTTTGCAATCAATAAAATTCCCCAAATTCATTCACTCCTTAGTCCTTGTTTTTTATTTTTTTTTATTTAACGATTTAAAATTTTAAATTGAATTTCTAGTTTTCTACTTTCAATAAAAAACTTACTTCTAATATATTATTAATTTACTACCAAATATTATTAATTTATTATATTAAGTAGCATATGTTTTGTATATTTGTGCATATATCTTCTATAGAAGTGTATATTTAATGTATACATGTGTATATATTTTATAAATTAGTATATAAGTATATCTATATATATTGTAATGTATATATAATGTAGTATATTTTATAAGTAGTAGTATATATACATTGAATGGTGTGTATACACGTGTATATATCTTCTATAGAAGTATATATTTAATGTATACATGTGTATATGTTTTATAAATTAGTATATAAGTATATCTATATATATTGTAATGTATATATAATGTAGTATATTTTATAAGTAGTAGTATATATACATTGAATGGTGCGTATACATAGAATAGAGTGTATATATGTGAATAGATCTTCTATAGACGTGTATATTTAACGTATACATGTGTATATGTTTCATAAATTAGTATATAACTATACAAATATATATTGTAATGTATATATATTATAGTATATTTGATTTAAAGTATTACATATACATAGAATAGAGTATATATATGTGAATAGATCTTCTATAGACGTGTATATTTAACGTATACATTACTTTATGTTTTATAAATTAGTATATTTATTGTAGTATATACTTTTTTTAAAGTAGTACATATATATTGAATGGTGCGTATATATGTGTATATATCTTCTATAGACGTATATCTTTAAAGTATATAAGTGTATATGTTTTATAAATTAGTATGTAACTATATATATATACATATTGTTGTATATATATATATATATGTATATTGTAGTATATATTTTATTTAATGTAGTACATATATATTGAATGGTGCATATATATGTGTATGTATCTTCGAAAGTAGTATATATTTAACGTATACATGTGTATATGTTTTATAAATTAGTATATATATATATATATATATATATATTGTAGTGTATATATATATATATATTATACTATTATAGCATATGCTTTATTTAAAGTAGTACGTATAGTCATATATAATTATATATTGAATGGTACGTATATATGTGTAATTGTTTATATATTTTTTTAAAAATATATATTGTATATTGGAGTGTATATAGTGTATATTGAATTATTTATTTATTTTTTAAACGGGTTTGACCGGGTTTTGGTGGGTTTGACCGGGTTGGATTAAGTGGGCTGGGTTAGGGTGGGTTTTAATTTTTTTACTGTTTGGCTCGGCCCGGCCCGGCTAACATCAAACCCGGCCCTTAACCCGTTTAAAATGGAAGGGCCGGTTCCGGGTTGGCCCGGCACAACCCGTTTGACATCTCTACTTTACACTCATTTTTTCGTACATGATCCTCGGTCGCACCCAAAAACCACTATAACTACTAGTCATTCCACCATATGTGAGTTTCTATTAACCATAGCAACGAGTTCAATTATTTCAACCCAAAGCTTCTTTGAGCTAGCTAGCAGCTCAAACGCTTTCTAACCCTAACATTGTAGTTTAAATATTCCATCCCACTACTTCCCAGATTAGTAGCTCAAACAATTTCCAACTAACAAATAAAGTTTTCGATCAAACAAATCGTTCGAGCAACAGTTGAACATTGAAGCATTTAGTTCTACCTAGCTTTATTAGTGACTTTGAACAATTCCATGATGGCATAATTTGAATGCGAACATCGGGACGTAAGAATTAGGGAGACAGGGACGTAAGAATTAGGGGGGAGAAGGGACATTGGGAAGCAAGCTGAGGGTGAATGTAGTAAAGTTTTTGTTTTAAGCCCTCAAAATTTCAAAGTCACAAAAAAAAATTAATTGTTAATTTTATAATTTTATTTTCTTGTTGACAATGTTGAATATAGTAAAAAAAAACAACATTCAATAGATATATTTTGAAACTCTAAGTTAAACTATTCAAATCTTTATAATAATAAATAATATGTTTACAATAACATCCAACGTAATGCATTGAAAACATATGATTAACCTATTATTAACTTGAATCAATCGGTATAAATACAATACTATGTAAAATATAATATACTAAAAACAACAGTTATGAAAAAAACAAAACAAAAAAAAGCAATATTAATCTTTTATTTATTATGTATATATATATATATATTTAAATAAGTTTTGTAGACATTCTTGTTAGGAAGACGGAGAGGAATAAGTTTTGTCAAAAAATGAAATCTAAAATCAGGGTACACATATTTCTTTAAGTTGCTAAAAATGATACGTCTTGTTATATAGAATAATTAGAAAATGCCTTGTAATTAAAACTCCTAAATTATATTATCACATAGTGTAAATTTTTATTAATATTATTATAATCATATAAATTAATTTTGCCTAAAATTCACTAGAGAGTTTGAACCCTCAACATTCCCAGTACTAAAGTCTGTTGTATTGGGTGTTAGGTTTTTCACTTTTGACATAGTTTCCTTTTCTGCAATTTTGTTAATTAATCATACAACTCTACCTCAGCCCACATATACAGTCTAACTCTTATTAACAATACACCTTTCTGCAATTTTGTTAATTAATCATACAACTCTACCTCAGCCCACAGTCTAACTCTTATTAAAAATACACCTTGATCAACGTATACACAGTCTAACTCTTATTAACAATATGTTTCTTTGTATATTTTTTTGTATTATTATGACGATAATATCGTTTCTTTGTATATTTTTTTTATTATTATGACTAAGGTTATTATAGAGAAGATATAGTATAATACATATAATGTAATAAGTGGGTTTAAAGAAAACTTAGTTACTATGATGAAATATTATTATAGATTATGGATGTTATATGAGATTATGACTTACATACAATATCAACCCATTTTTTGCAAATAGAATGTCTATGAAATTGGTAAAAAGGAGTATTTTGGAGGTTGTCCCCGAAATATGATTTGGACCGACTTAAAAATAGTGTATATAGTACTCCTCTTAATAGTTTCTATTAGGATTTTATTAATTTAATTGGCTCACTTATTATTACGCCCACAAATTAAAGGAAGATTTCTTGTGGCTTTGGTTTTCATGAAGGTCCCAACAAAAAACAATAACGAACTTCACAAGCATAAGCTGCTAGAATAATGTAACAAATTCCAAGTGGCAATGGGCACATCCCCTGTCTTTATATAAGTACATACCTTTTCCTTCTCTGTATTAATATATTATCAAACAAAAAAAAATTGAATGCTCCCTCTAAACTATTAACGAAAAGATTATTCATTTACCTTCAATATTCTTCTTTCAAAAAATTATTTTTTTTAATACAAAACCTCTCCCCAAATGGGTTTAAGAGATATTGGTGCAACACTTCCTCCTGGATTTAGATTCTATCCAAGTGATGAAGAATTAGTTTGTCATTATCTCTTTAAGAAAATTGCAAATGAAGAGGTTCTTAAAGGTACTTTAGTGGAAATTGATCTCCATACATGTGAACCATGGCAACTTCCTGGTAAGTTTATTATTCTTATTTTCTCTCTCTCTTACTTCATTTTCTTCTTCCTCTTCTTCTCTTTCTATGAATTACTCGGTGATTTTTATAAAGTTATCAAGCAATTACTTCGATATAGGGCGGAGCTACCTTATTTTCGTCAAAAAGTTATACTGTCTGGCTCGGTTAAAAATCTATCTTTTATGTAAATGTATTTATATATTTCTTATCTCCTTGATAATATATATGTGTAATTCGTTCGACCCTTTTCGTTCTTGTAATCTTGTCTTTGTTTCAACTCACACCTATTTTTTTCTGTTTATGTGGCATACAGAAATGAAAAAGAATTTTAGATATAGAAATTGAATCATCACTACAAAAAATAGTAGTTTCATGATTAGATGAAAAAGTTGCAAAAAAGTGGCTGTAACGGATGTTTTTGCTTGAATTTTTTATGGTAAAAAGGAAAGAGATATATACTTTTTTTTAAATGGGGAGATAATGCTAAACTATAATATGATCATGATTATAAATCCGAATCTGCGACCTTTTCTTTTTTCTAAATATATCTTTTAGTGTCTTTAGGACTATTTGTTTTCTTTACTGTTGTCTCCACTATTGAATATTATAGAGATTTGAAGAAGATAAATTTGAAAGAAAATGATGGTTGCTTTCTGGAGTAAATTTGCATTATTTCAGGTTTTAGTGGATTTGGTTCACGGAAATTTAGCTTTAAAATAGGAGATTTTTCATAATATATAGTCCTTAATTTTAGGCTTTAAATTTGGTAAAACTAACCCCTCTCAATCTCTCTCTCTCTTGTACATGTTATACTTTCCTTTTTGAGAATACTTATATCAAGATCTCAATATTACAGCCAAGCAAAACTAGCAAAACCATGAAACATTGTTGCAAGCATTAAATCATATTTTTCGGTAAGGAGAGGTGGTTGCACGAGAAAGATCAGAGAAAGTGTAACGTATTATTTTACTTTTTTTAGCATACCTAAATGATTCAGCGCAATAATTATTTCAGATACGAGTTTTAATGATTTGAGCTTCAAAATTTTCAATGAAGGTCAACTGTTCTTTTTCCGAATAATTGATTTTCGAGCGTCAAAACTTTCAATGGTTATCACATCTTCTTTTTAGATTTGTTTCTCAAATAGCAACCTAGCAAACACATGATTGTATTCAATTTGAAAATGAGTTTGTCAAATCCAAACACAGTCAAATTTTCTTCAGAAGGTTATTAGTCTCAGCAGACGAAAATGACGATTAGTTAAGGAATTTTCTGAAACCTTCTTCTTCTTCCACTTTTTTTTTTTTTTTTATGGTGTGAAAATGATTTTTGCATTTTCATGGAGTAACAAGTGGTGGTTATGGTGATTTTTGGTGGTGGTCTAGTGACGGTGGAATGATTATATTTCGTAGGAATGTCGTGTGGTTGTTCCATATACATGTGCATCAGTATCATATACATGACATATATAAGACATACAATGTAAATCACGTGTATGTCCAATGGTGGAAAGATTGGTGGTCTAACTAGTCATGCTGGAGTAATTGTATTTCGTATGTATAGAGACATGACATACAATGATATACTGTGTGTTTCAATTGTATGTCCAATTTGTTTCCGTCCATGTTCATAGAGCCCAACTTTCTAGGGAATCAAAGCGAAGTAGAGAGGAAGAAGTTGAATGGTGAGAACATAAACAATCTGAATTAAGCGTTGTTGACAGTGTCACCACCTTTGATACCATGTTAGTCGGCTTTCTTCATATCTCATTTCTTCCTATCTTTTTCTTTTCAAAGGATTTTGCTCTTCCTCAACTCTTCCTTCTTAAAGAAAACTAGAGACAAAAATCACTAGGTGATTCTTCCCATGTGTACTAGCCTTGGTGGATGGTGTTTTCTATATGTGTTGTTGCTTGGGGAAGGTGACAGGTATCTGTTGATTTGTCAAATTGTGTGAAAGCTGGCTCGAACACTACAGTTATTAAAAAAAATTATCTAATAACTGTATTTTTTGTGTGGGGAATTTAGTTTCAAAGATGATTGATGTGGTTTTAGAATTCAAAAATTGGAGTATGTTTTTTTTCTTCTTTAGAATAAAGAGAGAAGTTCTCTGTGTGTGAGACATTAATTGGAGGGTCATAGACAATAGAAAGAAAGAGAAGAAAAAAAAAATACTATTCTGTAATTATTGGAGGCTGTAAATGTTTTATAAAGAAATTTTTGCTATGTTTTGAAAATGAACCTCTCTTATTAGTTATTGTAATTAGGGTCCTATTTTAATAGATCTTGAAGATCATTCCATCGAATACTATAGAGATTAGAAGGAGATACAACAACAGTTCAGTGTAATTCCGGAAGATGGTGGGAATGATGGGAGACAAGTTTGAAAAAATGTGATGGTTGCTTTCTGGAGTAAATAACATCAATTCAGGTTATGGTGGATTCGGTTCACATGTAGGTTATGCGGAAATTGAGCTTTAAAATAGGGCATTTCTCAGCAAGCAAGAAAGTAGAAAGACAAGAAAAGAAGTGTTTTACAAAACTCTTTGGTTCCATTTAAATATGTGAACTATTTCTTTGTCAATCTGTTAAAAATAGTAACATATTTTTATATTCATAAATAGTTTATCTTTAAATTTTTATTATATAAAAATCTCATTGCTTAAAATATTAAACAACACAAGTTCCAAATGTAGGATTTTTTTTAAAGTTTCTTGTTTGATATATTTCTCCTTTTATAAATTGTTTTAAGTCTTTGTCTCAATTTATATGTTATTTTTCAATTCTCGAGATTCATAACTGTCTAAATTTTGGCTAATATTTTGAAATGTATTTTTTATGATATTGACGTACATAGAAATGCAACTTAGTATGGTAGTTATTGTATGCCTTTTGAATTTGTTGTTCATGCATATTAAACGGTTCATGATGAATCAATTTTACTTATTGAGAAATTATATATGAAGCTTTTGAAATACAATTGTGACTCATGATAATAATATATTTCTTTCTAGAGAAGTTTGAGGTATGGAGTTATTGGGGTATATGATGCGATACAGACTTTTTTAGAAAATTCAACCTGCATGTATCTCCTCATAATATTTCTTCTGTCTCAATTAATGTGTCTTACTCTTCTCTTTAATCTTATAAGAAAAAAAAAACATAGTATCACCTTTTTACATCTAGTAATTACTTTTTAATTTAATATACTTATTTATCCTTAATAATACTTAATTTCAAGAGTTACGTACAAAGTACTTTTTATATATAGAGAGAGGTGGAGCCAACCCTCTTTAGGGATTCGTACGATGATTAAAATTATTTTTTATGTAGTTATAGTAGGTGTTGAACCCCCTTCGACTTAATTTTTTTTTTAATATTAAATCCCCTTACTTGAAATCCTGGCTCCGCCCCTCTTTATATATGATTATAAGATTTTTTATATTCTTAAACTTTATGATTAGTCAAACTAAGGATATACTCTCTAGGCCATGTGTGGATGGATGGATAGTCCAAAGGAGGGGGTCTACTTCCAGTTGGCCACCTTACCTCCCATAATATTATTTCATCATATATATCTCATTATTTTTCTCTTGCACGTATAGTTAGTTGATATATTCACATGAAACGACGAACCATCAAGTATAAGTAGATGTATGAAATGTTTTGAAATATAATCTTGATGACTCTGGACTTTTATTAATTGAAGAAAATGAAATAATTGTATAGATAGCCGAATAATTAAGTTCTTGCTATTACTCCTAATTTTATTTACTAAGATTGTTATTAGGTGGGACATGACAAAGGTTATATTGGATTGCCCACCCATATCTAAATAATTCGACTTATTGTGAAGAAAAGGTTAAATCCCTTTTTCCAATCTTTCGTATGAACTTTCTCAAAAGGTTTATCTAAAGAGGAAACATGCCTAGAGAATCTATTGTGACTAATACCCAACTTCCTGCGTCACTTTAGCTAATAGTATTGTCTTACAAGCTAGTGATGATGGGGTCAAAGAAATAAAAGTATGTTTTCTTCAACGGCTTAAATTTTTTAAAGATGATAGTTACAAACTTTAACATAGTATTGACACAGGTAAAAGATACTTGAAATCTTTTATAGCGGTATTATTTGAATTTGCTAGCATGAACACACAATTATTATTATCCCTAATTTTGTTTTTACTTCTTGTGTGCACCTTTTCTCTTAACTTGAACCGATCTAATTATTATGTATCAATTTGATTTCCTTTCTACCATTTATGAGGTAAAGATAAGGTCTGCATACATTCTACCCTTTTTAAACTCTACTTTATGAGATTTTACTGAGTATGATGTTATTGTTGATGATTTCCTCTGTGTTCCTAAAATCTTCCATTCTCCATCACATCAAATCAAAGTACTAATATAATTAACTAATACTATATATTTTATGTTGATTGTTGTTTTTTAGAGGTGGCAAAGCTCAACTCGAGTGAATGGTACTTCTTCAGCTTTAGAGATCGAAAATACGCTACTGGTTTTCGTACGAATCGCGCTACAACTTCAGGTTATTGGAAAGCAACAGGCAAAGATCGAACAGTGGTTGATCCCAAAACTCGTACTATCGTAGGGATGAGAAAAACTCTAGTTTTCTACATGAATAGAGCTCCCAATGGAATTAAAACTGGCTGGATCATGCATGAATTCCGCCTCGAAAATCCACATATACCCCCTAAGGTAATTCTTCGTTATTCTTCTCATGCACCATACATATCTTTTTGAATTTTGAATTTAATTAAGTTCATCTTCTTATCGTATTAATTTACAACGTTGCTAATATAAATTATTTGGGAGTTTAGCTGATACTCGCTCATAGTGTAAAGAAATTTCATATTATCAATATCAGGTTTTATTTACTCCCTTCTTTTCAATTTATTTGTCTGAATTTAATTTGATATGTAGTTTAAGATAGTAAAAAAGATTTTTGAATGTTGTGACTTTAAACTAGAATATGTTGAACGTATCAAAATGTCTTTTTAATTTTGTGGTCCTAAAATTATCATTGGGAAAGTTGGAACTAAAACTTGTTTTTAAAATAAAAAGGATCAACAGAAAGTATCTACTCCATTATATAACTGGTAATCGGCTTTCTTTTTAATATGACAACTTTCGCTTTTTGTAGAGGGTTATTTGTAGTTATTTTTCATAATCTTATAAATGTAAGAATATATAGACTTCTCTCTTTACTTTACTTTTCTTTCATTTACATTCGAAATCATCGATTTCCACAGGCTGATTATATTCGGTTCATTTCCTTTTGATGAATGATCGAAATTAATGCCATTGAAACATCATAAATCTAAATTATTTATATTGATTAAGATTTGGAAAGATTCTGCACGAGTAATTTAATTATGTGACAGCATAGTTTTTCCATCATTAGTATATAGGGACACATAAGCACATCAAGATTTTAACAATTTTCACGTGACAAGTGACAAAAGTCTATGCAAAAGAAACTTCATAGAAACCTCCAACCTCAAACGGGGGGAACAATAAAGGATGGGCAAAAGAATGGCTGCTGGCTAGATTTTAGCTACATATGAGTACAATCAAAAGCTGTTTTCTTACATAGCATATAAAACATCTAATGACATTACTAAATTTGTTTTGTACGTCTATGGTGATTGAACAGGAAGATTGGGTGTTATGTCGAGTATTTCACAAAACTAAAGCGGAGAACAATAGTAACAACAACAATAATAACGTACTCAGCCCACAAAACATGTACGAGGTTGGTGTTAACTCTCCGCACAATATGGACCAGTCCCATGCTTTACCTTACGTTGGCCCCCGCCCTATGGCGGCAACCGCTTTCTCCCAACGCCCAGTTAATAATCAAAGCCAAAAGTTGTTTGATTTATTGGAACCAAACCACAACCCAAGCAGCTATCTTCAGTTAATGTCTCAAGAAATGAAGGCACCTCCATCGAATGATCAAATGGTTGAGGATGATGAGTATGGGTTCTTGTTGGACATGAATTTTGAAAATCCAAATATACAAGACGGAGGAGTGCATTCGAGCATTGGAGACATGAAATTTGATGATGAAAACAGCTTGGTTTTTATTTAGCTCGTTATTGATTATTGGTGATTGATTATTATTATTAGTAGGTAACCACAAACACAATTAAAGAAAAAGACAATGGTGTTGAATTTGTGTAGATGCCTTAGTGTTTGCTTGTGGGGTAAGATTCTTGTATGATTGATGGGATGATCTTTTCGTTTCTTTTTTTGGTTTTCTCCATCACTAGATATACATATGTATAGATAGATTGATCAGACAGGAGTGTCTATCATTGATAATTATTTGTATATTACTTTTGACTTTTGTGTAAAGTGGCAATTAGTAGTAATATTCTTCTTATCCATTGACATTTCTGCTCTTAGTCTAGTATGCCCCTTTGCCATTGTAGTCAGCGTAATGTGTTCTTCCAAATTCCATTGGAGAAAACACAATTGAAAAATAAATATTGCAAATTCTCATGTTGACAACTACATAATACAGAGTCTCCAGTAATAGGCATATGCCCCATTGAAATTCGACATTAGTCTTGGTATTTAATCATCTATGCAGTGCTAGCCGTAATATAAAAATTTGTTTGGGCCAGACTGCTAAGTGATAGACCAGATTCCCCCAAGGTACATTCATAACATTCCTTTTGATTTGTTTAAAGATCACAATGATGTAGAACTTTTCAGTTCGATCACACCAAATTGTTGATTAATGAGAATCTATACTTCCGCATATTCAATATCTTCCTCATCATTCATGATGCTTTTTTGGACATCTCCATGGTAAGTTAATTTTAGTGTTTGCTATAGTATGTGTATATCCAACTGATTCAGAACTTTTCCTATGTTAACTTTGTGCGCAAAGCAACGTGCAAAGAAATATTTTGTTCCAAATTTTCATACAAGTAATATTCATCCCAATCTTTCTTGGGAAAACATTCTTTGTCCCAAGACATTAAAGCCTTTTTTGTATTTTGTTTCTCCACGCACACCAAATGTAGCATCTATAAGTTACCTCGCCAATTTGATGATCTTATAAGGGAGTTAGAAAAGTTGTGGTCAGTATGCTTGTATCCCTATCAAGATTACTCTGATTAACTGTAATCTACCATCATAAGAAATTCCTCTGGTCATTCATGAAGTAATTTTATCATGATTTTTTTCAGTTAATGGTCTGCATTATGAAATAATATGTTCTTTAGTTGACAATGATACATCTAGGTACTAACATGGAAGTTCTCTTTGCTCATAGTCCACTGTGAGTAGGATGATCTCCATTGTATATATCTATCCACTTTACCAAAGTAAATTTGACTTTTAATAAGGTTTACTTACAAACCAAAGGCCTCTGAGAACATCATGAATCCATTCTTCCACATTTGGACAAACTTCAAATCATCTCTTAGTGAATATGACAAACTTCAAATCATCTCTTAGTGAATATTAACAAGTCATCAACAAAACTTAGGTGTGATTCCTAACTTTTAGCCTCTTGAATGATAGTTGAAATCTAAATCGTTCTGTTATGTGAATAAACACCTATTCAAATATTTTATAAACAACACTGATGAATACGGATACATATATTTCTCCCTACCTAAGGCCCCTATTGGCTTCCATTGTGCTATAAAGCACTCCATTAAACAAGAATTTGCACTTCATTATTCTAGTTATACAATTCATTACAGTTTATAGGTAAAAATCTTTCATAATTACATGATATGGGTAATGTTTTAAATAATTACAATTTATAGGTAATTGTTAGTTAAAATTCAATTTTATGTGGTTCTATTTATACAAATATAATTTCTAACGTATATAACAAAGGCAAATTAATTTTTCTCTCTCATAATTAATATTTTATTCCCACTCTTTTCTAATTGGAGTAATATGCGGCAATAGGTTACTTATTTGCTCTGATTGGACTTTTTAAGCAGCAATAGATTTTTTTATGCTAAAGAGATTGTGCTAATCTCAAACTTCTTTCAATTGAAATATCATAAAATATATTTCTTCCTATTTCTTCTCCCAAAATTTCTCAAATATTGTGTTCTTCACCTACAGATAAGCTGACTTTTGTCCATTGAAGATTATGTTGAAGCTTTTTTATTTTTTAGGTAGCAATAGGTTTTTATGCTTAAGAGATTGTGCTAATCTCAAACTTCTTTCAATTGAAATATCATAGAATATATTTCTTCCTATTTCTTCTCCCAAAATTTCTCAAATATTATGTTCTTCAACTACAGATTAGCTGATTTTTGTCCATTGAAGATTACGTTGAAGCTTTTTTAATCCCTATAAAATCGCATAGATTTGATTTGAAGATTTTTGCGGTAAATTTTATATCTTTACGGATATATATGTTTGTTCTTCTTTATTTATTTTAAGTTATTCTCCACATTACCCACTAATTTTATTCAATTTTTCATATATATGCAGTGTTAATTAGGTGTGAAAGTAACCAATTTTTAGTTTTTCAAATGAATGGGAAAACCCCTTTTAGGAGAGTAACACGAGGTATTGAACATGTAGATAAGACTAATTGTGGTACTCCATCATTTGATTTGAGATTCAACATAAGATATTTTTGTATATTTATCAATTAGACTTTTTTGTAGTTTAGTTGTGTAGAATCTCATAATATTAAAGTTTTGTATTTATGCGGTTGTATTTGGTGTAAAGATATATACATATATCTACACCATATAGTTATATTTATGTAAATACAACTATGTAAACATATACATAAATACATATATATAGACATAAAATTATATATATATATATATGTGTGTGTGTGTGTGTATTTAGTTTGGTTAGCATATAAAATTTTTATTTGTTTTATGATATGTAGTTGTATACAATTAGTTTATGGATGAGGCTTTATATACATTTGATAATTCTTTTGTGATCATTTGTATTTTTGTGGTTGATCATTTGTGTTTATTTAGTTAAACAGGATAGTAGTTTTGTCATCACAGATCTTCCTAAGAAGTCCCCACATGTTTCGTGTTACGTGGAGATGAAGATATTTGATACTTTAAAACAAAAGCTATCCGGTGTTCAGCTTAGAAGATTTATGGAAACATGCTTTGATCAATACGCCACTATGTCGGAATCATGGGTTTAGTCCCAATTGTTTAGGGGTGCTATGTCCCTTGAGTTGAAAACTAGTTTATATACATTTTATAATCTTTTTCTTGATCATTTGTATTTTTTTGGTTGATCATTTGTGTTTTTTTTTGGTTCAACAGGATAGTAGTTTTGTCATCATAAATCTTCCTAAGAAGTCCCTACATGTTGCGTGTTATGTGGAGTCTTTATTATTGCATATGCAGAGTATCTTAGCCATGGAAAAGGTATACCACCTAGATATTTTGATGCAGAAGCTTTTCGTACCCGTTATGCTGCTATTCTATGTAAGCATGAGACTCAGAAGAATGAGATTGGCGCAGTTAGTGATGATGAGAGTCCAGATAAGTTAGTGAGGCCTCAATTTGAGTGTGAGAGTATTAACATGATAATTATCCCTTAGACAGTACATATGTTCCTCCATTTATTGGTTTTAGTTGAAAATACAAACTGATCTTTATTTTTTTTTTTGTTTAATTCTAATATCAAATATGATATTTTATTTTGTTGGAAATTGTTCAGTGACATATTTTTTTCAATGCTAAACTAGCCTTTGTTATAAGTGTGTTGTCTAAAGAATACTAATAGTACACATAATAATGTGTATGTTTTAGGTAATTAAATATGTCTCATAGATGAGCCATGTAATACGTATTTACAATAGTCTTTGCCATTTTAGCAATTGAAATCTCTATTGACTAATTAGTGTTTGTTTATAAGTATACATTTATTATGATTTTTTTTTATATAAAACTTTGTATATCTATAGGTTAATAAAACAAGTCATGATGGTATATTACCAATCTTTTCAATTGTTATCTATAGGTTAATACCATGTTTTTAAATGCACAAATTCAATCTCTTAAGTTGTGATTGACATTTATTTTGACCATATACTATCTTGTAGAATATGGTATACATACATAAATATACATATATACATAAGATAGATTAAATGAGCATTAAAACCAACTGCATATTACATTAAACCGCATATATGGTTAACAACTACATTACTGATATTTTATTTATACATTTGGAGTTATTCAAATAAAAGTTAAACATAAACAAATTAAAATGTATACAGTTATATAAATATATTTATATACATATATACATATCAACTGACATTCCCACATATATAAATACATATTTATCAACTGACATTTTTTTGGTATACGTTAATTTAACTGAAAATACATATATTCATATAAATGTATTACTCATATTATTAAACAATTATATTTTATATAATTTAATTTGAAACATATACAATATGAAAATTGTATAGGTATAAATATATGTATATATGCATTTTAAGTAAATAAAAATACATATGCATATAATATGTTAAACATCAGGATAGTTAGAACCTACAAATTATTACATTAGGCTGCATATTGATACAGTTATAATGTAAGGTGAAATATATATGCAAACTTACAGTCAGTATATAACATGAAAATAAAGTATATAACAAAGTATATAGCGTTAAAACTTACAATTTTAATGTAATATGCAAACAAAGTATATAACAAAATGTGCCATGTTATTGATCATTATTCGAACTATAATCAGTCATAAGTCATAACAAAATCCTGTATGTGTTTCTCCCTATACACTCTTTTATGGTTGGATAACTTCTGCTTCACAATGCCGTCAATCAATATACTACTAACATGTTTCTGCTCGTACACCCAATCCTTTAACGGGCAAGTATGCTCCTGACAAAATCGGCGAATCTTAAAGAAGTCAGTTTTTTTATTAGTAGATGTCATTAGCAACCAACCACATCCCTTCTATTTACACACTAAATTATATCTGCGATGTAAAAGTTATCTATTAGTAATTTATACAAAACAAATTCTATATTTTAAAAAACTTCAAAACTGATTTGCTAATGTATACAATTCTGTATGAATAGAAATATATAATAACAACTGTATGTATCTAGTTAGACAATAAAATTAATAAACTTATCTATATTATATATACATAAATACATTTTTATCATAAAACAAAACCATGTACAGAATAAAAACACAAATGCTTTAATACGATAAATACACTTACCCGACTGCATTTGATTGTATCATATTGAATTCTTTTACTGCTAAATTCAACTTTCTATTCAACTTTCAATGTTTTTAAATTCAACTCAATACAAAGGTGCTTACCAATTAATTGAATCAAACCATCGTATCTTTCTGTTTCTTCAATAGCAATCGAGTCCAACTCGTACTATCCATACTCATTATAACAGTTTTATACGCCTGAATGCTTTAGAACAATTGGTAATTGACCCATATTTTTTAAAAAAAATCTATAAACAAATACAGTATGCAAATTGTCAGTAACTATGAATTCAAAATAAACTAATAATTATAAAGTTTCAAAAATTGTAAAAATTCTTATGTTAGATCACAAATTGAAATTGCAGTATGGATCGTGTATACATTAACAAAAAATAATGAATCAAAACATATTGAAATTTATATAATTTAGTCGAAAATAACAAATACACAAATTTAAGCGCAAATACACAATTTTGATTTAAAAAAAAAATCATCTTTCAAGAATTTTTAAATAAAATTTGAATTGAGAAAATACCTGTTAAAATTTATTGTTGAATAACTCCTCTTTCTTCTCTCAAATCTTTTCAAAATAATTTTTTTTTAGCTTTAATACAACTATTTTTGCAGATAATGAGCTTTAATGCTCATTAATGGATGAGCAATTAGTGGAAATTTGAAATAATTTAAGGTAATTTACTGCTTTCAAGTTTCCTTTTTTTATCTCTTATTTCAGTTAGGTTAGGTTTCTTCTGATTTGTATAATTCTTATATATATACAAATAACTATTAACTACTTTTGCCTATAATTTGTAATTATTGAAACTTTCACTAGGAAGTTAGTTATAGGTCTTATACTTTGCCTATATGTGAATTTTTACCTATAATGTATTTCTGAATTTTACAAATAATAAAGAATCAAAATGGTCAGATTCATATAAGTCATAAAATTAGATGGACTACAAATATGGCTCTAAAAGTGGACTTCAAAAGTTTAAGCCGAAAAAGGATAGCCCAATCTCTCCAGTTTGGGTTCTGCTACTAGGACTATCTTTTACATGATCTTCTGGCATTAATAAGTAGGGAAAATCACTTAAAACTACAATCTAAGTTTCTATTATTACATAAAATCTCAACTATTAAAAGTAATTACAAAAATTCCTCTTTGACATACACTTTCTCTCTCCAAACTTCAAACACATATCTCACTTACCATTTTTTAACTCTTAATGCTCTTCAAAGAGTTCCTAAAATCAAAGAACCTAATATATCAATTTGTACTAATATTTATTTTCTAATATATCTGCATTTTCTGATCTCTAATATATATTTTTTCCTCATGAACTATAAAAATAAGGAGAAGTGTTTGTCGTTCTCAAGAACTCTTCAATTTCTCAAACATATGCAATAACTCGATTTGATTAAAAGCTGATTGAGAAATAAATCCGAAGCATTTTATTTTAGCCTTTGACACAAAGTTATTTTTCTTAGTTTGAGTACCCATAGCATTTTCATTATACATTTGATTAGTATGAGCTCAGCAAAATCTTTTACTATAACCATCTTGATTTTCCGTAAGCATTATAAGTATGTAACGAAAGTTTCTCTCATCCAATAAGTTTCAAAAATATTTGGATGAGTATTGACGGAATTTCAACGGTGAGTCAAAGAAAAAGAAAATTCCAACGCTGAGTCAAATACTTCAAAATCACGTATCGGAATAAGTTGTTATTATAGCTCATATATATGTTATGTATATGGCTAGTTTAAACAGTGAAGACATTATGTTATTTATAATTTGACACATAACACAAGTATGTATATATATGATATTTGACATTGCTGAGAGTTTTTGTGTACACCATATACATAACTATGTTATGAATATATTTGATATAGACGCTACTGGATTGGTTTATATCAAAGTCATATATATAACAGAGTTATGTATATGTATGCCATACAAACTGCCGAGTTGTTTTATTTTAAACCATATACATAACTTTGTTATGTATATGTTTGACCTAGACACTGCCGAACTCTTTTATTCCAAACACATATACATAACAAATATGTCATACAAACTGTTGAGTTGTTTTATTTTAACTTATATACATAACTATATGTTATGTATATGCAATTGTGCATCTATATTGACATAACATATACATATCATAGTTATGTATAGGACTCTGTTAGACCTGTTGAGCTGTGTTATTTCAATCTATATACATAGCGCACTTATGTATATGGAAAAATGTTAGCCATTGCTCATTTCTATCTATCAGTATTGAAATTTTTTGTTTCAGTTTTGTTGTAACTAATATTGATGCAATGTATATTATTACAGGCAATGAAATACATCGAAATGTCTCTTCAGTATTGAAATGTTCATCTTCTTGAGAATTTTTTTTGAAGAAACAGTGCTTGAGAAAATATCAAAATTTTAATTGAAAATACAAAATCTGATATTGTTTGATGTACTACCTTGATTTGGTATTTCAAAATTTGAACTTCAAAACTGTTACAGATTTTAAAGGGATGGATTATTCACACATTAATAAGGTGCAATCTTGGATAATTATTAGACCTGATCTATTTCCTTAAATATCGTTAAGGAAGTTAGTTCTGATACATAAGATACTTATGTTATTAACGGTCAGTTATTTATATGATTAATAAAAATTCGAGAGAGAAAACTTATTGAAAAAATCGAGAGAGAGAGAAGGGGGGGGGGGGTAATTAAGGAGAAAACTAATGAAATTTATGTTATTTACCCTAATAAGTAAATAGTATGCTCAATTGGAACTCTCTGTGTTATGAATATTACTACTAGGCAACTTACACAAATTTCATAATTTAAGGAGCTACTAATATTTTTTTACTACAATTTTGCCTAATTACATAAAATCACATAAATCTCATTTTGTGATACATATTTTAAGCCTTGATACATATCATCTTTGATACATTTTAAACCAATCCATTAGTTAAATAAGGAATTAATAAAATTACATTTATTTAGGAGAGTAAATCACGAGAGAGAATCTCTAAAATAGAAAAAATAAAATTTAAAACTTTTCATTAGATCTCCTCTTTCTCTCTATACACACGTATGTTATATATATATATATATATATATATATATATATATATATATATATATATATATATATATATATATATATATATATCAAATATTGTTTCAAACATATGTATCATGAACAAAAATTATATTCTTTCAAACATATGTGTCATCGACAGATATATGGTAACATCAGGAAATATCTTCCAACTCTTTGTCAACCTTCATATGAGATGATGTATCATTCTCACTCTTGGTTGTAATATGATATGAAGAGCCTACACTTTCTTCGTTTTTCCTAATGTTCCTTAGTATAAACTATAGTAGGATTCTTTGCCTTTAGAATCTCCTCGCATGAAATTACAACTTTGGTTTGTTGCCTTATTCTAAAAGGAATCAAACTTTGAAAATCCTTCTGAATTCTAGGTAATGCAAGTGTCATCATGCCTTAATAATTTCTCGATGCTTGTTACTCTTCCTTTTATTTAGTGGACCAAACCTATAGAATATAGAAGTTACTGTAATTGATTTTCTAAGTTGATCAAATATAGAAGGCATTTTGTTGGAATTAGAAGACTCCTCTTCCACAGTAATATAGTTGTTAACTGCCCTTCTTATGGAGATGCGAACTAGCAGTGGTGGCATGTACCTTAAGCCTTCACGTGCTTGTCTAGTAGTACCTTCTGTTGGGATTTTCCATACCTTTGCAAATAGCTTGTAAGAATTTAGATTGAAGCCTTTTTTTGTACGCCTCATAGGGAGTGTCATATTCTAATATGAGTATCGAGCCACAAATTTTTCCAATAGCTTTGTGGACAATTATTGCATCTATTCTTTTGATAGGAATAGTCATCCCTCTAGTACATTATCTTGAATATCGGATGAGTGGCCTTTCTCTTTCTTTACCTTTGCTACATAGCTAATCACACGATTTATCATTTTCTTAAAGGACGCGGCTTTATTTTTATTCAAAGTGCAGAGAGGATTCTTAATACCGACATTTTTGACAGCTACCTCAACCTTCTTAACTGCGGTTATTGTGATGTCATCAATCTTTTTTTTTTCATGAAATAATTCTTCAAGTAGAATTTTGAATCGTAGGCCATGGGTTTAACAAAATGACAAAAATATTCCATGAATATAAGACGTGGCATAAATAGATTTAGTGCACTATTTTTATGCACTATCTACTTTTTGTTTAATGGCTCGACTGTAACGACGTTAGCTTTGCAAAGAAGTGGATAGTACACTTAATTTATACATTATTCATTTTTTAATATAGTGTATTATTTTTATGTTATATATATATATATATATCACTATTTTTGTGCTCTATTCATTTTGTTTATAGTACAAAAATTGTGATCCAGTAACTTTTCCGTACACATAAGTTATGCGTTCAAACAAAATGGATAGAGCACAAAATCAATGCTTCATATAAAAAAATAAACAGAGCACAAATTTAGTGTTCTATTAACATTTACCTTTGTGTCCACTTTTCTTTTGTAGACTATTTTCATAATTTTTATTAATATTGATATGACATATGAATATAATGCACAAAATAGATTGTTAGATGTAATGTTTAATTTTTTAGAAGATCTTGAAAACCTCTATTTAATGAGAAGAAAATACTTTATATTTTATCACTTCACCATCTTCAAATATCCTTAGAAGTTCAGTAAAATTTTTGTTAATTTGAGTTTTTGAAAATGAAAACCAAATGTATTAGAGTTGCACTTTTTTGGGACAGATAAATATTCACAAAGATAATACAATATATTATAATATCTCTCCCAGATTCAACGTCAAGTATCTAATTATAATTATTTACCAAAAGTTTGTTGATTCATTATTTAGAAGGATAAAAATAAAAACTAATGATTATAATTTATTTATAGTTGGACAATATTCAAATTCCTTCTCTTCACAAGGATTGATAAATTATAAAAATGAATTATCAGTGATGATGAGTCTTTGACTAAACTTTTGAGGGATCCTTATAATTATACCTGTCAAATAACGCTAAATATTATTCAAGTTTATGTTAAGAAGAAGCATAGGACACTCTCCAACACAGGTGAATGTCTATCGTGGCTTGAGAATTCAACTAGTTTTTGTGACGTTCGTTTAACTCAGTTAAACATTTTTTTTCAAAATGAATGATCCCCAATACATCATGACGGGTAACATGCCAACACAATCTTCAATACCCAATTTGAATAAAATTTTTAAAGAAAATGACTGACAATATTTATTAATTTGGGTTACTATTAATAATATTTATTTTACTAATTTGTGTCAATTTCTTATGTCATATATTTCTTATATTTTTAGGGGTTTAACTCTGTGTGAGATGAATAGTGATGAATTCTTGGACAAGATTATAATTTTGGTCAATAATCACAACTTTGATGGATGGACAATGCCGGAACATATTTAGATGTTCTTCTCTCATTGAGATTTGGTGTTTTTGACTATTACCGATGGATCTAAGATATGGTCAGTATTAATTTATGTTAATTCATTCCATGTATTTTTTTATTTATTTAAGTTTTTGACATGTATTAAAAATATTTCATCATTTTAAATATAGGAATAATGTCATGCGAGATAAGCATGTTGTCCCAAACAATACTGAAAATGGTGATCAACCAAATCATAGACAATTATCACAGAGTGATGATAGTGATCCTAATATCACTGTCATGATAATGTGGAGGGGCTGGGAGATAAACAACCATATGACTCATCATCGAGTGATGATGGTGTAAGCCCCAAATTTGCACAATGAGCCATGTCGATGATACCTTATCCTCAACAAGAAACAATACCATAGTTATTGATAAAGGACGAAAACAATGTTACTACCAATCAATAGGCCTCATTTTTATTCTAATGAAATTTCATATCTTGATCATTTTCAGGTAGGATCAAATGCGTTCATAGATATGCATAAAAATAATTTTTACCCTACAGGTGTTTGGCATGAGCCGATAAATTTTCTAAATGACAACTTTTACCGTGCTAGCAAGATGTTGTTCAAATCAAAAAAATCTTCAAAGGGCAATTAAGCTCTATCATTATAAAGAATGGAGGAAGTTCTTTGTAGCTAAGTCGGGAAAGAATGTCCTAAGAGTTTGTTACACATGTGCAGATCAACGTTGTTTACCCAAAATTTGTGCTACTAAGGATAGTATTAATAACATGTGACAAATTGGAAAATAAATTGGCGATCACAATTATAATATGGGTGACTGTTAAGGAGGTCACTTCAATTTGGATATAAACAAGATTGCAACTGTTCTTGTGTCGTTTATTAAAAAGACACTGAGGTACTATTTTATTTTTGAGCTTATTTTGTTTGTACAAATCAATATTATTTTCATAATTATTGTGCCTAATTATTCATAGGTATCCTATCCAAGAATGTCAAACGCCTGTTCTCAATAAGCACTATAAAATAATATGTCAACGAAAGACATATCTTGAATGAGAGCGTGCTTTTGAACAAGTATATGAAAATTGGGAAGGCTCTTTTTGTGAATTATCCAGGTTTATGGCTGGAATGAAATGTTTCAATCTAGGCTTCATTGATGAATGGTTATTCGAACAACATGAGGGTGTAGATGCATATGTATTCAACTATGTATTTTGGATGTTTAAGACGTATGCCAACGATTTTCATTATTTTTAATTAGTGATATCATAGATGAAACATATGTATATGATAAGCATGATATGAAGTTGTTGATTGCAGTAGGTACAAACAATAATGGCTCTATTTTTTTGTGGACTTTTGCAATACAAGCAAATGAGAGTCTTGGTACATAGACCAAGTTTTTTATTATTTGCATCAACATATCCTGTGTGGTCATCAAGTGTCATGACCCGAACCGAGGATCTGGCTGCGACGAGCTTTCCAAACTACGAAGGCCTGGGAGACCCCTTAGCATACTCTCATAAGCATAATTCATACATAGAATAAAGTGCAAAAGATAAAATAAAATTAAGGAAATCTGAGAATCAAATTATGTCAATACTATTATGACAATACAATAACCAAAACTCATCCATGAAGCCTCTACTAAATACTAACTGTCTAGGCCGGGACAAGGCCCCTGGTTGGACCATAAACTGAAAGGCTCAACATATGAGTAAATGCTTTTTGAAAGATGGATGGTTCACCAATTCTGTTAGGTCCCAAATGTTCTATTGATGTGATGGACCATGGGACTATACCACAGAACCTAAGATATAGGGGGGCTCGATACTTGGAGAGTATTGGTATGTAGAACAATCCAAAAATAACATACATGTCATGTCCAATAAGTGAGAGCATTGCGAAAAATAATTTAGCATTATATATATATATATATGGGCATAATATAAAGAGCCTCAATTCATGCTTGTAAAAAATTGACTCTACTCTTTGCTTTACTTCTGAACTAGATGGTACATCTTATAAATCTTAGTACCCATGGGCTATATGGGTCCTCATTAGCTCTCATCGGCCAAGCCTCCAACCCTAAGTTTTCCGCAAGAGGGTGGAGTGCTGATATCTGATACACCACTGGATTGTTGCCATTGTATAATCCTTATCTGAGACATCATAATCCTGTGTTGGCAAAACACAGTTTTGGGTAATGAGTTATCTGAACTCGTGCCTTCTTCGGGTAACCACCTATCTCTCTTAGATCCCATTTTTAGCCTTTTAAACATGTATCTTTTGAAATTATGATTTGAAAGTTGAAATGTCTGTAGTCTATTCTGTTCTGAATCTATCATGGCATTCATCTGATTTGATATCGTCATACCAAGACTTGCAAGTCATATAAGCCATATCATATCATGTCCTAGTCTTTTCTTTCAAAAATAGGTTATTGGACCATCAACACATATAATTAATATAAGAGAGTTCTTATTTCAAAACATGTAAAGTCATGCAAAATACTCCCTTTTCGGTATCTTAACATAAGGTGGTCATCTTTTTCATCAAACACATTCAATTTCTCCATTAGGACACAAAAGCATTTATAACTTAATAAAACACCCTCTCATTGGGTTATAATGTAATGCAAATCCATAATTGATAGTGAAACATTTAAACTCAAGCTTTTAACCATTCGTATAAACAACCACAATACGTTAAGATAATGGATTTCATAACAAGAGAGGGAATTTCATAAATCATGCTCTCATATAACTTCTCAAACTCATAACATCCATACACATTAATAAAATTCAAGTTTGGGAAAGACCCCATAGTTTAAACAAGATTTCATCATAAAATGGGGTTCCCAATACGTGATCTTTAACAATTTCAAAACTCATAATTCATACATACATATATATTCTAAAGCTTGTAAAAGTGATAAATCTTACACCCATGAGATTTAGGATAGTTTCACATACCTTGATAATGATGAAAACTTAGAGTAGTTTGACCCTTGGAGCTTAAAATCCTCAACCCTAAGTAGTTTCTCTTCTCTTGCTTAAGGAAAAAAAAGATTTAGGGATTTTAGAGAGGTGATATAATCAATGTTATGTTGTGAAACGGATAGAAATAGGTTACTATAGTGTTTAGGGGTCGTTTATAAGTGAAAGAACTTGAATACCCCTCCTACCAAGTCAATAAACCCAAAAATTGACGTATTAAAGCATCAACACATCGCGGAGGGTAATCTCCGCGATATGCTTTGCGTCGCGTTGTATCACAGACTCTTACTGTCATCTCACTAAAATACTCATAACTTTTCTCTCGGGTATCATATTAAGTCAAAATCAGATGCGTTAGAAAGAGGACACATTTATCTATAATTTGGTAGGTCTTGGGACTCAAAATTCTACATATTTCAGAAGTTATACTTGTTCAAAGTTGACCCTTGTAGAATCAAATTCTAGAATTTGGTCGATAATGAAAGCTTTTAACTCCATTTCACTCTAAGTGTTTACTAAGGACACTATTCCCATCAAAGGCACTTTTTACACTAGGATAATGATCATGACACTTGTATTCATATGGAAATAATTAGATTCAAGTTTAGGGATGTAGAAACAACGGTTCAAATTCTAGCCCAAAAATATGGGGTGTTACGTTATCTCCCCCTTGGAATCATTCATCCTCGAATGATGGATAGAAATTTTTTGAAGATTTAGAAGTATGGAACAAAGTATGCAACTTCTCATTGAGAAATCCCCCTAAAAAATACGTATCGGAATAAGACTTAAAGAGCTTTTTTACATCACCAAGTAAATTATATGAGCATGAATCATAGGACAACGAGACCAAGGTCGTTCAAGGGGTGAAAGATCCAAAGCTCCGCACCCCAAGTAGGAAAATCAAAACAATGGAAATCTTTTTTTACCTAGGTCTGCGTCACGGACCTTATCTCGGGACACAACCTTTGCGTTCCGGGGCTATCGCGGAGTCTTACTGCCTCCGTGACCACTTAAAACTGCCCCGAACCCTATTCAAAAATTCTGAAACTCTTCTGGGTTACCCATTTTACATCTCCAAATATGGTTTGAGTCAAAAAATCGATGGTTCAAGCACGAGAAGGTCACAAATAAAATAATGGAAACTTTGAGGGTATTAAATAGACCTTAAATATCACAAGATTTCTCAACTATGACTGTAGCTACAATACCACACTTCACCATTTTAATCTTACAATTTCCCAACAACACACATTGCTACAAGAGTCGGAGTCTAGCTATACCTTGCTTCCATGTTTAGCCAGACCCAAAATTAAAAGATGCTAACTTAAGCTATAGGGCTCCATACCTTACATCCATCCATGAATACTACTCTATCTTATCATTGTAGTCAAACAACATCATGCCTTAACCAAGAGTACTAGCCACATAATACAATGGGTTGTGTTTTTTATCAATCACAACGTTCAAGCCTATCTTTACTACACCCACTATATGGACCTCTCCACTAACACCGACAACTTTAATCACTCTCACATAGACTTTCACCACATATCCCCCTTCCTAAATATCTCACATAATGAAAGTTCATCTCCTTCTTCCCTCTTCACCTACAACCTTAGCTCTAGTAACCACACCAAAAATTTCACAATCAAGAACATTTATTCCTTTATCTAAAGCATCACTAGACTTCTATAACCATTATCATACTATCATAAGGAGGTTCATTGAGGGACTAGAGCACAAGCATCAAGAATGGAAGTAACACTATTTAATTATAACTTATATTTGTTGGTCTACTCAAGGTGGGGCATGAGATGCCAGATATGATGTAATAGGCACGAAGTGCTTTATATATCAAATGGCTAGATCATAAGTAGCGAGTTGTTCGGCCGTAAACATATATAACATGAGTCTTTGGGACCAGTCACAGTGAGAAACATAAGCGTATATATCAAGTGTTGTATAATATAAAGTCGGGATTCATATATTCAAGGAATATGACAAGAATTGTGAAGCTATTGTTTCTCATTTTTAGAGCTAAGATAGTCATGGGTTTGATTAAACTTTATCACTTTGGCTAATCCCAACATAAAATGAATCGGTAGTATATAAAGAGCATAGTTCCATATAACTAAGCATGATATGAGAAATGGATTTATGGATCATGAATATCATAACATAGAGGTTGAATACTTAAAAAATTGGATTTCTGATAGGCATTATCGCTTCTAGTTTGGAGGTCGAAACATGACATGAGTTACATAGAGAACTCAAAGCTTAGAATAGGCATGACTTGAACACACAAAACTTTAGTGGAATGTCCTTATTGAATTGGAGTAGGAGGAGTTTGCTTGAATAGGAATAGATTTACCATGACCCCTCCCTGGAACTTTCCCCCATGAGAAAATTTGGGAACTACCTTAATTCATCATTTTCCCCTTAGATTAAAGTCATAGTCCTAGACTTGAGGACATTTTCTCTGATTAAATCTACAAGAACAACACTTGCCACAAAAAAGGTATCATTATTCACATTAATGCTAAACTCCGCTAATAAACTACACTCTGAAGGCATTGCTTTTTGGGAATGCTACTGTTATCTTTGCTAGAATCTATAGGCATCACCCTACAACTCACACACTTATGAGTATACACATCACCGACGCCACTCCTTAATATACTAACATTAAACCTTTAATCGCATTACTCACAACTTAACAAAATTTGTAGAACTATACCAAAAGTTCCCATTGCTTATCTATATTTCCTCAATTTAGCTCTAAAGAACACCATATAACAACACCCTAGACTTCTCCATACTACAAAATTCAAGAACATGAACTAGGTGTGCATGACACTTATATACATAAAACTTTATCTAACAACATGTTACCAGGGGGTTCAACTTATTCATATAAACTAATGCTCTTATCCACCTAATGACTCGGCAAAAAATTCATCATCTTAACAGTAGTCCTCATATACACATATACATTGTAATTTTTTCACTCAAACTTCTTATAAGCTATCAACATAAGCCTCTTTCACACACTGTATCAATCCTACTTATTCAATCCCAGAAATTTTGCATCACTACCCTCAAGTAAACATCTTATCACCACGATCAACATCTAAAATTCAAGCCTATTTTCTAGCATCAATCATGTATCACCGGTGAAATATGCCACCTACTATACTAATCCATCAAATATAAAAATCATCCAAAGTCCCTTATCTCACTTAACTACAACCCACAAGTTTATCCTCTTGACAATCTTACTACCATACCTTAGAATCTACGACACATATTCTCACATGCAGTACTCATTTACAACTACTAAAGAAAAGATAATCAAGGGACGGGGGGGGGGGGGGAAGGGGGGTAAAGTCACATAATAAGGATAGTTGATCTTAATCTCATAACATAACCCATTAAAATTTATTAACATATTCTACTTTCTCACATTATATTTACTTACCCATACATACACCTCCACTACCTTCAATTTTCATATACACCAACGAGTCTTTACCCATAACTTGTTTACTAATCTACCCTTTACACTTACCGCTTATAAATGATTTCAACAACCACCATAACTATCCCTTCTAATCTCCGTTCTAATTTTGAATAAATAATAATCATAACCAATCACTTCCTTCACAGACTACCATACAATCTACAAATCTTGCTACAACATTAGTTAATCATTAAAAAATGGCACCCCAATCCTCAATCAAAGGTTATACAACTAAAACTAGCTTCTTTACGCAAAAGTCACCCTCACTCTGACTTTTAAACTTGTAACTTCATATCAGTAACTTTTGGACCATTGTACTACCAATAGGTCATGACACCTCAACATATATTACTACTCGGATGGAAATACTGTTCCAATATTTTGCTACATATTTCTGCCCTTAAGCATGACATTTACAACAAAAATTCTGAAAGGGATAGAATATACTTCTTACCTTAGGTTGAAATGCATGATTGATATAGATAGGGGTATACACTGGAATCAACACACTTTGAAGCACTAACAGACTTCTCTCAAGTCCTTATGATATTTTACAACCTTATGGATAGCTCGATCGATAAGGACAACATTATTAGGAATCTAAACCTTTGAACTTATACCACCTCAATAATGAGACATGACCAATAGAATTAGATAAAGAAAAACAATTTGGATAACTTTCATATGGACATTACTGTGCATGATCTAAAGCATAAAAGAATAGGAAACATCTTCTAAATGCCTGGTAGTCTCCTGATTATAAGTGTGTGCACAACACACCCATAAATAATACTTAACTAGACACGTCTTCCTAGGAACCCTGGGAACATAAACCATGCTCTAATACCAAACTTTTCATGACCTAAACTGAGGCCCTATTCGTGATGGACATCCCAAAGCATGAAGGCCCAAGAAACCCTTTATCAATCTATCATAAGCATAATCCATACATAGACCAAAGTGCGGAAGATACAATGAAATTAAGGAAATCTGAGAATCAAATTATGTCAATAATGTTATGACAACACTATAACCAAAAATCATCCATGAAGCCTCTACTGAATACTAACTGTCTAGGCCGGCACAAGGACCCCGGCTGGACCATAAACTAAAAGACTCAACATATAAGTAAATGACTTTAGAAAGATAGATGACTCACCAATTCTGTCAGGTCCCAAATATTCTATTGATGTGATAAACCATGGGACTATACCGTAGAACCTGAGTTATGGGGGGTTCAATACTTGGAGAGTATTAGTATGTAGAATGTAACACCCTAATTTTCTGAACCAAAATGTTACACGGTGCTTATGACACCGAAGGACCACAAGCTAACCCATGACTGATATCTGTACCTGTACACTATAATATATGATGTAATAATATAGAAAAACAAGAACAATAGGCCATAAGGTTTAACTAAATAAAATATCTGACAAGCGTAATATCCATATGGATGGTAAATACCCAAAAACAATTGAAGTCTAAATCAAATCTGAACTAAATCTGAAAGCCTCTAAATACCATCTGAGTAAGGAGTTGAAGGAACATGTCTCCAACTAACTTTGTCTAGCAAAATTGAATTAAAATAATAAATAAAATAAAATAATATCGTCCTCGAATGGATGAGGACTCACTGCAACTCTGTGACTGGAATGCTATTGCTGATCTGGAATATGTGTCTCTGAACCTATGATGTAACAGAAAAGAAAGCACCATAGTGCAAATGCGTCAGTACGTCTGAATGTACTGAGTATAATAGTAAGGTAGGTTGAATACAAAGGGTTATATGTATGAACAACGCTGACTAATATGAACGTGAGAATACATATATGCATAAGCAACTATAACTGAACTCCTGGTGATATTGAATACTGAGTCTGAATACTAATGACATGACTTTACTGATATTGAGATACTAAATAGATGAATAACTATTTTTGACAGTTCGAATTATGAAGAACTAGTCTGATTGACTGTGTTTAACACAGTCTTAAAATTGAAAATTGATAACATAAGCTATGATAACTGACATAACAGATGTAACTGTGGTGATCGACAAGACCAATGTAACTGATACTGAACAACTGTATTTAACAGTCTGAATTCTGATGGAACTATTTGAGTTTCGTTCTATATGGAGTAACTGAATTTGAGAATAGTCCTATCTAACAGGTGATCTTTAAATCTAATAATTCTGATACTGATTAACTATAGTTGAGATCAGTCCTGTCTAATGGGTAATCTTGAAGTCTATTTATAATAATAAGGATTGATTGTCTCTAATAGTACTGAATCTGTACTGCTGAACTGAGTTGACTGTATCTGACAGTCCTAAATTTGTAACTAAAACTATGGGATGTATTCATCTAACCGACATGCCCCATGCTAAGCTAACTGGGGTCTAATATCTGCCCTGACTGGAAGGGTGTCAGTACTGCTCCACCAGTAAAGACAACTGCTGTGGAGTCAGTCCTAATGTAGCGGGTGACTCCTGGGATCAGTCCTATACATATAAATATGCTAATGGGTGACCCCTGAGTATGCCAGTCCTATCTAATGGGTGACATCTCGTACCTATACTGGCTACATAGTTCAGGAACTTAGGGATTGCTTCTAAGGATCTCTGACCTTTCTAGCGGGGGAGTCCCCATCCTTAGGCTCACTCGGTGCCGAATCCTACTCCCATATGAAAGACACTGAACTGGATAATTGAGCTAAACTGAATAACTGAATTGATACTGATTAACTGAACTGATACTAGTGGTATTCTTTAGCGGAGCTTAACTAAGCTTACTGAGTTCCCTTGACTGAAAGAATGTACTGAATTCTGAGGACTGACTGAGAGTACTGAAATTATTGAGATCACTAAGAATACTGCTATTACTGAGATCATTGCGATTAATGAGTGCTGAGGTTACTGAACTATTGAGACTGCTGAGATTTCTAAGTTTTCTTGAGTCACATGACTAACTAAATTCTATAGACCATGGCTTAACTGAGAGTATCGTGATAATATGACATGGCACTAGGCACATAGCTATATTATTTCAAGTACAAGTACCCCAGGACTCGATGGAAGGAAACTGACACGCATGACTGACTTTATCATAAGAATAGAGTCCATAATTCATAATATCATAAGTAGGGGATTTCATACTACACTTGGTTCTCAACATCTTATACATGGAAGGGGATGCACACAACATGTATATACTCACGTTGCTTCAATATCATGTTCATTCCATACCACAATAATAACACACAACAATAATGTGGAGTTTATATGGAATCATAAAGAATAGAATATGGGCTTGTCATTTAAGCACTATTAAGTCATAAAAATATGGATTCTATCATTCTTGGCATTTTATCAAACACCTTACATGCACAACTTTGGGCATAGGTGTACTTATCAATTTGACAATCTTAATCCATATAAAATTCATGCGTTTCAACTAACCTACTCATATGCTTCATGAAAAACACATCAAGATACAACCTTGAATCTAAACAACAATCATCAACATGAATATAGTCATAACACAACAAGAAAATCACAATTTATAATTTAAAACATGATTCTTGAGCTCCATGGATGAAAGGGACCCATGGATGAACACTATGCATACCTTAAAGCTTGATCTTAAAAGAGATATAATGTTTTTGAAGGTTCTTGAAGAAATCCTTAGGCTTGCTCTTGATGAGATGATCTTGAGAGGAAACTCTAATCTTGTGGTTGAGATTGTATGAGAGAGTTTTTTGAGATTTTTAACTAAAGAGAATGGAAGATAATATGCTCCTTGAGGGTTATAAGTCATGGGAAGTGAAGGAAAAAGACCAAAATACCCTTACTAAAATGTTCCTCAATTGCTGAAAAATTAGCTGACGACATTCGTGACAAGACGTCATACTGGTGATAGGTCGTCATAAATTGTCATCACAGAAAGGTAAAATCTTAGTTTTCTGGTTAAGATTAACGACATTGGTGATAGGCCATCACGGGTGTGACGGCTTGTCACAAAATATCATCACTGGGGGTGAAAATTTGCCCAGGACTGGCGACATTAGTGATAGGCTGTCACGGGCATGACAACTTATCACGAATGTCATCACTTAATTTCCCAGCCTGACATGCTGGAGTAAAATGGACATAACTCCTTGCTCCGATATCAAATTTGGGTGAAATCGGTATATTTAGAAATCTAATTCAAAGATATTTCATTTGATATATAGTAAGCCACCCAGTTAGTCATATAAAATGAGTTATGTTCGATTAAAGTTGACCCAAGTTTTGACGCTCTCTAAAACTTGAACGATAGGAAAGCTTTCAACTTGTACTTTAGTTAGGGGACCTATATGATCTAAATTCATGCTCAAATAGATTTCCACACTACATAATTGATTAACACAATAAATTTACATAGGATTTGAGGCTTTTGAAACGTCTACGCATAAGAATGATGGATTTTCATTCTAGTCCAAAATATGGGGTATTACAATATCTCCCCCTTGGAAACATTTGCCCTTGAATGAGAATGACTGAGATGGAAAAAAAGATCAACTGAAGTACGTACAATACATATACTACTGAAACATGGTTTTGGGACTGACATGACTGATAAGCTGAGTACATTATACTGAACATGCATATCTGATGCATGAGTAATTAATTCATGAATGCACGACTGAGTGTTCTGATGAACTGAGTTTCTTATAATAAGAATGAATATCTTATGCCTAATTGATGTGCTGAATCCATTCATATCTGATGCATGATTATACGACTAACATGAGACATGAATGCATGACAGAAAGTACTGATAAACTGATCACACATATGTGACGCATGAATATATAACATAACGGGATCAGGAACATGCGGCTGAACATGCAATGGTAAAAGAACCAAGTTTGAACTAAAAACTAAGCATGGAACTGAATACAAAGTTTGGTACTAAAATTTGAACATGGGAACGAGTAAGATCAAAGAAGACTGTCACCTTGAATTGAAGATATCGATGAGTCTAAGATTAATCACTCAATATGCATGAGCGGAAACATAATAACACAACTGAGTTTGGAACGTGATACATGGAATGAACTGAGTCTGTAATCCATGATATGGATAGAGTATCATATTGTGGACTAAACTGAGCCATTGAGTACATGGCTTACTGCTATGTTTTGGAGCTAGAAGGTTGGTTCATAAGTAACACTTCCTCCAAGATAGATTCATCAAAGAAAATGACACATTTAAAACATGAAAGTTTGGGGGCTATAGTGTATCTTCCCTGGGACACTATGTCCCTTGAAGGATGCTGGATTGACATTGCTGAGATATTGAGGAAGTTGAGGCGATGCACATGGCATATATGAACTAGATTATAACTGAACCTCGGGAGTCTGGGACTAATGCATGATGCATGAACTAAACTAAACTTGCAACTACGAGGAGGTTCTACTTGGTATAGTTACATTCCCTGAGATCTTGGATAGCATGATAGATGCAAGGATGAGGAAACAAGCTATACAAATCTGACTGCTCGATTGCTAAACTGACTTGCTGACTTTACTAACTAACTCATGATAAAACATATGTCCAAATTAGAGAAAGAGATCTAACAATGCATACCATGAACATGAAAGACTGGTAACGTACCCGAATCTAGGTCAGGGAAATTTTTTGGATCATGACGGGTGATGATAGGCGAAATTACGCGCCTATATCAATATATTTTGCCTATATTTTAGCCTAGTTTTGAGAACAAATTATATATTTCATGCACTTTTAGTCCTTTTTCCTATAAATGAGCTAACAAACATGATTAGTAAAGTTTCAGGTATAAATGATGCAAAATACAGCATTTTATGGCTTACTTGACGCAAAAGAAAGCTCACAAACGAAGTAGAAAGGAGCTGGACGCCTAAAGGACCAAATCTGCTGCATGGAAAATCTGTCCCGGGCTAAAACAACATTTCTGAATACTTTGGGGACTGCATGGAAAATCTGTCCAGGACTAAAACAGCATTTCTGAAGACTTTGGGGACTTACAGACACAAAGCTGGATTTTGACAATGATACATTAACCTAGTACAATTGGGTTATGTATTTCATTAGTTTATTTGGATTAGGAGAATGTTACATTAACCTAGTACAAATGGGTTAAGTATTTCCTTAGTTTAGTAGGATTTGGTTATTTATTTCATTAGCATAGTAGGAGTAGGATAGGAGTATTATAAATACCCTATCATGCTAGAGATTTTAATCAAGTCCTCCCTTAGTGGAGGCAACTCCTCCCTTCATTCAAGAAATTCATTCTTAAACTATTAATTTTCTTCCATCCTTCTCATCTTCCACTACAAACACTTCTAATCTATTCTTCTATTCTTAAATTCCACAACAAGAGAATCGTTACTTGCTAAGGAATCACCAAAACCACACGCCAAACACCTACTATTCACGCCAATCACCATGCAAAACGTGATATCCTTCGTATTCATGGGTAACTAAATCTCTTAGTTGGGGTTATGGAAGCCGAATGAGTTACTATCTATTGCTATGAGCTTGTGAGTTCAAGACACGTATATTGCCTATATCATTATTCTCTTCATCTTAAATCTACCATCTTTGCGGTTCAAACACAAGAACACACCATTCTAACATTTAACTTGTTCGAGAGAAAGGTTATTTGTCTAGAAAAGAAGACGCATAGACCAACGCCAGTCTAACATTTAACTTGTTCGAGAGAAAGGTTATTTGTCTGGAAAAGAGATAATGTCAAGGTAGTAGGACACCCTTTCCTATTAAAAAGCTAGTGCCGTAACTGGACTAACCTCTTGGAGAATTTGTACCGCTAGACACACTTTAAGCTCGAGAGAGTTAAAGTGAAATAGTCCTTGTTTAGGTCGAGAGACGCTTGGATTTACCATCGACTACAATTCTCTATAAGCAATTGCATGTCAAGACTCTACACACTCATAGCCAATAGAGACGTATACCTCAGAAGGTGGACATAACCCCAACGCTTCAATTCTCATTGTTTACAACCAACGTGACAATCTTTCTCTTTTTACTTTATTATTTTCAGCTTTTGTTTCATTACTTTGGTTACTTATTACAATCCCCCCTTCTTACGAGACTTGCACCAAAAGTCTATTAATTTTGCTTACTTGTTGACCAAGCTATTCCCTGTGGGATCGATACCCAACCCAGGTTGGGTTCTATATTTGCTAACAACCGCTTTACACTCCCACGAGAGCTGTAGATTGAGCGTTATCAACGGGTCTGGAGTGCATAAAGTCTATTCTGACGCTGACCACTCTTGGTGCCTTGCTAACGTAACTCTTTAACCTTCTCTGCTAGAACTCTACACTTTCGAATCTTGTGGCCTGGCTTGCCACACCCAAAGAATACATCACTACCTGCCCTACATGCTTTTAGGTGATTCTTACCACACTCTTTGCAAAACGAATAAGTAAGACTTCTATTCTCACTACCCTGGGCCGTGGAGCCTGGTGCTCCATCATGACGGTCATTTTTGGACTGAGGTGATAGTGCACTAGCTAAGGATGGAGCTGGGGATGAAAAGTTCTGACTATGCTGAGAACGGTTACCACCCTGTGACTTATGCTGAGCAAAGCTGAAACTATCTGTCCTTCCTCTCTTACTTTGTCTCTGCCTTATTCTAATTTTTTGCTCCTCTATCTTCTGAGCATGAGTCATAAGTTTGTCTAAAGTCATATCACTATTCAATATGGCAGATCTGTACTTGTTTACGATGCTATCGTTCACCCTTGACACGAACTTACTCATCTTGGCTATACTGTCTGCAACCACATAAGGGTCATATCTGGCTAATTAAGTAAGACTAAGAGAATATTCTTTCACTGTCATACTGCCTTGCCTGAGGTTGATAAACTCTATCACCTTAGCTTAGCTAAGCTCTAGCAGAAAAAATCTATCAAGGAAAGCAGAGGCAAACTCCTCCTACTCTATAGAACCTGAATCATCTAACCTCTTTGACTTCCACTGTTTGTACCAAGTATGAGCCATATCCTACAACTGATATACAACTAACTCAGCACTTTCCACAGTAGTAACCCCCATAATATCTATCACTTTCTAAATCTGATCTAAGAATTTCTGTGGGTCCTCATCTGACTTAGACCCCGTGAAAGAAGGAGGATTCATTCGGGTAAAGTCCTGAATTCTAGTTGTAGCTGAATTGGCAACTGGATTGGATTGAACGACAACTGGTTGTTCATTCTGGGTAGCAACTGATTGAGAAACAGTGGTGAATATGGTCCTGAACTCCGTATGAGAAACATGATCGCCCTAAGGGTCTTCGGGCTGAGGGGCAGACTGATTCCCATTTCTTCTTTTAAGAGGCATGTTCTGTAGAAGAAAGGGAGAAATCGATTAGAATGAAAGTGACTTGAGATTATGCTCATTGGCATGACATGAATACTGAAAGAAGGGAAACTATTCCTAAAACATCTCATAGCCTCCTGCATATATGTGTGGTGCACAACACATGTATGTACAAAACTCTACTAGATGCGGCTTTCAAACTTCCTAGGACTCTAATGAACCTTAGGATTTGATACCAAGTTCGTAACACCCCAATTTTCTAAAACGGAATGCTACACGGTGCTTATGACCCCGAAGGACCACAAGCTAACCCATGATTGATATCTGTACCTATACACTGCAATATATGACATAATAATGCAGAAAAACATGAACAATAGGCCATAAGGTTCAACTGAATAAAATATCTGACAAACATAATATCCATATGGGTGGTAAATACCCAAAAACAACTGAAGTCTGAACCAAATATGAACTAAATCTGAAAGCCTCTAAATACTGTCTGAGTAAGGAGTTGAAGGAATATGTCTCCAACTAACTCCGTCTAGCAAAACTGAACTGAAATAATAAATGAAATAAAATAATATCGTCCTCAAATGGATGAGGACTCACTGTAACTCTGTGACTAGAATGAAACTGGTGATCTAGAACACGTGCCTCTAAACCTATGGTGTAACATAAGAGAAAGCACCATAGCTCAAATGCGTCATTACGTCTGAATATACTGAGTATATGAGTGAGGTAGGATAAATACAAAGGGTTATATGCATGAATAATAATGACGACATTAGGGGCGAAAATCTTCCCAGGGCTGACGACATTGGTGATAGGCCGTCACGGGCATAACAACTTATCTCGAATGTCGTCACTCAGTTTCCTAGCCTGACATGCTGGAGTAAAATGGGCATAACGCCTTGCTCCGACATCATATTTGGGTGAAATTGGTATCGTTGGAAAGATAATTCAAAGATATTTTATTTGATATATAGTAAGACACCCAGTTAGTCATATAAAATGAGTTATGGTCAATTAAAGTTGACCCAAGTTTTGATGCTCACTAAAACTTGAACGATAGGAAAGCTTTCAACTTGTACTTTAGTTAGGGGACCTATATGATCTAAATTCATGCTCAAATAGATTCCCACACTATATAATTGATTAACACAGTAAATTTACAAAGGATTCGAGGCTTTTGAAATGTCTATGCATAGGAATGATGGATTTTCATTCTAGTCCAAAATGTGGGGTATTACATAGAACAATCCAAAAATAACATATACTTCTTGTAAAATAAGTGAGAGCATTATGAAAAATAATTTAGCATAATATATATATATAAAAAACAAACACATAAGCATAATATAAAGAGCTTCAATTCATGCTTGTAAAACATTGACTCAGCTCTTTGCTTTACTTATAAACTAGATGGTACACCCTACAAATCTTAGTACCCATGGGCTATATGGGTCTGCCATTAGCTCTTGTCGGCCAAGCCCCTAACCCCAAGTTTTCCATAAGAAGGTGGAGTGCTAATATCTAATATGCCATAGGACCATCGCCAACGTATAATCCCTATTTGGAACATTATAATTTTGTGTCGACAAAATACGATTTTGAGTAATGAGTTATTTGAACTCGTTCCTTCTTCGGGCAACCACTTAGCACTCCTAGATCCTATTTTTAGCCTTTTAAAACATGCATCTTTTGAAATCATGATTTAAAATCTAAAATATCTGTAGTCTATTTTGTTCTATTTTTGTCATGGCATTTATCTAATTTGGTATCATCATACCAAGACTTGCAAGTCAATAAGCTATACCATATCATATCTTAGTTTTTTCTTCCAAAAATTGGTTATTGGACCACCAACACATATAATCAATATATGAGAGTTCTTGTTTCACAATATGTAAAACTCATGCAAAATACTCCCTTTTTAGTATCCTAACATAGGGTGGTTATATTTTTCATCAAACACATGCAATTTCTCTATTAGGACACAAAAACATTTATAAATTAATAAAACTCCCTTTCAGTGGGTAATAATGCAATGTAAATCCGCAATTGCTAGTGAAACATCTAGACTCCCGCTTTTAACTATTCATATAAACAACCGCAGCATGTTAAGACAATGGATTTCATAAGAAGTGAGAGAATTTTGTAAATCATTCTCTCATATAACTTCTCAAACTCATAACATCCATACACATGAACAAAATTCAAGTTTGGGGAAGACCCTCTGTAATACCCCATAATTTTTCCTAGCTTGAAATCATCTCAAGAATGTTAGAAGTTTCTCTTGAAAGATAAATCCACTTTTGTACACGTGTTTATTTTTTGATTCTTACTTTTGTCATGTGGAAAATTCAATAAGCTTTCCTTCGATATAAAATTCACCTAAATTCGATAACCAGGTAAGAAGTTATGACTATTTCAAGTTCCCATCGTAAAACAACGCCATATTGGTCAGTGACACACTACACCACAATCTAAAATGACAATTGTGCTTTTTCCAGTGTGTCAGCGCAATTTCCTTCGTGTCGTGCCAAAGTTCCTGGTTACAAAAGAAGGGGAAATGTGATGGCTCCACGTCGCACCATCCCCCAATTTTCCAATTGTCAAAATCCAGTGACACGACGCAATAACGCTGCATCACGCCAAGGGTCCAATTTGAGAAATTTGCACTAAAATTAAATGATGCATCTTGGATTAAAAGGGTCAACTTCTCACCCCTATTTAATCTCTTTAACACATGATTTAGCCACATTTTACCAAAAATATACTAGTTTCTCTCAAGAACAAGCTAGGATGTTCATAGAAGATCTAATTTCAAGAAAGTTTCATCGTCAATCTTCATGAAATCATGAACTAAGGTATGTGTTGTGTTCATTCATGGATTTCTTCCATCCATGAAGCTCAAGAACCTTGTTTTATCTATAAATCATGGTATTTATATTATGGGTTATTTGTAATCATGTTGTTGACGTTGATTGATTTCAAAGTTTGAATCTTTGTGTGTTTATCATGATGTTATGTTACCATGCAAGATAAAATCCATGAATTTAGTTGTTTATGATGTGTAATTTGATGAATTCACTTATGCCCTAAGTTGTGCATGCAAGGTGGTTGATAAAATGTTTGAAAAAGTAGAAATCATGCTTTATAGCTCAAGACATAAGCTTAATGTTACATGCTTATGATCCTCCTATGTTTAAATGGTTTCCATGCTATCATTATGAAATATGTATGTTGTTGGAATAGCCATGATATTAGAATATGAGATTATGATATGATTATCAGCATTATCGTCCATATTAGATAGTATGATAACCCTGTACTTCATGAAATCCACAACTTATTAATTATGTTTTGTTGATATGGGTCTTGTACTTGATAAAGTCATGCTTCGTCAGTTCCCTTTTATCGAGTCCTGGGGGTGCTTGTACTCGAAACAATAGCTGTGTACCTAGATCCATATTATGTTTTCACGATACTCTCAGTCAAGCTATGATCCTTAGACTTCAGTCAGTCTTATGATTTAGGAAATCTCCAGATCTTATGAACTCAGTCAGTTGTCAGATATCAGTAGTATTCCATTAGTCAACACAATTCTGTAACTCAGTCTATGTTTAGTGCAGTAAATCATGTTCAGTGTCTATTCAGATAGGAGTAGAAATTAGCACCGACTGAACCCAAAGATGGGAACTCACCTGTTATATGAGGGTATGATTCTTAGAAACAATCCTTGCATTCTAAAAATATGTAGCCAACATAGGTTGAGACATCATAGCCTGCTATATGAGGGTAGATAAGATGGATTAGCCTTCTATATGAGAGCTCCCACCATTCTCACTCGAGTTAGCTGCTATATTAGGGTCACTCACATGTTGTCCTTACTAATGGAGCGGTATTGACACCCTTCTAATCAGGACATAGATTGGACCCCAATTCAGCTATAATGTATTATTTGGGGCATATTGGTTACATGACTATCCCCCACAGTCTCAATATCAGTCTCAGTAAAAGAACTCAGATAGTTCTTTAGAATTCAAGACTATCAGATATAGTCAACTTAGATACAGTACGAAACTCAGCTAGTTCCATCAGATTCAGGACTGTCAGATACAACCACTCATGTTATCACGATTTCAGATATAATTACTATGTATGCAAGCATATATTATCACGATCATATTAGTTAGTTAGCCAATATTGTTCATGCATATGAACCTCATGTATTCACCTACCTTACATACATACTAGTACATTTAAAGTACTGACGTATTTGCGCTATGGTGTCTTATACCATAGGTTCAGAGACACGAGCTCCAGAGCATCAATAGATTCCAGTCTCAGCTGTCAAAGTTAGCAGTGAGTCCTTATCTTTTAAGAAAATGATCATCATTTTATTATCTTAGTAATTAGTTTATTAGATTGAGTTAGTTGGGGACATGTCCAATCAACTCCTTATTCAGACAGTCATTTTTAGAGGATTTTCAGACTACAATATATTCAGAGAGCTTATTTCAACTTTATTTTAGTTATTTCATACCCCATTTAGATGTTATGTTTTACTTCAGTTATATGAACCTTAGGGACTTTTAGTTTATGTTTCCGTATTATTCAGTATATTATGCAGTATACAACTACAAATATCAATCATGGGTTAGCTTGTGGTCCTTTGGGGTTATGAACACTGTGTAGCATTTTGGGTACCAGATTCGGGGCATTACAAACTTGGTATCAGAGCCTAAGGTTCAATAGTGTCCTAGGAAGTCTGAAAGCCACGTCTAGTAGAGTCTTGTGCATGGGTGTATTGCGCACCATATTTATGTACATGAGGCTATAAGATGTTTTATGAATAGTTTCCCTTCTTTTATTATTCATGTCGTGCCAGTGAGCATAATCTCAATCTAATCTCTCAGTCTAATCTATTTCTTCTTCTTATTTCAGAATATACCTCCCAAGAGAAGAACCTAGCCTGTCCAAGAAGATCCCTTGGACAAACATATTTCTCATGCAGATTTTCAAGCTGCATTCACTACTCTTGCTAGCTTAGTTGCTGCTCAGAATGAGTGACCAACTATCATTCCAGCCAATTCAGCTGCAACCAGGATTTAGGATTTCACTCAAATGAATCCTCCACCCTTTCTTGGGTCTAAAACAGATGAGGACCCTCAGGAATTCCTAGATCAGGTGCAGAATGTTATAGACATAATGGGGGTTACATCTAGTGCGAGTGCTGAGATAGCTGCATATCAATTGTAGAATATGGCTCATACTTGGTCAACTAGTAGAAGTCAGAGAGAGCAGACGATGCAGGGTCAGTTGAGTGGAAGGAGTTTGCTTCAGTGTTTCTTGATAGATTCTTTCCCTAGAGCTTAGAGAAGGTAAGGTGTTAGAATTAATCAAACCCAAATAGGTCAATATGACAGTGAAAGAGTATTATCTTCAGTTTACTCAATTAGCCAGATATGCCCCTCATGTGGTTTCAGATAGTAGGGCAAGGATGTGTATGTTTATTTCAGGGGTGAATGATAGCATGGTTAATGAGTGTAGATCTATCATGCTGAATAGTGACATGACTTTAGACAAGCTCATGAGTCATGTTCAGCAGATAAAGAAGCAGAATATTAAGATGAGGGAGAACCAAAATAAGAGAGCGAAGATAGGTAGTTTCAACTTTGCTCAGCCTAAGTCAGAAGGAGGAAATCATTCTCAGTTTCATCCTAAGTTATTAGTTCCATCTCCTTCTTTAGCTAGTTCCTAAGTTCAGAGAGGGTCACAAAGATAGAGCACCAGGCTTTAAGTCCTAGGGCAGTATTAGCATTACTCGAACCTATTCTCTTTGCCAGACTTATGGCAAGCACCATTAGGATATTTGCAGAGCTGGCAGTAGAATTTGTTTTAGATGTTGAAAGGTAGGCCACAGAGTCAGGGACTGTCCTCAGCCAGGTCCTTAGGGTTAACAAAATCACTCCTCAACTCAGTCCTATCACCCAAAGCAGCAGGATGCCACCTCAAGTGCTACTAGTGGGCAACACTCAAATCGTCACTATGCTCTTCAGTCCCGACAAGATTAGGAAAATTCTCCTGATGTGGTTACCAGTACGTTACAGATCTTTCATGTGCATATTTATGTTTTGCTAGATTCAGGAGCTTCTTTGTTTTTTGTCATTCCTTATATAGTAGTCGATTTCAGAGTCAGTCCCGAAATTCTAGCAGAGCCCTTTTTATTCTCTACACTAGTGGGTAAAACCATCATAGCCCGGTGGGTATACAGGAACTAATCGGTTATGATATTTCAAAAGTCACTTCAACAGACTTAGTCAAATTAGAGATAATTAATTTTGATGTCATTTTCAGCATGGATTGGCTTTATTCCTGGTATGCCAAAGTTGACTGCAACAATAGTATAGTCCAGTTTTAGTTTTCGAATGAACCAATCCTAGAGTGGAAGGGTAGTGCATCCCCTTTCAGAGATCAACTTGTTTCCTACCTTCGGGCATGAAAAATGATATCTAAAAGATGTGTCTATCATCTTGTTCAAGTTAAGGACACTAGTTTCAAAACTCCCAATCTTGAATCAGTCCCAATAGTGAATGAATATTCAGATGTCTTTCTTAAAGATTTTCCAGGAATTTCTCTCAAAAGGGATATAGACTTCGGTATTGATCTTCTTTTTGATAATCAGTCTACCTCTATTCTGCCATATAGAATGGCACCAACAGAACTCAAAGAACTGAAAGAACAGTTGAAGGATCTCTTAGAAAAGGGATTTATTAGACCCAGTATTTCCCCATGGGGCACTCCAGAATTATTCATGCGCAAGAAAAACGGTTCTCTTAGAATGTGTATAGACTACCATTAACTCAATAAGGTCACGGTCAAGAACAAGTATCCTCTTCCCAAAATCGATGACTTGTTTGACCAATTTCAGGGTGCCAGTTATTTCTCTAAGATAGATCTCAGATTCGGCTATCATCAGCTCAGAGTTAGGGAATGTGACATTCTGAAAACAGCTTTCAAACTTAGTATGGTCACTTCGAATTTCTAGTCATGTTATTTGGTCTTACCAATGCCCCAACCACTTTCATGGACTTGATGAACCGTGTGTTAAAGAAGTACTTAGATATGTTTGTCATAGTCTTAGATGATAGTCTGGTCTATTCCCATAGTGAGCATGACTATGCAGACCATCTCAGGATAGTACTTCAGACTCTTAGAGATAATTAGCTATTCACAAAATTTAAAAGTGCAAGTTTTGTGTAAGGTCAGTATCATTTCTTGGTCACATCATTTCCAATGATGGCATAGAGTATATCCTTAAAAGACCAATGTAGTAAGAAACTAGCCTTGCCTTATCTATCCATCAGATATTAGGAGTTTCTTGGGTTTGGATGGCTATTACAGATGGTTTGTTGAGGGATTTTCTTCTATTTCATCCCCTATGTCCAGATTGACTCAGAAAAAAGTCAAGTTTCAGTGGTCAGATCTTTGTGAGAAGAGTTTTTAGGAGTTGAAGACTCGACTCACCATAACTCCAGTTCTAGCTTTTCTAGATGGTTCAGATGGGCTCATAGTGTAATGTGATACATCCAGAGTAGGTTTGGGTTGTGTCCTCATGCATCATGGTAAGGTCATAGCACGCCTCCAGACAGCTTAAATCCCATGAGAAGAATTATCCTACTCATGATCTTGAGTTAGCCGTTGTAGTATTTTCCTTGAAGATTTGAAGGCATTATGTATACGGTGTTCATGTAGATGTGTTCACAGATCACAATATCCTTCAGCATGTCTTTCTAAAGAAGATCTCAATCTTCATCAGAGAAGGTGGTTAGAGCTCTTAAAAGATTATGACAAGAGTGTCCTCTATCATCCGGGCAAGGCCAATGTAGTGGCCGATGCTCTCAGTAGACTATCTATGGGTAGTGTTGCTCATGTGAATGACAGTAAGAAAAAGTTAGCTCAGGAAGTACATCAGCTTGCCAGACTAGGCATTTACTTAGTCGATACAGATAAGGGTGATATATGGGTTCAGAGTAGTTCAGAATCATCTCTAGTTTTTAAGGTAAAAGAAAAGAAAGATAGAGATCCCTACCTTGTCAAGTTGAAAGAGTCAGTTTAACATTAGAAAGTAGAGGTTTTCTCCCAAGCGGGAGATGGTGTTTTGCATTGTCAGGGTCGTCTTTGTGTTCTAGGTATAGATGAATTAAGGCAGTGAATTCTTACAAAAGTGCATGGTGTGTGCTACTTTATTTATCCAGGGGATACAAAGATGTACCGCGAATTATGAGAAGTCTATTGGTAGAGTGGGATGAAGAGAGATGTTGCAGAGTTTATGGCTAAGTGATCTACATATCAGTAGGTTAAGATAGAGCATCAGAAGCCTAGTGGTCCTATGTAGGAGTTCATGATTACTACTTGGAAGTGGGAAGAAGTGAACATGGACTTCGTGATGGGTTTGACTCGAACTCGTCATCAACCTGATTCAATTTAGGTCATCGTAGACAGAATTAGCAAATTAGCTCATTTCCTACCAGTTTATATCTTTTATTCAGCCGAGGATTATGCCAGACTCTACATTAGGGAGTTGTTCAGATTATACGGTGTTCCATTATCTATTATCTCAGAAAGAGGTACCCAGTGCACCTCTCATTTCTGGAAAACATTCCAAAAAGGTCTTGGTACTTATGTTCATCTCAGTACAACCTTCCATCTTCAGACAGATGGTCAATCAGAAAGGACCATTCAGACTCTAGAAGATATGCTAAGGGCATGTGCAATTGATTTTTAAGGATAGTTGGGATGACCACTTGTCTTTGATTGAGTTTTCATACAACAACAGTTATCATTCCAGTATTCGCATAGATCCATTCGAAGCGCTCTACGGTAGGAGATGTAGATCTACAATTGGTTGGTTTGAAGTTAGTGAGGCCTCAGTTATAGGTCCTGACTTAGTATTCGATGCCTTAGAAAAAGTCCAGTTTATTAGAGAAAGACACCAGGCTTCTTAGAGCCGACATAAGTCTTATGCAGATGTTCATAGAAAGGATCTTGAATTTGAGATTAGTGATCATGTCTATCTAAGGATCTCTTTCATGATGGGAGTAAAGAGGTTTGGCAAGAAGGGAAAGCTTAGTCCCTGATATGTCGGCCCCTTCAAGATTCTCAGTCACTTTGGCAAGGTAGCTTATGAGCTCAAATTGCCTTCAGATCTAGCCTTAGTTCATCCAGTCTTCCATGTCTCCTTGCTCAAGAAGTGTATAAGTGACCCAGCAGTTGTAGTCCCTATTCAGAGCATCGATGTTTAGAACAAACTCTCTTATGAAGAGATTTTAGTTAAAATCCTAGACTATCAGACTCGTAGATTGAGGAATAAAGAAGAACCTCTAGTTAAAGTTATTTGGATAAATTAGTCTGCCGAGGGAGCTACTTGGGAAACAGAAGCAGACATGCATACCAAGTATCCTCACCTCTTCTCCACCGACTTTGATCAAGCTCAAGGTAATAGTTCTCCTTAAGCTAGCCCAGTTTCATGTTTAGTGTTCGTCACAAACTTGGTATTAAATACCATTGCATATTCAGTCAGGCCTTCATGTATTAGCTTAGTTATATAATTATGCATCAGACATGCATTCTTATCGTGAGAAATTTAGTTCCTCAAAACACCCAGTCATCCATTCATGAATCAGTTACACATGCATCAGATATGCATGATTAGTATGATATATTCAGTTATCAGTCATGTCAGTCATGAGATCATGTTTTTGTTTTTCATGTTCAGTATGTACGTTAGTTATCTTCTCCCCTCACTCTCTATCTCAATCGAGGATGAACTTTCTCAAGGAGGAGATATTGTAATACCCCATACTTTTTTCTAGATTGAAATCGTCTCAAGAATGTTAGAAGCTTTTCTTGAAAGATAAATCCAATTTTGTACACATGTTATTTTTTTTGGATTTTCACTTTTTTGTCATGTGGGAAATTCAATAAGCTTTTCATCGATATAAAATTCATCTAAATCCAATAACCAGGTAAGAAGTTATGACTATTTAAAGTTCTCATCGTAAAACAGTTCCATATTGGTCAGTGGCGCGCCGTGCCACAAGCTAAAATGGCAATTGTCCTTTTTTAAGTATCTCAGCGCAATTTTCTCTGCATCGCCAAAGTATGAGGATGCAAAAGAAGGGGCAATGCGATGGCTCCGCGTCGTTCCATCCCTTAATTTCTCAATTGAAAATATCCATTGACATGACACGATAGCACCATGTCGCGCCAAGGGTCCAATTTGGAAAATTTTCACTAAAATTAAATGACGTATCCAGGGTTAAAAGGGTCAACTTACCACCCCTATTTAAGCCCTTTAACACATGATTCAACCACTTTTCGCCCAAAATATACTAGTTTCTCTCAAGTTTCTCTCAAGAACAAGCTAGGGTTTTCATAGAGGATCCAATTTCAAGAAAGTTTCACCGTCAATCTTCAAGAAATCATGAACTAAGGTATGCGTTGGGTTCATTCATGGATTCCTTCCATCCATGAAGCTCAAGAACCTTGTTTTATCTATAAATCATGGTATTTATGTTTTGGGTTAGTTGTAATCATGTTATTGAAGTTGATTGATTTCAAAGTTGAAATCTTTGTGTGTTTATCATGATATTATGTTACCATACAAGATAAAATCCATGAATTTAGTTACATATGATGTGTAATTTGATGAATTCACTTATGCCCTAAGTTGTGCATGCAAGGTGGTTGATAAAATGCTTGAGAAAGTAGAAACCATGCTTTATAGCTCAAGACATAAGCTAAATGTGACATGCTTGTCATCCTTCTATGTTTGAATGATTTCTATGCTATCATTGTGAAATGTGTATGTTGTTGGAATGGCCATGATAGTAGAATATGAGATTATGATATGATTATCAGCATTCTCATCTATGTTAGATAGTATGATAACCCTGTACTTCGTTAAATCCACAACTTATTAAATTATGTATTATTGATGCGGGTCTTGTACTTGATAAAGTCATGCTTCATCAGTTGCTTTCTATCAAGTCCTGGGGGTAGTTGTACCCAAAATATTAGCTGTGTGCTGAGAGCCATATCATGTTTTCACGATACTCTTAGTCAAGCTATGATCCTTAGAGTTCAGATAGTCTTATGACTTATGAAATCTCCATGATCTCATGAACTCAGTCAGTTGTCAGATACCATTAGTATTCCATCAGTCAACAGAATATAGTAGCTTAGTCCATGTTCAGTTCAGTATATCATGTTCAGTGTCTATTCAGATGGGAGTAGAAATTAGCACCGAGCGAACGCAGGGATGGGAACTCACCTATTATATAAGGGTGTGATTCTTTGAAGCAATCCTTGCGTTCCAGAACTATATAGCCAGCATAGGTTAAGACATCATAGCCTACTATATAAGGGTAGATGAGGTGGCTTAGACTTCTATATGAGGGTTCCCACCGTTCTCACTAGAGTTAGATGTTATATTAGGGTCACTCACATGTTGTCCTTACCAGTGGCGCAGTATTGCCTCCCTTCCAATCATGGCTTAGATTGGATCCCAATTCAGCTATAATGCATCATTTGGGGCATGTCGGTTAGATGACTACCTTCCACAGTCTCAGTATCAGTCTCAGTAAAAGAACTCAGATAGATCTTCAGAGTTTAGGACTGTCAGATACAGTTAACTTAGATAAAGTGCAGAACTCAGCTAGTTTTATCATATTCAGGAATGTCAAATATAGTCACTCATGTTATCAATTATCATAATTTAGTCATTAGTCATGTTAGTGATCAGCATACTCATGTTATCATGATTTCAGATATAGTTACTATGTATGCAAGCATGTATTGTCATGTTCATATTAGTCAGTTATCCAGTATTGTTCATGCATATGAACCCCATGCATTCAGCCTACCTCACATGTATACTAGTACATTCAAAGTACTGACGCATTTGCGCTATGGTGTCTTATACCATAGGTTCAGAGACACGAGCTCCAGAGCATCAGTAGATTCCAGTCTCAGCTGTTAGAGTTAGCAGTGAGTCCTCATCTTTTGAGGACATGATCATCATTTTAATATCTCAGTAATTAGTTTATTAGTTGGAGTTAGTTGGGGACATATCCCATTAACTCCTTATTCAGACAGTCATGTTTAAAGGCTTTTCAGACTACAGTATGTTCAGATAGCTTATTTCAGCTTTGTTTTGGGTATTTCATACCCCGTTTAGATGTTATGTTTTACTTAATTTATGTGAACCTTATGGCCTTTCAATTCATATTTCTGTATTATTCAGTATATTATGCAGTATACAAGTACAGATATTAGTCATAGGTTAGCTTGTGGCCTTTTGGGGTCTTGAGCACCGTGTAGCATTCTGGATACCAGATTTGGGGCGTTACACCCTCATAGTTTAAATAAGATTTCATCATAAAATGGGGTTCCCGATGCATAATCTTTAACAATTTCAAAACTTATAATACGTACATACATATATATTCTAAAACTTGTAAAAATGTTAAATCTTATGCCCATGAGATCTTGGATAGTCCCGCATACCTTGATAATGATCAAAACTTAGAGTAATTTGACCCTTGGAGCTTAAAATACTCAACCCTAGGTAGTTTCTCTTCTCTTGCTTGAGGAAAAAAGGATTTGGGGATTTTAGAAAGGAGATATAATTGATGTTATGTCATGAAATGGATAGAAATAGGCTAATATTGTGTTTACGGGTCGTTTAAAAGTGAAAGGACTTCAATACCCCTTTTTCCAAGTCAACAAACCCAAAAATTAATGAATTTAAAGCATTAGCATACCGCGGAGGGTATTCTCCATAATAAGCTTTGTGTTGTGCTGCATAATAAACCCTTTCTGTCTCCTCACTAAAATACTCATAACTTTTTGTTTGGGTATCAGATTAAGAAAAAAATGGATGTGTTGGATAGAGGACACATTTATATATAATTCGGTGGGTTTTGAACATAAAAATTCCACATATTCCAGAAGTTATACATGTTCACAGTTGACCCTTGTAGAATTAAATTCTAGAATTTGGTCGATAATGAAAGTTCTTAACTCCACTTCACTCTAAGTATTTATTAGGAACATTCTTCCCCTCAAAGGTAATTTTTATGAAATAATTAGATTCAAGTTTATACACATATAAACAACGGTTCAAATTCTAGCCCAAAAATATGGGATGTTTCGTCAAGGTAATATGTTGATATCATATAGGCATCATAAAGTACCTGAAAGTGTCTATATACAGTGTAATTGGCATGATCCTTTTGCCTATCGCTACTACTATTTGAGGAACTTAAATGTCAATTATTAGAGGATGTACAAAAGTGTCTGACTAAACATCCTACTATGGACTGCTACAGCTTCTCTTCTGGAGAAAAAGTCTTATTACAAATGGATTTGATCAAGGAGACACACTTGCCAACATAGGAGTGCTTAATGAGGATGAATTTGAAAAATTGGACCATGCACAAGGATGATAGTATGAGATGGGGCATGCTCACAAAAAATATCCTCAAGTCATTCAATGGCATATTAAAGTTGGCTAGGGGAGTGTCAATGACTGTAATGGTCAAAAGTCTTAAAGTATAGTTGTGGATCATTTTGTTCAGAGATCGAAGTATCCAAGATAATCAATGGATAAAAAATAAAAATGAATGCCATATCTATTAAAAAAGTCCGAGGATTATAAAAGAATGGCATCGATGCACACCATCCAAAATTATAGAGTGACGGATATCATATTTTAAGTCTAGACATTCAACTCCCACCATGGGAAGGCTACTAATAAGTAAATTCTTAATGAGATGTAAAGAACATGTACGTATGGTAAATGAAAATCAAATTACTTTTTATGTTCTCATGTCATTAGGGTGTTCGAGTTTGTTGGCAATACTACATGGGATTATATTGCATCAAAACACTCTATGGTGTGCTAATGCTTCTAGGAGATGATTTTAATTATATATCTACTATGAATCGCTTTAAATATTATTCTATCATGTAATTTCATTTTAATGAATGGTATAAGTGTTTTATTAGGATATGAAATTTTAAATTTATAACACCAAAGTACAACAAAGCATACAATGTAAGTATTACATATCTTTTTTATCAGTTTCAAGAACTACATCAACTTCGTCTTTGTCACTATAATCTAGACACCAACTTAAATCAGTTTGTTGTGTTGTCTCAACTAAAATCAATTGATATATATATATATATATATATATATATATATATATATATAGAGAGAGAGAGAGAGAGAGAGAGAGAGCAGTATGTATGTATATATATAGAGAGAGTAATATGACACTCCAACATTTAATATTTGGGGTAAATGTTTTTGAGGTATATCATTCGTTAATTGTTGGATATACTGGATAGGTAGAATGTTGATGTAGTTTTTAGTTTTCGAGTAGTTTCCAGTGCTCCTCTTCATTTGCTTCTTCATAGTTAAGATTGTCAAATGCATGAAAAAGAACTATTATTTTTTCCTTATCCAAGTATTTGATTTTATGCTTAATTCATGGATTTACATATCTAAAATGTCATGAAAATTGCATGTGAAAAGTAAAACCGCGCCATTGATTTACCACTTCATAATCACACCATTTAGAATATAGCTGAAACCATTGAAGTGTTTTAACTCAAATAATAAAATCTTCAACTTTAGAGGAGTATGCTTCTCCGACAATAAAATGTCCAGTAATTTGTAAATCATGATAAATAGAAATGATTTTTTTTCTAGTGAATAAATACAACCATACTATTTTTTTTTGATAAATTGTGCTTGCACCAAATACTTTTGCAAGGTTTATTGAAATTCTCTCATTTTTATTTTTTTCTTATAGAAAATCAACTTTTCATTGAAGATTTGTGATTCATTACTGTAAAATGTAATTTTTTTCTTTATATTTATAATGTATTATTCTAATGTAAATAATGTAAGTTGTGCTAATAAATTATTATTGTGAATCAAAGATATCAGTCAGTCCAAATAGACGTAAAAACTTTAAAGTGCATATAGTATGTGCACTATGTAGCTTGGTGAGTAGAATGTGTCATATAAAATGAAGTTGTCAAATAAAGACGTCAATCAGTAAAGACCAACATACGCACTAGAAAGTGCATATATTATGTGTTCTATGTAGCTTATACGTGCAGAACATGTCGTATAAAGTTGAATAGTCAATCAAGAAGATGTATGAACTAAAAACCCATTTGTTATGTACACTAAGTAGCTTGTAGCTATAGGAAATATCAAGACATCAGTTAGTCAAAATAAATATATAAATTAGAAAGTGTATATATTATGTGTGCTATGTAGCTTATAGGTGTAGAATGTGTCGTACAAAGTTGAATTTTCAATTAAAAACAACAGTTAGTCAAGACAGACGTACAAACTAGAAACACATATATTATGTGCGCTATGTAGCTAATCAACATACAAAACAACTAATATATAATGTACAACGAATGCATAATTAAATATCATTATAATATTTCAACGAAATAGTACATTCAATAGATCCAACAATATATGTACAAATATAGTGCATTTATAATAATATATTTACAAAGATATGTGTATTTACATAAAAGTACCACAAAATAAAAAATTAGCTTAAAAAATTAAATAGATAATATAACTACGTGCCATGAAGGAGAGCCTTGGAGTAACTAGTAAAGTTGTTGCCATGTGACCAGTAGGTCATCCGTTCAAGCCTTGGAAATATCCTCTGGTAGAAATGCAAGGTAAGGTTGTGCACAATACACCCTTTTGGTGAGGCCCTTCCCCAGACCCTACGTATAGCGGGATGTTACGAATCAAGGCTAACCCCTAGTCGTGACAACGGTGCTTATAATCATAAGTGACCACAAGCTAACCCATGTGTTGTACCTGCTGAGAGCATTGAAAATAATAATAATAATGGATATGTGCATAAAATAATTGATAAAGCCAGAAAGTCTAAATACTAAAAACACAAATGAATCACAAGTCTAAAACCTCTGATAAGACTGATAAAACTGACTATCTAACTGACTGTCTGAAAGCATCTAAACTGATTGCAGAGTTGATGGGATAGACCTCCAACTAACTGGATACAATAAAATAGTAAAATCTCTGAATAATTATAACATGTCCTCGATGGATGAGGACTCCCCACTGCGACTGTTGGATTCCTCTGAGCTGTCTAACTATTGTTGAAAAACTGTGCGTGTGAACCTATGATATAAGACATCATAGTATAAAGAAGAGTATATGGTCAGTACTTTGAATATACTGTTATGTGAGATTAGGACAGAATGATATGCATGGGGTACTATGTATATGAAATAAGAACTAACTGAATAGCATGAGATAATTGAATATAAATGCATGGAAACTATAATATCTAAGAATGTAACACTAATTGTATATCTGCTATGTTATTGAGATAAATCTGTAATCTAAAATACTAAAAGATATAAAACTGAATATCTGAAAGTCTGTACACTTAGTTAAGAAAACCTGAACTAAAAATACACTGAACACTAAACCAAAATTGTGGGAGGTTTCATCTAATCGATACGCCCCAATCTGAGCTAATTAGGGTCAAAACTGTAAACCAGTTGGAAGGGTGTCAGTTCCATGCCACGGGTACTAACCCTGGCTTGTGGATCCACTAATCTGGTGTCCCAATGGACCAGGGTGTCAAGCCTAAACTGATGGGTGACCCCTGAAAGGAAGTCAAGCCTAAATTGATGGGTAACTTCTTATATCCTACACTTACTACGTAGTTTTGGAATGTAGGGACTGGTACTAACAACTCTGCCTAACTGACGGGGAAAACACCACCCATGTATTTGCTCGGTGCTAAATCCTACTCCCAACAGACCTGACATTGGAACTAAAACTGGATTGAGTTTAACTAAACATTATTTCATGACTGATAGTGCTCCTTATGATCATAATAACTGAATAAATAGGAATAATCATTGTTTAACTGAACCATACATGAAAATCTAAAAAACATGTAAAATATATAGGTATCAGGTTATTCATAACCCACCAGCACTGAATTATAACTGAATGTAATAACAAACTTAAAACTATAGTAAAGGATCATGGTTCAAAACCCATAAACATAGACATTTCATCAAACATGTAGGGATCATGAATTTAATATGGGAATGCTTGCTAAGAATCATAAATTTAGGATTCATCATAAAATTTACTTGAATAAAACATGGGAAACTCAAATTCATAGCATGAGAAATTCAAAATCTTGCATGGGATCATACATGGGCTGAATTGCATTTAAATTACCATGAAAACATGAATTAAACCCATCTTAAGCAATACAAAATACAATAATAGTAGAAAAATTCAATCTTTAATTGAAAAGAGGGTTTTTGAGCTCCATGAGTGAAAGAAAACCCATGAATGAACATCCCACATACCTTAAACCTTTAACTTGAAATAGAAACACCAATCTTGATAATTTCTTAAAGGTTCTTGAACTTGGGGAACTTAAATTCTTGATTTCTTGGGAGAAAAGAATTGAATTTGTATTCTTGGGGAAGAGGGGAGGGTTTTCATGAGAGGGATTTGAAGAAGAAAGGAAAATAATGCCCTAAATGATGTCCCAATTCATGTTATAAATGATTGGGTTCAGGGTAAAAAGACCCAATCGCCTCTCAGGCATTTAAATTCAAAACTGGATGGAACAAGCTTACCGCGATGCAGTCTTATTACGGTAGTTCATTTACCTCTTCACGATTCATCTGCATGACAATGAGAATAACACCTTATTGTGGGCTTATCATGGTAATCCTCTGATTTTATGATCCAACCATGATCCAAACCCCGTCCAAAAAATCCAAAACTTCTTCGAGACATGCTCCTTATATCCCTGAACATGAATTAACTTAAAAACCAACATCTCAGGGTCGAAAAGACTAAGTTAAAAATCCTCCAAGTTTGGAAGCCTTAAAAATGACAAAGTTCCCAACACTTAGTGAAATTTTCAGGCCTTAAGCCCCTTATGCATGCAACTAGAATATGAACTGAGGTAAGAATAATATGGGGTATTTCACGGGAGCTTTAGTGCACTAGGCTGCCCTTTTTTATAACAATGTGCCATAACCCTATGTCATATCAGTATTGTTATCCTAATTTACCAGAGTATAGCATCATCTCCATCATCAATATGCCTCCTTCTTATAGAATTAGATACATCATCACAAAGTATATTCTTGGCCTTTTTTTTTACAATTGTTCTTATGCACTAATTTCTGTAAAATATAATAAGACATAAGTACATTGTAATACCCTCGTACTAACTTTTAAATTTTTTATATTTTAACTATTTTACCTTTTTCATGGTTGACTTTTCTCCTTTAATATCTATGAGAATAGTTGACCCAGTCCCTCAATGCGTTCAAAAGAAGTATATATGAATTTGTGGTTTTGAGTATTCTTAAGGGGGGCCAGTTTGACTTTGGTCAACATTTAGTTATCCGAGCCTCGGATGATGATTTCTAACAATTCTACTAGATCAAAAATATCAATTTTGAGTTAGTATCATGGTTTGTTTTGGTCTAAAACCTTCTTTGCATCATAGATGAGAAGCTAGTTAAATTTTATCTAAAGGGGTCCTAGGGAGATAATTCATTGAAAATGATCTTTTTTCATAAATCTAATGGTTCCATTAATTTTAGAACGTCAAAATTTGCCTAGTAGACTTATTAGTATTTATATAGGATCCTAAATGAATCTCGAGGGTCCATTCGAAGGATTTTAAAAATTAAAGTTGTTGTTTCTAGTACAGGTCCCTTTTTCTTTGAGTTCACAACCTCCCCTGTCGTGTTTATGAAGTCTTGGTTTCAATAGCTTTGAGTTAGCAGATAAAGGCTCATATTTACAAAGGGTTAAGGTGTCCTCTATTCGCGTTCATATCCCTAGGTTCGCGTTTGCGAAGGTCTGAGTTGGGGCAACTTTACAATCATGACCAAGGGCCTGTATTCATGAAGGCCTTTAGATCTGAACATTATTTTAAGCTCATTTTGGCTAGAAATCATATTTTTCTTTATTTATAGACTTCTAAAGCTTGGATTAAGGCGATATCGAAGGGTTTTCAAGATATCTTCCAAAGGTAAGTTCCTAAAACTATATTCTATCACTTTCAATTAATTTTATCTTCAAAACAACTTTAAATTCTTGATTTTAAATGTGATTTTGGATTTTTTTTCTTGTAAGGGGTAAATTAGTTTTTTCTTTAATTTGAGCTCCAATTTCTACTCATTTTGCATAAGTTTTGAGCTACAAACTCCTCTTGTTATGGAGTATATTACTTTTAAATAAAATCTTAGTTTTACCCTTGTGTTTTTGGAAATGATTTTTAAAGAGGATTTTACAGCCAGAATGAGTATAGTCGATATGGGTATCGTTGAAATTCTTTTAACTCTTAGATGTCATATTTGATTAAATTGAACGTGTTTGTGTTGATTCGGGGGAGTCGAGTTTTTGGTTGGGGCATTAGATGGCGTTTGGGCTTGTGCATTTTCTTTCAAGGCAAGTTGAGACGTGCCTTGACTTTTTTCAAAATGTTTATGTGTTGTATGCTTGTTTACTTGTAATTTATGAATCTCTTAGAATTGGGGGTCCCACTTAGGTAAAATAACGAGCATTTCCATGGTATCATAGCCTTTTGATGGATGGTAGTTAGATTATTGTCTTTCCTTAGTTAGAAATCACTACTTGTAAATATCATTAGTGTAAATTATAGATAGATAAGTTAGTTATCTTGAATAATTGATATTGAATGCCTATTTTAGAGCTTGAATTTTATTTACTGGATTTTATTATGATGATAAGGGACTAGTGACCATTAGAGAATAATTATGTTATTATTTTTTAGTGATAGAATGACCAAGATTTAGAGAGTATTGCGAGTATAAATGGATTTGTAATAGCGGATAAGACTTATCGGATGAAATAAGTTAAGTTTGGGCTATTTGGTGATATATTGTCTTTAAGATTATTGTTATTTTTGTGGTTGCTCGTGTGGGGGCTTATGTGAACATTATTATTGACTCGAGAAATTATTATCATCGTGTGCCTGAGTAGGGGCTTATGTGCATATTATTACTAATTTGAAGTGTAGAATTTGGTGATGCTCGAGTTGGGGCTTTGGTATTTTCCAAATTACACCTCTGAGAAAGTACAAAGTGGTCGCTAAATCAAATATAAAACCCAACTAGGTTGGGGTCGTCCCACAAAGAACAGGCCAAAAATCTTTCAAGATCTTGCGAACGTAATTGAAAATTACATAAATAAAAAGGGAGAGTTTTCTAACTAAAAGAGTAAAAGTAATGATTGTTGGGTGATTATAGTTGTGATCAATATGAGATGAGCACTGGGATTGTGTTTCCCCAAACTTCATAACTCCACAGATTGTTCATGCTTTTCAGAATATCTCAATGTATTGCATGTAAAATCTAAATAGTTATGTATCACCTAACCGCCTCTCAAACATTGTTTGGGTGAATTTTACTCATCTCCTTTGGTCTCAGGGTGTCGCATTAGTAACCCTTGTTTTATGATTTCAAATTAAATATCCCAGTTATGGATTAAGTTAAATAGATGAAGGTTGATAGCTTCAAATTACTATTGATATTCTGTTTTTTCTGATCTGTAACTCTCTCTGAGCAAGTATAGAATACAAGCGAGTTCCTAACGTGTGCACCCATCAAGAAAGCAATCAATCCAAAGGAAATACTAATACATGTAAGAATACCAATCTAGAATGAATTCACTCTTAGACTGCTTTGTTGAATCATGAGGGTTCCCACCACCCTAGTTATGGGGTTTAGCTGCTCATAGTTATAATAACAAATGGAGATTCCATAGATCAAAAGTGATAATGCTAAACTTACAAAGAATAAGAGTAAAAATCCAAAATCTCAATTCAATTATAAACCCTAAAAATCAAGAACAATAATTCCAGATTAATAATGTATCTCAAACTTAAAATAATGTAAAAAGTTATAGAGTGCATAAAGTGATGATAAACATCCAAGAAGTATTTATAGATACCAAATAAAACATATCCTAAACAGTGTAGAAAATCAGTACATGCATCAACTCACGACTCGTGGGTTGGATCGTGAGTACTACTTATGAGTCGTGCCTTCAAGTTGTGGAACTTAGAGCATTAATCATCCTTAAGAATTTAAGTCACATCTACAACCCACTAGTCATGGGTTGTACCTACTATGAGTCATAGGTTTCCTCTAGGAATCAAACTCATCATAACATCTTTGCAACTCAACTCACTACTTCTAGGTACTACCCACGAGTCAACCTACAACTCGTGGGTTACCACTTCAATGGATCGTTGTCCCTTTTCTTAGTATTTTCTTTAAACCCCATTTTCCTACAAAATCAACACAAATGCACATCATATCTAATAAAAATACCTAAGATCCTGCATAATTTCCTTGTTTAAAGCATTGAAAGTTTCATGAAACCATGGCACATCAACACCATTAACTTAGAACATTTGCATGTCCTTAAGCAACTAACACATACTAAACAAACACGATGCTTAACTTAAAAGAAACCTAAGGCACCTACGATCTCAATTTTTTCATTTTAGTTCAAACTTTCTACCCTCTCCTATGCCCAACTTTCAAAATCACTATATGTATCCATGTAGCTCTATAGCGTGACATAAAGGAAATCATGTGATGGCATCAGATTAGCAACAATCAATCAAACATGTATGAAATTAACATTTCCCAAACAAATAAGTAGTTATCAATAGAACCCATGTACCTGTAAGACCCCATAAAATTCCTAGTTTAATTCAGTTCCATATAGCCTGTAATGTAGGGTCCCAACTTAGGACAAATTCAGCTAAGTATTGAGACTTAGAATCATTTATAACCTTCGTAATGGTACAAACTTATTTTTGATATGTACTGCCTTAAAATGTCGATTTTATATTGATTCATGACTAGGGATGTCAATAGATCTTATTAGATGAGTTTCAGAATTTTTGGGCAAGCGTAGAGGCATGTTTGGGAGTCTAAAATAGTGTCTGCATGGGATTAGAGTGCGGTTCATGCTACAGTCTACCCCTAGGGAGCATGTGCTAGAGTATGCAGCGTACTCTCCATTCCATAGATCTAGAGCATGTGACGCACGCTCCATAGCACGTTTCTAAATTTTTTAGCTTTTAGTTCCATGTCTAGAGGGGTAAATAAGTCATTTTACCACCTCATATCAGCCCTAAAAGATGAGATTAAGCCTTTCTAAAGGAAAATTTCATTTATCATTCACTCATTCTCTCAAAAAACTCAAGAACAAAACCCTAGGGCATTCAATTCCAAGTTCAAGCATTAAGAATACTCCAATGATTTTCAGAGAATTAATAATTCAGGTATGTTAGGTGTTCATCCTTGGGTTTCCTTCCACCCTTGGAGTTCAAGAACCCTTTTAAAAATCTCAACTTGATAGTTTCGTGAATTACATATATCAATTGGGTTTTTTTATGTTCATGTTGTTAGTATGAGTTTTCAATTCATGATTTTATTGTAGTTTTCATGAGTATGAGAGATCATGTATGTAATTGTTATAATCCCCATGTCAAATCCCTTGAATTGTAAATGTATGATTGTAGTCATAATGCATCAACATGTTATTCATGCCCAAGTACAAGATTATGCCTCCTAGGTGTTTGAAAAAAATACTTAATAGAGTTAGTTGTGCATTTGTTATCCCTTGGTGACCCTAGTATTTAACTCATGCTATTACTACATGTTTAAATTTCTATCATGCTAAAGTCATGCCTTGCAGCTATTTTTTGGAATGCCTATGTTAATTGAATAGTGTAATTATGACATGTTAGCATGTATTCCTATTCATGTACAAGTTCATGATTTCCAAGTCCTTGATAAAATGTCTCAATGATTGCATTGTGAACTGTTGACTATTTTCATGTTTCAAGTATTGCCATGTTCTATTAGTATAGATGCTATCGACTCCTGGAGGTATTCAATACCCAACAATCTATCGGTTTACCTAGAATTACAATAGTAACAGGATAGTCTTAGAAATGTCATAAATAGTAGAATTCAGTCAATTATAGAACTCAGTGAACTCAGTTCAGTTCAGTCAGTCAATATGATCAGTAATAGCTCAGTCAAGCCTAGTACAGTCTAATGATCAGTTAAGTGTCCTTTTAATTGTCAGTAAAATTCTGCACCGAGCAAACCTAGAGATGGGGGCATTCCTACTAGTATAGAATTTAACCCTTAGTAGCAGTCCCTGCATTACAGAACTCCGTAGCTAGTGTAGGGTAAGACGTCTTCATGCCAGGCTAGGGTTGATGCAGCCATACTTATAAATTATGGGTCTTCCTACTAGATTATGGTTTACCAGTCCTGTTAGTATCCCTTGGCAAAGTGCTAACACCCTTCCAACTGGGATTACAGGTTGGACCCCAACTCAGCTTATCTCAGGGTTGTCGGTTAGATGAATACTCCCACTATTACAGTTTTATTTCTAGACTTAGTATAGAATTCAGTTTAGTTCTACAGAATCAGGACTTTTAGAAATAGTCACCCAGTTATCAGTAATTCAGTTATTAGAAATCTCAGATATCAGTTACTCAGTTATCAGAGCTCAGTATTCAATTTTAGTATGATCCTAAATATAGTATATGTGCATAGTAATACATAATCAGTATTTACAATAGTCTCAGTTATCCATGTACTCTCATTCAATCATGTTTATATCATTTAGTCAGTCATCATATCATGTATATAAACCCATGTATATCAGTCTACCTCACTTAGCATACCAGTAAATTCAAAGTAATAATGCATACATTTTCTTTTTCGCTATGATGTTACATATTATAGGTCTGGACGCACGGGCTTTAGATTGTACTTAGCAGTTCAGATTATTAGCAGCGACTACAGTGGTGAGTTCTCATATTTTGAGGACTGAGTTATCCTTTTTAGTATTTCAGTAGACTCATTTTATTCAATTGTTAGAGTTAGTTGGGGACTTGTCCCATCAACTCCCCATTCAGATAGTTAGAGGCTTTCAGACCAGATTATTTTAGATAGTTTTTCAGTTTTCTTTTTAGTATTACATCAGTGTTTCAGTATTGGTTTTCAATGTTGTGAACCTTATGGTATTTCAGTTATACTTTCGTATTATTTGAGTATTACTATTTAGAGCTCACAGTAAGTACCAGTCATGGGTTAACTTGTGGTCCTTCGGGATTATAAGCATCATGTGACATCTATGATATAGACTCGGGGCATTATAAACTTGGTATCAGAGCCTAAGGTTCTAAAGAGTTCTAGGAAGTATGAAAGTCGTGTCAAGTAGAGTCTTGTGTATGGGTGTGTAGTGCGCCACACTTATGGACAAGAGGCTATGAGGCATTTTTAGGAAAACCTTCCCTTCTTTCAATATTCATGTCATGCGAGTATGCATGATCTCAAGTTAAAATCTCTTTTTAATCCAAGTTTTCCTTCTATTTAGAGAATATTCCTCCCAAAAAGACTAACGAAAAAGAACTGGAAATCAACCAACACCTCTGCCCATTCAGGAACATCCCTTGAATGAGCATGTCTCTCACTCCAAACTCAGGACTGCTTTCACTGCCTTAGCTTATTCAGTGGCTGCTCAGAATAATCAGCTGGCTATTATCCTATCTAGGATTATGACTCATGCTCCATAGAGTGAGGAAGAGAAGCACAGATAAAAAAGGAGAAAGAACAAGAGGGACAAAACATTAAGGCCAAAGGGTAGTCAAACTAATCCTCTCTATGGGAAGTATGGTAGGAATAATCAAAGTATGTGTAGGGCTGGAGTTGTTTGTGTTTCGGATGTGGCAAGCCAGGACACAAGATCAGAGATTATCCTCAGCCAGGTTCACAGAGTTAGCATAATCGTCCCCCAGCTCAGTTTGGTAGCCCTTCTCAACAGGGTACTGCTTCCAGTGCCACTAGTGGGCAATGCCCAAACAGACTCTATGTACCTCAATCCTGAAAGGATCAAGAAAATTCTCTTGATATGGTCACTGTTACATTAAAAGATTATCATTTACATGTTTATGCTTAGCTAGATCCAAGAGATTCCTTATCCTTTGTAACTCCTTATATAGCCGTTGACATTGGAGTTAGTCTCGCAATCCTAGTAGATCCCTTCTCAATCTCTACCCTAATGGGTAAATATATCATATTCCGACGGGTATACAGGTTTTGTCCTGTTGTGGTATCTTAGGAAGTAACTTCAGCAGACTTAGTAGAGTTAGAGATGACAGATTTTGATATCATTCTCGGCATAGATTGGCTTCATTCATGCTATGATTTAGTTGACTGTAGAAATAGAATTACCCATTTTCAGTTCCCAAATGAACCTGTCCTAGAATGTAGGGGTAGTACTTCAGAACTCAAGGGTCAGCTTGTTTCCTGTCTTAAGGTGAAAAAGATGATATATAAGGGGTTTGCTTATCCTCTCATTTAAGTTAAAGACTCTAGTTCATAGATCCCTGACCTTAAGTCCATTTCAGTAGTATGTGAATTTCCAGATATGTTTCCCAAAGACCTTCTTGGGGTTCCTCCTAAAAGGGAAATTGACTTCAGAATGGACCCTCTTCCTGACACTTAGCCCATTTTTATTCTGGTATACAGAATGGATCTTGCAGAGATTGAAGAATTAAAAGAATAGTTGAAAGACCTCCTAGATAAGGGATTCATCAGGCCCAACATCTCCCCATGGGGTGCACTAGTTCTATTCGTATGAAAGAAAGACGGTTCTCTCAAAATGTGTATTGACTACCGTTAGTTGAACAAAGTCACCGTCAATAATAAGTACCCACTTCCTAGAATCGATGACTTGTTTGACCAACTTTAGGGTTCTATTTACTTTTCTAAGATAGACCTTAATCAGGCTATCATCAGCTCTGAGTCAGAGAATGTGACATTCCGAAAATAGCTTTCAAAACTTGGTATGGTCACTTCAAATTCCTAGTCATATTATTTGGTCTTACCAATGCCCCAGCAGCCTTCATGGATTTGATGAACCGCATGTTCAAGAAGTACTTGGACATGTTCATCTTAATCTTCATTGATGTTATTTTGTCTACTCCCACAGTGAAAATGATCATGCAGACCATCTTAGAATAGTATTGCAGACCCTTGAAGCCTATCAGTTGTTCACCAAATTTAGTAAGTACAAATTTTGCCTAAGGTCATAAGCTTTCCTTGGTCATATAGTTTATGGTGATGGCGTTAGAGTAGGTCCTCAAAAGACCAAAGCATTTAGAAATTGGCCCAGACCAATCTATCTTTCAGATATCAGGAGTTTCTTAGGTTTAGCTGGCTATTAACGATAGGTTATTGAAGGATTTTCATCTATTGCATCCCTATGTCCAGATTGACTCAGAAGAAAGTCAAATTCCAGTTGTCAAATTCTACTAAAAAGATTTTTCAGGAGTTAAAAACTCAACTCACTACATCCCTAGATTTTGACTCTACCAAATGGTTCAGATGGGTTTGTTGTGTATTGTGATGCTTCCAAAGTTAGTTTAGGGTGTGTTTTGGTGCAGAGAGGTAAGGTCGTAGCCTATGCCTCTAGACAGATTAAGCCCTATGAAAAGAATTACCCCACCCATGATCTAGATCTAGAAGCAAGTTTTATATTATCAAGTGTAGTCTCTCAAGGTGAGTTTTTCAATTTATGTGTATTACTATCCCCAGGTTTTAGAGTAAGGTGGTGGCAACCCAGTTAGAGATATTAATTGATTAGTTCCCAGAACTAGAATGATAGCTTTAAGCTAAGGGGGAGATAGTAGAACAAGTAACTAAGTCAGGCTCTCAGATCCTAGTAGTGATGCTAGAATATGTATAAAAGCAGTAGGAGGGGATCATGCTTGACCCATTCCTACCTCAGTGCAAGGTTTTATAGTCATCATTGTTATCTACTCATGCCTTACATGTCAGTTCCATAATCAAAGCTCATGTCCCTACATATCATAAAGGATCATGTACGCTTCTAGTCCCCAGTATAGGGAGTTCCAATTTGCTCAGCAATAGAAACTAGATTCCATGAATTTAGAAACTCCAAACTCAGGTCATGCAACTCATGACGCGTGTGTTCATGTTTTATAGTTACTCAGTTCCAGTACTCATGTTACTAATGTGTGAGCCGATGCTAACACATTTGAAGCTTTTAACTCTGAATAATTACAACGTCTTAAGTAATTTTTATTGTTTTTCATCGTTTTTATATGTTAATACAGATACAAGTGATCGTGGAGGAAACCAAAGGAAAGAAGAAGAAAACAGTTGAAATCTGGTGGAAATAAACTGAAATATATCTGACGATCATTTTGAAGCGCCGTCATACATGGGACAGGCTGTCAAAGTCACCATCAAGATTAGACAGAACCTGAGAAGATTAGATGAATTGTGATGATGATTCAAAAGGGCCGTCAAATATTTGACATCTTATCAAAATTGCCATCAACCAGAGGGCAGAGTATGCTGATTTCCAGTGAAGTATGACACCAATTTGTAAGCGCCGTCAAGATCTTTTACACACTATTAAGATTAACATCTGAAGAGTTAGAAAATAACAATTCACTGGAATCTTTGACGACATCTCGCACACATCGTCAGGTGTCTGATGTGCCATCAAAATCATTGTTGTCTAATCCGAAGAGAAAACTAAAACTTTAATTTTGTTTCCTTATTTAGGGTTTTCTATTTAAAGACTTGTTTTAGGGTTTTTAAATATAATTATTGATCATTATCTACCAGATATTAACTCTGAGAAGAGAGGGACGTACATTGCTCTCTTTCATCAATTATTCTTCTTGTTTCTTATCAACTATTTTTGGGTTTCCACCTTGTGATTAAATTGAAGGAACTACTTGTAGTTTTTCATCAATTTGTAAGTTGATCCTTATCATCATTAATTCAACTTTTTATTTCATTCATCAAATCATGAGCGGCCAATTCTATTAGTCGGAGTTATGGTATCTATGGATTAAGGTTTGATATGATGCTAGGTGTTTAACGGATTCAAAGAGTAGTAGAACATCTTGAAATTCTGTTGTTTTAACTGAAATCTAGTGGTTACAAACATTATATTATGCCTTAGGGTTTATTTGCTTCTAACGGAGAAATAGACTAGAGGTCTTGAATTATCAACAGGGACTCGGAAGCTACCAACCTTCTATTTAATGATTGATGATGTAAGTGGATTAATCTACCTGAGATAACATCCTATTGGAATAGATAAGTTATCTAAATTTGAGAGAATTAGATAATAAATTGTCTGGTGAGGTTGAGAGATAAGTCAGAAAGTATCATAGTCAAGGATAGTCTACTATTCTACGTACTTTAAGAATCCCAATCATTACCTAGTATCTGTTGTCTCCCAAAAGCCATGGTGAACATAACTCTGGTTTCCCATTTATCTTGATTACAAAAACTGAAGCATTGAAAGTGGCATTTGACTTTCAGTGAAACTTAAAGCCCTATCTTTTGGAAATAGTAAACTATCAGTAAAGCATTTCATAAAAAAATCAAAGTTCACACCCTATTCCCTGTGGGATTCGACCCCACCCTAGTTGGATTTTATATTGATAACGATCGCTTACACCCATTCAAGAGTAAAATTTGAGCGTTCTCAAAAATGGATCTTAATTCGGTGGAACCTCCAAGCAGGGTCGGAGACCCAGGACATATAGGCTTGACTATTTTTAGGTATATCCTAACCCTTGGTGCTTTTTATTTCTTGATTTTAAGTTGAGGGTATAGGGAAACTATTGTTGTAACACGTTTTGTGGATAATTAGGAGTAGTGCAAATACTTGAGACAGTTAGCTCATTTTGTAAATTTTGAGTACCTCTCCAGTGGTTTGATATGCTGTGAACTGTGTGAAGTGCATCTAGTGTGACCACTGTGTATCGATATGTGGTACTAGCATGGCAAATAAATAACCTGTAGAAAACAAATGCATGAATTGAATGAGTAGTGATGTTCTATATACTTATGTGCCATGTGCGTGTAAGGTCTTACTCAGTTCCCATTTCTCATTGAATCTAGAACTTGCCCAGTTAGTCGTGCCATCGTCATAGGATAGACATTTAGTAAAGCATCATAGGTCATTTTTGCATGTTAACCCATTTTAGCTTAAATGACCATCCAAGTGTGAACAATATCCCTTGATCCCTTTTAGAGACTAAATAGCCTAATTCTTTGTTATACACTATTGACCTTCCCATTACATCACAATGAACCTATTTTGGCCCTGGTCCTCCTTGGATGCTATGCACCTTGACTTACGAAAATAGCCTAAGTTGAGGGTGGATACTATAGGGTTGTGTGATGCATTACGAGTATGAAGAGAGGTAAAATAAGGAAAATGAATAACAAGTTGGATGTAGTGAAAATGCAATTAGCAAAGAGAAAACTAAAAGAGTTGATCTAATTCTTGAACAGACAACACCCATCTTGAGAATACTTGACAAATAAAAGAGGGAAGAAAAGAAGGTCAAAAGTTGAAAACCCATGAATTAATGTAGTTCCGACGAGGTGTAGTCAATATGAAATACCCTTGAATGTCATACTAGCCCCTAGCTTACGTTACAAGCTTAGAAAATCCCTATAGTGATCCTAACTGACTTATCTGAAGACTTCGGTACTGACTATAAGGGCAAGCCTATGGAATTCGATACGCAATATTGGAACTTCGTTTTGGGAGTGAGTCTTACGTTCATCCCTATGTTAATACATGTAAATCTAAGTGAAAAAGGGATTTCTTTATTATGAGGGCACACCAGGTATGTTGCTATTAACTGCTTTGTTCGGAGAATGTAATTTGGGTATGTGCTAGGTTGTTATTGCTAAGATTTTTACCATATCTAGATGCTTGTGAGTTACATGGTTGTTTTCAAATATTAGAAATAGTTGATTTTATTTTGATTGGTCATAGAGATGGTGTATGTATTCTGAAATGTTTAGAGTAGTTAGCCGCCGAATTGTACTTTGTTTACTCCTAGTTATGTTTTGGTTTCTTGAGGACAAGCAATTGTTTAAGTTGAGGGTGTTGATGTATGAGCCGATGCTAACACATTTGAAGCTTTTAACTCTAAATAATTGTGAAGTCTTAAGCAACTTTTGTTGTTTTTGATTGTTTTTGCGTGTTAATGCAGATACAAGTGATCGGGGAGGAAACCAAAGAAAAGAAGAATAAAACAGTTGAAATCTGGTGGAAATAAGATGAAATGTATCTGACAATCATTTTGAAGTGCCGTCATACATGGGATAGGATATCAAAGTCATCGTCAAGATTAGACAGAACCTGAGAAGATTAGATGAACTGTGATGATGATTCGTAAGGGCCGTCAAATATTTCACATCTCATCAAAATCGCCGTCAACTAGAGGGCAGAGTATGCTGATTTCTAGTGAAGTATCATGCCAGTTTGCAAGCGTCATCAAGATCTTTGACACGCCATCAGGATTACTGTCTGAAGAGAAAAAATAACAATTCACTAGAATCTTTAACAACATCTCGCACACATCGTCAGGTGTCTGACGCGCCATCAAAAGCATCATCGTTTAATCCGAAGAGAAAGCTAAAACTTTAATTTTGTTTCCTTATTTAGAGTTTACTATTTAAAGACTTGATTTAGGGTTTTTAAATATAATTATTGTTCATTCTCTATCACACATTAACTCTGAGAAGAGAGGGACGTACATTGCTCTCTTTTATCAATTATTCTTCTTGTTTCTTATCAACTATTTTTGGGTTTCCACCTTGTGATTAAATTGAAGGAACTACTTGTAGTTTTTCATCCATTCATAAGTTGATCCTTATCATTGTGAATTCTACTTGCTATTTGGTTCATCAAATCATGAGCGGCTAATTCAATTAGCTGGAGTTATGGGATCCATGGATTAGGGTTTGATAGGATGCTAGGTGTTTAATGGATTCAAAAAGTAGTAGAAAGTCTTGAAATTCTATTATTTTAAATGAAATCTAGTGGTTGCAAACATTAGATTATGCCTTAGGTTTTATGTGCTTATAACGGAGAAATAGACTAGAGGTCTTGAATTATCACTAGGGACTCGGAAGCTACCAACCTTCTATTAATGATTGATGATGTAAGTGGATTAATCTACCTGAGATAACATCCTATTGGAAATAGATAAGTTATCTAAGTTTGAGAGAATTAGATAATAAATTGTCTGGTGAGGTCGAGAGATAAGTTAGAAAGTATCTTAGTCAAGGATAGAATACTGTTCTACGTACTTCAAGAATCCCAATCATTACCTAGTATCTGTCAACTCCCAAAAGCCATGGTGAACATAAATCTGGTTTCCCATTTATCTTGATTACAAACACTGAAGTATTGAAAGTGACATTTGACTTTCAGTGAAACTTAAAGCCCCATCTTTTGGAAACAGTAAACTATCAGTAAAGCAATTCGTAAACAAATCGAAGTTCACACCCTATTACCTATGAGATTCGACCCCAACCTAGTTAGGTTTTATATTGACAACAATCGCTTACACCTATTGTAATTTGAGTGTTATAAAAAATGGCGCCATTCGTGGGGAATATGGTGGTAGACTAAAAGTTTGTGCGTTAAAATTTGTTGATAGTTAAGTTTCCTTGATTTATGTTTATTTGTTTTTTTTTATTGTAGGTACTGTGTTGTTTATGCCAAACATAATAAGTTTCGAAGCACTACTATTACCAATCAATTCGGAACCTCAATTGATAGGAAGAGTGGATGAACACCAGGAAGCAGAAAGACTAGCTGCTATGGCTAGGGCTCAGGTGGATGTGCAAAATTTGGGTCAACAAGCACGTCACCAGAACCCTGAGATGAAGAATTGGGTGATGAGGAATTGCTGAATTCTCAAAACCCAAGGTGAGCTGAACAAGTTGCTGCACTAGTGCAGTGAAACATCAACAAAAATCATCCAGTCCGAGGAAGATATGGGCAACAACCTATGTAATATGAGACTGATAAAGATGATGAAGGAATGGACGGAGTTGGTGCAACAGGTGCTATCATTCCTCGACCGATGACTCCAAGTGCAAAATTCAGCATAACAAGTACCATGATCCAACTCCTAAATCTGAAAGTGTTGTTTGGAGGCTTGCCTAGTGATGATCCAAACATGCATTTGGTGAACTTCATCACCATTTGCAAATCCTTTGACATTCCAGTAGTGATCCAGAATCGATAAGGTTGAGATTGTTTCCTTTGTCTCTGTCTGGGGAAGCAACAATGTGGTTGAATAAGTTAGAGCCCAATTCTATAACCAACTGGAGATAGTTGAAAGATGCATTCCTATAACGATTCTTTCCACTCTCTAGAAGAGTACAATTGAGGGATGAAATTAGAAACTTCAGACAGTTTCCGACTGAAGCACTGCACAAAACCTGGTAAAGATTTAAGAAGAAACTTGCACAATGTCCGAACCATAATATGATGGATTTGCACTTAATGGAGACTTTGTATAGAGCTTTTAACTTTGCAATGAAGCCTATTGTTGACAATGCTGTAGGTGGTTCATTCATTGACATTTCTTTTCTAGATGCTTCTGACATGCTGAATAGAATGACCAAGCAGAGTCGGGCTTGGATAACTATGGATTCTGTAGTGGCTAGCCCGACTGTTGCTAGTGGTATTACTGTAGAGCAACATAGAAGGGATAACGAGTGAGATCAAGACATGGCCTACTTGAAGACGCAGATGGACTTGCTGGCCAAGTATTTCCTATCCGGCAAGACAGAAATAGTTAAGGCTGTAGAATCTTAGGGTACTGTGTCTACAGGTGCTGATGTTGAGGCAAACTATGTGAGTAATCAGGGGGTTCTCCAAGGCAATAGACAACGGAACCAAGGTCGGACTTTTTATGACAAGCCTGATTATAAAGATAGGGAGAAGGGACATTAGAGAAATAATAATGACAGAAGTGGTTTGTATATTTCTCCTAGAAGTCGGGATGCTGTGATGACTAGTTCTGGTAAGATATCCGTGGAAGACATGATAGAAAAGTTGTTGAAGGGAGTTGAAGTTACCAACTCGGGGATAACTGCTATGAAAAGTGAATTTTCTACCCTCAGTCAGTTGGTTAGCTCATACTCTGCTTCTATTAAGCAGTTGGAGAAACAGATGAGCCAACTGTCGGCTACTCTGAACCAGAGAAAAGCTGGTACTTTACCTAGTGATACAGTTTAGATCTGTGGACTGATGGCTCTTGTTTGGCGATTACCACTCAGAGTGGAAAGATGTTATCTGGCCCTTCTATGGGCAAAGCTGTGAAGAAGGAGGTAAATGTTGATGAATCAGAAGGAAGCAATCCAGTGGAGTTTGAGAAGATGCATGATTTTGTTGATATTTCAGAGAAATAAGATGAAAGGAAAGGGGAAGTGGTATTGAAAGAAATGCCAAGACCACCACCTCCCTTTCCTCAGAGATTGAAGAAGAAAGCAAACAATGAAAAATTTAGCAAGTTCATGGCAATAATGAAACAACTGACAGTGAATGTGCTATTGATAAAAGCACTTGAGCAAATGCCCAACTATGCTAAATTTATGAAGGAATTTCTAAAAAAGAAGTGGAAGGTAAGTTGTGATCTGGTGGACAATATTACCACTGTAGCGCTATTTCTTCACAGTCCTTAGTGTAGAAAAAGCCTGACCCTGGAGCATTTACCATACCGTGCACAGTTAGGTCCATGAAGTTTACCAAAGCTTTATGTGACTTAGGAGAAAGTATTAATTTGATGCCCCATGATATCTATAATAAGCTTGGATTGGGGGAACCTACCCCCACAATGATGTGTCTTGCAATGGCAGGCAGGTCGGTGAAACGACTAGTTGGTATATTGCAAGATGTGCCGGTAAAGGTGGATGACTTTATTTTGTCTGAAGACTTTGTGATATTGGATTGTGATGTTGATTTTGAGGTACCCATCATCTTGGGTATACTATTATTAGCCACGGGAAGAGTGATGGTTGATATGGAGCTCAATGAGCTAAAGTTCATCTATGGAAAAAGAGAGGCCAGATTTAAAATGCATCCTCCTATGAAGCTGTTGGAGGAGATGAATATCTTTTCGGTCGTCGATGTATTCTAGGAAGATGGTAATGAGGTAGTGATACGGCATCTTGACGAAGTCTGAGTAGTCGAGATAACCTAGTCGTGCCACGACATTTAATAAGGCGTTGTTTGGGAGGCAACCCAATATTTTAATTTTATTGCACTTATGTTTTTAATATTTATAGCTAAGAGTCGTACTAAGGAGGCGAACTAGTTTTAGTCAACTTGAGGAGGATTGACGTCAATTTTGATGGTCTATCACAAGTATGACAAGCCGTGAGAAATAGCATCAAAATACTCAAGTCAAAGCCCTATTCTGTTAAGACTGATGACAATTTTGAAGCACCGTCAGGTATCTGACGTGCTGCTAAAAATGTCGTCAAAGGAGTTGAGCCCAGCTTAAAAATTTTGGGCTAACCCGGCCCAGCCACAACTGTTCACATTCCTGCGTACCATAGGTCTTTTCCTATTAGTTTTAATTTTCTTTCCTTAGTGAGTTATTTACCTTTCTTTGTCAAAGTTATTTCCATGTAAGGCAAAATTTTTAAAACTTTCCCTGTTGAAGCTTGAGGATTAAGTCAAGAAACCTTCTCTCTCTCAGCTCAGTCCTCTTTAACTTGAAATTCTAAGTGCTCAAAGTGCATCAACTAAGTGTCGACACTCAGGTATGAGATAAACTTCAACTTCATCTTTTTTTTGTATCAATTGTGAACTATAAGAGACCTTGGTTTTGAAGGAGTGGGATGAACCCATTGATTTTCTTTAATATCCTTCAAAAACTAGGGTTTGTAGGAGAATGCGGTATAATTTGGTGGAAATCTCAGTAAAGAACACGACCTAAGTTGAAATTGAGAATAATGGTAGAAGAAAAATCAAGTAAAAAGAAGTTAGAAGTTATGATGTTTTCTGACGGCAATGTTCACGGCTTTGCACTTATGTGACGGCCATTCAAAAATGCCATCAAAAGCTGAGAAAATTTTACAGATTTTGGAAAAGGTTGACGACGCATTTGAAGCGCCATGACACCTCTGATGGCAAATCAGAAAGGCCGTCAAACCTGGGAACTAAAAATAGTATTGATGTTAAACTGAGGTGATCCTTCTTCTTTTTTTGTTTAATTATGAGTACTAATTAAGGATTTCTAAGTTGTACAGAACTGAGCATGGAAACAAAGAGGAAGAATCCAACCACACCAAAGAAAGCATCTAAAGAGAGTGTACCTCGAACACTTGTCAATGAGGAATCTGATTATGAAGACAAGGAGCCTTTGCTCAGATGGAAAAGGAAGAGGACTAGTCCAAAGAATCCACCTCTACCTAAGACTATTGAGGTGGAGAATACTGATGATATTGAGGTGACAACCTCAACTGAGCAAGCTTTAGAGAAACAAGGATTAGAACACACTGAGCAGGGGTCTAAGAGCACTGAACAAGAAGTTGAAACTGAAGATTCTGAGAGGCCTGTACCTAAAGAAACTACGTCTGAATCACCATCTTTGGAGCAGCAAGGTGATAAGGATTCTCCAGTACAGGGAACTTTAGTGAAATACAAAAACCCCAAGATTAGGAACAATGTGAGATGGCAAATACCTGGGGCTAAAACTATCTATTTGGATGGACTTCGCAAAATAAATTGACAAAGTGCGAGAAGGCCAATTCTAGAGGAGAAGAAGATTATAAATACAGGGTTAATCAGATGCCCTGAGGTGATGCATAAACTCAAGGAGTATGGTCTGGAGTGGACTACTAGGGGAAACGGTGTTTACTATCCTTCGTTGGTCTAGGAGTTCTACGCAAACTACCAGGCTACGGTGGAAAATATGTGCAAAGAAAGGGATAAAACTTTAGATAAACCTCTTCTGACCAAAGTTGCAGTACATGGAGTGAGGGTGGATGTATCAGATGCCACCATAAACAGGTTTCTTCATGGGTCAGCCTTTATCCCACGAGCCACCTCATCTACATTCTATGCCTGTTTGAAGCATCGAGAAAATTAGCGCAAGTGGCTAGCGACTCTCATAGCAGATGGGGAGCTGGAGTGGTTGAATAATCTGGCAGAAAAGATTACCAAAGCATCTCTAAATTCAGAGGCAAGATTTTGGTGAGGTTTAATACGGATTCATCTGATACCCACCGAGGGATACAACATATTAGGGGATGATCGAATAATATTGGTTGCAAGCTTGATAGATAGAACCCCCTTGGATTTCAAAGAAATTATAGCGGAAGAGATTAAGATTTAACTCATAACATCTGATGCTGTATATCCATTCCCATGTCTGAGTACTAGGTTGTGTGAAGCAGTTCATGTACCTGAGATTTCAGGTATTGATGATGAGATACATGCCATGAAGACTCACAACCCTGTCAGCAAAAATAAATTTGGCCGGGCTTGCGACTTGATCAAGATACAGTTGGTGCAGCAGATTCTCCAGTCACTGAGACTATTTCAGCACCAGATGTAGGGGTGCAAAGTCCCGAAACTGTATCACCACCACCACCAGCACATTCAGCTCGGGAAGGTTCAGTGCCTTAAAGTGAGCTGACTGCTTCAGTTCCTCCAACAACGACAAGGTCGACATTTCAGCCGATTGATATCAGAAAGGTAGCCAGGCAAGCAAATTAGTGCGAGGTGCAACTACAGGCCTTTGACAAATAATTTGTTGTTGCTGTAGACAAAAAAGTCAAAGCTGCACTTGATGCTTCACTAGAACCTTTCATGACGTTGCCTGGGCAGGTGGCAGATCTTAAGAACAGATTTGATGCTCGGGCAAAAGAGATGACAGATGCTGATCTCGCTACTTCCAGGGCTGTATTGGACAAGGTGAAGGCTGAGGTTGGGATACAGAAGCACCACAAAATTATGGTGCCAATAGGATCAGCCATGCATGATGTAAAGGAAGACATTCCTATACTTGATCTTACTGCGGATTCCCCAAAGAAAAAGAACGTAAATGGGAAAAGAAAGGCAAAATCAAAAAAGATGAGCCTGATTGTGAAGAAGAGAGAAAGGCTAAAAAGAAAGCAAAGAAGAAGGCAGAGAAGGAGAACTTGAAAAGGGCAAGACTGGAGTCTCTGGCTGACATAGAGAAATGGGAAGCAACCATCAGAGCTAGAGCTGCAGGTGCTTCATCGAGCCAGGGTCCAGCTACTGCAAAGGAAGATGCTACGGTTGGGGAAAAGATAGTTGATGATACGATGGCAAGGTCAAACACCCGGGACCCACAGGCTTGACTGTTTTCAGGTATATCCTAACCCTTGGTGCTTTTTATTTATTGATTTTAAGTTGAGGGTATAGGGAAACTATTGTTGTAACACGTTCTGTGGATAATCAAGAGTAGTGCAAATACTTGAGGCAGTTAGCTCATTTTGTTAATTTTGAGTACCTCTCCAATGGTCTGATATGCTGTGAACTGTGTGAAGTGCATCTAGTGTGACCACTGTGTATCTGTTTGTGGCTCTAGCATGGCAAATAACTAACTTGTAGAAAACAAATACATGAAATGGATCAGTAGTTATATGCTATATACCTGTGTGTCATGTGCGTGTAAGGTCTTACTCAGTTCTCATTATGCGTTGAATCTAGAACTTGCCTAGTTAGTTGTGCGATAGTCATAGGATAGACATTTAGGAAAGGATCATAGGTCGTTTTTGCATGTTAACCCATGTTAGCTTACATGGCCATCCAATTGTGAACAATATCCCTTGATCCCCTTTTGAACCTAAATAGCCTAATTCTTTCTTGTACACCTTTCACCTTCCCATTACATCACAATGAGCCTATTTTGGCCCTGGTCCTACTTAGGCAAATAGCCTAAGTTGAGGGTGGAAACTATAGGGGTGTGTGATGCATTATGAGTATGAAGAGAGGTAAAATAAGAAAAATGAATAACAAGTTGGGTGTAGTGAAAAAGTAAATAGAAAAAAGAAAACTGAAAAAGTTGATCTAATGCTTGAACAGACAACACCCATCTTGAGAATACTTGACAAATAAAAAAGGGAACAAAAGAAGGTCAAAAGTTGAAACCCCATGAGTTAATGTAGTGCCAAGGAGGTGTGGTCACTATGAAATACCCTTGAATGTCATACCCTATAGTGATCTGACTTATCTGAAGACTTCGGTACTGACTATAAGGGAAAGCCGATGACATTAGATGCGCAATGTTAGAACTTCATTCTAAGAGTGAGTATTACGTTCATCCCTATGTTAATGCATGTAAATCTAAGTGAAAAAGGGATTTCTTTATTGTGAGCGCATACCAGGTACGTTGCTATTAATTGCTTTGTTCGGGAAATGTAATTTGGGTATATGCTAGGTTGTTATTGCTGAGATTTTTTCCATATTTAGATGCTTGTGAGTTACATGGTTGTTTTCAAATATTAGACAGTTGATTTTATTTTGATTGATCATGGAGATGGTGCATCTATTCTGAACTGATAAAAGTAGGTAGCTACCGAATTGTACTTTGTTTACTCCTAGTTATGTTTTGGTTGCTTGAGGAAAAACAATTGTTTAAGTTGAAGGTCTTGATGTGTGAGCTGATGTTAACATATTTGAAGCTTTTAACTCTGAATAATTGTGAAGTATTAAGCAATTTTTGTTATTTTTGATGATTTTTGTGTGTTAATGCAGATACAAGTGATCGGGGAGGAAACCAAAGAAAAGAAGAATAAAATAGTAGAAATCTGGTGGAAATAAGCTGAAATATATCGACGATCGTTTTGAAGTGCCGTCATACATGGGATAGGCTGTCAAAGTCACCGTCAAGATTAGAAAAAACCTAGGAATATTAGATGAACTGTGATAATGATTCAGAAGGGCCGTCAAATATTTCACATCTAGTCAAATTCGCCATCAACCAGAGGGCAGAGTATGCTGATTTCCTATGAAGTGTGACGCCAGTTTGCAAGCGTCGTCAAAATCTTTGACACACCATTAGGATTACCTTCTGAAGAGTCGTAAAATAACAATTCACTGGAATCTTTGATGACATCTCGCATACGTCGTCAGTTGTCAGACGCGCCATCAAAAGCATTGTTGTCTAATTCGAAGAGAACACTGAAACTTTAATTTAGTTTCCTTATTTAGAGTTTACTATACTTGTTTTAGGGTTTTTAAATATAATTATTGGTCATTATCTATCAGACATTAACTCTGAGAAGAGAGGGACGTACATTTCTCTCTTTTATAAATTATTCTTCTTGTTTCTTATCAACTATTTTTGGTTTTCCACCTTGTGATTAAATTGAAGGAACTACTTGTTATTTTTTATCCATTTATAAGTTGATCCTTATCATCATGAATTAAACTTGTTATTTCATTCATCAAATCATGAGCGGCTAATTCCATTAGCCGGAGTTATAGGATCCATGGATTAGGATTTGATATGATGCTAGGTGTTTAACGGATTCAAAGAGTAGTAGAACATCTTGAAATTCTATTGTTTTAAATGAAATCTAGTGGTTAGAAACATTAGATTATGCCTTAGGTTTTATTTGCTTCTAACGGAGAAATAGACTAGAGGTCGTGAATTATCAGCAGGGACTCAGAAGCTACCAACCTTTTGTTTAATGATTGATGCCATAACTAGATTAATCTACCTAAGATAACATCCTATTTGAAACAGATAAGTTATCTAAGTTTGAGAGAATCCGATAATAAATTGTCTGGTGAGGTCGAGAGATAAGTCAGAAAGTATCATAGTCAAGGTTAGTCTGCCTATATGAATGTTTTCTGTAGCCTCAAGTGAGGTGCGGTGTTGAAGTAGAAAGTATGGTTGAAGGAGTAGTGGAGAAGTGTGGCTAAGATCGCTAGCTAGTAGTGGTAGTTACATGGTCTGGGGCATAGCAATTCTATCTTTAATTATTTTTCGTAGGCCTATGCTCCATATTACGAAATTCTAGCCACACTGCAACTCCTTCTTTAGATAATTGTATCTATGTAAATTGCAAATTCGGCTCAATTCACACATCATTCAATAGTTTCAGTTCTAAATATTCGTCCATGATTTAGTTCATAAGAGTCACACGTATCATCTTAGTTTTTCCTTGATATTTGAGCCAAGTCAGTATCATCTGAGGGACGAACTATCTCAAGGGGGAAATATAACACCCCCAAGCTCTTCATATGCTAAATGTATTATCTTTTCTTCATGAAACCAGATCCAGTAGGAGGTAGTGGTTACTCATAGGTTGACTCCCTCGTTCCTATCTCAGCCTTATAACCATTCTCATGTCACTGCATGTGTTCAAGAAAATAATCCAGTCCATGATATTTAGTTCATATATCATGTTTCTAATCCAGTAGGAATCCCATGTTCCCATTTGTGCATGCCCAGTAAATGATCTCAGATCCTTCAATATTCTTAGCCATTTTTGAAAGGTAGCTTACGTGCTTGAGGTTTCTTCAGACTTATCCTTAGAGCACCCATTTTTCACGTGTCTTTCCTAAAGAAATGCATTAGTGACCCAACAGTTGTATTCCCTATAGGGAGTATAGATGTTCAGAATATCCTCTCTTATGAGGAAGTCCCAGTCAAAATCTTTGATCATCAGATTTGCAGGCTGAGGAACAAAGAAGTTCCTTCGGTCAAAGTTTTTTGGTGGAATCAGTCTGTTAAAGGAGCTGCTTGGGAAGCAGAAGTAGATATGCGAGCCAAGTATCCTTACCTCTTCTCAGCAAACTCAAATTCAACTCAAGGTAACAGTCTTCCTTAGATTCACTCAATTCCATGTTCATATTACCTTTACAAACTCAGTACAAATTACCATTGCATACCATTCTCATGATAGTCATGCATTCATAAATCAGTTTTAGCCATGTAATCATGCTTCAGTTACGTATGTTCAATATGAAAGCTCAGTTTATCTGCAGTTTCAGTCATGCGTCATGTCCCCAAGTTAAGTCATGTCTCAATTGTGACTTTTAGTATTAGTATAATTTCTCAATAGTCACAGTTTAGTTAGTCTTATTCGAGGACGAATGTCCCCAAGAGGGAGATATTGAAAGACCCCGTAAAAGTCCTAGTTTAATCCAGTCCCATATAACTTGTGATGAGGGGTCCCAAACTTAGGAAAAATTCAGTTAACTATTGAGACTTTGAATCATTTCTAGCCTTCGTAATGGTACGACCTTGTTTTTGATCCGTACAACCTTAAAATGTTGAGTTTTAAGTTAATTCATGATTAGGGTTGTCAATAGGTCTTCTTGGGTGAGTTTTTGAATTTTTGGGCAAGTGTAGAGGCATGTTTGGGAGTCTAAAACAATTGCAACGCATGATTAGCAAGCGTCGTATTCTCCAGTCCACCCCTAGGCATTATGCAACAGAGAATTCAGCGCACGCTCCCTTCCATATCTCCAGAGCATGCGATGCACGCTCTATAGCACGCTCTTGAATTTTTTAGATTTCAGTTCCACATCCAGAGGGGTAAATAAGTCATTTTCCCACCTTATATCAGCCTTAAAACACGAGATTAAGCCTTCCTAAAGGCAAATTTCATTCATTATTCTCTCATTCTCTCAAAAAATAATCAATAACAGAACCCTTGGCATCCAATTCCAAGTTCAAGTATCAAGAACACTCCAATAATTTTCAGAGAATTAATAATCCAGGTATGTTAGGTGTTCATCCTTGGGTTTCCTTCCACCATTGGAGTTCAAGAACCCTTTTCAAAATCTCAAGTTAATAGTTTCATGAATTACATGTATTAATGGGGTTGTTTTCATGTTCATGTTGTTAGTATGAGTTTTCAATTCAAGATTTAATTGTAGTTTTCATGAGTATAATAGATCATGCATGTAATTTATGTAATCCCTATTTCAAACCCCTTGAATTGTGAATTGATGATTGTAGTCATGATGCATCAACATATTATTCATGCCCAAGTAAAAGATTATGCCTCCTAGGCATTTGACAAAATACTTAATTGAGTTAATTGTGCATTTGTGATCCCTTGATGACCCTAGTATAGAAATCATGCCATTACTATATGTTTAAATTTCTATCATGCTAAAGATATGCCTTACAAGTGTTTGTTAGAATGCCTATGTGAATTGAATAGTGTAATTATAATATTTTAGCATGTATTCCTATTCATGTACAAGTTCATGATTTCCAAGTGCTTGATGAAATGTCTCAATGATTGCATTGTGAACAACTGACTGTTGTCATGTTTCGAGTATTGCCATGCTCTTTAGTATAGATGCTATCGAGTCCTGGAAGTATTCAATACCCGACAATCTAGCTGTTTATCTAGAATTACAGTAATTATAGATAGTCTCAGTAATATTATGAAAAGTAAAATTCAGTCAGTTACAAAACTCAGTGAACTCAGTCCAGTTTAGTCAATCAATACGATCAGTAATAGCTCAGTCAAGCCTAGTACAGTCTCTTGATCAGTTCAGTGTCCTTTCAGTTGAGAGTAGAATTTAGTATCGAGCGAACCAAGGGATGGGGTATTCTTACTAGCATAGGGGTTGACCCTTAGTAACAGTCCCTACGTTACAGAACTACGTAGCCAGTATAGGATAAGACGTCTTTCAACCAAATTAGGGTTTACCCTACGCTGTTAGTATCCCTCGGTAAGGTGCTAACACCCTTCCAACTGGGGTTACAAGTTGGACCCCAACTCAACTTATATTGGGGTATGTCGGTTAGATGAACACTCCCACAGTTACATTTTTAGTTCCAAACTAAGTATATAACTCAGTTCAGTTTTATAGAATTAGGACAGTCAGAAATAGTCACCTAGTTATCATAATTCAATTATCAGAAATCTTTGATATCAGTCACTCAATTATCAGAACTCAGTATTTAGTTTTAGGATGATACCAGATACAGTTTATGTGCATACTCAGTATTTAAAGTAGTCTCAGTTATCCATGTACTCTCATTTAATCATGTTCATATCATTCAGTCAGTCATCATCTCATGAATATAAACCTATGTCTATCAGTCTACCTCACTTAGCAAACTAGTATATTCAAAGTATTGATGCATACCTTTTCTTTTGTGCTATGATATTTCATATCATAGGTCTGGACGCATGGGCTTTAGATTGTACTTAGCAGTTCATATTATTAGCATCGACTACAGTGGTGAGTCCTCATATTTCGAGGATTGAGTTATTCTTTTTAGTATTTCAGTAGACATATTTTATTCAGTTGTTGGAGTTAGTTGGGGACATGTCCCGTCAACTCCCCATTCAGACAGTTAGAGGCTTTCAGACCAGATTATTTCAGAAAGTTGTTTAGTTTTCTTTTCAGTATTACATTAGTATTTCAGTATTGGTTTTCACTGTTGTGAAACTTATGGAATTTTAGTTATACTTACACATTATTATAGTATTACTATTCGGGGCTCATAGCTGGTACCAGTCATAGGTTAGCTTATGGTTATTTGGGATCGTAAGCACCGTGTAACGTCTGGGGTATAGACCCGAGGTATTACAAACTTGGTATCAAAGCCTAAGATTATAAAGAGTCTTAGGAAGTATGAAAGCCACGTCAAGTAGAGTCTTGTGTATGGGTGTGTCACGTGCCACACTTATGGACAAGAGGCTATGAGGCGTTTTTAGGAGAACTTCCTGTCTTTCAGTATTTATGTCGTGCGAGTGTGTATGATCTCAAGTTAAAATCTTTGTCTAATCCAAGTTTCCCTTCCATTTACAAAATATGCCTTCCAAAAAGACTAACGGAAAAAGAACTGGAAACCAACCAACACCTCCGCCCGTTCAGGAAGATCCCCTGAATGAGCATGTCTCTCACTCCGAACACAGGACTGTTTTCACTGCCTTAGCTTATTCAATAGATGCTCAGAACAATCAGTTTAATGTTGTCCTATCTAGGCTTATGACTCATGCTCCACAGAGTGAGGATAAGAAGCATAGAGAAAAAGGGAGAAAGAATATGAGGGCCAGAACATCAAGGCCAAAAGGTGGTCGTACTAATCCTCTCTGCGGGAAGTATGGTAGGAGTCATCAGGGTGTGTGTAGGGCTGGTAGTGGTTTGTCTTTTCGATGTGGCAAGCCAGGCCATAGGATTAGAGATTGTCCAAAGTCAGGTTCACAGAGTCAGCATAATCGTTCCCCAGCTCAGTCTGGTAGCCCGTCTTAGCAGGGTGCCGCTTCCAGTGCCACCAGTGGGCAACACCCATACAAACTCTATGCACCTTAATCTCGATAGGATGAGGAAAATTCTCCTGATGTGGTCACTGGTACGTTACAAGTTTATCATTTACATGTTTATGCTTTGCTAAATCCAAGAGATTCTTTATCCTTTGTAACTCCTTATATAGTTGTTGACTTCAGAGTTAGTCTCAAAATCCTAGTAGAGTCATTCTCAGTTTCTACCCCAATAGGTAAATCTATCATTGCCCGATGGGTATATAGGTTCTATCAATTTATGGTATCTTAAGAAGTAACTTCAGCATACTTAGTAGAGTTAGAGATGATAGATTTTGACGTCATTCTCGGCCTGGATTGACTTCGCTCATGCTATGCTTCAGTTGACTATAGAAATAGAATTTTCCATTTTCAATTCCCGAATGAACCTGTCCTAGAATGGAGGGGTAGTACTTCAGCACTCAGGGGTCAACTTATTTCCTACCTTAGGAAAAAAGATGATATCTAAGGGGTATGTCTATCATCTAATTCGAGTTAAAGACTCTAGTTTAGAGACCCCTAACTTTGAGTCAGTTTCAGTTGTATATGAATTTCCAGATGTGTTTCCCAAAGACCTTCCCGGGGTTCCTCCTGAAAGGGAAATTAACTTTGGAATAAACCTTCTTCCTGACACTCAGCCCATTTTTATTCTGCGATACAGACTCGGGGCATTACAAACTCTTATAGTAAGGAAGTCCCAACTCTCACAGTAGCATAATTCATATAAATGTAGGGTAACATCAAACACTGACGCTCACAAAGAAGTTCAAACAATGTGGATGAAATACCATAGCCTTTCCCTTATTTTCTATGCCTTTGTTTTTTGGACAGTTGGACTGGGATTGCTATGAGACTTTTCTCGGCTTGTAATGTTGGCTTGGGGGAAGGTATGGTACATATGGGAAATAATGACTCACCCTCCTTGACACTACGCTTTATATTATTGGCTCCACTATTAACATGCTTCTTTTATTCTCCCTTTTTATCCTTTATTTATTTTCAGTCTGGGTGTAATTTCTCCAATCGTTACATTATTACATCTCTCTCTTTTTTCTATTTTTCTCTTACTCATTATTCTACCATACCCAAATCTACTTTCTCCCCACTTCCTTTTCTTTTCTTCAACATCTTCTCTATACCTATCTTCATACCCAACTGATGAACTTCTCAAACTAATTCTCTCTTATCATTCTCCACATAAGCAACACTGCTTATAGATAGTCAACTAAGGGCGTCTGCCACCATATTGGCCTTGATCGGATGATATAAAACACTCATGTCACAATCTTTTAACAATTCTAACCATCTCCTCTGATGAAGATTCAACTCTTTCTGAGTAAGCACATACTATTAACTTTTGTGGTATGTAAACACATCAACATGTACCCCATAAAGATAGTGCCTCCAGATTTTCAAGGCAAACACAACAACATCTAATTCAAGATCATGAGTAGGATAGTTCTTTTCATGAGGCTTAAGCTGCCAAGAGGTACAGGCTATGACTCTACCTCTATACATCAAAACACAACCCAGAAAAAATTTAGAAGCATCATAATAGACAATGAATCCATTTGCACCATCAAGTAGCACTAAAACTGGGGCTAAAGTGAGTTAAGCCTTCAACTACTGAAAACTCTTCTCACAAGAATCTGAGCACTAAAACTTAACCTTTTTTTGAGTCAATCTGGACAATGGGGATGTAATGGACGAAAACCCTTCCTTAAAACATCTATAATTGCCAGCTTAACCCAAGAAACTCCTGATGTCTAATATAGAGATAGGTCTAGGCCAGTTTCTTACTGCTTCAAACTTTTGGAGATCAACTCTAATGCCATTAGTAGAAATAATATACCGAGGAAAGCTACTGATCTTAGCCAAAATTCACATTTTTTGAATTTGCCAAACAACTGGTGATCCCAAAGAGTTTGCAACATAATTCTAAGATGGTCTGCATGGTCATCCTCACTTCGATAATAGCAAAGAATATCATCGAAAAATACAATGAAAAATATGTCTAAAAACTATTTGAACACTCTTTTCATTAAGTCCATGAAGGATATTGGGCATTTGCTAGACCGAAGAACATCACTAGAAACTCAAAATGACCATAACGAGTTCTGAAAGATTTTTTTGGAATATCATATTCACTTACTGTAATCTGATGATAGCCCGATCTAAGGTCTATCTTGGAGAAGTAACTTGAACCTTAGAGTGGATCAAATAAGTCATCAATTCTGGGAAAAGGATATCTATTTTTTATTGTGACTTTATTCAACCAACAATAGTTAATGCACATTCATAAAGAACCATCTTTATTTCATACGAATAGGACGGAAGTGCCCATGTAGAGACACTGGGCCTTATGAAACCTTTATATAAGAGGTCTTTAATCTGCTATTTTAACTCCTTAAGCTTGGTTGGAGCCATACAAAATAGAGGAATGGAAATGGGCTGAGTATATGGAAGAAGGTCAATACCCAATTCTATTTCCCTATCGGGAGGTACCCTTGGAAAATCTTTGGGAAAAACTTCAGGAAACTCATTGACAACATGGACTAACTAAACTATTAGATCCTCTGACTTAGCGTGTCTGACTCAAACTAGATAATAGATACACCTTTTTGATATCAAATTTTTGTCCCTGAGTTAGGATATAAAATGACTCTTGGGAGACACTGAATTACATTCCCACTCAAAGACTGGCTCATCAGGAAACTGAAACTTCACTACTCAAGTGTGACAATCTATAGATGCATAATGGGAATGAAGCCAATCCATACCAAGAATAATGTCTAAATCAACCATGTCTAACTCTATTAAGTCTGCTAATATGATATTATGAAGGACAGTGATAGGACACTTTTTATGGACTTGTTTGGCAACAACTGACTCACCCACTGGGGTGGAAACTAAGAAGGGCTTAGGGAGTTTTTTAGGTCCTGCCCTAAAATTTACTGCAACTAATGGGGTAACATAAGAGAGATTTGACCTGGGGTATAACAACACATAAATATCAGGATGAAAGACATGAAGTATACCAGTAATAATATTTGGTGAACATTCCTGATCCTGATGGGATGGTAAAGCATAAAATCAGTTCTGGCGCTGACCGCCACCGATGTTGGATGATTTACCCTGAAGAAGGACTAGGTAACCTAGAGGAGCTAGTGTGGTAGTAGTCTGATTCTGGGGTGAACATCTCTATTTCCCTGCTTAGCATGTAGACAGTTGGATTCTATGACCCAACTTATCACAACCACAACAACCTTTCTGTCCCAACAAACACTCACCAAGATAATTCTTACCACACTTAGAACATGAAAGATAACTGGGTTTTCCACTCTCACTATTCTAAAACCTTGACATAGAAGTTTTACCCCACTGCTCATGCCTAGCTCTAGGGGTGGGAGCATTGGCTGAGGATGGTGCTGGCATAGACGAGCGACCCTAAAACTGTAAATAATTTCCCCCTCCAAACCTTATCTGGCCTATTTAAACTGCCTAGTTCTAGCCTTCTTATTCCCCCTCTATCCCCTTTAACTTTTCTACCTTAATTTATTGAGCATGAATCAATAGCCTAGCAAGATCCATATCCTCAATAAGCATCACAGTCCTACAATCCTTGACTAACAAACTATATAATCGAGTAACGAACTTACTCATACTCGACCTAGGGTTAGCCATCGTGTTAGGGGAATACTTAGACAACTGATTAAACTTAAGACAATACTCTTTCACTGTCATCGAGCCCAGCCTCAGGTTCACAAACTCCTCTACCTTAGCTTCTCTTAATTCACACAAAAATAACCTATCTTGAAACATGTCCTAAAACACCTGCCAAATCATAGGAGTTGCATTCTTACCTCTACCATCCTTCCACATAACCACCCAATCATACGCCATATCCTTCAGCCTATAGGATACTAACTCTACACTTTTCTCCTTAATAACATGCATAATCTGGGTGATCTTTCTCACCTTATCTAAGTAAAGTTGTGGGTCCTCACCTGATTTTGACCCAAAGAACTCAGGGTATTCATTTTCATAAAGTCACGAATTCTGGCTACTGCTAAATCACCTTTTTGTTAAAGCGGGACTGCCACATGAGGGTCAGTAGGCTGGGGTGGCTGGTTATCATTTCTGAGTGTATTAGCTTAGCGAGGAAGAATATTAAACTGTCATGTAAGATCATGAGTTAAAAGCATATAGAGACACTGTAAGCACGATAGATCATGAAAGAAAAAGATGATTTCCTAAAATGTCCCATAGCCTTTTGCTCATAAATATAGCGTGCTTCACATCCATGATCAAGACTTTACGTAACGTGACTTGTATGACTCCCTAGGACTCCTTAAACTATAGGATCTAATACCAAGTTTGTACCACCCCCAAAATGGGTCTCGAAACACAACACAGTGCTCCAACTACAAGTAGTCCTGAGCTAACCCTAAAACCCAGTTACTCATTCTAAAAACCCAAGTAAGGATAATATAAACATGCAGTACGCTAAAATACTTAAATACTATTTGAACCAAACTAAGTTTAACTGAACAAAATGTCTAAAAGTTCTTAACTAGGATATCTGAATAACCAACACTACAAAACTAAAGTGTATCTAATAGTTGAACAGGCCTCTAACACTTCTAACTAAAGAGTCGCTGGGACAGACCCCTATCTGGGTCGAACTAACTGAAAACATCTAAATAAAATACTCTGCAAAACTGGAAATCTGAATAACTGGGTCCCCAAACTATGAGGACTCACCAATTGTCGGGATGTAGATGGAGATGCTCGCGGTCAATCACACTGCTAGAACTGACCACCTGAACCTACATTATTAAATAATGTAGCACATAAAAGTATATATGGATCAGTACTTTTAAAATGTACTGAGCATGTGGGGGTGAATACATAAGTAAAACAATATCTCAACATTAATATATACTTATAAAAGAATATATGCTAAATGTACATGGCTCACATTAGCTTGAATAACTGAAAGCTGGAAAATCGTAAATCATGAATAAAAAAGTATGTTGTATAAATCTCAAGAGCCATGACGCTTAGCTCTAAAAATTGTACTTGTAATCCGTTTTAAATTTATGCAAGCTAAGTGTAAAAAGGGCTCACCTTTATCATATGAAACTAAAAGCTGAAATTCTGTAACTTGTGTTTTAAGTAAGACCATACTTGAGTAAATTTGTGAACCTTTAAACTTGATTTCTAAAAATCTTTTTGTTATTCCTTTCTTTTAGGGAGGTTCTTCTAACCAGCATACACCATGTGAGCTATCATGGAGTCCAACGTCTCGTTCCCCTAAGGGGAAAACCTCATACTAGGGAGAGGTGCCATACTCTTGCCAAGGAATATAGCCTGAGCCAAGTTATCACATTCTATATCTGTCATCCATATAAATAGGAATAATTTGAGTAATCTATACCTATGTTGGCTCATAGTTCTGGGGTATGTGAATATACCCAATTCGAAAATACTACTCCCTTTAATTTGTATGCTCATTCTGTAAGAAATCTACTTTAAAACTAACATAAGGGTTTATAATGAAAATCAGTTATGCATTTGTTCACTTTAAACAATAATAATATTTGTAATCAAAACTATAAAGTGAATTCCATAACTTAGCTGAGGATCAAAAGATCAAATCTTGTTCAAAAACTGAATATAAGCTAATCATGGGATTCTTAAAAACATTATCTTCTTGAGATATCAATAATTATACTTAGGGCTTAACACCCATGCTATAAACTTATATCAAATCATCACAAAGTTTATGCTCAATAATAAAATCTTGAAATTCTTTAGTTATTCTGGTCAAGATAATGAAAATTAATTCTAAATCTATAAAATCAAGTCATACACATAAACATGCAAAAATATAGATATAATTCAACATTTAAATCACTTGTAACATCATAATCTTCAAATAATGATAATTGGGTATGAACCCTAAATTGAAAATCATGTAAATTCAACTTTAAAAACTAGTTTTGGGCATAAGGATGAAATGAGTATCTTGTTCATAACCCTACTTACCTTGCTTGATGAATTGAATTTAAAAGCTTGAACTTTTGAATCTCTAATGGTGTTCTTAACGATTCTTCTTGAAGTTCTTGAACCCAAAATTTTGGATTGTAGGCTTTGTTGGAGTAGGAGTTATAGGATTATTCTTGATTCTTAGAGCTAGGGTTTTGTTCTTGGAGAGGAAAAATATGAATAATTAAGCATCTATGCTATTTAGGGCTAAAATTCTATGTTTTAGGCAGATTTGGGTGAGCGTAAATGGCTCAAATGCCCCCATAAACCTGTCATTTAGCAACACAAAATTGGGGCACTGACGCAATCAGAGACACATCGCGTTATTTACTACAATGCGATTAGCGATGCATTGCGTTGCCTTACCCAATGAGGCCACCAACGTGGTGCGTCTATATCACATTAACCTTCTGTCTTGTCCATCTAGACATGTCCCAAACCTTCTTTAAAAATTTTAAAACTCACCTGAGAGGTACTATGGACTACTGATCACGAAACAACTTAGAAATTGAGATTCTAAGGTCGGAAAGGTTGAGAATAAAGTCGTCAAAGTTTAGAGGCCAAAAATGAGACTAAGTCTCCAACACTTAGTAAAAATTTTAGGTCTAAATTCTTTGATGTGCCTTTTCTGAGCTGAATTGAATTAGAAAGAATACAGGGTATTACAATGCATGTCGGGCGTATCATCTGTAGGTGGTGATGGTGGTGGACTGAAGGAGACTCCCAATACACACTTCTTGCACTCACTCTAGAATGGGATGATAGACTTTGTTTCGACCCTCTTTCAGTCCCGTGTAAACTCATTCAAGTTGTCACTCTACTCGGCATGCCCTCATTTCCTCTTAGTCCCAATAGCTTAGGCCTCATCCTTATCAGCAAATAAGTCAATAATCAGTAGTGATGGTGTAGGAAATGACTGTTAAATGGGAGGTTTGATTGTAGGGACAATAGGAGTGTGGCTCATAGCTAATGAATGGACCTCAGACTCAAAATTGCTATCTCCTCTCATAAGCTCATTAAATTAAGCATCCGAGCCTCATAGAGTTGTTATCTTATCTGTATCTTGGAACTATCAATTCACCATTGAAACTCTTTAGTAAATTACTCTATAGCAGCTATCATTCTCAACTCAACTTGCACCTCTGATGCTTCCAAAGTAATCCACACTCAAGGCCGGATCTGACCAAGTAACCTGGCTAACTAGGTATTGATATGTGTTTGGCATTCTACTAACTTTTGTTGTCTATCCACCAACTACATAAGAACTCCTATAACGTTGTCACCATTCATAAAACCAACGGGCGAGGGGCACTGTACAAATAAAAGTTAGAGTTGAAGCGCCAATAGCCCCATCATTACTCACAATAGCAGAAGTCTCTATAGGCTGGATGTCTATCTCAAAATTTCCACCCACTATCATCCTATCAACATGCTCATTCGACTCTTAAGGCCTCTTAAATAAGGTCACTCTAGAAAAAATAGAAGGTTGTGCCTTCTTCTGTGCTACTGGGTTGGCCTTATCATGAATCAACCCTACATCAACAATTCAAGTGACCTCAATACGGTGATCAATCTTTTTAAACATTGATACTTTTACTACATAACACTGTCTTCGAATCAAGAAAATGGAGAAAAATTAGGGATCTCATAAAAACCTCTCTCGTGAATCTCGTCTTAAATCTACCAAGAAAAATCTATGCCATATCTAATAATGATAATGCCAATCAATACTACCAAATCCCATGTGAGAACATTATCCATAGGTATGGGGAACAATATATGCCTTACTATGGACAACCAAAACTTCATTATGAAGTGCAAAGAGGGTTTTTATATATCCGCCTTACCCTCAACCCAAGGAGTGTTAACACTAAGATCAACAATTTGTTAAACCTCCCATCTTGATAACTCTCTTCTATGCTTCAATTGGTTGAGATCCCTCATTGTCCTCCTACTCCTCACTGGCCTTATCTTGTAGTCAAACTCAGTTCTAGTCATCGACCTGTCAAACTTCTAACAAATATAAATCTATGGGCAGTAAGGTTTGAAAGGCTCACCCATCTATCCGAGCCTATATCCTTTAAATATGGCATTCAAGTCCAAAATCTCTGCCAATGTTGTGAGCTCAATATGGGGCTCCTTAACTATGCCCTATCAATGCCTACCCTAATCAATAATATCAATATCTCTGTCATATATGCTTTGCATGTCCTCCATACACCACCTCTAAGTAGCTTGAGATACTGTTATGGCAGAGATATGTGTTGACTTCTATACCTCTGCAACTAGAGGTGATGCAGAGGAATCTTCTATAGCTTTTAAAGAATCTGCACCCTCATAAGACTAGGTCACATCTATTTCTTAATCACCACTACCTGACTCAGACTTTGCCCCCTTCTCGAACTAGAGTACAACTAACTCCTTCTCTCTATCACTAGAACTATACTTCTCCTCTTTCTCATCAGAATGGGGAGTGGCAGAAGAGTATGGTGGTGACCTCTGTACAACCTTTATTTTGGTTTTAGCCCGATCAATAGGAGCTGGTGGGACCTAGGTCCTAGACTGAAATGTTGGTGGTAGTGTAGGCTGAGAACCTAGCTAAATGAAAGCCCTGAATACTATATATCTCATAGTTTAGTGTCGGGTGTGGCCTGAACTGAGGGTGTACTACCAATTGAGTAATCCTCTATGGATCCACTCTGCTCAGGAAACTGACATCTCAGTCTGGACTGAACTCCCTTCTTTGGTGTTGCTTTTAGTACCATATTACCTATATGTAGAATCATCAGTAATTGAATCACATTAATTAAAAAAGAGAAAGAATAAGTCTAATTCAGGTCCAACCCACAATTTCAGGTCATGACTCGTGGGATAAACTCGTGAGTTAACAAGTCTATCCACTAGTTCAACCCACAACTTGTGGGTTTAATTCATGAGTTTTGACTTGCCCTCATAGGTATCAGATGCTGAGTTTTGAGTTTCTAAACCTCAATTTTGATTCCCACGAGTCCAATCCATGACTCGTGAGTGTAATTCACAAATCATGGGTTGGTCTGTAGGTTCAAACCTGAGGGTAAACTGCTTTCACTCAAAAATTTCATCTCCAAATTTGTATCCAATATTACCTATGTACTTTATTTTAATCAACTTAGTTCAAAACAACACAAATCAATTAAATTCCACCCTTTTAAAGTTTAATAAATTCAAGAATTTAGAGTGTCAATCAAGTCTTATTAGTCAAAGTGGTGTGTCAATTTTCCTCATACAAGATCAATTAAACACCAAAGTTTAACCATGAGAGATGTTACCTTATATATGAAGATCAAATAAAATAAAGAATAGTTGATTATTCATACTTGGGGCTTTAGTATGCACAAAAGCAGGGGGTGAAGTTGGGTTTTGAGTTGAATATGCGTAGAGGTGATTGAGTATGAGGGAGTTGAGCTTATGAATGCGTGTTTGAATTGGAGTAGAAGTTAGTTTTTCATTTAGGATTTGGATTGGGTTGTACGGTTTTAGTCGTAGGAAATAATCGATTCGTGTAGGGTAGCATATGCATATTGTTTAAGTAAAAATTTGAAATTTTGGGTTACCTGGGTCTGTTTGTGACTCACAAGTCGTGAGTATAAATCACGACTTGGAGGCTTTGGATGTGAGTAAGTTCTGGGACAAAAATTATCCTTTAGATTTCTATTACTCAAGCCATAAATCATGGGATCACGACTCATAAGTAGAAGTCGTGAGTCAAGATTTTAAAATATGTTGGGGATATCTAATTCTCTCTATTCAACCCTTAAATTGTAGGTTAGACTCACGAATCGTTGGTAGGACTTGTGAGTAAAGTTTAGTGAATAGAAAATCCCCTCTGATTCTCACTAGTCCAGTGCATGGGGTATGCTTTATACCCACGATCCCTAGACTATACTCGTAAGTAAACTTACCTGGAATTTTTTGTATTTTTAAATTTTTATATTAAGTTAGTGATTTCCTCAGGCTTTCTATCCTGCAAAACAAAATAAAGTGAAAACTAAAACCTTGGGTTGCCTCCCAAGCAACACTTGATTTAATGTCGTGGCCCGACGTGGCTATGTTGGTGTAACTCCTAGCAAATTTCATCTCAAAAATGTCTAGTATTAGCTTCTAAATTAAATTATGGTTATTCCATTAGGAATTTTCAAGATTTTCACTTTTTGTCATGTGGGAAATTCAATAAGCTTTCATCGATATATGATTCTCCCAAATCCAACCACCTAGTCTGAAGTTACGACTATTTAAGTTCCCGTCGTAAAACAATGCCATATTAGTCAGTGGCGCGCCGCGCCACAAGAGGAAATGGCATTTGGAAAATTCCAGTATGGGTCCTCGATTATGGTGCATCGCGCCAGGGCCCAAATTCAGAATTGTCCTTATCTAGTATCTTAGTGCAATTTTCTTCACGCCGTGCCAAAGTTCCAGGTCATAAAAGAAAGGGAAACGCGATTGATCCACATGGCACCATCCCTCAGTTTCTCAATTGTCAAATTCTAGTGACACAACACAATAGCACCACGTCGTGCCAGGGGTTCAGTTCGGGAAAATTTTACTGAAATTAAATGACGGATCCAGGGTTAAAAGGGTCAACTTCCCACCTCTGTTTAAGACCTTTAACACGCGATTTAGCCATTCTTCACCCAAAATACACTCTCTTCTCTCAAAAACCTCTGAATAACAAGCTAGGGTTTTCATAGAAGATCCAATTCCAAGAAAGTTTCTCCGTCGATCTTCACAAAATCATGAACTAAGGTATGCATAGTGTTCATTCATGGACTTCTTTCGTCCATGAAGCCCAATAATCTCTTTTCTAAGTCTAAGTTTATGGATTTCTTTATGAATTTCATGTTGGGTTAGTTTTGTTTATGTTGAGAATGATCAACTGAATTCAAATCCATTTTGGGTGATCAATTTTATGTGGAATTGATTTGTATAGATGTATATTCATATGGACCTATGAATGTTCCTAGGATGATGAAATTAGAGATGAATCATGATGATTAATTGTTGTATAATGTTGTCTACATGTGCTATGCCTACCATGTGTTTGATTAAATGGCTAGATGTAGGAATAATGCCCAACTAGTATGATATCATGAAATCCCCATGTATGTACAAGTTATGCCTATCACATGTTTTGATGGAATTCTTCTATAAATGTATTATGGATTATGATGTTAGTTATATGTTCAAGTAAGTTATACATTGTCAGTTTCCTTCCATCGAGTCCTGGGGGTACTTGTACCCAAAAAATTAGTTGTGTGGTTAGAGTCATGTCATGGTTTCATGATACTCTCAGTTAAGCCATGATCCTTAGACTTCAGACAGTCTTATAACTCAAGAGATCTACAAGATCTCATGAACTCAGTCAGTTGTCAGATGTCAGTAGTATTACATCAGTCAATGGAAGTCAGTAACTTAGTCCATGTTCAGTTCAATAAATCATGTTCAGTATCTATTCAGATAGGAGTAGAAATTAGCACCGAGCGAACCTAAGGGTGGGAACTCACCTGTTATATCAGGGTGGATTCTTAGAAGCAATCCTTGTGTTCCAGAACTATGTAGCCAGCATAGGTTGAGACATCATAACCTGCTATAGGGGGGTAGATCAGGTTGCTGATAATGCTCAAATTACACTCTTGAATAGGTGTAAGTGATCGTTGTCAATATAAAACCCAACTAGATTGGGGTCGAATCCCAAAGGGAATACGGTGTGAACTCAAGTTATTTGTGATTTAATCCACTGATAGTTTAGTATTTCCTAAAATGGGGGGTTTAGGGTTAACAAGTTGTTGTTTGTCACTTTACTTTCGGTGTTTGTAAATCAAGAGTTTATGAAATAACCAGAATTAAGTTCACTAGGACTTCCGGTACATGACAGATGCTAAAATTGATTCAAGATTCTCACGGTGGGTAGGATGACAAGATATCTTTATCGATGTTATGCTTAAATGTCTCTCGACTCACTTAAGCATTTAATTTCCTAATTCTCTCAGACCTAGGGAATTTCTATTTACTACCTAGATTTTACCTCAGGTTAACTAACCTTGTTATAGCGCTGATTATTAAATGAAGTATTTCCAAGTCCCTGTTGATAATTTACTTCCTAATATATTTGATTTCTTTCCCAAGAAAATCAAAGCTGGTATGTCTACTATTTGCAACCAACAGACATTAATTAAAAATTCAGAATTATCAAGAAATCCTACCGCCTTTTGAATCTTGAATACGTAGCATATCATCAAGACCTAACCCTAGATCCTATAACTCAGGTTAATGGAGTTTAGTCACTCATGATGTAACGAATGAAACACATAACTGCATTCATGATTTGAAAGATAAACTTACAGAGATGAATAATAACTAGTGAATCGCAGATTAGATCACAAAGAAAAAATCCCAAAATACTGATAATAATCTCTCAAAAATAGTTATGTTGTTAAAGTCAAGAAGTAAAAAGAGAAAATATCAAAATATACTCTCCCCAAACTCTAGATGTCGACCTTGTGCTGAATAATAATGATAATAATCACAACAATGATAATAATAATGTCTAAAAACCCCTAAAACAAAGATTTTAATAGTTTACCCTAAATAAGGAAACAAAATCAAGGTTACAACTTTTTCTCGGAATAGACGATGACTATTGGTGACGCCTTATCAGGATCCTGATGACTTATCAAAAATATTGTCAGGTTCTTCTTTAACTCTGCACTAGTCCTGTCTTAGGTTGATGGCAACTTCTGACGGCTTATCAGGACTGTGACGACTTATCAGAAATATCGTCACACTTTTACTCCAATTCTTATGTCTTGCCTAAGTCTGACATCTTTCCTTACTACTTATCACCATTATGATAGACTATCAAAAAATGTCATTAATTCTACCAGCTGGATCTCATTCCCTATTTAAGGCTGACAACAAACTTGATAACTTATCAGACCCTTGGCAGCTTATCACAAAATGTTATTACAACTTCCACTTTAGGCCAATTCTTTGTCTACTGATGATGACCAACCTAATAGCTTATCACAGGGCTGACGGCTTATCACAAATGTCGTCAGCCACACCTGTCTTCGGATTTCTTCAAATTTCAACTTCTTTGCTTAATTTCATGTTGGTTCTCTATCATATCAGCTTAAACTACAAAATCAAACATAAACTAATAAAAAATTACTAAAGTTGCTTAAGACCTTGCAATTATTTAGAGCTAAAAGCCTCAAATGTGTTAACATATTCTCACACATCAACACCCTCAACTTAAAACAATTGCTTATCCTCAAGCAACCAAAACATAACTATGAGAATACAAGGTATAATTTGGCAGCTAAATACTCATATTAGTTCAGAATAATTTTACCATCTCCATGGTCAGTCAATTTAAAACTCATTGTTGATGTTTTGAAGAATAACCATGCAACTCACAAGCATCAAGATACGACAAAAATTCAGCAATAACAATCATGCCATACCAAGATCACACTATCTGAACAAGTTAGTGACTTAGCAACATACCCAATGTGCCCTCACAACAAAGAAATCCCTTTTTTCACTCATATCTGAATTCACATACATAAACATAGGGATAATCACAAGTCTCACTCTCAGAATGAAGTTCCAAACACTGCATGTCAAATACCATAGGCTTTCCCTTATATTCAGTACCCAAATCTTCAGGTAGGTCAGTTAGGATCACTTTAGGGATTTTCTTACGCTTGTAATATAGGCTAGGGGCTGGTATGATATTCATGGATATTTTAGAGTGACTATGCCTCCTTGACACTACACTTAACTCTTAGGGTTTCACTTCTCAACCTTTTTTTCCTCCCGTTCTTTTATTGATCACACATGCTCAATATGGATGCAGTCTTTTCAATCATCATATTATCTTGTTATCATCTTTAACACAACTTTATATTTTCTTATTCCTTTTTCAACGCACACAACTTTTTATTCCTTTCTCTTATTCTACCTCACTTCATGCTTATTTTGCATCATGCACCCCTATAATAGCCACCCTCAAATTAGTTTGTTTGCCTAAGTCAAGGTGCACAGTATCCAAGGAGGACCAGGGCCAAAATATGTTCATTATGAGGTAAATGGAAAGGTAAGAGGTTTCACAGAAAGAAACAGGCATATAGGCTCAAATCTGGGATCAAGGGATATTATTCACATTGGGAAGGTCATTTAGGCTAAAAGTAAGTTACAATAAAAAATGGCCTATGATCCTTTCCTAACCCCTATCCTACAACCTAGGCATAACTAACAGGACAAGTTCTAGATTCGGTACACAACAGGATCTGAGTAACACCTCACATACACATGTCACACAAGTACATCGCATATCACTACTATTTCGATTCATGCAATTTGTTCAGCAAAAATCATCAAGTCAGCAGACTAATGCCATAAAAATATGCACCGTAGTCACAAATGAATGCAATTCACATAGTTATAAACTAAGATCAATGGAGAGGTGCTCAAAAGTCACAAAACAAGCTAACTACCTCAAGTACTTGTATTACTACTAATTATCTATCAAAAATTGTTATAACAACATCCTACCCTACACCCTCAACTTAAAATTGAAAATAAAGCTAAACTAAGGGTTAAAGTATACCTGGAATGGATCAATCCTGGGGTTCATGGGTTGCCTCCCATGCAGCACATGATTTAACATAGCAGTACCATTACTTCAGACTTCATCGAGATAGATAATGGTGATACCTTTTATTGATTCTTTCGGACCAATGTAAATCTTGACATGTTGCCCATTTACTTTAAAGGTACTGCCATTATCTTTTTCAAGTTCCACTACTCCGGATAAGTAGACTTGTTTAACTTTAAAAGGGTCCGACCACTTAGATTTCAGCTTACCTGAGAACAATTTGTATTAGGAATTGAACAAAAACACCACGTCACCCTTTGGGAAGTCTCATTTATCTATCCTCCAATCATGGTATTTTTTCATATTTTCTTTATATAGATCTGCTCGTTCATATGCCCTGAGATGGAATTCATCCATCTCATTTAGTTTCCCCAGTCTTAGCTCTGTTGCCTCTTTCCAATTTAAATTCAGCCTTTTTAGTGCCCATAAGGCTTTGTGCTCCATCTCTATTGGTAGGTGGAAAGTTTTTCCATAGACTAGCTGAAATGGTAACATGCCAATAGGTTTCTTGAATTCCCCACACATCAAACAATTCCACTTCAAGCATCTTAGTAATGGGCTTTTCATGTCTTTTGGAGATTGACCCCTGTCTTTGACATTGGTCACATTTTAGCACAAACTCGTAGGCATCCTTGAACAATGTTGGCCAGTATTAGCCACTCTGCAACACCTTCCTAGCTGTTCGATCACCAGCATGGTGACCCCCAACTGGGGAAGCATGACATGCTTCCAATATGCACAATACATCCACTTTCGGTATGCATCTCCTTATAATATTGTCCGCACATTGCCGAAAAAGATACTGTTCATCCCAGAAGTAATGAGTCACATCATGTAAGAATTTCTTACTTTGATGGAAAGAAAGGTTTTCTAGGATGACTTCACTCACAACATAATTTGTATAATCCGCATACCAAGGCAATTTTTCCACAGTAGCAACCAGGATCTCCTCATCAAGGAATGCATCATCTATCTACATTTCATCACTAATTTCCTATTACCTTCCATTCTAGACAGATGATCTGCAACCTGGTTTTCACAACCTTTCCTATCTTTGACCTTAAAGTCAAATTCTTGTAGCAGCAATACCCATCTAATCAACCTTTGTTTTGCATCCTTCTTAGCCATCAAATACCTCAAGGCAGGATGGTCAGTGTGGACCACAACTTTGGTCCCAAGAAAATAAGCTCTGAACTTCTCAAAAGCATACACTATGGACAGAAGTTCCTAATCAGTGATGGTGTAATTCTTTTGCGCTCCATTTAGTGCTTTGTTGGCTTAATATATCGAATGAAATAGTTTGTCCCTCTTTTACCCCAATACAGCTCCAAGGGCAACACCACTGGCATCAAACATAATCATAAATGGTTTTGACCAGTCAGGTGCAACAAAAATAGGGGCCTCAACCAGCTTTTTTTTAAGGCATTCAAATGCCTTCAAGCATTCATCATCAAAGGAAAACTTGACTTTTTTCTCCAAAAGTTTGCAAAGTGGAATTGCAACCTTCGAGAAGTCTTTTATAAATCTCCGATAAAAGCCAGCATGTCCAAGAAAATTACGCACTACCTTCACTGAAATAGAAGATGGTAGTTTCTCAATAACTTCCACTTTTGCTCGATCAACTTCTATCCCATTTTTGGAAATTTTATGGCCGAGAACGATGCCCTCTTTTACCATAAAATGAAATTTTTCCCAGTTAAGCACTAAATTAAATTCAACACATCTCTGCAAAGATAGATTCAGATTTGCCAAACACATCTCGAATGAGTCCCCCACCATAGAGAAATCATCCATGATTACCTCTACAGTGTCTTCCACCATATCTGAAAAGATAGACATCATACACCATTGAAAAGTGGTGGGTGCATTGTATAGCCCAAATGGCATCCTCTTAAATGCAAAGGTTCCATATGGGCATGTGAATGTCATCTTCTCCGGATCTTCAGGAGCAATGCAGATCTGGTTGTATCCAGATAACCATCCAAGAAGCAATACCACCCTCTTCTAGCCAATCGATCAAGTATTTGGTCCATAAAGGGCATCGGGAAGTGGTCTTTCAGAGTCCAAGAATTCATCTTGCGGTAGTCCATGTAAACACTTCACCCAGTTATAGGCCTGAGTGGAATCAACTCATTCCTTTCATTAACAACCACTGTCATGCCCCCTTTTTTGGGCACACATTGAAATGGGCTCACCCACTTGCTATCAAAAATAGGGTAAACCACTCCTGCATCCGACCACTTAATAATCTCCTTCTTAACCACCTCTTGTATTGGTGGGTTAAGATGGCGCTGATGTTCTATGGTTGAAATACAATCTTCCTCAAGTTGAATTTTATGTGTGCACAGGGGAATTCCAATAGTATCTGTGATGGTCTAGCCTATAGACCTCTTATGCCTATGAAGTACTGAAATAAGTACATTTACCTATTGCTCATCCAAATCAGCCGCAATAATAATAGGAAGAATGTTTCCGTTGCCCAGAAATATATACCGTAAGTGTCCAGGCAGTTCTTTCAATTCCAACACTGGAGGCTCCTCAATAGATGGCTTGGCTGGTGGTATTGGTCGATTAAAAAGGTCAAGGTCTAGATTTTTAAGAGCATAAGGATATGAACCCATTCCTATTAAAGAAAAAATGGTCTCTTCATACTCCCAGATGCCTTCACTATCATAATTCATTATAATTGCGGCCAAAGGTTCGATAACAAGTTGCTCAGCTATGGAGACTTCCTGTTCATCCTCATAATACACATCAACTACTGAGAACACAATCATTTTTTCATGTTTCTTCATTGACTTACCCACATCAAATCGTACCACTTTATCATTCATCTAGAATAAAAGGATGATTCACGCTCAAATCAATCAACACACTTCCAGGTGAGAGGAAAGGTCAAACCAAAATTATAGGCACCTCAAAGTCCACCTAGCAATCTAGAATGACGAAGTTTGTAAGGAATATAAAATTGGACACCTTTACAAACACATCATATAGAATGCCAACAGGTCGCTTTACTGACCTATTCGCCATCACGAGTCGCATATTGGTGGGTGTGGGATTTCCCAGACCCAACTTTCTATAAATAGTCAGTGACAACAAATTAATGCTTGCTCCCAGATCACATAATGCCTTGGCGAATTCCATAGTCCCAATTGTACAGAGAATAGTGAATGCGCCCTGTTCTGGCTTTTTCTGCACCAAGGTCCTAGTAGAAATAACACTACAATAGTGGAGATTTTTCTCCAATTTGTAGCTTATAGCTCTTTTCTTAGTCACAAGGTCCTTCATGAATTTTGCGTATCCTGGCATTTGCTCAAGTGCCTCAACCAAAGGCACATTTATTGTCAATTACTTCAGCATTGCCATGAATTTGTTGTATTTTTCATCATCAGCCTTCTTCTTCAATCATTGATGAAAAGGAAGTGGTGGTCTTAGGATATTTTTCAACGTCACTTTATCTTTTTTCTCTCATTCCTTCTCCGAAGCATTAACAGAACTATCCAGCTTCTCAGACTCCACTGTATTGCTTTCTTTGGATTCATTAACAACTATCTCACCATCTACAGATTTGCCCACAAAAGGGCCAAGTAATATCTTACCACTCCTAGTTGAATGCCATCAACAACTATCTAACCATCTACAGATTCACCATACATGAGCCATTATTTTGTGGATTCTGAACTGTATCGCTTGATAACGTTCCGCTTTTTCTCTGGTTAAATACAGCAGAAAGTTGGCTCATCTGCTGCTCCAACTATTTGATGGCAGTAGAGTATGAGTGCACCAACTGACTGATAGATGTCAGATCGGTCTTCATGGTGATTACACCAGAGTTGGTGGCTTCAACTCCCTTCAAAAATTTCTCCATCATGTCCTCCATGGAAATCTTTCCAGAGCTAGTTGCAGTTGCTTCCCGATTTTCAGGAGGAACATATAAACCACTTTTGTCATTATTGCTTCTCCAGTTTCCTTGCCCCCTGTATTTGTAACCAGGTTTGTCATAAACGTTCCAACCTTGATTCCCTTGGATATTTCTTTAGAAAACCCCCTGATTATCAACATAATTCACCTCTTCTTCAGGCTCCACATCCACTCAGTCTTGAGACATTACAACTTTCACTTTCTCAGTCTTTCCTGACAATAAGTGCTTGGCAAGCAAGTCCATCTGAGTCTTTAGATGGGCCATGTATTGATCCCACTCCTCATCTCTTCTTTGTTGTTTAATAGACATACCAATAGAAACAGTGGGGCTTGCTACCACAGACTCCCTGCTATGCCAAGCCCGACTCTGTTTGGTCATCCTATTTAGCATATTCGAGGTATCTTGAAAAGACAGATTAACAAACGAACCACCAACAACTTTATCTATAATCAACTTTATTACAGAGTTGAGGGCCCTTTATAAAGTCTCTATCAAGTGTAGGTCCATCATATTGTGGTTCGGATACTGTGTTAGCTTCTTCTTGAATCTCCCCCAAGTCTCATGCAAAGCGTCAGTAGGGAGCTGTCTAAAATTATTGATTTTGTCCCTCAACTGTACCCTCCTGGAGGGTGGAAAAAAACATTATAGGAATGCTTCTTTCAATTTTCTTTAGTAGGTGATGGAATCAGGCGTAAGCTCATTCAACCACAATATTGCCTCTCCAGACATAGACAACGGGAACAACCTCAATCGGATAGAATTTTGGCCCACTCCTGGGTTATCAAAAGATTTGAAAATGGTGACAAAATTCACCAGATGCAGGTTCAGATCATCACCAGAAAGGCTACCAAATAACCCCTTCAGATTGAGGAGTTGGATCATAGTACTCGTAATGTTGAACTTGGTCCAGGTGCCAACAGTGGAGGAATAATTGCACCCGTTGCACCTGCCCAGTCCATGCCATTATAATTATCATTTAGATCATATTGGGATGGCTGGTACTCTTGTCTTCTTTGGAATGGACAATACCAATTAATATTACATGGCACTTGTGCAGCTATCGGCTCTGCACGTCTTGGGTTACCAGGGTTCAATAACTTCTCGTTCCCCAAAACTTTGTCATCAAGTTTTGGATTTCGTGCATATTGCTCGATATTTTGCACATTCACCTAAGCTTTAGCTAAGGCTGCCAGTCTGTCAGCCTCTTTCTGTTCAGCCATTCTTCCTATTCGTTGTGGTTTCAGATTTAGTGGTAATAATGTTTCTCCAGAACTTTTGGTGCTTGGAATACACTGTAAAATCCTATAAATAAACAAAAACAACAAATAAATGTAAATCTAGGAAACTTAACTAATAGTCAATTAGCGCATACAAACTTCAGCTTAAAATCGTATTCCCCAGCAATGGTGCCGTTTTTTATAACGATCAAATTACACTCTTGAATGGGTGTATGCAATCATTGTCAATATAAAACCCAACTATGTTGGGGTCGAATCTCATAGGGAATATGGTGTGAACTCAAGTTGTTTGCGATTTAATCTACTGATAGTTTAATATTTTCTGAAATAGGGGGTTTAGGTTTAACAAGTTGTTGTTTTTCACTTTACTTTCGGTGTTTGTAAATTAAGAGTTTATGAATAACCTGAATTATGTTCACTAGGGCTTCTGGAACATGACAGATGCTAAAAATGATTCAAGATTCTCACAGTGGGTAGGATGACAAGCTATCTTTATCAATGTTATGCTTAAATGTCTCTCGACCTACTTAAGCATTTAATTCCCTAATCCTCTTAGACTTAGGGAATTTCTATTTACTGCCTAGATTTTACTTCATGTTAACCATCCTTGTTACAACGCTGATTATTAAACGAAGTGTTTTTGAGTCCCTGTTGATAATTCACTTCCTACTATATTTGATTTCTTTCTCAAGAAAATCAAAGCAGGTATGTCTACTATTTGCAACCAACAGACGTTAATTAAAACTTCAGAATTATCAAGAAATCCTAACACCTTTTGAATCATGAATACTTAGCACCTCATCAAGACCAAACCCTATATCCCATAACTTAGGTTAACGGAGTTTTTCCACTTATGATGTAACGAATGAAACACGTAATTGAATTCATGATTTGAAAGATAAACTTACAGAGATGAATAATAACTAGTGAATCACAGATTAGATCACAAAGGAAAAATCCCAAAATAATGATAATAATCTCTCAAAAATTGTTGTGTTGTTAAAGTCAAGAAGTAAAGAGAGAAAATATCAAAATATGCTCTCCCCAAACTCCATATGTCGACCTTGTGAGGAATAATAATGATAATAATCACAACAATGATAATAATAATGTCTAGAAAACCCTAAAACAAAGCTTTAAATAGTTTATCCTAAATAAGGAAACAAAATCAAGGTTATAGCTTTTTCTCGGAATAGATGACGACTATTGGTGATGCGATATCAGGATCCTGACGACTTATCAAGAATGTCGTCAGGTTCTTCTTCAAATCTGCACTAGTCCTATCTTAGGTAGACGGTAACTTCTGAGAGCTTTTGTGGACTGTGATGACTTTTCAAAAATGTCGTCACACTTTTGCTCTAATTCTTATATCCTACCTAAGTTTGACAGCATTTCTGACAACTTATCACCATTATGATGGCCTATCATAAAATGTCATCGATTCTACCAGCTGGAACTCATTCCCTATTTAAGGTTGACGACAAACTTTATAACTTATCAGACCCTTGATGGCTTATCATAAAATGTCGTCACAACTTCCACTTTAGGCTAATTATCTGTCTACTGATGATGACAAAATTCATAGCTTATCACACGGCTGATGACTTATCACAAATGTCGTCAGCTACACTTTACTTCAGATTTCTCCAAATTTTAACTTCTTTGCCTCATTTCATGTTGATTCTATATCATATCATCTTATATTGCAATATCAAACATAAACTAATCAAAAATAACTAAAGTTGCTTAAGGCCTTGCAATTATTTAGAGTTAAAAGCCTCAAATATGTTAGCATATGCTCACAGATCAGTGGCTTAGCTTGCTATATATCGGGTTCCCACCATTCTCACTAGAGTTGCCTATTATATTAGGTTCCATCACATGTTGTCCTTACCAGTGGCGCGATATTGATACCCTTCCAATTAGGGAATAGATTGGACCCCAATTCAGCCATAATGTATCATTTGGGGCATGTCGGTTAGATGACTACCTCCCACAGTCTCAGTAAAAGAACTCAGATAGTTCTTCAGAATTTAGGGCTATCAGATGCAGTCAACTCAAACACAGTACGAAACTCAAATAGTTCCATCACATTCAGGACTGTCAAATACAGTCACTCATGTTATAAGTTATATCAGTTATCAGTATTTCATGTTATCAGTATTCAGATTCAGTACTCATGTTATCACGATTTCAGATATAGTTACTATGTATGCATGCATATATTCTCACGTTCATATTAGTTAGTTAGCCAATATTATTCATGCATATGAACCCCATGCATTCAGACTACCCCACACGTATACCAGTACATTCAAAGTACTGACGCATTTGCGCTATGGTGTCTTATACCATAGGTTTAGTGACACGAGCTCCAGATCAGTAGTAGATTCCAATTTCAGCAGTCAGAGTTAGAAGTGAGTCCACATCATTCAAGGACATGATTATTTATCTATTATATCATTAATTAGTTTATTAGTTGGATTTGGTTGGGGACATGTCCCATCAACTCCTTACTCAGAAAGTTTAGTCAGTTAGAGGTTTTCTAGATTATCATGTTTCAGACTTCAGTATTTTCAGTTTTGTTTTGGGTATTTCATACCCCGTTCAGATGTTATATTTTACTTTAGTTATGTGAACCTTATGGCCTTTCAGTTCATGTTTCCACATTATTAAGTATTTTATGTAGTATACAAGTACAGATATCAGTAATGGGTTAGCTTATGGTCCTTCGGGGTCATGAGTACACTGTAGCATTTTGGGTACCAGTTTCAGGGAATTAAAGTTGGGTACTCAGACTTCACAAACAAACCCATGAGTTGTATCCCATGAAGCAGCTGATTTAACATCCTGGCATAACCCAACTCTCTTGACTACACAGACTTCTTCAAGTCTTTCATTCTCATATACTTTTATCTCTTCCGTGATTCCTATTTAATGCTTAATACGATGTCCATTCACCTTGAATAATACATCACCATCTCGTTGTAACTCAACTGCACTATGTGGAAATAATTTTACCATGATGAATGGTCCATACCATCTAGACTTCAACTTCTCAAGAAAATAATTAAATTCTCAAATTATACAACAAACTAAATCACCGGGTTGAAATTCCCTCCTCTCAATTCTCTTGTCATGGTACAATTTCATCTTTTCCTTATATATGGATAAACTATTATAGGAATAGAGGCATCACTTCTCTGAAATTTTAGCTTCTTCAACTCCCATAGAGCCTTATGGTTAAGTTCTACTGGAAAGTGGCATGCCATTCCATACATAAGTTGATAAGTCAATGTACCAATAGTGGTCTTGTAAGTTGTTCGATAGGCCCAAAGTACATCATCTAAATTTCTCGACCAGTCAATCCTATTGGCATATACAGTCTTTGCCAAAGTAGACTTTATCTTCCCGTCGGAGACCTCAACCTGCCCATTTGTCTGCAGATGGTAAGGTGTTGCCACCTTATGCTTCATACTATATTTCTCAAGTAAGGCTTTTGAACAGATGATTGAAAAAATAAGACTCACCATTATTGATGATAGATCATGGAGTAATAAATCAAGAGTAAACAATCTTCTTGAAAAATTTTGTGACACTCAACCTTCATTGTTAGGAAGCGCAATTGCTTCCACCCATTTGGACATGTAATCGACTTCCACCAAGATGTACTTCATCCCATGAAAACTCACAAATGATCCCATAAAGTAAAAAACCCAAACATTAAACAACTCAAGCTCAAGGATGGGCATTATAGGGAGATCAGGTTTCCGTGAGATATTGCCATGCCTTTGGCATTAGTCATAACCATGAGCATAGTAAAGTTCATAAGAATAGATACTTGGCCAATATTAACCATATTATAGAATTTTATGGGCAGTGTGATTAACTCCACGATGACCCCCAACTGGAGATGAATGGAAGTCTTTCAAAATACTCATTATCTCAACCTCGAGAATACATATCCAAATCACATCATGAGCACACAAAAATAATAAGTATGGATCATCCTAAAAGACCTTTATTACCTCATGCATAAATTATTTTTGCTGCTAAAAAGACAATTTTTGGGAAAAGGTCACTTGCCAAATAATTCATAAAGTCAGCAAACCAAGGGATTAAGTTTTATGATGCTTCCAAGATATGCTTATCTGTAAAAGTATCACCAATATCAAGCTCACCCCCTAGTTTAAGAATAAACTCCTTTTCAGGTGGGATAAATGGTTTGTAACTTGATTTTTAGTGCCCTTTCGGTCTTTCACCTCAAAATCAAATTCTTGTAGATATAGTACCCATTGAATCAACCTTCGTTTAGCATCTTTCTTCTCCATAAGTTAACTAAGACCAGCCTGATCGGTGTGCACAATGACTTTTGTACCAATTAAGTAAGACCAGAATTTTTCAAAAGCAAACACTATCACGATTAATTCATGTTTAGTAACCGTGTAATTTTTCTGTTTAGGGTTGAAAGCTTTGCTAGCATAGTAAATGGGATGACATATCTTCTCTCATATTTGGCCTAGGACTACACTAAAAGCCATTACACTATTGTCACACATCACTTAAAAAAGAAAGGCCTAAGTAGGGTTAAAATCAACCTCTCTTTTTGGCACTCAAAGCCTTGAGACAAGCATTATAAAATATAAACTTCACCTTCTTATTGATAAAGCCTAAACTACCATTCTTTAGAAGGATAAATTGGTCGTTGTCAAAATGTAGTAACCCAACTAGGTTGAGGTCGATCCTACAAGAAATACGTCAGATATCTTTCTTGAACTTATTGAAATCACTAGGAAGTATAGAAAAGTAAAATGGAGTGATTTTTAGTAACTAGCAAGAGGTAACTAGAACTTGATGTTTTAGGTTGTAAACAATTTATGATGAACACTAGGCTTGTGTTCCCTGTCACTTCTAACTCTGTAGATTTATCATACACTATCAAACTATTCCAATACCTTGCATGCAAAATTCGATAAGTTATGTACCATCAAATATCTTATGGACTCATTGAAAAATTATACCTTTTACCATTTGAGTCTCATGGTGTCTCTTTACTAACCCTTATCCTAGATCCCGGCTAACTATAACCTTTTGAATGTTAAGTTATTAGATGAAAAATAATTGTCTTACGTGGATGACACTAATTATCCTAGATCGATAATTAATCTTTAAATTATTATTATCATCTTCTTTTCCTACTCTTTACCTCTTATGTGAAGCAAGAAATGAATATAGAAGGGATTTTAATGTTGGCCACCACTAAGAAATCAATAAGAATGAAGAAAACCCAATACATTCAAGAATCTTTATCTAGAACAACATGGAATTTCCTCCACTTCATTAATCTACTAGGGTTCCCACAACCTTAGATAAGGCAATTAGTCGCTCATAGTTATGAGATCAATCATGGAATCCACAAACAAAATTATAGAATAAATCTCACAACAATGAAATAAGAAATCCCAAAGTCTTAAATTGAATAACAAACCAAGAGCAAAATAGTATATGGTAGCCCCAAGGGCCTATCTTTCAATATCTCTCATATCCCTACTGAACAAAATGTAAAGAGTATTTATAGATTACAAGAAACCTTAGAAATCAAATCCTAAATAAAATATGTAAACTTGACCAAACGTACATAATGATGACTAAAGAACATCATAGGAGTGTGTATAGGTTACATAGAAATCTTAGGAAACGATTTTGAAATGATTCAAAAAAATTAAGGTCGGTGACTACTTACTAAGGCCACCTATGAACTGTAGTTACCACCTACGGACCGTAGGTAGTCCTTAGTAAGTAATAAACCTCTTACAAAGTTCCTAAAACTCTCTGGATTTGGCCCTCTAACACTTAGTAAGGTTACCTATGGACCGTATGTGTCCTTGGTAAGTGATAGGGTCTTTTTTTCCCTGCTTCTGAGCCTCTAGAGTTCAAGTTCTGACACCTACTTTAGTAGCTATTTAGGCACCTACTTAAGTAAGTAGAACCACTCCTAGTAAATTCTTTGGTAAGTAGCCCAAAACTTTAACTTTATATCTTTTTCCTCTATTTATCATCCAAAGTAGCCAAAGACTTCATCTTTTAATCTTTTTTCCTCCATTTGGAATCCAAAACCTAGTTTCGTGTAAAATCACTCCAAAATACATCAAATCCAACAAATAGCCATAAGTTCATGCATATTCTCTAAGTTTAAGAATCCTAAGTGCTGTGAATTCATAGCACATCACTTCTCTATTAATTTGCATAACGAATTTGCAAGTTTAGTGAATTTCTTAATGAATTGCCTAGAAAAACCTGCCTGACAAAAAAAACCTTGAATTCCCTTCAGAGAAATGGGTGGAGGAATTTTTCAATTACCTCAATTTCAGCCTTGTCAACCTCTATCCTCTTTTTTAAATTTTTGTTCCTAAGAACTATCCCCTCTTTTACCATGACGTGACACTTCTCCTAATTTAGCACTAGGTTATACTCTTCCCATCTTTGCAGTGTGCCAGCCAAGTGAGCCAAATAATCATCAAATAAATCACTCACAATAGAGAAATCATCCATGAAGACCTCGATAGTATCCTCTACCATGTCAAAAAGGATGGACATCATGCAATGTTGAAAGGTAACAGGAGCATTACAAAGACTGAAGGACATCCTTTTAAATGCAAATGTACCATATGGACAAGTGATAGCATTTTTCTCTTGGTTCTTAGGAGAAATAGAAATCTGATTATACACCAAATAACCCTCAAGAAAATATTACCATCTTCTACCCTCAAGATGGTCTAACTTCTGGTCCATGAATGACATAGGAAAGTGATCCTTCTGAGTCCAATTATTTAGCTTCTAATAATCCGTGCAAACACTCCATCTTGTGACTGATCTCATAGGAACAAACTTATTTTTTCATTGGGAATGTAATGATCCCATCCTTCTTTGGCACATACTGAATTGGGCTCACCCATTTGCTCTCGGCAATAGGGTAAACCACACCTGGATTTGACCACTTAATAATCTCCTTCTTTACCATCTCTTGCATAGAAAGATTTAGTCGAAGTTGATTCTCAATGTTAGGCACATATTTTGGTTCAAGATGAATTTTTTGAGTGTAAATTTTAGGTAAAATTTCAACTATGTCAGCAACAGTTCAACTAATAAATCTTTTAAACATCTGTAACATCGATATCAAGGCCTTAACATGTGACTCAACCAAATATGCTGCAATAATAATTGGCAAGGTATTGTTGCCCCCCCCCCCCCAAGAAAGAATAATGCTAAGGTGATATGAGGGTCTTCAATTCCAAGACGGTAGTTCCTTAATAGATGCTCTCGCTAGAGGGGCTGCTCTATTTTTCAGATCAAGGTCCAACTTTTTTAGCACATAAGTATATGAAACTTTGTTTAAAAGTGCACTCACCATATCATGATACTCTTCAATACCATTACTATAAAATTATTGATCACCACTGTCAGTGCCTCGACACCAAGACTTTCTTAAATTGGTACAACCAATGGATATTCATCTACAGTATCTATTAGAGAAACTACCCATATATCTTTTGGTTGCCTTATTGACTGACACACATTGAATGTGGACTTCTCATCATTAATTTTGAATTTCATATGTCCCATATTTATGTCAACTAGTTCCCTTTCGGTAGATAGAAAAGGTCTTCCAAAGTTGATAGAGGCATCAAAATTAACCTCACAATCAAGAATCACAAAATTAGCTTGGATTATAAAATAAGCCACCTTTACCAATACATCACATAATATACCAACCGAATTCTTCACAGTATGATATGACACCAATAATCTCATATAGGTTGGCTTAGGTGACCCTAACCCCAACTATTTGCATTCCACTAGTGGCATCAAGTTAATGTTAGCTCTCAGGTCACATAAGGATCGTATAAATTTGAAAGACCCAAGAGTACAAAGAATAGTAAAAGCTCCAAGATCCTTTATCTTTTTATCTAAAGATCACGAGGAAATGGCACTATAGTGGTGCATATTGTCAACGGGCTCAAAACTCACCATCTGCTTTTTCGTCACCAAATCATTCATAAACTTTGCATAATTATTCATCTGCTCCAAAGCCTCCACAAGAGGGAGATTCATAGAAAAGTCTTTCAATATAGAAATACACTTCTGAAACTTCCCTTCTTTAGCTTTCTTCTTCAGCCTTTGGGAAAAAATAGAATAGGTTTAATACTGGTGTGACCTCCTTACCTTTCCCTTTATTATTATTAGCTCTTTTCTCAGAAACTATAGGCATCTGAGATGCCTCATCATTAGTCACTAACTTTTTAGTTTTAGTTTTTTCCACATCCTCTACATCTACAATGTCATTCCTTATATCATCAACCACATACATAGGTGGGTCAATAGTATCTTTACCACTCTGAGTAGTAATATTAAGGCAGTGACTGTCATTTTTTAGATTCTGAATAGTATACTAGAAAGAGTGCCCGATTGATGTTGATTCAATATTACAGACATATGACTAAACTACTTCTCAAGTTGCTTAATTACGGTTGGATGCAACTCTATTTTTTATCTCAGCCCTGAAATATCTGCCTTAATTTCCTAAAGTTAACCCTCTTAGCTCTCTGAACCCTTCACATGCTTTGCAATAAATATTTCTATTCTCAAACTTCCAGACTTAGCAACACGATTTCTCGATGGAATATAAAGGCTACTCTAATCCTTGTAATCATTTTTCCTCCTCCAACCACTATCACTCTCTTTACTTCTTTCCCTGTACTTATATCTGTAGAAGTTTCAACATTTACTCCCTCACCTTGATTTCTAAGTGTCTTGATGATACCCTTATCCCTTGGCTTAGAAACTCTCCATCTCTTTATCTAGATACTATGTTTTTTCCAAAAAATTAAATTCTTTATGTCTAGAATCCTTGCCTCGAGTACCCACTGCATTTACCTTTTATACTCCTATTACTACAAATTGCTTCATAAGTATTCAAATCTCAACTCTTATTTGTACTACCTTTTGAGACACAGTCTCATCTAATTCTCTTCACACACTAGAAGAACCAATCTCATAAGTATCGACTGATCTATTAGCCTCTCGAGTATGCCACCCTCGGTTGTTTTTAGTGATCCGGTGTAAGATTTTGAAGCCTGATCACAGTGTAGACTCATGAAAGCTTCATCTGCAATAGTGTTACTATAGCTTTGGTATTTTTTTCAAGGCTTTGTAGAATATCTCAAGCAAGTTTCTCCCCATGATTTTGTGATTTGGAATACTATCAGCTTCTTATTGAGCCTGAACTATATTTCATATAGTGCCTCTAAATGTAATTATCTAAAATTATAGTCTCATTCTTCAATTACAATATTTGAGAGGGTGGAAAAAATTGATCTAATAAGTGTGTCCTCAACTCATTCCAATTGATCTAGTAAGTGTTTCCTCAACTCATTCCAAGTGCTAATAGACCCATGAGAAAACTGTCCTAACCACAAAATCAAATACTCTATCAGAGAGAATGGGAAAAACCTTAGTCATATAGTTTCCTGACTTACCCCAGGTAGATTGTATGCAGTTCAAATCCCTGCAAGGTTTATAAGGTATATGTTTCTATCATTAATATGCAAACCAGTAAAACAATCCCTTCAAATTCAATAATTGGATCATTGTGCTTGTAATATCAAATTTTTTCCCTTGGGGCATAATGTGACATGGTTTTATTGAACTTTCAATGCTTAAAACTAAGAAATATGCAAGTAATTAGGTCTATTTTAGTAGATATGATGTGTTTTTGTGTCTATTTTATAGGAAACTAGGTTTTGGGAGAAAAATAGAAGAAAAATGAGTTGAAAGATGAAGTTTGGGTTACCTACATTGGCACGTACCTGGATTAGATGCCACTTACCTAGTGTAAGTGACAGTGTAAGTATTATACTAATGAAATTTAGAGAATGAAAAGTTGAAGTTGAGAGCCTACTACTTATGAAGGGAGTGAAATTTAGAGAATGAAAAGTTGAAGTGGAGAGCCTGCTACTTATGAAGGGTCTCCTATGGCTCATAGATACCACCTACGGCGTCGTAGGTTCTTATACAAGTGCTAGAAGTTCAAAGAAGCTACAGTAGTGTAGAGTTCTCATCAACTACATAGGGCCACCTGCATGGCATAAATGCCACCTATGGACCGTAACTAGCGTTGTAGGAGCCACCTATGGCCCGTAACTGGCGTCGTAGGTAGCCACCAACTCAAGTTTTCCTGTTTGTTTTGGTTTAGATTTTTAGGGTTTTTATGTACTCTGTAAATACTCTTATGTTATTTTCTAGTCATTGTTATGCACTCATACTATTCACAAACATATTTTGGTTCCAAGATTGACTTTTGATCTTGGGATTCTTGTGTTTTTAGTTTGGGTTAATTAATTGATTTGAGACTTTGGGTTTTCTTTGCCTATTATTGTGAGAATTTATCCTATGCTTTATTATTGAATTCCATGGATTGTTTTACAAATATGAGTGGCTAAATTCCTTAGCTAGGGTTGTGGGAATCCTGATGGATCAAAAAAGTAGGGGAAGTATGAGATTCATCTAGATTATTATTGTTGCATGTATTATGTTCTTCTTCAGTTTAATTGCAGTGTCAGTGGTGGCCTAAGCTGAGAACTCGCCTGTATTCATGGTCATCCTCAAAAGGGAGTTCAAGATTTGGAAAAGAAGATCAAAATAGTGTTTTGAGGCTATCAACCCTCATTTAATAACTTGAGGGACATAAGGTGATAGTTAAACTAGGATTAAAGACATAGGTTAGTAATGCGACCCACTGAGACTCATAAGGTAAAGAGTGAGATTCACCAAAGGTTTTCACATGATGGTTAATGATACATAGCTTGTTAGATTCTGCATGCATGACCTTGAGATAGTCAGATTAAGAACGATAAACCTATAGAGTTAGAAGCCAAGGGAACACAAGCCGAGTGTTTGTTTCATATTGTTTACACCTAAATTTTTTTTACTTTTACCATACTATAAACACCACATTTACATTTTGAACTTGTGACTACATTAGTAAGTTCGATAGACGTGTTCGACCTTTCCCTGTTGGATCAACCCCAGTTAGGTTACTATAGTTTGACAGCGAACACATTGAATCTTCTTGGAGGGTATAGTTTGGTAGACATCAAATTTAAGGGTCACTGTCGGAGATAATGATATAAATGAGCATTTATGTGTCCAAGTATGCATTTAAAATGTTTAATGGTGGATTCACATGATTTGAGCATTTAGAGCTCAACCGAGAAAACTAGTGTAACTAGCTTGAGCTAGGTGTTTTTCTAGTCTATTGTGTTGGGTTATAATGTATTTTAATGAGTTACTAAGGTTGATATTATGTAATTATATGTTAAAAAACTTATTTAAAATGTCCACGGGCCAGTTGGATCAAGAAAAGAGTCAAAACGATAAGTTAAAGCTCAATGTGAATTTAGCCTATGCTTAGCTCAAGTTTCTAGTTCATCGTTGAGGATATTGTATTTTTTTGAGATCTAAATTATTATGTTTAATGATATAGGATGCTTTTTAATAGAATATGATGATATATGAAGGATTTTCAAGCTTCAAATCAAGTGAAAGAAACTCAAAAAGGCTTGGAATGAATCACGGAAGCACAAAATGCAACTTGACGCCAATTGGGATACCTGAAAAGTATTGGGAGAGTTTTGGCGCGTGAGAAGTATTATTGGTGCATGAAATACATCAATGGATTTATAAGGCACCCAAAACAATGAACCAAATTTAATTCGAGGTGTCACGTCGATGTGTCCAACGTGATAATCAATGCGGTGCGTCACTGGGTTTGCAAACGACCATAAACTGTTTCATTGTTCAACAAGGCATGGGCTATTTCTTCCACTATAAATAGGACATTATTCATGTTTTTTTACTAACTTTGGATGTCTTAGAGGATTAAGGTGGCTACCACAACTTCTTTTTAGGGTTTATATCTCTTTACTTTAGTTTCTTTCGTGGTTTATATCATCATTCCAAGGGATTGGATGATGAATATTTCCATTAAAGGCTAGAACTCCTTTTCTAGGGTTAAGGCAAAGATCATGACTACTTTCATTTTGAATTAAGTTTGTTAATTTGCTTATTATTATTGGTTGTTTGTTTATTCTTGTTTTTAACTATTTTAAGGATTAGCTACCCTAAAAATACATTAATTGTCAACTTATGAACTTGGGAGAGGGAATGGGGTGATGGAACATGGGAATAAGCAAGGTATGGTTTGTGTTTCTTTAATAAATAAGGAATTCAATTTAGTATCTAGGACAGGGATGTACTTAGATAACTTACTTGATTCATATGTAGGATGATATTTGTAAAGAACTTAAGTGAACTATTACATCCCTGCTCAACGATATAGTTGTAAGGTTCAACTTAGGTAAAGGATTAGAGGTTAGGAAACCATGATCATGCAATTAACCCTATGAATCAACAACTATAATAAGCAATTTAATGAATGAAGTTCAATAATGTAGTATGATTTTTCGTAAGCCTTAACCCTGGATCTCTATCCTTTAATTGTCCAAAGTCATTTACTTTTCCGTATTAGTTTAGTTCTTTTTACTTTACAATTCTTAAACATCCTTGTTTACTTTTTCTTAATTATTAAACTAGAATTGGATAGGCGGCGAATGTATGTTCCTGTGAGATCGATACTTGGGATTTTGTGAAGCCATTTTACTACTTGATAAGACCACGTACACTTGCATGTGCACTTGAGCGCTGTCAAGTTTTTGGCACCGTTGCTGGGGACTTGTAATTTTGCAATCATTTAATTTAGTTTTACTTTTAGATTTATTTGGTGTTTTTTATGTTTGGTCTTGGTTTTGTTTTTGCAGGAAACCGGTTTCAAAGTATAAAGCTAGAAAAGGATCACGACTTGGTTGAACCAAGCTCCGAACCTGAGTACCTTTACCATCAACACGGGAGAGAAGCAATCCATCTCTCAAGAATTCCTCAATTCCAAGAAGACCAAGAGCATACTATTCCTATGGCTGAACAACAAGCAGCTGGTAGAAAGGTTAGGGAAGTGGCAGTCCCACTTCCAACAAACTTGACTTCCCTAATTCAAAGACCGGCAACTGGGGGGGGAGGGATTTTGAGTTGAAATACAATATGGTCCAGCTTATTATTAGCAGTGGACGGTTTATAGGGCTTTCACATGAGGATCCATAAGTCCACTTACAGACCTTCATTGAGCTTATAAATACATTCACTCCAATCGAGGTGACTCCATATTATGTGAGGTTGATACTCTTCCCCTATTCACTTATTGGGGAAGCTAAAAAGTGGTTGAACGCAGAGACGAATAGTTCAATCACAACATGGGATGAATTAGCCAGAAGGTTCCTCATCATATTCTTTCCATCAGGCAAAACTGTGAGACTTCACAGTGAGATAATGAGCTTCAAATAGAGGACTTATGAAAACCTCTATCATGCTTGGGAATGCTTCAAGGGTCTTTTTCAGAATTGTCCACACCACCAACAGTCGAATAAGGTACTTATTCATACTTTTGTAGAAACTCTTGATCACGATACAAAGATTTTACTAGATTCAGCCGCAGGTGGTCAATCATTGGAGCTAACTTATGATGAAATTTACAAATTATTGAACCGTATAGCACAAGGAAAAGTGGCATTCAAATTCTAAAAGTTCCACTAAAAGAATTGTGAGAGTGTTGGAAGTGGACCAATTCACACCCCTATCAGCTCAGGTTTTTGCATTGCATAATTTAATCAGCACAATATTTAGCAGCATAAAGTTGGGAGTAACACAACCTACAACCACAATCAGTGCCATCCAATAAGCTGCAGGTTAGTGTGAAGTATGCGGAAATAGTGGTCATGCAGCTACCATGTGTGATTCAAATTCAGAATCTATGATATATGTAAGCAATGCTCAAATGCCAAATTATGATAATACCTACAACATAAAGTGGCAAACTCAGCCACCAAATCATTATGGAATGCCCCACAGCCATAGGCCCAATCGAATCAGTCAACTAGTAAAATGGAAGAGATGTTAACGCAACTCGTAGCTGGGCAAGCACAATTGATTATGGATCTGAACAGTCAAGGAATGGAATTACAGAATCAGAAAGTGGCCCATAGAATTTTAGAGCTACAGGTTAGACAGATACAACAAGCATTAAATACCCGTCCTTAAGGTGGTCTGTCTGCTGATACAAAAAATCCAAAATAAGTAATGGCAATCACCTTGCGGAATGGTAAAGAGCTTCAAGAAGAACATCCCAAGGCAACAAATGAGGTAGATGCTGATATGGTGAGCCAACAAGTAAATGACAGAGTTGCTAAAAAATCCAAAAAGTTTAAGTACTTAAAGAAAAAAGTTGTTGAACCAGAGAAAAAGAAAACACGACCATTGCCCTTTCCTCAAAAGTACATAAAAGCGAAGGAGGATGAATTGTTCAAAAAGTTCATTGACACATTCAAAGAGTTACATATTAATCTACCTTTGCTAGATATTCTGCAGAGTATGCCTAAGTATGCAAAGTAATTGAGGGATGTGGTGGCGAAGAAGGTGAAACTGCAAGATGTGGGAGCTATAACACTCACTAAAGAGTATAGTGCAATAATGACACAGAAAATCCCCAAGAAATTGAAATATTAAGGGAAGTGTTGCTATCCCTATTCAAATTGGGGAAAATAAGTCCATGCATTGAGTGACTTAGGGGAAAGCATAAATTTAATGCCTCTATCATTATTTAGAAAATTAGGCTTGGGAGAGCATAAAACGACACGAGTGGTGATACAGCTAGCAGACAGATCTATAGCATATTCGGATGGAATCATTGAGGATGTTCTCATTAAGGTTGGTAAATTTGTTACTCCTGCTAACTTTTTTGTTATTGATTTTATGGAAGACGAACAGGTACAAATTATTTTGGGGCGTCCATTCTTGGCGATCGAAGGTGCTTTAATTGATGTTAGAGAAGGCACACTCAAGATGAGGGTAGATGATGAAGAGGTGGTATTTGATGTTTAAAAGGCCCCCATTAAAAATCCCTTATATAAAAATTTATGCATGATCAATGTGTTGGAAAAGGATGAGTGTGGGGTGCCTAAGTCACTAAAAACCTCTTCCGACTACCTGATTGAGCGATCTAAGATGAAACCATAATTTTCCAACATGTTCAAAGATAAATGAGGTCAGAGAAGAAAGAAAAAATATCTCCCAAAAGGGGGTAAAAAGGTGAAGGAATATGGTTGAGTTGATATAGGTCGTGCCGTGATAATAACAAATTAGGCACTTCTTGGGAGGCAATCCAAGTTAATTAAGTATGTTTTCTTTTCAGTTTTTAGTTTTTATTTCACATAGTTTTTGTTTTTGTTTGAGTCACAGGTTAATAGAAAGTCTGAGTCCCATAAACTTGAGCTTGAAGCATGGCAAAGATTAAGTGTGGGGTCCTATGGATCTCCTTTATGTGTAAAGATGCTACTAGCTAGGCCTAGAGGCCTCAGGAGTATTTCTACTTTTTTACTTTTAAATTCACTTTGGGAAAAAAGTAGATTTTTAAGTGTACAGTGGGGAAATTTCCAGTTTTTGGCTCAATTTTTTTTTTTCGTTTTAGGAGTAGCAAGATATTCTTACAGTCCGTGTAGTCACTATAGTACTAGCTTGAGTGCCTTGCATTTAGTAGAAGTGTAGCGTCACCTCATATTTTTATGCTTAGAGTAAAGAACTGTTCGAGGACGAACAAGAGTTTAAGTGTGGGGTGATGATCTGAGGTTGTTTTATACACTTTTGTGTCATTATTTTAGCTTATTTCGCCATGTTTTGAGAGCAATTCGTGTGCTTAATGTATCTATATTGATATAAATAAGCATTTAAGTGTCCAAGTGTGTGATTATAATGTCCAAAGTATTTTTCAAACAAGTTTGTATTTAATTGAGTAATTTAGAGTTTATCCCGGAAAACTAGTTTTACTAGCTTGAGCTAGGTGTGTGTCTAGTTGATCTCGGTGAATTCTAATGTATTTAATTTGTTTCAAATATTTTAACGGTGTAATTATGAGTGGAATAACTTATTTGTAATGTGCAAAGTTTAATTTGATTAAGTCAAGAGTCGAAATAATAAGTGAGAGATCATTGCAAATTTGCCTTATCCAAGCTCTTGTTTTGATTTATTGTTGAGAATATTGTGTTGTTTTGATTTTTAATATATGGTGTGTGATATTTTAGGAGTCTTTGTGAACTAAATATGGTGATATATTGATGATAAAGAGGCCCAAAAATTCATTGAAAATGCATTACCAAAGGCATGGACAAAGGATAGGACGTTCTACACTTAACCAAATTTTTAAATGCAAATTTCAGTGAGACGATGCGAAGTCAATTCGTTGCATCGATGTGCCAATGCGTCTAGCGACGCATCGCGTTGCTAGAATTATACTTGGTCAACTGAAAAGCGCCGAGACGGACTGTCCTAATTTGAATTGAAGTGGTGGCATGCGCACCAAGGCTAATTAGTGGGGATCTTTTAATCCCATTTCTTTTTGGGAATATTACTATTATTATAATAGAAAAAGGACACAGCTGACATCATGATTATTTTGTTTCACAATTTGAACAAACTTGGAAAAGTCAATTTGGAGAATTTCTTTATTATTAGGACCTGGACACGCTACAGTGGGACGGCTGACACGATTGGACGGTTTTTCGAGAAAATTAACGGAGGCGGCTACACGGTCTATTAGATTTTAATTTCATTTTTAATTTTTAATTTTTCATATCATATATTTAATTATTTAAATCATGATTATGAATATTAGTGGCTAAGCCAAGAATATGATTACTATTTTCTTTGATTAATTTTGTTAATTTTACTTATCATATTTGGTTGTTGGTTTATTCTTGTTTTAATTATTTTATGGATTGATCACTCGTAAAATACATATATTGTCAACCTTTTGATCTCAGGAGAGGAAATAGAGAGATAAAACATGGGAATAAACAAAGTTTGAGTTTTATTCTTTTATAAAATAAAGAATTAAACTTAGCGTCTAGGACAAGGATGTACTTAGATGCCCTACTTGATTCAAACGTAGGAGGGTAGCTTTAATTAACTTAATTGGATTATTACATCTCTGCTCAACGATGTAGTTGTAATGTCCAAATCAGGTAAAAAGATTATAGGTTGAGAAACCATGATCATGCAATTAACCCTACGAATCAACAACCAAGATAAGCAAATTAATGGATTAATTTCAATAACATAGTATGATTGTTCGGAGTGCTTTAACCCAGGGCTTTTTTTTCCTATTGATTTTCCAAGATTTTATTTTACGCATTATTTAATTTACTTTTAATTTACAAAAATTATAAATTCTTTTTGGCTACTTTTGCACTAAATTAATCTAAATTGTGAACTAGAATTAAATCGTTGTTAAATCAAGTCTCAGTGGGATCGATATTCGGCTTTCTTGAAGGCCACTATATTACTTGGTAGACCATGTACACCTGCGTGTGCGCTTTCTTAAGGCTAGGATGTTTTAGAGTAGGATTCTTGAGCTTTCAATTGTGTATAACAGGCTTAGTGTTGTAAACTTGCTTTTCATGTAGTCATTGTAGTGCTAGCTTGAATTTCTTGAATGTAGTAGAAGTGTGGAGCCTTTTCAGCTCATGATGCTTTTAGCTAAGATTTGTTCGAGGACAGACAAGGCTTTAAGTGTGGGGTGGTGATGTTGGGTGTATTTATGCATTGTAGCGGCTACTATTCTAGCATATTTAGCCTTGTTTTGAAGATGATTCATGTTATTAATGGGTTGGTAATAAGATGAGAATTTATGTGTCCAAGTATATATTTACAATGTTTAGTGGTGGATTCACATGAGTTTTGATTTAATTTGAGCATTTAGAGTTCAACCGAGAAAACTAGTGTAACTAGCTTGAGCTAGGTGTTTTTCTAGTCTATTGTGTTGGGTGCTAATGTATTTTAATGAGTTACTAAGGCTGTTATTATGTATTTATATGTGAAACAACTTAGTTATAATGTTTATGGGTCAATTGGATCAAGAAAAGAGTCAAAACGATAAGTTAAAGCTCAATGTGAATTTAGCCTATGCTTAACTTGTGTTTCTAGTTCATTGTTGAGGATGTTGTGTTGTTTTGTTTTTAGCTCTAAATTATTGTGTTTACTGCTATAGGATGTTTTTTTAATGGACTATGATGATATATGAAGGATTTGCAAGCTTCAAATCAAGTGAAAACAACTCAAAAAGGCTTGGAATGGATCACGAAAGCACAAAACATAGCTTGACGCCAATTTGTATACCTGAAGAGTATTGGGAGAGTGTCGGCACGTGAGAAGGAGTCTTGACGCGTGCAACACATCAATGGATTCAGAAGGCACCCAAAACAGTGAACCAACACAAATTTGATGTGTCACATTGATGTGCCCAATGCGATAATCAACGCGGTGCATCACTGGGTTCGCAGACAACCAGAAACCATTTCCTTGTTCAACAAGGCATGGGCTATTTCTTCCACTATAAATAGGACATTATTCACATATTTTACTAACTTTGGATTTCTTGGAGGATTAAGGATGCTACCACAACTTCTTTTAGGGTTTATATCTCTTTACTTTAGTTTCTTTCATGGTTTATATCATCAATCCAAGGGATTGGATGATGAATATTTCCATTAAAGGCTAAAACTCCTTTTCCGAGGTTAAGACAAAGATCATGACTAGTTTCGTTTTGAATTAAGTTTGTTAATTTGCTTATCATTAATGGTTGTTTGTTTATTCTTGTTTTAACTATTTTAAGGATTAGCTACCCTTAGAATATATCAATTGTCAACCTTGTGAACTCGGGAGAGGGAATAGGGTGATAGAACATGGAAATAAACAAGGTATGGTTTGTGTTATTTAAAAAATAAGGAATTCAAATTAGTAGCTAGGACAGGGATGTACTTAGATTTCTTACTTGATTCATTTGTAGGATAATATTTGTAAAGAACTTAAGTGAACTATTACATTCCTGCTCAATGATGTAGTTGTAAGGTTCAAATTAGGTAAAGGATTAGAGGTTCGGAAACCATGATCATGCGATTAGCCCTATGAATCAACAACCACGATAAGGAATTTAATGAATGAAGTTCAATAATGTAGTATGATTGTTCGTAAGCCTTAGCCCTGGATCTTTATCCTTTGATTGTCCAAAGTTATTTACTTTTCTGCATTAGTTTATTTCTTTTTGGTTTACAATTCTTAAACATCCTTGTTTACTTTATCCCAATTGTTAAACTAGAATTGGATAGGCGGCGAACACAATTCCCTGTGAGATCGATACTTGGGCTTTCTTGAAGCCACTTTGCTACTGGATAAGACCACATAAACTTACGTGTGAGCTTGAGCACTGTCAGGATGCCCAGCGTGCAACTCAAAAGTTAGTGAGGTAGAGAAAATGAGTATTTCATCGAGTAGAACTCAACAAAAACCGAGATAGAGGTCAAAGGGTAGATATCAAGTACTCACATCCTATCAATAGTTACCACTATATGATGATCCAGAGGAACACATGGGATGTATTGAGCCTACTAAGACAGGAGCTATCTCTTCTCCTGCATTACCCCTGGGTGTGAAGTTCACCATTACTAGTGCGATGATCCAATTGTTAAATTTGAAAGGTGTGCTTGCTGGCTTGCCACCTTGAAACACCTCATATTTTCGTACTAGACTTTGAAGTGTTGCTCTTACGTGTGTAAACTGTAATCCCTTGATTTACTTTTGAATTCATGTGTCATGATATTTATCCTAGTGTGTGAAGTTCTTTCGAGGTGAAAAATATTCTTAGGAATCACTTTGAACAAAGTTGAGCTAAGAGCCTCGATTCGTCCAAAGTTTGGTATTTAATTCTACAAGAGTCTACTTTAAATATGTATAAATTTTTATATACGTGGAATTTTTCAGCTCAAGACCCACCAAATGATATACAATTGAGTTAGCTTTCCAATGATACCAATTTCTCCTTAATCTGATACATGAGAAAAAAGTTATGGCCATCCAAAGGGGTGTGCGTCTCCTAACAATCACCTAAGGCTACTGGAATGGATGTGCGATTGGCCACGCGTCGCCCAACTTGGCTAGGGTGATTGACTAGGCATCGCCTACATCATTGCTAAGTTCCAAAAACACTCCATTTTGACTTTCACTACTGAAAATTACCCTTATGGTGGCAGTTGCAAAACTATTGCAATATACAAATAAATCGGTGTCATAACTCCACTACAATAGTTCAGCAAACGTCATATATGTGGGCGTTGCGATAGGTCTATGAAAATGGATTATGCGATGATTTCCTGAAATCGTTGCAATAGGTCAAGCTATGGTGGCGGTATTTTGAAACCGTCGCCATAGCTTGACCTATGGAAACGGTAATTTTTTAACTTATTAAGAAGCCTATTTTCATCTATTACAATGGTTACTAACCGTTGCAATATATTCTATTGCGATGCTTTTATTTTTATGTTGCAACGCTTTTTGAGTACCTATCCCAACTATTTTATTACTTATTGGGATGCCTATTTTCATCGATTACTGTAACACCAGCATTTTTCTAGCATAATCTAAGTCCCTATACATGAGTATTCATATATAAAATTTCTGAAACACTCATTATTTTTCAGTTTAGAGTCTGTCATTGCGTAGGAAATTCAATTAGCTTTCCAACGATATAAAATTTGCCTAAATTTGATTGACGGGTAAGAAGTTATGACCATTTTAAGTTTCAGTCATTAAATACCGTTATTTTGACACTTAGTGCATCACAGAGCCAGTGTAAATAGCAATTGTCATTTTCTAGTGAGGGTCTGCGATTATGGCACGTCGCGCCATAGGCCCAATTTAGAATTGTCAATTTCCAGTGACTCTACGCAATACCACCGCGTCGCAATGAGTCTAGATTTTAAAATCAAAGGGGCACCACAATTCCACCATGTCGCGCGAAGCCTCATTTCCCAGTCGTCCGATTCCAGTGATACGGCGCGATAGCGCCGCGTCGTGCCAAGGGTGAAAATCAAGAATTTTCAGTTAATTTCGAGATTTAATTTCCAAGGGCTTTTAGGTCTTTTACCTCATTCCAATCAGCCTAAACATAGGATTAAAGCCCTAAATACCCTATTATGCCATCATTTACTCACTCTTCTCAAGAAATTAAAACATTTTCTCCCTAATAGCAAAACCTTAGTTACAAGAGAATCAAGAACAAGCTCAAAAACTCACCAAGAACTCCAAAAAATTCATCCATTAAGGTATATTAAATGTTCATCCATGGGTTCCTTTCACCCATAGAGTCCAAGTATCCGATTTTAATTATAAATTTATCATCTTTTCAAGATTCATGATATTTAATTGTGATTTTAAATCATGAGTCTCCATAAACTTCTGTGATATTGATTTTATGCCTTGTTTTAATGAAATTATCATTGATATCAATTCCCATATGTCTCAATATTGTCATTCTTCGAATTAACTCAGGATTAAGTTTCATTGGTGTTGAAATCATGCTATTATTTAAATTTTATTCTATTTTTCATGAGTGGCTTAAACTATGAACACCAGGTGTTTGATAAAATGCCTACAGGAATGAATATTTGATAAAGGTTTTCATGCTATGTCCTCTAAGCTTGATATTATTTTACTACTATTGCTTTTGAGTCCTAGGAGTATTGAATACCCAAAAACCATAACTATTTTAATTTTCTAGTCTCAGTATGTTATAAAATAGTCTCTAGATTATTCTATGAGCATTATCAGAATAGTCAGATATTAGTTATTAAATTCAGAACAGTCTAGTATCTCAGTGTCTTTCAGTTAGGAGTAGGACTTATCCCAAAGCGAGTTTAGGGATGACAGTTTCCCCGTCAGATAGGCAGAGTCCTTAGTAGCAGTCCCTATACTCCATAACTACGTAGCCAACGTAGGATATAAGTAGTCACCCGTCAGATTAGTCTTGACTATCTCGTAGAGGTCACCCGTCAGTTCAGGCTTAAAACACTTAGTCCTTTGGACATTATATCAGTTTAGTGGATCCACATAGCCTGTGTTAGTACCCGTGGCACGGTATTAATATCCTTCTAACTGGGGTTACAGGTTGGACCCTGATTAGCTCAGATTGGGGCATATCAGTTTGATGATACCTCTCACAATCTCAGATATAGTCTCAGTTACAGTCCCAGTTCAGTTATTCAGTCTTAGTGTTTCTTGATCAAGGTATACAAATATCAGTATATTTTTCAATACTTTAAATTACAGATTTTACTCAGTCCATGTTATATGCCTGGTCAAGCATCTTTAGTGTCTATAGATTTTTATGTATTTTCAGAATTTTATAGACTTTTATGCATGTTCAGTATCTATAGATTTTATGTTCTCTGTTCAGTATTCCATGCTTTACATTTATACTCAGATAGATCATTACTCCTATTAATGGAACCTTGCATGTTAGCCTGCCTTATTTAGCATACCAGTACATTCAAAGTACTGATCGCATACTTTTCTTTGTGCTATGATGTCTCATATCATAGGTGTTGACGCTCATTTCTCGGATCGGACTTAGATTCCCTGATTATCAGCAGTACAGTAGTAGTGTTCAGTCCTCATTATCCGAGGACAGATTTTATTATTTCATATCTTTATTTCAGTAGTTAGTAGAGTTAGTTGGGGGCCCTGTCCCATCAACTCTCAGTCAGTCAGTCTTAGAGGCTTTTCAAACACTACAGTCAACTTGTTATTTAGTTTATCAGTATTTTCTTAGATTCAGGAAGTTGTCTTTCCTAGATTTATAATTCATTTTTGAATCCAATTGATAAAACCTTATGGCAATGTTAGTATTTTTCCATATTTATGATGTTATTATTCAGTACTCACAGCAGGTACCAGCTCATAGGTTATCTTGTGGTCCCTTGGGACCGTAAGCACCGTATAACGACTAGGGGTAGTCTCAGGTCGTTACAAACTTTGTATCAGAGCCTAAGGTTTTAAAGTCCTAGGCAGTCTGAAAGCCACATCGAGTAGAGTCTTGTGCATGGGTTTGTAGTGCGCCATACTTATGGATGAGCGGCTAAAAGATGTTTAGGAAAAGTTTCCCTTCTTTCAGTATTCATGTCGTGTGAGTGAGAATGAGCTCAAGTTAAACTCTCAGTCTAATTCTTTTTTCTCCTTCCGATTTTAGAACATGCCCCCCCAAGAAGAATGGAAGAAGAATAGGAACTCAGCTAGCCCCTCAGACCGTCCAGGCAGATCCTCTGGATGAGCTTGTCTCTCACACAGAATTCAGAGCTATTTTTACTACTCTAGCAAACTCTGTAGCAACACAGAATGAATGGTCAGTTATTGTTCTGGCCAATCCAGTGGCCAATACTGCCGTAACCAGAATTCGAGACTTTACCCGGATGAATCCTCCTTCTTTATTGGGATCCAAGTTTTTAGAGGATCCACAGGAATTCTTAGATATGGTTCAAAATATAACAAATGCTATGGGGGTGACGTCTAGTCAGAATGTGGAGTTGGCTGCATATCAATTACAGGATATAACCCATACTTGGTTTAAATAGTGAAAAGTTAATAGAGGTGTTGATGTTATGCCTATAGAATGGAAAGAGTTTGCCACAACTTTTCTAGACAGATTCTTTCCATTAGAGTTAAAAGAGACCAAGGTTCTAGAATTTATTAATCTGAGGCAAGGAAGCATGAATGTGAGAGAGTATTATCTCAAGTTCATTCAGTTAGCTAGATATGCTCCTCATGTGGTAGATGATAGTAGGTCCAAGATAAGTAAGTTTGTGTTTGGCATATCTGATACTGTGGTCAAGGAGTGTAGGACCACAATGTTGATTAGTAAGATGGACTTATCTAGATTGATGGTCCATGCTCAACAGATAAAGGAGCAGAAGATTAAGGAGATGGAGAGGGGAAACAAGAGAGCTAGAACAAGTAACTTTAACTTCAATCATCCAAAGTCAGAGGGTGGTAACCGTCCTCAGTTTAATCAAAGGTCTTCAGCCCCAATACCTTCTTCAGCCAGTGTCCTAGTACCCAAATTTAGAAATGATAATAGGGATAGGGAACTAGGCTCTAAGTCGCAAGTCAGTGTTAGCAGTGTTTGTACCAATCCTGTATGTCAGAAGTATGGCAGACACCATCAGGGTCAGTGAGAGCAGGTAGTGATGTGTGCTTCGGGTATGGCAAGCTAGGCCATCGGATTTGGGAATGTCGATATGCGCTAATAGGTCCAGTCTCATCAGTAATCTGTTCCATCTAGTCACCTAAATCAGCAGGGTGCCATTTCCAATGCTACCAGTGGTCAGCGTCCGAACCACTTATATGCTCTCCAGTCCCACCAAGATCAGGAAAATTCTCTTGACGTAGTTACTAGTACGTTGCCAGTATTTCACTTACATATTTATACTTTACTAGACCCTAGAGCTTCTTTTTTTTTTGTAACTCCATATATAGCCATTAATTTTGGAGTCAGTCTCAAAAGTTTAGTAGAGCCCTTTTTAGTGTCTACCCCAGTAGGTGTTTCCATTGTAGCCAGACAGGTATATAAGAACTGTCCAGTCATAATATCTCAGAAAGTTACCTCAGTTGATCTCGTGGAGTTAGAGATGACAAATTTTGACGTTATTCTCAGCATGGATTGGCCCCACTCATGTTATGCCTTAGTTGACTGTAGAAATAGAATAGTTCATTTTCAGTTCCCAAATGAACCAGTCCTTGAATTGAGGGGTAGTACTACAGCTCTTAGGGGTCAGTTGATTTCGTACCTTAGAGCGAGAAAGATGATATCCAAGGGGTGTGTCTACCATCTTGTCCGAGTCAAGAACTCTAAATTAGAATCTCCTACTCTTGAGTCAGTCCCAGTAGTAAATGAATTCCCAGATGTGTTTCCTGAAGATCTTCCCCGAGTTCCTCCCAAAATGGAAATTGACTTTGGAATAGAACTTCTCCTAGATACTCAACCTATATTTATTCCGCCATACAGAATGGCTCCGGCTGAACTCAAAAGAGTTGAAAGAATAGTTAAAGGACCTCCTAGATAGGGGATTTATCAGGCCTAGTGTCTCCCCGTGGGGCGTACTTATTTTATTCGTGCATAAGAAAGACGGTTCTCTCAGAATGTATATTGACTACCATCAATTGAACAAGGTCACAGTCAAGAATAAATACCCACTTCCTAGAATCGATGACTTTTTTAACCAACTTCAGGGTTCCAGTTACTTTTCCAAGATAGACCTCAGAGCAGGCTATCATCAGCTTAGAGTCAAAGAATGTGATATTTCGAAAATAACTTTCTGAACCCAGTATGGTCACTTCAAATTTCTCGTCATGTCCTTTGGTCTTACCAATACCCCAATAGCCTTAATGGACTTGATGAACCGAGTGTTCAAGTAGTACTTGGACATGTTCATCATAGTATTCATTGATGACGTCCTTATCCATTATTGTAGCAAAAATGATCATACAGACCACCTCTGAATAGTACTTTAGACTCTTAGAGCTGACCAGTTGTTTGCTAAATTTAGTAAGTGCTAATTCAGGCTATGATCAGTAGCTTTCCTTGGCTATATTATTTCTGGTGATGTCATTAGGGTTGATCCTCAAAAGATCGAAGTGGTGAGAAAATGGCCTGGACTAATCTCTCCATCAGACATCAAGAGTTTCTTGGGTTTAGCTGGCTATAATCGTCAATTTTTGGAAGGATTTTCTTCTATTTCTTCTATTAAAGAAAGTTAAGTTTCAGTGGTCAGATTCTTGTGAGAAGAGTTTTCAGGAGTTAAAAACTCGACTCACCTCAGCCCCAGTTCTTACTCTACAAGATGGTTCAGATGGGTTTTTTGTGTACTGTGATGCATCCAGAGTAGGTTTGGGTTGTATCCTCATGCAGAGAGGTAAGGTCATAGTCTACGCCTCCAGACAACTTAAGCCTCTGAGAAGAATTATCTGACTCATGATCTTGAGCTAGCAGCTATAGTGTTTTCTTTAATGATTTGGAGGCATACTTGTATGGGTACATGTAGATGTGTTCACATATCACGAAAGTATTCAGTATGTCTTTTCTCAGAAAGATTTAAATTTGCGTCAGAGAAGGTGGTTAGAGTTATTAAAGGATTATGACATGAGTTCTGTATCACCCGAGCAAGGTCAATGTAATGGTTGATTCTCTCAATAGATTATGTATGGGTAATGTATCTCATATGGAGGATGGTAAGAAGAAGTTAGCTTAGGAAGTTCATCAGCTTGCCCGACTAGGTGTTCTCTTAGTCGATCCATTAGAAGGTAGTGGATGGGTCAGCTCAGAATAATCTCTCGTTTCCAAGGTGAAGGAAAAGAAGGATAGAGATCCCAGTTTAGTTAAGTTGAAGAAATCGGTTAGAGATTAGAAAGTGAAGGTTTTCTCTAAGGAGGAGATGGTGTGTTATGCTGTCAGGATAGATTATGTGTGCCTGGTGTAGATGATTTGAGGCAATGAATTCTTGCAGAAGTGCATGGTGTGCATTACTCTATTAATCCAGGGGTCACTAAGATGTACCACAATTTGCGGGAGATCTATTGGTAGAGTGAGATAAAGAGAGATATTGCAGAGTTTGTAGCTAAGTGCTCTACATGTTAGCAAGTTAAGATTGAGCACGAAAAACCTAGTGGGTCCGTGCAGGAGTTCAGTATTCCCTTGTGGAAATGGAAAGAAATGAACATGGATTTTGTGATAGGTTTGCCCCGTACCCATCATCAGCATTAGTGTATTTGGGTTATAATAGATAGGATGAGCAAATCAACTCATTTATTACTAGTCCATACCTCTTACTCAGCCAAGGACTATGCTAATATCTATCTTAGGGAGTTGGTTAGGTTGCACGGTGTTCCCTTATCTATCATCTCAGATAGAGGTACCCAATTTACCTCTCACTTCTAGAAAGCATTCCAAAAGGGTCTTGGTACCCAAGTCCACCTCAGTATAGCCTTCCACCCTCAGACAGACGGTTAAGTAGAAAGGACTATTTAGACTCTTTAGGATATGCTGAGAGCATGCGAAGTTGATTTTAAAGGTAGTTGGGATGACCATTTACCTTTGATTGAGTTCGCATACAATAACAACTATCATTCCAGTTTTCGTATGGCTCCATTTGAGGCTCTCTATGGTAGGACATGTAGATCTCCAATTAGTTGGTTTGAAGTAGGTGAGGTTGTAGTAGTAAGGCCTGACTTGGTGTTTGATGCCTTATAGAAGGTTCAGTTAATCAGATAAAGGATCTCGAGTTTGCGGTTGGTGATTTTGTGTACCTAAAAGTCTATCCCATGAAGGAACTGAAGAGATTCGGCAAGAAAGGGAAACTCAGTCCCTGATATGTCAGTCCCTTTAAAATTCTCTGTTGATTTGGAAAGGTGTCTTACGAGCTTGAATTGCCTTCAGATCTAGCCTCAGTACACCCAATCTTCCATGTCTTATTTTTTAAAAAGTATATTGGTGATCCAGCTGTATTTGTTCCCTTAGAGAGTGTAAACATTCAGAATAGTCTTTTCTATGAGGAAGTTCCAGTTAAAATTATCGATCATCAAGTTCGTAGACTAGAAACAAAGAAGATCCACTAGTCAAAGTTCTTTGGCGGAACCAGTCAGTCGTGGATTCATGAATTAGTTCAGTCATGCATTTCACTCATCAGACAAGCATATTCAGTGTATAATCTCAGTCCATCAGTTTTCTCATCTTAACTAGTTTCATTCGGGGTTGAAGATCCCAAGGGGGAGATATTGTATAACCCCGTATTTTACTAGCATAATCTAAGTCCCTATAAATGATTATTCACATATAAAATTTCTGAAACAATCATTATTTTTCAGTTTTGACTCTGCCATTGTGTAGGAAAATCAATTAGCTTTCCAACGATATAAAATTTGCCTAAATCCGATAGCCGAGTAAGAAGTTATGGCAATTTTAAGTTTCAGTTGTTAAAAACCGTTATTTTGACACTTAGCACATTGTGGAGCCAGTGTAAATAGCAATTGTCATTTTTCAGTGAGGTTCCGCGATTATGGTGCGTCGCGCCATAGGCCCAGTTAAGAATTGTCAATTTTCAGTGACCCTATGCGATATCACTGCATCGCAATGAGTATAGATTTTAAAATCAAAGGGGCACCGCGATTCCACCGTGTCATGCAGAGCCCTCATTTCCCAGTCATCTGATTGCAGTGACACGGCATGATAGAGATATGTCGCGCCAAGGGTAAAAATCGAGAATTTTTAGGTAATTTTGAGATTTAATTCCCAAGGGCTTTTAGTTTTTTTTTTCCTCATTCTAGTCAGCCTAAACACGGGATTAAAGCCCTAAATGCTCTATTATGACATTAATTACTCACTCTTCTCAAGAAATTAAATCATTTTCTCCCTAATAGCAAAACCCTAGTTTCAAGAGAATCAAGAACAAGCTCAAGAACTCACCAAGAACTCTAAGAAATTCATTCATTAAGGTATGTTAAATGTTAATCCATGGGTTCCTTTCACCCATGGAGTCAAAGCATCCGATTTTAATTATAAAGTTATCATATTTTCAAGATTCATGATATTTAATTGTGACTTTAAACCATGAGTCTCCATGAACTTCCATGAATATTGATTGTATGCCTTGTTTTAGTGAGATTATCGATGATGTCAATTCCCACATATCTCAATATTTTCATTCCTCGAATTAACTCATGATTAAGTGTCATTGGTATTGAAATCATGCTATTATTTAAATTTTATGCTATTTTTTATGAGTGGCTTAAACTATGAACACCAAGTGTTTGATAAAATGCCTACAAGAATGAATATTTGAAAAAGGTTTTCATGTTATGTCCTATAAGCTTGATATTATTTTACTATTATTGCTTTTGAGTCCTGGGGGTATTGAATACCCAAAAACCATAGCTGTTTTAATTGTCTAGTCTTTTTACATTACAGAATAGTCTTCAGATTATACTATAAGCATTATCAGAATAGTCATAAATTAGTCATTAAACTCATAATAATCTAGTATCTCAGTGTCTTTCAGTTGGGAGTAGGACTTAGCACCGAGTGAGTGTAGGGATGGCAGCTTCCCCATCAGATAGGCAGAGTCATTAGTAGTAGTCCCTATACTCTAGAACTACGTAGCCAGCGTAGGATATGAGTAGTCACACATCAAATTAGGGTTAACTATCTCGCAGAGGTCACCCGTCAGTTCAGGCTTGACACCCTTAGTACTTTGGAAATTATATCAGTTTAGTGGATCCACACATACAGTGTTAGTACCCGTGGCACGGTATTAACACCCTTCTAATTGGGGTTACAATTTGGGCCCCGATTAGCTTAGATTGGGGCATGTCGATTAGATGATACCTCCCACAGTCTCAGATACAGTCTCAATTACAGTCCTAGTTAAGTTATTCAGTCTTAGTGTTGCTTGATCAAGGTATACAAATATCAATATATTTTTCAGTACTTCAGATTATAGATTTTACTCTGTCCATGTTATATGCCTAGTCATTCATCTTCAGTGTCTACAGATTTTCATGTATTTCAACAATTTACAAACTTTCATGAATGTTCAATAGCTATAGATTTCATGTTCTCTGTTCAGTATTCCATGCTTTACATGTATACTCAGATAGATCATTACTCCTATTCATGAAACCTTGCATGTTAGGCTATTTCATTTAGCATACCAGTACATTCAAAGTACTGATCGCATACTTTTCTTTGCGCTATGATGTCTCATATCATAGGTGCTAATGCTCAGTTCCTGGATCGTACTTACATTCCTAGATTATCAGCAGTACAGTAAAAGTGGTGATCCTTATCATCCCGGGACATATTTTATTATTTCATGTCTTTATTTCAATAGTAGTAGAGTTAGTTGGGGGACTATCCCATCAACTCTCAGTCAGTCAGTCTTAGAGGCTTTTCAGACACTACAGTCAACTAGTTATTCAATTTATCAGTATTTTCTCATATTTAGATAGTTGTCTTTTTAAGATTTATAATTCAGTTTTAAATCCTGTTGATAAAACCTTATGGAAATGTTAGTATTTTTCCGCATTTATGATGTTATTATTAAGTGCTCACAGCAGGTACCAGCTCATGGGTTATCTTGTCATCCCTTGAGACTGTAAGCACCGTGTAATGACTAGGAGGTAGTCTTGGGTTGTTAAAATTACAATGGTTACTAACCGTTGCAATAGATTCTATTGCAACAACATTAAACCGTTGCAATAGCATCTATTACGACACTTTTGTTATTCTATTGCAACGCTTTTTGACTACTTATTGTAATGGTTTATTGATTATATAAATAGTCAATCGTATTAATGTAAATTTTTATTTACATATATAATAAATTATAACACATTATATACACATCACAAAACAAAATCATTTATTAATAATCTCATTTTTCAAAATATGCAACAAGCTAGTAATTTAAATCCAAAAGCAAAATGTAATCAAGTCCAAATGATTAGTTAAGTTTTTACATAGTATCAAGTTTTCGTCGCGATAAGTTTCAAGAAATTCAACACAAAACTATTGATATTAGAGCATTTATCCACAACCCAAAAATCTTCTCAGGTAAGGTCAATGTCTTCGTCACTTTCATCATATTTTTCTTCATTTTGAACACCTACAAAAATAGAACAAATAATATATGTTAGCACTTAAATGACAACATAAAAAGATTAGAATCACACTACAACATGATATAATGGGTCAATGCCTCGTTGGAGTTCTACTTTAAGCATTTTTTGAGTTTACATTAGAAGGATTAGGTCGAGCTCTTAGTCATATCTAGATTATCATATAACATATAATATAATGAGTCTACCAGGCAGACATAATTCCAGTTACTCATAGGCCAGCGGGCATATAAAATCTACATTCAATACCAATTGTGTTCAAAGGAAAGATTTTAGGGGCTTATTTGAGGAGTGGCTTTATACTGCTAATTCCTACTTGGAAAAGGCACCAAAAAGATTAGAAAGTTTGCAGACCACGGACATTATCTCATGAATTATAAGGTTGGGGATATGATTATAGTAAAGTCTAGACCAAGAGAGTTTACAACACTATGAGGCATACAACATAACTTGGTTAAAAATCTATAATGGGCCATTTATAATCGTTGTCAAGGTAGGTAATATCATATAAGTTAGAGCAACCACATCCAAAAGATCCTACATCTATAGTAAAGCCTCATTCTTTAAGGTAGTGCAAAAAAATCTCTTGTTGTTTCATGTTAAAATCCAGAAAGCATGGAGACCCCATCTATCTACTGTCAAGAGTCCAGTAATCTTATTAGGTAGTTTAGAGAAGTTATGTAAAAAATGAGTTTGAATGTATGTGTGACTTAGAGAAGTGAGTCTAATTTGCCATTTGAAGTGCAATGCTTTAGATTAAAACATAACTGCTTATTAGTCTCTCTAAGTTCTTGCTATATCCTAGTTGATAAAACACATGCACACACACACTAAGAATGGGAAAAAAATGAATCTTGATATATCCTAGCTGACAAAACACACACATATACAATGATAATGGGGAAAAGATTGAATCTTGATAATCCCCAGCTGACAAAAATACACACGACTGAAAAAAGACTAAATCTTGAGTTATTAAGTCTTATATTCGCGACATGAAATAATGTAGAAAGTAAGTCCAAACATCCCCCATTACATCAAAATTAAGACAAGACAATTTAGAGACTCACTCATAGTTGGGGTTTCAGTACTAAAAATGCTTACACCAATACAGATTCAAAAAACAATCAAAGCCATGACACCTGTACTATTACAACATACATGGCTTCACAACAACTACAACACCATAATAGCTGAAAGCTGTATCAGCTAGAAGTGCTATATATAGTCAGCTATATATGTGCAAAAATTCACCATAACTAACTTATAACTAGGCCAACTTATACTAATACCAAACTAGCGACTGTATGTATAGATTCTAACTAAGCCACATTACCAAACTACTAATACCAAACTAAACTACTAATACCAAAATAATACCAAGCCACAATACCAAACTACTAATACCAGGCCACAATACCAAACTACTAATACAAAACGAATACCAAACTTCCACCAACTAATCAGCAACAAGCACATACTAAAAGAAAGAGAAGTTCTACCAATAGATTGTTACTACCAAAGATCAAGAAACAGAGACTGACCTTAATTGTTACTACCAATAGATGGACGGTTTAATGGTTTATTAGCAACTTCTTCTCCCGATGAATGAACATTGAATCCTAGCATATTAGGATCAAGTGTTAATCCTGGATTTAGACGTTGAAGTTATGCAATGATGTTCATTCTAACATCTTGCTCAATGACATCTATTTGAGAATTGATTTTTTCCTACGTTCTTTGTTGTATCTTCTCTTCTAGATCATTATCTCTTCTCCACTAGTTCATCAGCAATATTTGAAGAGGATCCATAATCACTTGCTTTTTATTTAAAAGAGATTAGGTAACACTGCGTTCGAATAGTCTTACTCGACTAGGATGGTCAGGCCCCATAACTGTTGTGAATGCATTAGTTCATTGAGTACCATCTTTAATTTCTTGAGTCTCTAGTCTCTCTATTTCAGCCTACACATCAAATTCAAGAGCAAGTAATATTTAAGAAAATAATGATCTTGATTAATTTTGAAATAGAAAATTTTATACTATTTTGTTTGTAATCTCTTTACATGTGTCTTTATATATTCAGTCAGGTTTTCTTCTTCTAGTAGCCATAAAAAATTCCTTATTTGACAAAGAACCATAATTTTCCTTCTTTTTTCCTAGTTATATGCAAGTAAGAATTAAAATATTATCAAGTAAAGTCAATAAGTTCATAGTAACAATATGAGAAAACACCAAACCTCACGGATTAGAGCAAAACTTGTTTTGCCCATAGTGTGTGAATACTTAAACTTTTTCCTATTTTCTTTGTTAGTATTGGACATATCCTGTAAGAAAATATTTATGAATAAGTTTGTAATAAAAAGATTAAGGTAGTAAAGGTATAAACACACAAAATTTGATGCCTTATAGCAAAAGAAAGAACAGTGTAAAATGAAGATCAGGCGTGATGAATTTAATAATAAATGCATGCTAACAATAATATAACAGTTTTTCATATTGATATCATATCTCAGCTTCTTCGGAATTCCAATACTTAAGGAGATCCTCAAATACAGGTTCTAAATAGTGCTAGGCCTTTTTGCCTTTGAATTTCATCATTAGTATAGGCATAAAAGTGATCTTTATTGAGTCTGTACTTATACCCTATAAATGCAGCATCAATTGATCTCATAGCCCAATTTTTCTTGTTGTTGAGAATATCATATTTCTCCTATAATTTGGTTGAATTGGGTTTGTGTAAGAACTGTGAAAAGATTTCAAGTAGACATTAAAATATTTAGAATGTAGAACCTGAATATAGCTTCACATATCATCATATGTCTTCAAATTTGTCCAGCTGAGATTAAGAGGACAAAATCTCCCATTCCTTGCCAATGTACCAAAGAAAATGGAAAATTCAGTGACCACTTCTTTAGTTGGACTAATAGGCTGGTTCAACTAATTTAGCACTATCAGTTAATGGTCAGTCCGTCCATGTACTGCTTGTATTTGTGTAGCGTCTCTTTTTATTTTATTAGTTGAAAGGCCTACAATAATATTTGATTTTCACATTTTTTGTTTAGTGACATAATATAAGCTATTCCTGGAAGGGATGATAGAAGCAGTTTAAAAGTCCTACTCAAGAACCAGATGTGACCGGCTGGATGTTTTGCTGTAGAAGGTGAAAAAGATGGGACCTAGATATAAGTAGAACAATTTTAGTAATTGTGCCCTACTCTGTAACAAAAAACTAGTTCTCTATCACTAATGGATAACTTGTTATCTACATTTTAAGGATTCCTTTCTTGTTTCCTAGAACATTCCTGTCGAAAACCAAAGGCATAGGAAAAAGGGTTGCCAATTCCAATTCAATATGGTGTATTAGTTTATCATGTAGTATCACCCTAATTGTTCTACAATGCTCACTCCACTGATATCTCCATCCATGTAACAATGGATGTTTGAGTTTGCTATTCTATTTTCTTTTTATTTATGCCATCAAATGCAAATCAAATTTTTGAGAAGCACCAAAGTAGAATCCCTCAGCTTCAGATCAGTGGAGATAGAATCTAGATAGGCTCTATATGGTAGTTAAACATATAGTCCTAAACACTATTTAACACCTTAATACCCACTAAAAGAAACTGAAAGTCATCGATGGCAATAATATTTATTTTAGAGCTTCCATAATCTCTCTAAAGATCGCTCCTTATGCATATTAAATGCTACATCTATATGTTCACTTACAATTTTTAGAATGAATTCAAAAACTTGTAAGTTGAACAAAATTTAGATAATCAGCAGCGCATAAAATAAATAGTCAGTGCATAAATGAATTCACTCAGTGTTTACACTTCAGTAACTTCCTTAAACTAGTAACAGAGACATTTGGAGAATTAAAAAACAGAATGCAACCTTAAGTTTAAGGTTTAACTAAAATTCTTTCTCAGATAATACACTCGAAATGAACATATTGATGAATTGATTACACTTAAGGTATTACTATTTTGGGTTAACTTATGTAGAGTTTAGGTTTTTTAGGAGCACTTATCTCCTTAACAGTTGAAGTCGAGAACAATGATACCACAATATAGAAGACATTGCTCGTCCACAATAAAATATCAAACCCCAATGAGAGAAGGTACATAGATATACTATTTCCTAAACTCAAAACATTACATAAAACTGTAAAGCTATAAAACATTAAAAACCAACACGTGAATTGTTTTACCTTGAGGTTTGGAATTTGCACAACTTGGAGAACCGTGATAATCAATGCAATACCCTAGTTAAGAGAAACCAGAATTCATTACCTTGAATCGATACCAACATAAACAAAAATAGAGCCATCCAATTATCAATTTACCCTCTTTTCCTTTTCTCCACAGGAGATATAGGCAACTAATATGATATTAGACAAAGAAAAAGTATGACTATGCAACAACACTTACAAGTATATCTTGACCTATCCAAGCAAAGAAGATATGACGATTAAACTACCCATAGAACTGCAAAGGCTATATAGAATAGAGAAATCACACTGTCAGATATGAAACAGGTCCTAGAAAAGGAATTTTAATGAATGACTGTCCAAAACATTCAAACCATTTGAAACTATATATAATGACTGTTAGATACACTTTTACTTGTAGTATGTAAAATGAACTTAAAATCTTATCACAAGAAAATAAAAATAAAAATTTAGCAGCAAGGACTGACAAAAACAATTGATGATGAGGTGTCCATAATGCGCCACAATGAAAGAGCACACACCTAGGGTGATACGAAAGAGTACATGGTGATCAAGGCATTATCTACCCCCTTCTCCCAGCAAAAGAAAACAAAAGGAAAGATAAATAGTATACTTGGTATGCCCTACAGAGCTGTACTTTACACTGAAGGTCTAAGCCACAATTACTTTCACCAAAGAATGCAAAACTGGACCTTCAGAACTAATAGACCCATCACATAAAAAGATGCAAGATGATCAACTAGACTGAATACTTAAACCTAATATGTTGAGTAATAGGAAATAAGGGCATCTCATATGCCTAAATCATTATTAAGTACTAAGTCAAAGGAATCATATGCTACTGTATTTTGTGATCTTGTTAAACAAAGGAGTTGCATGATTCACAGCAACAATCATAATCTTTTTTTTTAGAAAGAAAAACCATATCTTTCTTTTTGCTACTCATAAATGGCTAGTGTTTTGGGTTAAGAGAAGTTTAAAATAATGGAAAATTCAAACTTTGATATGGTAAGCCTTTCTTTCTAAATAGGTACAGTGATAAGGTAAATTTCTATCATTTGAAAATGTACCAAAACTTAAAATCCAATAGCCATGTTATTATACAAATTTCAAAAAATTAAATATGTAATGCTACTGTGACTGCTACCATAGTGTATCATTATGGCCATTTTTGATAGAAAATCTAATTGTGATGAATGCTTAAATGTGTGATGTAAAACATTGAGAAGGACACATAACAATAACATACCTGAAATGGATATCTTGAAAGAACGACTGCTGTCTTAGAAGAAGCTCCTAGTATTGCATAGTCAACTGAATCCTGTGAAAGAAATGAAAGAGCAAATACTGAGACGTAATGTTCTCCCTATATTGAGAATTAAAGTGATCAACTTTCTAAACAAGAATGGATATAAAATATGTACGAAAAGAAAATTTAACACTAACAAAAATAAAACTAATGATGAGCATATATTTTAAAAACTTTCTTGTCTAATCATCTGCCTCCATCCAATCCCAATCAGTATGGTCAAACTCATTCTCATCTTCTGATGTTTTCACAACTATATCTTCTGAATGTTTTTCAGTAGATGGAATATCAACAACAATGACTCCATCTTCTCTTGCCCATCTAGTCACCCTCAGACCAATGCCATCATTAGGCTCCTTCCAAAATATTTCTCCTATATTAGGGAAATCTCTTCCTCAAGATCATACAAAATCAATAGGGACTCTATTTCTTGTACAATAAACATCTTTCTAAATTGGATCTGTAACATAAAAAACTTGATAAACTTATGATTCCAACACAAAAGGATCATCTTGACTACATAACTTATTGAAGTACACCCGAGTTAACCATAATCATCTACTTCATTCCGATGCCAATCAGAACTAAACAATACAACACTAAAACAACCATAGTAATTAATCTCAATGATATCTCAAATGACTCCACTATTCTAAGCTTGCGTGGGGCATCCTGATCTTTTGTATGAAATCAATATCCATCGATGAAATATGCACTATATCTATTGGCCACCATTTTACGCCCCCTAGATAGCCATTTTAAATGATGGGATACTTCAACATTTTTAACTTTCTCTTCAAACCAGCTGCTGAATTCACGACTATGATTCCTTGCTCTTACCCATGCATTGGATCTAGTATGATTACTCAATGAATTTTTATGTTCCCTACAATCAAGAATGTTGAAAATATAATTACTAGGCCTTTATAAATAGATGTTTATGTACCTTAACATAAACAAATAAATGAAGTTTAACATGTAAATATCTTACTCGATAAACTTTTCTACTTCTCTATCTCCCGTGTTAAAAAGGACATATCGATGTGCTTCATAACATAACTTTGCATCCGTAAAAAAGTGCAATTTTTTCTTCTCACTTCCAATTGGATGACCATTCTTAGGGAATATAGGGGACACATTCAGAATGGATTCCTCATCTTTAGTTTGGTACCAACTAATTCGCATCTTCACACCATCATATAGGTATCTTGAACAAAAAGTCAAGCACTCTTCAACCAAATAACCTTCTTCTATTGATGCTTTTGGACATGATCCATTACGAACGAGCCCCTTAAGGTTATATAGGATCCTCTCAATGGAATACATCCAACAAAAATGAATAGGTACCCCAAGCTTAATTTCATTTACTAAATGAACAGGCAAATGTAGCATTATATCAAAAAATACTAGATGAAAAATCATTTCAAGTTTAGATGTAATTTCACCAATTTCAGACTCTAGTTTTTCAAGATCTCTTGGCCTATTACTTTACTACATATGGATCTAAAAAAAGCGCACAACCTAATCAATGTCAATGCAATATTCTTAGGTAGCACTTTTCTAACAGCAACCTATAGCAAGTGGTGCATTATAAAATGAGTATCATGACTCCTGTACCCTGATATCTTCATCTCCTTCATATGCATGTGATCTGATATATTTAAAGCACACCCTTTAGGTAATTTGATATTTTTCAAGATGCTGCAAAATAATTTTTTCTATTCTGGTTCAATGAAGAATGAAGATTGAGTGAAACTTACATTTCCATTACTATCTTGTACTGGTTGTACCTCCTGCTGTATTCCCATTTCTTGTAAGTCATATCGAGAATTTACATGATCCTTTGACTTTCCATATATCTTCAATAAAATTTTAAGCAAATTATTACATATATTCTTTTTTATGTGCATTGGATCAAGACTGTGCCTCAATTTGTTATCTGGCCAATATGAAAAATTAAAAAAAATAGATCTTTTCTTCCAAGGACCTTTATTATCTCGAGACCTTTTTTTTCCCTTTCCAAAAATATTGCTGAATTCGCGCAACTCTTCAACTACTTCTATACCCGACAAAGGAATGGGTGCGGGTCTATGTTCCTCCTTACCATCAAATGACTTTCTATCTTTCTGCAGTGGATGATCATGAGGCAAAAATCTCTGAAGACCCAAATAACATATCTTTCGACTATGTTTGAGATATTGAGAGCATGTGTTATGATTGGAAGTAGGGCATGCCAATTTTCCTTTAGTGCTCCATCCTGAAATAATTGCTAATGCTAGAAAATCACTAACTGTCCACATTAAGGTTGTACGCATTCTGAATGTTTGTTTTGTTTCAGCAATATATGTATCTATTTTGGATTCCCATAGTTCATTTAATTCATCAATTAGTGGTTGGAAATACACATCTATATCATTTCTACGATAAGATAGGCCTGGAATAATCATTGACAGCATAAGATATGCTGGCTTCATGCAAATCCATGGTGATAAATTATAGTTCATCAGCATAACAGGCCACGCGCTATGAGAAATACCCATAGTTCGACATGGATTGAAACCATCACTTGAGAGACCTAACATAACATTATGAGTAACATACCCATGAACAACCAAGTATAATTTCAGCAAAAAAAATAAAGCTCCAAGAAGCATTCAAATAATAAAACTCAACCACTACTGACAAAAAATACAACTACTTAAATTCTTATTTAAAATAAGAAGCAATGCAAATAATACTTTTAAACAAGCCATTTTCGTAGTTCACAACTATTGCATATTTAAGCCACACACATTAAGACAGTAAGATACTACTCACGGACAATGAAAATTAGCTTAATGTATACAACGTCTTAGACACACAATTGTGCCTCACTAGTAACCATCCAAGTTATGCTATGAGGTAGTACCTATCAAGAATTGTCCACCTTAAGACCCTAGTCATATGCCAGAATTATCACTTTTAACACAAACAACGATATCCTGGATTCTCAAAAACCATAAATATACCTTTAGCTGATTTGCTTAAAGTATCTAGTCTGATAAAGTAACAATAAGTCTTTAAGAGTAAAACAAAAGCCAAAACAATAATACAACAACTACCATCAACTCCAAACTAGTTGGGTTCAGGTGTAAGTATCCTAATTATTCACTCCACTCATCTTACTCATTTTATTTGAAATTACCTATGATATCCACTCTGCTCTATCTTTCCATCTGTCCTAGCCTTGATGGACAGTCATAAAATCAAGAATCCTTTAAATTGTACTAAGAGAATTTCAATTTATTGATTTTCAATAGTTAAATGACACGCAAGAAAGTAGAAAATTTTTTTGCAAAATAAATTGGTAGTATAGCAAACCCAACTATATTCTTTTCTTAATAAAATCAAGATGAGGAAAAGTAGAAGAAGAGGCGAAAATAGAGGTGACTTAGAAGGAGGCAGCATCAGGGAGAAAATTGCTAATTTGTTAAGATTAAAACTTTACCTGCGGCGGTGAGAGATGGTAGTGAAAGGTGGCGGTGAGAGGCGGCAGTGAGAATTATCGAAGAAATTAGAGAGGCTAATTTTTCTTGAATGGGTTGTTACGTTTGAAGGGTTTTCTACTGAGAAAGAAAAAAATATTTTAATAAGATAAAAAATATTTGGTGGATTTGTGTAAAACTTTGGGGAGGGAAATTAAAATTTAATGTATTTATCTATTGCAGCGGTTTATTTTTCTAATAAGTGTCATGATAGATGTTTTTTTGGCGAAGAATTTCAATAGTGTTGCTATACATATACCTATTGCAACGGTTCATGGTCAATAATGATGGTCATAGAACAAAATCTTAATAGTAGAATAATTATTTTTTGTAACGGTTGAAAATATTGTCGTAGATAGTCTATAGCAATGCATTTGCAACCGTCCCTAAAAAGTTCGTTGCCATAGGCCCAATTTCTGGTAGTGTATAATCAAGGGTGTCTAAGTCATTTCACACCCCAAAACTGTCCCTAATTACTTCAATACATTTTTGTGATGTATTAAACATATTAACTCTATTCTCCTAACCCTAAGAAATCTATAAGCAAATCAAAAACCCCCTCCATTCCCAAGAACAAAAATCCAAGTGTCATCTCTCAAGAATTAAGAAATTAAGTTCCAAATTCAAATTTCTCTACAATGATTCGTCCAGTTAAAGTATGTGGGGTTATGAGCAAGGTTATCCTTTCACCCTTGTTCCTAAGTTGCATGATTTTAAAATTTAATTCACTTGTTTTGAATTAGGATTCATACCCAAGTTCTTATATTCTTATAGCATGTGATGTTCATGAGATTTAAAGCTTTATGTATATCAAGAAGTGCTTATGTTTATGTTTTTAATTACATGATCTATATTATGAATGAGATTGCACTATCTTGAGTTGTTATTGTTGAAGTATTTTAAGATTGTTATTGAGCATGAAGTATTATTTTGAATTGACATGAATGTAAAGCATAGGTTTTAAGCCCTAAGTTTAAGTGTTAATATTTCAAGAAGATTACGCTTTTAAGCATTCTATGACAAGCTATTATCAAGATTTAAAGCAAGTATTGATTTTTTGATCCTCAACTAATAGATGGAATCCACATTTATTCATTTTGATTACAGTTTAAAGCAAAGAAAAGTATAACTGGTTTTCATTATAAACCCTCATGTTATTTTAAGGTGGATTTTCTAAAGTATGAGCATACAGATAAGTAGGAAGTGTAGGTTTAGCACATCCTATTTCCCAGAACTACGAGCCAATGTAGGTTCAGCTTATTCCCAATATGGATGAAATTACAGATAGTGATCACTTAGCTTTGGTCCTACTCCATGGCAAGAGTAGAACGGCTCTCCCCAACGTGAGCTTTACCCTATATGGAATAAGACGTTGGAAACCATGATAGCTCACATGGTGTATATCGATTAAAAGAAACTCCATAAGAAAAATTAAAAGTAAATCTTTTAGAAAATAAGTATGTGACTCACAAGGTTTTATTTAGTATGCTTTATTAGTCACGTTTTGACGATGTCCAGTTTTCAATTTTATTCAAGCTCAAGGTGAGTCACCTACACTTAGCATGCATTACATCTTACAAAAACTAAGTGTTATGGCTCAGAAAGTTTGTAAGTATGCACTATTATTCATGTTCATGATTTCACAATTCTTGTTTTATTCAAGCTTGAGATGAGCCATTTATACTTAACATGCCTTCTTTGAAAGTCTATGAATATATTTATTGTTTTATTTATGCATTCACCCCCATATACTCAGTACATTCTAGAAGTACTAATCTTTATGTATGTCTATATGCTACATTGTCTTATAATGTAGGTATAAGTTATAGCGCGCACATCATACTCAGATAGTTTGCACCTTCCAGTCAGTAGGTGATGAGTCCTTTTGATTTGAGGGCTCGAGTCGATCATAGTTCGAGTATCATCTTATTTTCTTTATTCAGTCGTGTTGATTTGGGATAGCTGGGGTTCATATCTCAACTATCTATAGTCAATACTAGTAGAGGCTTCATAGATAGTTACTAGAGTTGATGTATTTAGTACCAATTTTGTTGTGTATAACCAGATTTGTAATCAGTTTAAATAGTCTTGTTGTGATTATGTTCAATAAAGACTTCTCTTCCTCTTATCACTTCTAGCTTTATGTATTTAAATTAGTTGCTCAAGCAATATGCCAGTACAAGGGTTAGCTTGGGATCACTGGTGGTCGTAAGCACCATGTGACATCCAGGGGTTATTCTCAGGGCATTACATGACTGATAATGTAGACTCTTACCTTATTAATTTTATTAGAATTTTCTATACCTGGGCTAGATCAGGAAGTGTTAAGACTCGGGTTTTTCCCATTCTCTCTAACTGGTGAAGCTATATTTATGGTTAGGGTAACTACCTCATGGGTCCATTACTACTTAGAATGTGTTGTGGAAGTAGTTCTTAGACCCTTTTTTCCTTCCATCCAGAATACTACAATTGAAGGATGAAATTTCTGATTTCAGGCAATTGCATTTAGAGTCAATGTATGAGGTATAGTTTTAGTTTGAAAAGAACTTGATTGTAATACCCCATACTTTTTCCTATCTAATTTTATCTCAATAATGTCTAATAATAGATTCTGAATTGAATGATGGTTATTCCATAAGGAATTCTCAAAATTTCCCTCTTTGTCGTGTGGAAAATTTAATAAGCTTTCCATCGACATAAGATTCACCCAAATCCGATAACCGGGTCAGAAGTTACGACTATTTCAAGCTCCCATTGTAAACCAGTGCCATATTAGTCAGTGGTGCATCGTGCCACAAGAGGAAATGGCATTTGAAAAATTCCAGTAGGGGACTGCGATTATGGCGCATCGCGCCAGGGCCCAAATTCAGAATTATCCTATCCTAGTGTCTTAGCGCAATTTTCTTTGCATCATGCCAAAGTTACAGGTCGCAAAAGAAGGGGAAACATGATGGCTCCACGTCACTCTATCCCTCAATTTTCCAATTGTCAAATTCTAGTGATGGTGCGATAGCTCTACGTCGCACCAGGGGTTCAGTTTAGGAAAATTTTACTGAAATTAAATGACACGTCCAGGGTTAAAAAGATCAACTTCCCACCCCTATTTAAGACTTTTAACACGTGATTCAGCTACTTTTCACCCAAAATATACTAGTTTCTCTCAAGTTTCTCTCAAGAACAAGCTAGGGTTTTCATAGAAGATCCAATTTCAAGAAGGTTTCACCATCAATCTTCACAAAATCACGAACTAAGGTATGCATAGTGATCATTCATGGACTCCTTTCGTCCATGAAGTCCAAGAATCCCTTTTCCAACTTCAAGTTATGGATTTTCTTTATGATTTATGATTGGACTGTTCTTGTTCATGTTGATAAATGAAAAATTAAATTCTACTCCATGTTGGGTGATAAATTCTATGTGGGTTAAATTATTATAGATATAGATTCATGCAAACCTATGACTAAACCCTTGAATGATGAAATTAGAATGTGACCATGATGTTTAATTGTTGTACCATGAAGTTTACATGTACCATGCCTACAATATGTTTGATTTAATCCCTAAATGAAGGAAAAGTTCCTAACTAGCATGTTGTCATGAAATCCTCATGTATGTATAAGCTTATACCTATCACATGTTTGATGAAATGCTTCAGTAAATGTATTATGGTGATTATTATGTATTCAAGCAAGTCATTCTTTGTCAGTTTCCTTCTATTGAGTCCTGGGGGTACTTGTACTCGAAACATTAGTTGTGTGCCTAGAGTCATGTCATGTTTTCACAATACTCTTAGTCAAGCTATGAATTCTTAGACTTCAAATAGTCTTATGACTCAGGAAATATCCATGATCTCATGAACTCATTCAGTTGTTAGATATCATTAGTATTCCATTAGTCAATGGAATTCAGTAAATCAGCCCATGTTCAGTTCAGTAAATCATGTTCAAAGTCTATTCAGATGGGAGTAGGAATTAGCACCGAGTAAACACAAGGATGGGAACACACACTATCAGATGAGGGTATGATTCTTAAAATTCATCCTTGCATTCCAGAACTATATAGCCAGCATAGATTGAGACATCAACACTGTTCGATAAGGGTTGATAAGGTGGATAAGCACTATCAAATAAGGGCCACACCATTCTCATATAAGGGACACTATTAAATGATGGTCACCCACAGCTTGTCCTTACCGGTGGTGCGGTATTGACACCCTTCCAATTGAGGCTACAGATTGGACCCCAATTTAGCCATAATAGTGTATCAGAGGCATGTTGGTTAGATAACTAATTTCCACAATTTTATGTTATAGAATCAGGACGGTCAGATATAGTCAATCAATCTCAGTAATAAAACTTGAATAGTTCCTTAGATTTTAGAACTGTCAATACAGTCAACTCAGATGCAATACGGAACTCTGATAGTTTCATCAAATTTAGCACTTTTAGATATAGTCACTCATGTTATCAGTTATATTTAGATTCAGTAATCATGTTATCACGGTATTAGTGTCAGTTGTTATGTCTCATGCATGTATTCTCACGCTCATGATAGTTAGTTAGTTATTATTGTTGTTCATGCATATGAACCCTATGCATTCAGCCTACTTTACATGCATACCAGTACATTCAAAGTACTGATGCATTTGCGCTATGGTGTCTTATACCATAGGTTCGGAGACACAAGCTCCAGAGCAATAGTAGATTCCAGATATCCGCAGATAGAGTTAGAAATGAGTCCTCATCTTTCGAGGACATGATTATTTCCTTATTATCTCATAATCAGGTTATTAGTTAGAGTTAGTTGGAGACATGTCCCATCAAATTCTTACTCAGACAGTTCAGTCAGTTAGAGGCTTTCTAGACTATCATGTTTCAGACTTCAATATGTTTAGTTTTATTTAGGGTATTCTATTACCTCACACAGATATTATATCATTAAGATCTTGTTCAGTATTAAACCTTAAGGCCTTTCAGATTATGTTTCTTCTTTATAAAGTATTTTATATACTATACAAGTATAGTATCAGTCATGGGTTAGCTTATGGTCCTTCAGGGTCATGAGCATCGTGTAGCATTTTGGGTACCAGATTCGGGGTTTTACAAACTTGGTATCAGAGCTGGGTTCAATAGAGTCCTAGGAAATCTGAAAGTTGCATCTAGTAGAGTCTTGTACATGGGTGTGTTGCACGCCACATTTATGTGCAAGAGGCTATAAGATGTTTTAGGAACAATTTCCCTTCTTTCGATATTTATGTCATGCCAGTGAGAATAATCTCAAGTCAATCTCTGAGTATAATCTATTTCTCTCTTTCTTATGTAGAACATGCCTCCTAAAAGAAGAAACAAAAATCAATTACCCTTTCTCATATGGAGTTTAGGGTCGCATTCACTACTCTTGCTCAATCAGTTGCCACTCAAAATGAAAGACCAACAATTATTCCGGACAACCCAGTGGCCAATTCATCCATATCTAGGATTCCGGACTTCACTTGAATGAATCCTCCATCCTTTCTTGGGTCTAAGGTAGATGAGGACCCTCAAGAATTCATTGATCAGGTTTAAGAGATGATGGACATCATGGGGGTGACTACTATTGAGAGTGGAGCTAGCTGTATATTAGTTGCAGGATGTTGCTCATACTTGGTTCAAGCAGTGGAAGTCAGAGAGGTCAGATAATCCAGGTCCTATAGAGTGGGAGGAGTTTATCACTGCATTCTTAGACAGATTCTTCCCCTAAGAGCTTAGAGAGGCTAAGGTTCTAGAATTCATCAACCTCAGGCAGGGCAATATGATGGTGAAAGAGTATTCTCTTAAGTTTAATCAATTAGACAGATATACCCCTCATGTGGTTACAGACAGCAGAGCCAAGATAAGTATGTTTGCTTCAGGGGTAAATGATAGCATGGTAAATGAGTGCAGTCTGCCATGCTGAATTGTGACATAACTTTATCCAGGCTTATGAATCATGCTCAATAAATAGAGGAGCAGAATATTAAACAGAGGTAGAAGCAAAATAAGAGAGCTAAGATAGGTAGTTTCAATTTTGCTTAGCCTAAATCAGAAGGAGGAAACCATTCCCAGTTTCATCCTAAGTCATCAGTTCTAGCCCCTTCTCAAGATAGTTCTCCACTTCCTAAGTTCATGAAGGGTAAAAAAGATAGAGTGCCAGGCTCTAGGTCTCAGGGCATTATTATCAATGCCTAAACTAATCCCCTTTGTCAGACTTGTGGTAAGAACCACAAGGGTGCTTGTAAGCTGGTAGCAATATCTATTTTGGTGGTGGCAAGCTAGGACGTAGAGTCAGAGACTACCCTCAGTCGGGTAATCAGAGTTATCTCCAATCCTCATCTCAGTCTGATCGCCTGAATCAGCAGGGTGCCACTATCAGTGCTACTAGTAGGCAACGCCCAAATCATCTCTATGCTCTTCAGTCCCGATAGGATCAGGAAAATTCTTCTGATGTAGTTTCTGGTACGTTATAGATATTTCATGTTCATGTTTACACTTTGCTAGATCCAGAATCTTCTTTGTCTTTTGTTACTCCCTATATAGCAGGCGATTTCAGAATCAACCCCAAAATCCTAGCAGATCCCTTTATAGTCTCTACCCCAGTGAGTAAAACCATCATAGCCCAATGGGTATAGAAGAATTGTCTGGTTATGATATTTCAAAAAGTCACTTCAGCGGACTTAGTTGAATTAGAGATGACTGATTTTGATGTCATTCTCAGCATGGATTCACTTCATCCCTGCTATGCCACAGTCGACTGCAAAAATAGAATAGTCCAATTTTAGTTCCCAAATAAACTCGTCCTTGAGTGGAAAGATAGTACTTCAGCGTGCAGAGCTCATCTTGTTTCCTACCTTTGGGCATGAAAAATGATTTCTAAATAATGTGTCTATCATATTATTTGAGTTAAGGACACTAGTTCCAAAACTCCCAGCCTTGAATCAGTTCCAGTTGTAGGTGAATATTCAGATGTCTTTCCCAAAGATCTTCCAGGAATTCCTCCCAAAAGGAAAATAGACTTCGGTATTGATCTTCTTCTAGATATTCAGCCTATATCCATTCTGCCATACAGAATAGCACCAGCAGAACTCAGAGAACTGAAAGAATAATTAAAGGACCTCTTAGATAAGGGATTCATCAGGCTCAATATTTCCCCGTGGGATGCTCCAGTATTATTTGTGCTCAAGAAATATGGTTCACTTAGGATGCGTATAGACTAACATCAACTCAATAAGGTCACAGTCAAGAACAAGTATCCTCTTTCCAGAATCGATGACTTGTTTGACCAACTTCAGGGTGCCAGTTATTTCTCTAAGATAGACCTTATATCTAGCCATCATCAGCTTAGAGTTAAAGAATGTGACATTCCAAAAATAGCTTTCCGTACTTGATATGTTTATTTCAAATTCCTAGTCATGTCCTTTGGTCTTACCAATGCCCCAGCCACTTTTATGGACTTGATAAACTGTGTGTTCAAGTAGTACTTGGACATGTTCATCATCTTTTTCATAGATGATATCCTGGTCTATTCCCGCAATGAGCGCGATCATGCAGACCATCTCAGAATAGTACTTCAGACTCTAAAAAATCATCAGTTGTTTGCCAAATTTAGTAAGTGCGAGTTTTGGCTAAGGTCAGTAGCATTCCTTGGTCATATCATTTTCAGTGATGGAATTAGAGTAGATCCTCAAAAGACTGAAGCAGTAATAAACTGTCCTCGCCCTGTCTCTCCATAAGATATTAGGAGTTTCTTGGGTTTGGCTGGCTATTACAGATAGTTTACTAAGGGATTTTCTTCTATTGTATTCCCTATGTCTAGATTGACTTAGAATAAAGTCAAGTTTTAGTGGTTAGATCCTTGCGAGAAGAGTTTTCAATATTTGAAGAGTTGACTCACCTCATCTCCAGTATTAGCTCTCACAGATGGTTTAGATGGGTTCGTAGTGTATTGTGATGCATCCAGAGTGGGTCTAGGTTGTGTCCTCATGCAGTATAGTAAGTTTTTAGCCTACGCCTTCAGACATCTTTAACCCCATGAGAGGAATTATCCTACTCATGATCTTAAGTTAGCAGCTGTAGTCTTTGCCTAGAAGATTTGGAGGAATTATCTCTACAGAGTTCATGTAGATGTCTTCACAGGTCATAAGAGCCTTCAGTATGTCTTTTCTTAGAAAAATCTCAATCTTTATCAGAGAAGGTGGTTAGAGATCATGAAATATTGTGACATGAGTTCCCTTTATCATCCAGGCAATGCCAACGTAGTGGCCGACGCTCTCAATAGACTATCCATAGATAGTGTTTCTCATGTTGAGGATAGTAAGAAGAAGTTAGCCTAGGAAGTCCATCATCTTACCAGACTAGGCATTCGCTTAGTCGATATAGATGAGGGTGGTATATGGGTTTAGAGTAGTTCAGAATCATCTCTAGTTTCTAAGGTGAAAGAAAATCAAGATAGATATCCCAACCTTGTCAAGTTGAAAGAGTTAGTTTAGGATCAGAAAATAGAGGTTTTCTCCCAAGGGGGAGATAGTGTTCTTCATTGTCAGGGTCGTCTCTGTGTTCCAGGTGTAGATGACTTAAGGCAGCAAATTCTTTCAGAAGCGCATGGTGTGCACTACTCTATTCAGCCAGGGGCCATAAAGATGTACTGCGACTTGCGAGAATCTATTGGTGGAGTGGGATGAAGAGAGACATTGCAGAGTTTGTGGCTAAGTGTTCTATATGTCAGCAAGTTAAGATGGAGCATCAGAAGCCTAGTGGGTCCATGCAGGAGTTTAGTATTCCTACTTGGAAGTGGGAAGTTGTGAACATGGACTTCGTGATGGGTTTCCCTCAAACTCGTCATCAACATGATTCAGTCTGGGTCATTGTAGACAGTATGACCAAATTAGCTCATTTCCTTCCAGTTCATACCTTTTATTCAGCCAAGGATTACGCCAAACTCTACATCAAGGAGTTGGTCAGATTGCATGGTTTTTCGCTATCTACTATCTCAAACAGAGGTACCCAGTTCACCTCTCATTTTTGGAAAGCATTCCAAAAGGTTCTTGGTACCTAATTTCAGCTTAGTACAGCCTTTTATCCTCAGATACAGGTCAAGCAGAAAGGACTACTCAGACGTTAGAAGATATGCTAAGGGCGTGTGCAATCGATTTCAAGGAAAGTTTGGATGACCACTTTCCTTTGATTGAGTTTGCATACAACAATAGCTATCATTCTAGTGTTTAGATGACTCCATTCGAAGCTCTCTATGGTAGGATATGTAGATCTCCAATTGGTTGGTTCAAAGTTAGTGAGGACTTAGTTATAGGGCCTAACTTTGTATTCGACGCCTTAGAAAAAGTCCAGTTGATTAGAGAAAGACTCCGGGATGCTCAGAGCCGAAAGAAGTTTTATGTAGATGTTCGTAGAAAAGATCTCGATTTTGAGATTGCTAATCATGTCTACCTAAATATTTCTCCCATGAAGGGAGTGAAGCGGTTTGGCAAGAAAGGGAAACTCAGTCCCCGACATGTCGGTCCCTTTAAGATTCTCAGTTGATTCAGCAAGGTAGCTTATGAGCTCGAATTGCCTTTAGATCTAGCCTTAGTTCATCCAGTCTTTCATGTCTCTTTGATCAAGAATTGCATAGGTGAACCATCAATTGTAGTCCCTATTCAGAGCATTGATATTCAGAATATTCTCTTTTATGAAGAGATTCCTATTGAAATTTTAGACTATTAGACTCGTAGATTGAGGAACAAAGAAGTCCCTCTAGTTAAGGTCCTTTGGCAAAATCAGTCCATCGAGGGAGCTACTTGGGAAGCATAGGCAAACATGCATACCAAGTATCCTCACCTCTTCTTCACCAACTCAGATCAAGCTCAAGGTAATAGTTCTCCTTATGCTTACTCAGTTTCATATTCAGTGTTCATCACAAACTTGGTATGCAGTTTTATGCTCACATTCCCATTATAAACTTGGTATCTTGTACCATTACATATTCAGTCATGCACACATGTATCAGTTCAGTTATGTAATTATACATCAGACATGCATTCTCATTGTGAGAAACTTAGTTCTTCATAACACTCAGTCATGCATTCATGTATCAGTTACACATATATCAGATATGCATATTTAGTATTATATATTCAGCTTGTCAGTCATGTCAGTCATGAGATCATGTTCCAGTCATTCATGTTCAGTATGTACATTAGTTTTCTTTTCTCCCCTCTCAGTCAGTCTCATTCGAGGATGACTATTCTCAAGGGGGAGATATTATAATACCCCATAATTTTTCCTTGCTAATTTATCTCAAGAATGCCTAGTATTAAATTATAAATTTAATGGTGGTTATTATATGAGGAATTCGAAAGATTCTCCCTCTTTTTTGTGTGGGAAATTCAATAAGCTTTCCATCGACATAAGATTCGCCCAAATCTGATAATCAGGTCAGAAGTTATGACTATTTCAACTTTCCATTGTAAAACAGTTCCATATTAGTCAGTGTCACACGGCGCCACAAGAGGAAATGGAATTTGGAAAATTCCAGTAGGGGTCCGCGATTATGGTGCATCGCACCAGGGCCCAAATTTAGAATTGTCCTTTTTCAGTGTCTTAGCTCGATTTCCTCTGCGTCGCACCAAATTTCTAGGTTACAAAAGAAGGGGCAACATGATAGCTCCACGTCACGCCATCCCTTAGTTTCCCAATTGTCAAATTGTAGTGACATGGCACGATAGCACTGCGTCACGCTAGGGTTTCAGTTCAGGAAAATTTTACTGAAATTAAATAACGCGCCTAGGGTTAAAAGGGTCAATTTCCCACTCCTATTTAAGCTCTTTAACATGTGATTTAGCCACTTTTCACCCAAAATATACTAGTTTCTCTCAAGTTTCTTGCAAGAACAAGCTAGAGTTTTCATAGAAGATCCAATTTCAAGAAGGTTTCACTATCAATCTTCGCGAAATCACAAACTAAGGTATGCATAGTGTTCATTCATCGAATCCTTTCATCCATGAAGTCCAAGAATCCTTTTTCCAACTTCAAGTTATGGACTTTCTTTATGATTTCATGATAGGGTTGTTCTTTTTAATGTTGATAAATGAAAAATTGAATTCTACTCCACGTTGGGTGATAAATTCTATGTGGGTTAAATTATTATAGATATAGATTCATGCAAACCTTTGACTAAACCCTTGAATGATGAAATTACAATATGACCATGATGTTTAATTGTTGTACCATGATGTTTACATGTACCATCCTTACAATATGTTTGATTTAATGCTTAAATGAAGGAAAAGTGCCTAACTAGCATGTTGTCATGAAATCCCCATGTATGTACAAGCTTATGCCTATCAGATGTTTGATAAAATGCTTCAGTAAATACATTATGGTGATTATTATGTATTCAAGCAAGTCATGCTTTGTAAGTTTTCTTCTATCGAGTACTAGGGGTACCTGTACTCAAAACATTAGCTGTGTACCTAGAGCCATGTCATGTTTTCACGATACTCTCAGTAAAGCTATGAATCATTAAACTTCAGATAGTCTTATGACTTAGGAAATCTCTATGATCTCATGAACTTATTCAGTTGTCAGATATCAGTAGTATTCTTTCAGTCAACGAAATTCAGTAACTCAACCCATGTATAGTTTAGTAAATCATGTTCAGAGTCTATTTATATGGGAGTAGTAATTAACACCAAGTCAACCCAAGGATGTTAACACACACTATCAAATGAGGGTGTGATTCTTAGAAGTCATCCTTGCATTCTAGAACTATGTAGCCAACATAGATTGAGACATCAAAATTGTCCGATGAGGGTTGATGATGTGGATAAGCATTGTCAGATAAAATCCCCACCGTTCTCATACAGGGGACACTATCAGATGAGGGTCGCCCACAGCTTGTCCTTATCGGTGGTGCGGTATTGACACCCTTCCAATTGGGGTTACAGATTGGACCCCAACTCAACTATAATGGCGTATTAGGGGCATGTCTACTTCCTATAATTTCATGTTACAGAATTAGGACTGTCAGATTTAGTCAATCAGTCTAAGTAATAGAACTCAGATAGTTCTTCAGATTTCAGGACTGTCAGATACAGTCAACTCAGATATAGTATGAAACTCAGATAGTTCCATCAGATTTAGGATTGTCAGAGATATTCACTCATGTTATCAGTTATATTTAGATTTAGTAATCATGTTATCATAGTATTAGTGTCAGTTGTTATGTGTCATGCATGTATTCTCATGCTCATGATAGTTAGTCAGTTATTATTGTTATTTATGTATATGAACCCCATGCATTCAGCTAACCTCACATGCATACCAGTACATTCAAAGTACTGACGCATTTGCGCTATGGTGTCTTATACCATACGTTCAGAGACATGAGCTCTAGAGCAATAGTAGATTCCAAATATCCGCAGACAGAGTTAGAAGTGAGTCCTCATCTTTTGAGGATATGATTATTTTCATATTATCTCATTAATTAACTTATTAGTTGGAGTTAGTTGGGGACATATCCCATCAAATCCTTACTCAGACAATTCAATCAATTAGAGGCTTTCTTAACTATCATGTTTCAGACTTCAGTATGTTCAGTTTTGTTTTAGGTATTCTATTACCTCACATAGATGTTATATCATTCAGATCATGTTCAGTATTGAACCTTATGGCCTTTCAGTTCATGTTTCTGCATTATAAAGTATTTTATGCAGTATACAGGTAAATATATCAATCATGGGTTAGTTTATGGTCCTTCGGGGTCATGAGCACCGTGTAGCATTTCAGGTTCCAGATTTGGGGCGTTACATTGATGATGGTCCCTAATCATACAATTAAAGGAAGAAATTTACTTGGAATATTCTATCAAGCCCTAAATTTTAGTTCCAAAGTTATGGCAGATACTATTACTGGCAGAGCATTCATACGCCTGCATTGGTAGGTAACATCAGATATATTAGATAATATCTTTATTACCAACCGAGGGTGTCATACTCGAGAGGCAAAAAGAGGTCCTAGTAATTATGAAATTGGGCTTCTACCAAGCACGGAGTTATAGGTGACACAGTGGCACAAGAGGTTTCTTAACTAAGGATTGAGATTGGGATACTGACAAAGCAATTTTCGATGATGAGTTCCAAGAAGGTGAATGCGGCATATAGGTTAGGGCTTCTAGGTCATATTATTTGGATGTTTATAAAGATGTAAAATGTCTAGATAGAGATTTATTGGGTTTTTGAGCCAAGGGCCAATCATCTGCTTAAGACAATTGGAACTCAAGCCAAGGGAATCACAGTCGAAATTACTATAGGGATAGGTACAAGGATTGGAGTATAGAAAAAGATGGTGACTGGAGATGCAAGGATGATTATAAGGAAAAGATTAGAGTATACATTCCACTAGGGAACTGAGACACTGAATCAAGGATAAAGGCTATGTTGTCAAAGCTGATAAAGGGATTAGAAAAATCAAGAAAATTTCCTTAAAGAGATTAGGTTAGACATTTCAAGGTTTACCCATAAGGTAGAATCTCATGCTACTATGAAAAAATAGTTAGAGAAGCAATTTGGACAGATGTCAGCAACCTTGAATCAACGGTAGTCAGGCACCCTTCCTAGTAATACTGTGTAGAAATTGAAAAGTGATAGTCATTGTATGGCCATCACCGCTCGAAATGGTAAGGAAACCATTGATACCCCAATTCTTGTGGTTTATGAATCAAGGAATTATAGTGTTGATGTTGATGAGACACCTGAAGCCAGTCAGAAAATTGACAGCTATTGATTATAGTGCTGAGCAGGATAAAGGTGAGGGAAAGGTATATAAATCTACATTGAAGACTATTACATAACCTACCTTTTCCTCAGAGATTAAAGGAAAATAAAGAAGAAAGGAAGTATAAAAAGTTCATTTCCATGCTGAAAGAGTTGAGTTTGAATAACCCTCTTCTTGAAGATCTCGAGCAGATGCTTGGGTACATAAAATTTATGAAGGATTTGGTAATAAAGAAAAGAGAAATTGGTCTTGAGTACATTGGTGGGTTGTATCATTATAGAGTAATTAAATTGCGATCTCTAGCTTAAAAGAAAGGTGATCCCGGAGCTTTCACGATTCTTTACACCATTTGGAAATCTAGATTTGCCAGAGGTTTGTGTGACTTGGGTGCCAGTATTAACTTGATGTCGCTGATACGGTTCAAATATTTGAGATATAGACTTTTCGAACCCATGATGATTCAGTTATTGATGGTAGATCATAAGATGAAAAGAGCCGTAGGAATATTATTTGATGTTATGGTCAAGGTGGAAAACTTTATCTTTCTGACTTATTTTGTTGTCTTGGATTATGAAGTTGATTTTAAGATGCCCATAATTTTAGGGAGACTATTTTTGGCCATGGGTAGAGCATTGGTGGATATGGAGAATTTAGACTAAATAATGAGGAGGTCATATTCAATGTGCGTAAAACCATAAAGCACCCGACTGACATGAGGGTGCTTTCGGTGATAAATTATGTTGATGACCCTAGAGGCCACTTCATTGTATACCTTGATGAAGTCTGAGTAATCAAGGTACCCTTGTTGTGCCGCGATGTTAAATTAGGCATTGCTTAGGAGGAAACCTAAGGTATTGTGCTATTTGTGCATTTTTGTTAATTTGTGTTAGCGTGATTGATGTCAATTCTACGCACCTAAGGTGCCATAGGTATGTTCCTAACTCTCTTATTTTACAACGGTTTGATGCATTGGGGATAATGTATGTTTTTAAGTTGGAGATGGGGCTACTTATGGGTCTAGATATCCTATTGGAGTTTTTGTTGCCATGTCTCTTTTCCCAGGAGTTTGTTCTTAGTAGAGCCGGTATTTTTAGGATGCATTATGGTTTGTTTCATAATATTTTGTGTTATTTTTCTTAACTAGGAGAAAAATGAGTACCTAAGGTAGTTGATGATATACTTTAATTATGCTTACAAGTTTTTGAGATAAATGATACCCCTTCAAAAAATTTATTTTTGAACTATGTGATATGTATATATATATGACCATTGTGAATCTTGTTATGGCATTAGGATTAGGGACATAATAATCATAGCTTGCATTTGCATGACTTGGATAGGTAGTAGTTTGTGATGCAACCCTATGCCATGTGTGTGAGAGATACATACTTTGTTCACATTGTGGTATGAAATCCAAAAGTTACCCGGTTGTCTTGCCTAGGTGGTGGGATAGTTGGTTAGGAAAGGATAATAGGTCGTTCTTAAATTAGACCACTTTTAGTCTAAATAACCTTCCAAATGTGAATAAGTATCTGTTGATCCCTATTTTGAGCCTATATAGATTATTTTTATTATTTTACCTTTTATTTTCTCATTTGTATTACAATGAACCTATTTTGGCCCTGGTCCTCCTAGAAAATTATGCACACCAACTCAAGCAAATTGCCTAAGTTGAAGGTGGCTATAATAGGGATGCGTAATTAGAAATGAGTATGAAGAAGAGTGTAAATAGAAGAAAAGAAAGTAGGGCTAGGTGTGGTAAACAAAAGAAAAAAAAAAGAATAAAAGAAACTGCACCTTACCTAAACAAATACCCAAAGGAAAAAAAGATAAATAAGGGCGGAATAAAAGTAGAATTGGTTGACAAGTTGTAATATCCCATATTTTCTTGGTTCAGTTCAACTCCTAGTGCTTTTATAAGAGGCTAAAAGCCTGAAAATTTAGCTAAGTGTTGGGGACTTAGCTTAAGTTTTGGACTCTTAACTTTAATGATTTTTAAAGTGACCTTCCTGACTTCGAGATGTAATTTTTTGAGTTGATTCATGTTCAGGGGTGTAAGTAGCATGTCTAGGGTGAGTTTTGAATTTTCGAATGAGGTTTGGACCACGTTTGGATTTCTAAAAAAGCAAGTCACCGCGATTATGGTGCATCGCGGTGGTAGTCTTGGCACATCGCGGTGCAGGTATATTCTCTATATTATTGATTTATGATTTGGATTCATGTGTCATGACCTTTATCCTAGTGTGTAAAGTGCTTATTAGGTGAAGAATGTTCATAGAAATCACTTAGAGCCAATTTGAGCTAATATCCTTTGATTCATCGAAAGTTTGGTATTCAATTCTACAAGGGTCAACTTTGAAAGTGTATAATTTTTTATACATGTAGAATTTTTTAGTTCAAGATGCACCAAATTGTATATAATCAAATTAGATTTCCAACGAAACCAATTTTTTCTTAATCCGATACCCGAGTGAAAAGTTATGGCAATTTTTGTGTGAGGCAGTAAGCCATTGCGATTACACCACGTCGCTATGAGCCTTCGAACTTCAATCCAAGTTACAAATTTTTTGTTTAAATAAATGAGGGGCAATTAGGTCTTTTCCCACCTTATTCCAGGTCGTAAAAATATGATTTTAAGCATCTATTAGGGCATTATTGGCCCTCATTATCCTATTTTACTCTTAATAACAAACCCTAATCAATCCCCTTCAAGATTATCCATTCCATCACCTCTTCTTCAAGAACAATCAAGAATCAATTTTCCCAACTCAAGAAAGCTTTCAAGATTTTGTTTCTTCTTTAAGATTTAATGTTTTAAGGTATGTGGGAGTTCATCCATGGGTCCTCTTTCACCCATGGAGCCCAAAACCTTTTTCTTTCAATTAAAGAATGAATGTTGAGTAATGGCTACATATCATGTCCTCCAAGTTTTAGTATGATCTTGTTACTATTCCTATCGAGTCCTAAGGGTTATGAATATTCAAACTTTAGCTATTTACCTAGTTTTCAATATCTATAGAATGACTTCAGTCATACCATGAGAAATCTCATCCAGTCAAGTTACCATGGTCATTTTGTAATCAGTTAAGCTCAGTTCAATCTAATAATCAGTGTCATTCAATTGGGAGTAACACTTAGCACTAAGTGATAGTAGGGATGGTGTCTCCCCCGCCAGTTAGGCATGAGGAACTAGTAGCAGTCCCTAGGTTCCAAACCTATAGCACCATCGTTGATTTTGAGGGGCCCCCTATCAGTTAGGTATGACACCCTCATCCCTCGGGACTTCAGATTTGTGGATCCACACAGCTAGTATTAGTACCCGTGGCATAGTACTGACACCCTTCCAACTGGGGTTACATGTTAGACCATGATATTATATTAAGGGATTCGTTTATAGCTAGCTCCTATAGTCTCAATACAGTATTCGACATCTCTTCAGTTTAGTTCTGCTTGACTAAGTGTACAGACTTTTAGATATTTAGTTTAATAGTTTTTAGTCTTTTAGATTAAAGATTTTCTTAGTACCATAACATATATACACTTAGTATTGCATTCTTAGTTATTAAAATTTCCACGCATTCATGCTCAGTTATCTCATATGGTTTTGATAGTCCTTACTTCATACGCATAGTACTCCATAGTTTCAGCCCAGTTATTCAGACTAAGTACAGTTCAGCCTTACATGACATAGTATTCATACAGTACCCGTGTTTTACTATTTTTCAGCTTCAGTTCTACTTACATTATAAAAAAGTAAAGTTTTAAGAAACTAAGTGTAATGATTTACCAGATTATCATATTATGTTTGCTACTCATGTTTTAAGATTTTTTCATCTTTTAGTTTATTCCAGCTTGTTGGTATGTCTACTTATACTTAGCATGCATGTTTTTAAAATTTCATACATAATCATTTTTACTTAGTGAATCTATCCCCGCTTACTCGGTACATTACAGAAGTACTGATCCACATATATGTCTGTGTGGCTATATTGTTTCATAATGTAGGTACTATTTATAGCCCGTACATTATGATCAGATAGTTGCAGTTTCCAGCTAGTAGGTGATGAGTTCTCCTACTTCAAGAACTTCAATTAGATGTTGTTCATGTACTTTACTTTACTACTCCTATGTATTGATTAGTGGTAGTTAGGGTCATGTCCTAGCTATCTATATTCAGTATAGTAGAGGCTTCATAGATGTCAGTCAGAGTCAGTCATGTAATTTCAATTTTCTCCTTAATTTTTATCAGATTGTAAATTATATCAGTAATATTATTTCTCTCAGATTTTGTCATGATTATATATCCGCATAGCAGAACCAGTTATTTAATATATTATAAATCAATTGCTAAATAGTATGCCAGTTCATAGGTTAGCTTAGGATCACTTGTGGCCCTAAGCATCATGTGACGTTCAGGGGGTAGTCTCAGGGCGTTACATAAGTGGACCCCTAAAGTAATTGTAGTGACAAGGAGGCCTAGTCATTAAATTCTCAAATGTACCATACCAGCCCCCAAGCTTAGTTACAAGTCGAGTAAAGTCCTATAGTGTTCCTAACCTGATTGTCTAAGAACTAAGGTAAAGAAAATAAGGGCAAACCTATGGTATATAGTGAATATTTATGGAACTTATTTGTCAGTGCTTGATGTTTTCCCAGCATTAACATGCATTATTCTACCGAGTGAGTAGGAATTTTTTGTTATGAGGATGCATGGGTTATAATGCTAACTATTTATTTGTTCGGGTAGTGTGATTTGTATATATGCTTGATTATATGTTTCCATGACTTGATTCCCTTGTTTCATATTATGGTGATGTAAATTTACACACAGTTGGTTTTGAATAAGTAAAAATAGAAGGGGGTAATGTTTTTGAAATGAATTTGAGATTGACTGTCACAGATATCTTAGGTTTCTCTTGGTTAAGCATCTTTATTGTTTTGTTGTGTTTTGTTGCCTGAGGACATGCAAATGTTCTAAGTTGAGGGTGCTGATGTGCCATGTTTTCATTACACTTTCAGGGCTTAAAACTGAGAAATATGCAAGTACTTAGGTCTATTTTGGTAGATATGATGTGTTTTTGTGTCTATTTTGTAGGAAAGAAGGTTTTGGCAGCTAAACTAAAGAAAAATGAGTTGAACGTTGAAGTTTGGGCTACTTATGTTGGCATGTACCTGGTTTAGGTGCCAATTACCTGGCATAAGTGATAGAATAAGTAGAAGATTGCTGAAATTTTGAGAATCAAAAGTTGAAGTGGAGATCTTACTACCTACAAAGTGTCACCCATGGCCTGTAGGTACCAACTACGATATTGTAGGTGCTAGTACAAGTGCCATAAGTTCAAAGTTCATAGAAGTTGTAGCAGTGTAGAGTTCATGTTACCTACATGGGATAGGTGCGACCTATGACCCATAAGCGATGCCTTAGGTGCCACCTACGACCCATAAGTGGCATCATAGGTGGCCACCGACTCAAGTTCCCTGTTCATTTTGGTTTATACTTTTAGGGTTTTTTATGTACTCTATAAACACTCTTATGATGTTTTTAGTTAGTTTATACATTCATACTATTCACAAATATATTTTTATTCCAAGAATGACTTTTGATCTTGGGATTCTTCTATTCTTGCACTTTGGCAGATTAATTGATTTGAGACTTTGGGTTTTCTTTATCCATTATTGTGAGAATTGATTCTATTCTTTCTTTATTGAATTCCATGGATTGTTTCGCAACTATGAGCAGCTAAATCCATTAGCTAGGGTTGTGGGAACACTAGTGGATCAACAAAGTAGGGGAAGTGTGAGATTCATCTAGATTGTTATTATTGCATGTATTGTGATCTTCTTTAATTTAATTCCTTTCTCAATGGTGGCCAACGCTAATAATTCACCTGTATTTATGGTCATTCTCAAAAGGGAGTTCAAGATTAGGAAAAGAAGATCATAACAGTGATTTTAGGCTATCAGCCTTCGTCTAATAACTTGAGACCTATAAAGTGATAGTTAAACTAGGATTAAAGAAAAGGTTAGTAAGGAAACACCTTGAGACTCACAAGGTAAAGGGTGAGATTCAACAAAGGCATTCACAAAATGGTTCGTGATACATAGCTTGTCTAATTTAGCATATGTGACCTTGAGATAGTCGGATTGGGCACGATAAACCTACAAAGTTAGAAGCCAGGGGAAATACAAGTCTGGTATTTGTTTTAGATTGTTTAGAACTAAAATCATTCAAATCTTGTTACTTTTACTATTACAGTAAACCCCTCCTTTACTTTCATGAACTTCCGGCTACTTCAACAAGTTTGAGAGACAAATTTGACCTATTCTTTGTGGGATCGACCGCAGCCTTGTTGGGTTACTATAGTTTGACAATAACTGCATTGTATCTTCTTGGAGAGTATAGTTTGGGCGACATCAGGGCAATTCTAGGGGAATAATTGTATCTATCTCAACTGGCTCAATACACCCCAAATCATCTTCTGGATCATCATACACTAAAAGGTACTACTGAACGGGCTATTGACCTCTGTCCTTCTAATTCTACCTCTGTCAAGTGTTGCTCAATGATTTTCCTCCTCTTTTTTAGCCCTTTCCTCTGTATCCGCTCGATAGGCAACTTCTTGTCTAGTATTTTCTTTGGACACTGCTCCGCAGTTTTATGAATATCGTGTTTATCTCACCAATTCAATATTGTTGGGTTATCATGAACTCATTCACATAGGGCTCCTTAATTATAACCTTCTTCTCCCTCTATCTTATGATCATGTCATAAGGTTAATTCAAGCTCAAGATGAATGGAATCAGGGGATTGCCTTGACTCCAAGTATTAAGCATACACCGGTATATGCCCTAGAATGGTAGAAAATCAAAAATCAACAAATGAAAACAACATCTTTAAAAACTCAATTAATAAATTCATAACTGTAATCCTCAATAACGACGCTAAAATTTGATATCACCCAATTACACCTCTGATAAAGTATAAAGCGATTGTTGAATCAAATATTAAATCTAACTAGGTTGGGATCGATCTATGAGGAATAGGCTATAAATCTATCAAGAGCTTGTTGACGTAATTAAAAATTACATAGATAAAAAGAGGGGTTTTGTTACAAAAAAGAATTATAGTAATGATTGTTGGGTGATTAGGGTTGTGATCAATACGAGACAATCTCTAGGATTACGTCCCCCCTAACTTCATTACTCCAGAGACTATTCATGATTGTTAGACTATCTTAATATCTTGCATGCAAAATCTAACAAGTTATGTATCACCTAACTATCTCTCGACCTTGGTCTGGGGAAATTTCCTCATCTCCTCTCAGTCTCAGAGTGTCGCATTACTAACCTTTATTTTATGATCTCAGATTATTAGATGAAGGCTGATAGCTTTAAATTATGTTAATATTCTTTTTTTCCTAATCTCTACCTCTTCCTTGAGCAAGTACAGAATACAAACGAGTTTTCAATATGTTCACCCATCAATAAAGTAATCAATTCAAAGAAAATATCAATACATGCAAGAACACTAATCAAGAATGACTTCACACTTAGATTGCATTGCTATTCATCAGGGTTTTCACAAACCTATTTATGGGGTTTAGTTGCTCATGGTTGTAAGAACAAATGCAAATTACATAGATGAAAGCATAGTGTTGAACTTACAAAGAATAAAATAAAAATCTTAAAATCTCAATTCAATTATAAATCCTAAAAACCAAGAACAATAATCCAAGATCAATAATATAACTCAAAACTAAAAACAATGTAAAAAGTGTATAGAATGCATAAACTAATACTAAAATATCCATGGAGTATTTGTATATGCAAAATAAAACCTGTCCTAAATAGTATAAGAAATTAGGGTCGGCATCAACTCACGACCTCATGGGTTGGATCATGAGTACTACCCATGAGTCGTGCTTTCAATTTATGGAACTCAGAGCATAAATCAACCTTTTAAGATCTCAATCACGTCTGCAACCCACGAGTTATAGGTTGTGCATATGATTCATAATTCTCTCATAGAAATCAGACTCGTCATAACATCTATGGAACTCAACTCACTATTGCTACTCAGGATCTATAGGTACTACCCACGAGTCATAGGTTGACTCGTGGGTTACCACTTTAGCAACTCTTTGTCCTTTTATCTCAATCTTTGCTCTAAATCCTATTTTCATACAAAATTAATACAAATACACATCATATCAAACAAGAATACCTAAAATCCTACATAATTTCCTTGTTTAAAGTATCAAAATTTCCATGAAATAATGGCACATCAGGCTTGAGTTGATATTGTTGGTTATGGTTGTTCATTCAATCACCATATTTATTATTGTGTCACTGAGTAAGGGCTTGACTTATTATCATAGACCATGTTAGTTCATTATATTTATTTTATTATAGTGATGATACTCTAATGAGGGACTTTAACTGATATTGTTAATGGCATGCATGACTCTTTAACCAATAGTGTACTATGATGGTTTACATCATGAATCATTGCAATATAGAGTTGATTATGAGCTCATTTATAATTAAAATGAATTGATTCAAATCTTCATGTTATTTTGATTTAAATTTTCTCCATGCTTGAAAGAAAATGATATTGTTATAAAATCCTTCGCTAAAGGTTGCTCACTTACAAGGTTGATTGGGATACTTTTATGAGTTATTGAGTTAACCTTGACCCGTGAATATTAGACAAAGAGGTGTTTGAGACATGTGGTGACCTTGATCTGTGAACACTATTCGAGATATGGATTTGAGATTATCGAAAGTATATGGGTTGCAAATCCCCATAAGTCCTACTTTGGGAGAATCATTTCTTGGTAGGTTGTACAAAAAGTTATGCCATAATTTTCAGATATGCATCATAATTCCATCATCATCACTACATTGTATTATATCATTTGCATTGCATTGATATTTCTCGTTATGTTTTGGTATTGTGTTAGTACTTACTCTTATATTATATTAATATGATAGAACCTTGTTTATGATATTTTGACTGAGCATTCATTTCACTTTGTTACATTAATTGATATTATCTTATATTAGTTCAAAGGTTGAGGTATTATGGGATATGGGGTATGGTTGTGGCTTGATCGGAGAGATAGTGGTGTAACACCTTTTGGTAGCCTGTTATATAACTTTATATATATGATTCATCTATTTTATCCCATAGTATTGATTCATTATAATTGATTAAGCTTGATATAGGTGTTAATGAGTCTTCTTTATAAATAACTTCCCTTAATTGTTGATCATAAGAACAACTAGTTGACTCATCTAGATTATAGTGTCTACCCTATTGATGGTTAGTCTATTTACCATTGTGTTGGGTTACCCTGATTAGGATAAAGTGTTGAATATATTGGATTATAGATCATAGAAAAACCTTTGGTAGTTGGATGGTGGTTATTTTTTACCATCGCTTTGGATTAGTATCGATTATAGACAATGGTTGATAAGTACATGTTGTTTCATACTCACTGTTGCTTTTCTTTCCTTTTCTTATGTTCTAAATCCTATGTGGGTATTGGAATGAGTAGCAACTTATAGATTATTTTCTTCTAGCATTGACTTATATGGAGATTGAGGTACTGTTGAAGATTCCAAGCTTACCAGAGTCTCTTCTCTTTTTATTTATGCTTTTAATCACATTTAAGATACTTTAGACTATTGTTATTACTCTTAATCTATACTAGAGGCTTGCACTAGTGATATCCTGAATGAAATATATCTCTGAGACTTGTGTCTCGTACATACAAACACACACACACACATATATATATACACACACTTGTGATTACTTCTATTCTTCTGCTTCTGCTTTTGAATTCATTATATCCAACTTCTTTGGGTTGGGTTAGGCTTGCTTGTCTGAAGAGTGTGACAAGTGTCATCACATACTTATTTTAGATTGTGACATACAAAATGTTATGTTAATTATAATAAATCATTACTAATATTAGTTAGTGTATGAGATATGTTAAAAATAACTTGTGTCTCCTTCATAATGGCATATGGTGCATGAGATGTCAGGAATCTAAAAAAATACATGAATAACATGGATTAATTTACTATAAATACAATAAGTAATTTTACTTTTTATGTTGTAACTATTAACCTAGGGGGTCCTCCGTATCATTAATGACTGGCTGAGGGATATTAGGTCCATTAGCTTAAGGAAAGATCCATGATAACTAAAGTTTCCAAAGCAAGAATCTAAAATAATAAACATGAAGTCATTATGTTAACATATTATAAGTACAAGAATTAATTCAAAATTTATTTTTTCTAATCATTCACCTTTGTGTAAATGGGAAGCTCTGTAACTTCCTTAGATGTATCCTGCACACTATCTCAAATGCAAAATCAGGGATGGATAGTAGAGTCGAAGAAGACATATAAAGAGTAATATAATAAGTAGTTGAATGAAAAGTAAATATTAAAAACACCACAACTGATAGACTTGTATTTACAAGAAAATTACCTGGGGCCTCGCTCCTCATCTGCTGCATGAGGCATTAATTGGGGAGCCATCACAAGGATTAAATTTTGGATAGATGATGATGTGCAAAGTAAATCTTGAGACTGATATAATAATTTATTCTAAGAAATAAAAAATAGTTAATGAAAAAAATATAATTGTTAATCCTAACTGCCACTTCTAAAAACTTTTCGGGCCAAAACTCAAACGTAAAGTATAAGTCAAGTCTCAAGAAGGCATGTCACAATATAACCATCAGTCAATTCAAGCAGGTGCAACAAATGGGGAGAAATGATATGACTTAGGCATGGATGAACAACCTGGCATGAACAGTTGTGGATGAAAAGGTGGTAAATAAACTAGTCGTAATGTAGAATAAGATCATAATCCGCCGTTATTTGAGGATCTATCTCTACAACTGGGTTAATGGCACATCTATTGCCCCCCATGTATGAATATACTATGTCTATTTATACATCCACAAGCTTATCCTCCCCAACTCATGGGTTCATCGCCACATCCATATCTGTGTCCACGTCTTCCTTTTGCATGTCCTCCCCCTCCTTCCCAATGTCTCTCGAATGGTTGTTGGCACTGTTCATTCAAAATTATAGGCCCCTAAATGTCCTGATCTACCTTTCTAAAAATCTTTCTAATATCACTAGCAAGATCGACTCCACACCATCTAGTATCAAGGTTTTGCATCCATATTATCACATTTTCATGGAATTGTTTAAAGCCTCTACGTATCGGCTCATGTGAAGGTGGAATCATCATGTACCTAGAATATTTGCGAGTAGGGTTTCCCAATAGCAACAGACCATGTTGCAAATACTATTGTCTATAATCATCTAGGTTGGCATTGCCATGTGCCTCCACAACTCTAGGCTGCCAATGAATCCATAAGACAATCGGAAAGTTATGCTCATCAATAAAATCCTCATCGATTCTATATTGGTCATCATGTGTATAATGTCCAGGTAGTCAGAGAGAGCCTTTGAAATGTGTTGTGAATGCTCGAACTGTCGCATTACTTTGTCTATTCAGTGCCACGTTGTGGCTTTTAAACACAACATTGGCATTTGCATCCACCGCATTGACCCACCAATTGTACAATAAGAAGGTAAAGTATGAAGGATGTCATGATAAGGTGTTCATACAAACTAAATTAAAATAAAATAATAAACATAAAACTAAGCATAGAGAAACAATAAATAGAATACAACTCCTATTTTATGCTAGTTATTAAATATACTTTATTGTTCAATCTATTCCCTATTGTCCTTGAAAGTTTCTCATGTAACACATGTTTCATAGAAAATAGTACTATTAAATTGTATCTATTATTAGTTAAATATTTTTTGATTACTAAATAACTCTACAACTATTGTCTATATTAAAGTTTTCTATCTCTTTAAATTTATAAATTACAAGTTTAATTTTAATAATTCAATAATTTTTAGCTAACTTTGATTGTTTTAATTTGTTTGAAGGAAAACACATGAAATTTTAAGTCTTCAAATACTCTTTAAGCAAAACACTTGAAAGACTAATCGTGAGGACAGAAAGTGATCACATAGTTGCCACCAATGCAAAAGGCAATACTAGTGGGATCATTGTAACATATGAGTTAGCTTTGGGGAAAGCAACACAATTAGTAAAAAGCATCATCAAGAAGGCAACCATTTATACATTTAACTAAAAGTAATAAGAAGAATCAAGAATCTTGAAAGCTTATAATCTTGGGAGTAGTACCTGTTTTAGAAAACACAACATAATTACAACACTCATGTTTTACTCAATAAATATCTTTTGATTACTAAATAACTCTGCAGTAATAAGTGTCCTATCTTAAAAAAAATTATCTCTTTAAATTTACAAAAAAAGTTGATAGAATTTACTTTGTTTTTAGGCAATCTCGAAATTTTAAAACATACAATAAGCTCCGGATAACAAAGTAGAATACTGAATTAGCCCTGCATGACACTATGCAATAAATATATGGCTCCACACAGAATAGTACAATAATAATATGGATCAACATGGCACAATATAAAAATATGGCTCAACACAATAAAATACACTAAAAAATATTGTCCCACATAACATTATACAATATAAGAAAGCTTAAAATAATGGAACATAAAGAAAACATGCCTTCTCGAGCATCAAATGATCAAATTGACTTCTTAGAGGACTAGGGCATGGTGTGCCTCAAAAACAAATTGAATCCCTTTCCTCCACTGTCTACTATATAGCATCAACCGCTCATCCTCGTCAATATTTAAGCGATAATTTCCAAAAGGGAAGGCCCCTCTCCCAAGTCCATATCTAAATGCTACATAAAAGTTAATGTTAACTAAACTGACAAATAATTGAATTAAAGCTAAATAATAAGATAAGTGATTTGGAGGACAGGAAAAAATTCTTAAGGTCATTCCTGATAATAGATATTTGATAGAGAGACCAATAAAGATTGGCTAGAATAGTGTTTCCCCAGTTGTAGGTCCCTGCAGGACTAATATCAATAAGAAAGTATAAGAACCACATGCTTAAGAGATACCCAAATGAGTATGGGAATAAAATTGCTCCTAAAATCAATATGTATAGTTGAGCGATCCTTCGAACCCTATCATCAGGACTATCGTCTATAATGGGATGATGATATACCTGTTGCTAAATATACTCAATAATTACATATAATACCCCAAACTTTTTCTAGCTTGAAAAGTTTCCTAAAAATGTTAGAAGCTTTATTTGAAAGATGAATCTACTTTTTTACGCATGGTATTTTCAATATTTTTAATTTTTGTCATGTGGAAAATTCATAAGCTTTCCATCGATACCAAATTTGCCCAAATCCGACACTCGAGCGAAGAGTTAGAGCCTTTTTAGTGAGACAGTGTATCACCTGAGCCTTCAGCGCATCGTGGCGATAGCTCAAATGGCAATTGTCAATTTTCAGTGTTGCTCCATGATAATGGTGAGTTGCACCAAACTTCCAGGTTGCAGACAAGGTGGCAATGTGATAGCTCTGTGTCACGCCATCGTGCAATTTCCTATTTGTCACTTTTCAGTGACTTGATGCGATAGTGGCGCATCACGCCAAGGATGAAAATCGAGAAATTTTCTCAGAAATTAAAGACGCGTACAGGATTAAAAGGGTTAATTTTCCACCCCTATATATACCCAATAACACATTATTTAGTCATTCTTCACCCAAAATATACTAGTTTCTCTCAAGTTTCTCTCAAGAACAAGCTAGGGTTTCTATTAGAGATTCAAATTCAAGAAGATTTCACCATTAATCCTCAAGAAATCACATCCCAGGTATGCATAGCATTCATTCATGGATTCCTTTCATCTATGAAGTCCAAGAATCCCTTTTCCAACTTCAAATTATGGATTTTCTCTATGATTTCATGATTGAGACTGCCAGATACATTCAATCAGTCTCAGTAATAGAACTTAGATAGTTCTTCAGATTTCAGGACTGTCAGATACAGTACGGAACTCAAACAATTCTATCAGATTCAGGATTGTCAGATACAATCACTCATGTTATTAGTTATATTCAGATTCAGTAATCATGTTATCACAGTACTAGTGTCAGTTGTTATGTCTCATATATGTATTCTCACACTCATGATAGTTAGTCAGTTATTATTGTTGTTCATTCATACGAACCCCATGCATTCATCCTATCTTACTTGCATACCAGTACATTCAAAGTACTGACGAATTTATGCTATGGTGTCTTATACCATAGGTTTAGAATCATGAGCTCCAGAGAACCAGTAGCATCCCAGTTCAGCGATCAGAGTTAGCAGTAAGTCCTTATCCTTCGAGGACATGATGATGACATTACTATTTTAGTTTTCAGTTGATTTCAATAGTTGGAGTTAGTTGGAGACATGTCCCATTAACTCCTTATTCAGACAGTTTAGAGGCTTTCAAACTATAGTATGTTCAGACAATTATCTCAGTTGTTTTGGTATTGTTATACCATACTTTTCAGTTATGTACTAGTATTAAATGTTATGGAATTTCAGTTTATCTCTTTGCATTTATAATTATTATTACTATTATTTAGTTCTCAGTTTATAGATATCAGTCATGGGTTAGCTTGTGGTCCTTCGGGGTCATAGGCACCGTGTAGCATTTTGGGTACCAGATTCGAGGTGTTACAAACTTGGTATCAGAGCCTAAGGTTCAACAGTGTCCTAGGAATTCTGAAAGCCCCTATCTAGTAGAGTCTTGTACATAGGTGTGTTGTGAACCACACTTATGTGCAGGAGGCTATGAGATATTTTAGGAATAGTTTCCATTTTTTTCATATCTCAAGTCGTGCTATAGAAAGGTTCTCTAAGAAATTTATATAGATTCTCCTCATGCTTCACTTATGTCAACTTCACCTTACTTTCAAGGTAACAGAAATGGTAAAGCTCAAAGTCCTAGAGATAGGGCTCTAGATATAGGGCTTTCTCAGACAGTCGCTACAGACAGTTAGTTTGGGATTGCCCATAAGCTCAAAAGTATCCCATCAGTTAAGTTATGCTCCAAAGTTTATAGCTCTTATTCATGATCATGAGAACTCATATGTCATCAAATCCCTTCTCAGAATCCTATGATAGTATATAACCTAGAGTTAAAAGCATGAACTCAGGAGTTTAGCAGTAGTAGAGTTGGGATAATACTATCCAGGTTGAACAAATTATGTATTCATAGGGATAGATGTACCAGAGTAAATCATTAGGATTGAATAGTGCAAGATAGCATTTAAGTTATTAATTTGATAGTAAGTATGAAGGTGTGGATATGGTATCAGTAGTCTATGAAGAAACAAAAGCAGATAATGTGTTTAGTAAGGTAAGCATGTGTCGAACAGAGTATTAGTAGGTGACAATGATTGTAGTTTAGTTCAGAGTTTAGTAAAGTGCTCACAGACTTTTACTGATGGCTTAAAGCTAAGGTAGAGATTATAGATCAAGTGACCGAGTAGGCTTTCAGATCCTAGTAGTAATGCCAGTACGTATAGAAAAGCAGTAAGGCAAGATGATTCCCGACCCATCCTTATCTCAATGTAAAGTTTGGTACTTCAGTCAGCATGATGCCTATGTATGCTTCATATCTCAGTTCCATGAACACGACTTATATTCATACTCTTCCTAAAGAATTATGTACAATTTTAGTTCCTAGCATAACGAGTTCAATTCTATTCCCCTCAGTAATACAAAATGTCCCACGAATGCAGAAAACTCCAAACTCAGGTCATACAGCTTATGACTCATGTACACATATCATGTTTTACATTATACTCTATATTTCATGGCTCATTCTATTCTTTTACTGATCAGTTAAATTCAGACTATGTTACGTATATCCTTAGTTTAGACCTCTTGGTGAATCCATGATATTTATATTCTATTCCTCAGGCTTCAGTCAAGTGTAAAGTTCAGTTAGTGTCCATTCATGCTTTATGTCTTCCTAATTTAACCCTTCGGTGAGCTCTCATTGTGAAAATAGTTTAGTGGAGAGCAATTGCTTAGAAGAAAGAGAGTGGATAGTTCATATTAAGACAAGATTGTTGTATGTTTATTTTACATGAGGGTGTAGTGGTGAAGATTGTTTTCAATTTCATTTTAGTGTGCAAGTAAATGGCTAGAAAAAGGTTGTATTTAGAAGTTGGGAAAGTATAGAATGTGAGTGTGCATTTGGATCCCTGACTTATATCATCCCCCGTCGTGTAACTATCAGAATTCAGTTGCTATCTCAGTTACAGTTTCAGTGTTCAGTACTCAGTAATCAGTGTTTAGTCTCAGAATTAAGCACCTCAATATCAATATAAACCTAAGTTATCAGAAACTAGTATTCATTCCCTCTCACTCAGTCTCATTCGAGGACGAATATTCACAAGAGGGAGATATTGTAATACCCCATACTTTTCCTAGCTAGAAATGTTTTCCAAGAATGTTAGAAGCATTATTTGAAGGATGAATCCACTTTTGTACATATGGTATTTTCAAGAATTTTTGTTTTTTCGTGTGGAAAATTAAATAAGCTTTCCATCGATACCAAATTTGCCTAAATCCAACACTCGGGTGAAGATTTAGAGGCTTTTTAGTGAGATAGTGTATCACCTGAGCCTTCAACACGTTGCAGAGATAGCTCAAATGGTAATTGTCAATTTTTATTATTGCTCTGTGATAGTGGCGCATCATGCCAAACTTTCAGATCGTAGATAAAGTGTCAACGCGATAGCTCCGCATCGCGCCACCGTGCAATTTCCCATTTGTCACTTTCTAGTGACTTGGCACGATAGTGACGCGTCGCACCAAGGATGAAAATCAAGAAATTTTCTTAGAAATTAAAGACGCGTCCAGGGTTGAAAGGGTCAATTTCCCACCCCTATATATACCCAATAAAAGATGGTTTAGATGGGTTCGTAATGTATTATTATGCATCAAAAGTGGGTCTAGGTTGTGTCCTTATGTAGCATGGTAAGATCATAGCCTACGCCTCCAGACAGCTTAAACCCCATGAGAGGAATTATCCTACTCATGATCTTGAGTTAGCAGGTGTAGTATTTTCCTTAAAGATTTGGAGGCATTATCAATACGGTGTTTATGTAGATGTCTTCACAGATCATAAGTCTTTGGTATGTCTTTTCTCAGAAAGAACTTAATCTTCATTAGATAAGGTGGTTAAAGCTCTTGAAAAATTATGACATGGATTTTCTCTATCATCTGGGCAAGGCCAATATAGTGGCTGACGCACTCAGTAGACTATCCATGGGTAGTGCTTCTCATGTTGAGGACAGTAAGAAGAAGTTAGCTCAGAAAGTACATTAGTTTTCCAAACTAGGCATTCGCTTAGTTGATACAGACGAGGCTGATATATGGGTTCAGAGTATTTCAAAATCATCTCTAGTTTCTGAGGTGAAAGAAAAACAAGATAGAGATCCCAACCTTCTCCAGTTGAAAGAGTCAGTTCAGGATCAGAAAATAGAGGTTTTCTCCCAAGGGGGAGATGGTGTTTTGTGTTGTCAGGGTCTTTTCTGTGTTCAAGGTATAGATGAATTAAGGCAGTGAATTCTTGCAGAAGCACATAGTGTGCGCTACTCTATTCATCCAGGGGCCACAAAGATGTACCATGACTTGCGGGTAATCTATTGATGGAGTAGGATGAAGAGAGACGTTGCAAAGTTTGTGGCTAAGTGCTCTACATGTCAGATGGTTAAGATAGAACATCAAAAGCCTATTGGGTCCATGCAGGAGTTTAGTATTCCTACTTGGAAGTGGGAAGTTGTGAACATGAACTTCGTGACGGGTTTGCCTCGACCTCATCATCAGCATGATTCAGTCTGGGTCATTATAGACAGAATTACCAAATCAACCCATTTTCTTCCAGTCCATACCTCTGATTTAGCCGAGGATTATGCCAAGCTCTACATCAAGGAGTTGGTCAGATTGAATGGTGTTCCACTATCTATTATCTCAAATAGAGGTACCCAGTTCACCTCTCATTTCTGGAAAGCATTCCAAAAGGGTCTTGGTACCTAAGTTCATCTTAGTACAGCCTTTCATCCTTAGACAGATGGTCAAGCAGAATGGACCATTCAGACGTTAAAAGATATGTTAAGGGTGTGTGCTATCGATTTCAAGGGAAGTTGGGATGGCCATTTGCCTTTGATTGAGTTTGCATACAACAACAGCTATCATTCTAGTATTTGGATAGCTCCATTCGAAGCTCTCTACGGTAGGAGATATAGATCTTGATTTGGTTGGTTCAAAGTTAGTGAGGCCTCAGTCATAGGTCCTGACTTGGTATTTGATGCCTTAGAAAAATTCCAGTTGATCAGAGATAAACTTCGGGCTGCTCAAAGCCAACAAAAGTCTTATGCAGATATTCGTAGAAAAGATCTTGATTTCAATATTAGTGACTATGTCTATCTAAAGATCTCTCCCATGAAGGAAGTGAAGCGGTTCGGCAAGAAAGGAAAACTCAGTCCCGATATTTTGGTTCCTTCAAGATTCTCAGTCGATTCGGCAAGGTAGCTTATGAGATCGAATTGCCTTCAGAGCTAGTCTTAATTCATCCAGTCTTTCAGGTCTCTTTGCTCAAGAAGTGCATAGGTGACCCATCAGTTGTAGTCCCTATTCAGATCATTGATGTTAAGAACACTCTCTCTTATGAAGAGATTCTAGTCGAAATCTTAGACTATCAGGCTCGTAGATAGAGGAATAAAGAAGTCCCTTTAGTTAAGGTTCTTTGGCGAAATCATTCCGTCGAGGGAGAAACTTGGGAAGCAGAGGCAGACATACATACCAAGTATCCTCACCTCTTCTTTTCCAACTCATATCAAGCTCAAGGTAATAGCTCTCCTTAAGCTTACTCAGTTTCATGTTCAGTGTTCATCACAAACTTGGTATGCAGTTTCATGCTCATGTTCCCATTATAAACTTGGTATCAAGTACCATTGCATATTCAGTCATGCACTCATGTATCAGTTCATCTATGTAATTATGCATCAGACATGCATTCTCATTATAAGAAACTTAGTTCTTCAGAACACTCAGTCATGCATTCATGAATCAGTTACACATGCATCAGATATGCATGTTCAGTATTATATATTCAGCTTGTCAATCATGTCAGTCATGAGATCATGTTCCAATTATTTATGTTCAGTATGTATGTAAGTTGTCTTTTCTCCCCTCTTAGTCAGCCTCATTCGAGGACGAATATTCTCAAGGGGGAGATATTGTAATATCCCGTACTTTTCCTAGCTAATTTCATCTCAATAATGTCTAGTATTAGCTTCAAAATTGAATGATGGTTATTCGATGAGGAATTCTCAATATTTTCCCTCTTTGCTGTGTGGGAAATTCAATAAGCTTTCCATCGACATAAGATTCGCCCAAATTCGATAATCGGGTCAGAAGTTACAACTATTTCAAGTTCCCATCGTAAAATAGGGTCATATTAGTCAGTGACGTACCGTGCCACAAGAGGAAATGGCATTTGGCAAATTCCAGAAGGGGTCCGCAATAATGGCGCGTTGCGGCAGGGCCTAAATTCAGAATTGTCCTTTTCCAGTGTCTTAGTGTGATTTCCTCCACGTCGTGCCAAAGTTCCAGGTCACAAAAGAAGGGGAAACGCAATGGCTCCGCATCACGTAATCCCTCAGTTTCCCAATTGTCAAATTATAGTGACATGGAGCGATAGCGCCGCGTCGCGCCAGGGGTTCAGTTTGGGAAACTTTTACTGAAATTAAATGATCCGTCCATGGTTAAAAGAGTGAACTTCCCACCCCTATTTAAGCCCTTTAACACGTGATTCAGCCACTTTTTACCGAAAATATACTTGTTTCTCTCAAGAACAAGCTAGGGTTTTCATATAAGATCCAATTTCAAGAAAGTTTTACCAACAATCTTTACAAAATCACGAACTATTGTATACACAGTGTTTATTCATGGACTCCTTTCGTCCATGAAGCCCAAGAATCCTTTTTATAAATTCAAGTTTATGGATTTTCTTATGAATTTCATCATTGGGTTGCTCTTGTTCATGTGGATAATGAGAAATTGAATTCTACTCCATGTTGGGTGATAAATTCTATTTGGGTTAAATTATTATAGATATAGATTCATGCAAACCTATGACAACCCTTGAATGATGAAATTAGAATTGAACCATGATGTTAAATTATTGTACAATGATGTTTACAAGTACCATGCCTACAATATGTTTGATTTAATGCCTAAATGAAGGAAAAGTGCCTAACTAGCATGTTGTCATGAAATCCCCATATATGTACAAGCTTATGCCTATCACATGTTTGATGAAATGCTTCAGTAAACGCAATACGGCAATTATTATGTAGCAAGTCATGCTTTGTCAGTTTTTTTCTATCGAGTCCTGGGGGTTCTTGTACCCGAACCATTAATTGTGTGCCTAGAGCCATGTCATGTTTTCACGATACTCTCAGTCAAGCTATGAATCCTTAGACTTCAGACAGTCTTGTAAATCAGAAAATCTCCATGATCTCATGAACTCAATCAGTTGTTAGATATCTGTAGTATTTTGTCAGTCAACAAAATTTAGTAACTTAGCCCATGTTCAGTTTAGTATATCATGTTCAAAGTCTATTCAGATGGGAGTAGGAATTAGCACTGAGTAAACCCAAGGATGGGAACACACACTATCAGATGAAGGTGTGATTCTTAGAAGTCATCCTTGCGTTCCAGAACTATGTATCTAGCATAGGTTGAGACATCAAAATTGTCCGATGAGGGTTGAGGATTTGGATAAGCACTTTCAGATAAGGTCCCCACCGTTCTCGTATAGGGGACACTATTAGATAAGGGTCTCCCACAGATTGTCCTTACCGGTGGTGCGGTATTAATACTCTTCTAATTAGGGTAACAGATTGAAACCTAACTCAACCATAATGGCATACTAGGGGCATGTCGGTTAGATAACTACTTCCCACAGTTTTATGTTACAGAATCAGGACTATTAGAACTCAGATAGTTCTTCAGATTTCAGGACTATCAGATACAGACAACTCAAATACAGTATGGAACTCAGATAGTTCCATCAGATTCAGGACTATCAGATATTGTCACTCATGTTATTAGTTATATTCAGATTCAGTAATCATGTTATCATAGTATAAGTGTGAGTTGTTATGACTCATGCATATATTCTCATGCTCATGATAGTTAGTCAGTTATTATAGTTGTTCATGCATATGAACCCCATGCATTCAGCCTACTTCACTTGCGTACCAGTACATTCAAAGTACTGACGCATTTGTACTATGGTGTCCTATACCATAGGTTTAGAAGCACGAGCTCTAGAGAACCAGTAGCATCCCAATTCAGCGATCAGAGTTAGCAGTGAGTCCTCATCCTTCGAGGACATGATGATCACATTACTATTTCAGTTTTCAGTTTATTACTGTAGTTGGAGTTAGTTGGGGACATGTCCTATCAATGCCTTATTCAAACAATTTAGAGGCTTTCAGACTACAGTATGTTCAGACAATTATCTCAGTTGTTTTGGTATTGTTGTACCATACTTTTCAGTTATATTCTAGTATTGAACCTTATAGCCTTTACTTCATGTTTTCGCATTTACGATATTATTACTATTATTTAGTGCTCAGTTTACATATATCAGTCATGGGTTATATTGTGGTCCTTCAGGGTCATGGGCACCGTGTAGCATTCCGGGTACCAGATTTGGGCCATTATATTACACCTATGTTAAGATGGTTAATACCCAAAAAAATACCCCGATGCAAGATTAAATCCAAAGTATTTTCTAGAAATCTAGCCCAATATGAATTACGATGCAGTAGATCTCAACATAGCATGGGCTTTCCTTCAATAAATATTCCAAACAAAATTTAGATATCTTGCAAGGTCAAAGTGACCTCTCCAAAGGGTAGTTGAAAGATGCATATCTTAGGCCTCCATCTCTCAATCATGGACTAATGTCAACCAAATTACACCTCTCAAAAGTATAAAGCGGCCGCCAAAACAAATATAGATCCCAAAAAGGTTGGGGTTGATCCCACGAGAAATAGGCCAAAATTTTGTCTAGAGTTTTTCTATGTAACTAGAAATTTAGTAGATAAAAAGATGGTTTTTGTAAAAGTAAATTATAATAGTAACAGTTGTTGGTTGATTGAATTGTGATCAATATGAGACGAGCCCTAGGATTATGATCCCCATGACTTCATAACACAACAGGTTGTTTGTGCTAGCACATCATCCCCATGTGTTGCATATAAATCTAACAAGAGATGTATCACTTAACCGTCTCTGAACTTTGGTTAAGTAAATTTCACTTGTCTCTTCTCAAACTCCGAGTGTCACGTTACTAACCCTTGTTCTGTGATCTCAGATTAAATATCTCGATTAAAACTCAAGTTAATTAGATGAAGATCTCTACCTCTCTCTCAAGAAAGTCTGGAATACATACGAGTTCCTAATATTCACAACCATCAAGATAGCAATCAAATCAAAGAAAATACTAATACATGCAAGCACACTAATCTAGAATAACTTTGCACTTAACCTATTTCATTAATTCATCATGGTTACCACAACCCCAGTTATGGGGTTTAACTACCAATGACAATAAGCATACAAGAAGAATTCATAGATGAAAGCATAATTGTGCACTTACAAAAATAGAATGAAAACACTTAAATATCAAATTGAATAGAAACCCTAAAAATCAATGTCAATGATTCCAAGATCAATAAAATGTTAAAGAACCTCAAATAATGTAAAAGTGTGCAAAATAATCATAAAACACAATGGGAGTATTTATAAATATAAAATGAATTCTTTCCTAAACTGTGAAGGAAAACCAGGTTGACAACATCCTATGACTCATAGTTGGAGTCGTGGATAAGACCCATGCATCTCCAGTATTATTTGTGAAAATCAAACTCCATCATGATCTACAAATGCTTATTCATGAACTAGTTCCAAAAATCGTAGATCAAGTCCACGAGTTATGGTTTTGAGTCATGAAGCTCAGACTCATCCTTCATCCTTAGAACTCTATGTACGGGTGCACTTCATGGGTTGTGGGTCCTCTTCACGGGTTGTGGATCACACCCTTGAATCTCCAATTTTTCCTTACTTGGTAGATTTTCATCCTTTCCCTCATATTTTCCTCCAAAACCTATTTTCCTGCACAATCTTCACAAAAACACATCATACCCAACAAAATACCTAAGTTCTTGCATAATTTTCTTATCTTAAGCATCGAAAGTACCATAAAATCATGGCACATCAACACTCTCAACTTAGAACATTTGCATTTTCTCAGACAAATAAAACACAATAGACTCGTACAATGCTTAACTAAGAGGAACCTACGGTAACTACAACAATCAATATGTTCAATTCAGCATAAAATTCCAACCCCTTCCTATGCACAACTTTTAACACCACTGTGTGAATACATGCAACACAATATTATAACACAAAAGGGATCAAGTGATGGTTTTAGTTTACAGACAAACAACCAAGAATATATGCAAATGACATTGCACAAATAAATAGCATCTAGCAATCCAACCCATGTACTCTCACAACAAAGAAGTCTCATACTATCACAGTATAATAATGAATATAAATGTAGGGACTACATCAAAGAGCTCATACTCACAACGAAGTTCAAACAATGTGCTTGAAATACCATAGGTTTACCCTAATTTTTTATGCCTTAGTTTTTCAAAAAATTGGACTGTGATCACTATAGGACTTTTTTTTAATTATAATGCAGGCTCGGGGAAGGTATGGTATGTATGAGTAAAGTTACTCAACCCTCCTTGACATTACACTTATGTTGTTGGCTTCACTGTTTAACCATGCTCATTTTATTCTCCCTTATTTTCCATTATTTATCTTTCAGAGTTCAAGTGTGGTTTTCACGTTACACTTTCTATATTTTTGTATTTTTTTTCTCAAACTTTAGTCATAGAAATTTTTTCTTTCTTTTTTCATGCCACAACCAACTCTATTTTCCTTTCATTTACTAACTCATTATTCATACCTGTAGAATCTTACACACCCCTATGATAGTCACCTTCAAGGCGATTTGCCTGATTTGAGGTGCACAATGTCCAAGGAGGGACCAGCGTAAAAAAAGGTCTATTGTGAGTAGAAATAAGAAGGTGAATGGGCTAATGAAATAAAATGGTCAATTACGACTCAAATTAGGGATCAGGGGATATTTATTTCTTTTGGTCGGGCATTTAAATTGAAAGTTGAATTATTCAAAAATGGCCTATGATCTTGTCCCAACCAACTATCCTACAACCTAGGCTATACTAATCGGGCAAGTTTTGGATTGCACACACAAAGTGAACTAAGTAAATACCTCACATTCACATAGCACTGGGTTACATCCTCAACTACTGCCTATCGGGTTCATGCAATACTAAGAAATGGTTACACTGCTCCTAATACTAATACCATAACAAGATCCAATAATAGTCATAAGTTCACATATCCAAAACATACAGTTTACAATAAAAATTAGGAAGGGTAGCCTTTAACCATTAAAAATTAGTTCATCATTACAAACCATTCAACAAAAAACTTGATTGCCCTATGGTTCCTTATTTTTCTCCTAATTAAACACAATAAAAATGACATAAACACAACAAATATAGAATCTCCTAAATATTGACACCTAGTTTTTGCCCTCCACGACTAAGTTTAATTTTGAGTTTTCTCGACTTTAAATAAAATTAAAACATTTATTTTTATCCGGATAAGAGATTTCTAAAGTATTTATGTAGGTAATTTTGTCATTTTAACTAATGATTATATATTTTCATATTCATGTATGCGAAATCGTGTAATTTTGTTACTTGAATAATTATTTTATGAGAAATCAAATTTTAATCAAAGATTATCTTGAAAAATAATTCAAAGGGTTAAACTCTTGATCTAAATATAATTTATTCTCATAAATGATTTATTTGAAAAATACTTGTTTGATTTTATTGAACCAAGAAACTCAAAACAAAATCGATTTATAATCCATTTTAAATTTTGAATTAATTTAGTCGATTTATTAAATATAGCCATTATTAAAATTAATTATGCCAAAATTGTATTGCAAATTGTCCAATTGAGTTTTAGTTAGGCTAGAATTTTAATAAAATTGTCTAAATCTCAATCTAACTTACCCCTTTTTTAATTACAATCTACCAGCCCAAGCCCATTTTTTTCCTTTTTTTTTCTTAATAAATAACAACACGATACCAGTCCAACCCATCAACCCCCATTGACCTGGCCCACTCCTACAATAGCTTCAACATCAACATCAAAACAACGACAACAATAAAGCAAGTTATTAAGGGATTGTTTGGTAGAGTGTATAAGAATAATGGTGAATAAGGGTATTAGTAATGCTTGTATTATTAATGCAAGTATTAGTAATACTGGTATTAGTTATGCAGGCATTATTTTTTATACAGTGTTTGGTTTAATGTATTAAAAATAATATATATTTACATATTTTTTATAAAAGAATATTATTTACCTAAATATCCTTTTTATATATAAACATCAACAACTCTATACTACTGTGTATACACTACTGTAAGAAATCGTATGCACTGGCAAGCTTCACTGAGAACACCACTACTTTCAAATTCCTCATATGCACTAGCAAGCTTCACTGAGAATATTCAATGAATTCATTTGTTCATTGAATGGCGTGGATACACCAACATTCCAAGATCTCGTATTCACCAATTTGCATTGAATATCCAAGCCATTGAATACCCAATTCAGAATGTTGGTGAATGCAAAATAAACAAATGAACTCATTGAATGTTGCCGGGCGAAGCGGATCTTGCCAGCAGCTGGTGTATCCAAATATCCAATAAATTCATTTGTTCATTTTCATTGTGCTATATCCAAATACCCAAATATCCAATAAATTGATTTGTTCATTTTCATTGAGAAAGCAATCTAAGAAAGGTACACAATCTTGAAAATTTAATTTTTAGTTCTTCTCTAAATTCACTTTACTTTGAAAACGTAATTTCATGTATTCTCTATATCCAAAAGACTTGAAACTGAAATTGATGGAATTTGATAGGAAATACAAGAAAATGTTTGATTAAGAAGAAGATGTGAAGAAATGGTAGAAAAAAGAATTTAATTATTTTGAAGGGTAAATTTGTCATTTAATAATCCAATGCATGTATTGAAATACTTTGTATTATTAATACATAGAAAAAGAGTGGGTATTAATAATACATAGCTCAATAACTAATATAGTATTGGGGCATTAGTTATACAATGAGAAAAAAATGCACCAAACGGAGTATTAATAATACATAAGAATAATGCATATATTATTTTTATTAATACACTCAACCAAAAGACCCCTAATAGTAGCAATAACATGATGACAACACAACCGATACTAATATTAATGAAACCCTAGCCCATCTTCTTCTTTTACTATTTTACCCCTCGCGTTCAGCCATTTTTGGCTAAAAATTCATCATCTTTCCTCTTGCTCAGGCTATACGTGTATGTTGTGGCAAAATTGCACCAAACCAAAGAAGAAGACAAGCTATAATTTAATTAGAACGTCTAATTTCGATCTTTTTTCTTCCCTTTTTATCTTCTCGTTTTGAATTTTGCACCAATTTGGTGCAAATTTCAGCTTGTGTTTCTGTCAATCGTAGATTTTAAAATCCTTTTACATTTTCAAACTTGAAATCTAAACCCCCCCCCCCCCCCCCCGCCCCAGCCCAGAAAAACATACCTCCAACTCCCTATAAATAGATGCTAAGGAGAAGAGGAAAAAAAAAGAATTTCGGAGAAAATTTTGGAGGTTTTGGAGGCGCATTCTACTAACCTCACGCACCCAAAATTATTGAATAACACACTCAAAGGATCAATTTCGATGAGAATTTAAAACTCCGACGAATCAGAAATTAAAACTTCGATAGAGGAAGCTCCGTTGTGATACGGTTTTTTGTCCCATTTGTTTCCCAAAAACAGGTGCGAAACCTTATATTTTTGCATTCTTCTTTGTCACAATTTAACGTTGTAACGTGAATCCCACTGTATCGATGAGTTCGAGGGATGATGTTTGGGCTTTAAGTGTTTTTTTATTGAGAGTTAATATTTGGGCTTGTTAGAATATATTTATTAAAAATCTTCAAACTTTATTATTTTCATGGGACTGTTTGTTGTTGTTGTTTTGGTTTACAAAATCATTTTTTGCCTGTTAGTAAAAGACTAAAGAAGAGATTTTACTTGAGACTTAGCTTACATATTCTTTTGATTGCGAAATGGTGGTGATTCAGGGCTGAATTGCTAAAATCGGATTATTAAAAATGTGTTGGTAATGTTAAGTTTCTTGAAATGCTTGTTTAATAACAACTAGAATAGGCATTGTGTTTGTGCATTAGGCGTTGGTGTAGATAGCTTGTTTCAACTCTAATATTCTTCTTCTTAAGAGCGCTCAATGAACACATTTATAGGGCCAATTTCAAGTTTGCTCCCATGTCGTTTTACATGAATGTTTGAATTTTTAAGGATGGGACTGAAGCCTTTTTAGACAGGGATCCCTCGGGGACTTTCTTAACGTAAAATGTCAAGTAAATAGAGGATGGGGTTGTTTCCTTATGGATTGCTCCATTTTTTGTCTCTCTTAATGGTTTCTCTCTGGTTGCTCCATTATTTTAGCTAATTTTTTGAGTGCTTTCTTTTGTCCAACAGAGCCAAAAGATCTATAAGGTGTGATTTTGGGTTACTCTTTAGCAAATCCCAAGAAAACTAGAAAACTGGAAATGACCCATTGTAGCTTATAGTTCACTGTCTTAGACGAGGTAAGTTATTTTCCTCTAAAAATATTACTTTACTCTACATTTAAAGTTCAAGTTTGTTCATTATTGTGTGCTTTAGGAATTTGAATGCATGCCTATGTTCTTACTGGAAAATAGTATTGACTTTATTTTCTTGGTTTTTCCAAAGCAGTAAATTTGCTATTGTTTGATTTCATTCACTTACATGCTCCTTCTTAATGAGTAAAAGTAGTAAAAGAAATTTTCTTTTTATTGTTGAATATCGATCATATTTGACAAAAGCATGTGTTTATTTACCACTAACTATAAATCTCGTACGATAATTGCATGCATTCGAGTGCTTCCTCTTTGTTATAGCTTATTGAACTCAACATATATTAATGGCCTATATTAACTCCTTATTTCTTTCTTGTTTAACATGTGTAAAATGCCTCGAGTTCAAATGGACCCCCTCCCTTTGCATCTAGGGGACCAAGTCCCAAATCCTTCGAGTAGAACTCCATGTCGAAGTCCCAAAAATGGACCAAAAGACAAGAAACAAGGTTGTATACACCAATGTACAGTAGTATACAGGGTATACATAGCGTAAACGAGGAGGTGAAGTTGGTACACAGGTGGAAGACACAAACATATACGTATATGACCAATATATGGTCACGTATACACCAAATATACAAAAAAGCAAGGATGGAGGGTTGTGATATACCATCAATATACATAGCTGAAACGACTGAAAATCCATGAAAATGGGCGCAAAAATTGGGCAGATTCCAATGGGCCAAATCAGGGGCTGAAATCCTAAACTTTTCCTCTTTAAGTTGATTTGTATATTCCTATTTGATTCCTTTTTTGTATTGAACTTTGCATAAAACAAATTAAATCCCCTTTTGAACCGTCATTTCTATTTTTTTTATAATTCATCATGTAGTCTAAATTCTCGATTTTGTAAAACTAGTCTCTTTATGTTTTCCCTTGAGAATAAGCTTTTAAAAAATTAAAATGGTATTTTATGTTATTATTGTGTTAAAGTATTTTATTTAAGTTAAAAGAAAATTCTCATCAACCTAAAATCAATTTTCTTTGCAAAAATCAAAACATTTTCATTAATTGGTCGAATTTCATAATTTTTTTAAATTGATATTTTTCTTTAAAAATGAAAATTTTTGTTATAAAAAATGATAATCAAAATCACTTTCTTTCTTCTTTTTTATTTGACAAATAATTTACAAATAAATCGGGGTTAGTTCAACCATCTTTAAAGGAGATTTATTTAAGTTAAATAGAATCAATTTTCACTCTAATAAATAAATTCCATCTTAAGTCTTAAAATAAATAAATGAAAAATCTCTTGAATTAGAGTTAATAAAGTTAAGTCTTTTCGAAGATTAGCCACTTTTTAGTTAATCAAAAATTATGTTTTGGTGAACCGTTTTAGACGGATTCTTCTAAGCACCTTAAAACCTTCTTAGGACATTAATTGAACCCATACTTAATTTCTATTATTTCAAAAATTTATTTCTATTTTTAAGTCTTTGAAATTTGTTTAAGTTTTTTTTTATATTTTCTATAAAAATCAAGTGGCGACTCTATAATATTTCTCAAAATTATTTCAAAATTTTCTTGAATTTTTTTGAAATATTTTGAAAAAGTCAAAGCCATTTTCTTTTTAAAAAAATTCGAAAAGGGATAAAACAAAAATGGCAACTCTACGAGGGATTTGACTTGGTTCTAACCAAATATTTGAACTAACTTTTTTGACTAACTATTTAGGTTCGTAATATTTAAATTGTTTGTTTGCTTATGTGTTTGAATTTTCGCAAAATTTAAACTGTTATATGTCATGGCTATTTCCCCATTCGAAATACATAAACTGTTTGGGGTTTCGCAGTTGTTGCGGCTCCTATTTATTAATTCTAAATAAAGTGTTGGAAATATAATAATTTATCGCTATATTAGGCATCCGATGGCTGTTTGTATTTCTAAATCCAAGTTGTCCACTTGGGAACCCTGTCAAAGCCCACTCTAGATACATAGGATAGAGCGAAACGAAAATTCTCTTTTTAGGCATGAGCCTAGGACAATCCAATATCCAAAGGGGTATTGGGCCTATTAGAAAACCTGCCCTGCATATATTGGCCACGAGCCAATTACAGATGAATCATGTTTATGTGTTCAAGAAATATATATTTCTTTAATCAAATCCATTATCCTTTATGGAAGGGAGAAGGCTTACTTTGTTTGTAGGAATGGCTCAGTCGGTCCTGTACGAAAGATTCAAAATGGCTACCAATATCGCTTGCCGTTTTAATGCCTGGTGGACCCATATGAGTACATAAAGTAAAGAGATTGTTAGGACACATATCCAGAAACCAAGATATTGCATATGTAAAGAGGTGGACAAAGCTAAGAGGGCGAAGGACGGCGAGGGAACATCTAGACACTAGTGTTTTCTTCTTTCACCCCCTGCATGAGACCTTGTTCTTTTTCTCATATTATTTTTCCTTTCCCAAAAAATTGTATCCCTTTTAATACAACTTTATAGGCTTTTATGACCTTTTTTGTAACGCCCCAGAAAACGGGTCCTAGAGCGTCACACGGTGCTTGAGGCTACGAGTAGCCCCAATCTAACCCTTTGAGTCATTTTCATTCAGTTCAACACAAATCAATGGGATTTCCATAAATAACCCTCAAATATCAACAGAGTAATCATCATCCAAGAATAAAAGAATTTCAGAAATAAAATAAAATACGACTTATTAGTCAACTCCCAATATCTATACTAATCTGACAAGCCTCTAAGAGAATCAATAAAACCAGCGAGCCATTGAGACATGCCCCAACTGACTCATACTCAGTTTCAAATGTAAACAATTCCGTGAAACCAACATCATATATCACGTCCTCGGAACATGAGGACTCACCACAACAGATGATGTAGAACAGCGTGCCCAAAGAATCACTGTCGAACCTGGAACTGAGCACCTGAACCTACATTCCGAGAAAACGCAGCCCACATCCGAAGATGTAGGTCAGTACCATGGAAAGGAACTGAGTATATAGGGGTGTATGTACTTTTATAAACATTATCATCATAAATATTTATAAAAAATATGCAGAATGTATGAAAGACTCACATAGCCTGAAGAAAATCATCATAACCATGAGAGGATGAAATAAGTACAATAACACATGTGAGTCGTCATATAATTTGTCAATCACTTTCAGTTCATCAAGAACATCAATTCTCATAACAGAAATATCATTTAATCTTTTGAAAGAATAACTTTCACAATTCCACTTTCAAATCACTTCACCATTCACCATAGACACAAGGAAACATACACACACTGGGAGATCCTATAACCGACATAAACCATGTGAGCTACATGAAGTCCAACGTACAACCCACGTTGGGGAGAGTCGTCCTATCCTTGCCATCAGAGTAGGACTATCGATATCAAATCCACACAAACTAGTGATCACTATATACATCAGCCTCAGGCTCACTCCTACGGGGGCACGTAGTTCTAGGGAAGTAAGGTCGCTTGATACCTCCCACTCGGTGCTAAAGATTTCTCCCGAATTTAGCTCAGAACATTTCAAAGACAATCCACAACAAAATAATTTTAGTAATATATAAATATACATCGGGAGCCATCATGCTTTCCATCTATCAAAATCAACCACGTTGCGGATTTCTTTCACACTCGAGTTCAAAACAACTCCATTAAGACCAAAAGGTCAAATAATTCAAAATATCTCAAATATTCAACATCAACGTGATTATAACACACACTTTCTCAAAGAAAAAACACAATTTTCAATGGGGATTCATGACCCAAATATCAAAATCATGATAAATATCGTTCAAGATTCATGCTTTATATCACCACACATGTAAATTCATCTTTCAAAATAATAAACATCAAGACTTCATAATAATCATCATAAATATGGGTTCATGCTTCAAATTCATAAAAATCAAATAAAAATCATGCCTTTGTAAAGAAAATTACTTTTGGGCACAAGAACAAAAGAGAGTTCTTGTTGAAAAACCCCAAATACCTTGAATGATGAACTTTAGATCGATACTCATTTTTGAGATGTTAATCGTGCGTTTGAATGATGGTTCTTGGAGTTCTTGAACTAGGAACTTGGAATCTTGAATAAATTTGCAGAATTAATGGTGAACTTTGGAGGTTCTTGAAGTTCTCGAACTAGGAACTTGGAATCTTGAATAAATTTGCAGAATTAATGGTGAACTTTGGAGGTTCTTGAAGTTGGATGTAGGAGCTTAAGGTTTTCTTTTTGAGGGAATTTCATGAAATATAATATATAATGCTTCTAATAGGCTTTAATATAGGGTTTGGACAGTTTTTTGGGTGAGGGGAAATGACCAAAAAGCCCCTAAAAATCAAAAAAAAATTCGAATCTGTCCTTTGGTGGACTGTTTTGATAGTTTGAAGTAGATCAACCATAACGTTTTACTACGATATCCAAATTGGATGAAACTAATTTCATTAGAAAAAGGACTCTCATATATTTTCGTTGATATATAGTATCTCACCCAGATCATTGTGTATGAGGAGTTATGATCATTTGAAGTTGACCCAAAAATTTGCTTTTGTTAGGCTGAAGTAAATCGACCATAACTTTTTGCTCCGATAGACAAATTGGATGAAACCAATTTCACTGGAAAAAGGACTCGCGGAGCTTTCCGTTGATATATAGTAGATCACCCAGATCATTATGTACAACGATTTATGATATTTTAAAGTTAGAGAAAAAATACGTCAGGACTCATGACTTTTTCCTGCACGTTTTACTGTTCACTACTATTCATGGTTCGATCGAAATGTTCATAACTCGTCGCTCGGGTGTCCGTTTTGGATGATCCACATATCGTTGGAAATTTTGTTTGATACTCTACGCAATGGTAGGTCATAATCTAAGACATTCCACACGAAAAATTTATAATTCCTTCTAGAGGATAGAACCCAACAAGTTTACGCACAAAATTTCAACGAAAAATTTCTCGGGGTATTACATTTTTATATATTTGTGAAAATGTTGGGGGATAATAGATTGGTTTTAAAATACATATACTTTCTTCAAATCCGCTAGGCCAATTCTTGGCCCAAAAGGGTCACCCAATTAAGACGAGTTTATTATCTATTGTTGTGTGATATAACTATCTTATGTGATATAATTATTTTATGTGCTTATGTACATTGTTTGAATCAAAGGTAAATTGATCTACTGTTCAACAAAGTTTTAGAAACCCTCTAGGAAAAACTATACGCCTAATATCCAAAGTCCGCCCAAAATATTTTAGGCCTCCAAGTCTCCCAAAAAGGTCCTCAGGCTGTCTTCACTAACTTTCTTTTTAAATGCATTCCTATTCTATCAGAAAAATCGGTCATGGACTCAAGAACCACTCAAATGAAAAGACAGATAGTGAAGCTAATCCAAATGGAGGAAATATTAATGGCAGAGACCGAGAGAGTGGTTAGAAAAATAAATCAACTTGACAAGGAAATTGCTAAAGTCAAATAATTGATCACGCAAGAAAAGAAAAATTTTGAGCATAAAACTGAAAATCCAACTGAAGGTTATGAGAAATAATGTGTGGGACAAGCCTCACCTTTAAATACGAGGAAAGAGTCAAGTTGAAATTTCCATCATATCACCCATAGAAGATCAAGATACGGAAGAAGCAGAATGGAGGGGGAATGCCTGCACATATCTAGGATCTAGTCATTAGTCTTGTCATTCCTGTTGTCATTCTCCTTTCATGTTTTCCCTGATATAATGAAATCTAATAATATTACAATGAAATCAATTTTTATTCTTGCTTATTTGAACTACGTATGGCCTAATTTTTCCTTTATGAGATACGTAGTCAGCCTTTCGGCCTGACCTCTATATTTTAAAATCATTATATACCATCAGTAGACTTGGAAAAACATCCTGTTAAGACCAATTTATCAAAAAATCAATGAACAAAGTTCTACCCGTTAATTCCTTTCGAGTCAATACCCACCCGTGGATCAATTTACCTAAGATGAAAGCAACTTTAATACAATGAAGTTTGCATAAGATGAAAAAAATGCATGGTTTGCCTAATACAATGGGGTTCAGTTATGATGACCTTTGCATTCACTTTGATTTGAACTTTCCCAAAGGATTTAAAGTTCCTATGTTTTAAACATTCAATGGTACTGGAAACACTATAGCCCACTTGAGAGGATATTATGACCAAATGGAAGGAGCTTGTAGAAATGAAGCATTGATGATAAGGCTCATTAGCTGAAGCCTGAGCAGCAATGCATTAGAATGGTTTGTTTCACAAGAACTAAAGAAGTGGCCCGAATGGAGTGCTATAGCTAAGGATTTTGTTGATAGATTTGCTTATAATGTACAGATGGTTCCTAATTGATATTATTTGAACCATTCAAGAAAAAGTCTAAAATATTCTTTCGTAAATATGCCTTTCGTTGGCGGAAAAAGGAATAAAAAATATGACCTCCTATGACAAAAAAAAATAGTCATTGTGCTTACCCGAGGAGGGAGATCTTTATGATAAAGTGATATTGGCAGTTCCTGCTGCCTTTGCTGATATGGTTAAGATCGACAAAATAATTAAGGAAGGACTTAGGACAGGAAAAATCAACAAAACTCTCTGCAACTTGGATCTCCAGGATTCCAAATAAAAGAGATAGGATTTATCTTTCGTATTCTCTAGGCCAAACCCAAAGTCAAAGACATCTTTTGGGTCAAATTCTAGAAAAATACCATCACCGTCTATATACCCCTCAGCTCTACAAAATCCAATGATACCAATTTTTCCTTAATTCGACACTTGATTAAAAAGTTATGGCTTTTTCTGTGAGAGGTAGTAAGGGGTCACGATAGGCCCGCATCGCGATGACTATTCAACCCGACTAAGTGTAGCATCGCGAGGGCTTCTTAACCCAACTAGGGGTTGCTCCACTATGGCAATTTCGCTGGGAAAAGAGGACAAGGAACCTTTTAGTCCTTTCCCCTCAACTCCAACCTTCCAAACATGATTTATCACTCAAAAAGGGGCACTATTTATCCATCTTCCTCACAATAATTCACATAAAAACCCTCCGCTTTCCCATAAACAAAGTTCAAGGTTTTATCCCAAGAACACAAAAAATTCAAGCTTCAATTTCAAGATTTCTTCATGAATTCATCTAATTAAGGTATGTGGGAGTTCATCCATGGATCCCCTTTCATCCATGGAGCCCAAGAATCCCTTTTAAATTTAAATTTATGAATTTTACATGTTTCAAGTTGAATTATCTCCATGAATCTCTTGTTGATTTCAATTATAAGTTATGGTTTCATGTGTTTTCAAGTAGAATGAGTCATACCATGTTTAAGTATTGAAATTCCCATATCATGTTCAATTAATTTCAAGATGAATCCCCAAGTTATGAATTTTTTCATGTAACTCTATTGTTCCCTCATGCTTAAGACATTCTTATATTCAAGCTATGATCTTTACAGGTCTTGATGAAATGCCCATGTCCTATTTCAAGCGAATTCCATGTAAATCTCCCAATTCATGATTTTAGTCATATAATCATGCTATGGTCCTATGTTTAAGACATTCCCATGTTCAAGTTCATGATTCCCAAGTATTTTCGTTGCAATTCACCCTTGACACATTTGGATGATGATTATTTGCATGTTAACTCCTTAATCCATGATTTTACTATTGTAATTATGTTGCTATTAGGTGTTTTAACTATTCTCATGCTTTAACTCATGACCTCCATGTGTTTGATGAAATGCCTAAGAGATAAATTTTGAACAATGACTACTTAATATGCTTTTGAAACTTTAGTATATTTCTACTGGTAATGTTATCGATTTCTGGGGGTTATGAATACCCAAAAACTTAGTTGTTTACTTAGTCTCAGTATCTTCAAAATGGCTTTCAGATATCTTATGAGCATTATCAGTTCAGATAGTTATCATAATCAATTAAACTTAGATCAGTTCAGCATTCCGAGTCAGTTCAATTGGGAGTAGGATTTAGCACTAAGCGAATGTAGGGATGACGTCTTCCTTGTCAATCAGACAGAGTCGTTAGTAATAGTCCCTGTATTACAAAACTACGTAGCCAGCATAGTATATGAGGAGTCACCCCTGAGTTTAGGCTTGACTTTCTCTCAAGGGTCACCCTTCATTTTAGGCTTGACACCCTGGTCCTTTGGGACATCATTTCAGTGGATCCATACAACCATTATTAGTACCCGTGGCATGGTACTGACACTCTTTTAAATGGGGTTACAGTTTAGACACCAATTAGCTCAGATTGGGGCATGTCGGTTAGATGATACCTACCATAGTATAGTACAGTATTCAATATATTCTCAGTTCAGGTTTGCTTGACCATAACATATAGACTCTCAATCATTAAATTATCAAATTTCAGTATTTTAGTTTATAGATTATTTCATAAATATGCTTATGCGTGGTTATGCATTCTCAGATTTTACAGTTTTCATGTATTCATGCTCAGTCATCTTATGTTGTTCAGTTAGTTCTTACCTCATAGGCAAAGTACTTCACCATTTTAGTCCAGTTATTTAGACTAAGCTCAGTTCAATATTACATAATCAGTATTCAGTCATCAGTTATTTAGTGTCCGGATATTAGATGTCTATATTCTTATATCAGCTACTTAGTATATAGGCGCTAGTTATCCCCTTTCTTAGATTTCAATTATTCCTTCACCTAGGCATCAGTTATTCAACAAATCAGATCAGCTCAGTACAAGTATAATTAGTTTTAAATGTTCATGTATCCATGTTTTACCATATCCCAGCTTCAGTTCTACCTATCCTATAAAAGTAAAGTTTTAAAAAACTAAGTGTAAAGATTCACCAGCTTATCAGATTATGTTTGTTACTCATGTTTTAAGATATTTCAACTTTCAATTTATTTCAGTCTCTTGGTGAGTCTACTTACACCTAGTCATGTATGTTTTAAGATTACGTATGAAATCAGATTTACTTATTGTATTCACCCCCGCTTACTCAGTACATTCCAAAAGTACTGATCCACATATACGTCTGTATGGATACATTGTTTCATAATGTAGGTACTAGATGTAGTCCACACATCATGATCAGATAGTTGCAGTTTCCAGCCAGCAGGTGATGAGTTCTCCTATTTCGAGGACTTCAGTCAGTGTTGCTCATGTACTTTACTTTACTACTCATATGTATTGATTAATGGTAGTTGGGGTCATGTTCTAGCTATTTATAGTCAGTATAGTAGAGGCTTCATAGATGTCAGTCAGAGTCAGTCATGTAATTTTAGTTTTCTCCTCAGTTATTTCAGATTGTAAATTGCATCAGTAATATAATTTCTCTTACATTTTGTCATGATTAATTTTCGTACAGCAGAACCAGTTATTTAATATATTATAAATTAGTTACTTAATAGTATGCCAGTTCATGGATTATCTTGGGATCACTTGTAGTTCGAAGAACCATGTTACGACTAAGGAGTAGTCTCGGGTCATTATAATACATAAAGAGTGATCAAGAAAGGTCAATCACTGAAGGAGAAGCTGAAGAATTTTGGCGAAGAATGCAACCAAAAGAATACTTTATTATGAAATATTTGGAGAAAACCCCTGCTTAGATTTATATTTTGGCATTGCTTATGAGTTCTCAATATCAAAGACAAGCCTTGTTGAAAGTCCTTGAAGAAGCCTACATACCCGCTGATACAAGTACAGAAAGTTTGGTAGCCATGATAAGTAGAGTGGTAGGTGAACATCACAATAGCTTTGGTTGGAGATGAGTTATCTTTGAAGGGGTGATGCATAACAAGGCATTACATATCACTATCAAATGTAAAGATAAGATTATTAACAAAGTATTAATTGATGATGGATCACCTTTGAATATCTGCCCATTATTAGTTCTAACTTGGTTGAACTATGATATAGGGAAAATTTTCAGAACACTGTGAATGTAAGAGCTTTCGATGGGGGCCAGAAAAACACCCTCGGGGATGTCAAGTTGCATTTTAAAATGGGGCCTGCAGAGTTCCTGGTTGAGTTTTGAGTGATACACATTACCACAAGTTGCAATATACTCTTAGAAAGTCCTTGGATCCATGCAGTTGGGGTCGTTTCTTTAACACTACACCAATCAATGAAATTTTTGTGGGAAAATAATAAAGTGGTCATCCATGGTGAAGGAAGCCATCTGATTCACCCTAACTTTTATGTTCCTATGATTGAATAAGTCCAGGAAGGGAGTGACTTTATATAATGGAGATTGTGAATACAATTGATAAAGACCCAACTCCGTACAATCCAATGACTTCAATCTACAAGATGTTGGCTGTTATATGCTCAGAAACGGTTTGAGCTCGGACGCGACTTAGGAAAGAATTCAGATAGAATTATTAATCCTATTGTGATCCAAGAGAAGTTTTTCAAATATGGGTTAGGCTATGTTTTATGTAAATAAGGTGAAAGAGAGACAAGGAAGGAAGGCCCATAATCGGCAAAGAGGTTACCTCCGCTCTACTAGTCATTTCTTGTATTTGTAAAGCCTATAAGAGATGGTCTCAAGGATAGAATAAGGAACTTGTTCGAAGAGTGTGACACTATTATAGAAGATTTCCCTGAGAAGACCGAGATCAGGAAAGATGAACCAGGGGAGAATCTCTCAAACTAGAATTCCACTCTAATCATGACTCCCCAATTAATGTGGTATATGAAAGGATGAATTTTAACTTTTACGAAATCGGTGGTATTTCAAATGAGGCTCGATACCCACCCTTCAAGATTTATTTACCTTATTTTTATTTTTTATGCTTTCCAAAAGGCTCAAACCCGCACTAATCATAGCCAGCGTTTGTAATGTTCTAAGTTTCAATGAAAGCCTCCCTTATTGCGAAAATATTTTTTCATCAATTTATTATTGCATTATCTAATCACCATAATCTAACTTATGTTGTTTATGATTTCAATAATAATAACTTAAAACCTACCAATGTCATTTTATGTCAAGATCTAAATGAACAAATCAAAGAAAATGATGATGAACGGGAGGACTATAATGAAGAAACAATGCCCCCAGACCGATTAACAGAGGAACTAAACCATTTTAACGATTGGTAAAAGCCTAACCCAGAGGATACCGATGTTGTTAATCTACGTGATGCCAACAAAGTCAAAGGAACCAGAATCAGTGTTCATCTTATAGAAGCACAAGAAAGAGAACTTGTCAGGTTGCTTAGAGAATACATTGATATATGTACTTGGTCCTATGATGGCATATGAGGATTGAGTATGGATATCATATCACACAACTTGCCAAGTAATTTGGGGTTCAATCCTGTGAAGTAAAAGTTGCAAAAATTCAAGTCAGATCTGAGTCTAAAAATCAAGAAACAGGTCACTAGTCAAATCCAAGCCAATGTGGTTGATGTCACAAAATATCCAACATGGATAGCCAATATTGTTCCAGTACCAAAGAAGGATGGAAAGGCCAGGATTTGTGTCGATTATAGAGACTTGAACAAAGTCAGTCCTAAAGATAACTTTCCATTACCCAATATCCACATTTTTATTGAAAACTATGCAAGGTATGAAATACAGTCATTCGTGAATTGCTTTGCGGGTATCATCGAATATTGATGGAGGAAGAATATGTAGAGAAAATGGATTTCATCACACCTTAGGGTGTTTATCACTATAGGGTGATGCCCTTCGGTCTCAAAAATGTTGGTGCTATATATATGAGAGCCATTACAACCATGTTTTATGACATGATCCATACAGTGATTGAAGTGTACCTAGACGATGTGATCATCAAATCTCACATGATTTTAGACCACTTAGCCCATTTGGGAAAGGATTTTTGATCGGTTACAAAAGTACAATTTGAAGTTGAATCCTGCCAAGTGCGCTTTTAGGGCACTGGATGGAAATTTATTGGGTTTCATAGTTAGTAAAAGGGGCATTGAGCTCTACCCCTCAGAAATTAAGGCTATCCAAGAACTACCTCTTCCAAAGACGAAGATGGAAGTCATAAGTTTGTTAGGAAGATTAAAATTACATCATCAGGTTCATAGCCCAGTCAACGGTTATTTTTGAACCAATTCTCAATATATTTAAGAAAGATGTGGAAAATAAATAGACTGCGGAATTTCAAAAAGCTTTTGAGCAGATCAAGGATTATCTATCCATTCCATCAGTACTAGTTCCTCCAAGAGAAGGAAACCCTTTGTTGTTGTATTTATCAATCTCAGACAACACATTTGGATGTGTCTTAGGGAAACATGATGAAACTGGAAAGAAGAAAAGAGAAATTTATTACTTGAGTAAGAAATTCACTCCACATGAGGCTCATTACACCGTATTGGAATGAACGTGTTGTGCATTGACCTGGGTGGCCCAAAAGATGAGGCATTGCCCAATGTCATATATAATATATCTCATCTACAGAATGGATCATTTGAAGTACATATTCCAAAAGGTCATGCCCACAGGGAAATTGGCCAAATGAAAAATGCTATTAAGTGAGTTCGACATTGTATACCTGACCCAAAAGGTGATTAAAGGGCAATCCCTAGTGGATCATCTAGTAGATAATCCAATTGATGAAGAATATGATCCATGTCGAACTCATTTTCCAGATGAAGAGGTATTATTTGTAGGAGAAGACATTGCTGAGATATACCCAGGTTGGAGATTTTTCTTTGGTAGGGCAGTCAATTTCAAGGGTTCAGGAATTGGGGCAATTTTAATTTTAAAAATTAGTCAACATTATCCGATTATTGCCAAATTGTGCTTTCCGTGCAGAAATAATATGGCTGAATACAAGGCTTTCATTCTCTGTCTCAGATTGTCCATTGATCTGAATGTTCGAGATCTACTTGTCATTGGAGATTCTAATCTATTGGTTCACCAGGTTTAAGGTGAATGGGCCGTAAAGAACCCTGAAATCATGCCATACGTACAATTAGTAAAGGACTTATGCAGAAGATTCAAGGAAGTGGAATTCAATCATATTCCAAGGATACAAAATGAGTTCGCCAATGCTTTACCCACTATATCCTCCATGATTAAATATCCGGATCAAAGTCACATTAACCCGTTAGAAATAAGTTTAAAGGAGAAACCTGTATATTGTGCATAAGTTGAGGCAAAACAAGATAGAAAGTCATGGTACTTTGATATCAAAAGGTATTTAGAAATTGGGGCGTACCCAAAAGATGCCACTGGCAATCAAAAGAAAAAAATTCACCGGATGGAAAATAATTTCTTTTTGAACGGAAAGTCCTTTGAATAACCCCCGATTTGCAATTTCTATGATGTCAAGAATCCGTTGAAGCTATAAAATTGCTTGAAGAAATTCACGCCAGAATGTGTGGACCTCATATGAATGGGTTAACTCTAGCCAAGAAGATCCTAAGAACCGAATATTTCTAGAAGACCATGGAAAGGGATCCTAGCAAGTTTGTGCAAAAATATCATAAGTACCCAATACATGGGGATCAGATTTGGGTACCACCACATGAACTTAATGTTATGAGCTCACCCTGGCCATTTGTAGCTTAGGAAATGGTTGTCATCGGACCGATTGAGCCACTAGATTTTAATGGACACAGATTTATCTTAGTTGCTATCAATTACTTTACCAAGTGGGTGGAAGCTGCCTCATAAAAAACTATAAGCAAGAAGGTAGTAACAGATTTTATCAAAAACAACTTGATTTGTTGATTCGGGATACCCGAGTCAATTATCAAAGATAATGGAGAAAACTTGAATAGTCATTTGATGAAAGAGATATGTGAACAGTTCAATATTACTCACCGAAATTCATTTGTACATCGCTCTCAAATGAATAGAGTAGTAGAAGTTGCCAACAAGAATATCAAGAAGATCTTACAAAAGATGATCGATAGTCACCAATCATGGCACAACATGCTGCACTATGACTTGCAGGGATATTGCACGACAATTAGAACTTCGACTGGGGTAACTCCTTTTTTGTTAGTCTATGGGACAGAAGCAGTCATACCCATTGAAGTTGAAATACCATCTTTAATAATCATCCAAGAAGTAGGGCTGAGTACTGAAGAATGGGTCTACTCCCACCATGAGCAACATATGATGATTGATGAATATAGGATGAGCATCGCATACCATGATCTATTATATCAACAACGAATGATTCATGCTTTTATTAAAAGAGTTAAGAGACCACACATTTGATGTTGGACAATTGGTTCTCAAATACATCTTCCCTCACCAAGAGGAGTATAAGGGGAAGTTCACTCCATATTGGCAAGGCCCATATGTAGTCTGCAAAGGGTTATTGGGAGGAGCCTTTATTTGTCTGATATAGGTTGGCCAAACGTGGAACAAGCCAATTAATTCTGATGCAGTAAAGAGATACTATGTCTAATGTAGGGCTTCTATGTGCTGATTTCCTTATAATTTCTTTTCTTAATTGTAATCATTTTCATGCTTTCTAGTAGCTTTAAAATAACCCATCCTTTTGCATGAACTACGTGACCTGAATTCCCAAGAAATGGATATATAGGTGGCGTTTGTGGGATTCGGTCAACCCCTTAGGAAACATTATTTATACTCTTGAACTATGTGATGATCTAAATTCCCAAGGATAGGATACGTAGGTAGGGTTTGTCGGCTTTGGTCACCCTTTTAACTATATTTTAATCCTTTTTTATGTTTTGGGAACTACGTTTGACCTGATTCCTGTTCAATGGGATACGTAGGTGCCACAATGGCTTGATCATATCACCCTAGGAAATGGAAATTGAGGTAGAACTTTTGAGAAGAAATCTCAAAAATTCAAAAAAAAAGATCATCTTTTTGTAAGCCAAGTTAATTTTTGAGAGAGATAGCAGTAACTGGGGTAGAAATTTTGAGGAAGACCTTAAACTTTAAACCATACTATACTAAAGAGTTCAAAGACGACAACATAAATTTCAGCGCCGAAAGAGCAAACTCAACTTCATGGACCTTCAACTACAAAAGCTCATCTCAAAAAATCCCCAGCCACAAAGCCAAAAGACCTCCGGAGCATACTAAAAAAATGACAGAGTTTTCAATGCCTTGAGCCAAAAGTGTTCATTAAAGCTAGGACATAACGTGACCTAATTGATAGAGATCCCCTCAATCTTATAAAAAAGATCTTTTAAAAATTTAGTGGTTTAATAAAGTACTTACTTTAAATTAATTTATTCTATGATTTCGCCTTACACCCACCAACCCGGGGAGTCGAAACATGAGTCAAAGGATGAAAATAACCTAAAGAAGATAAGAACCCAACGATGACAATGACAGGAGCTAAGTCTAAGGAGGTCAATACAAATCAGTTTTACCAAAAACTAACAACTTTTCTATGGATATAGGTTATCCTAAATCCAACCAAAAAAATACAACAAAAGCATCAGTTATTCAACATATTCCTTTAGTTTAAAGGAATACAACAATGCCAAATATCTAAAGGACGATAAGAAAGGGCCAGAATGGTTAAATGGGTGAAAGTAGTTGAGTTTCCCAAAACTAATAAGTTTTCTATGGTTACAGGTATCATGAAATATGGAAATAAAAATGATAACTTGATCACATCCCTAACAAATCAAGGATGCGACGTTCAAAATAGAATATGAAGAAGGTCCAACATGCTAGTGGAATGGTCAATGTGATATTTTCTATAATCGCTGAATAGCTATTTGCGTTCCTCCTTATCTTCTTGTTGCATCATATAATGCCAAGAGGACCGTGCTATAAGGGTCATGCCGAGAGGGTAATTCCAAAAGAGTCATGGAAAAAGAACCATGCCAAGAGGGATATGTCGAGAGTGCTAAGCTAAGATGGCCATGCCAAGAAGGCCATTCCGAAAGGGCCATGCCATAAAAGCCCTGCCGTAAGGGCCATGTACCGAAGACCATATTTCTTTCTCTGACTAGTTTAGAAGAGACAATAATCCAAGGGCATATCCAAATTGCATTTGATTCCCATGATTGATTCAAAGTCTTCTATATCTACTAATCATTCAAAGAAAAAAGAGTATATTGTTCAAGGATATTTTAAAGCATTTTCATATTATCCGATAATCATGCAAAGATAAAAGAGTGGCATTGAAGGATACTTTGAAGCATTAATATTTAATCAAATCACGCAAAGGCAAAGAAGTCTAGCATTGAGGGATATTCATCAGCTTTAAGTGCATTAATTACCAAATATCTAATGGGATTCACTATTGGATCATAAGAAACACATGATTCAAAGGGACGTATTTAAGTTGCTATCTGAAAGTAGATGACATATAAAATTTTTTGAGAATTGACAATCTGAGGGTCATTGATAGGTCACATTATTTGAGATAGGATAGTATTCAAGATTATCCATGAGTTGACAACCCATGGGTCATCCGTAATCCACAATAACATTCTAACCGGATTGTGTGCAAGGATACCCAAAGATCGACAGTTTGAAGGTTATCCATAAGTTACCACTAAATCCTAAAAAGTGTGCAAGATTTTCAAAATTGATAGGTCCAAGGGTTCTCTATAAGTCGTGTCATATCCAAGATCGATTATGTGTAGGATTACCCAAATACTACCAATTTAAGAGATATCTATAAGTCATATTGTATCCAAGGTCAGATAATATATAGGAATACTTGAGAGCTAGTGATATGAGGGATATATATAAGTCATATCTTATCCAAGGTCGAATAATGTGCAGGATTACTCAAAAGCTAGCAACTCAAGGATATCTGTAAGTCACCTCATATACAACATCAAATAATGTGCAAGATTATCCAAAGATTGACAATTCAAGGGAAATCTATAAGTTATATTGATATGAAAAATGCGCACGACTTACCTAAGGTCACATGCAAAGGACCACTATCGATAGCCAAAGAGGTTATCTTTCCACATACGAAAAGCATTGCAAGTGATCAAAAGGGTATCCATATTAGCATAGGACTTGTAGGGTTCGCTCTATACGTGTCAGCGGCAGACAAGAGGGCGACCCCACTTTGAAGAAAAATTTTAATCTTCAAAATAACTATTTTATCCAACAATAAAAGGGTTGTTGTATCGATTATCAAAAAAATTATCTCCCTCCAAACAGGTACAAGTGAGGATGACGCCTTTATAGGTATAAAATCATGCAAAGATATGGTAAAAGACTATAAACCCCCTAGTGAATTATGTTTATCACTAACAGTTTTGTTTTAGATGTCGGCGAGAGCATCCGAAAGGATGAAAATGTCAAACCAAATCACAGGTGCAGATGGCTCCAAAAAAGAGGAAGCACAATGTGAAACTTTTTCTTAGCAGCAAACTGGGCATAGTCCAAAGAGGAATATCAAACTCTTTTTATGCAAGCTAAAAGAAGATTCCCACCTGTAATACCCCGTACTTCTACCTAGCTTAAATTCATCCCAAAGATGTCAAAGACTTATTTTAAAGAAGAATCCACTTTTATACATGTGGAATTTACAATATTTTAATTTTTATCATGTGGGGAATTCAATAAGCTTTCCATCGATACCAAATTTACCCAAATCCAACACTCGGGCGAAGAGTTAAAGCCATTTTAGTAAGACAGTGTGCCACCTGAGCCATCAACGCGTTGCGGAGCCAGCCAATATGGCAATCGTCAAAATCCAGTGAGGCTCCACGATTATGGCGCGTCATGCCAAGGCTCAAATTTAGAATTGTCCCTTTTCCAGTGTCTCAGCGCAATGTCTCTGCGTCGCACCAAACTTTCAGGTCACAAACAAAGTGGCAACGTGATAGCCTCGCATCGCACCACCATGCAAATTCGTAATTGTTCAGTTCCAGTGACTTGGCGTGATAGTGGCGCTTCGCTCCAAGGATGAAAATTGGGAAATTTTCACAAAAATTAAAATACGCGTCCAAGGGTTAAAAGGGTCAATTTCCCACCCCTATTTAAACCCAATAACACGTGATTCAGCCATTTTTCATCCAAAACATAGTATTTCTCTCAAGTTTCTCTCTATAACAACCTAGGGTTTTCAATTGGGGATTCAAATCCAAGACTCAAATTCAAGAATCTCTCCGTCAATCTTCATAGAATCAAGAACTAAGGTATGCACAGTGTTCATTCATGGATTTCTTTCATCCATAATGCCCAAGAATCAAGTTTTAAATCTTGTATTGTGAATATTTTGTTGTGGGTTGATTATGTTCATGTGATTATAGTTGTCTGGTTCCCAAGTTGGAATCCTTATGTGTTGTTTATGAACCTATGCTAGTATGTGGTCTGAAACATGTGAATTGAGTTGAAATACAGAGTTTTGTTGTGTTAATTTGATGGTCATGCCTATGCCCTAAGTCATGCATCCTTGGTGTTTGATAAAATGCCTAAGAGAATAGAAATTATGCAATATAGCTTAATTGTGACCCAAGTGATAAATGTGTGCTTTACCCTATGACCAAGAATGACTTCCATGATATTGTGTGCATTATGAATGGTTGAGAAAATGTCCATGAGAATAGGTTTATGAAAGTATGACATGTTTATATGTAATTCCATTCATGTACAAGACTATGATAACCATGTGCTTCATGAAATCCCAAATTGATGTATTATGAATTGTTGATATTAGTCATGTGTTCAAGAAGTATCATGTTCTGTCAGTTTCATGCTATTGAGTCATGGTGGTACTTTTACTCGATAATTTAGCTGTGTGCCTAGAGCCAGTGTCATGTTTTCATGATACTCTCAGCCAAGCCATGATCAGTAGAATTCAATCAGTCATGTGACTCAGGAAAACTCAGTAAAATCAGTATCAATCCAGTCCCATTTAGTAATCTCAGGAATCTCAGTGATCTTAGTCAGTCATCATGTCCCAGTAGTATTCAGTTCGGACCTTAGTAAACTCAGTCAGCTAGCAGAACTCAATAGCATTCTGTCAGTTAACAGAATTCAGTAGTATTCCGTCAGTCAACGAAACTCCATGAATTCAGTTTAGTCCAGTTCAGTTAATCATGTTCAGTGTCAATTCAGATGGGAGTAGGAATTAGCACCGAGTGAACCCAAGGATGGGAACACACACTGTCAGATGAGGGTCTGATTCTTAGAAGCAATCCTTGCTTTCCAGAACTATGTAGCCAGCATAGGTTGAGATATCAATACTGTCAGATGAGGGTTGATGAGGTAGATAAACACTGTTAGATGAGAGTCCCACCATTTTATTTTGGGGACACTATCAGATGAGGGTCACTCACAGTTTGTCTTTACTAGTGGCGCAATATTGACACTCTTCCAATTGGGGTTATAGATTGGACCCCAACACAACTATAATAGCTTATTAGGGGCATGTCAGTTAGATGACTACTTCCCACAATTTTAATTATAGAATCAGGACTTTCAGATATAATTATTTAGTCTCAGTAATAGAACTCAGATAGTTCTTCAGATTTCAGGACTGTCAGATACAGTCAACTCAGAATAGTATGGAACTTAGCTAGTTCCATCAGAACCTAGATTCTCAGATACAGTCGCTTAGTATCAGTTATACAGTTATCAGTATCCCATGTTATCAATATTCAGTTTCAGAACTGTCAGATACAGTCAATCAGACCAGTTTTTCATAATCAGAAATGTCAGAAATAGTCTTTCCTTTATTAATAATATAACATCAGTTCTTCAGCACTCTATAGACTCAGTTATTCAGTATCCCAGTATTAGCACTCAGATATCAGTTATTCAGTATCCCAGTATTAGCACTTAGATATTAGTAAATCTATGATATCAGAATTCACGAGTCAATGTTATCATGAATTCAGTTACAGTCTCTTATTCATGCATATGAACCATTACATTCAGCCTACCTCACTTGCATACCAGTACATTCAATGTATTGACGCATTTGTGCTATGGTGTTTTATGCCATAGGTTTAGAAGCATGAGCTCCCGACCATCCTTAGTAGATCAGACGTTCAGCAGCCAGAATTGTAGTGAGTCCTCATCATTCGAGGATAACATGATTATTTTATTACTTTATTATTTCAATAGTTCAGATTTAGTTGGGGACATGTCCTATTAACTCCACAATTTTTAGATAATTTAGAGGCTTTCAGACTACAGCATGTTTCAGACAGTTTATTTCAGTTTTGGGTATTGTGATACCCCATTATAGACATTGTTTTGTATTTAGTATTAGTACAGTTTTGAACCTTATGGCCTTATAGCTTACATTTCGCATATTTACAGTATATTATTCAGTGCTCAGTTACAGATATCAGTCATGGGTTACCTTGTGGTCCTTCGAGATCGTAAGCACCGTGTAGCATTCCGGATATCAGATTTGGGGCGTTACACCACCACCATCAAACCATGTCCCTATTAGAAGGAATGTGGGTGTTTTGAGATTTTGGTTTCAGTTTCATTTTTGGATTATTTCTACACTCAGGCCAAAAGTAACTTTTCTTTTCCTTCAAATTTGGGTGACATGCACCTAGAGCTTTGGGAATTATATTCATATAGATCATATTTACATGTGTAAGGGCCGCATATTTTGTAATTGAGATAATTACTAGTCTCTAGTCCCTAAGCTCAATTTTTCGTCACCCATCTTGAGCCAAAGGTCGTCTTAGCATAAAAGACTACCTTTTTCACCGTTCAAGTTGAACTACACGCAGTCTAATTCCCTGAGTCTTAGGGATATGTAGTTAGCTCCATGTGAAAAAACTCGACTGTATTTCAACTTCCCCCAACCCACTTATTCTCAGCTTTTCGATTTCACAAAATTTCAAAATTGGGATAGCTTGTGAATTCTTGAAAATCATGCTTAAAATCAAGTGTTGTGAACTACAAGTGGCCTGAGTTCTCATGTAGCCTTAGATACGTAGGAAACTCGATACCAAGGTCCAGCCATAAGTTCCTAAAATTCATGTGAGAAACTAACCTTTTTGGAAAATAAATTTATGGTCGGACAAAAATTACTCCCTTTACCCGGGGTTACTTGCATTCACCCTACCTAAAGGGAGTGACAGTTATTGACACATAATTTTGGCCCTCTACGATTAAGTTTAATTTTGATTTTCCTCGATTTTAAATAAACTTACAACATTTATTTTTATTTGGATAAAAGGTTTCTAAAGTGTTTATCTAGGTAATTTAGTCATTTTAAGTAATGATTATATATTTTCGTATTCGTGTATACGAAGTCGTAAAATTTTGTTACTTAAATAATTAGCTTACGAGAAATCAGATTTTCATCAAAGGATATCATGAAAATTAATTCAAATGGTTAAAATCTTGATCTAAATATTATTTATTCTCAAAAATGATTCATTTGGAAAAATACTTGTTTGATTTTATTGAAATCCAAAAACTCAAAACAAAATCGGTTTACAATTCATTTTAAATTTTGATTTTAATTAGTCGATTTATTAAATTTGACCATAACTGAAATTAATTAGGCCAAAATTACAACGCAAATTGGTAAATCAAGTTTTAATTAGGCTAGAATTTCAATAAAACTGTCTAAATCTCAATCCAACTTACTCCTTTTTTTAGTTACAATCTACTAGTCCAAGCCAGTTTTTTTCTTTTTTTTTTTGTTAACAAATAACAACACCATAGCAGCCTAACCCATCAACCCCCATTGACCCAGCCCATTCCTACAACAGCTTCAACATCAACATCAAAACAACAACAACAACAGAGCAATGATAACTGCGTCATCAACAATAGCAATAACACAATGACAAAAATAGACAACACTAATATCAACAAAACCCTAGCCCGCCTTCTTCTTTTACTATTTTACCCCTCACGTTCAGCCATTTTTTGGCTAGAAATTCATTATCATTCCTCTTTGCCCAGGCTATATGTGTATGTTGTGGAAAAATTAAGCCAAACCAATTAGAAGACAAACTCCAATTTAATGAGAATGTCTAATTTCAATCTCTTTTCTTCCCTTTTTATCTCCCCGCTCTGAATTTTGTACCCATTTGGGGCAAATTTCCGCCTATGTTTCTATCGATTATGGATTTTAAAATTCCTTTACTTTACCCAAAATTTTCAAACTTAAAACCTTAATTCTTCCCCCGCCCCCCCCCCCCCCCCCCGGTCAAAACACCCTCAGTTCTTTATAAAATAGATACTAAGGGGAAGAGGAAAAAAAGGAGGATTTTGGAGAAAAAATTGGAGGTTTTGGAGGCGCATGCTTCTAACCTCATGCAATCAAAACGTCAAAGAACACACTCCAAAAATCAATGTTGATGAGAAGTTAAAACTCCGATGAACCAAAAATTGAAACTTAGGTAGGGGGAGCTCCGTTGTGATAGGCTCTTCTGTCCCGTTTGTTGCCCAAAAACAGGTGTGAAACCTTATATTTTTGCATTCTTCTTTGTCATAATTTGATGTTGTAATGTGAATCACACTGTATCGATGAGTTGGGGGGGTTGATGTTTGAGCTTTATATATTTTTTTATTGAGAGTTAAGACTTGAGCTCGTTGGAATATATTTGTTAAAAATCTTCAAACTTTGTTATTTCCATGGGACTGTTTGTTGTTGTTTTAGTTTTAAATTTTTTTTTTCCTGTTTGTAAAAGACTAAAGAAGAAATTTTACTTGAGATTTAGGTTACATGTTCTTTTGATTGCAAAATGCTGATGATTTGGGGTTGAATTGCAAAAATCAGATTATTAAAGATGTGTTGGTAATGTTAAGTTGCTTGAAATGCTTGTTTATTAATGACTAAAATCGGCAGTGTGTTTGTGCATTAGGCGTTGGTGTAGACATCTTGTTTTAGCTATAATATTCCTCTTCTTAAAAGCGCTCAATGAACACGGTTGTAGGGCTAATTTCAAGTTTGCTCTCATGTCGTCTTACTTAACTGTTTGAATTTGTTAATGATGGACCAAATCCTTTTTATCCGGGGATCCCTCGAGGACTTTCTCGACTTAAAACATCAAGTAAATAGAGGATGTGGCTGTTTCCTTAAGTATTGCTCCACTTTTTCTCTCTCGCGATGGTTTATCTCCGATTCTCCTTTGCGGACATGGACTACGTACCATTGTTTTTAGCTGATTGTTTGAGTGCTTTCATTGGTCCAGCATACCCAAAAGATCTATAAGATGTGCTTTGGTTTGGGGTTTCTCTTTAGCAAATCTCCAAAAAAACTAGAACACTAGAAAATGGCCCATTGTAGCTTATAGTTCACTATCTTAGCCTAGGTAAGTTAATTTACTCTAAATAAAAACAAAAATTTACTTTAATCTACATTTAAAGTTCAAGTTTGCTCATTGTTGTGTGCTTTAGGCATTTGAATGCATGTCTATCTTGTTCTTACTGGAAAATATTATTGACTTTATTTTCCTTGTTTTTCCAAAGTTGCAAATTTGCAATTGTTTAATTTTATTCACTAACATGCTCCTACTTAATGAGTAAAAGTAGTAAAAGAAATTTTCTTTTTATAGTTGAATATCTATAATATTTGTCAAAAGCACATGTTTATTTACCACTAACTATAAATCTCATAAGATAGTTGCATGCATTCGAGTGCTTCCTCTTTGTTATAGCTTACTAAACTCAACATATATTAACTCCTTATTTCTTTCTTGTTTAACATGTGGAAAATGCCTCGGGTCCAAATGGACCCCCTCCCTTTGCATCTACGGGTTCAAGTCCCAAATCCTTCGCGTCGAACCCCATGTCAAAGTCCCAAAAATGGACCAAAAGATAAGAAACAAGGTTGTATACACCAATGTACAGTAGTATACAAGGGATACACAGTGAAAACAAGGAGGTGAAGTGGGTATACAGGTGGAAGACTGAAACATATGCATATATGACCAATATATGGTCACGTATACACCAGATATACAAAAAAACTCAAGGATGAAGGGCTGTTATATACAGTCAGTATACATAACTGAAAGGGCTGAAAAATCCATGAAAATGGGCAGATTCCAATGGGCCAAATCAGGGGCCCAAATCTTAAACTTTTTCTCTTTAAGTTTATTTGTATATTCCTATTTGATTCCTTGTTTCTAATGAAGCTTAGTTAAATCAAATTAAATCCCTTTTAAATTGTCATTTCAGATTTTTTTTATAATTCATCACGTAACCTAAATTCTCTGGTTAATAAAACTAGTCTCTTTATGTTTTTCCTTGAGAATAAGCTTTTAAAAAATTAAAATGATATTTTATTTTATTATTGTGTTAAAGGTTTTTATTTGAGTTAAAAGAAAATTCTCATCAACCTAAAATCAATTTTCTTTGCAAAAATCAAAACATTTTCACTAATTAGTCGTATTTCATAATTTATTTAAATTGATATTTTTCTTTAAAAATGAAAATTTGTGTTATCAAAATCAATATTAAAAATCACTTTCATTCACTTTTTTTTATTTGACAAACAATTTACAAATAAATCAGGTTTAGTTCAACCTTCTGTTGAGGAATTTCTTCAAGTTAAATTGAATCAATTTTTACTCGAATAAATAAATGTCATCTTAGGTCTTCAAATAAATAAATAAAAAACCTCTTGATTTAAAATTAATAAAGCCAAGTCTTTGCGAAAATTAGCCACTTTTTGGGTAGTCAAAAATTAAGTTTTGATGAATGATTTTAAACGGACGCTCCTAAGTGCCTTAAAACCTCTTAGGGCATTAATTGAACTAATACTCAGTTTCTCTTATTTCAAAGATTTATTTCTATTTTGGAGTCTTTGAAATTTATTTTAGTTTTTCTTGATACTTTCTACAAATCAAGTGGCGACTCTATAATTTTCTCACAATTATTTCAAAATTTTCTTAATTTTTTTTGAAATAGTTTAAAAAAGTCAAAGCCATTTTCTTTAAAACAAAATCCGAAAAAGGATAAAACACTAAACATGTCAACCTACTATGATAGCACATTCTGGAAAAAGAGATACGACAACAAAAACGTCGCGTGGTGGTATACCCCCACCCCAACTAAAAGTTATGCACTTTCCTCAATGCATAACTAAGAAGATAAGTAAAACAAATAAGTAGACTTGTGCGCTCTAGGCATCGGATGTGGACTCGCCCCTAACCGAAGCGTTACGAGGCACATTAGTTTTAGTGCCAGGAGGTAGTGGTGGTGGTCAACTAGATGAGGATCCCAACTCTTACCGTTCGTGCTCAATCTGGTCAACATGATACTCAATACGCAACTCCTTGGATGACCTCTTCATATCTCACTCAAACTTATCAAAGCTAGCAGAATTTTTGTGGGCTCTCGTTCCCTCTTGCCTCTAGTGGTGGAGGGGTCATTATCATCATCATACAATTCAAACACTAAGGCTAGTATGGTAGGTAGTGGTGGTGGGATGGGTGGTATTACTAGGGTGATAGCAGTGTGGCTATCTGCCAAAGCTCGAACCTCAATCGTCAAAGTGGCCACCTCCTCCCTCAGACAAGATAAATCAAGAACCTAGGCCTTGCATAGTCTCTCCCCTATTCGAATCTTAAAGTTGTCAATCCTCCCACGCAGCTTTCTCATAAATAGCTACATCGTGGTCATCATTTGGGCCACAACCTGCACCTCGGATGTATTAATAGTAGTGCCCACCCTAGGCTTAATCTGGCTCAACAACATTGCCAATTGGATGTTTGTGCGAGTTTTGGGCTTAACTCTGTATACCTATCCACCAACCTCTGTAGAAACTCATAGTATATCGTAACCATACCTAAAGTAGGTGGGTGAGGGGGCACCATAGATGTATGCGGTAGAACCGACGTGCCTGTGACCCTCTCACTACTCATAGGAGCTGAACCCTTGGTCTGCTGATTACCTATATCATGGTCACCAACTAGTGTCGGCTTGTGTACCTGCTCGGTCATCTCTAAAGGCCCTTCAAATAAGGTCACTGCAATTAAGGTAGAAGGTTGTGCCTTTCTCTGTGCAACTGAGTTTGTGTCGTCTCTAATCAACCCCGCATTAGCAACAGGGCCACTTCAACCGCATAATCAACACCCAGTAATACTACAACTCTTGCTGTATCACACAATCTGTAAATCAAACATGGTAACTGTATATTGGTAACCTATTTAAAGGTCCACTCATGAATGTCATCTCAAATGTACCAGGTAAAATTGACATTATACCCAGCCATGATGCTTGACACAAGAATAGCCTAGTCTAGTATAAGTGAATTATTAGCTCTAATAGGACACAACCTGTTTCAAAATATAGACCACCAAAACATTCCTGCAAAGTGAAGGATGACTTCTTGATATCTGTCTTCCCATCCACCCGAAGGGAATCAACTCCATGATCAGTAATATACCGTGCTACCCAGCTCAATAACTCTCTACCCTGCTCTAGATCTTTCATCTTTATCTTATTCTTTGCAGTATCTATCCATAGTCAAACTTAGCAGTAATAGTCGGCATCTCATGTCTGCGCTCAAATAAAAATCTCTGAATCATCTGCTGCTCAGATATGTCAACTTGAGTACCCCTAATCAAATATGGGCCAATGGAGGTTGTTTGCGAACTCTTAGCCCTGTTTGTGTAATCAAATCATTAGATATGTCATATTAAACATAAAACTCACGCACTAACTCTGAACTATAAGATTCAAAAAACACTCCCACCCAGCCAAATCTGTATCTATTGAATAGTGCTTGCGGATCCCTACCAAATCAATTTTCTAAATACGGGGTTCCTCAGCTATGTTCCATCTAAACCCACCCTATTTAGTCGGCTCAGTATCTCGATCATAAATATCCTTTATGTCTTGTACACACCACCTCTTATTTTCTTGGGCTATAGGCATAGTTAGGTATGTGTGGAACCCTGTACCTCGACACTCAAAGTGGATATAGTATCATCCTCACCAGACTCTGAGGAATCTCCTCCCTTTTCAAACTGGGGAGCATTTGTATCTCTATCATCACTACTTGACTCAGTTGATTCCACCCCTTCCTTAAATTTGGGCATAGGATTTCTTCCACACTATCACCAGACTTAGATACTTTCTCCCCCTCATCAGACTGGGTAGAGTTTGAAGAATGAGGTGGCGATCTCTGAGCATTCATAATCTGGGGATTTTTCTGTGCAATAGGAGCCAGTGAAACATGTGGCCTAGCCTATGGTGAAGGTTGCTTGGATGCCTTACCTACAGCTTCCTTCTAAGTCCGACACCATGTACAGTGAGGTATCAATAGGGTATCATTCACCGAGTACTCTTCCATAAATTGACTTCTCTCAGAAGACTCATCTTGGAGTCTAGACTATGGGTTTTGGGCCATGGCCCTCTTGTTGGGAGTGGCATCACCCTTATTTTACATTCTCTTTGGCGGCATGGTACCTACATAGAGGAGAATTAATACTCAAAACACAAAACTGGGTAAACACTTAACCAAATTTGAAACAAGTAGGTCCTATTAATGAGTTCAGTCCATGAATTGTAGACTGGGTTCACAACCCGTGGACTGTGCTCATGAACTTTAGATTTCAGTTCACGATCCAGTCCATGACTCGGGGACTAGGTTCTTGAGTCATGAACCCGACTCATGAAAGTTAGACCCAATATCTGAACTTTGAAATCTCAGGTTTGATTCCCACAAGTCTAATCCATGACTCATGATCATGGGTTGGACTTTGGAGTTCAAACTTATGAATCAACACGATTTCATCAGTTTTATAATTCTAATTTCTCAAAATTTTCACCCATTTTAGTTCGTGGTCAGTCAAACCATGTCATCTACACTTTTCTTTAGCAGTTGGGGAACACTACATGATATTAATCATACTTGGGGTAATGGAGTAGGAACCCAAAATAATCATATAGTGAATGAACATACCTGGGCTCAAATGAAGATTTTTGAATAAAAAACAAGTTGATTCCTCAATTGGGAGCCTCTTACACGTGGGATCAGGGTTTTAGTTGGGTTAATCACTATAAAGATGTTGTAGGGTTTTATTTTAATTAGTAAGGAGGGAAATATATAAATAAATAATATATATATATATATGGTGGTAGTGTTATAGTTTAAATTGGATTTGTTTTATGTATTTGGGTGGAAAAAGATCAGGTTTACGGTTATGTTAAGGGAAAGGCCAAAATTCGCAGGTAATTTGGGTAAGGTCGTGTAGGGCTTTTAAGTTGAATTAAATAACTCACCTAGGCCTATGAAACCAACACATAAATCATAGACAAAGTGCATGACACATGGGTTGATCTCGTGGGTACTGTTCAGAGACCCAAAGAGCTTTGACTCCCATGGGTGCAAGCTATGGGTCGTTAACAATGGGTTGAAGTCTGCAACCTGAAATATTTCTCTGATTTCCACGAATCTTGTCTATAGGTTGTAGGTATGGTTCACGACGTGTGGACAAAATTTGTGGAACATGTTTTGAAGATAGAAAATCCACTCTCATTTTCACAAGTCAAGTCTATGATTCGTAGAACTGAGTCACGACTCATACACTTGACTCATGAGTAGACTTACCTGGAATTTTCTAATTTTCCATGTTTGCCTTATGTTAGTGATTTCTGCATGCTTTCGAACATGAAAAAAAATAAGACATAACAAAGTGAACACTAAAACCTTGGGTTACCTCCCAAGAAGCGCTTCATTTAACATCGCGACATGATGTGGCTATGTTGGGTTCTCTGACTTCACCAACAAGCCCATGGGTTTCCTTCCATGAAGCGTCGTATTTAATATTGTGGTATGACACAACTCCCTTGACTACTCAGACTTCATCATGGCACAAACCCATACATAACTTAATCTCGTTTGTGTTTCCCAAAAAGTGCTTAACACATCGTCCGTTCACCTTGAATGAGCCATCACCTCTTTGTTGTATATTAATTGCACCATGTGTAAATACGCTCATCATGTTGAATGATCCATACTATCTAGACTTCACTTTCCAGGAAACAAGCAGAAGTTCAAATTATACAATAAGACCAAATAACCGAGTTGGAATTCTCTCTGCTTAATTATTCTATCATGGTACAATTTTATTTTTTCCTTGTCCAAGGATGAACTCTCATAGGCACGGAGGTGGGACTCATCCATCTCATTCATTTTCTCCAGTCTTAAATATGCAACATCACTCCACTCAAAATTGAGCTTTTTTAGTGCATATAGTGCCATATGCTCAAGTTCGACCAACAAATGGGATGCTTTTCCACACAAGTTGATAAGGAGATGCACCGATAGGATTCTTGTATGGAAGGACCATAATACATCATCTAGCTTTTTACACCAATTAGTCCTATTGGCATTCACAGTCTTTGTCAAAATTAACTTTACATCTCGGTTGGAGAACTCAACTTGCCCTCTTCTTGAGGATAGTAAGATGTAGTCATCTTATTCTTCACACCATATTTATCAAGTAAGGCTTTAAAAATCTGGTAGCAAACTTGTGTGATCCCCCATCACTAATGATTGCTCGGGGTATACCAAATCTAGAGAAAATATTCTTCTTCAAGAATGTTGTGATCCTCTTACCTTCTTTGCTTGGAAGCACAATTGCTTTCACACACTTTTAAACATAGTCAACAACCACCAAGATATAATTCATCCCGTGTGAACTCACAAATGGTCCATAAAATTGATACCTCAAACATCAAACAACTCAAGCTCAAGGATAGGCATTATGGAAAGCTCATGTTTTCGTGAAATATTCCCTTGCCTTTTGACATTGGTCACAAAACCTAGCATAATCATGTGCATCCTTATAGATATTAGTCCAATAGTAACCATATTTCAAGATTTGGTGTGTAGTGAGAGTGCCTCCATGATGATCGCCAACTAGGAAGAAATGGCATGCCTCCAAAATACTTATCATTTCAACCTCGGGAATACATATCCTAATTACACCATCAGTACACACCCAAAACAAGTATGCTCATTCTAAAATAAATTCCTCACCTCATGCATAAATCCTTTGGGCTGCTCGAACAATATATCTTCTGGGACGGGATCACTTGCCAAATAGTTGACAAAGTCTGTAAACCAAGGGATTAAGTCTTGTGATGTTGTCAAGACTTGCTCAACTAGAAAAGTATCATCAATCTCAAGCTCATCACCTAGTTTTAACATTTCTTCTTCCTCTAAGAATGATAAATGGTCAACAACTTGGTTTTTGTTGTCCTTTCGATCCTTAACCTCAAAATCAAATTACTGTAATAGAAATAACTATCAAATCAACCTCGACTTTTCATATTTCTTTGTCATAAAGTACCGGTAAAAGCTGTATGGTCCGTTTGTACACTAACTTTGGTGCCAATCAAGTATGACCGATTTTTTTTGAAAGAAAACACTACTACAAGAAACTCTTCATCAGTTACCATGTAATTTTCTTATATAGGATTCAGTGCTTTGCTAGCATAGTTGATAGGATAGTATATTTTTTCTCGCCTTTAGCATAGGACTGCTCCTAGTGTCATACCATAGGCATCATACATTACTTCAAATGGCAAAGTACAATCAAGGGACACAATAATAGGAGCATAGGTCAACCTCACTTTTAGACACTCAATGCCTTGAGGAAGGCATCATCAAATACAAATTTCACATCCTTTTCTAACAATTTGAACAATAGATTTGCAATTTTAGAGAAATCCTTGATGAACTGCCTATAGAAACATGAACAACCTAAGAAAATCCCAATGCCCTTCATAGAAATTGGTGGAGGCAGTTTTTCAATCACTCCAATCTTTACCTTGTCAACTTCTATCCCTTTTTTAGAAATTTTATGCTTGAGAACTATCCCTTCCCTGACCATAAAGTGACATTATTCAAATTTAGGATCAAGCTGCACTCTTTGTATCTTTGTAAGGCATTGGACTAATGATCTAAGCAGTCATCAAATTGTAATACCCCAGAAAATTTTTCATTGAAATTTTGTGCGTAAACATGTTGGGTTCTATCTTCTAGAATTAATTATAAATTTTTCGAGCGAAATATCTTAGATTATGACCCACCATTGCGTCGAGTATCGAATAAGCTTTCCAACAATATGTGGATCATCCAAAATGGACACCCGAGCGATGAGTTATGAATATTTCGATCGAACCGTGAATAGTAGTGAACAGTAAAACGTGCAGGAAAAAGTACTGAGGCCTGACGTATTTTTGCTCCAAATTTAAATGATCATAACTCCTTGTACATAATGATCTGGGTGATCTACTATATATCAACGAAAAGCTCTGCGAGTCCTCTTTCCAATGAAATTGGTTTCATCCAATTTGTCTATCGGAACAAAAAGTTATGGTCGATTTACTCCAACCTACCAAAAGTGAACTTTTGGGTCAACTTCAAATGATCATAACTCCTCGTACATAATGATCTGGGTGAGATACTATATATCAATGGAAAGATATGAGAGTCCTCTTTCTAATGAAATTAGTTTCATCCAATTTGGATATCAAAGTAAAACGTTATGGTTGATCTACTTCAGACTATCAAAACAGTCCACCAAAGGACAGATTCGAGAATTATTTAATTTTTAGGGGCATTTTGCTCATTCTTCCTCACCCAAAATCCTCCCAAACCCTATATTATAGCCTATTAGAAGCATTATATGTTATATTTCATCAAATTCCCTCAAAAAGAAAACCCTAAGCTCCTACATCCAACTTCAAGAACCTCCAAAGTTCACCATTAATTCTGCAAATTTATTCAAGATTCCAAGTTCCTAGTTCAAGAACTCCAAGAACCATCATTCAAAGGCATGATTAATATCTCAAAAATGAGTATCGATCTAAAGTTCATCATTCAAGGTATCTGGGGTTTTTCAACAAGAACTCTCTTTCGTTCTTGTTCCTAAAAGTAATTTTCTTTACAAAGGCATGATTTTTATTTGATTTTTATGAATTTGAAATATGAACCCATATCTTATGATGATTATTATGAAATCTTGATGTTTATAATTTTGAAAGATGAATTTACATGTGTGGTGATATAAAGCATGAATCTTGAACGATATTTATCATGATTTTGATATTTGGGTCCTGAATCCCCATTAAAAATTATATTTTTTTGAGAAAGTGTGTGTTATAAGAACGTTGATGTTGAATAAGAACGTTGATGTTGAATATTTGAGATATTTTGAATGATTTGACCTTTTGGTCTTAATGAAGTTGTTTGGAACTCGAGTGTGAAAGAAATTCAGAGCGTGGTTGATTTTGATAGATGGGAAGCATGATGGCTCCCAATGTATATTTATATAATACTGAAATTATTTTGTTGTGGATTGTGTTTGAAATGATCTGAGCTAAGTTCGGGAGAAATCTTTAGCACCGAGTGGGAGGTATAAAGCGACCTTACTTCCCTAGAACTACATGCCCCCATAGGAGTGAGCCTGAGGCTAATTTATATAGTAATCACTAGTTTGTGTGGATTTGATATTGATAGTCCTAATCCGATGGCAAGGATAGGATGGCTCTCTCCAACGTGGGTTGTATGTTGGACTCCATGTAGCTCACATGGTTTATGTCGGTAATAGCATCTCCCAGTGTGTGTGTTTCCTTATGTCTATGGTGAATAGTGAAGTGATTTAAAAGTGGAATTGTGAAAGTTATTCTTTCAAAAGATTTAAATGATATTTACATTATGAGAATTGATATTCTTGATGAACTGAAAGTTATTGACAAATTATATGATGACTCACATGTATTATTGTACTTATTTCATCCTCTCATGATTATGATGATTTTCTTCGGGCTATGTGAGTCTTTCATACATCCTGTATATTTCTTATAAATATTTATGATGATGATGTTTATACAACTGCATACACCACCATATACTCGATTTCTTTTCATGGTATTGACCCATATCTTCGGATGTGGGCTGCATTTTCTCAGAATATAGGCACAGGTGTTCAGTTCCAAATTCGACAGTGATTCTTCGGGCATGCTGTTCTATATTCTCTGTTGTGGTGAGTCCTCATGTTCCGAGGATGTGATGTTTGATATTGCTTTCACAAAATCGTTTACATTTAATAACTGAGTATGAGTCAGTTGGGGCATGTCTCAATGGCTTGCTGGTTTTATTAATTTTCTTAGAGGCTTGTCAGACTAGTATAGATGTTGGGAGTTGACTAATAAGTCGTATTTTGTTATCTTTCTGAAATTTTTTTATTCTTGGATGATGATTACTCTGTTGATATTTGAGGGTTATTTAAGAAAACCCCATTGATTTGTGTTGAACTGAATGAAAATGGCTCAAAGGGTTAGCTTGGGGCTACTCGTAGCCTCAAGCACTGTGTGATGCTCCGGGACCCATTTTTTGGGGCATTACAAACTTGGTATTAGAGCCTAAGGTTGTATGGTGTCCTAGGTAGTATGACAATCCGCGTTAAGTAGAGTCTTGATCATCGGTGTGTAGCGCGCCACATCTATGAGCAAGAGTCTACAAGATGTATTAGGAAAAAATATGATTCTTTCTTTCAGAAGTCTATCATGCTTGAAGTGTCTCTTTATGCTATTGATTCATGCTCTCCTCTTTTAGAAATGTGCCTCTACATCGAGCGAGAAGAAATAATGATGGTCAGCAACCTCAACCCGCTGACCCATTGAATGAAAATGTGTCTCATGCTGAATTTTGAGTAGCCTTTCAGGCGCTGGCCCAAGCTGTTACTACAAATGTACAGGCCAACCCTGCCCTGGCTCCACAGCAGCAGGGAGGTGATTCAGCTGCTTCCAGGATTCATGACTTAATATGGATAAATTTGTTGAAATTCTATGGGTCCAAGTCTGATGAGGATCCACGGTTATTTTTAGAGAAGGTGCGGAAGATTACTCAGGTGATGAATGTATGTGAGGAACATAGTGTGGAGTTGGCTACGTATAGGTTGAAAGACCTTGCTTATGACTGGGTAGTTTTTTGGAGGAAAGGTAGAGGTGAGGGAGCTGTCCTGACAACTTGGCAAGAGTTCCAGGATGCAATCCTGTATAAGTTTTTCCCTTTGGAGATGAAAGAGGCAAAGGTAGAAGAGTTTATAAACCTGCGACAAAGCTTTATGACTGTTAGGGAGTACTATCTAAAGTTTAATCAGTTGGCCAAGTATGCTCCTGACTTAGTGGCTGATAATCGGGCTAGTATGAGTAAGTTTATGACTGGAGTGTCTAGTTATGTGGTTAAGGAGTGTAGGTCTGCTATGCTGAATAGTAAGATAAATCTTTCTAGGCTGATGACTCATGCCCAACAGATTGAGGCAGATAAGATTAAGGAGAGAGATAGAATGAGAGAGAATAAGAGAGCTAGGTTCAAGAAGCACGGACAGGGTCAGACTAGATCACAGGGAGGGAGTCGCCCTCAGTATCAGGATCGTTCATCCATGCCAGCACCGTCATCTACTAATGCTCCCGTTCCTAGAGGTAGGCAGGAGCAAGTAGCAGGTCATATGCATCCAGGTCCCAGTACAGTGCTGGCAGTAAGCTAAATCATCTCCTGTGTCCTAAGTGTGGTAGGGCTCATTCGAGTGAGTGTTGGGGTGAGAAGAGGGGTTGTTTTCGGTGTGGTGACATGGGTTACAGAGTTAGAGATTGTTCACAGGATGGACAAGGGCGTCGTGACTATCACCCTCAGACCCAGACTCAAACTGTTAGTGCTCTAGTTCCAGCAACTCGCCCAGCCCCAGCTCAGGGTGCCTCTTCTAGCAATACTAGTGGGCAGCGCCAGAATAGATTCTATGCTTTACCGTCCCACCAAGAATAGGAGGACTCGCCCGATATTGTTACTAGTATGCTTCGTATATTTCAGTTTGATGTGTATGCTTTGTTAGATCCTGGATCTAGTTTCTCATATGTTACACCTTTGATTGCTGTGAATTTTGAAATTAGTCCTAAGGTTATTCTTGAGCCTATCCTAGTTTCTAGCCTAGTGGGTGATTCGATTGTTGCCCAGAAAGTGTATAAAAAATATCCTGTTATCGTTCTTCATAGAGTCTTATTGGCTGATCTGATTGAGTTAGACATGGTAGATTTTGATGTGATTCTGGGTATGGACTGGTTGTATTCTTCTTATGCCTCTATTGATTGTCGGACCTAAGTGGTCAAGTTTCAGTTTTTGGGTGTATCTGTGTTTGAGTGGTCTGGGAATTCTGTGTCACCCAAGAGTCATTTTATCTCTTACCTCAAAGCTAGAAAGCTTATTTCCAAGGGGTGTATTTACCATTTGGTTAGAGTTAAAGACACTAAGTCTGAGACTCCAACTCTCCAATCTGTTAACATTATTAATGAGTTTTCTGATGTCTTTCTGGATGATCTTCCATGGATACCTCTTGATCGAGAGATAGAGTTTGGGATTGATCTTTTTCTCGATACTCAGAGCATTTCTATTCCTCCTTACCATATGGCCCCTGTAGAACTTAAGGAGTTGAAAGAGCAACTCAAAGATCTACTAGATAAGGGTTTCGTAAGGCCCAGTATTTCTCCTTGGGGTGCTCCTGTGTCGTTTGTGAGAAAGAAAAATGGCTCTTTGCGTATGTACATTGATTACCACCAACTGAATAAAGTCAGCGTAAAAAATAAGTACCCCCTTCCGAGAATAGATGATTTGTTTGACCAATTTCAAGGTGCAGTTATTTCTCAAAGATAGACCTTCATTTCGGCTATCATCAACTTAAAGTTATGGCCATTTTGAGTTTCTTGTTATGTCTTTCGGGTTAACTAATGCCCCAGCAGCTTTCATGGACCTCATGAATCGAGTGTTCAGACCATATCTAGATATGTTTGTCATAGTGTTCATCGATGATATACAGGTGTACTCCTGTAGTGAGGATGAACATTCTAATCATCTCCGAACTGTCTTGTAAACCCTTAGAGATTACAAGTTATTTGCCAAGTTCATTAAGTATGAGTTTTGGCTAAGGTCAGTTGCTTTTCTGGGTCATATAATTTCTTCTGAGGATATTAAAGTTGATCCCTAAAAGACCGAAGCTGTTAGAAATTGGCCTAGACCTATTTCTCCGACTAATATCCAAAGTTTCTTGGGTTTAGCTGGCTATTACCGCCGTTTTGTTGAGGTTTTCTCCTCTATAGCATCTCCTATAACTCGGTTGACCCAAAAGAAAGTGAAGTTTTTGTGGTCCGAATCTTGTGAGAAGAGTTTTCAGGAGTTGAAGACTCTACTCACTTCAGCCCCTGTTTTGACTTTGCCTGATGGTGTTGATGGTTTTATGGTGTACTGTGATGCTTTGAGAGTTGGGTTGGGTTGCGTATTGATGCAGAAGGGTAAGCTGATAGCTTATGCTTCTAGATAGTTGAAACCCCATGAGAAAAATTACCCCACCCATAACCTTAAGTTGGCTGCTGTTGTGTTTTCTTTGAAAATCTGGAGACACTATTTGTATGGTGTCCATGTTGATGTTTTCACTGATTATAAGAGTCTGCAGTATGTGTTTACCCAGAGAGGATTGAATCTTAGGCAGAGACGATGGTTAGAATTATTAAAGGACTATGATATGAGTGTGCTGTACCATCCGGGCAAGGCCAATATTGTGGCGGATTCCCTAAGTAGAGTGTCCATGGGTAGTGTTTCGCATGTGGTAGGAGGTAAGAAAGAGTTGGCTCGTGATGTACATCATTTTTCTAGATTAGGGGTTAGGTTGTTTGACTCTGCTGAAGGTAGTATAGGGGTTCAGAGTAGTTCCGAATCCTCCTTAGTTTCGGAAGTGAAGGAAAAACAATACTTTGATGCTAGTTTGGTCAGACTGAAGGAGTCAGTCAAGGACCAAAAAGTAGAGGTTTTCTCCTAAGGGGGAGATGGTGTGTTGAGATTGTAGGGTAGATTGTGTATCCTGAATGTTGATGATCTGAGATAGAGGATTATGGCTGAAGCACATGGGGTGTGATATTCTATTAATCCTAGTGCCACCAAGATGTACCGAGACTTGCGGGAAATCTATTGGTGGAGTGGCATAAAGAAAGATATAGCAGCGTTTGTAGCTAAGTGTGCAACATGCCAATAGGTTAAGGTTGAACACCAAAGACCTGGTGGTATGATGCAAGAGTTTAGTATTCCCACCTGGAAGTGGGAAGAGATATATATGGACTTCGTGATTAGTTTACCTCCTTCCCGACGCCATCATGATTCTATTTAGGTTATGGTTGATAGGTTGACTAAGTCTGCTTATTTCTTGCCTGTTCATACTTCATATACTGCTGGGGATTATGCTAGATTGTGTATCCGAGAGCTAGTTAGACTGCATCGAGTTCCCTTGTCTATCATTTCGGATAAGGGTACTCAGTTCACTTCGCAATTTTGGAAAGCTTTTCAGAAGGGTCTTGGTACCCAAGTGCTTTTGAGTTCTGCTTTTCATCCGCAGATCGATGGTCAGGCTGAGCAGACCATCCAGACCTTAGAGGATATGTTGAGAGCTTGTGCACTTGACTTTAAGGGAAGTTGGGATGATCACTTACCGTTGATAGAGATTGCTTACAATAACAGTTTCCACTCTAGTATTTGCATGGCTCCTTTTGAAGCCTTATATGGAAGGAAGTGTAGATCACCCATAGGTTGGTTGGAGGTGGGTGAAGCGGCTGTGAGTAGTCTTGATTCTGTATTTGAGGCTATAGAAAAAGTTAAGTTGATTAGGGAAAGGTCGAAAACTGCGCAGAGTCGTCAGAAGTCATATGCAGATGTTAGAAGGAGAGACCTTGAGTTTGAAGCTGGTGACCTAGTGTATCTGAAAATTTCACCCATGAGGGGGGTGAAGAGATTTGGAAAGAAGGGGAAGCTTAGTCCCCGTTATGTTGGTCCTTACAAAATTCTCAGCCGTATTGGTAAGGTAGCTTATGAGGTCGAGTTGCCTTCCGAGTTATCCTCTGTTCATCCAATATTCCATGTCTCCATGCTTAGAAAGCATATTAACGATGTTGTGGTAGTGGATTCCTCTATGAGTGCTGACATTCAAGAAAATCTTTCTTTTGATGAGATTCCTGTTGAGATTCTTGATTTCAATATCCGAAGACTAAGGAACAAAGAAGTTCCCTTGGTCAAGGTGTTGTGGCGAAACCAATCTGTTGAGGGAGCAACATGGGAAGCTGGGGCGGATATGCGATCCAAGTAGCCTCACCTATTTTTTGAGAACTCCGATCAAGCCGAAGGTACCGTTCTTTCCTAAATCATGCACTTTTGATAAAAGTTGCAGCAGTTCAGCTGTAATTTCTTGAATTTATGCATTCTATGTTGCATTCGGAGTGAGAAACGATGTGGTGATGAGTCTAACAAATGGTTTCAGCTGTATGCTCTATTCCCTATCTAATCTTGGCAGGTCTAGCATCATTCAAGGACGAATGTTTCCAAGGGGGGATGATGTAATACCCCGAGAAATTTTTCGTTGAAATTTTGTGCGTAAACGTGTTGAGTTCTATCTTCTAGAATGAATTATAAATTTTTCGTGTGGAATGTCATAGATTATGACCCACCATTGCGTATAGTATCGAATAATCTTTCCAACAATATGTGGATCATCCAAAACAGACACCCGAGCGACGAGTTATGAACATTTCGATCGAATCATGAATAGTAGTGAACAGTAAAACGTGCAGGAAAAACTACTGAGGCTTGGCGTATTTTTGCTCCAACTTTAAACGATCATAACTCCTTATAAATAATGATTTGGGTGATCTACTATATATCAACAGAAAGATCTATGAGTCCTCTTTCTAATGAAATTGGTTTCATCCAATTTGTCTATCGGAGCAAAAAGTTATGGTCGATCTACTTCAGCCTATCAAAAGCAAATTTTTGGGTCAACTTCAAACGATCATAACTCCTCGTACACAATGACCTGGGTGAGATACTATATATCAAAGGAAATATATGAGAGTCCTCTTTCTAATGAAATTGTTTTCATTCCCCCTCCCCCAAAATCCATCCAAACCCTATATTATAGCCTATTAGAAGCATTATATGTTATATTTCATCAAATTTCCTCAAAAAGAAAACCTTAAGCTCCTACATCCAACTTCAAGAACATCCAAAGTTCACCCTTAATTCTGCAAATTTATTCAAGATTCCAAGTTCCTAGTTCAAGAACTCCAAGAACCATCATTCAAAGGCACGATTAACATCTCAAAAATTAGTATCAATCTAAATTTCATCATTCAAGGTATGTGGGGTTTTTCAACAAGAACTCTCTTTCGTTCTTGTGCCCAAAAGTAATTTTCTTTACAAAGGCATGATTTTTATTTGATTTTTACGAATTTGAAGCATGAAACCATATCTTATGATGATTATTATGAAATCTTGATGTTTATGATTTTGAAAGACGAATTTATATGTGTGGAGATATAAAGCATGAATCTTGAACGATATTTATCATGATTTTGATATTTGGGTCGTGAATCCCCATTGGAAATTATGTTTTTTTGAGAAAGTGTGTGTTATAAGCACGTTGATGTTGAATATTTGAGATATTTTGAATGATTTGACCTTTTGGTCTTAATGGAGTTGTTTTGAACTAGAGTGTGAAAGAAATCCACAACGTGGTTGATTTTGATAGATGGAAAACATGATGGCTCCCGATGTATATTTATATATTATTCAAATTGTTTTGTTATGGATTGTCTTTGAAATAATCTGAGATAAGTCTGGGAGAAATCTTTAGCACCGAGTGGGAGGTATAAAGAGACCTTACTTCCCTAGAACTAAGTGCCCCCATAGGAGTGAGCCTGAGGCTGATTTATATAATGATCACTAGTTTGTGTGGATTTGATATCGATAGTACTACTCCAATGGCAAGGATAGGACGACTCTTCCCAACGTGGGTTGTACGTTGGACTCCATGTAGCTCACATGGTTTATGTCGATTATAGGATCTCCTAGTGTGTGTGTGTTTCCTTGTGTCTATGGTGAATGGTGAAGTGATTTGAAAGTGGAATTGTGAAAGTTATTCTTTCGAAAGATTTAAATGATATTTACATTATGAGAATTGATATTCTTGATGAACTGAAAGTGATTGACCAATTATATGATGACTCATATGTGTTATTGTACTTATTTCATCCTCTCATGCTTATGATTATATTCTTCGAGCTATGTGAGTCTTTCATGCATCCTGCATATTTCTTATAAATATTTATGATAATGATGTTTATACAATTGCATACACCCCCATATACTCAGTTTCTTTCCTTGGTACTGACCCACATCTTCAGATGTGGGCTGCATTTTCTCGAAATGTAGGTTCAGGTGCTCAGTTCCAGGTTTGATAGTGATTCTTCGGGCATGCTGTTCTACATCCTCTGTTGTGGTGAGTCCTCATGTTTCGAGGATGTGATGTCTGATGTTGGTTTCACAGAATCGTTTACATTTGATAACTGAGTATGAGTCAGTTGGGGCATGTCTCAATGGCTCGCTGGTTTTATTGATTTTCTTAGAGGCTTGTCAGACTAGTATAGATGTTGGGAGTTGACTAATAAGTCGTATTTTGTTATCTTTCTGAAATTCTTTTATTCTTGGATGATGATTACTCTGTTGATATTTGAGGGTTATTTATGGAAACCCCGTTGATTTGTGTTGAACTGCATTAAAACGGCTCAAAGGTTTAGCTTGGGGCTACTCGTAGCCTCAAGCACCGTGTGACGCTCCGGGACCCATTTTCCGGGGCGTTACACAAATAAATCGGCCACAATTGAAAAATCATCCATGAAAACCTCAATAGTGTCTTCCACCATGTCAGAGAAAAATTAACATCATATAATGCTGAAAAGTCGCAGAAGTATTACATAGATTGAAGAGCATCCTTTTAATTACAAACGTCCTATAAGGACGGGTAAAAATGGTATTCTCTTGCACTTTTAGGAGCAATATAAATTAGATTGTACCTTGAATAACCATCAATAAAACCATACCATCCTTTACCCACAAGACGGTCTAACATATGATCCATAAACAACTAGCTTATTATTTTCATTGACAACCACCGTAGTTTCACTCTTGTTTGGTACACACTGGATCAAGCTTACCTATTTGTTGTCAAAAATCTGGTAAACGTACCTACATCTAACCACTTGATTTATTTATTCACAACCACTTGCATAGGCGAATTTAATCTATGTTGATGCTTAATTATAGGTATACATTCTATCTCAAGATGAATTTTGTGAGAACTAATTCCGGGTGAAATCCTATAGATGTCAGAAATGGTCTAACAAATAGCCCTTTTAAACCTTTATAAGCAGACACTAAGGCCTCAATCTGCCACTCTACTATATCTAATGCAATAATAAATGGCAAGGTATTGTTGGCCCTAAAAATTCATAATGCAAATGAGAGGGAAGGGCCTTTAATTCTAAAACTGAAAGGCTTCTCAATCGATGATTTAACTGGTGGGGTTACTCTATTTTTTTTATTAAGGTCCAGCTTCTTTGGTGCATAAGTGTATGAAACCTTAACAATAAGTTCATTCACCATCTAATCATACCCATCAATACTATCATTATTAAAACTCATTATCACAGATGCAAGAGCCTCAGCGTTAAGCCTTTCTTCAATGAGGGGTACCAATACTTCTTTGTCTATAGTGTCTAGCACAAAACCACCCACATATCGTTGGACTGATTTATGGATTGACATATATTAAAGGTAAACTGCTCATAATTAAGTCTAAACTTTATCTATGTTGTCTCCATGTCATCCAATTCCCTACCCGTGGCGAGGAGAGGCCTTCCTAATAATATAGGGACTTTGAAGTCAACCTCCCAATCAAAAATCACAAAATCAACTAAAAATATAAAATATATACCATTACCAATAGATCACACAAGATACAGATAGGTTTTTCAACATTGCAATCCGCCATTAAAAGTTTCATAGAAGTCAGTTTAGGGAACCCCAACCCAACTACTTATAGACGACTAGAGGTATCAAGATAATGCTAGTTCTCAATTCACATAAAGCCCATGCAAAATTTGAATACCTAATAGTACAAGGAATGGTGAATGATCCTGAATCCTCCTTATTTTCCACTAAAGATCGAGAGACAATGGCACTATAGTGGTGCACATTATCAGTGAGCTCGTAACTCATTGTCCTTTTTTTGTCAACAAAATCTTCATAACCTTTTCATAACCCGACATCTATTCTGGAGATTCCACAAGAGGAATGTTCACCAATAACTCTTTCAGCATGGGCATAACTACTGATATTTCCCTTCTTCGGTTTTCTTCTTCAATCTTTGCAGAAATGATGGAGGAGATTGTGGAATGGGATTTAATATTGGTGTGATCTCATTATCTTTTTCTTTTCCAGTATGGACTTCTTTCTTAGCAACTAGAGGCTATTGAGAGGCCTCATGATTCATCGTTAAGTTTTTTATCTTATCCTAATCCTTATAATCCATGGTAACGAGGTCATTCCTCACATTATCATCCATAGGCCTAGGTTAATCAATAGTGGCCTTATAGCTTCGAGTAGTAATAGATAGACAATCACTGTCATTCTTAGGGTTCTAAATAGTATTGCTAGGAAGAGTTCTTCATTGATGTTGTTTTAATATGACAAACATTTGCCCAAATTATTGTTCAAGCTACTTAATGGTGGTTTCATGCGACTCTACCTTCTGGCTCAATCCTAAAATATCTACCTTTATTTCTTTAAGGAAACTCTCTTAGAGTTCCAAACCCTTTACAAGTTTTACAAGCAATGCTTCTATTCTCGAACTCCCAAATTCAGCATCTCGATTCCCCAGCGAAACATAAAGGCCATTCTTTTCCTTGTAGTAATCTTTCCTTCTCCAGTCACCATCACACTCTATACTCATGTAGCTATACCTATATTCATAATAGTTTCAACATTTATTTCCCTGCCTTGAGTTCTAATTTTTTTAATTACACCCTTAACCCTTGGCTCAAAAACTCATCATTTCTCTATCAAGATTCTTAGCTTCTTTCTTAGATATGACATCATGTATAGAAGCCTTACCTTTTGAACACACTACATTTACCCTTTTAAATCCAACTACTACAATTGCTTTGTAAGCAAGCAAATCTTAGTCCTAAGTTGTGCCACCTCTTGAGCCACTATCTCATGTTTTTTGGTCATTGAAGGCACAAATCTAATAAGTATCAGATGATCTATTTTATTCCTAAGTATTCCATCCTCATTTGGTTTTAGTGATCTGGTCTGAGATTTCAGAAGCATGATCTAAGTGTAGACTCATGGAGACTCCACCTATGATAGAATCTGCTACAACTTGGGTATTAGCATTTAAGGCTCTATAAAAAATCTCAAGAAAATTTTATATCCATGATTTGGTAATTTGGAATATTCAGTATCTTCTTTTTGAACCTCAACCATGTCTAATATAGTGCCTCTGAATGCAACTGTCGGAAATTATAGGTTTCATCTTTCAGTTACAGTATTCTAAAGGCTAGGAAAATTAGTCCAAGAACTTAGTCCTCAACTCATTCCAAATGGTGATGGATCTATGAGACAAGACACCTAACTATAAAGTTTCCTCCCTCATCAAAGAGAATGGGAATAGTCTCAGTCGTATGGCCTTCTGACTCACCCCAGATAAATTATATGAAGTGCAGATCCCACGAAATTCATAATATGCATGTTCACATCATCAGTAGGAAGTCCACCAAACACCCTCTTGAAATTAAACAACTAGATCATTGCACTCATAATATCAAACTTCGTACCTTGATGTAATTCAGGAGGAATAATCACACTTATTTCAATTGGCTCAACATACCACAAATCTTCTCCAAATCATCATACACTCTACGACATTGCTGTATAGGCTATTTTCCTTTATTTCTTATTAATTTGTCCCTCACATTAAGTGCAGCTAGATGACTTTCTCTACCTGTATATCTCTTTATTCCCTAACACTTATTGGGTAGTTGCCTCCCTAGCTCATATCTTCAGAACTCAGACTTTTCTTCAACCTATGACTCAAATTAAAACCAAAACAAAGGAGATACTAAAGGAAACAAAAAAATAAGATACCTATCTTTACTTGGATTGCCTCCCACACAACGTCTGATTTATAGTCGTGGCACGACTTATATCATAAATTTTAACCATATTCTTTCATCCGCTTCCTCCAACTCAGAGCCCATGTATTTATTCTTTTCTGACCTTTTGAGTTCTTACTCTCAAGGTCTACATCTTTCTCCATACTTGCCTTTTCAGAATCCTCTTTACATTTGTCAATCCTAGGCTTAATTTTTAGTTTGGCCAACTCTATGAGAGAGTCTGAAGAGGTCACTGGAAGCTTGCACTCAGACACCCATACTCATCCACTTCCTTAGCTGTGATCATACATAAATCTTTGTAGTTTGAGGGTGTATTAAGTGCTATGTACACTCTAAAGAACTCCTCTTCATCATTCAACCTTATTTTTAGAGTTCCCTCTCTCATATCAATAAGTACTCCTCTAATTTCCACGAATGGATGTCCCAATAGGATCGGTACCCAGTCATCTAAATGATAATCAAGAATAATAAAGTCAGTAGGAATAATATAATTACCAACCTCAATGAGAACATCCTCTATGATTTCTTCAGGCACCGCTCTATTTCTATTGACCAATTGGAGCACCACTAAACATGGCCTCTTTTCCCCAAGCCATGAGTATTAAACATAGATAGGGGCATCAAATTTATGCTCTCCCCCAAGTTAATCAAATCATGGACCACATCACTTTCACAAATTTGTATGGAGAGGGTAAAACCCCTGAGGTTCTTGGGCATTTTGGGCATCTTGCTCAGTGTCACAGAGTTGAGCTTCTCAGTAAGTGCTACTATCCCAATATCACCTAGATTCATCTTATTAGTCACCACATTGTTCAAGTACATATCGTACTTGGGAATCCCCTGCAAAACATCGAACAAAGGTAGGTTAATATGAGGTAATCTAACGCATCAAAGAACTTCTTAAAGATATCATCCAAATTAGCCTTTTTAAGATTTTTAGGGAATGGTGGTAGGGGTCTCTCATGTGTTCGTTCAGCTGTCTTTGAATTTTATGTACTCGGACTTCCCCAAATATTTATATTCATTGGTTTGCACTTGTATCTCATCTACCCATTATACGACTAATTCTGTTTGTACCTACTAATTTTTCTTTGGAGGTTTGTCAACCAGGTCCCTACCAATCCTTAAATACTTTGCCATTACTTGTTTTGGACTTTTTGTATCACTAGGTAAGGCCCCTGGAGGTTTTGTATTCAATGTTTATGCCAACTTCCCTAACCATGACTCTAAATTCTTCTAAACTAGTTGCTGATTTTTTATTTCCACCATTTGCTCTTGGTTGGCCAGTATTTTTTTTAATGTCTCCTCTATCTTGTTGGCATGAGTATTATTTAGTATGCTATTCTACAGTTGGAACTACTGACTTTTAGCCTAGTTATTACCCCATGAGTAATTGGGCTAACTCTACCAATCGAAATTATAGGCATTACCATAGTTTAGATTTTCCTTTTGTGAATCGCCAGCAAAAATAACCAACTCTGGATTTGCTCCATATAGGTCTATAGAGTGGCCACTATTTCCATAAATCTCACACTATGTCTAAGCCTAATCAACTGCATTTACTTAGGCTTGAGGTTGATTCACACTTAATTTGTTAAATAGTGCCATCATTTGATTATGAAAGGATATTAATTGAGTGGCCAATGTTGTGACACTATCTACCTCAATCATACATGTAGTCTTCTTCACTGTACATCTTGAAATATCATCATACCATTCAGGATTTACATGTGTATTTCGATTCAAGGGAGTGTATAGCTCATAATATGTATTCTCCAATGCTTGACCACCTATACCAAAATCTAACAAAATCTTTATGATATGGTCAAGTCCTTCAACAAAAGTATGAGCTGATACCTCATTGGTCTATTGATGATCCGGACAACCCCAGAGAAGAGACATAAATATCTCTCATATAGGATAGAGATTCTCATCTAGCTTCTATTAAAAACTCAAGATCTCACTCCTTAACCTCACAGTTTTGCCAAACAGAAAAAATTAGATGAGTAACTTCTTCAGTCGTCCTAAGTAGAGATGAAGTTTGAAGGTTCTTTGTTCAACCATTTCATTGCTTCCCCTAATAGTGAGAAGCGAAAAAGAGTGAGTCTCACATAGTTTTTGGAGACTCCAGTGGGAATGAAGGTGCCACTAATTTCCAAGATATTTCTTAGATGGAATCGTGGATCCTTATATGACAACCTGCAAATCATCCAGTGTTGTGCAATAATTTCACCATATTCTTTTTTAGCTGAAATCTACCTCCATGTTTCAATCTACAGATGGTAGAGGTAACATTGGTGGCTAGTGGGATTGCCACTTCGCATACTATCTTGTAGGTTGGTTATTATTCAATTATGATTGTACGGATGACTTGGCCTCTTTGAACTTGCGGGATAGGATAAAGAAGTGTTCTTCTCTCCTCAGTTGATGTAAGTATCGCTCAGGTTTGGGATAGGGTTCATTCAGATCCCTTTTCCTTGCTAGCTTACTTAAAATTCAGACTTGTATCTGCAGGTTCAGGAGCTAAGACAAAGTTGTTAACACTTATGAAACTAAATAGCAAAACTAAAAATCAGAATGTTGCCAATTTTCAAGTTTCTGGCAATAGTGTCAAAAACTTGTTGCATCCTACTACACACGCAAGTGTACGTGTTAGTACAAGTAATAAAGTGGCCCTTTCGAGTTGGATGCTGAACCCATAGGGACTTGTGTTTGGCAAGAAATCCACTTTTAGCGTTACTAATAAGATTTAATATGTGTGAGATGTAGCCAAAGAAAGTTTGAGTTTTCGGAATTTAAAAGTAACAATAAACAATGCAAGAATATAAAGTGTTTGAGACAATGATTATGAGAAATCTCGGGTCAAGGCAATGTGAACAATCCTACTAAGCTATACAATCTCATTGGTTAAGCCAATTTTCTTGGTTTTTGCTCCACGAGGTTAATAACATGACTATGGTCATTTGAGCCTCTAATTTTCTATCTAGATTAGCTCCACAACTATATTGTTAAGCGGGGATGTGAGAACTAATCTAGACGCATTTGTTTGTCATCCCATATTTGAACCAAATAGGGAGAATTAAGAATATTCCTGTCCTAATTGTAAATCCTATCTTCAATTCACTTAAAAAAAATAGGAACCCACTCCGTATATTCCACGGTCTAATCTAAAGTTCCTCTTCCCCAGATCATATAGATATATGAATGTATTCTGGAGGTCGCAAATCAATAGAACAGTATAACAAGAACATATGAATAACCAAATATGAGAATCAACATTAAACTTACATAATTGAAAGCTAGGTATTCATGTCCTAACCTCAACCCTAGACTAAGGGTGTTTAACTACTCATAGTTTTACAAAGAATCAAACGCAATGAATTCATGAGTAAAAACTAAGAGAAATAAACTAAATAATGAAACTCTATTTGGAGCCTCCTTCGTGTGTTTTTTATCTCCTAAAGTCGTCCAATAATATTAGAATAGGAACTAAGTATCCTATTTATAGTTTAGGAGGAGTTTTAGCCGTAAATACCCTTTGGTGTTGCACGCCCACATTGCAGATGTCACAAGGCGTGGACACCCTTAATGTGAACCCTCACTAGAATGAGCCATCATCAAATTAGCCAAGGGTGTGGCACACTGTCACGACCTAATTTCTCAGGTCATGATGGTTCCTACTATAACCCACCAGTAGGCAAGCCAAACACGTATTTCAGAACAACTAGTAATGTACTATCAAATAGAATAAGAAAAGAATGTGGAATAAACGTAACAAAAGATCAAATACATAAATAAATTCCAAAACTAGGTGGTATCAATACAAGAGGCTCAAAAATAATAAGAGTACAAAAGTGTAATAGATGAAATAAATTACACTAATATAACTTACCTCCCAATACAATATAGAGACTAGTGTAATACATAAGAGGTGATAAGTAATTCTCCAAACACCAGGAGCTCACTCTAAGTCTCCGAACCATGGCTACTCCGCATGACGTACACATCAATGGCAATTATTCATAATATGATCTATAGGTTTTAGAAGTGTAGTATGAGTATAAAAAATATATATATAACACATAAAAATATGGAAGCTACACCTAAGAGACCAGAAATCATATAACAAACGAATAAGATAATAGGGATAGCATATTCTATTCATGTCCAAGAGGCTAAAAAAACAAGGCTAAGAAAGTATCAAGGGTGAACTATCCTATTCTAGCTACACTTAGATATCTCAACACTATACCTTATAGCCCAGTCCAATACATGAATAAAGAGTGAGAGAAGATTGTATATCAATATACAAGGACAAGGAATAAATATACAATATGAACAAAGGAAGGAAGGGATATACAATAATACCATAGCTCCATATAGCTAGATATATATATAGGTATAAGGTCAACTCAAGGCACAACCTAGATCATCATATCTTCATTTTAAGGCGTCATTATAATCCTATTATGCTTTAGTACTAATAAGCTCAAGGTTTCTAATCCATTTCACTCATCATGAATTAATCATTCATAGTAATTAAATTGTAAGATCGAAGAGGCCAAAATCATACCTCCAATCTTGATACCGAATCAATGACCAATCTGTCATAAGCTAGACATAACAATGATCATAACAATATCAATAACAACGATACTAATCGGCTATTTCAGATAACCAAATACCTAGTCGAGCCTATTTGTAACCCCACCCCCTAGGCTTGGAAGGTGCAATAGAATACAACAACACAAGGCATAGTCAACACCCATATCTATGCAACCGTCCCATATCGGATGATAGACATAGGCACATACTATGATAAGCGATGCACATGAAAGTATGAATACAACAAAAACTATAGCATAACCATCATCATTATCATCATCCTCATCATAATCATCTCCAGCCTTGCCGGGTATATATATACATAGGGCTAGACAGACTTGAACCGGTAAATATACACATAGGCACATCAACATAATCATCTTCTGGCCTTGTCAGTTATCAATCTCAGTATCATTAAATCCTCTGGCCTTTTCAGGTCTCATTACATCATCATAATATTCACAGGCATTGTCGGGCATCATCACATCATCATAATATTCTCTGACCTTGTCAGGTATCATCATAGCATTCTCCGGCCTTGTCAGGTATCATTATATTATCATAATATCCAAGTCAATGTCAATAATAGAGAGCAAGCCCCACGAGGGCTAAAATAAAGTGCAAGCCCCATAAGGGCTAAAGTAAAGTGCAATCCCCACAAAGGCTAAAGTAAATGATCATGAAAAGAGAAGCAAGGTTGAGTATATTTACATAATTCATCGTTCATCATCAATATCACATCATTAATAAGTATATATATATATATATATAATAGGTGAATGGACACAAGTCGTGGATAAAATAGTATAAATTGTAAGTTTGTTGCCCGAAGTGAACTTCGGCACTAAATCTTTAAAAAGGTGTAGAAAGGGTCAAAATATATCTCGATCGGAGTAAATAGTATTGCAAATCATGGACCAGAATATAATATAATTAAAATCATATCGTTTAAAGATGCAATAATCGTGAATCTACCAAATCTACGCATTCCATCACTAGTATCCAAATCAATGAAATCATAAGCATCATACTGCATATTCCTCTGTCCCATACCGGAGAGATGTGTAAATAAATATATACATATTTTCATACACTACTAATGTATCCTTTACAAGCATAAACACCTCCTAGATATCCAACCAATATCATAATATGGCCTTTGTCCCAATAATGTGTTTGAAATAATCACAACATCATAATCATGACCTTAGGCCCACATAGGTATTCGAATCTCATATAAATAATCATGAATATATAAATTATCTCATAATAATAGGCCATAGCATATTCATGAGGAATAACGTCTCTATAAGCTATGAAGCATATCTATAATCATCTCACATACAGGAGGCATCTAACTTCTAGGAGTCATAATGCATCAATAGGCATAAATCATAACTATGAGGCATATAACATCCATAAGTCATCTCAAATCTATAGGTCATATATCATGACTATAAGGAATATCATCTAGGCCAATTATCATATCTAAGAGGAATAACATCTCTAAAGGTCCAATATCATATCTAAAAGGAAATAACATCTCTAAAGGCCTAATATTGCATCTAAGAGGAAATAGCATCTCTAAAGGACTAATATCACATCTATAAGGAATATCATGGCCATAAATTTTTCATCATAATTCAGGGAAAGCTATCACAATTTACCAAGTCACGAAGTAAACTCATTCTAAAGTCTCAATAGTCTCAACTATGCCTACTATCTGCAACTAAGTCCATAATGGCTTACACAAGTCTTGGCCTAAGTGGGCCAAATGGACCGGACTCACTTTTAATCCTCAATTTCCATATTTAGGCAATCTACACCCCAAACTAGGCTAAGGTATCTAGTTAAATTTCTAGATATTATGTAAGTCATAATAAGATTAAATATACTGATCATGTTTCCAACACTAAATCTACATCCCAAATATAGTATTATATCATATCTAATCTATGAATTAGTTTAACCAAGGTAGGAGGCCATAGGATCCTAAATGGGTATTAAGCATTCCAACTTATAGGTCAAAACCCTCATCTAATCCCCAAAATTTAATAGTCAATACTAAGTCATCCTATCTATAATCAAACTTAAACTTTCATTCACACGCAATATATATCACACATTATCTACGAAGAATAGTAGACAAAAGCCTACCTCAAAGCCAAATGGAAAAACCTTATTGCATTCTTTCAATGTCCATCATCACTTCACAATTTCCAAAATGCCATCACACTAGCAAAATCATAATCTACTCATCAATACGAGAATAATGATACCCATATTACACCATTGTGCTTCGGGTCCAAAAACGACACCAAAACTCCAAGTAGGTCCCACTTATGGAAAATGTATTTTTGAGGTAAACCCAATATTCATACATGAAAAGCAATCATAACCTTACAGAAATGGGTGGGAAAAAAAAACTAATTTGGGGCTAAAATCAAGCCCTAAGTGATATTGGGATTTTGGGTCAAGATATAAGAATTTCATCTAAAGAGTGAAAATCATACCTTAAATTGGATGGTAATCATAATAAAGTATGTTTAGTAAGCTCCTAAGTCATTCACAACACTCAATTTCAAGTTATCACACCTATGTAGGGTTGTTAGGTCTTAAAAATAAAGGGAAAATGACCAAAATTTAGCTTTGGGCTCTATTTAGAGACCCTTCAGGCAAAGAGATATTGCGATCTCTGTCACTAGGACTGTGATCTCCATGCCACGATCACCATGGGCCTTACTTCAATCACCATGGAACGATCATTGAGATCCTTGCACGGTCACCATAGTGCCAGTACCAGCAACTTGAAAATTTTTTAAAGTTTGCAATGATGCCTCGAGATTCATTTGGAATCTGATTTTTGCAAATGATGCATGTAACCACACTAAATTCGTTGTTCCAGACGTGTTGGTAAAGTTGGATTTTCCATCTAAGGTTGTTAATACAAAATGTTGGTCCCATACCCATACTTTTTTATTTTTCAACTTTTCGATCAATACGTCGAAATGAGCTCGGGTGCATTGGGACCCAAACCAAAGGTCTACCGAGCCTAATATCAATATTATGAAGCTTCTAGCACAGTTAGAATTTATGTCCGAAATTGTCTCACTGAATTTTTTGCCCGGTGGCCATTTAGAACCAACGAAAACTTCCAAATGGGAAATTGGTTCTAAAAACCAAATGAACTGCCCGACAACTAAATGGTCAGTCCCAATAAGTCATAAATGACTTTGTTCAACTATGGAGAAGCTCAAGTGACTAAAGAAAATAAAATTAGGAAAAATAATCATAAAGGTCAATACAACATCCTCTACAAAAAGGACTTTCATCCCTGAAAGTCAACAGATAGAAAGAATCTCACTGGCTCAAAGGGATGAGGTGCTGGGCTGTAATAACCCGAGAAATTTTTCATTGAAATTTTGTGCATAAATATGTTGGGTTCTATCTGCTAGAATGAATTATAAATTTTTAGTACGGAATGTCTGAGATTATGACCCACTATTACGTATAGTATCGAATAAGCTTTCCAACGATATGTGGATTATCCAAAACGAGTACTCAAGCAATGAGTTATGAACATTCCGATCGAACCGTGAATAGTAGTGAACAGTAAAACATGCAAGAAAAAGTACTGAGGCCTAGCGTATTTTTGCTCTAACTTTAAATTATCATAACTCCTTGTACATAATGATCTGGGTGATCTAAGATATATCAACGGAATGATCTGTGAGTCCTCTTTCTAGTGAAATTGGTTTCATCCAATTTGTCTATCGGACCAAAAAGTTATGATCGATCTACTTTAGCCTATCAAAAGCCAATTTTTGGATCAACTTCAAACGATCATAAATCCTCATACATAATGATCTGGGTAAGATAATATATATCAACAGAAAGATATGAGAGTCCTCTTTCTAATGAAATTAGTTTCATCCAATTTGGATATCGTAGTAAAACATTATGGTTGATCTACTTCATACTATCAAAACAGTCCACCAAAGGATAGATTCGAGAATTATTTGATTTTTAGGGGCATTTTGGTCATTTTCCTTACCGAAAATCCATCCAAACCCTATATTAAAGCCTATTAGAAGCTTTATATGTTATATTTCATCGAATTCCCTCATAAGGAAAATCCTAAGCTCCTACATCCAACTTCAAGAACCTCCAAAGTTCACCATTAATTCTGCAAATTTATTCAAGATTCCAAGTTCCTAGTTCAAGAACTCCAAGAACCATCATTCAAAGGTACGATTAACATCTCAAAAACGAGTATCGATCTAAAGTTCATCATTCAAGGTATATGGGGTTTTTCAACAAGAACTCTCTTTCGTTCTTATGCCCAAAAGTAATTTTCTTTACAAAGGCATGATTTCTATTTGATTTTTATAAATTTGAAGCATGAACACATATCTTATGATGATTATTATGAAATCTTAATGTTTATGATTTTGAAAGATGAATTTACATGTGTGGAGATATAAAGCATGAATCTTGAACGATATTTATCATAATTTTGATATTTGGGTCGTGAATCCCCATTGGAAATTGTGTTTTTTTGAAAAAGTGTGTGTTATAAGCACGTTGATAATATTTGAGATATTTTGAATAATTTGACCTTTTGATCTTAATGGAGTTGTTTTTCACTCGAGTATGAAAGAAATCCACAACGTGGTTGATTTTGATAGATGGAAGCATGATGGCTCCCGATGTATATTTATATATTACTAAAATTGTTTTGTTCTAGATTGTCTTTGAAATAATCTGAGATAAGTTCGGGAGAAATCTTTAGCACCAAGTGGGAGGTATAAAGTGACCTTACTTCCTTAGAACTAAATGCCCCCGTAGGAGTGAGCCCGAGGCTAATTTATATAGTGATCACTAGTTTGTGTGGATTTGATATCGATAGTCCTACTCTGATGGAAAGGATAGGATGGCTCTCCCCAACGTGGGTTGTACGTTGGACTCTATGTAGCTCACATGGTTTAAGTCGGTTATAGGATCTCCAGTGTGTGTGTGTTTCCTTGTGTCTATAGTGAATGGTGAAGTGATTTGAAAGTGGAATTGTGAAAGTTATTCTTTCGAAAGATTTAAATGATATTTACATTATGAGAATTGATATTCTTGATGAACTGAAAATGATTGACAAATTATATGATGACTCACATGTGTTATTTTACTTATTTCATCCTTTCATGATTATGATGATTTTCTTTGGTCTATGTGAGTCTTTTATACATCCTGCATATTTCTTATAAATATTTATAATGATGATGTTTATACAATTTCATACACCCCCATATACTCGGTTCCTTTCCATGGTACTGACCCACATCTTAGATATGGGCTGCATTTTCTCAGAATGTAGGTCCAGGTGCTCAGTTCCAGGTTTGACAGTGATTCTTTGGGCACACTATTCTACATTGGTGACTCTTCATGTTCCGAGGACGTGATGTCTGATGTTGGTTTCACAGAATCTTTTACATTTGATAACTGAGTATGAGTCAGTTGGGGCATATCTCAATGGCTTGCTAGTTTTATTGATTTTCTTAGAGGCCTATCAGACTAGTATAGATGTTGGGAGTTGACTAATAAGTCATATTTTGTTATCTTTTTGAAATTCTTTTATTCTTGGATGATGATTACTATGTTGATATTTGAGGGTTATTTATGAAAACCCCGTTGATTTGTGTTAAACTAAATGAAAATGGCTCAAAGGGTTAGCTTGGGGCTACTCGTATCCTCAAGCACCGTGTGACATCCGGGACCCATTTTCTGGGGTGTTACAAACTTGGTATCAGACCCTAAGGTTTTAAGGTGTCCTAAGGAGTCTAACAAGCTGCGTTAAGTAGATTCTTAATCATCGGTGTGTAGCGTGCCACATATATGAGCAAGAGTCTACAAGATGTTTTAGAAAAAAGTGTGATTCTTTCTTTCAGAAGTCTATCATGCTTAAAGTGTCTCTCTCTGCTATTTATTTGTGCTCTCCTCTTTTAGAAATATGCCTCGACATCGAGCGAGAAGAAATAATGATGGTCAGCAACTTCAACCTACTGACCCATTGAATGAAAACATGTCTCATGCTGAATTTTGAGTAGCCTTTCAGGCACTGGCCGAAGCTGTTACTGCAAATGTACAGGCCAACCCAGCCCCAGCTCCACAGCAGTAGAGAGGTGATTTAGCTACTATCAGGATCCGTGACTTCATGGGGATGAATCCGCCGGAATTCTATGGGTCCAAGTCTGATGAGAATCAATGGTTGTTTTTAGAGAAGGTGCAGAAGATTACTCAGGTGATGCATGTTTCTGAGGAACATAGTTTGGAGTTGGTTGCGTATAGGTTAAAAGACTTTGCTTATGACTGGGTTGTTGCTTGGAGGAAAGGTAGAGGAGAGGGAGCTGTCCCTACAACTTGGCAAGAGTTTCAAGATGCATTCCTGGATAAGTTTTTCCCTTTGGAGATGAGGGAGGCAAAGGTGGAAGAGTTTATGAACCTGCGACAAGGCTCTATAATTGTTAGGGAGTACTGTCAAAAGTTCAATAAGTTGGCCAAGTATGCTCCTGACTTAGTGGTTGATAATCGGGCTAGTATGAGTAAGTTTGTGACTAGAGTATTTAGCTATGTTGTTAAAGAGTGTAGGTCTGCTATGCGGAATAATGAGATAAATCTTTCTAGGCTGATGACTTATTCCTTACAGATTGAGGCAGATAAGATTAAGGAGAGAGATAGAATGAAAGGGAATAAGAGAGATAGATTCAAGCAGCACTGATAGGGTCAAACTAGATCACAGGGAGGGAGTCGCCCTTAGTATCAGGATCATTCCTCTATGCCATCACCGTCATATCCTAGTGCTCCCGTGCCTAGATGTAGGCATGAGCAAGGTAGCAGGTCATATGCATCCAGGTCCTAGTACAGTGCTAGTAGTAAGCCAAATCATCCCCTGTGTCCTAAGTGTGGTAGGGCTCATTCAGGTGAGTGTTGGGGTGAGAAGAGGGGTTGTTTTCAGTGTGGTGACATGGGTCATAGAGTTAGAGATTTTCCATAGGATGGACAAGGGCGTCGTGACTATCGCCCTCAGACCCAGACTCAGACTGTTACTGCTCTAGTTCCAGTGACTCGCCCAGCCCCAAGTCAGGGCGCCTCTTCGAGCAATTTTGGCAGGCAACGCTAGACTAGATTTTATGCTTTACCATTCTTCCTGGAACAAGAGGACTCTCCTAATGTTGTTACTGGTATGCTTCATATATTTTAGTTTGATGTGTATGCTTTGTTAGATCCTGGATCCAGTTTCTCATATGTTACACCTTTTATTGCTATGAATTTTGAAATGAGTCCTGAGATTATTCCTGAGCTTATCCTAGTTTCTACCCCAGTGGATGATTCGATTGTTCCCTAGAAAGTGTATAAAAAGTGTCCTGTTAGCATTCTTCATAGAGTCTTGTTGGCTGATCTGATTGAGTTAGACATGGTAGATTTTGATGTGATTCTGGGTATGGACTGGCTGTATTCTTCTTATGCCTCTATTGATTGTCGGACTCGAGTGGTCAAGTTTTAGTTTTCGGGTGCATCTGTGTTTGAGTGGTCTAGGAATTTTGTGTCACCCAAGAGTCATTTTATCTCTTATCTCAAAGCTAGAAAGCTTATTTCCAAGGCGTGTATTTACCATTTGGTTAGAGTCAAAGACACTAAGTCTGAGACTCCAACTCTCCAGTCTGTTAACGTCCTCAATGAGTTTTTTTATGTCTTTTTGGATGATATCCCAGGGATACCTCCTGATAGAGAGATAGAGTTTGGGATTGATCTTCTTCTCGATACTCAGCCCATTTCTATTTCTCCTTACCATATGGCCCCTTCAGAACTTAAGGAGTTGAAAGAGAAACTCAAAGATCTACTAGATAAGGGTTTCCTAAGGCCCAGTATTTCTCCTTGGGGTGCTTCTATGTTGTTTGTCTGAAAGAAAGATGGCTCTTTGCATATGTGCATTGATTATCGCCAACTGAATAAAGTCACCGTAAAAAATAAGTACCCCCTTCTGAGAATAAATGATTTATTTGACTAATTGCAAGGTGCAAGTTATTTCTCAAAGATAGACCTTCGTTCCAGCTATCACCAACTCAAAGTTAGGGAGTGTGACATCCCAAAAACCATTTTTCGAACTCGTTATGGCCATTTTGAGTTTCTTGTTATGTTTTTCGGGTTAACTAATTCCCCAGCAGCTTTCATGGACCTCATGAATCGAGTGTTCAGACCGTATCTGGATATATTTGTCATAGTGTTCATCGATGATATACTGGTGTACTCCCGTAGTGAGGATGAATATTCTGATCATCTCCGAACTGTCTTGCAAACCCATAAAGATCACAAGTTGTTTGCCAAGTTCAGTAAGTGTGAGTTTTGGCTAAGGTCAGTTGCTTTTCTGGGTCATATCATTTCTTCCAAGGGTATTAGAGTTGATCCCCAAAAGACCGAAGTTGTTAGAAATTGGCCTAGACCTATTTCTCCGACTGATATTCGAAGTTTCTTTGGTTTAGCTGGCTATCTTTGCCATTTTTTTGAGGTTTTCTCCTCTATAGCGTCTCCTATGACTCGGTTAACCCAAAAGAAAGTAAAGTTCTTGTGGTCTGAATCTTGTAAGAAGAGTTTTCAAGAGTTGAAGACTCGACTCACTTCAGCCCCTATTTTGACTTTGCCTGATAGTGTTGATGGTTTTGTGGTGTACTGTGATTCTTCGAGATTTGGGTTGGGTTGTGTATTAATGCAGAAGGGTAAGCTGATAGCTTATTCTTCTAGACAGTTGAAACCCTATGAGCAAAATTACCCCACCCATGACCTTGAGTTGGCTGCTATTGTGTTTGCTTTGAAAATCTGGAGACACTATTTGTATGGTGTCCATGTTGATGTTTTCACTGATCATAAGTGTCTACAGTATATATTTACCCAGAGAGAATTGAATCTTAGGTAGAGACGATGGTTAGAATTGTTAAAGGACTATGATATGAGTGTGTTGTACCATCCGGACAAGGCCAATATTGTGGTGGATGCCCTAAGTAGAGTGTCCATGTGTAGTGCTTCGCATGTGGTAGAAGGTAAGAAAAAGTTGGCTTGTGATGTACATCGTTTGGCTAGATTGGGGGTTAGGTTGTTTGACTCTGTTGAAGGTAGTATAGGGGTTTAGAGTAGTTTCAAATCCTCCTTGGTTTCGGAAGTGAAGGAAAAGCAATACTTAGATGCTAGTTTGGTCAGACTGAACAAGTCAGTCAAGGAACAAAAAGTAGAGGTTTTCTCCCAAGGGGGAGATGGTGTGTTGAGATTGCAGGGTAGATTATGTGTCCCGAATGTCGATGATCTAAGACAGAGGATTATGGCTGAAGCACATGGGGCATGATATTCTATTCATCCTGGTGCCACCAAGATGTACCGAGATTTGCGGAAAATCTATTGGTGGAGTGGCATGAAGAAAGATATAGCAGCGTTTGTAGCTAAGTGTGCAATATGCCAATAGGTTAAAGTTGAACACCAAAGACCTAGTGGTATGATGCAAGAGTTTAGTATTCCCACCTGGAAGTGGGAAGAGATAAATATGGACTTCGTGATTGGTTTACCTCCCTCCCGACGCCATCATGATTCCATTTGGGTTATGGTTGATAGGTTGACTAATTCTGCTCATTTCTTGCCTGTTCATACTTCATATACTATTGAGGATTATGCTAGATTGTATATCCAAGTGCTAGTCAGACTGCATCGAGTTCCCTTGTCTATCATTTTGGATATGGGTACTTAGTTCACTTTGCAATTTTGGAAAGCTTTCCAGAAAGGTCTTGGTACCCAAGTGCTTTTGAGTTCTGCTTTTCATCCGCAGACCGATGGTTTGGCTGAGCGGACCATCCAGAACTTAGAGGATATGTTGAGAGCTTGTGCTCTTGACTTTAAAGGAAGTTGGGATGATCACTTACCGTTGATAGAGATTTCTTAAAATAACAGTTTCCACTCTAGTATTGGCATGGCTCCGTTTCAAGCCTTATATGGAAGGAAGTATAGATCACCCATAGGTTGGTTCGAGGTGGGTGAAGTAGCTGTGAGTTGTCCTGATTCGGTATTTGAGGCTATGAAAAAAGTTAAATTGATTAGGGAAAGGTTGAAAACTGCGCAGAGTTGTTAGAAGTCATATGCGGATGTTATAAGGAGAGACCTTGAGTTTGAAGTTGGTGACCTAGTGTATCTGAAAATTTCACCCATGAGGGGGGTAAAGAGATTCGGAAAGAAGGGGAAACTTAGTCCCCGTTATGTTGGTCCTTACAAAATTCTTAGCCGTGTTGGTAAGGTAGCTTATGAGGTCGAGTTGCCTTCCGAGTTGTCCTCTGTTCATCCAATATTCCATGTCTCCATGCTTAGAAAGCATATTAGCGATATTGTGGTAGTGGATTCCTCTGTGAATGCTGACATTCAAGAAAATCTATCTTTTGATGAGATTCCTGTTGAGATTATTGATTTCAATGTCCGAAGACTAAGGAACAAAGAAGTTCCCTTGGTCAAGGTATTGTGGCGAAACCAATCTGTTGAGGGTGTAACTTGGGAAGCTGAGGCGGATATGCGATCCAAGTACCCGCACCTATTTTTTGAGAACTCTGATCAAGCCGAAGGTACCGTTCTTTCCTAAATCATGCACTTTTGATAAAAGTTGCAGCAGTTCAGCTGTCATTTATTATGTGTTCAGCTGTAGTTTCTTGAATTTATGCATTCTATGTTGCATTCGAAGTGAGAAACGATATGGTGATGAGTCTAACGAATGGTTTGAGTTGTATGCTCTATTCCTTATCTAATATTGGCATGTCTAGCATCATGCAAGGATGAATATTTCCAAGGAGGGATGATATAATACCCCAAGAAATTTTTCCTTGAAATTTTGTGCATAAATGTGTTGGGTTCTATCTTCTAGAATGAATTATAAATTTTCCATGTGGAAGGTCTTATATTATGACCCACCATTGCGTAGAGTATCGAATAAGCTTTCCAAAGATATGTGGATCATCCAAAATGGACACCCGAGCGACGAGTTATGAACATTCCAATCGAACCGTGAATAGTAGTGAACAGTAAAACGTGCAGGAAAAAGTACTGAGGCCTAGATATTTTCTCTCCAACTTTAAACAATCATAACTGCTTGTACATAATGATCTGGGTGATCTACAATATATCAATGGAAATATCTGCGAGTCCTCTTTCTAATGAAATTTGTTTCATCCAATTTGTCTATCGGACCAAAAAGTTATGATCGATCTACTTTAGCCTATCAAAAGCCAATTTTTGGATCAACTTCAAACGATCATAAATCCTCATACATAATGATCTGGGTAAGATAATATATATCAACAGAAAGATATGAGAGTCCTCTTTCTAATGAAATTAGTTTCATCCAATTTGGATATCGGAGTAAAACGTTATGGTTGATCTACTTCAAACTATCAAAACAGTCCAGCAAAGGACAGATTCGAGAATTATTTGATTTTTAGGGGCGTTTTGGTCATTCCACATCTCCCAAAATCCGTCCAAACCCTATATTAAAGCCTATTAGAAGCATTATATGTTATATTTCATCAAATTCCCTCAATAAGAAAACCCTAAGCTCCTACATCAAACTTCAAGAACCTCCAAAGTTCACCATTAATTCTGCAAATTTATTCAAGATTCCAAGTTCCTAGTTCAAGAACTCCAAGAACCATCATTCAAAGGCACGATTAACATCTCAAAAATTAGTATCAATCTAAATTTCATCATTCAAGGTATGTGGGGGTTTTCAACAAGAACTCTCTTTCGTTCTTGTGCCCAAAAGTAATTTTCTTTACAAAGGCATGATTTTTATTTGATTTTTACGAATTTGAAACATGAACCCATATCTTATGATGATTATTATGAAATCTTGATGTTTATGATTTTGAAAGATGAATTTACATGTGTGGAGATATAAAGCATGAATCTTGAATGATATTTATGATGATTTTGATATTTGGGTCGTGAATCCCCATTGGATTTTTTTTGAGAAAGTGTGTGTTATAAGCACGTTGATGTTGAATATTTGAGATATTTTGAATGATTTGACCTTTTGGTCTTAATGGAGTTGTTTTGAACTCGAGTGTGAAAGAAATCCACAATGTGGTTGATTTTGATAGATCAGAAGCATGATGGCTCCCGATTTATATTTATATATTATTGAAATTATTTTGTTGTGGATTATCTTTGAAATTATTTGAGTTAAGTCCGATAGAAATCTTTAGCACCGAGTGGGAGGTATAAAGCAACCTTAATTTCCTAGAACTACGTGCCCCCGTAGGAGTGACCCTGAGGCTGATTTATATAGTGATCACTAGTTTATGTGGATTTGATATCGATAGTCCTACTCCGATGGAAAGGACAGGACGGCTCTCCCCAACGTGGGTTGTACATTGGACTCCATGTAGCTCACATGGTTTATGTCGGTTATAGGATCTCCCAGTGTGTGTGTGTTTCCTTGTGTCTATGGTGAATGGTGAAGTGATTTGAAAGTGGAATTGTGAAAGTTATTCTTTCGAAAGATTTAAATGGTATTTGCATTATGAGAATTGATATTCTTGATGAACTGAAAGTGATTGACAAATTATATGATGACTCACATGTGTTATTGTACTTATTTCATCCTCTCATGATTATGATGATTTTCTTCGGGCTATGAGAGTCTTTCATACATCCTGCATATTTCTTATAAATATTTATGATGATGATGTTTATACAACTGTATACACCCCCAAATACTCGGTTCCTTTCCATGGTACTGACCCACATCTTCGGATATGGGCTGTATTTTCTCGGAATGTAGGTCCAGGTGCTCAGTTCCAGGTTTGACAGTGATTCTTCGGGCACACTGTTCTACATCCTCTGTTGTGGTGAGTCCTCATGTTTCGAGGACGTGATGTCTGATGTTGGTTTCACGGAATCATTTACATTTGATAACTGATTATGAGTCAGTTGGGGCATATCTCAATGGCTCGTTGGTTTATTGATTTTCTTAGAGGCTTGTCAGACTAGTATAGATGTTGGGAGTAGACTAATAAGTGATATTTTATTATCTTTCTGAAATTCTTTTATTCTTGGATGATGATTACTCTGTTGATATTTGAGGGTTATTTATTGAAACCCCGTTGATTTGTGTTGAACTGATTGAAAATGGCTCAAAAGGTTAGCTTGGGGCGTCTCGTAGCCTCAAGCACCGTGTGATGCTCCGGGACCCATTTTCTGGGGCGTTACATGGGCCAGCATGATCCAAGCATGACTTCCCAGATAATCCCCACAAAAAAGGACACTTTTGAGGGATTTTTCCATAGGTATCCATGTTTCCAACTAGCTTTCCCACTTAACTCCTAAACAGCCAAAATTCAACTTTAACCACTAACTGGCCTCCAATTGAACTGAAAAGGCTTATGCCCGCAAATCTGAACTACAATACACTGGAACCATATCAATATGCATACAATTCAACAAAGGCTCATCCAAGCCAAAAACAATCCTAAGACATGAGTCATGCCACCGACTTCAAATCTAAATATAACCTTCTTTTACCATCTCACACCTGCTATCCACTCCAAACTAGAAGGAAATCACTCAATTCTCGTCTACGCAATCTCATCATTGAGAACTCAAAGAACTTAAGCTGATCCGCTAAGAGCCCATACAATAACCATAAGAATAATCCCATATGGCACTAGCTGGGCACACAAATAGAAATAATCAAGGAATGCATTTTATGCTAATGGTACAAATAGTCCGGATGGTAATAAAAATGGAATTCAGAAGATCAAGGCATAACTACTCATCACCAAACGATCCGCTCTAGGATATTTCATCAATCAAGAATGAAACCATATAGAATCCAACTCAAGCATACTACTCTAACTGAGTATAATGTCCAAAATCTCCAAAGAAAACTAAAGACCAAGGGTCAAAGCTGAAGGAACCAATACCGGGTCCATGCGCTTTATCTGAACGCAAATCGACTATAACCCGACCAAAGTCAAGAAGCCCGAATAGGCAACTACGGAGTAGGCTAAACCAACCTATAAATGAAATTCTAACTGAGTCAATTTTGAAAATGAAGGCTGCATGCAGCTCCACAACTCTAAGCTGAAATCTGAACACTAAGCCTGAACCACTCGATCTCAACAACCCAGACCAAACCTAAAGATGGGTAGGCATTCATACTCTAATTCTACCATAACTTCCAAATCGACATTCGAAGGTGTCAAATGAAAACTGAGCCCATAATCCCATATAAATGCCAACCACTCAAATCGACTTTAGTATCCAAACCTAACATATCCAAGTTGGATTATAGTGAGCTAGAGTTGAGAAATAGCTATAGAACAAAAATCACCACAGGGGTAACCATCAACTGAAACACAAGCAACCAACTCTATATCAGCTAGAGGGCACAAAAATAGCCACAGAATAAAAACCATGCCAAAAGATACGTCAAAACATAGCGGGAGAAATAAATCCCAACATAGCGTAATTCACCGGTTGCAAACATGAGAAATCAACTCCATATCCCTTGGGGGCATGATCTATCAAAACATGCTCAAAAATTTCCCAAGGCTTCAAACAACACTAGAAATGGCAAAAACTCTAGCAACTCGGAGAAATATAACTTTAGCTAAAAACTAACCAATCCAACACTCCGTCTCAGCAAAGAATACCCATAGGCACATTTCATCAAGGAGAACACTCCACCAAGCCTCATTAGACCAAACAAAATCTATAATGGGAATTTCCTAAATCTACCCAAGAAACACATCATCAAAGAAGAAATATACCAATATCGAAACCAAGGTTAAAGTCAAGATGACCACCTGAAAACCAATAGCTCAAGATGAAGAACGTCCAATTTGCCAACTCAAGAAGTCATCACAGGAAAGGCCACCTACCTCTAACTTCCCAACTTTACTTAAGACAAAACCACATCACATTAAGAAAGGAATGTCCAATCTCCACATTAATAACAAGAGAAACTTATCACAAGGGAATGGACCCAACAAATCTAAGAGATGAATCCACGAATCTCAATCCCAAAACCACTATCAGGTGATAAAATAGCAAAGAACAAAGAATGGACCAAAAACTAGTCAAGCTCATAATTAGGCTATATAGAAAAGAATAGCCAAAGTAAAAATCTTTGCAATCCAAAAGGCAAGTATAAGGATCCCCAGCTCAAAAATGGGTGACACAACTAAATTGTCGACTCTAGAATCGTAACAGATCCACAGAAGGTCAACCTGCCTTTCATACCACAATACATTTTTGAATCAATCTAGCATAGAAAACCAAGAGAAAACAAAGTCAACCTCATCGTGCTAGAGGAAAGAATCATCTCAATCCATCGAATAAGATCACAAAGAAATAAAATTCTAACTAGTTAACACTAGTCTATATAACTAGCCAGCAAGGATCAATTACATCAGGTAATAATATCAAATAATATTAATAACCTCAAACAATGATAGACCTAGCAACAACAATATCAATATCAACATAATGAATAGGTGGTACCAAAATGAACATCAATATCATGTACTACTTAAGGGACACAATAAGGCCAATGTACAAGGATAAATGGGACTCACACCCAAATGCTACACTCATAATAAGAAATATCAGCATAAATATACTCCATCCACTACTAATTAAAATAAGCCAAGGGGGTAGTCATATAATCATGAATTCAATAAAAAGGCACACAATAATCAATATGAACTCCCCCGGGCATATAATCATTGATGGGTACAAAGATCCCAATACACAAAATGAAAAAGTAAAGATACGGGAAATAAAAACACACCAATCATGGTCAAATCTGCAATCACATGCTCGATGGATCTAAGGGAGAATAAATATAAATGGATCCAACTTGAACTGATGATAACACTCAATATACAGCTCTCGTAGGAGTGTAAAGCGGTCATTGTCAAATATATAACCCAACTGGGTTGGGTATCGATCCCACAGGGAATAGCTTGGTCAACAAGTAAGCAACGATCACTAGACTTTTAGTGCAAGTATTGTAAAAAGGGGGAGTTTTGTCGTGCAAGTAACGTAATCAAAATAATAGAGTAAAAATGGAAATTAGCAAAGTAAGAAGAAAGAATGTTTGGTACGATGTTAACCAATGAGAATTGAGAAGTTGCGTTTATGTCCACCTTATGAGTTGTACGTCTCTATTGGCTATGAGCTGTGCGGAATTCAGACATGTATGTGCTTATAAAGAATTTTATTCGATGGTAAATCCAAGCGTCTTTCGACCTCAACAAGGACTATTTCACTTTAACTCTTTCGAGCTTAAAGCGTATCTAACGGTACAAATTCTCCAAGAGGTTAATCCAGTTACGGCACTAACTTTTTAATAGGGGATGGGACCCTATTACCTTGACATTATCTCTTTTCCAGATATATAACTTTTCTTTCGAACAAGTTAATGCTATACTGGCGTATTCTATGCGTTTGCAACCACAAGGAATTTAGATTAAGATGAAGAGAATAATGATATAAGCAGCATACGTGTCACGAATTCACAAACTCATAGCAATAGATAGTATCTCATACGGCTTCCATAACCCCAACAGAGAAGTTTAGTTACCCATGAGTGCAAAGAAAATCACAATAGACATTATTATTATACCACAATAAAGATTTCATGTAGCAAAGTGTGGTAGGCATTTAGGCGTGACTTTCTTTGCAAGTAACGTTTCTCTTGTTGCGGAATTTAAGAATTGAATAGATGAACAGAAGAAGGATAAAAACTAGAATTAATGGAAGGATTAGAAGAGTTGTAGGATTATAGAAGAATGTCTTTAGAAGTAGAAGATTGAATAATAGAAAGATTGAAAGATGTCCCCAAATCTCTAGTAAAATAGGGTATTTATAATACCTATATCCTATTCCTACTAAGCTAATGAATTACTTAACCCAATCCTACTAGGTTAATGTATCATTATCCTAATCCTAATAAATTACTACTAGTCCCCAAAGTCTTCAGAATTGCTGTTTTTGCTTGGGACAGGTTTTCCATGCGTTACTTTAGGTCCTTGGTGTCCAAGCTTTGTTTTTCTCCTTTCGTGAAGCTTTCTTTGGCGTCAAGTTATCCATAAAATGCTGAATTCTGCATCATTTATACCTAAAAACTTGCTAATCATGTTCGTTAGCTCACTTACAGGAAAAAGGACTAAAAGTTCATGAATTATATAATTTGTCCTCAAAACTTGGCTAAAATATGGGTAAAATATAGCTCTATAGGCGTGTAAATTCGCCTATCATCAACACCCCACACTTAAAGCTTTATTCGTCCTCGAAAAAAATATCATGTCCATCTAAACATCAACTTAGGGTTTCACAGTAACAACACAAAATATTCGTCAAGACAGGCATAACAATTATTAACAAAGAGTAGTTTTCCGATCATTAGTAGAAACGATTCAACCTCTAACATAGACTCGTGATGGTAGTTAATTCGTATCCAAAAGTTAAGGTACAAAGAATCATACACCACTACCCAAAACTCATCAACCATGTGTGTCTCACAATATATTAACCATAATCACTCACAAGCATAGTATATTTATCAAACATGGGTATAGAAATATCCTTGCTCTCACTCTCACAAAGAATTCATATGCAGCAACTAATGACCATAGGCTTGCCCTTAGTGTAATGCTCCACTAAATGTCAGAATGCTAAGCTTAGGATCAAATAGGTCTTCTACAAGTTGTAATGTAGGCTAAGGGACGGGTAGGACTATTTTGGCCAGAAATAGTGACTATGTTCCTAGGCGCTTTAATACATCATATTATGCCATTAATACTTTCTTTTCAAACAACCTTTTTGCTTTCTTTTAATCTACCTCCCTTTGTCACCTCTTTTTTTTTTCAATTTTTTGAACATAACTAACTTTTCAGTTTTCCTTTCCTTTTTTTTTCTTTTCATAACACCTCTTATGATAGCAATTCTTTTTTATAACAAATTCAAGCACCATTACATTCTAAAGCATCATACTCACCCAATTTCCTCTTATTTTGTCACATGACTTTACACTTTAAAGCACTTAGGAATTTTGGATCAAATTATGGTCTTGAAAAAATGGATTAAGCTTACATATGAGGTTTGTCAAAGAAAATAGGCTAAAGGCTCAAAAGGGTTTAACTAGGATAATGTCCATGGGTAGGTAAAAAGAAGGTAAACAAGTATAGGTTGCCAAAGAAATGCCTAAATCATCTCCTAAACTTACACTCTTTATTTTCGCTTTACATACATACCAGGCAAGTTCTAGCATCAGCCACAAGCACAGAATATACTATTATCTCACACACACAAGGCACATTGTCGACTTTATCGGGAGTAGTATAGACTCTCGACCTAACAGATGAAGGAATTGAACCACACAATATCACATAGTGAGTCACAATTAGAGCCTAAACATCTCAATAGTCATGATTTTCCACAAAATTTGCAAAGTCGGTATACCATGGTAGTCCTTCCATTATTGTCGCTAAGATCTCCTCGTCAGGGAATGCATCATCAATCTCGATTTCAGGCTATGCCATATGCTCATTCTCGAGTCTAGATAGATGATCAGCCACTTGGTTCTCGCAACCTCTTCTATCTTTAACCTCAAAATCAAATTCTTGCAGCAGCAAAACCCATCGAATTAGTTTCGGTTTTGCATCCTTCTTTGTCATTAGATACCTCAGAGCTACATGGTCTGTATGAACGATCACTTTGGTTCCTAAGAGATACGCACGGAACTTCTCAAACGCATACACAACTGCTAGGAGCTCTTGTTCTGTGACAGTATAGTTCTTTTGGGCTTCGTTTAGGACCTTGCTAGCATAGTAGATAGGATGAAATAATTTCTCCTTCCTCTGACCAAGTACAGTGCCAACAGCAACCCCACTAGCATCACACATGACTTCAAATGGTAGAGACCAATCTGGCACTACCATGATAGGGGCTTCAATGAGTTTTCTTTTGAGGCATTTGAATGCCTTCAAACAATCTTCATTGAAGTCATACTTTGCATCTTTCTCCAAGAGTTTGCAAAATGGACTCGCAATTTTGGAGAAGTCTTTGATGAACCGCCGATAGAAACCTGTATGTCCAAGGAGACTACGAACTCCCTTCACTGAAATTAGGGACGGTAGCTTCTCGATGACTTCAATTTTTGCTCGATCAACCTCAATTCCACTTTCGGAGATTTTATGCCCAAGAACGATTCCTTCTTTGACCATGAAGTGGCACTTTTCCCAATTCAGCACTAGGTTGAATTCTACACATCTTTGCAACGCCATACTTAGGTTTGCCAAGCACGCTTCAAACGATTCGCCAACAACTGAAAAGTTATCCATGAATACCTCCAAAGTATCTTCAACCATATCAGAAAAAATGGACATCATACAACGCTGAAAGGTGGCTGGTGCGTTACATAGCCTGAATGGCATACGTTTGAAGGCAAACGTGCCATATGGACATGTGAACGTTGTCTTTTCTTGATCATCAGAGGCAATACAAATCTGATTATAGCCTGAATAACCGTCTAAGAAACAAAACCATCCTTTCCCCGCTAATCGATCTAGCATTTGGTCCATAAATGGCATTGGAAAGTGATATTTGAGCGTCCATGAATTTAGCTTTCTGTAGTCCATGCATACTCTCCATCCGGTGACGGGTCTAAGTGGAATAAGCTCATTTTTTTCATTCGCGACCACCGTCATACCTCCTTTCTTGGGTACACATTGTACCGGGCTTACCCATGTACTATCAGAGATTGGATACACAACTCCTGCGTCTAACCACTTGATAATTTCTTTCTTCACCACTTCTTGCATAGGTGGATTGAGACGTCTTTGATGCTCAATGGTGGGTGTGTATTTTTCTTCAAGCTGAATTTTGTGGGTACAAATCCCAGGTGGAATACCAATAATATCCGCGATGGTCCAACCAATGGCTCTTATATACCTCCGTAGGATAGTAATGAGATCTGCAACTTGTTGCTCACCCAAATCTGCTGCCACAATGACTGGAAGTGTGTTTCCATTTCCTAAGAATGCATACTTTAAATGACTAGGCAGCTCCTTCAATTCTAACGTGGGTGGCTCTTCAATAGATGGCTTAGCTGGTGGTGTGGGTCAATTTTTGAGATCAAGGTCCAGCTTTTTGGGAGCATGGCGATATGTCCCTAATCCTGATAGAGCACAAATAGCTTCTTCGCAATTTTCAACATCCTTACTCTCTCCATTCATGAGCACAATCGCTAATGGATCTTCAATAATTTGTTCTTCTTCAAGTGATTCTTCCTCATCATCAAAGTAAACATCAGCCACCGAGAATACGTTCAGCTCTTTGGGTTGCTTCATTGCTTTGCACACATCAAAGCGAACTATTTTGTCATTTATTCGGAATGAAAGCTCATTAGCTCTCAAATCAATGAGCACACTTCCTGTAGCAAGGAAGGGGCACCCCAAGATTATGGGAACTTCTGAGTCTACCTCGCAATCCAAAATAACGAAGTCTGCCAGAAAGATGAATGAAGAAACCTTTACCAACACATCACATAGAATACCAACAGGTTGTTTTACCGACCTATCTGCCATTACGAGCCTCATATTGGTTGGAGTAGGATCACCCAACCCCAACTTTTTATAGATAGATAATGGCATCAAATTGATGCTGGCTCCTAAATCGCATAACGCCTTGGCAAAATTTAAAGATCCAACGGTGCAAGGAATAGTGAAAGCACCAGGGTCAGCCTTCTTTTGGACTAGTGATCGGGTAGCAATTGCGCTGCAGTGATGAACATTATCTTTCAACTCATAGCTTGCTGCGCGCTTCTTTGTCAAAAGATCCTTCATAAATTTCGCATACCTAGGCATTTGTTCAAGTGCCTCTACCAATGGAACATTAATGGTCAGCTACTTTAACATAGTCATGAATTTGCTGAACTTCGTATCATCCGCCACTTTCTTCAATCTTTGAGGAAAAGGTGGTGGTGGATAAGGAATTGTTTTCTCCACGGCTTTCTTCTCCTCTTGCTTCCGTTTTTCAGCCTTTACAGGCTGCAACACACTCGGTGTGACGTCATGGACGTCGTGGGTGGTTTCTGCGAAATCTTCTCCTTTCGCCTCATCATCAATGTCCACTACATCATCAACCTCTTGCTTGACTTTTGATGAAGTTTCCAGCACCTTACCACTTCGGGTAGTAACAGCCATGCATGACCCATCATTCCTTGGGTTTTGCATAGTGTCGCTAGGTAAAGTGCCAGCCTTTCTTTGATTGAGTACTGCTGAAAGTTGGCTCAATTTCTGTTCTATTTGCTTGATTGAAGTGGAATGTGAGTCAACCAATTGCTTCATTGAGGACAAATCATTAATTACCTCCGTTACTCCTGCGCTGGTTGCTTCCACTCCTTTCAATAGTTTAGCCATCATTTCTTCCATATTTCCAGAACCGGATGTAGTGGTGTCACGTCTTTCTAGGGGAACGTATAAACCACTCTTTTCATTCTTGTTCTTCCAACTACCTTGGTCCTTGTTTCCAGATTTATCATAATAGTTCCGACCTTGGTTTCCTTGGGTATTCCCTCGGAAGCCCCCCTGATTGTTTAAGTAGTTGGCCTCTTCTTTCGAATCAGATTCGTCTCTTCTTTTCGACGCAATAGCTTTGACTTTTTTGGTCCTCCCTGATAATAAATGCTTTGTAAGAAGATCCACTTGTGTTTTCATGTGCGCCATATCTTGATCACGTTCTTCTTCTTTTTTCCTTTGGTCTGCAGTCATGCCAATAGATAAAGTGGGGCTTGCTACCTCAGAATCCCTGGTATGCCAAGCTCTACTTTGCTTCGTCATACGATCTAGCATATTGCTTGCCTGCCCAAAGGTGAGGTCCATAAATGATCCTCCAGCCGCATTATCTACCACTGGTTTAGTTATTGAATTCAAGGCTCTGTATAGTATCTCCATTAGGTGAACATTGGTCATGTGATGGTTCGGGCACCTCATAAGCTTCGTCTTGAACCTCTCCCATGTTTCATGAAGAGCTTCGGTTAGAAGCTGCTGAAAGTTGCTGATTTCATCTCTTAATTGTGCTCTTTTGGATGGCGGAAAGAATCTTTATAGGAAAGTGTCTCTCAATTGCCTCTAATTTGTAATAGAATCAGAAGTCAGCCCATTCAACCATAGAGTTGCCTCTCCAGATAACGACAATGGAAATACACGTAATCGAATTGCATTCTGAACAACACCAGGATTGTCAAACGACTTGCATGTAGAAATAAAGTTGATGAGATGCATATTCGAATCATCGCCTGCTAGTCCACCAAATAATCCCTTGAGTTGCAATAACTGAATCATGGTGCTTGTGATGTTGAACTTGGCTCCGGGTGCCAATGGTGGGGAATAATGGCTCCTGTGGCTCCGGCTCCATCAAGATCATCATCATCATCGTCGAAAGCTAGTTGCATAGCTCGACGTTCAGGCTTAAACCTTTCTTGACGATCTCTTCTGTTGGCAGGTGTTGCGATCTGAGCAGCATGCCTAGGGTTTAGTAACTCGTCATCACCTAGGTCCTCGTCGTCAGGATTTATTGCTCTCCCGGGGTTATCAATATTCTGTTGATGCACTTGAGCGGCGGCTAGAGCAGCTAGTCTCGCCTGTTCCTGTTGAGCAGCCATGCTTTCAATTTCGTGTTGTGCCTCCATTCTGCCAATACGTTGTGGTTCAGGATTGATAGGTAATAACGGTTGACCAGAACTTCGAGTATGGGGCATGCACTAAATAAAAACCTGCAGAGAACAAAAACAAAAACTAAAAGTAAAAGTACGAGAATCTTTGACCAATGGGTTTAGTAATTATCACAAACTTAATTGACACTCGTATTCCCCGGCAACGGCGCCAATTTTTGATAATGCTCAATCTACAGCTCTCGTAGGAGTGTAAAGCGGTCGCTGTCAAATATATAACCCAACTGGGTTGGGTATCGATCCCACAAGGAATAGCTTGGTCAACAAGTAAGTAAGGATTACTAGACTTTTAGTGCAAGTCTCGTAAAAAGGGGGGAGTTTTGTCGTGCAAGTAATGTAATCAAAATAATAGAGTAAAAATGGAAATTAGCAAAGTAAGAAGAAAGAATGTTTGGTACGATGTTAACCAATGAGAATTGAGAAGTTGGGTTTATGTCCACCTTATGAGTTGTACGTCTCTATTGGCTATGAGCTGTGCAAAATTCAGACATGTATGTGCTTATAGAGAATTGTATTCGATGGTAAATCCAAGCGTCTTTCGACCTCAACAAGGACTATTTCACTTTAACTCTTTCGAGCTTAAAGCGTATCTATCGGTACAAATTCTCCAAGAGGTTAATCCAGTTACAGCACTAACATTTTAATAGGGGATGGGACCCTATTACCTTGACATTATCTCTTTTCCAGACATATAACTTTTCTTTCGAACAAGTTAATGCTATACTGGCGTATTCTATGCGTTTGCAACCACAAAGAATTTAGATTAAGATGAAGAGAATAATGATATAAGCAGCATACGTGTCACAAATTCACAAACTCATAGAAATAGATAGTATCTCATACGGCTTTCATAACCCCAACAGAGAAGTTTAGTTACCCATGAGTTTGATGGAAATCACAATAGACATTATTATTATACCACAATAAAGATTTCGTGTAGCAAAGTGTGGTAGGCATTTAGGCGTGACTTTCTTTGCAAGTAACTTTTCTCTTGTTGCGGAAATTAAGAATTGAATAGAGGAACAGAAGAAAATTAAAAAGTAGAATTAATGGAAGGATTAGAAGAGTTGTAGGATTATAGAAGAATGTCTTTAGAAGTAGAAGATTGAATAATAGAAAGATTGAAAGATGTCCCCAAATCTCTAGTAAAATAGGGTATTTATAATACCCATATCCTATTCCTACTAAGCTAATGAATTACTTAACCCAATCCTACTAGGTTAATGTATCATTATCCTAATCCTAATAAATTACTACTAGTTCCCAAAGTCTTCAGAATTGTTGTTTTTGCCCGGGACAGGTTTTCCATGCGTTACTTTAGGTCCTTGGCGTCCAAGCTTTGTTTTCCTCCTTTCGTGAAGCTTTCTTTGGCGTCAAGTTATCCATAAAATGCTGAATTCTGCATCATTTATACCTGAAAACTTGCTAATCATGTTCGTTAGCTCACTTACAGGAAAAAGGACTAAAAGTGCATGAATTATATAATTTGTCCTCAAAACTTGGCTAAAATATGGGTAAAATATAGCTCTATAGGCGTGTAAATTCTCCTATCATCAACCAACCAACTAAATCATCAACTGAGGTGTCAAGCTCACTATATCTCCCGAAGGGGCCACAACATCATAGGGCTGATCTAAATGAGCTTAATGAATAGAAATCCTAAGTTGAGGACACTCTCTAGACCAATAGTCGATCTCTCTATAGTTGTGGAAACTCTTGAAGCATCAATATTGAGAAAACACTAATGAATCCCAAATGGCTGGCCAACTGATCTGAGAGCAAACTCTTGTAGAATTATGTCTATTATTTCACAGTCATAGCGTGTCTCTATCTTAGGAACTCTAGGTTGACAGAGAATACATGCCAACTTCATATAATTGACTAACTAATATCTGGGCACTCTCTTAGTTGGTGTCCCATCATGACATAACTAAATCAAAATCTTGGAATACTTTGAGATATTGCCCTTCATAATCCAAAAAGGTTGCCATGACATAAAGAACCATACTAAAACTCCAAAAGGTCTGATGGGGACTCTGCCTACTATGATCATCACAACTAATTTGAGATCTACTCATAGTCTGGAATATTATTTGCATAGAGTTGATAGGCTGCAAATAAAGCTGAACTCTACCAGAAGGATCCTTACTCCTAGATAAAATTCCAATAGCACTATACTGATGACATGGCTTTTGTCACCACTTGTATAAGTCTTAATATATATGCTTTCTATGGTCCTCTCATAATCAAAATCCTGCGAGAAAGAAGACTCAGCTGCAATCAAGTGTTCTAAAGTCAAACGGAGTGACAATACTAGTCCTCTAACACATCTATGCACCAATGTCTAGCTCAAAAGGATATAGCATAGGAAAATGTCTCGCCCACTTGAGAAATCCAATCTCATAATTAGATCTGGTATAGAACCCTAATGAACACCAATATACCTAACTCTAGTCTGAGAATTTCTTGATAATTTGAATTTTATCCATGACTAGGAGAGATATACAACATGACTCAAATTCCCAATATTGAACCTCGAAGGGCTGAAGTAATCACGAGCTTTACTAGAGCTAGAATTAGCTTAAAATCCCTTGGCTAATGCTGAAGATATTCGATATTCATCTCTGTCTCTCTAGTTCGATGCTGCTGAAACTGTGGAAATGTATGCTGAAGTGTCATTCACATTTGTCTACCATATCACCCATCTTGCATCATTCATTAGGGATAAAATATAGTTAAAGAATGTTTTTGAGGTGCATATCAATGTGGACACAAGACAAGGAGTCAAGAAGTGAATTTTCTAAATGTCTCTATAGCCTCCCAAGGATAGGTTATGGATGTCTCCGCACTGATCTATAGGACTTTACTAAACACTTAGCTCTTGTACTAATATACCGGTGAAACGTATGCTCTAATACAAATTAGGCATGGCCTATTTTCTCAGGGAATAATGGAGCCTACTATAACCTACCAATACATAATGCAAACCTGTAGTACGAAATGACTAGTAACGGACTACCAAATAAAATAAGAAAAGAATGTAGAATAAACATAACAAAAGATCAAATACATAAATAAATCCCAAAACCTTATGGTATCAGCACAAGAGCTTCTAATATAATAAAAGTACAAAAATGGAATAGATAAATAAATTACACTAATATAACCTATCTCTGAATGCAATATAGGGACTAGTCTAATACATAAAAGGGAGGTAAGTAATACTCTGAATATCAAGAGCTCACTCTAAGTCTCCGAACCATGGCTGCTCCATACAGGTCAATGGCGATAAATGTACTATAACCTGCAGGCTATAGAAGTGTAGTATGAATACCAAACAAATGGTACTCAGTAGATAACTACCAACTTAGCTCTAAAGATAAAGAAAATATATATAGAAAATAAACATAATAGAAGTTACACCCAAAAGTCCAAAAATCATATAACAAGCCAATAATGTAATAGGGATAGCCTATTCTATTCATTTCCGAATGGATAACATAAAAAGGCTAAGAAAGTATCAAGGATGAACTATCCTATTTCAGCCACACATAGCTATCTCAACACTATACCTTATATCCCTGGCCAATATACGAATAAAGGGCAAGAGAAGATTATATATCAATATGAAAGTCCAAGGAATAAATATACAATATGAACAAAGAAAGGAGAAATATACGATAATACCATAGCTCCATAAAGCTATATAGACATATATAGGTATAAGTCCAACTCGAGGCATGACCTAGATCATTATATCTTCATTTTAAGGCCTTATTATAATGTTATCAGGCTTTAGTATTAACAAGCTCAGGGTTTCTAATCCATTTGACTCATCATGAATTAATCATGTATAATAATGAAATCATAATATAGAAGAAGCCAAAATCATACCTCCAATCTCGATATCAATTCAATGTCTAATCTAACATAAGCTAGACATAATAATGATCATAATAATAATAGTAACATATCATTAACATCATGAGTAATCGGCTATTTAGGATAACCTAATACCTAGTCGAGCCTATGCGTAACCCCACCGACCCAAGCTCAGAAGATGCAATCAACATACAATAATACAAGGCATAGTCATTACCATATTTATGCAGTTGTCCTATATTAGCTGATAGGCATAGGTGCATAATGGTGATAGGCGATGCGCAAGTTAGTATGAATACAAAAACATTCACAATACCATAACCATCATCATCATCATAATCATCCTTCGGACTTACCGAGTGTATGTGTGTGCATATATATAAATGCCATACATAGGGCTAGCCAGACTCGAACTGGTAGATATATGCATAGGCTCATCAACATAATCATCCTCCAGCCTTGTCGGGAATTAATCTATCAACATAAAATCCTTCGTCCTTGTCAAGTATCATCTCCTCATCATAATATCCTCCAACCATGTTGGGCATCATGACATCATTATAATATTTTCCGGTCTTACCGAGTATCTTCATAATATTCTCTGACCTTGCTGGGTATCATTGTATCATCATAATATCCAAGTCAATATCAATAATAAAGAGCGAGCCACACAAGGTATAAAATAAAGTGCAAGCCCTATGAGGACTAAAGAAAAGTGCAAGCCCCACAAGGGCTAAAGTAAATTGCAAGCCCCACGAGGGCTAAAGTAAATGATCATGAATAGAGAAGCAAGGTAGATTATATTTCCATTATTCATCGTTCATCATCAATATCACATCCATTGTAACTATATATATAATAGGTGCACGAACTCAAGCCATAGCTAAAAGAATGCAAATCTGTAAGTTTGTTGCTCATAGTGAACTTCGGGTCTAAATCTCTATAAAAGTGTAGAAAGGGTCAGAATATCTCACGATCAGAGTAAATAATAGTGTTAAATCATGGACCAGAATATATATTAATCAAATATTTAAATAATTATTATTAATCTCTTTTATACATATAAGTAATTCATTAAAATAGACATTTATTATAGTGACAAATTATATTTTAAGGAAGAAAGTAGGATTTGGCTTAGTTAATGATTACACTAATAAGATTATAATCTAATTGGAATCATATCAATCATTGATATAATAATCATGAATGAACTAAATTTATGCAATCCATCACCAATATCCAAATCAATGAAATCAAAAACATTATATCTCATCTTTCTCCGTCCCATACCGGAAAGATGTGTATATAAACATATACATATTTTCATAAATTAAAATAGTATCCTTTACAAGGATAAACACCTCCCAAATATCCAACCAATATCCTAATACGGCCTTTGGCCTAATAATATGTCTAGAATAATCACAACATCATAATCACGGCCTTAGGCCCACATAAGCAGGATCTCATATCAATAATTATGTATATATAAATCATCTTATAATTATAGGCCATAGTATATTCATGAGTCGTAACATCTCTATAAGCTATGAAGCATGTCTATAATCACCTCACATATAGGAGACATCTCACTTCTAGGAGGCATAATGCATCAATAAGCATAACGCATAACTATGTTGCATATTATATTTATGTGTCATCTCAAATCTATAGGTTATATATCATGACTATAAAGAATATCTTCTCTATGTAGGCCGATTATCATAAATAAGAAAAATAACATCTCTAAAGGACCAGTATCACATCTATGAGGAAAGTGCATCTCTAAAGGACAAATATAGTGTAACACCCAAGAGTACACCTTGGGCTCCACATGGTACTTACAATTCCGAGGGACCACAAGCTAACCCATGAGCTGGTACCTACTGTGAGCATTGAGTAAAATTGATAACAAAAGGTCATACACGAAATTTAACTGAGGGATGACATAAGGTTTTAAGTAATAAATCTGATAAAATCTATAAAAAAAACTGTAACACCCCAAGTTTGTACCCTAGATGCTACACGAAGCTTACAACCCCGAAGGACCACAAGCTAACCCATGACTGATATCTGCTGTGAGCACTGAATACATATACTGTAATAAATGTGGAATAATAGGTTGAAATGCCATAAGGTTCAAAACATCTAAAATACTAATAAATTATATCGTCCATGATAATATTTGTAAAATTGAATACTGACTTAAAACTAGTCTAAAAATCCTCTAAATTGAACTGTCTGAATGTGTATTTGATGGGACAATCCCCAACTAACTCCATCTACTAAAATACTGAATCTACTATAATAATTAAATGAAAGAATATCTTCAATAGATGAGGAATCACTACTAAATCTACTACTGGCTGAATCTGGATCTATCTATGTGCAGTCAGGAACCTGAGCATCCAAACCTGTGATATAAGACATAATAACGCAAAGAAAAAGTATGCTTCAGTATGTGGAATGTACAGGTATTCTAGATGGGGTAAGGCTGAATGCAAGGGTTCATATGCATGAACAATAATTGACTGTACGATATAGAGTAACTGAATATGAGATTACATGGATAACTGATACTGCTATAAATACTGAGTATGCACTACTGTGCATATAAATAAATACTTTGACTAATCTTATCTAAAGCTAAGTCCTGAGTTCTAATACTGAGTAACTAATATCTAAAGTTTCTAATATTGGTTGACTATTTTTGATGGTCCTGATTCTATAAAACTGAACTGAGTTCTATTCTGAAGATTAAAACTGAGACTGTGGGAGATAATCCTCTAACCGACATACCTCAAATAACATAAGATAACTGAGTTGGGGTCCAATCTATAACCCCAATTGGAAGGGTATCAATACCGTGCCATGAGTAAGGAAAAACTGAGAGTGACGATAGGCGAATTTACACGCCTATAGTGCTATATTTTACCCATATTTTAGCAATGTTTTGAGAAAAAATTATATATTTCATGCACTTTTAGTCCTTTCTCCTGTAAGTGAGCTAATGAACATGATTAGCAAAGTTTTCAGGTATAAATGATGCAGAATTAAGCATTTTATGGATAACTTGACGCCAAAGGAAGCTTCACGAAAGAAGGAGAGCAGCGTTTGGACGCCTATGGACTGAAAGTGATGCATGGAAAACCTGTCCCGGGCAAAAACAGCATTTCTGAAGACTTTGGGGACCAGAGTAACCTAATAGGAGTAGGATAATAATGCAGTAATTTATTAGGATTAGGATAATGATATATTAGCCTAGTACAATTGGGTTAAGTATTTCATTAGCTTAGTAGGATTTGGTTAAGTATTTCATTAGCTTAGTAGGAATAGGATATGGGTATTATAAATACCCTATTTTTCTAGACATTCCATACATTCCGCCATTCCTCACAATTCCTCCATTCCATCAATTCCCATCCATCCACCATCCATCCATCCATCAAAATAATTCTCTTTATTAATTCATTGTTGACATTATTTTTCATCTATTCGACTTTTAACTTTACAACAAGAGAATTGCTATTTTGCAAGGAATTCACGCCTAAAGCCATACCACACCATACTACACGTGAGATCTTTTATTGTGGTATAATGATAATGTCTATTGTGATTTCCATCGCACTCATGAATAGCTAAACCTCTCTGTTGGGGTTATGGAAGCCTTATGAGATACTATCTAAGGCTATGAGTTTGTGAATTCGTGACACGTGTGCTGATTATATCATTATTCTCTTTATCTTAATGCAAATTCTTATGGCTGCAGACGCATTGAATAACGCCAGTATAACATTTAACTTGTTCAAAAGAAAGGTTATCTGTCTGGAAAAGAGATAATGTCAAGGTAATAGGGTCCCATCCCCTATTAAAAAGTTAGTGCCGTAACTGGATTAACCTCTTGGAGAATTTGTACCGTTAGATACGCTTTAAGCTCGAAAGAGTTAAAGTGAAATAGTCCTTGTTGAGGTCGAAAGACGCTTGGATTTACCATCGAATACAATTCTCTATAAGCACATGCATGTCTGAATTCCGCATAACTCATAGCTAATAGAGATGTAAACTCAGAAGGTGGACATAACCCCAACTTCTCAATTCTCATTGATCAACAAACCTACCAAGCAAACCGTTTTTACTCTTCTATTTTCTGCTTTTACTTTATTATTTTGTTTACATTACTTTCACGACAAAACTCCCCCCTTTTACGAGACTTGCACTAAAAGTCTAGTAATCTTTGCTTACTTGTTGACCAAGCTATTCCCTGTGGGATCGATACCCAACCCAGTTGGGTTCTATATTTGACTACGACCGCTTTACACTCTTACGAGAGCTGTAGATTGAGCGTTATCAAAAATTGGCGCCGTTGCCGAGGAATACGAGTGTCAACTAAGTTTGTGATAATTACTAGGCCCTTTGGTCAAAGATTCTCATACTTTTACTTTTAGTTTTTGTTTTTGTTTTATTCAGGTTTGTTCAGTGCATCAATGGATGCACAACGTGAAATTGAAAGGATAACTTCTCAAGTGCATCAACAGAATATTGATAACCCAGGCCGTGCAACAAATCCTGATGATGAGGACCTGGGCGATGAGGAGCTACTAAACCCACGGCGTACTGCTGAGATGGCGGCACCCATACAGAGGAGAGATCGTCAAGCGCGATTGAGGCCTGATCGCCGAGCTGTGCAGATTCCTTTTGATGAAGATGATGATGATCTTGATGGAGCTGGTGCCATAGGAGGCATTATTCTTCCGCCATTAGCGCCCGGAGCCAAGTTCAACATCACAAGCGCCATGATTCAGTTATTGCAACTCAAGGGATTATTTGGGGGACTAGCAGGCGATGATCCGAATATGCATCTCATCAACTTTATTTCTACATGCAAGTCGTTTGACAATCCTGGCGTTGGTCAGAATGTAATTTGATTACGCCTATTTCCATTGTCTCTGTCTGGGGAGGCAACTCTATGGTTAAATGGGCTGACTCCTGATTCTATTACAAATTGGAGGCAATTGAGAGACGTTTTCCTAGAAAGATTCTTTCCACCATCCAAAAGAGCACAGTTGAGAGATGAGATCACAAAGTTTTGGCAGCTTCCAACTGAACCCCTCCACGAAACATGGGAGAGGTTCAAGACGAAGCTTATGCGGTGCCCAAATCACCATATGACCAATGTCCACTTGATGGAGATATTATACAGATCTTTGAATTTGGTGACTAATCCAGTGGTTGATAATGCTGCGGGTGGCTCATTCATGGACCTTACTTTTAATGAGGCAAGCAATATGCTAGATCGGATGACAAAGCAAAGTAGAGCTTGGTATACCTAGGATTCTGAGGTAGCAAGCTCTACTGTATCTTTTCGCATGACTGCAGAACAGAGGCGAAGACAAGAGGATCGTGAACAAGACATGGCTCACATGAAAATGCAGATGGATCTTCTTACAAAGCATCTATTATTAGGGAAGACCGAAAAAATTAAAGTTGTTGCATCAAAAGGAAGAGAGAAATCCGATTCCGAGGAAGAAGCCAACTACTTGAACAATCAGGGGGTTTCCGAGGCAATGCCCAAGGAAACCAAGGTCGGAACTATTATGATAATTCAGGATATAAGGACCGTGATCAAGGTAGTTGGAAGGATAAGACTGATAGGAGTGGTTTGTATGTTCCTCCTGGAAGACGTGACGCCGCTGCATCTGGTTCTGGAAATATGTCAATGAAAGATATGATGGCTAATTTATTGAAAGGAGTAGAGGCAACTAATACGGGAGTGAATGAGGTGAAGAACGACTTGTCCTCAATGAAGCAATTGGTTGACTCGCATTCCATTTCAATAAAATAGCTGGAGCAACAATTGAGTCAATTATCTGCGGCATTCAATCAAAGAAAGGCTGGCACTTTACCTAGCAACACTGTGCAAAATCCAAGGAACGATGGATCATGCATGGCTATTACTACCAGGAGTGGTAAGGTGCTGGAAAATTCATCCCAAAGCAAGCAAGTGGCCGAAAATAAAGAAGATGAGGACGCCATAGACAATGACCAAGACGTCCATGACGTCACCCCTAGTGGTTTGCAGCCTGAAAAGACCAAAATTCGAAAGCAAGAGGAGAAGAAAGCCGTGGAGAAAACAATTCCATATCCACCACCACCTTTTCCTTAAAGATTGAAGAAGATTGCGGATGATACAAAGTTCAGCAAATTCATGACGATGTTAAAGCAGCTGACCATTAATGTTCCGTTGGTAGAGGCACTAGAGCAAATGCCTGGGTACGCAAAATTCATGAAGGACCTTTTAACAAAGAAGCAGGCGGTAAGCTATGAGCCGGCAGATAATGTTCACCATTGATGTGCACTCGCTACAAGATCGCTAGTTCGGAAAAAGGCCGACCCTGGTGCCTTCACTATTCATCGCACTGTTGGCTCTTTGAACTTTGCCAAGGCATTGTGAGATCTGGGTGCTAGCATCAATTTGATGCCACTATCCATCTATAAGAAGTTGGAGTTAGGCGATCCGACACCAACCAATATGAGGCTCGTGATGGCTGATAGGTCGGTAAAATGACCTGTGGGTATCTTGAATGATGTGTTGGTGAAGGTTTCTTCATTCATCTTTCTTGCAGACTTTGTTATTCTGGATTGTGAGGTGGATTCTGAAGTTCCCATAATCTTGGGACGTTCTTTCCTTGCAACAGGAAGTGTGTTGATTGACATGAGAGCTAATAAGCTTTTGTTTCGGTTGAATGACAAAGTGGTCCGTTTTGATATATGCAAAGCAATGAAGCAGCGCAGTGATATGGATGTGTTCTCCATAGCTTATGAGGATAAGAAAGCATTATCGGAAGGAAAGCCGCTTATTGTTGATTCACTGTCTGATGCGCTGCTGAATTTTGAGCGTGAGGAGGCTGAAGAACATAAAGAAACCATATGTGCTCTAACAGGAACAAAATCATATTCTCATGCTCCTAATAAGTTGGACCTTGATCTTACGAATCAACCTTTACAAACAGCGAAGACTTCCATTGTAGAGCAACCAATGCTAGAATCGAAAGAGCTCCCCAATTACCTAAGGTAGACGTTCTTGGGATATGGAAATACACTTCCAGAGAGTGTTGCAGATAATTTAAGTGAACAACATGTAGAGGCTTTCATCTCTGCTCTGATGAGGTACAAGAGAGCTATGGGTAGGAAGATTGATGATATAATTGGTATCTCTCCTGAGGTATGTATGCACAAGAGTCATATCGAAGAAGATTGCATGCCTACAAGTAAGTATCAGCGTCGTCTGAATCCATTCAGAAAACGATGCCCCATCTATCTCGATGAAGACTAAGTAATAGAGATAGTTATGTCGTGCCGCGACAATAAATCAAGCGCTTGGTGGGAGGCAACCCATCGTTTTTAAATATTTTTAATTGTTTTCGTTTTCTTAGGATTTTGTCGAGCCACGACCAAAACTAAGGCGCTTGATGGGAGTCAACCCATCGTTCTAATCGTTTTTGTTGTTTTTGAGTGAATGTAGGTACAAGAGGTGTAAAACGAGGAGGTCGGTTTTAAATTTTAATTTGGACGTATTGCATGTTAAAGGTGGTAAGTTAGGAATGAAGATGCATAAGGCTATGGATTGAGCATTGCTCATGGAAAAATAGGCATCGAGCAAGGCTAGGCCTAGGTAAAACTAGGCCACGAACAATGCAAAACCTATACTATAGCCTAAGGTCTCGGAATCTAGTGTGCAAAGCCATAGGCGCCGCCCATGCTCAGGTATGCTATAGCATAGGCGCCGCCTATGCTAAAGCATTTGGTCTCAGTATCTCATATGCCATGCACTAGGCCCCGCCTATGGTTCCTTTATGCATTACACTAGGCGCCGCCTATGCTAGCTTATGCTTTGCATTAGGCGCCGCCTATACCATGCATAGGCAAAGCTAAAGGCGCCGCCTATGGTCCCTTTTTGTCTCCAAAACCGATTTTAAATGGGTCAAAACCCGACCCATTCTTTTCCTATATAAAGAGGACTTAGTCTTGAAACATAAACACATTGAAACTTGACCTAAAAACGCCGTACATCCACTCCAAATCATCTCAAAATTTTTCTTTTTGCTCTTTCAATTCACAAGAAACATCTCCAAAGGCTTCAATCACGTAAGTACTCTTTTATTCTTCATCTATTTCTCATAAGTACTACGTTGCTATGTCTATCATGAATTGCTACATCTTGAAGAAATATTGGTGATGTTAAAGTGTTTGAATTGTTGATGCAAAACCATGTGAGTGAACATGTACGTTAGGATAATCTTAACTTGTTTCCGACTTGAATTTGGTTTTAATTGCATTGTCATACTCTTTGCGGAATTGCTATGGTTATGAACATTGCATAGTCTTGTCACTTGTATACCTACATGTTAGGCTATCCCGTTCATCGGGATAAGACTTATAGCTGCCTACCGACATAGGAGGTTGTAATTGTTGATAGAAACTATACCATGATGAAACCCCTATGTAGTAGTCTTTTTTTACCTAGCATGAACGTATTGCAAAGGTTGCAAGAAGTGATACATCACTGATTTTCTTGTCGGAATATAGCTCCTTAAACGTATGTCGACGAAGTCTAAGTAATCGACCACTTTAACTTCACTGATTTGTATCAATGAACCTAAGTGTGGGGTGGTACCCCGATGGCTTGTTTATATATTGTTTCCATTGATTTAATGCTAACATGAAATATCGTTTAAATCTCAGGAACAATGGCACCTAAAGCGATACAAGATAAGGCTACCACATCCCAAAAGGGCAAGAAGAGAGGTCCCAAGGACCAAGGAGAATCATCCTCAATGCAATTACCCCGCTGAATGTTTGGAATAAAATGGGTTCTTGAGGAGGAAGCCAAAGAATGGTATAGGAACAACAAGGAAAGCAAATATGTTCATGTCGACTTGATCAACAAGGACAGCCTAGCGAAGAAGGGACCGCGTATGTTGGCAAAAATCATGGCATTGAATCTGGATTTCATCTTCCGCGACATGGGAGAATGTAATCTTAATTTGACAAGAGAATTTTACGCCAACTGGTCGCCGAAAACCACGGGCAGCAAAGTCAAGATTCGGGGCCAAGTTTTACAGCTCAATGCGGATTTGATCAACTCCTTTCTTGGCTTACCTTCGGTCGATCCAGCACCATTCAAAGAGCTGTATAGCAGACCTCCTTATAGAGCAATTTGACACACACTTTGTGAAAGTAGATCCATGGCAACGTGGAGCAGACACCAAGACACCGGACGACACAACACCTTCCCCTATGCTCCTTTGAATAGGGAAGCAAGAATCTGGTTGCGCATCGTCAACTCATGCCTTATTCCTGGGACTCAATACACCAAAATAACAAGAGATAGAGTGTTTTTGGTCTATGCATTGATGATGAATGTCCCCATCAACATTGGGACAATCATTCGCTCTACAATGCGGAAGGCCAGACTACACAAGAGGTCCCACTTCACTTTTGGTAATCTGTTGACAGCAATCTTACGGAAGGAGGATATCGAAGAGGAACCAGATGATCACAAACTCCCACATAACCCGAAGAAGGTTGACCTCACAAAGGTCAAAGATGCTGAAACAACACATGGTGTCAACCTTACTACTGCGGAGAGACATGCTCGAGATGAGAGTTTATTCCGTCATCTTTATGGCATGACACGGTTCACAATGATGAGTGGAGGTCGTGTTCCAACTGCTGTAGAGCTCCAACAGTTGGACCATGACTATCCAATGAATATGCATGCACGGGAGATGTGTGGAGTAGGCACATACTTTGAGGAACCTCTAGACGATGATGTGCCGACCGATGATGATCGACGCTTGCCAGATTCCGACGTGGAGGAGAACTCTGATGACGACTCTTATGATGATTTCGACGAAGGGGGTATGACCCCCGACATTGAGGAACAGTCCGACTGACCAGGTTCTTCATATTTACTTTCCACTGAGGGCAGTGTCCCATTTAAGTGTGGGGTGGCGGTATTGCATGTTATACTTCTCTACCGCATCTATGTTTGTTCACTTTGTTTAATTTGTTTTATTTGTTTCATTTTTTTTTTGTGTTTCGTTTTTTAGTTTAAGTTAAGTTTTTTTTAGTAGTAATTTTTTTTTACTTAGCTTCGCACGAAATTATTCTAATAGGCAGCATGAGATCATAACAAGAGTAGGTGCTAAAATCATGACTATTGAGACGTGTAGGCTCTAATTGTGACTCATTATGTGATATTGTGTGGTTCAATTCCTTCACTTGTTGGGTCAAGAGTCCATACTACTTCCAATAAAGTCGACCATGTGCCTTGTGTGTGTGAGGATATTGCATATTCTATGTTTGTGGCTGATGCTAGAACTTTCCTAGTATGTATGTAAAGCGAAAATAAAGAGTGTAAGTTTAGGAGATGATTTAGGCATTTCTTTGGCAACCTATACATGTTTACCTTCATTTTACCTACCCATGGACATTATCCTAGTTAACCCCTTTGAGCCTTTAGCCTATTTTCTTTGACAACCTCATATGTAAGCCTAATTCATTTTTTTTCAAGACCATAATTTGATCCAAATTCCTAAGTGCTTTAAATTATAAAGTCATGTGACAAAATAAGAGGAAATTGGGTGAGTATGATGCTTTAGAATGTATTGGTGCTTGAATTTGTTATGAAAAAGAAAAGTGCTATCATAAGAGGTATGTTATGAAAAGAAAAAGGAAAGGAAAACTGAAAAGATAGTCATGTTTAAAATTGAACAAAAGAGGAGAAAAAGGGGTGGTAGAATAATAGAACGTAGAAAGGTTGTTTGAAAGAAAAAGTGTTAATGATACAATGTGATGTATTAAAGCGCTTAGGAACATAGTCACTATTTCTGGCCAAAATAGTTCTACCCGTCCCTTAGCCTACATTACAACCATCAAAAGACCTATTTGATCCTAAGCTTAGTATTCTGACATTTAGTGGAGCATTACACTAAGGGCAAGCCTATGGTCATCAGTTACAGCATATGAATTCTTTGTGAGAGCGAGAGCAAGGATATTTTTATACCCATGTTTGAAAAACATGCTATACTTGTGAGTGATTATGGGTAATATATTGTGAGACACACATGGTTGATGAGTTTTGGGTAGTCGTGTATGATTCTTTGTGCCTTAAACCGTTGAATATGAGTTGACCACCACCACAAGTCTATGCTAGAGGTTAAATTGTTTCTACTAATGAGCAGAAAACTACTCTTTGTTAATGATTGCTACGCTTGTCTTGACGAATATTGTGTGTTGTTACTGTGAAACCCTAAGTTGATGTTTAGATGGACATGATAGTTTGTTCGAGGACGAACAAAGCTTCAAGTGTGGGGTGTTGATGATAGGCGAATTTACACGCCTATAGTGCTATATTTTACCCATATTTTAGCAATGTTTTGAGAACAAATTATATATTTCATGCACTTTTAGTCCTTTCTCCTGTAAGTGAGCTAACGAACATGATTAGCAAAGTTTTCAAGTATAAATGATGCATAATTTAGCATTTTATGGATAACTTGACGCCAAAGGAAGCTTCACGAAAGAAGGAGAGCAGCGTTTGGACGCCTATGGACTGAAAGTGATGCATGGAAAACCTGTCCCGGGCAAAAAAAACATTTCTGAAGACTTTGGGGACCAGAGTAACCTAATAGGAGTAGGATAATAATGCAGTAATTTATTAGGATTAGGATAATGATACATTAACCTAGTACAATTGGGTTAAGTATTTCATTAGCTTAGTAGGATTTGGTTAAGTATTTCATTAGCTTAGTAGGAATAGGATATGGGTATTATAAATACCCTATTTTTCTAGACATTCCATACATTCTGCCATTCCTCACAATTCCTCCATTCCATCAATTCCCATCCATCCACCATCCATCCATCCATCAAAACAATTCTCTTTATTAATTCATTGTTGACATTATTTTTCATCTATTCGACTTTTAACTTTACAACAAGAGAATCGCTATTTTGCAAGGAATTCACGCCTAAAGCCATACCACACCATACTACAGTGAGATCTTTTATTGTGGTATAATGATAATGTCTATTGTGATTTTGCATCGCACTCATGAATAGCTAAACCTCTCTGTTGGGGTTATGGAAGCCTTATGAGATACTATCTAAGGCTATGAGTTTGTGAATTCGTGACACGTGTGCTGCTTATATCATTATTCTCTTCATCTTAATGCAAATTCTTGTGGCTGCAGACGCATTGAATAACGCCAGTATAACATTTAACATGTTCGAAAGAAAGGTTATCTGTCTGGAAAAGAGATAATGTCAAGGTAATAGGGTCCCATCCCCTATTAAAAAGTTAGTGCCGTAACTGGATTAACCACTTGGAGAATTTGTACCGTTAGATATGCTTTAAGCTCGAAAGAGCTAAAGTGAAATAGTCCTTGTTGAGGTCGAAAGACGCTTGGATTTACCATCGAATACAATTCTCTATAAGCACATGCATGTCTGAATTTCGCATAACTCATAGCTAATAGAGACGTAAACTCAGAAGGTGGACATAACCCCAACTTCTCAATTCTCATTGATCAACAAACCTACCAAGCAAACCGTTTTTACTCTTCTATTTTCTGCTTTTACTTTATTATTTTGTTTACATTACTTGCACGACAAAACTCCCCCCTTTTACGAGACTTGCACTAAAAGTCTAGTAATCTTTGCTTACTTGTTGACCAAGCTATTCCCTGTGGGATCGATACCCAACCCAGTTGGGTTCTATATTTGACTACGACCGCTTTACACTCTTACGAGAGCTGTAGATTGAGCGTTATCAGAGAGTTACCCTCATATGGCAGGTACTCTAATAAGAATGGTGGAACCCTCATCTGGAAAGTTAAAACACTTCATCAACCCTAACTGGAAGATTTGATGTCTCAACCTATGCTGTCTATGTAGTTCTGTAATGCAAGGATTGCTTTTAAGGATCACACCCGCTACTGGCAGGTGAGCTTGATAACGCTCAATCTACAGCTCTCGTAGAAGTGTAAAGCGGTCGTTGTCAAATATAGAACCCAACTGGGTTAGGTATCGATCCCACAGGGAATAGCTTGGTCAACAAGTAAGCAACGATTACTAGACTTTTAGTGCAAGTCTCGTAAAAAGGGGGGATTGTAATGTGTAACCAAAATATTAAAGTAAAAACTGAAAATAGCAACGTAAAAAGAAAGAATGTTTAGTAGGTTGTAAAACAATGAGAATTGAGGAGTTGGGGTTATGTCCACCTTATGAGTTGTACGTCTCTATTGGCTATGAGTTATGCGGAATTCAGACATGTATATGCTTATAGAGAATTGTATTCGATGGTAAATCTAGGCGTCTTTCGACCTATTCGAGGATTATTTCACTTTAACTCTTTCGAGCTTAAAGCGTATCTAACGGTACAAATTCTCCAAGAGGTTAATCCAGTTACGGCACTAACTTTTTAATAGGGGATGGGACCCTATTACCTTGACATTATCTCTTTTCCAGACATATAACTTTTCTTTCGAACAAGTTAATGCTATACTGGCGTATTCTATGCGTTTGTAGCCACAAGAATTTGCATTAAGATGAAGAGAATAATGATATAAGCAACACACGTGTCACGAATTCACAAACTCATAGCCTTAGATAGTATCTCATAAGGCTTCCATAACCCCAACAGAGAAGTTTAGTTACCCATGAGTGCGAAGGAATCACAATCGTCATTGTTATTATACCACAATAAAGATCTCATGTAGTAAAGTGTGGTAGGCGTTTAGGCGTGAATTCCTAGCAAAGTAAAGTTTCTCTTTTTGCGGAAATTAAGAATTGAATAGATGAAAAATAATGTCAACAATGAATTAATAAAGAAAATTGTTTTGATGGATGGATGGATGGTGGATGGATGGGAATTGATGGAATGGGGGAATGGTGAGGAATGTATTAAAATCTCTAGCAAAATAAGGTATTTATAACACCCATATGCTACTCCTACTAAGCTAATGAATTACTTAACCCAATCCTACTAGGTTAAGGTATCATTATCCTAATCCTAATAAATTACTGCTAGTCCCCAAAGTCTTCAGAATTATTGTTTTTGCCCGGGACAGATTTTCCATGCGCCACTTTTGGTCCTTGGCGTGAAAGCTTTCCCTTCCTTCTTTCGTGAAGCTTTGTTTGGCGTCAAGTTATCCATAAAATGCTGAATTATGCATCATTTATACCTGAAAACTTGCTAATCACGTTTGTTAGCTCACTTACAGGAAAAAGGACTAAAAGTGCATGAATTATATAATTTGTCCTCAAAACTTAGCTAAAATATGGGTAAAATATAGCACTATAGGCGTGTAAATTCGCCTATCATCAACACCCCACACTTAAAGCTTTTTTCATCCTTGAACAAAATATCATGTCCATCTAAACATCAACTTAGGGTTTCACAGTAACAACACAAAATATTCGTCAAGACATGCATAGCAATCATCAACAAAGAGTAGTTTTCCGATCACTAGTAGAAATAAGTTAACCTCTAGCATAGACTCGTGACGGTGGCCAACTCATATTCAAAAGTTAAGGCACAAAGAATCATACACAACTATCCAAAACTCATCAACCATGTGTGTCTCACAATATATTACCCATAATCACTCATATGTATAGCATATTTTTCAAACATGGGTATAGAAATATCCTTGCTCTCGCTCTCACAAAGAATTCATATGCAGCAACTGATGACCATAGGCTTGCCCTTAGTGTAATGCTCCACTAAATGTTAGAATACTAAGCTTAGGATCAAATAGGTCTTTTGATGGTTGTAATGTAGGCTAAGGGACGGGGTGGACTATTTTTGCCAGAAATAGTGACTATATTCCTAAGCGCTTTAATACATCACATTGTATCGTTAACACTTTTCTTTCAAACAACCTTTTTACTTTCTTTTATTCTACCACCCCTTTTCTCCTCTTTTGTTTTTCAATTTTGAACATAACTAACTTTTCAGTTTCATTTTTTTTCTTTCCTTTTTCTTTTCATAACATACCTCTTATGATAGCAATTCTTTTTCATAACAAATTCAAGCAACATTACTTTCTAAAGCATCATACTCACCCAATTTCCTCTTATTTTGTCACATGACTTTACACTTTAAAGCACTTAGGAATTTGGATCAAATTATGGTCTTGAAAAAAAATGGATTAGGCTTACATATGAGGTTGTTAAAGAAAATAGGCTAAAGGCTCCAAGGGGGTTATCTAGGATGATGTCCATGGGTAGATAAAATGAAGGTAAACAATCATAGGTTGCCAAAGAAATGCCTAAGTCATCTCCTAGACTTGTACTCTTTATTTTTGCTTTACATACATACCAGGCAAGTTCTAGCATCAGCAACAAACACAGAATATACTATATCCTCACACACACAAGGCACATGGTCGACTTTATTGGGAGTAGCATAGACTCTTGACCCAACAGATGAAGGAATTGAACCACACAATATCACATAGTGAGTCACAATTAGAGCCTAAACGTCTCAGTAGTCATGATTTTAGCGCAAACTCTTGTCATAATCTCATGCTGCCTATTAGAATAATTTCATGCGAAGTTAAGCTTAATAAAAAAAATTTACTACTAAAAAAAAGAAAAACAAATAACTACTAAAAAGAAAAACAAAACAAACATAAATGCAAATGCAGATAGAGAAGTATAGCATGCAAATACCAGCACCCCACACTTAGACGGGACACACTACCCTCAGTGGAAAATAAATAGGAAGAACCTGGTTAGTCGGACTCTTCCTCTATGTCTGTGGTCATACCCCCTTCGTCGAAATCATCATTGGAGTTGTCATCCTCAAAAGTTCCTCATAAGTACCCCACTTGTTTCCAAGAGTGCGTCGAGGTATTTGCAGCACGGAGGATTCACCTTGCTCTTTTCTTCCTCTTTTCTGACATCTTTGTGAAGTGGTTGCTTTTCTTGTCTTTTGGTGCCATTGTACCTGAGATCTCAATAGAGTCATGTTAGCTTCATCTCGGAATATTCAATCAACAAACAGACAATAGTGGCACCACCCCACACTTAATTTGTTGACACAAACTAATTAAGTGAATGATATCGATTACTCAGACTTCATCGACATACATTTAGGTGATATGTTCCAACAATATAATCAGTGCATTCATACTTCTTGCAATCTTGGCAATACTTTCATGTTTGATATATCAAGACTACTACATAGAGATTGAATCAAGGTATAGCATCTAAAAATAATCACAACCTCACATGTTGGTAGTCAACCATAATTCTTATCTCGATGAACAAGTCATTCCAACATGTATGTATGCAAGTGACAAGATTATGCAATTTTAGTGACCATGTCAATTCCGAGAAAGTATGACTATGCATCAAAATCAAATTCAAGTTGGGAACAAGTTAAGATCATCCTTACGTATTCGTTTACTCACTTAGTTGTGTCACAACAATTCAATCATATTCAAATCACCAATACTACTTCAAGATTTAGCAATTAATAATATGCGTAGTAGTGTAGTACTTACGGAATATAAATAAAGAACAAAGTAGTACTTACTTGATTGATGCCTTTGGATGATGTTCTTGTGAAGTAAGAGAGCAAAAGGAAAATTTTTGAGAGGATTTGGGGACTATAGGCGGCGCTTAAGCTAGGTTTCCAATGTGTTTTTGGTTCAAGACTAAGTCTCATATTTATAGGAAAAGGTTGGGTCGGGTTTTGACCCATTTAAAATTGGATTTGGAGTCAAAAGTGACCATAGGCGGCGCCTAAGGCTTTGCCTAGTTGAGCAGAATGCCATAGCATAGGCCATGCCTAGTTGAGCAGAATGCTTTTGCATAGGCGGCGCCTATGCTATGGCATTGTGTGAGCATAGGCGGCACCTTTTGCAAAGCATTTGGTGACCATAGGCGGCGCCTATTGCAAAGCCTTTAGTGACCATAGGTGGCGCCTTTAGCATGGCATATGAGATTCAGATACAAAAGGCTTTAGCATAGGCGGCGCCTATGCTATGGCATACTTGAGCATGGGCGGCGCCTATGCTATGGCACACTAGATTCCGAGACCTTAGGCCATAGTATGGGCCATGCCTTGTTCGTGGCCTAGTTTTACCTAGGCCTAGCCTTGTTTGATGCCTATATTTTCTTGAGCAATGCTCAATCCATAGCCTTTTGCTTCTTCATTCCTAACTTACCACCTTTAACATGCAATACGTCCAAATCAAAATTTGAAACCGACCTCCTCTTTTTACACCTCTTGTACCTACATTCACTCAAAAACAACAAAAACGATTAGAACGATGGGTTGCCTCCCATCAAGTGCCTTAGTTTTGGTCGTGGCTCGACAAAATCCTAAGAAAACAAAAACAACAAGAACATTTAGAAATGATGGGTTGCCTCCCACCAAGCGCTTGATTTATTGTCGCGGCACGACATATCTATCTCGATTACTTAGTCTTCATCGAGAGAGATGGGGCATCATTTTCTGAATGGATTCAGACGACGCTGATACTTACTTGTAGGCATGCAATCTTCTTTGATATGACTCTTGTGCATACATACCTCAGGGGAGATACCAATTATATCATCAATAGTCCAACCCATAGATCTCATGTATCTCTTCAGAGCAGAGATAAGAGCCTCTACGTGTTGTTCACTTAAATCATCCGCAACACTTACCGGTAGTGTATTTCCACTTTCCAAGCATTCATGCTTTAGATAATTGGGGAGCTCTTTCGATTCTAGCTCTGGTGGCTCTTCAATGGAAGTCTTTGCTATTGGTGACGGTTGATTCTTAAGATCAAGGTCCAACTTCTTAGGAGTATTAGAATAGGACCCTATTTCTGTTAGAGCACACGTAGTTTCTTCATAATATTCATCATCCTCATGCTCAACATTCAGTGGCGCGGCAGACAATGGCTAAACAGTAAGTTGTTTCTTGAGAGATAGTGCTTTCTTATCCTTATAAGCTACGGAGAACACGTCCATATCGCTAGGCTGCTTCATTGCTTTGCATATATCAAAGCGGACCACTTCGTCATTCAACCGAAACAAAAGCTCATTAGCTCTCATGTCAATCAGCACACTTCCAGTTGCAAAGAAAGGACGTCCCAAGATTATGGGAACTTCAGAGTCCACCTCGCAATCCAAAATAATGAAGTCTGCAGGAAAGATGAATGAAGAAACCTTCACCAACACATCATTCAAGATACCCACAAGTCGTTTTACCGACCTATCAGCCATTACGAGCCTCATATTGGTTGGTGTCGGATCGCCTAACCCCAACTTCCTGTAGATGAATAGTGGCATCAAATTGATGCTAGCACCCAGATCGCATAATGCCTTGGCAAAGTTCAAAGACCCAACAGTACAAGGAATAGTGAAGGCACCAGGGTCGGCCTTTTTCTGAACTAGCGATCTTGTAGCGATTGCACTGCAATGGTGAATAGTATCCTTCAACTCATAGCTTGCTGCTCGCTTCTTTGTCAAAAGATCCTTCATAAATTTTGCATACCCAGGCATTTGTTCTAGTGCCTCTACCAACGGAACATTAATGGTCAATTGCTTTAACATATTCATGAATTTGCTGAACTTTGTATCATCCGCAATCTTCTTCAATCTTTGAGGAAAAGGTGGTGGGGGATAAGGAATTGTTTTCTCCACGGCTTTCTTCTCCTCTTGCTTCCGAATTTTGGTCTTTTCAGGCTGCAAACCACTAGGGGTGACGTCATGGACGTCTTGGTCATTGTCTATGGCGTCCTCATCTTCTTTATGTTCGGCCACTTGCTTGCTTTGGGATGAATTTTCCAGCACCTTACCACTCCTGGTAGTAATAGCCATGCATGATCCATCGTTCCTTGGATTTTGCACAGTGTTGCTAGGTAAAGTGCCAGCCTTTCTTTGATTGAATGTCGCAGATAATTGACTCAATTATTGCTCCAGCTATTTTATTGAAGTGGAATGCGAGTCAACCAATTGCTTCATTGAGGACAAGTCGTTCTTCACCTCATTCACTCCTGTATTAGTTGCCTCTACTCCTTTCAATAGTTTAGCCATCATATCATCCATTGACATATTTCCAGAACCAGATGCAGCGACGTCACGTCTTCCAGGAGGAACATACAAACCACTCCTGTCAGTCTTATCCTTCCAACTACCTTGATCACGATCCTTATATCCTGAATTATCATAATAGTTCTGACCTTGGTTTCCTTGGGCATTGCCTCGGAAACCCCCCTGATTGTTCAAGTAGTTGGCTTCCTCCTCAGAATCGGATTCCTCTCTTTCTTTTGATGCAACAGCTTTGATTTTTTCGGTCTTCCCTGATAATAGATGCTTTGTAAGAAGATCCATCTGCATTTTCATGTGAGCCATGTCTTGGTCACGATCCTCTTGTCTTCGCCTCTGCTCTGCAGTCATGCCAAAAGATACAGTAGAGCTTGCTACCTCAGAATCCCAGGTATACCAAGCTCTACTTTGCTTTGTCATCCGATCTAGCATATTGCTTGCCTGCACAAAGGTGAGGTCCATAAATGATCCACCTGCTGCATTATCTACCACTAGCTTAGTCACCGAATTCAAAGATCTGTATAATATCTCCATCAAGTGGACATTGGTCATATGGTGATTTGGGCACCGCATAAGCTTTGTCTTGAACCTCTCCCATGTTTCGTGGAGGGCTTCAGTTGGAAGCTGCCGAAAATTTGTGATCTCATCTCTCAACTGTTCTCTTTTGGATGGCGGAAAGAATCTTTCTAGGAAAGCGTCTTTCAATTGCCTCCAATTAGTAATAGAATTAGGATTCATCCCATTCAACCAAATCTTCATCATCGTCATCAAAAGGAATCTGCACAGCTCAGCGATCAGGCCTCAATCGCGCTTGACGATCTCTCCTCTGCATAGGTGCCGCCATCTCAGCAGTACGTCATGGGTTTAGTAGCTCCTCATCGCCCAGGTCCTCATCATCAGGATTTGTTGCACGGCCTGGGTTATCTATATTCTGTTGATGCACTTGAGCAGTTATCCTTTTAATTTCACGTTGTGCATCCATTGATGTACTGAACAAACCTGAATAAAACAAAAACAACCAGTAAAAGTACGAAAATCTTTGACCAAAGGGTCTAGTAATTATCACAAACTTAATTGACACTCGTATTCCCCGGCAACGGCACCAATTTTTGATAACGCTCAATCTACAGCTCTCGTAGGAGTGTAAAGTGGTCGCTGTCAAATATAGAACCCAACTGGGTTGGGTATCGATCCCACAGGGAATAGCTTGGTCAACAAGTAAGCAACGATTACTAGAGTTTTAGTGCAAGTCTCGTAAAAAGGGGGGATTGTAATGTGTAACCAAAATATTAAAGTAAAAACTGAAAATAGCAACGTAAAAAGAAAGAATGTTTAGTAGGTTGTAAAAAAATGAGAATTGAGGAGTTGGGGTTATGTCCACCTTATGAGTTGTACGTCTCTATTGGCTATGAGTTGTGCGGAATTCAGACATGTATGTGCTTATAGAGAATTGTATTCGATGGTAAATCCAAGCGTCTTTTGACCTAAACAAGGACTATTTCACTTTAACTCTTTCGAGCTTAAAGCGTATCTAACGGTACAAATTCTCCAAGATGTTAATCCAGTTACGGCACTAACTCTTTAATAGGGGATGGGACCCTATCACCTTGACATTATCTCTTTTCCAGACATATAACTTTTCTTTCGAACAAGTTAATGCTATACTGGCGTATTTTATGCGTCTGCAGCCACAAGAATTTGCATTAAGATGAAGAGAATAATGATATAAGCAGCATACGTGTTACGAATTCACAAACTCATAGCAATAGATAGTATCTCATAAGGCTTCCATAACCCCAACAGAGAAGTTTAGTTACCTATGAGTGCGAAGGAAATCACAATCGTCATTGTTATTATACCACAATAAAGATCTCGTGTAGTAAAGTGTGGTAGTCGTTTAGGCGTGAATTCCTAGCAAAGTAACGTTTCTCTTGTTGCGGAAATTAAGAATTTAATAGATGAAAAATAATGTCAACAATGAATTAATAAAGAAAATTGTTTTGATGGATGGATGGATGGTGGATGGATGGGAATTGATGGAATGGGGGAATGGTGAGGAATGTATTAAAATCTCTAGCAAAATAGGGTATTTATAACACCCATATCCTACTCCTACTAAGCTAATGAATTACTTAACCCAATCCTACTAGGTTAAGGTATCATTATCCTAATCCTAATAAATTACTGCTATTCCCCAAAGTCTTCAGAATTGTTATTTTTGCCCGGGACAGATTTTCCATGCGCCACTTTTGGTCCTTGGCGTGAAAGCTTTCCCTTCCTTCATTCGTGAAGCTTTCTTTGGTGTCAAGTTATCCATAAAATGCTGAATTATGCATCATTTATACCTGAAAACTTGCTAATCACGTTTGTTAGCTCACTTACAGGAAAAAGGACTAAAAGTGCATGAATTATATAATTTGTCCTCAAAACTTAGCTAAAATATGGGTAAAATATAGCACTATAGGCGTGTAAATTCGCCTATCCTCAGATCTCCCATCCTTGGGTTCACTCGATGCTGAATCCTACTCCCAACTGAAAGACACTGAACTGAGTATATTGAACTAGACTGAACTGATACTGAGTTTACTGAATTTTCCTGAGTTCTATAACTGACTGAGATCTACTAAGTTTTGCAACTTACTGAGAGTATTACTGGTCGTGAAAGGATTAAGATAATTCTGTAACTAACACTGGCTCTAGGTAAATAGCTAAATTGTCGAGTATTAAATACCCCCAGGACTCGATAGCATAAAAAATAAAGCATAGCATGATCTTGAGATACACAACAATGTACACTTATCCATAATTCATTCATAAAGTCATTTCATCAAACACTTGCAAGGCGTAAGCTTGTACATGATTGGGACCATATAATGACATGTCAAGATTCCACTATCTACTTTACATAGGCATTTTAGAAAAAACTTGGGGAGCATGGAGTATTTCACATGATAATGGTCAACACATGCAATCAAGAATACAAATTCAATTTCAAGTTCAACGGTTAAGTATCCAATTCATATAATTCACCACATAACTATCTTGATTTCATGGAAACTTATAATTAAACATTTATTGGATCTCAATTACTATCATGAACACGAATACATTTAATTTCAAGCATGGAAATCATAAATCATAAATCTTGAAGTCTTCAAAAATAGATTCTTGGGCTCTATGGGTGAAAGGGGCCCATAGATGAACACCTAACATAACTTGGGTTATTAGTTCTTGAAGGTGCTTGAAGAAATTCTTGATTTTTGACCTTGATTCTTGAAGCTAAGGTTTGTTTTCTAGAGAGAGAATGCTTTGATTTTGGGGAAAATTGAATAATAAGGAAGTAACTAGGTTAATTTGGGGTAATTTACCTGTTAAAGGCTGACTTGGGTCATGGAAAAATACTCAATTACCCCTGAGAATGATTTAAAATTGTTACTGAAAAATTGCCAATTTGGGCACCTGGCGCAACACGCCACTATCGCGCCAAGCCACTGTAAAAATAACAACTAGGAATGTGGCTAGTGGCATGACGCGGTACAATCACATTGCTTTACTGGAAATTTACAATTGCAGATTGGGTCCTTGGTGCGACACGCCAATATCACAGAGCAACACTGGATTTTGATAATTGGGAAATTAGTTTGTGGCGCGATATACCAATATCATAGTACCTCACTAGAAATTGATAATTGCCATTGTAAAAATATACTTAGACATGTAAATGCTCATTTATATCATTCTCACCCCATTAATCATATGAATCATCCTCAAAACAAGGCTAAATAATGAAGAATAGTAGCTCTAGAATGCATAAATACACCAGCATCGTCCTTTTGAAATGCTTTACAGAAATGAGAGATGAACTGGGTACCTCTATCTGAGATGATGGAGACTGGGACTCCGTGTAACTTGATGAAATCTCTGATATAGAGTTTGGGGTAGTCCTTGGCTGAATAAGAAGTATGAACTGGCAAGAAATGAGCTGATTTGGTCGTCCTATCTATGATAACCCAAATGGAATTATGCTGATGATGATTACGAGGCAAACCCATCACAAAGTCCATGTTCATATCTTACCATTTCCATGTGGGAATACTGAACTCCTGCATGGACCCACTAGGCTTCTGGTGCTCAATCTTAACCTGCTGACACGTAGAGCATTTAGCTATAAACTCTGCAATATGCCTCTTTATCCCACTCCACCAATAGATCTCCTACATATTGTGGTACATCTTAGTGGCCCCTAGATGAATAAAGTAATGCACACCATGCGCTTCTACAAGAATTCATTGCCTTAGGTCGTGTACACCTGGCACACATAGACGACCCTGTCAATGCAAAATACCATCTCTCCCTTGGGAGAAAACCTCTACTTTCTGATCTTTGACTGACTCTTTCAGCTTAACAAGACTGGTTTCTCTATCCCATTTTTCCTTCACCTCAAAAACTAGAGAAGATTCAGAACTATTCTACACCCATACACTACCTTTTACTGAATCGACTAATCGGACACCTAGTTGGGAAAGCTGATGAACTTCCTAAACCAACTTCTTCTCATCATCCTCAACATGAGTAACACTACCCATAGATAGTCTACTGAGAGCATCAGCCACTACATAGCCTTTCTCAAATGATAAAGAACACTTATGGCATAATATTTGAATAACTCTAATCACCTTCTCTAATGCAAATTTAAATCATTTTAACAAAAGACATATTGTAAGATCTTGTGATTTGTGAACACATCTACATGCACCCCATACAAATAGTGCCTCCAAATCTTTAAGGCAAACACTACAGCTGCTAACTCAAGATCATAAGTCGGATAATTCTTCTCATGGGGCTTAAGCTATCTAGAGGCATAGGCTATGAACTTACCTCTCTGCATAAGGACATAACCCAAACCTACTATAGATGCATTACAGTACACAACAAACCCATCTGAACCATTTTTTAGAGTTAAAATTGGGGCTGAGGTAAGTCTAGTAGTCAGCTCCTGAAAACTCTTTTCATAGGAAACTGACCACTAAAATTGGACTTTCTTTTGAGTCAATATGGACATGGGGGATGCAATAGACAAAAATTCTTCAACAAACCGACGATAATAGCCAGTTAAACCCAGGAAACTCATGATATCGAATAGAGAGATGGGTCTAGGACAATTTCTCACCGCTTTGGTCTTTTGAGGATCAACTCTAATGCCATCACTGAAAATAATATGACCAAGGAATGCTACTGACCCTAGCCAAAATTTGCACTTACCAAATTTGGCAAACAACTGATGAGTTCTGAGATTCTGAAGCATGATTCTGAGGTGGTCTGCATAATCATTCTTGCTACGGGAATAGACAAGAATGTCATCGATGGAGACTATAACGAACATGTCCAAGTACTTCTTGAACACGTGTTTCATTAAGTCCATGAAAGTTGTTGGAGCATTAGTAAGACCAAAGGACATGACTATAAACTCGAAGCTACTATACCGAGTTCGGAAAGCTATTTTTGGAATGTCATATTCTCTGACCCTGAGCTGATGATAGCCTGGTCTGAGGTCTATCTTAGAAAATTAACTATTAACCTGAAGTTGGTCAAACAAGTCATCAATTCTGGGAAGTGGTTATTTGTTCTTGCCTATGACTTTGTCCAACTGATGGTAGTCTATACATATTTTGAGAGAACTATCTTTCTTATGCACGAATAGAACTGGTACGCCCCACGAGAAAACACTGGGCCTAATGAATACCTTATCTAGGAGATCCTTTAATTGTTCCTTTATTTCTCTAAGTTCTGCTAGAGCCATTCTATATGATGGAATAGATATGGGCTGAGTATCTAGAAGAAGGTCTATTTCGAAGTCTATTTCCCTTTCGAGAGAAACTCTAGAAAGATCTTCAGGAAATACATATGAGAATTAATTTACTACTGGAACTAACTCAAGACTGTGAGTCTCTGAACTAGAGTCTTTAACTCTCACAAGATGATAGACATAACCAGTGGATATTATTTTTCTCACTCTAAGGTATGAAATCAACTGACCCTTAAGCGCTATAGTACTACCCCTCCATTCAAGGATTGATTCATTTGGAAACTAAAAATGAATAATTCTATTTCTACAATCAACTGAGGCATAGCATGAATAGAGCCAATCCATACTGAGAATGACATCAAAATTCGTCATCTCTAATTCCACTAAGTCTGCTGAAGTGACTTTTTGAGATATCATAACCGAACAGTTCCTGTATACTCGTCGGGCTATGACAGACTAACCCACTAGGGTAGAGACTGAGAAAGGCTTTGTTAAGATTTTGGTTTGACTTTAAAGTCAACTTCTTTATAAGGAGTTACAAAAGACGGAGAATCTCCTGGATCAAATAAGGCATAAACATATAAATAGAAGATCTGTAATGTACCAGTGACCACAAAAGAAGAACTTTCCTGATATTGTATGGATTGAAATGCATAAAGTTTTTTTAGGCGTTGCCCTCTAGTGGCACTGGAAGAGGAACCTTACTGATTTGGGCGACCAGACTGAGTTAAGAAATGATTATACTGACCCTGAGAACCTGACTGAGGACAATCCCTGACTCTGTGGCCTAGCTTGCCACACCCAAAACAATCATCACTGCCAGCTCTACAGTCACCCTGGTATTTTCTGCCATATTACTAATATAGAGGATTTGTTCGAGCACTACTGACTCTACCTTAAGATTTAGAGCCTGGCGCCCTATATTTGTTACTGTTTCTGAACTTAGGTACTAAAGCGCGGGCTAAGGACGGAGCTGGAACTAAAGACTTTAGGCTAAACTAGTAATGGTTACTGCCCACTAACTTAGGCTGATTAAAATTAAAGATACCTATTCTAGATCTCTTGTTCTGCCTCTCTTTCTCTTTAATCTTAGCTTCTTCTATATACTTAGCATAGAGCATGAGCCTGGATATGTCTATCTCCTTAATCAACATCGTTGTTCTGCACTCCTTAACCATACTATCGACACCCCAGATATGAACTTACTCATTCTGGACCTACTGTCTGCTACTACATGGGGAGCATACCTGGTTAACTGAGTAAACTTGCGGGAATACTCTCACACTCATACTGCTCTGCTTGAGATTGATAAACTCTAACACCTTAGTTTCTCTCATCTCTAAAGGAAAGAACCTCTCTAGGAAAGCAGTAGCAAACTCTTCCCACTTTATGGGCTCTACATCGGTGCCCCTATCTACCTTCCACTACTTAAACTACGTATGAGCTATATCACGTAGTTGATAGGAAGCTAACTTAGCACTCTCACTGGAAGTCACTCCGATAATTTCTGTGACTTTCTAAACCTAATCGATAAACTCCTATGGATCCTCTTATGATTTAGATCCTGAGAATAGGGGAGGATTCAATCGAGTGAAGTACCGAATCCTGGCTGTAGCAGTATTAGCCATAGGATTGGCTGGAATAACAGCTGGACGTTCATTCTGGGCTACTACTAAATTGTCTAGAGTAGTGAATGCAGCTCTGAACTCTACATAGGAGACATGCTCATCCAGGAGATATACCTGAACGGGCTGAGGTGTAGACTAATTTTTGATTCTCCCTTTATTAGTCTTTTTGGGAGGCACATTCTATAAAAAAAGAATAAAATGGATTAGACTGAGAGTTTTAACTTGAGCTTATGCTCACTCGCACAACATGAATACTGAAAGAAGGGAAACTATTTCCTAAAACATCTTATAGCCTCCTGTCCATAAGTGTAGCACACTACACACCCATGCACAATACTCTACTTGATGTGGCTTTCAAACTTCCTAGGACACTGTTGAACCTTAGGCTCCGATACTAAGTTTGTAATGCCCTGAGTTTGTACCTCGGATACTATAGGTGCTTATGATCCTAAAGGACCACAAGCTAACCCATGACTGATATCTGCTGTGAGAACTGAATAAATATACTGTATTAAATGCGGAATAATAGGTTGAAATGCCATAAGGTTCAAAATATTTGAAATACTAATAAATTATATCGACTGTGATAATATCTATAAAACTGAATACTGACTAAAAGCTAGTCTGAAAAGCCTCTAAACTGAAATGTCTAAATGTTGAGTTGATGGGACAATCCTCCAACTAACTCCATCTACTAAAATATTGAATCTACTGTAATAATGAAATGAAAAAATATCCTCTATAGATGAGGAATCACTGCTAAATCTACTGCTGGCTGAATCTGAATTTATCTATGCACGGTTAGGAACTCGAGCGTCCAAACCTATGATATAAGACATCCTAGCATAAAGAAAGAGTATGCATCAGTACAAGGAATATACTGGTATGCTAAATGGGGTAGGGCTGAATGCAAGAGTTTATATACATGAATAATAACTGACTGTACTATATAGAGTAACTGAACATGAGAGTACATAGATAATTGATGCTGCTGTAAATACTGAGTATGCACTACTGTGCATATAAATAAATTTTGTGACTAAGCTTATCTGATGCTAAGTCCTGAGTTTTGATACTAACTAACTGATATCTAAAGTTTCTGATTGTGGTTGACTGTATTTGACAGTCCTAATACTGTCGAATTGGACTGAGTTTTATTTTGAAGACTAAAACTAAGACTGTGTGAGGTAATCGTCTAACTGACATGCCCCAAATAATATAAGATAACTGAGTTGGGGTCCAATCTATAACCGTAATTGGAAGAGTGTCAATTTTGTGCCACGGGTAAGGACAAGCTAAGAGTTACCCTCATCTAGAAGTTACTCTAATGAGAATAGTGAAACCCTCATCTGGCAGGTTAAAACACCTCATCAATCCTCAACTGGTAGGTTTGATATCTCAACCTACACTGGCTACGTAGTTCTGAAATGCAAGGATTACTTCTAAGGATCATACCCTCTACTGTCAGGTGATCCCCCATCCTTGGGTTTACTCGGTGCTGAATCCTAGAACCAACTAAAAGACATTGAACTGAGTATACTGAAATGGACTAAACTGATACTAAGTTTACTGAATTTTCTTGAGTTCTATAACTAATAGAGTTCTACTAAGCTCTGTAACAGATTAAGAATGCTACAGATCGTGATAGGATTAAGGATATTCTTTAACTAATACTGGCTATAGGTAAATAGCTAAATTGTTGGGTATTAAATACCCCCAGAACTCGATAGCATGAAAAATAAAGCATAGCATGATCTTGAGACACACAATAATGTACACTTATCCATAATTCATTCACAAAGGCATTTCATCAAACACTTGTTAGGCATAAGCTTGAACATGATTGGGAACACATAATGACATGTCAAGATTCCACTACCTACTTCATATATGCATTTTAGAAACACTTGGGGAGAATGGAGTATTTCACATGATGATGGTCAAAACATGTAATTATGAATACAACATTCAATTTCAAGTTCAAGGGTTAAGCATGCAATTCATAGAATTCACCACATAACTATCTTGATTTCATGGAAACTTATAATTAAACATGTATTGGATCCCAATTACTATCATGAACACGAATACATTCAATTCCAAGAATAAAAATCATAAATCATAAATCTTGAAGTTTTAAAAAATAGTTTCTTGGACTCTATGGGTGAGAGGGGCCCGTAGATGAACACCAAACATACCTTGGCTTATTAGTTCTTAAAGGTGCTTGAAGAAATTCTTGAGTTTTGACCTTGATTTTTGAAGCTAGGGCTTGTTTTCTTGAGAGAGAATGCTTTGATTTTGGGGAAAATTGAATAATAAGGATGTAACTAGGTTAATTTGGGGTAATTTACATGTTAAAGGCTAACTTGGGTCATGGAAAAATACCCAATTACCACTGAGAATGATTTAAAATCGTTAATAAAAAATTACCGATTTGGGCACCTGGCGCGACACGCCACTATCGCACCAAGCCACTGGAAAAATGACAACTGGTAAGGTGGCTAGTGGTGTGACGCGGTATAATCTCATTGCTTTACTGGAAATTGACAACTGCAGATTGGGTCCTTAGTACGATGCGCCAATATCGCGGAGCAACACTGGATTTTGACAATTGGGAAATTAGCTAGTGGCGCAATATACTGGTATCATAGTACCTCACTAGAAATTGATAATTGTCATTTTGACATACTCGGTGACGTGCTACGAACCTGAATAATGGTGTGTAATGATTTAAACTTAAAATAGCCATAACTTCTCACCTGGTTATTGGATTTAGGTGAATTTTATATCGTTCGAAAGCTAATTGAATTTCCTACGCAATAGAATGCTCTAAAATTAAAAATACTCAGTGTTTTAAAAATTTTATATTGGATAATTCATGAACTGAGAGTTAAGCTTGAGAAATACATGGTATTACAAAAACTGATAATACTGATGTAATATCTGACAATGATAACTAAAATCTAAGAACTGACTAACTATCTAAAATATCTGAAAGTCTCTAAACTAACTAAATGAGAGTCGTTGGGATAGGCCCCAACTAACTCAAACTAACTACTGAATTGAAAACATGAATGAAAATATAATCTATCCTCGAAATATGAGTACTAACCACTTCTATGACTAATAATATGGAAGGCCTATGCGTGATCCAATAACTAAGCATCTGATCCTATGATATGATACATCATAGCGCAAGAAAATATCATATGATTAGTCCTTTAAATGTACTGGTATGTTAAATAAGGTAGGATGATACGCATAGTTTCATGTGCATGAATAATAACTGACTGAGTAAGTATATAGCATGAAATACAGAATAGAATGCATGAAATCTATAAATACTGAAGATGCATAAAATCTATAAATATTGAGAATGCGTGACCAAGAATAAACATGTTCTGAATATAATCTATAAATATTGAAATCTGATAACTGAATAACTGATATCTGTATGCTATGGTCATACAACTGAAACTGAATTATTGGACTAAGACAGTGGGAGTGATGTTGGGTGAATTTATGCATTTTAGCACTACTATTCTAGCTTATTTAGCCTATTTTTAGGATGATTCTTATGCTATATGTATCAATAATGATATAAATGAGAAATTATGTGTCCAAGTATGTGTTTACAATGTTTAATAGTGGTTTCACATGATTTTTTATTCAATTTGAGTATTTAGAAGTCAAACAAGAAAACTAGTGTAACTTGCTTGAGCTAGGTGTTTTCCTAGTCTCTTGTGTTGGGTTCTAATGTTTTTTAATGAGTTAACAAGGTTTTTATTATGTATTTATATGTAAAACAAATTATTTATAATGTTTAAGGGTCAATTGTATCAAGAAAAGAGTGAAAAGAATGAGTTAAAGCTCAATGTGAATTTAGCCTATGCTTAACTTGTGTTTCTAGTTCATCGGTGAGGATGTTGTGTTGTTTTGAACTCTAAATTGATGATTTTAATGATTTATGATTCTTTTTAATGGATTATGATGATATATTAAGAATATACAAGCTTCAAATCAAGTGGAAACAACTCAAAAAGGCTCGTAATTAACCACGGAAGCACATGATGCAATTTGGACCGCTCAAAAGTATTGGGCGCATGTGGACTGTACATGTGGCCAATGGATGAGTTCAGAACATCACTAGATTCATATGGGGGCCAAGTGTTTTACCATATAATGCGTGTAGCTTATATTAGAGTTTAAGGAAGCCCCGCGATGCAGTGAAATCACAGTGAGATTCTAGAAATTGACAATTGTCAATTGGCCAAAAGCGGAAAAAAAGTGTCTTGATGAACAAGTATTACGTTGAAATCCAATACCAATGGGTTTATGACTCATCTACTATAAACATAACATGTTAAATCATGTTTTAAGCATTTTGGGACCTCTTGGAAACCCTAGATCAACTTGGAACATCATTGGAGGCTACCACAACTTCTTTTTAGGTTTTATCATTCTTTATTTTAGTTTTTTTATAGTTTGTATCATTAATCCAAGGGATTGGATGATGAATATTTCCTTTCAAGGCTAAAACTCCTATCTGGGGTTAAGGACAAGATCATGAATACTTTCGTTTAGAATTAATTTTGTTTAGTTTACTTATCATTATGGTTTCTTGTTTATTCTTGTTTTAATTATTTTAAGGATTAGTTACCCTTATAATAGATTTATTGTCAACCTTTTGATCTCGGGAGAGATAATAAGGAGATAGAACATAGGAATAAATAAAGTTTGGGTTTTTAATCTTTTATAAAATAAAGAATTGAACTTAGCACCTAGGACAGGGATGTACTTAGGAGCCTTACTTGATTCAAACGTTGGATGATAGCTTCAATAACTTAATTGTATTATTACATCCCCGCTCAATGATGTAGTTATAATATTCAAATTAGGCAAAATATTAGAAGTCGGGAGACCATAATCATGCAATTAGCCCTACGAATCAGCAACCAACATAAGCAAGTTAACGAATGAAATTCAATAATGTAGTATGATTGTTTGAAATCCTTAACCCTGGTCTTCTATCCATTGATTGTCCCAAGTCATTTACTTTTCCGCATTAGTTTTGTTTATTTTTAACTTATAATTCTAAAACTCTATTATTTACTTCCTGTAATCGTTAAACTAGAATTGGATAGTCGGCCAATACAAGTCCCTGAGAGATCGATACTTGGGCTTTATTAAAGTCACTTTACTACTTGATAAGACCGCGTACACTTGCGTGTGTGCTTAGGCGCTGTCAAGTTTTTTGCGCCGTTTCTTGGGATTTGTTATTAGGAAACTATCTTATTTTTAGTTTTTCTATATTGAGTTGTAAATAGTTTTTTGTTTAGTCTATTTTTATTTTTATTTTTCTCACACTCTTCTCGAGATGTCAACCTAGGATAAATGATTTTCGATTGATGGCAATTCTTGTTGTTTTTGTGGAGGACACCACCTTGTGCCTTATTATCTAGATTTTTATGAAAGTGTGTGGATAGAACCTTCATAATATGATGCGGATAATTTGAGGAAGTCTGCATACTCAAAAATTGATATTATAAAAATTATGATGGAGCCACTGTCACCATGTCTACAGTGGCTAAGCAAAGAAATATATTGGGAGGATATTAGCCAATGTGTAGAGCAAACACAAGAATCGCAGCCACTCGATCGTCATCTTGATCTTGAGACTGAAATTAAGAAGGTTTATAAAAGTAAGTGTGTAGTAGATTGTGTAAATTATGAAGTAGGATTGGTTGGGCCTGACTCGAAGTACTTTTCTACATTATGTTTAGATGATATCTTGTCTGTAAAATCATTTAAAATAGTGGAAAAGTGTGAAGATGAGGAACAAGAATCCTATATTCTTGAATTTACACCGGATAAGCAACATAAAAAGACACCTTACTTGAAGGCCGAGTGGTTTATCATGAACATTCTATTACTCTGTTCATTAATTTTTGTACCACCACCCTACGAGCAAGGCAAGAAGATGGATGCAATATTGGGGGTGAAATTCATATCCTCTAGGTTGAGGAAAAAGTTGATTAGGTTGTGCCGCAACACTAAATTAGGCACTTCTTGGGAGGCAACCCAAGGTAAGTAGGTTTTATTTTCAGTTTTTAGTTTTTATTTCACGTAGTTTTTGTTTTGGTTGAGTCACGGGTTAATGGAAAGTCTGAGTACCATAAACTTGAGCTTAGTGCATGACAAAGAATGAGTGTGGGGTCCCGCGGATCTCCTTTATGTGTTAAGATGCTACTAGCTAGGCCTAGAGGCCTCGGGGAGTATTTCTATCTTTTTACTTCTAAATTTGCTTTGGGGACAAAGTAGATTTTTAAGTGTGGGGTGGGGAAAATCTCAAATTTTGGCTCAATTTAAAAAAACATTAGGTTAAGAATAAGTGAGATATTTTTGTTGGTGCTATTTTTTATTACATGATGCAAGTGGTTTTGTTTGTAAAAGCATGTTGAATTATGTGAATTGCTATTTTTGAGACTCTTAGGTTCAAGTTTGTGACTCTTGTATTTGTTGGCTTAATTTTGAATTCATGTTATTGTTTGGTTGGGAGTCTAGGATGATCCTATTGAGTCAAGCATGTTCCATGTGCATGTGAGGTAGTTTTGTATAAGCATGTTCCATGTGCATGTGAGGTAGTTTTGTATATTCACATTGTGCTATTTTTTATTACATGATGCAAGTGGGTTTGTTTGTAAAAGCATGTTTAATTATGTGAATTACTATTTTTGAGACTCTTAGGTTCAAGTTTGTGACTCTTGTATTTGTTGGCTTAATTTTGAATTCATGTTATTGTTTGGTTGGGAGTCTATGATGATCCTATTGAGTCAAGCATGTTCCATGTACATCTGAGGTAGTTTTGTATATTTCTTGTTGCATATGATGTTGAGAACTTTCTCGGTGTGTGTGCAAAGCGAAATAAAGAGTGTGGGTTTAGGAGATAATTTAGGCATTTCTTTGATAGCGTTGTTTTATACCTTCTCTTTGTCCTACCTGTTGTTCATTATCCTAGTTAACCCCCATTGAGCCTTTAGCCTTTTCTTTGGTAGCCTAATAATTATCCTAACCCCCTTCGTTGATAGACCATAATTTGATCAGAAAAGTTCCTAAGTGCTTTAATTAAAAAAAAAAAGAAATAAGTGAAAAAAGAGTTTGAGAAATTGAAGATGAAAAAGGTGAACTTGATGCCCCAAGGTAATAGTTATTGGTGTTTATATTTGATGTGTGGTGGTTGGAATTGATATAAATGTTGTTAAAAATATTCCCATGATTGTAGAGAATGAGAAAAATTGAATCTTCAAGGAATAAATAATGCGCCCACCATGTGTTTGTGAAACTGCTTAAAAGAGATGGAAAAAAAAATAAAAGGTATGGGTGGATGAAATAAGTATAATTTGGTTGTTGCAGGTTGGTTTTAAATATTTAATGTAGTGTATTAAAGCGCTTAGAGAGATTAGTCACTATTCTTGGCCAAAATAGTTCCTACCTTTCCCTTAGCCTACATTACAACCCGAAAAAGACTTATTTGATCCTAGGTTCATCATTCAAAAATTAGTAGAGCATGACACTAATTTAAATCCTATGGTTCATTATGTGTAACTTGTGAATTCTTTGTGAGAGTGAGCATAAATTGATTCTTGTACCCATTGTGTTTTAAATAGCATTACTTTGAGAGATTATGGGTAACTCTCTTATTGTGAGGAGCACATGTTTGATGAATATGGGTGATTTGTATGATATCCTTGATTGAGAAATAAGCATGATTTTTCCAACTAGGTGAGTCAATTCTTTATGCTAGGTTGTTTTGCAGTAGTGTTCTTGAGCTTTCAACTGTGTAAATAGTGTAAAAACTTGTATTCGTGTAGTCATTGTAGTGCTAGCTTGAATTTATTGCATGTATTATAAGTTCGGAATCTCTTCATCTCATGGTGTTTATAGTTAAGAGTTGTTCGAGGATAAACAAGGCTTTAAGTGTGGGGTGGTGATGTTGGGTGAATTTATGCATTCTAGCGCTACAATTCTAGCTTATTTAGCCTTGTTTTGAGGATGATTCTTATGATATATGCATTAATAATGATATAAATGAGCAATTATATGTCCAAGTATGTGTTTAAAATGTTTAATGGTGGTTTCATATGAGCTTTGATTCAATTTGAGCATTTAGAAGTCAACCAAGAAAACTAGTGTAACTAGTTTGAGCTAGGTGTTTTTCTAGTCTCTTATGTTGGGTTATAATGTATTTTAGAGTTACTTAGGTTTTTAGTATGTATTTACATGTAAAACAACTTGGTTAAAATGTTTAAGGGTTAATTGGATCAAGAAAAGAGTGAAAACAATGAGTTAAAGCTCAATGTGAATTTAGCCTATGCTTAACTCGTGTTTCTAGTTCATCGGTGAGGATGTTGTGTTGTTTTGAACTCTCATTGATGAGTTTACTGATTTATGATTCTTTTTAAATGTATTAAGATGATTATTAAGAATATACAAGCTTCAAATCAGGTGGAAGCAACTAAAAAAGGATCGTAATTGACCACGGAAGCACAAGACGCAATTTGGACCCCTCAAAAGTATTGGGTGCATGTAAACTGTACAGGTGGCCAATGGATGATTTCAAAACATCACTAGATTCATAAGGGGACCAAGTGTTTTACCATATAGCGTGTGTAGCTTATATTAGAGGTTAAAGAGGCATCATGATGCAGTGAAATCGCGGTGAGATTCTGGATATTGACAATTGTCAATTGGCTCGACACCGCGACGCGGTGGCCATCAAAAGTGGAAAAAAGTGTCTTGCAGAACAAGTATTGTGTGGAAATCCAATTCCAATGGATTTATGACTCATCTACTATAAATATAACACGTTAAATCACGTTTTAAGCATCTTGGGACCTCTTGGAAACCCTAGATCAACTTGGAACATCATTGGAGGCTACCACAACTTATTATTACGTTTTATCATTCTTTAATTTAGTTTTTTTATGGTTTGTATCATCACTCCAAGGGATTGGATGATGAATATTTCCAATCAAGGCTAAAAATCCTATCCAGGGTTAAGGAAAAGATATGAATACTTTCGTTTAGAATTAATTTCGTTTAATTTGGTTATCATTATGGTTGCTTGTTTATTCTTGTTTTAATTATTTTAAGGATTAGCTACCCTTAGAATAGATTTATTGTCTACCTTTTGATCTCGGGAGAGGGAATAGGGAGATATAATTGGGAATAAATAAAGTTTGAGTTTTTATTCTTTTATAAAATAAAAAATTGAACCTAGCACCTAGGACAGAGATGTACTTAGGAGCCTTACTTGATTCAAACGTAGGATGATAGATTTAACAACTTAATTGGATTATTACATCCCCGATCAATGATGTAGTTGTAATATCCAAATTAGGTAAAAGGTAAGAGGTTGGGAGACCATAATCATGCAATTAACCCTACGAATCAACAACCAAGATAAGCAAGTTAACGAATGAAATTTAATAACGTAGTATGATTGTTTGTAAGCCTTAACCCTGGGCTTCTATCCATTGATTGTCCCAAGTCATTTACATTTTTGCATTAGTTTAGTTTATTTTTAATTGATAATTCTAAAACTCTATGGTTTACTCTCCTCAATTTGTTAAACTAGAATTAGATGTTCGGCGAATGTAAGTCCTTGAGAGATCGATATTTGGGCTTTCTTGAAGCAACTTTACTACTTGATAAGACCATGTACACTTGCGTGTGCGCTTGGGCACTGTGTAACACCCGGGAAAATGGGTCCCGGAGCATCACACGGTGCTTGAGGCTAAGAGTAGCCCCAAGCTAACCCTTTGAGCCATTTTTATTCGGCTCAACACAAATCAACGGGGTTTCTATAAATAACCCTCAAATATCAACAGAGTAATCATCATCCAAGAATAAAAAAAAATCAGAAAGATAACAAAATACGACTTATTAGTCAACTCCCAACATCTATACTACTCTGACAAGCCTCTAAGAAAATCAATAAAACCAGTGAGTCATTGAGACATGCCCCAACTGACTCATACTCAGTTATCAAATGTAAACAATTCCGTGAAACCAACATCAGACATCACGTCCTCGGAACATGAAGACTCACCACAACAGAGGATGTAGAACAGCATGACCAAAGAATCACTGTCGAACCTGGAACTGAGCACCTGAACCTACATTCCAAGAAAATGCAGCCCACATCCGAAGATGTGGGTCAGTACCATGGAAAGGAACCGAGTATATGGGGGTGTATGCAGTTGTATAAACATCATCATCATAAATATTTATAAGAAATATGCATGATGTATGAAAGACTCACATAGTCCGAAGAAAATCATCATAATCATAAGAGGATGAAATAAGTACAATAACATATGTGAGTCATCATATAATTTGTCAATTACTTTCAGTTCATCAAGAATATTAATTCTCATAATGTAAATATCATTTAAATCTTTCGAAAGAATAACTTTCACAATTCCACTTTCAAATCACTTCACCATTCATCATAGACACAAGGAAACACACACACACTGGGAGATCCTATAACCGACATAAACCATGTGAGCTACATGGAGTCCAACGTACAACCCACGTTAGGGAGAGCCGTCCTATCCTTGCCATCGGAGTAGGACTATCGATATCAAATCCACACAAACTAGTGATCACTATATAAATCAGCCTCAGGCTCACTCCTACGGGGGCACGTAGTTCTAGGAAAGTAAGGTCGTTTTATACCTCCCACTTGGTGCTAAAGATTTCTCCCAGACTTAGCTCAGATCATTTCAAAGATAATCCACAACAAAACAATTTCAGTAATATATAAATATACATCGGGAGCCACCATGCTTCCCATCTATCAAAATCAACTACGTTGTGGATTTCTTTCACACTCGAGTTCAAAACAACTCCATTAAGACCAAAAGGTCAAATCATTCAAAATATCTCAAATATTCAACATCAAGGTGTTTATAACACACACTTTCTAAAAAAAACACAATTTTCAAAGGGGATTCACGACCTAAATATCAAAATCATGATAAATATCGTTCAAGATTCATGATTTATATCTCCACACATGTAAATTCATATTTCAAAATCATAAACATCAAGATTTCATAATAATCATCATAAGATATGGGTTCCTTCTTCAAATTCGTAAAAATCAAAGAAAAATCATGCCTTTGTAAAGAAAATTACTTTTGGGCACAAGAACGAAAGAGAGTTCTTGTTGAAAACCCCCACATACCTTGAATAATGAACTTTAGATCAATACTCATTTTTGAGATGTTAATCATGCCTTTGAATGATGGTTCTTGGAGTTCTTGAACTAGGAACTTGGAATCTTGAATAAATTTGCAGAATTAATGGTGAACTTTGGAGGTTCTTAAAGTTAGATGTAGGAGCTTAGGGTTTTCTTTTTGAGGGAATTTGGTAAAATATAACATATAATGCTTCTAATAGGCTTTAATATAGGGTTTGGATGGATTTTGGGTGAGGGGGAATGACCAAAACGCCCCTAAAAATCAAATAATTCTCAAATCTGTCCTTTTGTGGACTGTTTTGATAGTCTGAAGTAGATCAACCATAACGTTTTACTCTGATATCCAAATTGGATGAAACCAATTTCATTAGAAAGAGAACTCTCATATATTTCCATTGATATATAGTATCTCACCTAGATTATTTTGTACGAGGAGTTATGATCATTTGAAGTTGACCCAAAAATTCGCTTTCGATAGGCTGAAGTAAATCAACCATAACCTTTTGCTCCGATAGAAAAATTGGATGAAACCAATTTCATTAGAAAGAGGACTCATAGAGATTTCCGTTGATATATAGTAAATCACCCAGGTCATTATGTACAAGGATTTATGATCGTTTAAAGTTGGAGAAAAAATACGTCAGGCCTCAGTACTTTTTCCTGCACGTTTTACTGTTTACTACTATTCCTGGTTCGATCGGAATGTTCATAACTCATCGCTCGGGTGTCCGTTTTGGATGATCCACATATAGTTGGAAAGATTATTCGATACTCTATGCAATGGTGGGTCATAATCTGATACATTCTGCACGGAACATTTATGATTCATTCTAGAAGATAGAACCCAACACGTTTACGCAGAAAATTTCAACAAAACATTTCCCGAGGTATTACATCATCCCCCCTTGAAACATTCATCCTCGAATGACGCTAGACATGCCAAGATTAGATAGGGAATAGAGAATACAGCTGAAACCATTCGTTAGACTCATCACCACATCGTTTCTCACTCCGAATGCAACATAGAATGCATAAATTCAAGAAACTACAACTGAACACATAATAAATGACAGCTAAACTGCTGCAACTTTTATCAAAGGTGCATGATTTAGGAAAGAACGGTACCTTCGGCTTGATCAATGTTCGTGAAAAATAGGTGCGGGTACTTGGATCGCATATCCGCCTCAGATTCCCAAGTTGCACCCTCAACAGATTGGTTTCGCCACAATACCTTGACCAAGGGAACTTCTTTGTTCCTTAGTCTTCGAACACTGAAATCATGAATCTCAACAGGAATCTCATCAAAAGAAAGCTTTTCTTGAATTTCAGCACTCACAGAGGAATCCACTACCACAACATCGCTAATATGCTTTCTAAGCATGGAGACATGGAATATTGGATGAACAGAGGATAATTCGGAAGGCAACTCAACCTCATAAGCTACCTTACCAACACGGCTTAGAATTTTGCAAGGACCAACATAACGGGGACTAAGCTTCCCCTTCTTTCCGAATCTCTTCACCCCCTCATGGGTGAAATTTTCAGATACACTAGGTCACCAGCTTCAAACTCAAGGTCTCTCCTTCTAACATCCGCATATGACTTCTGAACACTCTGCGCAGTTTTCAACCTTTCCCTAATCAACTTAACTTTTTCCATAGGCTCAAATACAGAATCAGGACCACTCACAGCCGTTTCACCCACCTCGAACCAACCTATGGGTGATCTACACTTCCTCCCATATAAGGCTTCAAACGGAGCCATGCCAATACAAGAGTGGAAACTGTTATTGTAAGCAAATTCTATCAACGGTAAGTGATCATCCCAACTTCCATTAAAGCACTTGGGTACCAAGAACCTTCTGAAAAGCTTTCCAAAATTGCGAAGTAAACTGAGCACCCCTATCCGAAATGATAGACAAGGGAACTCCATGCAGTCTAACTAGCTCTCGGATATACAATCTAGCGTAATCCTCAGCAGTATATGAAGTATGAACAAGAAAGAAATGAGCAGACTTAGTCAACCTATCAACCACAATCCAAATGGAATCATGATGGCGTCGGGAAGAAGGTAAACCAATCACGAAGTCCATATTTATCTCTTCCCACTTCCAGGTGGGAATACTAAACTCTTGCATCATAACACCAGGTCTTTGGTGTTCAACCTTAACCTCTTGGCATGTTGCACACTTAGCTACAAACGTTTGTATATCTTTTTTCATGCCACTCCACCAATAGATTTCCCGCAAGTCTCGGTACATCTTGGTGGCACCAGGATGAATAGAATATCACGCCCCGTTCGCTTCAGCCATAATCCTCTATCTTAGTTCATCAACATTCGAGACACACAATCTACCCTGCAATCTCAACACACCATCTCCCCCTTGGGAGAAAACCTCTACTTTTTGGTCCTTGACTGACTCCTTCAGTCTGACCAAACTAGCATCTAAGTATTGTTTTTCCTTCACTTTCGAAACCAAGGAGGATTCGAAACTACTCTGAACCCCTATACTACCTTCAGCAGAGTCAAACAACCTAACCCCCAATCTAGCCAAATGATGTACATCACGAGCCAACTCTTTTTTACCTTCTACCACATGCGAAACACTACCCATGGACACTCTACTTAGGGCATCCACCACAACATTGGCCTTGCCCCGATGGTACAGCACACTCATATCACAACATTGGCAGTAAACACATACTGCAGACTCTTATAATCAGTGAAAACATCAACATGGACACCATACAAATAGTGTCTCCAGATTTTCAAAGCAAACACAACAGCAGCCAACTCAAGGTCATGGGTGGGGTAATTTTTCTCATTGGGTTTCAGCTGTCTAGAAGCATAAGCTATCACCTTACCCTTCTGCATCAATATGCAACCCAACCCAACTCTAAAAGCATCACAGTACACCACAAAACCATCAACACCATCAGGCAAAGTCAAAACAGGGGCCGAAGTGAGTCGAGTCTTCAACTCCTGAAAACTCTTCTCACAAGATTCGGACCACAAGAACTTCACATTTTTATGGGTCAACGGAGTCATAGAAGATGCTATAGAGGAGAAACCCTCAACAAAACGGTGGTAATAGCCAGCTAAATCCAAGATACTTCAGATATCAGTCGGAGAAATAAATCTAGACCAATTTCTAACAGCTTTGGTCATTTGGGGATCAACTCTAATACCCTCAGAAGAAATGATATGACCTAGAAAAGCAACTGACCTTAGCCAAAAATCACGCTTACTGAACTTAGTAAACAACTTGTGATCTCTAAGGGTTTGCAAGACAGTTCAGAGATGATCAGAATGTTCATCCTCACTATGGGAGTACACTAGTATATCATCGATGAACACTATGACAAACATATCCAGATATGGTCTGAACACTCAATTCATAAGGTCCATGAAAGCTACTGGGGAATTAGTTAACTCAAAAGACATAACAAGAAACTCAAAATGGCCATAACGAGTTTGAAATATGGTTTTTGGGATGTCACACTCCCTAACTTTGAGTTGATGATAGCCGGAACGAAGGTCTATCTTTAAGAAATAACTTGCACCTTGCAATTGATCAAACAAATCATCTATTCTCGGAAGGGGGTACTTATTTTTTGCGGTGACTTTATTCAGTTGGCGGTAATCAATGCACATACGCAAAGAGCCATCTTTCTTTCTCACAAACAACACAGGAGCACCCCAAGGAGAAATACTAGGCCTTATGAAACCCTTATCTAGTAGATCTTTGAGTTGCTCTTTCAACTCCTTAAGTTCTGTAGGGGCCATACAGTAAGGAAGAATAGAAATGGGCTGAGTATCGGGAAGAAGATCAATCCCGAACTCTATCTCTCTATCAGGAGGTATCCCTGGGAGATTATCCAGAAAGACATTAGAAAACTCATTGACGATATTAATAGACTGGAGAGTTGGAGTCTAAGACTTAGTGTCTTTGACTCTAACCATATGGTAAATACACCCCTTGGAAATAAGCTTTCTAGCTTTGAGGTAAGAGATAAAATGACTCTTGGGTGACACAGAATTCCCAAACCACTCAAACATGGATGCACCCAAAAACTGAAACTTGACCACTCGGGTCCGACAATCAATAGAGGCATAAGAAGAATACATCTAGTTCATACCTAGAATCACATCAAAATCTACCATGTCTAACTCAATTAAATCAGCCAACAAGACTCTATGAAGAACGGTAACAGGACACTTTTTATACACTTCTGGGCAACAATCGAATGACCCACTGGGGTAGAAACTAGGATAGGCACAGGAATAATCTCAGGACTCATTCCAAAATTCATAGCAATCAAAGGTGTAACATATGAGAAACTGGATCCAGGATCCAACAAAGCATACACATCAAACTGAAATATACAAAACATACCAGTAACAACATCGAGAGAGTCCTCCTATTCCTGGTGGGATGGTAAAGTATAGAATCTATTCTGGTGCTGCTTGCCAGCATTACTAGAAGAGGCACCCTAAGATGGGGCTGGGCGAGTCACTGGAACTGGAGCACTAACAGTCTGAGTCTAGGTCTGAGGGTGATAGTCACGATGCCCTTGTCCATCCTGTGGACAATCTCTAACTCTGTGACCCATGTCACCACACCGAAAACAACCCCTCTTCTCATCCCAATACTCACCCAAATGAGCCCTACCACACTTAGGACACAGGGGACGATTTGGCTTACTGCCAGCACTGTACTGGGACCTGGATGCATATGACCTGCTACCTTGCTCCTGCCTACCTCTAGGAACGGGAGCACTAGCAGATGACGGTGCTGACATAGATGAATGATCCTGATACTAAGGGTGACTCCCTCCCTGCGATCTAGTCTAACCCTGTCCGTGCTGCTCGAACCTAGCTCTCTTATTTCTTCTCATTCTATCTCTTTCCTTAATCTTGTCTGCCTTAATCTATTGGGCATGAGTCATCAGCCTAGAAAGATTCATCTCACTATTCAGCATAGCAAACCTACACTCCTTAACCACATAACTAGACACTCCAATCACAAACTTACTCATACTAGCCCGATTATCAGCCACTAAGTCAGGAGCATACTTGGCCAACTGATTGAACTTTCGATAGTACTCCCTAACAGTCATAGAGCCCTGTCGCAGGCTCATAAACTCTTTCACCTTCGCCTCTCTCATCTCCAAAGGGAAAAACTTATCCAGGAATACATCCTGGAACTCTTGCCAAGTTGTAGGGATAGCTCCCTCTCCTCTACCTTTCCTCCAAGCAACAACCCAGTCATAACCAAGGTCTTTCAACCTATACGCAGCCAACTCCACACTATGTTCCTCGGATACATGCATCACCAGAGTAATCTTCCGCACCTCCTCTAAAAACAACCATGGATCCTCATCAGAATTGGACCCATAAAATTCTAGCGGATTCATCCGCATGAAGTCACAAATCCTGGCAGCAGCTGAATCACATCCCTGCTGCTATGGAGCCGATGCTGGGTTGGCCAGAACATTTGCAGCAACAGCTTGCGCCAGCGCCTGAAAGGCTACCCGAAATTTAGCATGAGACACGTTTTCATTCAATAGGTCAGTAGGTTAATGTTGCTGACCATTATTATTTCTTCTCGCTCGACGTGGAGGCATATTTCTGAAAGAGAAGAGCACTAATCTATAGCAGAGAGACACTTTAAGCATGATAGACTTCAGAAAGAAAGAATCACACTTTTTCCAAAAATGTCTTGTAGCCTCTTGCTCATAGATGTGGCGGGCTACACACCGATGATCAAGACTCTACTTAACGCGGCTTGTCAGACTCCCTAGGAACGCCCTGGAAAATAGGTCCTGGAGCGTCACACTGTTCTTGAGGCTACGAGTAGCCCCAAGCTAACCCTTTGAGCCATTTTCATTCAGTTCAAGACAAATCAACGGGTTTTCCATAAATAACCCTCAAATATCAACAAAGTAATCATCAGCCAAGAACAAAAAAATTTTAGAAAGATAACAAAATACGACTTATTAGTCAACTCCCAACATCTATACTAGTCTGACAAGCCTCTAAGAAACTCAATAAAACCAGCGAGCCATTGAGACATGCCCCAATTGACTCATACTCAGTTATCAAATGTAAACGATTCCGTAAAACCAACATCATACATCACGTCCTCGAAACATAAGGACTCACCTCAATAGAGGATGTAGAACAGCAGGCTCCAAAAATCACTATCGAACCTGGAACTGAGCACCTAAACCTACATTCCAAGAAAATGCAGCCCACATCCGAAGATGTGGGTCAGTACCATGGAAAAGAATTGAGTATATGGGGGTGTATGCAGTTGAATAAACATCATCATCATAAATATTTATAAGAAATATGCAGGATATATGAAAGACTCACATCGCCCGAAGAAAATCATCATAATCATGGGAGGATGAAATAAGCACAATAACACATGTGAGTCATCATGTAATTTGTCAATCACTTTCAATTCATCAAGAATATAAACAACAACAACAACAAACCTAGTGTATTCCCACATAGTGGGGTCTGGGGGGTAAGATGTACGCAGTCCATACCTCTACCTCTAAAGAAGTAGAAAGGCTGTTTCTAATAGACCCCCGGCTCGAGACACGAGATACTACACAAATACATAGTAAATCATAGAACAAGATGACATAACATAAATACGACACCCATAAGTAATAAAAAACAGAGAAAAGCAAACAGATTCTTAATAAAACATGGAACAAGGTATCATAACAAGAATAATACCCCCACCAAGTTATTCCCTACACTAGCGACCCAAACTGGCCCTAGCCTTCTGCCCTAATTCGCGTCCTCCATATCTTTCTATCTAGGGTCATGTCCTCGGTGAGCTGTAATTGCTCCATGTCCCGCCTAATCACCTCACCCCAGTACTTCTTCGGCCTACCCCTATCCCGCCTAAAACTATCCAAAGCTAGCCGCCTTAGCCGCCGTAACTGCTAACTTAGCCTCCTTCCTAGCTAACTTGTACTCTTTCCTATTTACCCGCTTCTCTTCTTCGTCCTTACTCTCAACCAACTTAGCATACGCCCCTTTCTTGGTTCCCACTTTCTTCTTAACCTCTTCATTCCACCACCAATCCCTCCGATGATGCCCGGCCCGACACTTAGAAATACCCAATACCTCACTTGCATTATTCCTGATGCACCTAGCCACCCTATCCCACATAATATCCACGTCCCCCCTACACTCCCACACCCCTATTCCCGCCAACTTCTTCCCTATTCCCGCCAACTTCTCATAATGTAAATATCATTTAAATCTTTTAAAAGAATAACTTTCACAATTCCACTTTCAAATCACTTCACCATTCATCATAGACACAAGGAAACACACACACACAGGGAGATCCTATAACCGACATAAACCATGTGAGCTACATGGAGTCCAATGTACAAACCACGTTGGGGAGAGTCATCCTATCCTTGCCATCGGAGAAGGACTATTGATATCAAATCCACATAAACTAGTGACCACTATATAAATCAGCCTCATGCTCACTCCTACGGGGGCACGTAGTTCTAGGAAAGTAAGGTCACTTTATACCTCCCACTCGGTGCTAAAGATTTCTCCCAGACTTAGCTCAAATTATTTCAAAGACAATCCACAACAAAACAATTTCAGTAATATATAAATATACATCGGGAGCCATCATGCTTCCCATCTATCAAAATCAACCACGTTGTGGATTTCTTTCACACTCGAGTTCAAAACAAATCCATTAAGACTAAAAGGTCAAATCATTCAAAATATCTCAAATATTCAACATCAACGTGGTTATAACACACACTTTCTCAAAAAAAACACAATTTTCAAAGAGGATTCATGACCTAAATATCAAAATCATGATAAATATCGTTCAAGATTCATGATTTATATCTCCACATATATAAATTCATATTTTAAAATCATAAACATCAAGATTTCATAATAATCATCATAAGATATGGGTTCATGCTTCAGATTCGTAAAAATTAAATAAAAATTATGCCTTTGTAATGAAAATTACTTTTGGGCATAATAACAAAAGAGAGTTCTTGTTGAAAAACCCCACATACCTTGAATGATGAACTTTAGATTGATACTCATTTTTGAGATGTTAATCGTGCCTTTGAATGATGGTTCTTGGAGTTCTTGAACTAGGAACTTGAAATCTTGAAAAAAATTGCAGAATTAATGGTAAACTTTGGAGGTTCTTGAAGTTGGATGTAGGAGCTTAGGGTTTTTTTTTTTGAGAAAATTTGATGAAATATAACATATAATGCTTCTAATAGGCTTTAATATAGGGTTTGGATGGATTTTAGGTGAGGAAGAATGACCAAAACGCCCCTAAAAATCAAATAATTCTCGAATCTGTCCTTTGGTGGACTGTTTTAATAGTTTGAAGTAGATCAACCATAACGTTTTACTCCGCTATCCAAATTGGATGAAACCAATTTTATTAGAAAGGGGACCCTCTTATCTTTCTGTTGATATATAGTATCTCACCCAGATCATTGTGTATGAGGAGTTATGACCATTTGAAGTTGACCCAAAAATTCACTTTTGGTATGCTTAAGTAGATCAACCATAAATTTTTGCTCCGATAGACAAATTGGATAAAACCAATTTCATTGGAAAAAGGACTCGTAGAGCTTTCCGTTAATAAATAGTAGATCACACAGATCATTATGTACAAGGATTTATGATCGTTTAAAGTTGGAGCAAAAATACGCCAGGCCTCAGTACTTTTTCCTGCACGTTTTATTGTTCACTACTATGCACGGTTCGATCAGAATGTTCATAACTCGTCACTCGGGTGTCCATTTTGGATGATCCATATATTGTTGGAAAGCTTATTCAATACTCTACGGAATGGTCGGTCATAATCTAATACATTCCACATGGAAAAGTTATAATTCATTCTAGAAGATAGAACCCAACACGTTTACGCATAAAATTTCAACGAAAAATTTCCCGGGGTATTACACACTGTCGGAGAGCTATCATCTTACCGAAATGCTCTAATGAGTAATTTGGGGTCTAACCTGTGACCCCAGTTATAAGGGTGTCAGTACCGTTCCATGGGTACTAAACACTGGTTGTGTGGATCCACTGATATATTGTCCCAAAGGACTAAAGGTGTCAAGCCTAAACAGATGGGTGACCCCTATGAGGTAGTCAAGACTAAACTGATGGGTGACTCCTTATATCCTACGCTCGCTAGGTAGTTCTGGAGTACAAGAATTTCTACTAATGACTCTGCCTATCTGACCGGGAAGTCGCCATCGCTGTACTCTCTCGGTGCTAAAAATTCTACTCCCAACTGAACTGACTTGGAATACTGAACTGTCCTAAGTTTAACTAATTATGATGACTGACTGAAATGATAATGCTCATAACATATTCTGAAACTATTCTGAAGATACTGATACTAAGTAAATAGCTAAGTTTTTGGGTATTCATAACCCCCAAGACTCTATAGCAGTGATAGAAAAATAGTACTAAACTTTGGGGACATAACATGAAAGTATTTATGCAAAATTCACTCTTGTAGGCATTTCATCAAACACGTGATATTCATAGTTTAAGATAATCATGGGAATAGTGTAAAACTTGGAGTAATAGCATGAATTTGACATCAATAACACTTAATCATGATTTAAATTAGTGAATAACAACATTAAAACATGTGGGGTTTGATAAACAACAACAATTTCAAGTAAACATGGTATAAAGTCAAGATTCATGGTTAAAATCACAATTTAAAATCATGGTAACCTGTGAAGATCACAACATTAAATTTAAATTTGGATACTTGGACTCCATGGGTGAAAGGGACCCATGAATGAAAACTTAACATACCTGGGTTGATGAATTCATGAGAATTGACGGTGAATTATTGAGATTTGATCCTGAATTTTGAAGGGTAGGGTTTGTTCTTGAAAGAGACTACTTTTGATTTGCGAGAAATTGAATAAAATAATGACATAATAGGCTATTGGGGCTTTAATCCCATGTTTGGATGGATTTGGGGCTTTGGAAAATGACCAAACGGTCCCTGAAAAATTAAATCATGAACTGAAAACCCTGATTTTTCTCATCGGCACGACGCGATACAATCACGTTGGGCCACTATCGCATTGCACCTTTGGAAACGGATGACTGCTGACTGGAACTGTGGCGCGACTCGATGGTAATCACATTACCTCACTAGAAATTGACAACTATGAAAATTCCCCTTGGCACAATGCATTGGAAATTGCGGTGACACACTGGAAAAGGAATAACGCCATTTTTTAGGTCACCGCAACGCGGTGCTGCTCGTAATAAGCTACTATTTTCACTAAAAGTGTCATAACTTCTCACCCGAGTATTGAATTTGGGCAAAATTGGCATTGTTGGAAAGATAATTCAATTTCCTTCAACTTGGTGGGTCTTGAACTGGAAAATTCTAAGTAGAGAAAAATATATGCTCGTTTGAAGTTGACTAAAGCAATATTCTTATCAAAATTTTAATCGGTAAGGATTATTTTGATTCGTATAATAGCTGGGAGTTATTTGAGGCCTTAATATACATCAAATAACTCATGAATCTACCAAAGAACGATGATGTACTATTAATGAACTTGAAACATAAAGCTAACATTGGCTTGAATTTTTGGGGTATTACAATATCTCCCCCTTGGAAACATTCGTCCTTGAATGAGACTGGTTAAGCAGAAAGCACTGGGGAACTGATATTACATGTTGAATATACGTGATGAAAACATGATTACATGACTGAGTCTGAAACATGATGCATAACTAAACTGGTTATGTTAATACATGGCCGACATGAGAATGATATGCAGCTGAAACTGAGCATGGAGAAGAGAAATTCTGAAAAGATTGTTACCTTTAAGCTGAGTCTAAGTTTATGGAGAAAAAATGAGGGTACTTGATCCGCATACCCGTTTGTGCTTCCCAAGTGGATCCCTTAATGGATTGATTCCGCCTAAGAACTTTGACTAAGGGAACTTCTTTGTTCCTTAGTCTACAAACTTATCGATCAAGGATCTCAATTTGAATTTCTTCATAGGAAAGACTATTCTGAACATCTACACTTTCTAAAGGAACGACAACTGTTGGGTCTCCAATGCACTTCTTCAACAAGGAGATATGGAAGGCTGGGTGCACTGATGCTAAGTCTACAGGCAACTCAAGCTCAAGAACCATCTTTCCAAAAAGGCTCAAAATCCTGTAAGGGCCAACATATCGTGGACTGAGCTTCTCCTTCTTACCAAACCTCTTCACTCCCTTCATGGGAGAGATCTTCAGATATATGAAATCACCAATCTCAAACTCAAGATCTTTCCTCCTCACATCTGCATATGATTTCTGTCGGCTCTAGGTTACCTTAAGCCTCTCCCTAATCAATTGAACTTTCTCTAAGGCATCAAACGCCAAGTTAGGCCTACCAAAGCAGTTTCTCCTACTTAAAACCAAACAATTAGAGATCTACATCTCCTTCCATATAGAGCCTCAAATGGAGCCATCTAAATAGTGGAACGATAGTTGTTATTATACGTGAATTCAATCAAAGGCAAATGGTCATCCCAAATGCCCCTAAAGTTGACGACTCACGCTATCAACATATCCTCAAGAGTCTAAATGGTCCTTTCTGCCTGGCTATATGTCTGGGGGTGAAAGGCTGCACTGAGGTGAACTTGGGTACCAAGACCCTTCTGAAAGGCTTTCCAAAAGTGAGAGGTAAAATGAGTACCTCTGTATGAAATAATGGACAATGGGACACCGTGAAACCTAACTAACTCTCTAATATAGAGTTTGTCATAGTCCTCAACTGAATAAGAAGTATGGATTGGCAATAAATGGGCTAATTTGGTCATCCAGTCCACAATGACCCAAATTGAATCATACTGCTGACGGGCACAAGGCAAACCTATCACAAAATGCATGTTCACTTCCTCCCACTTCCAAGTGAGAATGCTGAACTGCTACATAGACTCACTTGGCTTCTGATGCTCAATCTTAACCTGCTGATAAGTGGAGAACTTAGCTACAAACTCTACAATATCCCTTTTAAACAACTAAGTTTTTGGGTATTCATAACCCCCAGGACTCAATAGCAGTAATAGAAAAATAGTACTAAACTTTGGGGACATAACATGACAGCATTTATGCAAAATTCACTCTTGTAGGCATTTCATCCAATACTTGGTATTCATAGTTTAAGCTAATCATGGAAATAGTGTAAAACTTGGAGTAACAGCATGAATTCGACATCAATAACACTTAATCATGATTTGAATCAGTGAATAACAACATTAAAACACATGGGGTTTGAAAAACAACAATAATTTCGTGTAAGCATGGTATAAAGTCAAGATTCATGGTTAAAATCACAATTTAAAATCATGATAACTTGTGAAGATCACAACTTTAAATTAAAATTTTGGATACTTGGACTCCATGGGTGAAAAGGACACATAAATGAACACTTATCATACCTAGGTTGATGAATTCATGAGAATTGATAGTGAATTCTTGAGATTTGATCTTGATTTTGAAGTCTAGGGTTTGTTCTTGAAAGAGATTACTTTTGATTTGGGAGAAATTGAATAAAGTAATGGCCTAAAAGGCTATTGGGGCTTTAATCCCGTGTTTGGACGGATTTGAGGCTTTGGGAAATAACCAAACGGCTCATGGAAAATCAAATCGCAAATTGAAAACCCCAAGTTTCGCGACTGGAAATTTGGCACGACGCGATGGTAATCGTGGTACCTCAATGGAAATTGACAACTTCAAAAATTCCCTTGGTGCGATGTTGTGGCCATCACGATGACACACTGGAAAAGGACGGACACCATTTTTGGGATCACTGTGACACGGTGCTGCTCGTAATGAGCTACTTTTTCACTAAAAGTGTCATAACTTCTCACCCAAGTATCAGATTTGGGTAAAATTGGTATCATTGGAAAGCTAATTCAATTTCCTACAACTTCCTGGGCCTTGAGAAGGAAAATTCTGAGTAGAGCAAAAGATATGCTCATTTGAATTTGACTAAAGCAACATTCTTATAAAAATTTTAATCGGTAAGGATTATTTTTATTCGTCTAATAGTTGGGAGTTATTTGAGGCCTTAATATACATCAACTAACTCATGAATCTACCAAAGAACCATGATGTACTATGCATGAACTTAAAACATGACGCTAATATTGGCTTGAATTTTTGGGGCATTACATATAGCATCTAAGAGGAAATAGCATCTCTAAAGGTCCAATATCACATCTATAAGAAATATAATGGACATAAATCATTCATCATTATCCGAGCAAAGTTATCTGAAATTACCATGTCATTAAGTAAATTCATTCTAAAGGCTGAATAGTCTCAATTATGCCTAGCATCCACAACTAAGTCCACAAGGGCTAACACAAATCTTGGCCTAAGTTGGCCGGACGAACCCACTTCTAATCCCCAATCTCCATATTTAGGCAATTTGCGCCTCAAACTAGACTAAGGTACTCATTTCAATTTCTAGATGTCAAGTTAGCCATGACCAATCCTAAGATTGGAACTTCATCTAAAAACAAGGGCACTTAAGTCCACTCTACTCAAACTACGGTTCCAAGATCACCACACTAGCCCAATAAGATTAAATATACTAATCATGTTTCTAATGCTAAATCCACATCCCAAACATAGCATTATATCATATCTAATCTATGAATTAGTTCAATCAAGGTAGGAGGCTACAAGATCCTAAATGGGTATTAAGCACTTCAACTTATAGGTCAAAACCCTCATCTAATCCCTGAACTTCAATATTCAATACTAAGTCATTCTATCCATAATTAAACTTAACATTCACATTCACACGCAATATATATCACACGTCATCTACAAAGAAAAGTAGATAGAAGCCTTCTTTAAAGCCAAACCGCTAAACCTTACATCATTCTCCAAACGTCCATCTTCACTTCATAATCCCCAAAATGCCATCACACTAGCAAAATTGTAATCTACTCATATTAATACAAGAATAAAAATACCAATATTGCACCATTGTGCTTCGGATCCAAAAACGACACCAAAATTCCAAGTGGGTCCCACTTACTAAAAATATGTTTCTGAGGTCAACCCAACGTTCATACATGAGCAAGAAATCATAACCCTCCAAAAATGGGTGAAAACAAATCTAATTTGGGACTAAAAGCGAGCCCTAAGTAATATTGGGATTTTGGATAAAGAACCAAGAATTTCATCTAAAAAGTGATGAAATCTTACCTTAATTCGGATGGTAATCGCAATAAAAGTGGTTTACCAAGCTCCCAAGTCATCCACAGTACTCAGTTTTGAGTTATCATAACCATGTAGGGCTGTTGGGCCTCAAAAATAAAGGGAAAATGACCAAAATGTGGCTTTAGGGTCTATTTGTAGACCCTTAAAGCAAAGAGATGTCGCGATCGCCATGGAACGATCATGGTAATCCTTACACAATATCCATGGCACCAGCACCAGCAACTAGGAAATTTTTCCAAGTTTGCAATGATGCCTCGGGATTCATTCGGAATTTGATTTTTGTAAATAAAATATGTAATCATACTAAATTTGACATTCCAGACACGTTGGCAAAGTCATATTTTTCATCCAAATTCATTTATACCAAATGTGAGTCCCACACTCATACTTTCTGATTTTCCAATTTTTCGGACAATAGGTCGAAATGATCTCGGGTGCATTGGGACCCAAACCAAAGGTCTACCTAGAGTAAAATCAATATTTTGAAGCTACTGGTGCAGTCGAAATTTGTGTAAAGAATTTTTCATTGAAGATTTTTTCTTAGGGTTTTTCCGATGGCCATTTAGAACCAGTGAAGACTTCCAAATAGGGAATTGGTTCAAAAAAATAAACGAATTTCCCGATAATCGATCGATCAGTCCCATTAAGTCATAAATGACTTAGGGCAACTATGGAGAAGCTTAAATGATGAAAATAAATGGAATTATGAAAATTTACCAGAAGGTTGATTAAATATACCTGTATCTCAAAGCTCTAAGAGTGTGGCATGCCCTTGTGCTCTAAATGCCAATTTCCCTTTGACATCTAATCCTTTTATTTGTCTTCAAGTCCCTTACTTTATGGATGTCTTTCCCACTCTATTTAGGGTTTTCTTGCTTTCTAGCATTTCTCCTAACACCTTTAATGGTCTCCTACAACATCAAGTAAAAATCATTAGTTCATACCGCACACTAGAGCTCATCAAAGTACACTAGAAAAAAATAGCTCAAGCAAGAACCACTAGTTTTTTCATCAAAACTCTATGTGATACTTTTGATTCTTAACTTGTTCTAATTACACCATAAGCACCTCGAACAAGTCACTCAATGTATAAACACATAATTATACACTATATAGCTTATTAAGTACATCGAAAACTTCTCAAAATATGCTAAAGGTGCATAGATAATGACATTTAGGAGTATAAACATGCAAAAGATCACCACCCCACAATTAAAACATTGTTCGTCCTCGAACAAATCTTTACACTAAGCATAATCAAGGAAGACTCTACATTACTACTACAACTAAGACACTCAAATTAGAACTACAACAACTACATGAATAGAAAGTTCTACATTAAGCATGTCATATTACAATCGAAAACTCATGAACACTACTTCAAGACTTTCTAACCCCAAGAACTGACTCTACCAAGTTGGAAAACTCATGCATATTACTCCATAAAGAGATTATACAAATCACCTAGCCATCATCAAACATGTGCCCTTACCGCAAAAGAGTCACCCACATTCACTCACTAATATGTAATTTATCATACAAATGGGTGTAAGAATCAAATTTTGCTCACTCTCACAAGGAATTCACATGTCACATAAGATGAGCCATATGATTTCCCTTAGTGTAACGCTCCACTAATATCAGAATATCAAGGCCTAGGATCAAGTAGAATTTTAAAGGTTGTACTGTAGGCTAAGGGGCGGGTAGGAACTATTCTAGCTAGTAATAGTGACTATCTTCCCTAAGTGCTTTAATACACCACACTTTATATTAGACTCTTTCTAGCCAACTAATATTTCACCACTTTTATCTTCTTACCTCTCTTTTGTTGTTTCCCATCTGCTTAAGCTAGTTCATACATCTTAAATCAAAAGTTTTTTGTATCAACACATGATTCATTATTTGATTAATTGGTATTTTCGTTCCATTAATCCACACTAACAATATATAAATATTTTTAACACACCAATAGTTACTATTTTGGAGCTTCACTTCCACTTTGTTCCTTCTTTAATTTTACACTCCTTAATATCTTAATTTTTCAAATAAAGTTCTTAGGAGTTTTGGATCAAATTATGATCAATTGAAAGAAAGGGAATAACCTACATGTGAGGTTATCAAAGAATAGGCTAAAGGCTCAGCGTGGCTAACTAATTTCATATAATAAGGGTAGATAAAGAGAATGTAAAACATGGCTATCAAAGAAATGCTTTGATCACCTCCTAGTCCCAACATTGTTTATTTCACTTTGCACACACACCATGAAAGTTCTTGACATCAATATACAACAAGGAATATAACAAAAACCTCACTAACACATGGCACATGCTCAATCAAGTAGGATTTTTGTAGACTCTCAAGTCAGCAGTAGCAAGAATTTGAAATTAATCCAGTATCATACAAGAGTCATATGAATAAGCAGAGGTATCTCAAAATAGTCATTCAACTCATTCAACATGCTCTTACATTCAAAACAAACTTGCATCATGTAATCATACATAACACTTAGCAAGAACATCCCAATTACTCCTAATGACAAAATTTAAAATTACTTCTAAAAATAAAAAAGGAATAATGCGTTCAAAGGGCTCCCCTCGAAAAAATTTGAAAAAGAAAAACCCATGGGTGGGTGAAGTGTGCTTCTACCAGACACCAACAAAAACTGAAAAATAAACAAGGATAAAATCTTTTCATAATTTCTTTTGAATATAGTCTAAAAATTAGAAAAACTAAAAATGTGAATCCTATAGCAGCACCAATCTTGCACCCTAATGAGTATAAAGATTTCCCACCCCACACTAAAAATCACAATTTGACCCTAAAGTATAACTCAAAAGTATGGATAGAAGTATTCTTTGAGGCTTCTAGGCCTAGCTAGTAGCATCATCACCATCAGAAGGTCTGATGGACCTCTCATTTAGTCTTTGTCATACTCCTTTGCTTAGATTTCCAATAGTAATGCCCCAAAGATACCCCCTAAATGTTATACGGTGCTTGAAACTACAAGTAGCCCCAAACTAACCCATGATACTTGTTAAGATCTAAACTCTACTCATAATCTTAAAATATAAAAAGAATTGACGAAAACTTATAACTAAGTTCAAATAGAAGAATAATCTACCAAAATAACGTTACTAAAGAACTTTTAAATCTGTGAAAAGTCTAAAAGGAATACATAGTCTGACTAGTTTTGAAAAGCCTTTAACTAGAACTAAAGAGACACTAGGACAGACCCCAGCTGACCTAAATTAAAAAACTAAATAACTGGCGTAGTTGAAACAAACATCTGGAACCATCTTGAATTTGGCCCTCGAACTATAAGGCTCACAAACTAACTGAATGTAGAAAGTGCTAATCATGGCTATCCGTGTTGTTAGGGATGAACACCAGATCTAATTATAAAATAATGCATCACATAGGCATATATGTTACTTCTGGAATATAATAAGTATGTGGGGTTGAATGCATTAAGTAAAAACGTCATTTACCTTAACTGAAAACATGCATTCTAAGTGTAGATGGATTTAACTTGATTATGAATAAAACTAAAATAACATAAGCATAAATCATAAAACACATATGAATAAGGCCAGTGAGTCATTACACTTAGGTTCTAAAATCTTTACTTTTATTTTCTTGGTGAGAGATTCTCATAACCATCATAAACCACGTGAGCTAGCATGGATTCCAACATCCGACCCACGTTGTGGAGGGTTGTTCTACCCTTGCCATCAGTATAGAACCTTGTCTTGGAATAATCGCTAAACTCTTTTGGGCAGTGGGGACACTCTCTTTTGAGGCCCCTAAAACCTACGGTGGCACGTAGTTTTTAGGAAATAGGATGCGTGGAACCCACATTCCTCTTTCGGTGCTAAATACTATTCCAAAAAATACATACTTATATTCATACTTATGAAATTCACCTTAAAGTAGCATGTGGGTCTATAAACTGAAAACCAACTATGCTTTTCTTGCTTAAATCATACTCATATGGAAACTTGAGAATTTCATGTCTTGTCTAAGATCATAAGATCAAACTAAAACTTAAGTCATGCTATAATTCTTGTAACATAAACTAATATGCTTGTACTTTTTGTAAATAGAGTACATAATGCTCAAAATCATAATCAATTATCAACTTAGATAAAAATCATGTCAAAATATCAACTCAATTCATAAGATCACTTCCATGGATAAAAACATAAGAAAATATGAAATTTTGTGCAAAATAAGACCTAATTCATGTAGAAACATCATAATCTTAAAGCATAAGAAAAATGGCTATGAACCTAGTAAATTAATTCTTTAAATTCAATTAGACATCAAACTTTTAGGAACAAGAATAAAAGTATATCCTTGTTCAAACCCCACATACCTGGACTTAGTGAATTGCTTGAGGGAAACTTGAGTTGAAACCTTAGAAGCTTGAATTTTAGGTAAAAACTCTTCCTTTGTGTTCTTGAGGGATTTGGGAGAAGACAAATTGCTTTAATCAAAATTAGGAAGGTGGGTTTTGTGTTTAGTACTCTTTTGAAGTTGTGTAATAGGTAAAAAACAAAAAGCCCTCGACCCAAGATTGAAAAAATAAAACTGGTGTTTTTGCACCCTTGGGCAGGCACGCCCCTATCACGCCACTCTAAGGGCATAACACGACCTTATCCCACGCTCTTATTTTGGACCTTTTTTAGTTTCCACTTAAGGGTGTGCCTCTCCTCCATGGCATGGCCATAACACAGACCCTTACTATTTTGGGGTCTTGAACTGTCTCGAAATGACATCCAAATTTTTCAAAACACTTCCTAGTGGTCCCGTTATCATTCCTTATCATAATTCATCTAAGAAATCACCACTAAACATATATGAAGTACCAAAATAAAATCATAGAATTTTTGGGATCTAACACTATCTCCCTCTTTGGACCATTTATCCTTGAATGAAAATCAGGAAGTAATAACAACTATCTCATGGGCTCGTTAAGCTAAGATGTCAATCTTGTTTTACTCTAAGACTAAAATCTTCCATCTCAAGCATTAACGTACAACTAAAATAACTCACTTGACATGAACTTCATTACGTAAAAGTAAGGATATGTATGAATAGATTAGACTTGGATGAATTTCTTACCTCATACTTACCCTGTGTTAGAAGTGAATTGGTGAGTGTATCGATTCATCATGTCTACCTCAGCTTCCCAAGTTGCTTCCTCAACTGATTGATTTCTCCAAAGAACTTTCATTGAGTCAACTTTCTCGTTCCTTAACCTTCAAACTTGTCGGTCAAGAATCTTCACTGGAATCCATTTGTAGAACAAGCCATCTTTTACCCTATTTCTCTCTACGACAATACTAGAGATGGGTCTCCAATGCACCTTATTAGCTATGACACATGGAAAATTGGATGGGCAATACTAATTCTGAAGGAAGGTCTAACTCATAAGAAACTTCTCCCACAAACTTTACTATTTTATAAGGAGCAATATATTGGGGTCTAAGCTTTCCTTTCTTCTCAAATCTCATTATTTCCTTCCTAAGAAACACCTTCAAAAATACCCAATCACCTATTTCAAATTTTAGTTCTCTCCTCATCTCATCTACATAAGATTTTTGATGACTTTGAATGATTTTCAACCTCTCACTAATCAATTGAACTATCTCCATAGCTTCTATCTGGCCCAACCAAGGTCTTTTCACCAACTTCAAACCTACCTATAGGTGACTTGCATCTACACAGTACAATGCTTTAAACAGAACGATCTGAATACTAGCATGATAACTACTGTTATAGGCAAACTCAATCAAGGATAAATAATCATCCTAATTTCCTTTAAAGTCGATCATACAGGATCTCAACATATCTTTCAATGTCTGAATCGTACGCTCAGCCTTACTATCTGTCTTCAAATGAAAAGCCATACTAATCTTTACCTTTGTACCAAGGCTCTTTTGAAATGATTGCCAAAACTAGGAAGTAGATTGTGTACTCCATTCTGAAATAATAGACAAGGGAATCCTATGGAGCCTTACTAACTCAGAAATATACATCTTAGAATAATATTCCACTGTATCCAAAGTCTTAATAGGTAAGAAATGGTTAATTTGGTCATTCAATTCGTGATGACCCAAATTGAGTTGTGATAATGTCTGGTGCGAGGAAGTCTAGTAATGAAATTCACATTAATGACCTTCCACTTCCAAGTAGGAATGTCAATATCCTGAAGTGTACATCCGGGCCTTTGATGCTTAATCTTTACCTACTGACAATTGGGACACTTGGCCACAAACTCTCATATGTCCCTCTTGATACCATTCTACCACTGAATCTCCCGTAGATCGCGGTACATCTTAGTAGCACCAGAATGAATTGAATACTTAAAACTGTGATCCACTACTAATATCCTTTCTCTCAAACCTATCAACATTGTGAACACAAAGTTAACCTTGACAGCGAAGGACACCATCTCCCCCTTGGGAGAAAACCTCAACCTTCTATTGCTGGACTGCATCAAATATCTGGCTCAGTATAGGATCACTATGTTGATTCTCTTTTATTTCTATCACTAAGGATGATTCTAGATCATTTTGAACCACTACACCCCTATCATCCATATCAAGCAGACAAATACCTAAATGGGCTAGTTTATGAACTTCCTTGGCCAGGTCCTGCTCTTCTTTTCTCACATAAGCCACACTACCCATAGGCAGTCTACCCAACGCATCTGCTACTACAATCATGTTACCCGAATGGTAAACGATATTTATGTCATAATCCTTTAACAACTCCAACAACCTTCTCTGATGAAGATTTAACTCTCTTTTCATTAATACGTACCTGTGACTCTTATGATCAGTGAAAATATCAACATAACACCATACAAGTAGTTCCTCCAAATCTTTAATTCAAACACAACAGCTGCTAAGTCTAAATCATGGGTTGGATAATTCTTCTCATGGTTTTTAAGCTATTTGGAGGCATAGGCTATTACCATTCTATTTTGCATCAAAACATAACCTAACCCAATTATAGAGGCATCACAATACACCACAAATCCATCTAACCCATCTGAAAAAGCTAACACTGGGTTGAAGTCAATCTATCCTTTAATTCTTGGAAGCTCTTCTCACATTTATCTGACCATATAAACTTTACCTTCTTTTGTGTCAATCTATTTAGTGGTGCATCTATTGAGGTAAAACTCTCAATAAACCTCCTATAATAACCGAGTGAACCCAAAAAGCTCCAAATATCAAATGGAGTAATGAGACTAAGCAGTACTTCATTGCATCAGTTTTCTGATGGTCTACATGAATATTAGCATCCAAAATCACATTCCCCAAAAGGTAATAGACTCCAACCAAAATTCACACTTACTAAACTTTGCATAAAGTTGACGATCCTTAAGGGTCTGCAACACTGTTCTCAAATGGTGCATGCACGAAAAAAAATTGTCAATCAATCATCTCAAAATGTGGGTCATTAAAAATATACAAAGTCGATTTAGTGCGTTGTCGCTTGAAATATTATATTACCTACAAAAATAAGAATCGTACCTAAATGAGTAGCATTTGTGAAGAATTTGTTTGTCATGAAAATATAACTTTGTTTTAGTTAATAATATGATTTTGTCACTATAAAGATTATTAATATCAACAAAATTTTATCATCCCTAATTATTTAGGTCAATCAGTGACGACATCAATTATTTCTAAAGTTATATATATATTTCGTAGTTAAATAAATATAATTTTGTCACTAAAATTGACCATTTATATACAAAAAAATATTTCATCCCTGAATGTATAAATTAGTGACAAAATTGCTATTACAAAGAATTGTCACTATAATGGTCTTGATTAATAACAATTACATTTTTCATATAAAGTAAGACTAAATGTAATCAATTAAGATGTTCCATGACAAACCTAGTTGGCTTCAAAAAATTAATTTAGTAGTTGCTAAAAGTTAATTCCTTAATGATAAAATCTTTTGTGACTAATTACAAATATTTGATATCGCTTAATAATTTCATACTGGTGCTTATTTTTATACTAGAATTGCACAACAATAACAACAACGATGACAACGACGAAATTGCACAACAATAACGACAACTACGAGGACGAGGACGAGAACGAGGATGACGATGAAGACTACGACAACTAAAACAAATCACTTATGATGATGATAATAATAATAATAATAATAATAATAATAATAATAATAATAATAATAATAATAATAATAATAATAATAATAAAAGTCATATAATAACAAAAAATCACTTATGATCATACAATTAAGAATTAAAATTAAATTAAGATAATATCTCATTACGAGCTCCTTAAATAAAAGTAAAATATGCCAATAAGAAAGCTTAACTAACATATACAAATATTACTCCTAAACTAAGATAAGTAAAGGCTCTTTCTCAGAATACAAATAACGCCGTGAAACTTGACTTACAAATTAGTCCTGATTCAATTCGCACTCTGTATACCTGTGGAGGAGAGAAAATAAAAAGATGATTTGATTTAAAATATATTCAAATACAATAGCAAATTAACTACAAGTGAGATAACTTTTAAAAATAAAACTTGTAACACTTACAAGTATCTATTCTGGCTTGATTAGGAAGTGTACTGTAAGGTTACATTAAAAAGACAAATTTATTTAATATTCCAGATAAAAAGTTGCAACTTTTTTAGTATGTTTCTTGATGTATTAAGACTAAGATTTTACTGAATTTTTTCTGCTCGTAAGACAGTTTAGTTGTTCATCTACCATAACCCTTTAATTCAGCTCACTGGAGAGGATAAAAATAATTAATATGTGTCACAAAATCCACACTTAACATATAATATGAATAGAAAATACCATCATTTAAATATAGTACTAAATTCTGCTTGTCATTTACTTACGATAAATTTATCTATAATTTTCTATGGTTAACTAAATACACTAAATCACAGGATAGTTAATTTCATGGTGTATCCACCTCCAGTTTTTTGCTTACTCTCAAAATGTTAATCTCCTAAAAGTAATTAAAGTTAATCACATAGCTAGTGAAACATCAGAAGATATTGGTACCACAAACTAGAGCTAGATGCAGAGAAATGCACTGGAGCATTGCAAGTCAAATGATGAGCCTCAAAAATGTTTCAGTCAGAATATCATAACAAACCAACAATAGCTTACCCAACATAATTTCACAAGTCGGTTAGAAGGAGAATAGGATGTACGCATACTTTATCTCTACCTTCGTGAAAGTAGAGAGGTTGTTTTCGATAGACCCTCAGCTCAAAAGAAAGAAAATGAATCATATTTGCAAGAAAAAAAGACAGTGCCCAAGCAAGATACAAAGCACTAAAATAAAAAATCAAGACAAACTAGAAAGGAAAAATAAAAGATAAAAAAACAACAGTAAAGTGGCAAGATGGACACAACCAAAAAGGCATGTAACTATGAATAAAGTAGAAAATACGATGCAAATACTAAACAGGAACACTGCTGCAATACCCTATATTAAGCTTAGCTTAGTTCAGCTCCTAGTTCTTGCACAAGAATCTTAAAGTCTGAAAATTTAGCTAAGTGTTGAGGACTTCACCATTTTTAAGACCTTCTAACTTCGAGGATTTTTAAGTCAACCTTCCGGACTCTGAGACAATGGTTTTTGAGTTGATTCATGTTCAGGGGTGTAAGGAGCATGTCTAGGGAAAGTTTTAAATTTTTCGGACAAGGATTGGGTCGTGTTTGGATTTCGATTCCAGCAGCTCATCGCGACTGCATTGCGTCGCGCGCAATATAGCGATTAGCATGTCATCGCGTCGCGCTAGGCCTCTAAATGGCATTCTAGTTACGAGTTTAATCTTCTAAGGGGAAGTTAGGTCAATTCCCACCGACTCAATTCGTAAAAACAATAGATTAAACGTTGATTAAGGCATTATTTGCCCATTCTCTATCAATTTTCTCTCCAAGAAACCCTAACCCCTCTTCTCAAGAACACCAAAAGTCCTTTACTTTCTCTTTAAAATAAACAAGAATTTACGTTTCTAATTCAAGAAGTTCAGAAAAGCTTTCAAGATCACCTCCAAGACTTACAAAGTCAAGCTTTCATCCATTAAATCAAGTCCATTAAGGTATGTAAGGTTATGAATAAGGGTATCCTTTCACCCTTGTGCCCAAATTGCATAATTTTAAGATTCTATTTACTTATTTTGAAGTAGGGTTTATACCCAAGTTTATATATTCTTGAAGCATGTGATTATCATGAGATTTAAAGCTTAAAGTATGTCCAAGATTTATATTATGAATGAGATTGAACTATCTTGACTTGTTATTGTTGAAGTATTTCAAGAATTATATTAAGCATGAAGTTTTGGTATGAATTACCATGAGTTTAAAGCATGAAGTTTTGCTATGAATTACCATGAGTTTAAAGCATGAATTTTAAGCCCTAAATGTTGAGATTTCAAGAAGATTATGCTTTTAAGCATTCTATGACAAGCTTATATCAAGATTTAAAGCAAGAATTGATCTTTTGATCCTCAGCTAAGATATGAAATCCACTTTTTTCATTTTGATTACAGTTTAAAGGAAAGAGAAGCATAATTAGTTTTCATTATAAGCCCTTTTATGCTATTTTAAGGTAGATGTCCTAAAGTAGAAGCATTAAGTAATAAGGGAGTAGTATTTAGCACGGAGTTGGGTATGCGTCCAAGGTCACATGCCCCAGAACTACAAGACAATATAGGTTAAGCTTATTCCCAATATGGATGAAGTTACAGATAGTGATCACTCAATTTAAGGTCCTATTCCGATGGCAAGGGTAGGACAGCTCTCCCCAACGTGGGTAAGACGTTGGACTCCTAAGTAGCTCACATGGTTTATGTCGGTTAGAAGAACCTCCCTAAGAAAGATTAAAATTAAAGCTTTCATAAACTAAGTGTGTGGCTCACAAATTTTATTCAGTATGCTTTATTATTCATGTTTTATGATTTTCCAGCTTTTGTTTTATTAAAGCCCAAGGTGAGTCATTTACACTTAGAATGCATTATTTGAAAATCTAAGTACACATTGAGTTATTGTTTTACTTGTGCATTCAACCCTACATGCTCAGTACATTCCAGAAGTACTGGTCTACATATACGTTTATGTGCTACATTATTTCATAATGTAGGTCCTGGTGCTTAGTTTCAGCAGCGTGATTGTTTACAGGCATCTCCACCTACATCCCGATGCTTGGTGAGTCCTCATAGTTTGAGGACCCATTTTATCAGACATTATTACTAATGAAGTATTTTATTTATTTGGTTTTCTGTTTAGTTCGAGTCAGCCGGGGCTTGTCCTAGTGGCTCTCTAGTTAGAAGTAGAGGCTTGTCCGACTGTTTTCTGTTTAGACCTAAAAGTGTTTGTTTTCAAGATTTCCAAGTTTAAGACTTTCAGTAAGATATTATTTAAGTTTTAGTTAAGACATTAATTCAATATCTCGAGATTTTGCAAGTCCAGTTTATCTTTATTATGAGTTCCAAAGTTGTTATAAGACTTAAAGGTTTAGCTTGGGACTACTTGTAGTCTTGAGCACGACGTCTAGGATGTATTTCTGGGGCATTACAACTTCTTGTATGGAGAAAAGTGGAAGAGAAGACTAGCCCCGTGTCTTCCACATAAAGGTTCTACACGCTGGCTATCTGCGAACCATCTACCTTAATCGTAGATCTTCGGTAAGCTGGAGGAAATACAAGCGGTAAATTACAGTGGCAATATAAAATCAGATAATTATTATCATAATATGCATTTTCATGTACAATTATGATAATGCAGTATGGCATAAAATTTTTCAATGAACCCATTCTTAATAATATCTTAATAGATTTTTCTACGCAAGGAATTGAGAAAACTAGCAAGAAATGAGATTGATGCTTACTCAATTAGAGTTTCAAGTTCAAAGGAATCACCACTAAAATAAATCCAACACTTGAAGACACCTTTCAAAACTTCTCGGTCAGTTGATGTTTCAAAAAATTTAATATAGTTCAATACTCTAAACTTGATTAAAATTTTTAATGATCACAAAATTTTGACAACCAGTTGAATTTGAAGGTCAATGTTGTTTTGTTAATATTCTTTTATTAAGGAAATAACCAGGTTCTCCATATTTTTCAAGTTAAAGCACTAGACAATATCATCAAGTCCATGAAGCATATCATACAACAGCAAAAAAAAATGAATCTCAAACTAGTACTAGTTGCGATCACCCATATAAACTTCAAAAATCACTTAGGTTGATTTTTATCTAAAGACATGCTGCATTAGTTGGATGATGAACTTGAAATAGATTGTTCAAATAGGGGTTGTAGGTGATCAGACTTGTCCTCTCTGTAAACATGAACATGAGATAATAGCACACTTGTTCTTTGCTTGTGACGTCACTGCTACCATTTGGAAAAAGTAACTGTCATAGTTAAGCATTATAAGAGAGCCTAAAGAATGAAATGATGAACAATATTAGGTTGTTACATATGCCAATGAAAGATCTTATTCTGCAACAAGCCAACAACTTACTATGTGTGGAGAGAAAGGCTTTTTAGAGTTTTTCTAAACCAAAAGCAAACTACTGCCCAGGTAATCAGGTAAATCATCTAGGAGATAAATGCTAAGATAGCCAAGAATAGACAGATTGCTCCATGGATGGAGGACAACAATTGCTACCCCGATTAGTTTGTTTATCTTGCTCTGTTGCCCTCTATGTTTATTTAGATTCATGCTCGATGGTTGTAGGGAGCCTATGTCTGTTAACAATTAGATCTTGGGGCAACATGTGTCTATATCTAGACTCGTGCTTATGAATGAGATCGATTAAGCTAGACAACTAAAGGAACCACGACGTGAAAAATTATCTTCGACTCTCGAGGAATGTAAAAAAGTATCAAAAAATAAAATAATTGTAAACCAAGAAAATGGCTAAGTTCGGATTTGACTATCACCAAAAGAAGCAAAGATTAAAGAAGTAAATTAGATATTCTTTGCGAAATACTAGATTACTTGTTATGAGAGATAATTGACTTATTTGCCTCTTTGACTACCATTACTCTAATTTATCTAACTCAACATTAAAATCGTTATAGACCGTATATAATGGATTACTTGTTATATGAGAAATGACTTACTACAGTAATTTATCAATTCAAATGGACTATTTTAAAAGTGAATTAATCCTACTCATATTGTATATTAGTAGGCTAAAGTTCATTATTGAACATATCTAAAATTCTAACCTCAAATAGGGTGTTCATGATCTGGTTTGAATCGATTTTTGATTAAAAGCAAAATTAAAATCAATTTATTTTTTTTGTTATGTTTTAGTAAAATCAAAACTAAATCAAAAATTTTCAGTTTTTAGAATTTCAAACCAAATTTGATGTTTATTTTTTAAATTAATTTGATTTGATCTGATCTTTCACCAAATCGTGAACAACCTAGATTCTCAAATGATAATTAATGCCTAAAAAAATACAATATCTCTAGAATTTTCTAAATATATTCTAACAAACCATCAAGTCCTAAACTAAAAACAGTAGCACATACAATTTCGTAAATCAAAGTTGTTGTCGCTAGTATTCAATCGTAAAGAGCACAAACTAATCCTAAAGGTCTGATTCTATTTCATTAGTAGGAAGTAGATCTAATAGCAAGAACTAAGACTGATTCCGACTTTCAATCAAGAAAACTTGAGCTATGATTGATTGTTTAGAGTAGTATCCAGTTAATTACTAAGTAGTACCATTTATCTAGCAACTTCATTCGCAAGATGCATTGTGGGCTGTTAAAATTCAATAACAGTGAGATTCTTATTTTTTACCATCGCACTGAACACTTACAATTTCAGCTAATACAAATGTACAATCTCTCACAGTAAATCCTTCTTTTCAAAAGCACATATCCATTTATCTCACAACATCTATTCTGAAAAGGTAAGATTTGTAACCAATGTGTAGATTCACAAGCCTATTCTAAAGACGATATAAAGCAACGGAAAATAAGAAAGTGTAAGAAGAAGTAGAAACCTGTGTTGTTCGGATTGCGCCTACTTACTCAATAGAGAAGATAATGAAGAGAGAGAATTGAGCCCTGCTAAAAGATTTCTTGAATTGGGGAGAGGAAATTATGCCCGCATGTTCTCAATTTTTGAGTCAAATTACCCAATAATGTCCCAATTCCTAGGGAAGTTTATTTTTTCTCTTTTACTTTCTTTATACTAGTAAAATAAAAATAAAACTTACTTTTAGAAGAAATCTAAACGTAATTTATATGCATTCAAAATAAAATGCAATGAAAAAAAAATTAAATGCAGAAGAAAATTATTGAATAATTCATTTAATAATCACATTTCTATTGGTATACTGATTGTCTTATTGAAGGATTCAAGCAGTCGTCCATGATACAATGCCAATATATAGATGTATAATGATGGTATCACGGAGTATTGAAGAGTGTCTCATTATAGGATGATACTATACTAGTATATAGATATATTAGATGGTATCATGAAAGAATGGGGAGTGTTCCATTTAAGGACTTTAGCGGACCTCCATGATAAAATATCAATATGATGATATACTATAATGGTATACTGAGGAAGTCTCATTGAAATGATGTTTTCATTTCGTGACAAATTATTTTTTGTCCTAAAATTAGTTAAAGTTTGGATATGAATTTTTTTTGTCACAAATAATATATTGATACAATAGTGACAAACCATTTTTTTTTATTAATTGAGTTTTGGATACGAAATTTTTTTGTCACAAAAAATATATTGACACATTAGCATCAAATTACAATTTATAGTTAATTCTAACATTAGCCACAAAATTTTAGATAATTTGTGGCAAAAGTTACAATGATTAACTATAAATGCTAATTTGTCACTAATATATCAATATATATTTTGTGATGAAAGTTTTTCATATTTAAAATTCAATTAATTTTATGATAAAAAATGATTTATTACTAATGTATCAATATATCTTTTGTGATAAAAAAAAAATTTGGTATTCTAACTTCAACTAATTTTAGGACAAAAAATGACTTGTCACGAAATGAGAACATCATTAGTGACAAAATAACGTGTCGCAAATAACTTAAAATTCGTGGCTAATTGTACTCAAAAAATGGCGCCAACCTATTTTTTGGTGGGAAATTTTAATGGACAAAACTTTGCTACGAATTTTTACGTTTCGTCACTAAAAGTATGTGCCTCGTGTATTTAAGCACGAAATGTTATTTTTGTCACAAAAAGTGAACAATTAACGAAAAATTCAGATCGTAGTAGTAATTTTGTAGCTATATATCATATTTGTTGTAGTGATTTAGTGAATTTAATAAAAATAATTAATCATAACTCATACCTCTTCAATTATACTCTTGATGATATTCGTAACTCTCATTTTTAATATTCATAACCTTCCGAAATGTAATTTGTAAATTTATGAAAACCTTATGGAATTCCTCCACTTTGCTTATATAAATTCATGTTTTGTTTCATGAAAATTCTCATTCAAAGTTATTCTTTTTCTTCTCCATTATTGTACCACGCATAAGGGTGAAGAAGAACATGAAAAAATGTTAATCATCATACTGTAGACACATGATTTTTGATCCTCTTCGAATTTTAACTTATTTTTTGATATTAAATATTTATATTTGGTTTGATATTATTTAAATTCTTATTTTATTTTTAATAAATTTTTAGTTAAAAAATAAATAACTAAATAAAGTTAATTTTGAGATATTTTATTTTATTTTTATTCTAATTTTAAAAATAATACAAAAATTCAAAAAAAATTCTTTTAAATTTTAAATAAATAAAATAGTAGTTTTAATACTATCTTAATTATATTTATTTAAGGCTATTTATAATTTTTATTATGTTATCTTAAAATGTAAAAATTAATTAATTATATTTATATTTATTATTATTATTCTATTATTTTATTTATTCATTCATTTATTTTTATTTATTATTTTTAATAGATTAAAAATAAAAAAGAATTTTATTTTAAAATTCAAATTCCCTCCCTCTTAACTGTAACTGTTCCCCCAACTTTTTCCCCCAAGAGTTCCTGTACTTAATGACTCCTCTACCCCAGAAAAAAGGACCTATGTACTATTCTCCGCCTACACTGGATCAGACAAGAAAAACACAGATACTAAGACAGAAAAGACAGAGAAAAATATTAAACAAAAAGGGAGACAAAAGCAAAAATAAAGAAAAAGATAAAAAGGAGAAGAGAGTCGTGGTTTAAGTTTCAGAGTTCCGCTTGAGTTTTTGGTGTTGACTTTTTGGCTTCAATATTTGATTCAATTCAACCTATAGATTCTTATTCAATCCTGTATTTTTATTTTATAAGTTTTGTTGTGAATGAAATCATAAATGTTGTTTTAGTGATTTCATGAATTGATATTGTATGAATTTGTTGTAATATCTGTATCTTGTGCATATTATTAAAAGTGAAAAGAAATTAATATTATGCTATAAAATATATGTACTTGACAAAAGTAGAGTCAAATATTGCTTACACCGTAATTTGTTACACTCATGCACACACTATTACACACATTTTCACACACAGACTTTCATTTTTTTTACTACACACCACATACGAACATACTTAGGAATTTGATTCATGTACACATTTGTAACTAATAAAAGAACAGACATGCACTAAAAAAAATAGTAGAATAATAAATGAAAATCAATAGAATATAGAAGAAAAAGTCAGAGGTCGTTTCGCTTTTTCTAGTGAAGTTTCGTCGAAAATTCATTGTAAAAATCAAGATTGACCACCATCCATACAAAACTTCTATCACTCACCAACTCTGGTGAAGCCCAGTGCCGCTGTCGCTCTCTGTTTTCTCCCCATAAGATTTGGACACCATTGGGTGAGCCTACATCGGCGACCATCAACCACTGGATTTGCTATCGCCGTCCTTCCCTAGCCCGTCCAGGCGACCCACTGTCCGGCGCTACCCAAACCACCACCGAAAACCATCAAATCTGCCACCGCTACATCGCTCTTTCTCCTCTTTTACTTATTCCGTCACCAGAGTGATCACTGAAAAATGGCTAAATGTCGTTTTGATATTTTTCGGTGAAAATCACCAAAAAATCGGCCAAATCTCACCGGTGACACTTCCAACGGCGGAAACGCCGACCAACACACCCCTTCAACAGGTGACCCCATGCCGGGAAACGCCCCAAAGTAACCTTTTTTTCCTTTTTCAGCGAAGCCTTCATGGCGGCCACCATTCCCTCTCCTATCAACAATTCCAGAAGTGTGCATACACTGATTTGGTGATCTGCTAAATATAAATGGAATATTTTTTGCTTTTTAAAAATTAAGGGGTAACTTTATTTATATTTTTATTATTTTATTTATTTATTATTTTTAATTATTTTATTATTAATAAAATTTAATTATTTATCGAATTAATTGACTAGATTTAATTTTGCTTAAATTTCATTAAGGTTAAATAGCCTTTTAAACAGAGAAATTATAACAAGTTTTTTTACAAAAAAAGATAAATTAATGTTTTAACGTTTAGGCAAATTTTAGGCATATTTAAAATATTCGTATCAATTAAGAATGCGGCGTATGCATCTCCCTGAGATATTTTAAAATAAAAGTATGCGATAATGCACCTCGACAAATATTTTTCTGAAAATTAATTGTTCACTGAATTAATACGACAGTTTTAGATAGATTTTAGATATTAAAAATGAGCGAATCTAGGCCCAAACATAATTTATCAAAATAATTAAAGTCAAGATAAGTCAATTAAAGCGACCGAACTAGAACCACGGGACTTGAGGGGTGTCTCACACCTTTCCCTTGGTCAACAGAATTCCTTACCCGGTCTTCTGTTTTCGCAGACCACAATAAAGAGTCATTTCTTTTTTACTAGGGATTCAAAAGGTGACTTGGAACACCATAACTCAATTCAAGTAGCGACTCTGTAATAAAAATAATCCTTATTCAAAACCATCACTTTAATTGGAAAAACCCTTCAACCTCGTCTCCCGAGCGAAAAAGGGGTGTGACATCTCTGACGACTCTATAGGGAAATAACATAAGAATTCAAGCTTTTGATATTGACTTTACTTGCTTTAATTATTTTGATATTGTGTTTGTTGTCCTTATGTGCTACTAGCTCATTTACTGTTTTGATATTGTTGAATTGTTTTATAAATTATCTTCTCTTGCGCACCCCTTTTGAGTCTCTGAAATAGGATAGAAAAAATGCAACGTATGTATCCTACTTTCATTTTGAGATAGCCAGAGCGTCAAGGAACCTGTTGAAGGATTATAGTCACACATGTTAGGCGGGGTTCGGATCGATAACAAAGGCGGAGTAGCATTGCTACCGAACAAGTTGTCCATCCCCAACTCGAGTGTCCGCTCGGGTAAGCCGGTCTAGACACCTATTCCTTTAAGGCTAAACATAGAAGAACTGAAACTCAGAATCTTATTATCCCTATTAGGTTCTGCTTTATTTGCATCATGTGCATTTGACTTAGCGAGACTCGGCACAGGGGTCGGGTCTGTCTAGGGCAAGTGTCCTTCGTTATAATGACCAACATGTGCATCCTACGTGCTCTTTGACATTTATTTGGGAAGGCCATTTAATTGCGGATCGACTTTAGATAACTTGATAAAACGTAAAAGAATACTTTGTCCCCAAATTTAATAAATCATTTTTCAAAGAAATTAAATAAATATATATATATATATATATAATGTTTTTTATGGTCTTTATGAACTACGAGGGTCTGATTCTCAATTTTTAACGGGATACATAAGAAATCCTTTTCGTGGTATGAACCTGGCTTTTGAAAAATTATTCATAAATTTATTTGGAAAATATTTTAAAAATATGATTACTTTCATAATTATTATTATTATTTTCTAGAATTTAATTTATATATATATATATATATATATATAGCCCTGAATCTTTAAGGATCATGAGGCTAAGTTTTTACAAAATAAAATAAATTATATATATAAATGTTAACAGCCCTGAACATTTAGGGGTATTGAGGCTGAATTTTGTATGACATATATTTCAAGAACTACGCACACCTGATTCTCATCTTAATGAGATATGTAGGCAGTCTTTTATGGATTTGGTGATTTTAAAGAAAGAAAAAAATTATTTGTGTTTCCTTCTAAACAAATAAAAAGAGAGTTTTTGATTAGTATATAAAAATAAATTAATTTGTTTTCAAAAATGTGTTTTTATCATTATCATTAAATTTTAAAAAAAATTATTTCTCATTTCTCAAATTACAAGAAAAATGTGTTTTTTTATATATCCAGCTTCAAGAACTACGCACGCCTGATTCTCATCTTATTGAGATATGCAGGCGCCCTTCTAGGGTTTAGTGATCTTCTCTAAAAAAAGAAAAGAGTTTTTGAAAAAGTGTAGCATTCTAACGCCTTTGTTATTTCTTAAGCAGTTAGTTTTAAGGTGGTTGGTTTGTGGCATTTTGGCTGGTCCTTCATATTACATCAAGTCCAGGGAAGAGAGTCATGTCCAACAAGAATATAGAGAGTGACATCATGGATCAGACAAGGAGTAGGGAAAATGAGATTTTAAAGCAAGAGATTATGAGTTTGAGGCAACAAATAATGGAAATATATCGAGCTTGGGCCAGTGGGCTGCCTCCTCCTCCATTTCCACTCTCGACCCGACAAATACCTTGAGTTTTTTACCAAAATTGCAAGGTCAGTTTTCTGCTGTTGGTTATGCTCCACAACATGCCTCAGAATCTACTCCAAGCCAAAAGCATCCAAATGTTTCCATCACTCATTCTCTAGTTCTTCAGTATAAATCTACCATATCGATAGCACCATCTATAGTCTCTATTTTTGTTGCTCAACCCTCTATTGTGGTTTCCACCTTGGCTTTTTGTCTAGCGATTATGCTTTCCCAATCTGCAAGTGAGTCGGTGTTTGACACTCTTGATGATCACTATTATACACCTGAGCCCACATCTATGTTAATTGGACCACCAAAATTTCTTACTAAGAAGCTTGACATGGCAGAAGAGCAAGAGAAAATGGCTAGGAAATGAAGAACACAGAAAAGACGATGAAAAATTCTCAAAGAATTGCAAATTATAAAGATGTTGCATACAAAGATTGGGGCATGTCTTCAAGGTTTAACCTTCCTCTAAGTCTTGAGATATCGAAATTTGAGGAACATGATGGGCACGAGGATTCTATAAAACACTTGGGATGATATTTCCATCATTTGAGAGGGACTGAAGGGAAGAAGAAGAAGAAGAAGAAAAACGTACTATTATTATTATAGGGGCAGAGCTCAAGAGGTCCAACTCAGTAATATTGTCAGTTTTAATTCCGATCTTGCACATCAAATCCATATGCTCACCTGCAACAAGGTTCCTCTTTGGAAAATCTAAGATATTTTATTCCACTTCCTCAGTATCCTTTGCACAATGCACAGTTGTATTCTCATCCACTTTCTTATCCACAATGGCATGCATCGATCCCGCAACATCATCTACGACCCCCACATATTTATCAAGAAACTTCAAAGTCCAAGTTTCAATCAAGGCAGGAGTTTGCCAAAAAGAGAAAGTCAAAAAATAATTTTACACCAATTAAGGAGTCATATGACATTTTATTCTAGAGATTGAGAAAGTTGGGCATAATCACTTCTCTCCTTGAGTGTACTCCTATCCACATTCAAGAAATTTTAATCCTCATGTACGATGTGTATATCATTCTGATATTCAAGGTCACGGTATTGAGAATTGTCATGCTTTGAAAAGAGAAATCGAAAGGATGAATCAATAAAAATTGATTGTAGTGCAAAACATTAACACTACGAGCGTCACACGAAATTCTTCATCAACACATGGTAATGCAAAATACGTGGAAAACAACGAGTTAAGTATGGAGATCCAAAATTATTTGTTGAAGGAAATGTGTTGGATAGTATTGGAAGCTCTAGTCATGTTGATATGCAAACCAGTGGCTAAGATGACAAGCTCAACAATTGGGAAGTCATTCATTTCCTTACTTGGAAGGATTTTTGGTAGTTTGTTTTATTTTTCTTTCTGTTTGTCAAATTATTTTAGGATTGTAGTTCAAAATCTTTTTTGTTTTGTCTGTCTGTCATTTTCGTTTAAACCCTTCTATCTTTTCTTTTAATGAAATGTGGTGTCCTTATTGATTTGTCTTGTTTTTAAGTTGTTTGTTTGTCTTCTTTACACAATAAATTTTATGTTGATCCTAGTGTTATGACATGCCTGCAAAATTTTCAGCCGAATCTTAAAATCCAGCTTAATCATGAAATATTAAATCAAAGAGCTAAAGTTAGAAAAGAGAGCATCTAAGAAAATAAGTAAAGTGTTGAGGTGTTTGGGGACATAGTTACAACCTCACTTGAATATATTGAGGTAATCACTTTGTGAATAAAAGGGATTTGGTCTTCAATAAGAAGGTCCATCTCAAATATTTTGAATGCGATCAATCAGAGGAGATACAGTTTCCACAGTCAGGAGAAGCAAAAGGAAGTTAGCTCAAAAAATAAAGGCATGAGTCATCTATTGTGAGGAAAGTACAAAATATGTAGGCCCATATGTTTCATGTGCATGAGAAACAGTGACATAAATGCTCAGTCAAAATTAATGTTGAAAGAGATGTGTATGATTTTTATGTTCACTCTCAAATTGCATGTTAAGTATTTGCATTTTTAGGGACTGATATGACGAAGACATTTCATTCTGCTATCCAAATGTTGTGTCATCCTTTGTTACCCCCTTTAAGCTTTAATTTTATCTTCTTTCATACACCTCTTTTGGAATCAAAATGGATTCTAAAAAAAATTTTAAAAAGAAAAAAAAAGAAAAAAAAAGTGTCAAGAAAGAGAGATATAGTCAGAAGAAGTGCCAAAAAGAAATAGAGTCAGCAAAAAAAATCTTTGTCTCTCTCTCTCTCTCTCAAAAAAAGCCAAGACAAAAAAAAGCTAAAGTTAGAGTGAAAAAAATCAAGCAAAAGAATAAGATGTTTGAACTACGTCTGGCCTAATTCTTGCTATGACAAGATACGTAGGTAGCCCTACTCTGGGGTTCAGTCCAACCAAAAGAAAATTCAAATTATCCAGAATGAAATGAAACTAGGGCAAAAGTTTATTTCCTTAAAAGAGTCGATTCCAAAAGTTGTACGCTTCACCCAATGTTTAGTAAATTTTTTAGCCTCATGTCGCCCTATCTTTCTAACCTTATCCAAAATCCAAGTTACATCAAAGAAAGACCTTCAGATTATTTTTTGAGAATGCTAAGGCTAAGCATGCAATTCATATGATGACGCATTTTGGAAACCACTTGTCTTCCTTAGCATAAGGAGTCAGGAGAGAAATAAAAATGATAGAGCCTTATTGGTTAAAACCCTCAGGGAAACCGTAAGATGATGGTGAGTTGAGAGAAATGAAATGAGATTCTTATTGGTGAAAACCCTTATGGGCATCGTAAGACGATTATGAGTTGAAAAAAATGAGAATAAGAGAGTCTCATTGGTGAAAATCCTCATAAACACCATAGGGCAATGGTAAGCTGAGAGAAAGAAAATGAGAAAGGCTTGTTGGCGAAAACCCTTCAAGATGTCACTAGCTAAATGGGATCTATAAGTGCAATTTACCAAAGGAATAACTCAGTTTCAGGGACATTAATAACTCAGTTTCAGGGACATTAACTTAATAATAATTGGTGAAAAGTTTGGATGAAAAGATAAGGCAACTTAATCCAAAAATACATGGCATAATCATTAAAGTTGACTGTCATTTTTAAATGAATTTTTCATTTCTTTGTTTCAAATGGAGACATTTATTTTATTTTTATTTTTCTTTATATCTTTGTTTTCCTGAGTTAGTTATTCAAAAAAAATTATCATTGTCATTTTTCTCGTGTCTTTGAGTCGAGTCTGTGTCATAACAGGTGAGAAAAGATTTCAAAACTTGCTACCATATTCTTCAATTATACAAACCAAGACAAAAATCCAATACATGAAAGAGACATGATTGTGAGCTAAAATAAGGCATGCAAAAAGTTTTGTCAACAGACGAGTCTGGAACTCATGGAAATATCAAGGTTCAAAGGGTTTATTTGAGAAGTATAGCAAAGCAGAGATACTATGTTTGTTTCAGAGTCACATCTAATAATATGAGTTTGGGTCAACGATAAAGCAAGTCGGAGATAGATTCTAATGATTGAAAGGAAGGTTAAATGGGACAAGGGCAAGAGTGATTGCCACAAAAGCTAAAGCCACAAACCTGCCACCATGTTTTTGAACTCACAAGTTTTGTTTGATGAAATAGGAAACAAAGCATAAATATAAAGGACTACAATACCTTATTTCCACAAATATAGGAAGCAATGTTGTTGCACAGGTTTGATAATCAAATTATGGTAAAAATTTATCATCCTATATCCTTCGGAGGCATACTTCTTTGTCCAGGAATTTTAGTTTTTAATTGCTAGGTGATATACTTCTTAAATTTAACCTTGATTCATAGAAGATGTACCTTTTAGTTGAGTCATTCTCCTTGATTCCTATAAGACGTACCTTATAGTCGAGTCATTCCCCTTGATTCCTATAAGATATACATTTTAGTCGAGTCAGTCCCCTTGATTCCTATAAGACGTACCTTTTAGTCGAATTATTCTCCTTGATTCCTATAAGACGTACCTTTTAGTCGAGCCATTCCCGTTGATTTCTATAATACATACCTTTTATTTGAGTCATTCCCCTTGATTCCTATGAGACGTAATTTTTAGTCGATTCATTATCCTTGATTCCTATAAGACGTACCTTTTGGTCGAGTCATTCCCTTTGATTCCTATAAGACATACCTTTTAGTCGAGTCATCCCCTTGATTTCTATAAGAACTACCTTTTAGTAGAGTCATTTCCCTTGATTCCTATAAGACGTACCATTTAGTCGAGTTATTCCCCTTGGTTTCAAAAAGATATAGATGTTCTTTTTATTTGAATCATTTTATTTAACCCCTAGGAGACGCACTTCCTTGTCTGGGTAATATGAGTTTCATGTGTTAGGAGACGCACTTCCTAATTTTGGTTATTAGTTTTACTCTGAAGAGACGCATTTCTATAATAGGGCCTTGATTCACCCTCTTTACTGTAATTTTCAAAAGATGTGATCTAATGACACTCACAAAATTTTCTTGTACAAATTGGGGCAAAAATGTTGTTCTGTTTATTGAATTTTATGTTCTGCTCAGGACCCTCCTGGATAATGAGACTTTTCTTTTCTCGTTCAACTTTTATTTTGAGTTCAGGAGCTTACCTGAAGAACAGGATGAAGAAATAACAACTTAGGGGCCCGTCTTAAGAGTAGGGTGAAGAAAAAGTAAGTCTAGGAGCCCGCCTGAAGAACAGAGTGAATAAAAAGTGAGTTCAAGAACCCGCCTGAAGAATAGGGTAAAGTAAAAGGAAGTCCAGGAACCCGCCTAAAGGTGAAAGAAAAGCAAGTCCAGGAGTCTGCCTGAATAACAGGGTGAAGTAAAAGTAGGTACAGGAGCCCACTGAAGAACATGGTAAAGAAAATGTAGGTCCAGGAGCCCGCCTGAAGAATAGGTGAAGGGAAAGTAAATCTAGGAGCTCGCCTGAAGAATAGGGTGAAGGAAAAGTAAGTCCAGGAGCTCGCTTGAAGAACAGGGTGAAGGAAAAGTAAGTCCAGGAGCCCACCTGAAGAACGGGGTAAAGAAGTAACAAGTCAGGAGCCTACTTGAAGAACAGGGTGAAGGAAACGTAAGTCCAGGAGCCCGCCTAAAGAACAAGGTGAAGGAAAAGTAAGTCCAGGAGCCCGCCTGAAGAACAGGGTGAAGAAGTAACAAGTTAGGAGCCCGCTTGAAGAACAGGGTGAAGAGGAAAAAAGCAGGCCAGGAGCCTGTTTGAAGAATAGGGTGAATTTTCAAGTTCAAATCATGAAGATTCGAATCAAAGTTTCAGAGAAATTGCATTTTACATTTGTATTTTTAATTTTTAATTTTTGTTAGTCATTTGAATGTAAAAAGCAGAAGTCGTTAATTGTAAACTCGACAGAATCTCACTCGATGTCTAACTCATTCGCTCACCATGTTACCTTTGAACTACTCGTGACCTGATTCCTTTATAACCCGGGATATGTAGGAAGTCCAAAACCAGGACTCGGTCCTATTTTTTCTTTTATTTTAATTTTATTTTATCCTTACTTTTAAATAATCGGAGGATCAAAAATCATATCTTGTCTACTTATTTATATGAAAACTCTTCGAGATTTCACACAAAGAGAGGCAAAAATGTGGACACGTGATTTTTGATCCTCCTCGAATTTTAACTTATTTTTTGATATTAAATATTTATATTTGGTATGATATTATTTAAATTCTTATTTTATTTTTAATAAAATTTTAGTTAAAAAATAAATAACTAAATAAAGTTAATTTTGAGATATTTTATTTTATTTTTATTTAAATTTTAAAAATAATACAAAAATTCAAAAAAAATATTTCACTTTTTAAATTTTAAATAAATAAAATAGTAGTTTTAATACTATCTTAATTATATTTATTTAAGGATAATTATAATTTTTATTATATTTTCTTAAATTATAATATGAATTAATTATATTTATGTTTATTATTATTATATTATTTTATTTATTCATTCATTTATTTTTATCTATTATTATTAATAGATTTAAAAAATAAAAAAGAATTTTATTTTAAAATTAAAATTTCCTCCCTCTTATCTGTGACTGTTCCCCCCAACTTTCCCCCCTAAGAGTTCCTGTACTTAATGACTCCTTTACCCTAGAAAAAGGACATACGTACTATTCTCTACCTACAATAGATCAGACAAGAAAAATACAGATACTGAGACAGAAAAGAAAGAGAGAAAAATATCAAACAAAAAAAGAGACAAAAGCAAAAATAAAGAAGATAAAAAGGAGAAAAGAGTCGTGGTTTAAGTTTCAGAGTCCCGTTTGAGTTTTCGATGTCGACTTTATGGCTTCAATATTTGATTCAATTCAACATACAGGTTCTTATTTAATCCTGTATTTTTATTTTATATGACTTGTTGTGAATGAAATCATAAATGGAGTTGTTTTAGTGATTTCATAAATTGATATTGTATGAATTTATTGTAATGTCTGTCTCTTGTGCATATTATTAAAAGTGAAAAGAAATTAATATTATGAAGTAAAATATTTGTACATGACAAAAACGGAGTAAAATATTGCTTACATAGTAATTTATTACACTTATGCACACACTATTACATAGTAATTTGTTACACTCATGCACACACTATGACAAGCATTTGCACACACAGACTTCCATTTTTTTACTGCACACCACATACGTACATACTCATGAATTTGATTCATGTACACATCTGTAACTAATAAAAGAACAGACATACACTAAAAAATATAGTAGAAGAATAAATGAAAATTGATAGAATACAAAAGAAAAAGTCAAAGGTCGTTTCACTTTTTCCGGCTGTTTCAATGGAAATTCATTGTAAAAAACAAGATTGACCACTATCCATACAAAAATTCTATCACCCACCAACTCCGGTGAAGCCCAACGCCGCCGCCATGCTCCTTTTTCTCCCTACAAGATCTGGCTGCCACTGGGTAAGCCAACACCGGATCTGCCATCGCTGCCTCTCCTAGCCTGTCCAGGTGACCCACTGCCCGGCGCTACCCCAACCACCGCTAGTAACCATCAAATCTGCCACCGCTGCATTGCCCTTTCTCCTTTTTAACCTGTTCCATTGCCAGAGTGATCAACGGAAAATGGCCAAATGCCTTTTTGATATTTTTCAGTGAAAATTGCCAAAAAATCAGCTAAATCTCGTCGGTGACACTTCCAACGATGGAAACGCCAACCAACCCATCCCTTCAACTGGCAATCCCACGCCGGAAAATACCCCAAACCAAACTTATTTTTTCTTTTCTGGCGAAGCCTCCATGGCTGCCACCCTCTCCTCTCTGGTCAACAATCCCTAAAGTGTGCATACGCTGATTTGTGATCTACTAAAAATAAATGGAATGGTTTTTTCTTTTTAAAAATTAAGGGGTAACTTTATTTATATTTTTATTATTTTATTTATTTATTATTTTTATTTATTTTATTATTTTATTATTAATAAATTTAATTATTTGTCGAATTAATTGCCTAGTTTGCTTAAATTGTTAAGGTTAAATAGCCTTTTGAACAGATAAATTGTTACAATTTTTTTTACAATAAAAGATAAATTAATGTTTTAACGTTTAGGCAAATTTTAGGCATATTTAAAATATTCGTCTCAATTAAGAATGCAGCGTACGCATCTCCCCGAGACATTTTAAAATAAAAGGATGCAATAATGCACCTCGACAAATATTTTTCTAAAAATTAATTTTTCACTGAATTAATGCGACAGTTTTAGACAGATTTTAGATATTAAAAATGAGCGAATCTAGGCCCAAACATAATTTATCAAAATAATTAAAGTCAAGATAAGTCAATAAAAGCGATCGTGCTAGAACAACGGGACTTGAGGGGTACTTCACACCTTCCCCTTGGTCAACAGAATTCCTTACCCGGTCTTCTGTTTTTGCAGACCACAACAAAAAGTCATTTCCATTTTACTAGAGATTCAAAAGGTGACTTGGAACAACATAACTCAATTCCAAGTGACGATTTTGTAATTAAGATAATTTCTATTCAAAACCATCACTTTAAATGGAAAAAACCCTTCGACCTCGGCTCCCGAGCGAAAAAGGGGTGTGACACACATCATATGATTAGTTTCACGTGAAGAACCATAGTTGGCAAACCCGTATAAAGAATTTATGGGTAGGAATATTTCTTTTAGTTTTAAAAATTTTACTCCTTTCATTTTATTTTATACAATATTTCTTTAGAGCTAATTTATTTGACTATTTTTTGAAACTAAATTGTATTAGATGAATTCAAAATCAACCAAATCAAAGTGCTAAAATATCAATTAAGTTACGAGTTCTTAAGTGGTAAAAATATCCTTTTAATTTCTTTATTTTAATTTTGATCACTTAAACTTTACAAATTCTAATTTAGGTATTTAAGATTGGAAAAATTCATGTAAGTTTTTTCAGAGTAACTAATAATACCGTATAAGTGTATTCTTATTTTCTTCTTGTAGGAATGAAGAAGAAAGATGAACAACATAAAATAATTGAAAAAAATTGAGAAGCCAAAAAAGTTATGGTGGTTATAGAAACAAAATAATGCAATCCTATTATCATCATCGAAAAAAAAAAGGCAATAGCGTCACCAATGACAAAACAGTGCTCCTTGAAATCTTAATGTTGATGCTTGGCCCGTGTTTTCACAAACATCTATAAATATTATTCAACGAAAGCAATTTTAATTTTTCCTACTTTATGGATAAATTGTTATAAGTTTCTTTTACTCGAAATGAGATTTATTTTATTATAATGTTATTTGTGGCTAGAATTAATTAAGTTCAAGAATATTTTTTGCAGAGACGTATGGTTATTTGCTTTTATATGAAGTATTTCTGTTATTATAAAATCTTCTTGTCGATTGATTTTTATATTTTGAGACATATCATAATTAAGTATGTGACTTTTTAAAAGTTAAATTACGTGCATGGTTGAATAAAAATTTATAGTGTGTGAATTCTTATAATATATCTACATAATCTAAGAAAACAAATTTAAAACATTAATTTTAATTTAATTGCATTTGATTTTTCTTTTAAAAATTAAAATATATTTTTTATACTTGAATATTAAAAGATTTTATCACCATGCGAAGCCCGCTCATTTCACTAGTTGAATTAATAAGTACGATAATATCATAAGCTTTTAGTATGCATGTGCCGCAATCAATAACAAAGAAAAGACCATATGCATTGAATACAGAGGCGAAACCAGGATTTGAAGTTCATGGGTGCACCAGTGTTGTCAAAGACACGCATAAGCCTCGCAGTAAGACTCAAAATGTGTTGAGCGCTCGCCTCACTTAACGTATAACTTAGGTTCTAATTTCTGATACATACTTTCCCTTATCAATGAGGCTTTCTGAAGAGACGAACACTAAACAATTGATATTTTATTATATAAAAAAATAATTTTTTTGTTCATATATTTGTTATTCATGCTTATAGTATTAGTCTTGGACTAGACATATGTTTATATCTTTTCTACCTTTATGCTTTTGTTCATTAAATCTCATATTTTATTTGTACTTTGTGATTAAACACAATAGACTTTGAAGCTTTTTTACGCTTGTTGCTTTTGATAATATTGTGGAGCACCAATATGATCTTAAGACGTTAGAAAAACTTTCGGGGTCGATTAAGGGATATTATCATATTCAATTGATCGCCAAAGACATGAACAACACTGAAAAAACAAATATACAGAACAAATAAGAGTTTTAAGCTAATAACATTACTTTCTAATATGAAACTTTTAACATTTTTGTACAATTAGCTATGGTAGCTCAACGGTCAAAGAGTGTGTACCTTACGAATTGGTTGCGGGTTCGAATCCCCTGTTGTTATAAATTTAGTAATAAGCCTTTTAAATTTGAAGTATTGAAAATAAAAAATAAGCTACTGTGCGATCGGGGATTCGATCCCTGGTCATGTGGATGGAAGTACAAGCTTCAACCAACAAACCAAGGCGCACTACCACTAATCTTAGGATTCACTATTAACTATATCCCAATTTCTCAACGTATATACATATATATACACACAATTTTTTTGACGTTAATGGGTGCATGTGTACCCCCACCCATACATGTGGGTCCGCCCTTGATTGAATAATCCAAGGATTATATTACAATCCCAACTATACAATTCATATTTAAGATTATTAAGTACTTTGTCTTGATTTTGCTCAAAAAGAACCCTTTTATTCTCATGATTTGATCTGGTTGGGGCACAGAAATATTGGTGAAGCAGTGAAAGCACTCTGCTGGATTGACTGTCATTGCTTCTACTCCAAGAAAAAAGTTGACGATCTGTAGGCTTTCTAAATGCACGTAACGAACAACAAAGGCCCTCATTCACAACAGTTAATTTAATTAACTTTGAAGTTAAACAGTACATAATAAAACATAAAATATTGTTTGCAAGTTTCGAAAGAAAAAAGTAATCTCCGAATAAACCTAGTCCAACCAAAAATTCACCGCTCGAAGTGGACAGAGAAATGGGATCCACAAATCTCAATGTATTTGCAAGTTGGGCCGTTTGTGATTTGTAATGAACGTGGGTTTTGCCTAGTTATGATACAGGAAATTGTGTGTCATAGACCCAAATATGGGTAACTCTAGCTATTTGACCTCAATAGGAAATGTCTTCAAAGAATAATCTTCCTTACTTTTTAAGTATAGAACAACTACCAGTTTGCCCTCTACACTTCAAATATATTTTTAAACTTTCCATGCTTATTTGTCTCACAAATTTTATTTTTTATTATTTCAACTTTTTATTTTTTTACTTTAATTTTATTATTCTATTTTTTATTATTTTCACTTTTTTATCTTTAATTTTATTATTCTATTTTTTTTATTATTTTCACTTTTATATTTTTTCCTTTAATTTAATTTTTATTTTTAATTCATTTGTCTCAACCTTTATTTTTTTTTATCTTTTTTCTTTTTTCTCAAATATTATTTATTTATTTATTTATTTATTTTTCTTTTTTTAATTCATTTGTCTTTAACCATTATTTTTCTTTTATTTTTATTTTTTACCAGTTCTCTTTTATTCCCCTCATTTTTCTCAAACTTTTGTTTTATTTTTTCCCTCTCATTTTTTTATTATCTTAATTTTTTTAATTCTTTGCTTTTTCTTTTATTTTTGATTTTTATCAGTTCTTTTTTTTTTCTCATTTTTCTCAAACTTTATTTTTATTTTTTTCTCTCATTTTTTATTTTCTCAATTTTTTTAATTCTTCGCTTTTTTCGCAATCTTTATTTTTTTCTTGCCTTTTTATCTCAATCTTTTTTTTTATTTCTCTATTTTGTTTGATCACTTTTTTCATTTTTTAGTTCTCTTTTTTCCCTCATTTTTCTCAAACTTTATTTTTATTTTTTCTCTCATTTTTATTTTTCTCAATTTTTTTAATTATTCGTTTTTTTCTTGATCTTTATTTTTTTCTTTCCTTGTTTTTTCAATTTTTTTTATTTCTCTATTTTGTTTGATCATTTTTTTCCTTTTTCTCAACTTCTATTATATTTTGCTAATAAATAAAAGATTAGATAATCCACAAAGGTATCTTCTTTTTTAACATCAAAGTAAATTTAAGGGCATGAATTGTTGTTATAAAGTTCTTTGAAAATTCTTGAGATAAGTCATATCTCTAAGGCGAGAGTTGTAGAATATCTCATAAATAAAGGCATAATTTGTAGTTTAAAAGTCTTTAAGTTAAGTCTTGCCTCTAAGGCAAGAGTTGTAAAACATCTCAGAAATGAAGACATAACGTGATAGTATCAACTCTTGCCCGTGGAGCATAATCTATAGTTTCAAAAGTCCTTGAGCTAAGTCTTGCCTATAAGGCAATAGTTGTAGAACATCTTATAAATGAAAAAATAATGTGGTAGTGTCAACTCTTGTCCGTGGGGCATAATTTGTAGTTTGAAAGTCCTTGAGCTAATTAAGTCTTGCCTCTGAGACAAGAGTTGTAGAAAATCTCATAAATGAAAATATAACATGGTAGTGTCAACTCTTGCCTGTGGAGCATAATTTATAGTTTGAAAGTATTTAAGCTAAGTCTTGCCTCTAAGGCAAGAGATGTAGAATATCTCAGAAATGAAAACATAACATGGTAGAGTCAACTCTTGCCCGTGGTGCATAATTTATAGTTTGAAATTCCTTGAGCCAAGTCTTTCCTCTAAGGCAATAGTTGTAGAATATCTCATAAATGAAAATATAATGTGGTAAAGTCAACTCTTGTTCCTGGGGCATAATTTGTAGTTTGAAAGTCCTTGAGCCAAGTCTTGCCTCTAAGGCAAGAGTTGTAGAACATCTCATAAATAAAAATATAACTTGATAGAGTCAACTCTTGCCCATGGGGAATAATTTATAGTTTGAAAGTCCTTGAGCTAAGTCTTGCCTCTAAGGCAAGAGTTGTAGAACATATCATAAATGAAAATATAACATAGTAGAGTCAACTCATGCCCGTGAGACATAATTTGTAGTTTGAAAGTCCTTGAGTCAAGTCTTGTTTCTAAGGCAAGTATTGTAGAACATCTCATAAATGAAAACATAATGTGGTAGAGTCAACTCTTGCCTGTGGGGCATAATTTGTTGTTTGAAAGTCCTTGAGCTAAGTCTTGCCTCTAAGTAAATAGTTGTAGAATATCTCATAAATGAAAAGATAACGTGGTAGAGTCAACTCTTACCCGTGGGGTATAATTTGTTGTTTGAAAACCCCCGAGCTAAGTCTTTCCTCTAAGGTAAAAGTTATAAAACATCTCATAAATCAAAATACAATGTGGTAGTGTCGAATCTTGCCCATGAAACATAACTTGTTGTTTGAAAGTCATAAGTCTTGTCTCTTAATGTAGTAGTGTCAATTCTTGCCCATGAAACGTAGCTTATTGTTCGAAAGTCGTAAGTCTTGCCTTTATAATGCGATAGTGTCAACTCTTGCTCATGAGATGTAACTTGAATGGAAGAAATCAAATAAAAGAACAAAAATAATAAAAATTGCAGAAAAAGAAGAAAATTATTTAAAAAATAAAAATCAAAGAAAATGTAGAAGTTGACAGAGAATAGAAAAAATAAAGGCTGATAAAAATAAAAATAAAAAGATTAAATAAAAATAAAGGTCGAGAAAAATTTAAAAAGAAAAAAATAAAAAAATAGTTTATTTTTTTTTATAAAAGTAGATGTTGAAAGATGTAAAGAAAAAAGTAAGGGTTGAGAAAAAAGCTAAAAAGAACAAAAAAAAGAGGAAAGAAAAAAGAAAAAAATGAAGTTGAGAGGAAAAAAGAAAAAAAGTAAGGGTTGAGAAAATTAAAAATAAAAAGAGAATAAAAAATAAAAATCAAAGTACAATTAAAAAGAGAAAAAAATAAAAGTTGAAAGATATAAATCTGGAGTTGTTATCCATGAAGATGATCATTTATGTAATTTATTCCATTGATCAGGGGCAATTTTGTCCAAAAAAGTATTAGTTAATAGGTAAAAGCTATTTTAAGGAAATTTTTTTATTTGGAGCTAAAATTTGAAAGTCACCCCAATTTGGGTCTATTTTTTAGATTCACCCGTTATGGGAAAAGGAACTGTTGAACTAAAATTTACTTCCGTAAAGATAGTTATATTTATAGACGTATTGCATGTTCCTGATATTCAAAAAAACTTGGTTTCGGGTACGCTTCTTTTGAAGCATAGTTTTAAAATAGTTTTTGAGGAAGATAAGTTTATTTTGTCTAAAAATGACATGTTTGTTGGAAAAGGTTATGTCGCAAATGGAATGCTTAAACTCAATATTGAAAATGAAAATACTTCTGCTTATCTTGTGGAGTCTCTAGACTTACGGCATGAACGTCTTGGACATGTGAATTTTAGATCCATTTAACTTATGGTGAATAGTGGATTAATAAAATATTGTGGAAAGAATCATAATACTAGTGTCTTACTTGTAGTAAATACAAGATTAAAATGAAGCCCTTTAAGATAGTTGTAAGGACTTTCACATTTTTACAATTAATCCACACTGATATTTATGAGATGGATTATTTTTCACATCATGGAAAGAGGTATTTTATCACTTTTACTAAAGATAAAACATTTAAGACTTTCAAAATATATAAAGCAGAAGTTGAAAATAAATTAAGTTTGAAAATTAAATCAATTAGGTCTAATAGAGGTGGAGAGTACTTAAAGTCAGATTTTATTGACTTTTCTGAAAAAGAAGGCATTGAAAAACAAGTGACCATGTCCTATACACCACAACAAAATGGTGTACCAAAAGGTAAATAGGACTTTCATAGAAATGGTTAATTCAATGCTTTATGGACTGGTATGTCTGAAAATTTATAGACTGAAACCTTACTTTCAGCATGTCATATTTTGAATGAATTACTTCCAGGAAGCATGATGCATCTCCATATGAACTTTGGAATAATAAAAAATCAAATATAAATTATTTTAAATTATGGGGTTGCTTGGCTCATGTTCGATTATCAAATCAACATTTAACAAAGATTAGCTACAGAGGAGTAGATTGTGTATTTATTGGTTATTCACAAATCGGTAAGGCTTATAAACTTTTAAATCTTGAGACCCCAAGTTCTCACACAGTTATTGAATCTTTACATGCTAACTTTTTTGAGCATATATTGCCTAAGAAAAAAGATTCTTTTGAAAAAGATGCAAGTTTTTCCATTTATCCTCTTAAAAGGAAAATAGTTGAGCTATTGGAAGAAAGGCAACCAAGACGTAGTTCAAGATCAGCCAAATCAAAAGACTTTGGACCTGATTTTCAAGCTTATTTGGTTGAAAAGGATCCTGAAAGTTATACTGAAGCTATGTCTTCACATGATGCTCCTTTTTGGCATAAAACCATTGATGATGAAATGCATTTTGTACTATCTAATAATACATGGATATTATCAGATATTCCTCCTGGATGTAAATCAATTGGTTGCCGATGGATTTTTAGGAAGAAACTAAAATCCGATGGTACTTTAGATAAGTACAAAGCCCGCTTGGTAGCCAAATGCTTTACTCAATTGAAAGATATCGATTATTTTGATACCTTTGTACCTGTAGCTAGGATGACCTCTATTCTTCTCTTGATTACTCTAGAAGCAATTCATGGTCTTATGATTCATCAGATGGATGTGAAGACTGCATTCCTAAATGGAGATCTAGACAAAAAAGTCTACATAAAACAACCAAAAGGATTTGTCATTCCTGGTCAAGAACATAAAGTTTGTATACTTCTTAAATCTCTTTATGGATTCAAACAAGCTCCAAAGCAATGGCATGAGAAATTTTGAAAAGTTATGATTTCTAATGGCTACTTAATCAATAGTGGAGATATCTGCATATTTAGTAAAATTTAAGAAAACTCTGGAGTTATAATACGTCCTTAGGCAGATGACACGTTGATCTTTGGAATTGTTATTGAAAGAGTCAAATAAACAAAATATTTTCTTTCTTCTCATTTTGCAATGAAAGATCTTGGAGAAGCTGATGTAATTTTAGGCATCAAAATTGTAAGATCGGCTAGTAGTTTGACTCTTCCTTAATCAAGTTATATTGAGAAGATTCTAAAGAGGTTTGGTTATTTTGACGACAAGCCTGCTCCTACACTATTTGATCCTAGCATCAAACTAGTGCAAAACTCTGGTGATATTCTTGATCAATTGACATATTCTCAAATTGTTGGGAGTCTTATGCATGCCATACATTGTACTAGGCTAGATATTGGTTATGCAGCAAGAACTTTAAGCAAGTTTACTAGTAGCCCTGGAGTTGAGCATTGGAATTCTTTAATTCGTGTTTTAAGGTATCTAAAGGGTACAATTAATGTTGGCCTGAATTATAATACCTTTCCAGTAGTTCTTGAAAGCTTTAGTGATGCTACTTGGAATTCTGATCCGGATGACTCTAAATCTGTTACTGCTTGAATTTTCACTTTAGCTAGAGCAGTGATATCTTGGATATCAAACAAGCAGACATGTATTACTCACTCAACAATGGAGTAAGAATTTATTTCTATATCTTCTACTGGAGAAAAAGTTGATTGGCTATGGAGTATGCTAATAGATATTCCATTATGGGATAAGCCAATACCACCTTTGACTATCTATTGTGATAACAAAGCTGATATATTTTGGCTTCAAGTGATTGTTAAAATGGCAAGTCAAGACAAGTTCATCTCAAACACAATCATGTAAGAAGATTATTGGAAGATGGAATAATATCGCTTCAATATGTGAAGTCTAAACTCAATTTAGCAAATCCTTTGTCTAAAGGGTTAGGCAAGGAATTGGTTGTACAAACTTATAATGGAATGGGAATAAAGCTTGTTGTAGATTGATTGTACTTTATAAAAACCCTACCGAATGATGTAATCTGTGTTTCAAAGGGAAAAACAAGTAAAGATACAATTGTGAGGCACATTAATAAAAAATATTTTCCTAGAGAGTGAGTAGATGTGCCTGAGTTGAGATTTTTTCTCTTGATAAATCTATAAGACCGATCTCGGTTGGAGTAAATGATAATACTCTTAATAGATTTGACAGTATTTCTACAAAAGAGAAGAATCAGATTATATTCTCTTAATAAGTTTATACATCAATTTCAGTTGGAGTATGTAGGAACACTCTTGATAGATTTGCTGATGCTTTCTTGTAAAGGCGGATGAGATTAATTTCTCTTAATGAAATTCATAGACTATTTAGTCGGAGTATGCAAAGTTACTCTTGATGAATTCACCTCACTAAGTGCGAAGTGGAGGCCGCTTGAATAAGATTTTAACAGGAAAATCATAAAGCACTTAGCTAAAAGGATTCATGACACATGGTCGTAATGTGTCAAAGGATTTTGATTTTCACCGAAACATAGTAATATGCATGGAGTATTTTTCTACTTCATTCAATGAACCACTTAGTTCAAGATTTGTTCACTAATTAGTCAATGATTTAGAAAGTCTTCACTGGCTAATGGTTCAAGTCTAAAAGACACCATTATTGATAAATGTTGCTATATTGATGTCTCAAATGAATTTGTTCTTAAAGATAAAATTTCTTGAAACAAGCGGGGGATTGTTGTTGTTAAAGATTGTGTTTCAATAAATTTTGAAACAAATACATTGGCTAAAGATTTTTTGGAATTATGTATCAATGAATTTTGAAACAAATGCATCTGTTAAAAGTTTTGAGTTACAAAGAACATGAATTTGACAAATTCATTCTTCTTTAAATCTTACGTTTTAGGTTCTTGAAATAAAGTTACCTTTTGTTTTAAAGTATCGTGAACCTGTTAAGTATTAATTAATTACTAATTTTTGTTTGCATGAAATTTTATCCTATAAATAGTGTTTCTTTTGTTTGGAAAGACAAACACTCAAAAAACACTATCCCCTTGAAAAACATTTGAGAGACATTGATCAAATGGTAAAATCACCAGTCCAAGAATAGAAGAGCAACATTCTTGAATGCTACTTATTTTGTGGCTTAGTTGAATCCTGGAGATAGAGTTGTTATTAGAGAGACTCCAACTATCTTCAAGACGCGTATTAATGTGCCTCTAAGCCAAGTAAGTTTTATTTTGAATTTTTTGTACAAGTATCATTATTGTTCTAACATACTGTACCTGGCACACATGGAGTTGGCCCAACTTGTAGGTTCCATTCACTAGTCAAATCTAACATCCCATCGAGTTTACTGTGGAAAGCCTATGTGCTTTTGTCCAAGGAATTTTGCTAAAAGAAAGCTTACTTAAAGTTGATGTTTATACTAAAAAAGTAGTGGAGTACTATATTATGTGTTACTTCTTATGCTTAAAGAATGAATTTTTTACCGATGGATTGAAACTATTAAATTTATAGATGGGTCAAGAACATGCATTACAACTTAACTTCGAGTTAGTAGGGAAAGTTTGAAAAACAACAAATAAAGATAAAAGATAGTAAGTAATAAATAAGTTAAAATTAGAGAACAAATCTAAGGCACGACAGAAAGCATGTAATCAAGGTTCACTAGCCATGAGCTGACTTCGAATGAGAATAAGATTAGACTACAATGGAAGCAGAAAATCTTAAATAGAGAAAAGTTGGAGACAAAGCTAAAGAATTTTATTTCTTAGGCAGAGAGGAGATAACTTAGATGATATTTTATCATGGGGAAGAATCTATTTATAGTGTACAGGTTGGTTTATGACCAATAAGAGTGTGACACTTGAACCTTATAACACCACGGCCAATGATCAAACTCCATTTTTATAGAATTATTAGGAGATGCCAACCAAATATACCTCATCTCGCATAGACGTTCCGAGGATCATCCACCCATCTAATAACCTTGACACATTAATCCATTGTCTATCATTTAATGCACAGTCCCAATCTCCTCTGGACTTTTGTTATCTTTCTCTAGATCGGAAGAGCATATTCCCATCTTTGTATCATTCCTGGGGTGATCAAATCATGGAATGTTTTCAATTTTACCTGACCTAAGATGGATCATATTTGTTAACCTTATTTTACCTCATACATATTGTCCCTTCCGTATGAAGGAGAGATGGAAAAACCAATGATTCCAACTACTAAGGCTGTCTAATATCTCATCTAAACTTTTTATATGCCTCTATGTGATCAATCATCTTCTAAAACAGCAAACTACGTTGTGTGTTCAAATTCAATCGAAGGTGACTTTCTCAAGCAGTTGTTTTGGCTTGCTTCTCCTATCATGTATACTTCACCGATGGTCTTGCTTCTTACCTCGTGCCTTTTACTTTCTCCTCTATCTTTATAGAGTAAAACATTCTCCTCTTCTGTGGTTTTTGGCTTGATGCCTTGTAAGATCCCACAAAAGTTTAGTCATTTAAGTCCTATTTAGCATGCCAAAAGAGGTCCAGACTTAGAAAATCTCAGCTAAGTGTTAGGACTTAGTCATTTCCAAAGCCCTCAAACTTTGAGGAATTTATTTACGACCTTCCTGACCTCAAAAATTTAGTTTTTAAGTTGATTCATGATCAGGAAAGTCGATAGTACATCTCAGGTGAGTTTCAAAAGTTTTGGACAAGCGTAAGGGCATGTTTGAAACTCCAAAACTGTGGCTCAGGGTGATTATTCACGGCGCCATACCCAGTACAGTACTGGGGGAAGCCTGCGATGCAAACCAAGGTGCCCTACCTAGAGAAGCACTCTAGAGCCCGTGACGCCTGATAACGCTCAAACTATAGCTCTCATAAGAGTGTAAGCGGTCGCTGTCAAATATAGAACCCAACTGGGTTGGGTGTCGAATCCCACAGGGAATACTTGGTCCCTAAGTATTGTAATTGTTAGCAAACTGTTGGTCTAAAATTCTATGGAAAGGGGGGATTTAACTTAGGCGCGCAATAATGTTAACAAAGTAACGAATGAATGCTTGGTTTCGTAAGATTTAATCACAGAGAATGATAAGTTAGGGTTATGTCCACTTTATCAGTTCTACGTATCTATTAACTATGAGTTATGCGGAATTCAGACATGCATGCACTTATAGAGATTCGTATTCTAATGGTAAATCCTAGTGTCTCTCGACCATCTAGGATTATTTCACTTTAACTCTCTCGAGCTTAAAGTGTATAACTAACGGTACAAATTCTCCAAGAGGTTAATCCGGTTAAGGCACTAACGTGTAAACAGGGGTTGGTATCCCTATCTCCTTGTCACACTCTCTTTTCCAAACATGTAACTTTTCTCTCGAACAAGTTAATGCTATAATGGCGTATTCTATATGTTTGCAACCACAAGAATTCAATTAAGATGAAGAGAGTAATGATATAAGTAGCATACACATCAAGAATTCAGAAACTCATAGTAATAGATAGTATATCAAAAGGCTTCCATAACCCTAACAGTGAAGTTTAGCTACTCATGAGTGGAAAGGAAATCAACGAGGACATCATCATCATACCACGACTAGAAGAATCAACACGATGAAGATGGAGTGGCGTCCAAAAGCCAAGTAACGTTTTACCCTAAGCCATTTTTTCTCAAGAGTTAGCCGTGTCTTTCTCTGTTGTACTTACAGAATCTGTAACATAAATCCACTAGGAGTGTCGAATAAAAGGAATTAAAAAGCCTGCTGAAAAATTCAGCAAATAAGGTATTTATAACATCCTTGTCCTAGTCCTACTAGGTTACTGTTGAATCCCTAAGTATTAAGAAATACTGATTTTGCCCGGGACAGATTCTCCATGCATCACTTTCAGTCCACAAGTTTCCAAAAGCTGCCTTCCTTCTTTTGTGAAGTTTTCCTTTGCTGCCCAAGGGTCCACAAAGTGCTGAAATCTTCATCATTAATACCTAAAAACATGCTAATCACGTTGGTTAGCTCACTTATAGGAAAATGGACTAAAAGTGCAGGAATTATATATTTTATCCTCAAAACTTAGCCTAAAATATGGGCAAATTATGGTGTTTTGGCGTGTAAATACGCCAAACATCAACGCCCTGGCCAGTCTGGTCCGGGTAATTTCTTGTAATGCCCAGCAAAATTCTCTTCCAGTCTGAACCTTAGAGCGTATTTGGTAAAGCAAAAAATTCGAGTCTAAATGCTTCAGAAATACCTTCCCAAGTATGAAATACTTTGAATCGTGTGGGAATCTATTTGAGCATGAATTAAGATCATAGAGGTCCCCTAACTCAAGGACGATTTGAAATCTTTCCTATTATTCAAGTTTTAGTGACTGTCAAAATTTGGGTCAAATTCAATCGACCATAACTCCTTGTATATATCGAATTAGAGGATCTACTATATATCAAATGAAATCTCTTTGAATTATTTTTCCAACAATACCAATTTCGTCAAAAACCGATATCGGAACAAAGAGTTATCCCCATTTTACTCCAGCATATCTAGCTGGGAAACTGGTGATGATAATTATGACAAGCCATCACACCTGTGATGGTCTATCACCAATATCATCACACCTGGGCAGATTTCTGACCCTGGTGATGACATTTTATGACAAGCCGTCATGCTTGTAATGGCCTATCACCAATGTCGTCAACCTTAACCAGAAACTCAAAATTTCACCCTTTTGTGACGACAATTCGTGACGGCCTATCACCAACTGGACGACTTATCAAGGATGTTGTCAGCTATTTTTTCAGCAATTTAAAGACATTTTTGCAAGGGTATTTTGGTCATTTTCCACCTTTTGGAGGTCTCTATAAATATGAACATCCACTTCTAAAACCCAATTTGTCCATCTTCTCTCTCAATTCTATTAATAAGATATAACTAGGGTTTCATTCAAGAACCCTAATCTTCTAAAAATTCATCCATAATTCTTCAAGATTTCTTCAAGAATCAAGTTCCTCATAGTGTGGGCTTTGAGAATCAGTTATTACAAGTGTGGATAGAGTCTCAAGCATTAGAATTCATCCAATTTCAAAGATTAAGGTATGTAGATGTTGATTCTTGGGTCCCTTTCATCCAAGAAGCTCAAGAACCCTTTTCAAAACTCAAAGATTTTTATGTTTACGAGTTGTTAGTGATTTGTATGAGTTGAAATCGAAGTTCAATGTGTTTTTGAGTTTTGATTCATTTTTTTTTACAAGATTCATGAGCCTTAACCCTAGAAGGTGGAATCCATGTGATATTTGTGATGAATCTTCCTTATGTTGCTTTCTATGTGATGTGTTTATGTCAAATAAGTGTAGAAATAGTTGAATAAGTAAAACATGTTCCCCCTAGGTTTGATAAAGAGCTTAGGTGAATCATAAATGCCATTGTAGCATGTTGAAGATGAAACCCCAAATTGTGAGTTAGTTTATGCATGGCTAGTGTTTGATAAAATACCCAAGTGAATGAATTATTCCATGATAGGATGAAGTTTACTCAAGCTATGTGATATCCAAACACATGTCAAGATTGATATAGGTATGAAATAGTTGAGGTAAAACCTTGTTGAATGGAGTATAATCTAGTAGCATGTTTCCCCTATGTTATTATATGATTATGTTTTCGAGATGCTTAAAGTGACCTCTTGGCGACTGTGATGATGAATAAGATATTTGTGATCGTTAAATTCTTGAGGTAATGTCTTAAATGATTATGATGATGAATGAATGATTATGAGAATGCATGAATGATTGTGATGATATATGAACGGTCGTGATGATGAATGAATGATTATGCTTTACTTTTATGCTATCGAGTCCTGGGGGTATTTATACATGAATAGAGTTGTTGTCTAAATCCCATGTCAGTTTCTTGATAATTCCAGTAGAGCCATGATTCTCAGAACTCAGTGAACTATAGAACTCTGTATCCTTAGACAAGTGCATAACTTAAGAAAGATCAATAATCTTAGTTAACTCTGTAATCTCTGTATTACTAGTAATCTAGCCTCAGCCTTGTAATCATCTCAGATCTAATAGTATTCAAGTTATTCAATTCTAAGCTCAGAAGTGATTCGAGTAATCTATTCAAGCTCTGTATCGTTAGTCAGATACTATGATTCGAAACCTTTTTTGCCAGATACAAAACTAAGTAATCTCAGCGTAACTCAGTCAGATCTTATGAGAAACATGATCAATATTAGATTCAGTTCAGTTATGTTAAGTTGAGAATTCAATTCAGAGTCTTTCAGTTAGGAGTAGAAGCTAGCTTCGAGCGAGGGAAGGGATGACGACTCTCCCATCAGAGAGGCCGAGTCGCTAGGAGCAATCCCTAAACTCCAAAACTGCGTAGCCAATGCAGGATGTAGGAGTCCCCATCAGTAGAGGTTGTCACCGTCAGAGAGGTTTGACTATTATATTGCCTCAGACCGACTTTTTGTAAGGGTCATCCTATCAAAGAGGCTTGACCAGAGAGGTCTTTACTCGTGGCACGGTATTGACACCCTTCCAGCTGGAGTTATAGGTTGGACCCCACCTGTGGTAGGTTGGGGCATGTTGGTTAAGTAACTACTTCCCATAGTTGCAGTTTTAGTATCAATCTTCAGAAATCAGGATTGTGTGGTACAGTCGTCTATCTCAGTGAAGAATTCAGATAGTTCCATTGATTCATGGACCATTCCGTCAGATAGGCTTGGTCTCATATACAAATTCTTATTATCATATCTAGAGATCTCCCGTTAGAGAGGATTGATCTTAGTCTCAGACCATGTTGATTATTCTTATTATCATATCTAGAAATCTCCCGTCAGATAGGCTTGATCTCCATCTCAGATTCTGTTGGGTACTCTTATTGTTAGATTCAAACATGATCATACTTCTTATCATTGATAATTGCTTTTGGAATAATATGTTAGAAAAGTTGATATCTAATCCTGTCAGTCGAAAGTAGTAAGCTCAAAATTCAGTCCTTGATGTGAGTACGTCTAGACTCTCAGTTATCAGTATCAGATAAGTTAGTGATTCAGTATCTCAGTGTCAGTAGTGAGTTCAGTCTGTAGTAAAATGGTATTTGAGTTTCAGTATCTAGAGTTTCGATGATTGCGTTCATGGTCTGTGCATTCATAAATGTGTTCTCATGTGGCATCTTCATGATTATTCAGTTTAGATATTATGCATGCATGAGCCCTTGCATTAGCCTACCTCGTCTATATACTCGGTACATTCATATACTGACGCATTTACGCTATGGTGTTTTATTTGACACCATAGGTTCAGAGGCACAGGATCCAGAGTATCCTCAGCAGTTTGGTCCTAGCCAGCAGCAGTAGCAGTGAGTTCTCTTCTTTTGAGGACGAATCTCAGTTTACTATTATTTCTTCAGACGTTGTTTATTTTTAGTTGAGGGAGTTAGTTGGGGACCTGTCACTTCAACTCTACAGTTCAGAAAGTTTAGAGGCTTTTCAGACGGATGTATTAGTATTCAGTTTTTTTGGTATTATGGCTAGTTTTCGCATTTATTTCAGATATTATGCAGTGTACAAGTATAGATATCAGTAAAGGGTTAGCTTGTGGTCCTTCGGGGTCATAAGCACCGTGTGACGTCTCAGGATGGGATCTCGAGGCATTACATTTCTGCAGTTTTATTTCGCATGTTTAAGGGCAAATGGGTCATTTTACTTTCACCTAATAGGTCCATAACATGGGATCAAAGCCCCAAATAGCATAATTTCTTATCTTTTTCACAAAATCCTCTTAAGAACAAGCCCTAGTTTCATCAAGATCAAGAATTAAGTCTCATGAACTCACCACAATATCCACTAAATTAACAATCAAGGTATGTTAGGTGTTCATTCATGGGTTCTTTTCACCCATGGAGTCCAAGAACCCTATGTAAACATACAAGTTTAAAGATTTATGATTTCCATGCTTGAAATTAATTGTATTCATGTTCATGATATTAATTGGGTTTCAATCCATCATTAAATTGCAAGTTTTATGAAATTAAATAGCATGTGTGATGAATATGTGATTATAATGATAAACCCTTGAATTTATAATTAATTATCATATCCATGATTTTCATGTGTTGACTATTATTATGTGAAATAATCATGCTCCCCAAGTGTTTGATAAAATGCTTATGTGAATTGAATAGTAAGTCATAACATGTTATTATGAGGTCCCATTCATGTACAAGCTCATGTATATCAAGTGTTTGACAAAATATCTAAATGAAGCATTGTTAACAAGCAAGTATAATTATGCTTTCAAGATTATGCGATGCTTTATTTTCAATCCTATCGAGTCCTGGGGGTATTCAATAACCAAAAATCTAGCTATTTACCTAGAGCTATAGTAGTTACAGAATAGTCTTAGAAGTGTCACGATCAGTAGTACTTAGTCAGTTATAGAACTCTGTTGAACTCAACTCAGTCCAGTTCAGTTTAATAATCAGTGTCTATTCAGTTGGGAGTAGGATTCAGCACCGAGTGAACCCAAGGATGGGGGCTCACCTGCCAGTAGAGGGTGTGACCCTTAGAAGTAGTCCTTGCATTCCAGAACTATGTAGCCAACATAGGTTGAGATATAAACCTGCCAGTTGAGGGTTGATAAGGTGTTTTTCCTGCCAGTTAAGGGTACCACCATTCTCATTCAGGGCACTTGCCAGATGAGGGTGACTCTTCAACATGTCTTTATCCGTGGCACGGTACTGATATCCTTTCAACTAGGGTTACAGGTTGGACTCCAATCCATTCAGAGAGGGGCATGTCAGTTAGATAATTACCTCCCCCAGTTTCAGATTCAATCTCACTATAGAACTCAGTTCAGTTCTATAGAATCAGGACTGACAAAAATAGTCACTTAGCATCAATAATTCAATTATCAGTAATCATAGATATTAGTTACTCAGTATCAGATTTTAATACTCAGTTTCAGTAAAAGCTCAGATACAGTATACATGTATATGCATAATATTGCATACTTAGTATTTTACAGTGGTTTCAATTATCCATGTATTCTTATTCAATTACTTCATATTATTTAGTCAGTTACTGGTCATGTATTTGAACCCTTGCACTCCCCCTTACCTCATCTAGCATACCAGTAATTCCACGTACTAGTGCATACCTTCTTTTTGCACTATGATGTCTCATATCATAGGTTTGGATGCTTAGGTTCCTGACCGTGCTTAGCCATATTCAGTCAGCAGTAGCAGCTTCAGTAGTGAGTCCTCATCTATCGAGGATATTTTTTTATTTCAGTATTATAGTTGATTCAGTATTTTATTAGTTGGAGTTAGTTGGGGGTTTGTCCCATCAACTCCACATTTAGATAGTTCAGCTAGAGGATTTTCAGACTAGACTAGTTTCGACAATATTTAGTTTTTCAAATGTTATTATTCAACTGCTATAGTTATTAGCATTCAGTTTATGAAACTTATGGCATTTTCAGCTTAACTTCTGTATTATTTCAATATTATTATTCAGTGCTCACAGCAGGTACCAGTCATGGGTTAGCTTGTTGTCCTTCAGGGTCATAAGCACTATATGGCGTCCGGGGGTACAGACTAAGGACATTACAAATTTGGTATCGGAGCCTAAGGTTCAACAGAATCCTAGGGAGTCTGAAAGCCACATCAAGTAGAGTCTTGTGCATGGGTGTGTAGTGCGCCATACTTATGGACAAGAGGCTATGAGTCATTTTTTGGAAAAAGTTTCCCTTCTTTTAGTATTATATCATACGAGTGAGCATGATCTCAAGTTAAACTCTATGTCTAATTCAAGTTTTCCTTTCGTTTATAGAATATTCCTCCCAAAAATAATAATGGGAGAAGAACTGGAAACTATTCAGCACCTCCGCCTGTTCAGGTAGATCCTTTGAATAAGAACGTCTCTTACTCCAAACTCAGGGCTTCTTTCACTGCCTTAGCTTATTCAGTAGCTTCTCAGAACAATCAGCTAGCTATTTTCCTATATAGTCTTATGACTCATGCTCTGCAAAGTGAGGAGGAGAGGCATAGAGAAAAAAGGAGAAAGAATAAGAGGGTCGAAACATCAAGGACAAAGGATGGTTGTACTAATCCTCTCTGTGAGAAGTGTAGTTGGAATCATCAGGGTGTGTAGGGATGGTAGTTGTTTGTGTTTTGGATGTGGCAATCCAAGCCATAAGATCACAGATTGTCCTCAGTCAGGTTCACAGAGTCATCATAATAGTCCCCCCAGCTCAGTCCGGTCACCTGTCTGAGTAGGGTGCCGCTTCCAGTGCCACCATTAGGCAACGCCCGAATAGACTCACTACTAGATATTACCCCTATGGTGACGGTTACAAAACCATTACAATAGATAGAAAAACCATTTCCATAGCTCTACCACAATGGTTCAACAAAAATCCTATAGATGGGCGTTGCGATAGGTCTATGGCAACGGTTTATGCGATGGTTATCTGAACCGTCGCCATAGGTCAAGCTATGGCGATGGTTTAAGACAACCATTGCCATAGCTTGACCTATGGAGATAGTTATTTTTTGTCTTATTGAGACACCTATTTTCATCTATTATAACGCTTACTAACCGCTGCAATAGAAGCTATTGCAACGCCATTAAACTATTGCAACAACATCTATTACGACATTTTTGTTATTCTGTTGCAACGCTTTTTGAATACCTATTACAACTATTTCATTACTTATTGTGGCGCCTATTTTCATATATTGCAATGGTTAGTATAGATTCTTTTGTAATGACATTAAACCATTGCAAGAGATTCTATTGCAACGACATCAAACCATTGCAATAACATCTATTGCGACGAGATTAATCCATTGCAATAGAATCTATTGCGATGCTTTTGTTATTCTGTTGCAATGCTTTTTGACTACCTATTGTAATGGTTTATTGATCTATTGCAACAATTATAGCCACATGTTATTAAATTGAAATGATTTATATAAATAGTCACTCGTATTAATTTAAATTTTTATTTACATACATAATAAATTATAACACAATATATCCACATCACAAAACAAAATTATTCATTAATAATCTCATAATTCAAAATATGCAACAAGCTAGTAATTTAAACCCAAAAGCAAAATGTAATCAAGTCCAAATGATTAGTAAAGTTTTTACATACTAGCAAGTTCGAGTGGTGATAAGTTTCAAGAAAGTCAACACAAAACTATTGATATTAGAGGATTTATCCACAACCCAAAAATCTTCTCAAGTAAGGTCAATGTCTTCATCACTTTCTTCATTTTGGAAACCTATAAAAAGAGAACAAACTAATATAAATTAGCACTTAAATGTAAGAAAATCCCATAAAAAAATAGCTTATAACAAGAAACATACAACGACCATACAGTAGGTTATAACAAGTCAGTTGTTAGAAGAAGGTTGCGCTATCCTATGGCAGTTTTGATTTCTTCCATACAACGACCAACTTACTATAGGTTAAAGTTTGCAAAATAAGATTATAACATCCTGTAGGGGCAAATTTAGGGGTGCATATACAAAAATGATATGGAAGAGTTGATCATGAGCTATATATCAATTTAAAGGGAATGGTAAATTAGAGAAGATCTTGTTGTTTCTCAGCATGCATCTTGATTTTGCTATCTCTGACCATGCATGATTAAAATACCTGTGATTAAATCTCGGTTTTCTTTTATGTATCTTCTTATACCAATTGATATACATATCTTTGCTCTCAATAGAACCATAGGAGTTTAGAATTCCAAGGACTGAAATCTTTGCTCCCACCGTTTTTTGATAGTATATATTAATGAGCAGGACTAAAGTTTCCAAGGCTCCTAGCACAAAAAACATACACAGAAAAACACACAAAATCTCACAAAATTATGTCACATCTTTATCCAGGTTTTCTAAAGAATAATTACAAGAACCTCTTCTCATAAATAAATAACCTATGGAATCTAAACACAGTGTATGCTTATAAAATATTTATAAGGACCTCCAGAGAACAGACATTAATAACTAGATGTAACTAGATAACACCCCAAAAATGAGGAGAAATATTTGGTCTCAATAAGACCATGGGGGGAGTAGAAATCAACAATAATAGAATCAACCTAGTGTAGTCGCACAAAATGGAAACCAGGAATGGTAGAGTATACTCGGACCTCTATGTCAATGGTAAGGTAGAGAGAAGCCCCAACACAAAAACAGTCTAAAAATAAAAGCTTTTTGAGTATTTTTCCATTGATCCAAGGAATCAGACAGAACCCCACAGGTTAACGCCAACAATAGGCGTACACAGACGAACAAACAGTCTAAAAATGAAAGCTTTTTGAACATTTTTCCAAGGAATCACACACAACCCCACAGGTTAATGCCAACAAGAGGCACGCACAGGCGAACAAACAGTCTAAAAATGAAAGCTTTTTGAGAATTTTTCCACTGATACAGGGAATCACACAAAACCCCACAGGTTAATGCTAGCAAGAAGTGCACACAAATAAATACATGGAACCTCATAAAACAAAATCACATCTTTAGCCAACTTTTTTCTATCGAAAATGGTCTCTCTATTTAATTAGATGTAGTGATATGTACTGTGTTAAATAGAAGCTGCATTATACAAAAGGATTTGTTTAATACTTGAAACATACAGAAGCATGAAAAGAAGATACATAGATATAGAGACATCTCTTTGAGCATTAAATTTTTCATGCATTATTTTTTGTATCCTCTCTTCTAGATCATCCAATCTCTTCTCCACCAGTTCATAAACCTTTGAAGAGGATTCAGAATCACTTAATTTTTATTTCAAAAGAGTCTTGGTAACCCCACGTCTGAGTAGTCCTACTCGACTAGGATGATTAGGCCACATAATCGTTGTGAATGCATCAGTTGATTGAGTACCATCTTTACTTTCTTGAATCTCTACTCTCTCCATTTCAACCTACACATCAGATTCAAAAGCAATTAAATTTAGTTGATTCAATATTTAAGAAAATAATGATCTTGATCAATTTTGAAATAGAAAATTTCATACTATTTTGTTTGTAATCTCTTCAGATGTGCCCTTATAACTTGATCAGGTTTCCTTCTTCTAGTAGCTACAAAAAATTCCTTATTTGACAAAGCACCAAAATTTTCATTTTTTCCCTAGTTACATGCAAGTCAGCATTATAATATTATCAAGTAAACTCAACAAGTTCATAGTAATAATATGAGAAAACACCAAACCTCATGGATTAAAGAGAAACTTGTTTTGCCCATAGTGTGCAGATACTTAAACTTTTTCCTATTTTCTTTTTTAGTCTTGAAAGTATCCTGCAAGTCAATCTTTATGAATAAGTTTTTAATAAAAAGATAAAGGCAGTGAAGGTATAAACACATAGAAGTTGATGCCTTATATCGAAAGAAAGAACAACATAAAAACAAAGATCAAGCATGATTAATTCAATAATAAATGCATGCTAATAATAATATAATAGTTGTTCATATTGATATCATACCTCAGCTTTTTCGAAATTCCAATACTTAAGGAGATCCTCAAATATAGGTTCTGGAACAGAGGTAGACCTTTTAGCCCTTCGAATTTCATGATTGGTATAGGCATCAAAGAGATCTTTCTTGATTCTAGACTTATACCCTCTAAATGTAGCATCAATTCATCTCATAGCCTAATCTTTCCTGTTGTTGGGAATGTAATATTTCTCCTATAATTTGGTTGAATTGGGTTAGTGTAAAAACTGTGAAAAATATTCAAGTAGAAATCAAAATATTGAGAACTTAGAACCTGAATATAGCTCCATATATCATCGTGTGTCTTCAACTTTTTCCAAATGAGATTAAGAGGACAAAATGTCCCATTCCTTGCCAATGTGCCAAGAAAGCTGGAAAATTCAGTGACCACTACTTTAGTTGGACCAATAGGCTGATTAAACTCATTTAGCACTGTCAGTTGATGGTCATTCCGTCCATGTACTGCTTGCATATGTGTAGCACCTCTTTTTCTTTTATTAGTTGAAGGGCCTACAATAATGTCAACAATAAAATTACTGAAATGCAGATAATTTTTGAAATAGTATGAAGTAAAATATATATATATTCTTTCCTTCTCCAGATTGTTCATTTGCTTGTAAATTAGGAAGTTGTAACTGATCTTTGCTACACTCGTTCATCTGTGGGTTATGATGCACGAATAGTGTAGTCTAGCAATTTTTGTTGCACTTGCTTCTCTACTGGTGCTGCAAGAGAAGTGGAATCTGGACACAAGTGTTGTACTTGTTCTGATATTTGAGATATAGCTGGTACCTATTGCACTTGTTTTGATTCTTGAGATATAGGTTGAACTTTGTTTGACTTCTCCTTCTATTTTTGATTCTTTTCCTTTGTATTTCTGTAGTCTATTTTCTTTTTCTTTTTCTTGTGTTCTAGTATTTGTTTATTTCGTAGAGCTGCTAGTGATCTAGCTAAAAGAAAGTTTTTAGCTTTCTGATGATTTCTCAAACACCCTTGTTGACTCATAATTCTTTAAGTCTCTATAAGATCAAGTGCAAAAATGTAATGTCAAGCTGGTTATAATAATTTAAAAAGAAACTTATTTCTGCTGACCAGAACAAAAGGCAATTGGGAAGAGCAATCATGAAATTATTTTTGCTGACCAACAATGTACAGGTAACAAAGTGTCATATTTATGAGAACTGGGCTCTTAACTACTCAACTTAGTAATGCAATAATTTCATAACATAACTAAGAAATCAAGCTTTTATCAGGGACATTGATTGTGTTAAAACAAAAATGCACCCAGTGCACTAATGCACCCATACTCATCTACTTTATTCTGATTCAAATCACATCTATGTAATACAATACTAAAACAACCAGAGTAATCAATCGCAATGATATCTCGAATGACTCCATAATAAACCACCACTCCATCTATGGGATTTTTGTCCATAGCACTAGCAAGACTATCAGTTGTTGCTAATAAAGTCACTCCACTATTCTAAGTCTTACGTGGGGCATCCCTAGTTTTTATATGAAATCAATATCCATTGATGAAATATGCGCTATATCTCTTGGACACTATATTAGGACCCTTAGATAGCCATTTTAAATGATGAGATACTTCAATATTTTTAACTTTCTCTGCATACCAACTACCGAATTCAGGACTATGATTCCTTGCTCTTACCTATGCATTGGATCTAGTATGATTACTCAATGAGTTTTTATGCTCCCCGCAATCAAGAATATTGAAAATATAATTACTAGGTTGTTATAAATAGATGTTTATGTACCTTATCATAAACAAATAAATAAAGTTTAATATGTAAATATCTTACTCGATAAAGTTTTTCACTTCTTCATCTCCAGTGTTAAAAAGTACATATCGATGTGTTTCATAACGTAACTTTGCATCCATAAAAAAGTGCAATTTTTTCCTTCTCACTTCCAATTGGATGACCATTCTTAGGGAATATAGGGGGAAAATTCAGAATGGATTCCTTATCTTCAGTTTACCTAATAAATCGCGTCTTCACACAATCATGTATATATCTTGAACAAAAAGTCAAGCACTCTTTAACCAAATAACCTTCTGCTATTGATGCTTCTGGATATGATCGATTACGAACGAGCCCCTTAAGGTTACATAGGGCCCTCTCAATGGAATACATCTAGCGAAGATGAATAGGACCCCCAACCTTAATTTCATTTACTAAATGAATAGACAAATGTAGCATTATATCAAAAAATGTCGAATGAAAAATTATTTCAAGGTTAGATGTAATTTCACCAATTTCAGACTCCAGTTTTTAAGATCTCTCGGCCTAATTACCTTACTACATATGGCTCTAAAAAAATTACACAACCTAATCAATGTCAATGCCACATTCTTAGGTAGCACTTTTCTAACAACAACCTGTAGGAAGTGATGCATTATAAAATGAGCATCATAACTTTTGTACCTGAATATTTTCATCTCCTTCATATGCACACAATCTAATATATTTGAAGCACACCCTTTAGGTAATTTGACATTTTTCAAGACGTTGCAAAACAATTTTTTCTATTCTGATTCCATGGAGAATGAAGATTGAGCCAAACTTACATTTTTGTTACTATCTTCTACCAGTTGTAGCTCCTCCGATATTTCCATTTCTTGTAAGTCATATCGAGAATTTACATGATACTTTGACTATACATCTATCTCCAATAAATTTCCAAGCAAATTATCACATATATTCTTTTCTATGTGCATTGGATCAAGATTGTGCATCAATTTGTTATCCGACCAACATGACAATTCAAAAAAAATAAATCTTTTCTTCCAAGGACCCTTATTATCTCGAGAAATTTTCTTTTTTCCCTTTTCAAAAACATTGTTGAATTCGCGCAACTCTTCAAGTACTTGTATACCCAACAAAGGAATGGGTGTGGGTCTATGTTCCTCCTTACTATCAAATGACTTCCTATCTTTTTGCAGTGGATGATCAAGTGGAAAAAATCTCTGATGACCCAAATAACAAATCTTTCGACTATGTTTAAGATATTGAGAGCATGTGTTATGATTGCAAGTAGGGCATGCCAATTTTCCCTTAGTACTCTATCCTGAAAGTATTGCTAATGATGGAAAATCACTAATTGTCCACATTAAGGTTGCATACATTTTGAATGTTTGTTTGGTTTCAGCATCATATATATTTATTCCAGATTCCCATAGTTTATTTAATTCATCAAGTAGTAGTTGAAAATACACATCAATATCATTTCCAGGAGAAGATGGGCCTGGAATGATCATTTACAACATAAGATACTCCGGCTTCATGCAAATCTATGGTGATAAATTATAGTTCATCAGCATAATAGGCCACGTGCTATTAGGAATACTCATGGTTCAAAATAAACTGAAATTATCACTCAAGAGACCTAACCTTACATTAAGAGTATCTCTAGAGAAGTCTGGATACAAATGATCAAAATTCTTCCATGCTTGGCCATCAACGGGATGCCTTAGATTTCTGTCATTCGGTCATTCATTAGCATGCCATTTTATTGCAATAGCTTTTTCAGGACACATGAACATCCTCTGAAGCCTAGGCTTTAAGGGAAAGTATCTTAAAACCTTTACAAGAATTTTAGAGCTTGCATTGGTTGAGGCACCACCAATACTCTTCCATCTAGAAGTCCCACATATCTCAGATTTCTCATTGTCCTTCCAGAATAACATGCAATTATTAGGGCATGCATGTATTTTTTCATAATCAAGACCCAAATCTCTTATCATATTTCTGAACTTATTGAAAGACTCTGGTATCTGAGCAAAGGAAAAGGCCTCTTTTATCAACACTAAGAGATCTAAAATTGTTGTATTACTCAACCCATGCAATGATTTAAACAAGAACAACAGAATGGTGAAACTCGGCTTACTAAAATTCTCATACTCCGGATATAATTGTTGTATTCCTTCCTCAAATAATTTTAAAAATTTAGTTTTATCTTCAGGTAATCTCTCTCCAACTCCTTCTCCATGCCTCGATTTAGCATCTATATTTCTAAACGTATTGTGAAGTAGTCCATCAATATCATCACTCATATTAGAACCTTCCTCATTATTGATTGGATGATGTTTCTTTCTTGAGGAAGCGCTTTCTCCATAGAAAGTCCATTTAGTGTAACTAGGAAGAAACCCTCTAGAAAGCAAGTGATCCTCCACCATATCTCTATAATGCCATTGTTGATTCTTACAGTCTGTACAAGGACATAATATCTCATTTCCTTGAGCAGCTCGTTCAAATGCCTTTTTAAGAAAGTATTTCACTCCATGCTCGAACTCATCAGACCATATTAACAATTCATCCAACTTTTATCTTCACTATCCATTAAGATCCTACATATATAATATAACAAAATCACCAAAATTATGATTCATGCTAAGCTAAAATATGAACATTGTCAACCACGTGAAATAGGCCGCCAAGAAATTTGCACAAAAATTTTAACAAGTTTAATAGACATAAGCAATCCATACTAAGAACACTTCACCGAATATAAGAACAAAATTATTAGGTTTTTGAGATTGCAAACTTAACAATATCTCTTATCTAGGTTGCTTAGACTCTTCAAAAATATGATCCAACATTAAAAATATCAATAAACCCAAGTAGCAGAACTATAACCCACAAGCAATCAATCCAAAAAAAAACTATAATCAAGTAAATATACTTACAATGGATAATAGAATAAACAAGGGAATGGAATGAGTACATGAGTTGAGATTTAGAGAAAAATAGTAGTTATACAAGGAGTCTACATATTAACATACTTAACTTTGAACAGTCAATCAGAAAGGTGGTTGTCTCTTATGCTTCAGGTATCAACCATAGTTTAAATTGTGATAGTTGTATAATAATCAAAGCAGTATGTCCTTAGCATTATTGCGAGAATTATCAAGTCAAAGGTTGTAGTACAATTTGTGATTTAAAATTTGCTTGTTGACAACAACTTCAAATCTTATGTCATGTCTTTCTTATCATCAAGAAGGATTAGTCAGTAAATCACTTTATTTTGAGTAAAGGACCAGATCTTGAATGATTATTGCATTTTAATAGAGTATCTTTATATATTTCGCTTTTATCATGGGAAAGCACTCCTTCATAGTTGCTGTTAAAATTACAATAATGTTTCTTAGGTCATCTTTTCAAAAAGAAAAAAAGCTTATTTGTGCATAGCAGTGAAAAGCAATAATATGTAGAAATTAGTACTAGTATCGATAGTATATAAATTCAAGTAAACTAGATGCTATAGTTCAGTTCTAACTAGGGGCAGCACCTAACAACCCCAAAGTCCAAAAAATCTTCATTAGAAATACCTAAATAATTGAATTATGGCATTAGTAAGGAACAAATGAGACAGTGATACATCCAAGTTATTCAACTACTCAATTTAACCTTGCTGAACCAGTGATCTAGTTCCCAGGTTTTAAGTTTCAAAAGAAAAATGATGAACCTTTTAATTAAATGACATATGATTTAGATTAAATAAGCAAATGACAATGAAGCAGCTTTACTTAGTTTCCCCTCAATACATCAAAATACATGGCTAAAGTGAGGTCTTTCCTTCTTGGGCCAGTAAACCTATTCTTTCTTTTATCTTCTAAGCTGCCCTTCAGACTCATTCTGCCAAATAGAGTTTTGTAGCTATGCTAACAAAAAAATTCTATTTGCATGCTAGATTGACCCTGAGATAATACAAATAGCAGATGAAGTAAAAAACCAGAACTACAAGAAATTGAATTCATTTCATTAAAGAAATAGTTTTCCTTGTACCTAGGAGGATGTCCTAGTGGTTCCACTAGTAAGGCATGGTCATAACAACCTAAAAATTCCAGGTATGTATCCTAGCTACAAACTTGGTATGAGCCCATATGATCCATCCTAGGTGGACAGGATTAACTCCGCAAAGAATGTCTATGAATTGAACAAATTATTGAGGTGAGTTAAAGCATAAGAAATTACAGTAAAAATAGTTCTTCGAAAATTACATGAGATTTTTTTGTTTAATAAGGACCCATCTAACAAAAAATTATCATACGTTTTCTATTATTAAACCAAAGTACATCAAGAATAGCAGAAACATTCCTGGTATCAATGAAATTATCATAGAATAGCACTTCACATTTTTTAGCTATTTACTGAGAGATAACTCAATAAGGGAACTGTGATGTACAAATCTCTAGCTGTTGTTTGGTAAAGTTGTTCTCACAATACCCACCCAAGGGAACTGTGATATATGTAAATCTAGTGAACGACATATTACCTTATGGGACTGTAGTGCATGTAAATTTGAATAATGGCATATTACCTTGGAGTTAGAGATTATCACATAATAACATTTCACATATTTTAGCTATTTACAAAGAGATAACTGAATTATGATGGTTTTGAGACCCCAAAACACGAGTTTTATACCTAAAAAGGGAGGCTTGAATAAGGTGTTTCTCTCTAATTTTCGTAGTATTAGAGGGTCTTTTCCTCTTACTATTGACAAATTAGAGAATCTAAGATAGTTCGCACTCAATTCATGGTCGGAAGTTTGAATTGCTCTCAACTCGTCGTCCTAAGTTTGCTGCCCACGAAAAACATGAAAATCATGAGTCAAGACCCTAGAGGCTTAACCTTTCTCCTGCATACCTCTCGAATCAAACTACTATATTCTGAAAGGGAAATAATTATATTTTAGGCAAAAGGCCTGCATATGTTAGCAGTAACACTCCAAAGAAAGAGACTTTGAGATGAAGTCTTAAGTAATGACCTGGAACAAAATAGCAAGAGCCGGAGTGGTATAAATATTTATTAACCAGCAGTAACTAGATGGCCAAGTTCCATATCAGTTTCCATTAAACAGATTACCTATTGTCGTGCAAAAGGACTATTTATTAGAGTAGTGAGGCTCTTGAATCCTAAAAAAGAAAGAGTATAACAAAACCTACACTAGTGTTCTTGAACAACATCTCAAGTTCAGTAAGAATATTTTCTAGGAAGAATGTTTGAGTTTGTATAGAAGGCACACGATCATCCTAACAGTTATGCAGCGCTTAATAGGTTAAATAAACCAACAATAATGCCAGATCTTCCATTAACACTAACATCATCACCTTTAACAGGGGGGATCTTTATTATTAGTATATGTGTGACACACACACACACACACATTAAATCCAGTATGAGTTATTAAGCCAAGACATGGCAGGATGCATTACAAAAGTTACAGCACTACCCCTAGGAGAAACTTTATCACTAAAATCTCATACCAATGATAAAGCAACAAAATTGCAACAAATTAATAGGCCCACAAATTAAACCCAAACTCAACTTTATCACTAAAATCAAACATTCAATAAAAAAAAGAATCAAAGTTATTGTCAAAATAAATCAGTAACAGCTACAGAAAAATCATAAAAAATCAGTAACATCTAACTCGACCAACTACCAAGGATATTTTGAAAGAAAAAAAAGAAAGGGGGTGAGAACTTACTGATAATGAATGCAAAAATTCCTTGGAAAAACACTTTAATTACAGCTACAACAAAATCCTCAAAAATCCCACACAGTTATAGCAAAATCTCCAAAATTCATCGCCGACTGATCTTCCACAAGTTACATAGATCTCCTTCCACAGAGTTATGTGGTTCTCCCACAGAGTTACGCAGAAAAATTAGCAATTAGGGAAATCCTTGATTTAGGATTTAGCATCCACAAAAGTCATTTAATCTTATGATTTAGAGAAAAGTTTTATTAAAATGTTTTTGTTTTGGCAAACTTAATAAAATATTCTATGAAAATGGAGGGAATAAAATAAGTGTTGCTATAGCTTATTTTATTAATCTATTGCAATGCTTAATGTCAAAAGCGACGGTTATAGTATTAAATTATAGCTAATAGAATAATTATTTTTGGCAATGCTTGAAAGCGTTGCAATAGACTACCTATTGCAATGCTTTGTTAACTGTCGACAAAAATTTTGTTACTATAGGGGTAATTTCTAGTAGTGATTCTATGCACTTCAGTCCCGACAAGATCAAGAAAGTTCTTCGGATGTGGTCATTGGTACGTTACAAGTTTATCACTTACATGTTTATGCTTTGCTAGATCCAGGAGCTTCTTTGTCCTTTGGTAACTCCTTATAAAGTTGTTGAATTCGAAGTAAGTACCGAAATCCTAGAAGAGCCCTTCTCAATCTCTACCTCAGTAGGTAAATCTATCATAACCCGATAGGTATACAGAAACTGTCCGGTTATGGTATCTCAGAAAGTAACTTCAGCAGACTTAGTAGAGTTAGAGATAATAGATTTTGACGTCATTCTCGGCATAGATTGGTTTCATTCATTCTATGCTTCAGTTGACTACAGAAACAAAATTGTCCAATTTCAGTTCCCAAATGAACCTATCCCAGAATGGAGGGGTAGCACTTCAGTACTCAGGGGTCAACTTGTTTCCTACCTTAGGGTAAAAAAAATGATATCTAAGGGGTCTGTTTATTATCTCGTTCAAGTTAAAGACCCTAGTTTAGAGACCCCTAAATATTGAGTCAGTTTTGGTGGCATGTGAATTCCCAGACGTGTTTCCCGAAGATCATTCTGGATTTCCTCCCAAAAAGGAAATTGACTTTGGAATATACCTTCTTTCATATACTCAGCCCATCTTTATTTCACTATAAAGAATGGCTCTAGTAGAACTTAAAGAATTAAAAAAATAGCTGAAAGACCCCATAGATAAGGGATTCATCATCCCAATATCTCTCCATGGGATGCACTAGTTCTATTCGTGCACAAAAAAGATGGTTTTCGCAAACTGTGTATTGTCTACCATCAGTTGAACAAAGTCACCATCAAGAACAAGTACCCACTTCCCAAAATTGGTGACTTGTTTTACCAACTCTAGGGTGCCAGTTACTTTTCTAAGATAGACCTCTGATCAGGATATCATCAGCTCAGAGTCAGAGAATGTGACATTCTGAAAATAGATTTCAGAACTTGGTATGGTCACTTCGAATTCCTAGTTATGTCATTTGGTCTTACCAATGCCCCTGTATCCTTTATGGTATTGATAAACTGTGTGTTCAAGCAGTACTTAGACATGTTCATTATAGTTTTCATTGATGATATTTTTCCTACTCCCACAATGAACATGATCATATAGACCATCTCAGAATAGTATTGCACACCTTTAAAGCCCATTAGTTATTTTCCAAATTCAGTAAGTGCAAATTTTAGGTAAGGTCAGTACCTTTCCTTGTTCATATAGTTTCTTATGATGGCATTAGAGTTGATCCTCAAAAGATCGAAGCAGTGAGAAACTTGTCCAAACTCATCTCTCTATCAGATACCAGGAGTTTCTTGGGTTTGGCTGGCTATTACTAACGGTTTGTTGAAGGATTTTTGTCTATTGCATCCCCTATGTAAAGATTGACTCAGAAGAAAGTCAAATTCCAGTGGTCAGATTCTTGTGAAAAGCATTTTTAGGATTTGAAGACTCAACTCACTAAAGCCCTAGTTTGACTTTACCAGATGGTTGAGATAGGTTTGTTATATATTGTCATGCTTCCAGAGTTGGTTTAGGGTGTGTTTTAATACAGAGAGGTAAGGTCATAGCCTATGCCTCTAGATATCTTAAACCCCATAAAAAGAACTACCCCACCCATTATCTAGAGCTGGCAACAAGCTTTATATTATCAGGTGTAGTCCCTCAAGGTGGGTTTATCAATTTATGCGTATTACTATTCTTAGGTTCTAGAGTAAAGTGGCAGCATCTCAGTTATATATATTGATTGTGTAGTTCCCAAACCTAGAATGATGACTTTAAGATAGAGGGAAATAGTAGAACAAGTAACTATGTCAGGCTCTCAAATCCTAGTAGTGATTCCAGAATATGTATAAAAGCAATAGGAGGGGATGATGCCCGATCCGTTCCTACCTCATTGTAAGGTCTCTCAGTCATCACCATTATCTACTCATGCCTTACATGTCAGTTCCATAATCGAAGCTCATGTCCCTGCATATCATCATGAATTATGTATGCTTCTAGCCCCTAGTATAGGTAGTTTTAGTTTGCTCAGCAGTAAGAACCAGGTTCCACAAATTTAGAAATTGCGAAATCAGGTCATGAAACCTATGACTCATGTATTCATGTTTTACAGTATACTCAATTCCAGTAATGTCTCCTTATTAAGTTAATGGGTGGTTGGTTATCCATTCATATGTAGTTGTTGAGGAAGTAATTATAATGATTCGTTAGATAAGGAGATGTGAAGAATGCAGGGTGTGCCAAATTCAGGATTCAGACTAGTCTTACAGAGTGATATAAGTATTTTGTAGATTCAAGTAGGTTTGAACATAGTGGGAAGGCTTACATCAGCTCAGACCTCAGTAAGTAGAGTTGTCAGTGCCTATATGAATATTTTCTATAGCACCAAGTGAGGTGCACTGTTGAAGTAGGGAGTATGGTTTAAGGAGTAGTTGAGAAGTGTGGCTAAGATCACAAGCTAGTAGTGGCAGTTACATGGTCTAAGGCATAGCAATTCTATCCTAGATTATTTTTGTAGGCCTATGTTCCACGTTACGGAATTCTAGCCATATTGTAACTTCTTCTTCAGACAATTGTATCCATATTAATTGCAAATTCAGCTCATTTTACGTATCATGTAATAGTTTTAATTCTGTATATAAGGTCATGATTAAGTTCATAAGAGTCCCATGCATTATCTTGGTTTTCTTTATTATTTGAGCCAAGTCGGTATCATTCGAGGGATGAACTAACTCAAGGGGGAAATGTAACACCCCTAAGATCTTCATGTGCTAAATCTATCATCTTTTCTTTTTGAAAACCATATCCAACAAGAGGGAGTAGTTACCCATAGGTTGGCTCCCTCATTCCTATCTCAGCCTTATAACTATTCTCATGTCATGGCATATGTTCAAGAAATCAGTTCAATCCATGATATTCAGTTCATATGTCATATTTTAAACGTAGTTGGAATCCCATGTTCCCATTTGTGCATGCCCAGTAAATGATCTCAAATCTTTCAGTATTCTCAACCATTTTGAAAAGGTAGCTTATGAGCTCGAGTTACCTTCAGACTTTGCCTCAGTACACCTAGCGTTTCACGTCTCCTTGCTAAAGAAATGCATTAGTGACCCAATAGTGGTAGACCCTATAGAGAGTATAGATGTTCAGAATAGCCTCTCTTACGAGAAAGTCCCAGTCAAAATCCTTGATCGTCCGATTTATAGGCTGAGGAACAAAGAAGTTCCTTTAGTCAAAGTTCTTTAGAGGAATCAGTCAGTTGAGGGAGCTCCTCACCTCTTCTCCGTAAATTCATATTCAGCTTAAGGTAACAATTCTACTTAGATTTTTTACTCTACTCCATGCACAGTTACAGCTGCATAATGCCCTTATATCAGTCATGCATTCATGAAATAGTTCATTCATGTATCATGTCTCTAGAGTTTATTCATGCTTCAGTTATACATGTCAGTTTAAGTACAGTTCCTTAGTTCCTCTCAGTTCAGTCAGTCTCATTTGAGGACAAGTGTTCCCAAGGAGGAGATATTGTAAGACCCCATAAAATTCTAGTCATTTCAGTCCTATTTAGCATGCCAAAAGAGGTCCCAGACTTAGAAAATTTCAGCGAAGTGTTAGGACTTAGTTATTTCTAAAGCCCTCAAACTTTGAGGATTTTATTTACGATCTTCCCAACCTCAAAAAGTTAGTTTTTAAGTTGATTCATGATTGGTAAAGTTGATAGCACATCTCTGATGAGTTTTGGAATTTTTGGACAAGCGTAAGGGCATGTTTGGAACTCAAAAGTAGTGGCTCAGGAAGATTATCCCGCGGTGCCCTGCCCAGTCTGATGGTGGGGGAGCCCACGATGCAGACCTTCGTGCCCTGCCTAGAGTGGCATTCCAAAGCCCGCGGTGCCCTGGCCAGTCCAATCCGGGTAATTTCTGTAGTTTTGGGTCATTTTCCCTTCACCCAATAGGCCTATAACATGGGATTAAAGCCCCTAATAGCATAATTGCTCGTCCTTTTTCATAAAATCCTCTAGAGAACAAGCCCTAGTTTCATCAAGCTCAAGAATCAAGTCTCAATAACTCACCACAGTCTCAATGAAATTAAAAATCAAGGTATGTTGGTGTTCATTCATGGATTCCTTTCACCCATGGAGTCCAAGAACCCTATGTAAACATACAAGTTTATAGATTTATGATTTCCATGCTTGAAATTGCTTTTATTCATGTTCATGATATTAATTGGGTTTCAATCCATGATTAAAATACAAGTTTTATGAAATTAAATAGCATGTGTGATGAATATGTGATTAGCATGATAAACCCGTGAATTTACAATTGAAATGTATCCATGATGTTCATGTGTTGACTATTATTATGTGAAATAATCATGCTCCCCAAGTGTTTAGTAAAATTCTTATGTGAATTTAATAATGAAGTCATAACATGTTATTATGAGGTCCCATTCATGTAAAAACTCATGTATATCAAGTGTTTGACAAAATTTCTAAATGAATGCATTGTTAACAAGTAAGTATCATCATGCTTTCAAGATTATGCCATGCTTTATTTTCAATGCTATCGAGTCCTGGGGTATTCAATACCCAAAAATCTAGTTTTTTACCTAGAGCTACAGTAGTTACAAAATAGTCTCAGAAGTGTCATGATCAGTAGTACTCAATTAGTTATAGAACTCCATTAAACTCAGCTCAGTCCAGTTCAGTTTAATAATCAGTGTCTATTCAGTTGGGAGTAGGATTCAGCACCAAGTGAACCTAAGGATGGGGGCTCACCTTCTAGTAGAGGGTGTGACCCTTAGAAGAAGTCCTGCATTCCAGAACTACATAGCCAGTATAGGTTGAGATATCAACCTACCAGTTGAGGGTTGATAAGGTGTTTTACCTGCCAGTTGAGGGTACCACCGTTCTTAATCAGGGCACCTGCCAGATGAGGGTGACTCTTTATCCTGTCTTTACCCATGGCACGGTACTGAAACCATTCCAACTGGGGTTACAAGTTGGACCCCAATCTATTCAAAGAGGGGCATGTCGATTACATGATTACCTCCCATATTTTCAGTTTCAATCTCAGTCTAGAACTCAGTTTAGTTCTACAGAATCAGAACTATCAAAAGTAGTCACTCAGTATCAGTAATTCAGTTATTAGTAATCACAGATATTAGTTACTCAGTATCAGAAGTTAGTACTCGGTTTTAGTAAAAGCTCAAATACAGTATACATGTTTATGCACAGTATTGCATACTTAGTATTTTACTGTGGTTTCAATTATCCATGTATTATTATTCAGTTACTTCATATTATTCAGTCAGTTACTAGTCATGCATTTGAACCCTTGCACTCAGCCTTACCTCATCTAGTATACCAGTATATTCCACGTACTGAGGCATGCCTTCTCTTTTCTATGATGTTTTATATCATAGGTTTGGACGCTCAAGTTTCTGATCACACTTAGCCAGATTCAGTCAGCAGTATCAGCTTCAGTAGTGAGTCCTCATCTATCGAGGATATTCTTTTAGTTTAGTATTACAGTTAATTCAGTATTTTATTAGTCGGAGTTAGTTGGGGGTTTGTCCCATCAGCTCCACATTCAGATAGTTTGGCTAGAGGCTTTTTAGACTAGACTAGTTCAGGCAGTATTCAGTTTTTCAGATGTTATTATTCATCTTCTATAGTTATTAACATTCAGTTTATGAACCTTATGGAATTTTCAGCTTTACTTCCACATTATTTTAGTATTATTATTCAGTGCTCACAGTAGGCACCAGCCATGGGTTAGCTTATGGTCCTTCAGGGTTGTAAGTATCGTGTGGAATTCAGGGGTACAGACTGGGGGCATTGCATGCCTACTCCCTCAACGAAATAAAAATGTCCTTCACTCATATCTAAGTCTTCCAAGGGGAATGAAAGGTAGCATGCCTCTTTTTGGGTTTCTTAGTAACGAAGAAGTATCTAGTTCATTCAAATCCTTAGAGGATTTCTCCAATCAAGAGAATAAAGATCCCTGCGTCGTGCCCATGTACAGGCTGGGCTCTTTTGTTAATGAGAACACCATAGCCCATGTTTTCAAAGAGTGAAGATAGGCCAAAATGGGTCTTTATCTGGAAATTCCTGAGTCTGATTATAATATCGCTGCCTAATGTCCAAATTTGTCTTTCATTTACACATTCCCATTTAGTGAAGGCCTTGGTAATTTGATATAAAAGTGGTTATCTCCTTTTAAAATACTTTTCAATTGTCTCTGGACAGTTGAACCTGATAGTATGGCATATCATTATATGCCTTCTCATATTAACTTCTCACACCCCAATACTAGATAAGGCGGACAACAACTATAGTAACACATACTATAAAAATAAACTAGATGAGAAAATAAACACTAAATAAATGGAATCGCTGATAAAATGGTATATATAAAACACTAACCAATTAGTAAAACTGATACAGATGACATGTGAATCTATGAATACATATGATTGCTATACAATGTCTACAAAGCCTCACATGGAATCCATGACTGTAAAACCATCAAGATGTATATACTAAAAACTCGAAAAGGCCCCGAATCAACTTGGATCTCACCAACAGTCGCTGAGTATCCTGTGTTCTATTGGGGAGATCTACTCGTCAAAAACCTATGCCTGCAACATAGAATGTCGGTCCCCCATGAGGGACGTCAGTACGAAGTAATGTACTGAATATGTAAGGCATGAGATAACTATAAGTGAAATAAGAAATCAATGAAACTAGGGGTCAATATATATAAACTTATAGATAAGGTAAACGACCACCTTTACTTACACTTATGGAAGTCTATACATTACATGCTTTTCTTTTCTTTACTTTTTTTGTTTTATAATCTTTGTAAGCCATGTAATACATATGTCTAGCTGATCGGTGGTAAAAGACGATGACCCATGCTAGGTATTATACCCCTGGGATACGTTCCTCATCAATACACAAATCGGGATTGACCCATGCTAGGCTTTTCTTTCACCCCTGGTATACCACCCGATAATGGGATCGAACCATGCTAGGTGTTCCTTCCACCCCTGGGATACCACCCATAAATCAATAAATTGGGATCGGCCCTTGCTAGGCTCTCGCCCCTAAGCTACCACTCACACATAAGTATATTTACTTTACATTACTTCTTTAGTATTTACTTTACATCACTTCTTTAGTCTATTAGATTGTTATTTTTATGGTCATAACATTATTGAGATTTAGAGCCATGAACCAATAGAAGAAGGCATATGATCGAGACAAGAACAATAATATAGGAAATAAGGGTAATACTTTGGAACTTATATGATACCATAAGCCTCACTAGGCATAAAACATATTCACTAATGAGACAAGAAGTCATGTGACAAGCGAGGAGAAGATGACATGCAACAAATAAGCTAGTAAGGTGTATAACTAGTAAGCAAGTAGCATTACATAGCATATATGGGTTGTGGTAGATTCTAGTGATCTTACCTAGCATATAGCAATTGCGGTAGATTCAAGTATAGAAATTTAGACATTTCAAATGGGGGAATATGTGCATACCAAGATGAGATACGTAACTCCTCAACTAAAGAAGTTTGGACTGTGCAATAAATACTTACTAGGTAATAACAAATAGAAGGGTACGTGAGAATGGGTACTATCGAAGCACGGGGGCAGATTCTAATTAGGAACACATATATATCCCATATAAGGACATATAAACTTTATACTAAATAGGTACAGACTCTATAAGGTCACCTTATGCCCAAACATGATGGGAATGATATTCAAAAAAAGAATATGTGTAGACAGAAGTATATGATCAATTGAAGCAATTTTGTAAAGATTATAATCCAGCATGTGACACTCTTAACTTGTATAATCTTGGATCTTATTGACTCATATAAGAGAAACATGTGACACTTTGACACACTCTTAGACCATGGGCAGTAAATAAAAGGTCAATTAACTAAAGTAGGGTTAGTACACCATCACAATGTATCTTTTAACATGAAAGATCATCTATGAAGCTCACTTTATTGGTACCGAGTATAATACATCATGTCAAATAATATGAACTAGAATAGCCTCACATACCTTGCTGACATTTAGATATTACCATGAATTAAGCTTTTTTTCTTTCAAACTATTTATCAACAATAAGGTAAGTTTTAAAACTAGTATTAGTAGCTATTTAATACTTTTAGGACTACCTAGACTCACCAAAATAGTAGTTGGTTAGTAAGCCTCAACTTGTCAAATCAAGGGTGTTTCTTTCAGCCTCTTCTCGTCTAATCTCATCTATATGCCATACAACCTTCTTATAAGGTTCTCCAACACTACTGGCTTTATGACACATATAAAATAGTGTGTATGAGTATATGGGAATTAAGCTCATGCAACATCAAATTGGTGGTGTACCACCACAACCTTCAACATTTTTATCCCTTAGAATGATTCCATGACTTCTCCAACATTCCAGCTATGCCTCTTGTCCTATTGATACAAAACTGTACCTAAACATCACAATATGGCCTGCGATATGAACTCATGGATTACATAGTTATCGACCCGTGAGTTTTATTTACATTATAGTTAAAAAGCTGATTTCATAAGTAACGCTAAAGGAAGAACTTTGTGACTGTACCAACATTACTAAATCACCAAACCATTCCCCCAAGATCACATCCTTCATTTCCACCTTAGTGCAACCACTATATAAGGATATCCAAATACTGCCATGACACTACACACAAAACAGCCTAAAACATTCCCCAAAATTCATTTGGGCATAATAGGAGAGTATTTTCAATCACCACCCTATAAGTTCTTTACAAGTGACATGTACAAAATTCTCCACCATAATATACATAAGGAGGAATGAAAATAAGGGCAAAACCTTACCTCAAAATTCTAAAATTTTTATCCTCCTAAATTAGATTCTTCAAGACTTTAAACTTCTCTTCATGTTTAACCAAAGAAGAAGATATTCTCTTAGAAGTAAGCTTTGTGACTTTCATGCTTTAAAGAGGGCTGACCTATACTATACGCATAAAGAATATTATTTCCATAGTATCCCATGGTAAAATTTAGTTAAACACTTGAATTATTCACCTACCTTTAGCTTGGAGGAGGAAAATCCTAAAGAACCCTAATGGAAATTTAGGGTTGTTTTACCTAGAGCTACAGTAGTTACAAAATAGTCTCAGAAGTGTCATGATCAGTAGTACTCAATTAGTTATAGAACTCCATTAAACTCAGCTCAGTCCAGTTCAGTTTAATAATCAGTGTCTATTCAGTTGGGAGTAGGATTCAGCACCAAGTGAACCTAAGGATGGGGGCTCACCTTCTAGTAGAGGGTGTGACCCTTAGAAGAAGTCCTGCATTCCAGAACTACATAGCCAGTATAGGTTGAGATATCAACCTACCAGTTGAGGGTTGATAAGGTGTTTTACCTGCCAGTTGAGGGTACCACCGTTCTTAATCAGGGCACCTGCCAGATGAGGGTGACTCTTTATCCTGTCTTTACCCATGGCACGGTACTGAAACCATTCCAACTGGGGTTACAAGTTGGACCCCAATCTATTCAAAGAGGGGCATGTCGATTACATGATTACCTCCCATATTTTCAGTTTCAATCTCAGTCTAGAACTCAGTTTAGTTCTACAGAATCAGAACTATCAAAAGTAGTCACTCAGTATCAGTAATTCAGTTATTAGTAATCACAGATATTAGTTACTCAGTATCAGAAGTTAGTACTCGGTTTTAGTAAAAGCTCAAATACAGTATACATGTTTATGCACAGTATTGCATACTTAGTATTTTACTGTGGTTTCAATTATCCATGTATTATTATTCAGTTACTTCATATTATTCAGTCAGTTACTAGTCATGCATTTGAACCCTTGCACTCAGCCTTACCTCATCTAGTATACCAGTATATTCCACGTACTGAGGCATGCCTTCTCTTTTCTATGATGTTTTATATCATAGGTTTGGACGCTCAAGTTTCTGATCACACTTAGCCAGATTCAGTCAGCAGTATCAGCTTCAGTAGTGAGTCCTCATCTATCGAGGATATTCTTTTAGTTTAGTATTACAGTTAATTCAGTATTTTATTAGTCGGAGTTAGTTGGGGGTTTGTCCCATCAGCTCCACATTCAGATAGTTTGGCTAGAGGCTTTTTAGACTAGACTAGTTCAGGCAGTATTCAGTTTTTCAGATGTTATTATTCATCTTCTATAGTTATTAACATTCAGTTTATGAACCTTATGGAATTTTCAGCTTTACTTCCACATTATTTTAGTATTATTATTCAGTGCTCACAGTAGGCACCAGCCATGGGTTAGCTTATGGTCCTTCAGGGTTGTAAGTATCGTGTGGAATTCAGGGGTACAGACTGGGGGCATTGCATGCCTACTCCCTCAACGAAATAAAAATGTCCTTCACTCATATCTAAGTCTTCCAAGGGGAATGAAAGGTAGCATGCCTCTTTTTGGGTTTCTTAGTAACGAAGAAGTATCTAGTTCATTCAAATCCTTAGAGGATTTCTCCAATCAAGAGAATAAAGATCCCTGCGTCGTGCCCATGTACAGGCTGGGCTCTTTTGTTAATGAGAACACCATAGCCCATGTTTTCAAAGAGTGAAGATAGGCCAAAATGGGTCTTTATCTGGAAATTCCTGAGTCTGATTATAATATCGCTGCCTAATGTCCAAATTTGTCTTTCATTTACACATTCCCATTTAGTGAAGGCCTTGGTAATTTGATATAAAAGTGGTTATCTCCTTTTAAAATACTTTTCAATTGTCTCTGGACAGTTGAACCTGATAGTATGGCATATCATTATATGCCTTCTCATATTAACTTCTCACACCCCAATACTAGATAAGGCGGACAACAACTATAGTAACACATACTATAAAAATAAACTAGATGAGAAAATAAACACTAAATAAATGGAATCGCTGATAAAATGGTATATATAAAACACTAACCAATTAGTAAAACTGATACAGATGACATGTGAATCTATGAATACATATGATTGCTATACAATGTCTACAAAGCCTCACATGGAATCCATGACTGTAAAACCATCAAGATGTATATACTAAAAACTCGAAAAGGCCCCGAATCAACTTGGATCTCACCAACAGTCGCTGAGTATCCTGTGTTCTATTGGGGAGATCTACTCGTCAAAAACCTATGCCTGCAACATAGAATGTCGGTCCCCCATGAGGGACGTCAGTACGAAGTAATGTACTGAATATGTAAGGCATGAGATAACTATAAGTGAAATAAGAAATCAATGAAACTAGGGGTCAATATATATAAACTTATAGATAAGGTAAACGACCACCTTTACTTACACTTATGGAAGTCTATACATTACATGCTTTTCTTTTCTTTACTTTTTTTGTTTTATAATCTTTGTAAGCCATGTAATACATATGTCTAGCTGATCGGTGGTAAAAGACGATGACCCATGCTAGGTATTATACCCCTGGGATACGTTCCTCATCAATACACAAATCGGGATTGACCCATGCTAGGCTTTTCTTTCACCCCTGGTATACCACCCGATAATAGGATCGAACCATGCTAGGTGTTCCTTCCACCCCTGGGATACCACCCATAAATCAATAAATTGGGATCGGCCCTTGCTAGGCTCTCGCCCCTAAGCTACCACTCACACATAAGTATATTTACTTTACATTACTTCTTTAGTATTTACTTTACATCACTTCTTTAGTCTATTAGATTGTTATTTTTATGGTCATAACATTATTGAGATTTAGAGCCATGAACCAATAGAAGAAGGCATATGATCGAGACAAGAACAATAATATAGGAAATAAGGGTAATACTTTGGAACTTATATGATACCATAAGCCTCACTAGGCATAAAACATATTCACTAATGAGACAAGAAGTCATGTGACAAGCGAGGAGAAGATGACATGCAACAAATAAGCTAGTAAGGTGTATAACTAGTAAGCAAGTAGCATTACATAGCATATATGGGTTGTGGTAGATTCTAGTGATCTTACCTAGCATATAGCAATTGCGGTAGATTCAAGTATAGAAATTTAGACATTTCAAATGGGGGAATATGTGCATACCAAGATGAGATACGTAACTCCTCAACTAAAGAAGTTTGGACTGTGCAATAAATACTTACTAGGTAATAACAAATAGAAGGGTACGTGAGAATGGGTACTATCGAAGCACGGGGGCAGATTCTAATTAGGAACACATATATATCCCATATAAGGACATATAAACTTTATACTAAATAGGTACAGACTCTATAAGGTCACCTTATGCCCAAACATGATGGGAATGATATTCAAAAAAAGAATATGTGTAGACAGAAGTATATGATCAATTGAAGCAATTTTGTAAAGATTATAATCCAGCATGTGACACTCTTAACTTGTATAATCTTGGATCTTATTGACTCATATAAGAGAAACATGTGACACTTTGACACACTCTTAGACCATGGGCAGTAAATAAAAGGTCAATTAACTAAAGTAGGGTTAGTACACCATCACAATGTATCTTTTAACATGAAAGATCATCTATGAAGCTCACTTTATTGGTACCGAGTATAATACATCATGTCAAATAATATGAACTAGAATAGCCTCACATACCTTGCTGACATTTAGATATTACCATGAATTAAGCTTTTTTTCTTTCAAACTATTTATCAACAATAAGGTAAGTTTTAAAACTAGTATTAGTAGCTATTTAATACTTTTAGGACTACCTAGACTCACCAAAATAGTAGTTGGTTAGTAAGCCTCAACTTGTCAAATCAAGGGTGTTTCTTTCAGCCTCTTCTCGTCTAATCTCATCTATATGCCATACAACCTTCTTATAAGGTTCTCCAACACTACTGGCTTTATGACACATATAAAATAGTGTGTATGAGTATATGGGAATTAAGCTCATGCAACATCAAATTGGTGGTGTACCACCACAACCTTCAACATTTTTATCCCTTAGAATGATTCCATGACTTCTCCAACATTCCAGCTATGCCTCTTGTCCTATTGATACAAAACTGTACCTAAACATCACAATATGGCCTGCGATATGAACTCATGGATTACATAGTTATCGACCCGTGAGTTTTATTTACATTATAGTTAAAAAGCTGATTTCATAAGTAACGCTAAAGGAAGAACTTTGTGACTGTACCAACATTACTAAATCACCAAACCATTCCCCCAAGATCACATCCTTCATTTCCACCTTAGTGCAACCACTATATAAGGATATCCAAATACTGCCATGACACTACACACAAAACAGCCTAAAACATTCCCCAAAATTCATTTGGGCATAATAGGAGAGTATTTTCAATCACCACCCTATAAGTTCTTTACAAGTGACATGTACAAAATTCTCCACCATAATATACATAAGGAGGAATGAAAATAAGGGCAAAACCTTACCTCAAAATTCTAAAATTTTTATCCTCCTAAATTAGATTCTTCAAGACTTTAAACTTCTCTTCATGTTTGACCAAAGAAGAAGATATTCTCTTAGAAGTAAGCTTTGTGACTTTCATGCTTTAAAGAGGGCTGACCTATACTATACGCATAAAGAATATTATTTCCATAGTATCCCATGGTAAAATTTAGTTAAACACTTGAATTATTCACCTACCTTTAGCTTGGAGGAGGAAAATCCTAAAGAACCCTAATGGAAATTTAGGGTTGTTTTACCTAGAGCTACAGTAGTTACAAAATAGTCTCAGAAGTGTCATGATCAGTAGTACTCAATTAGTTATAGAACTCCATTAAACTCAGCTCAGTCCAGTTCAGTTTAATAATCAGTGTCTATTCAGTTGGGAGTAGGATTCAGCACCAAGTGAACCTAAGGATGGGGGCTCACCTTCTAGTAGAGGGTGTGACCCTTAGAAGAAGTCCTGCATTCCAGAACTACATAGCCAGTATAGGTTGAGATATCAACCTACCAGTTGAGGGTTGATAAGGTGTTTTACCTGCCAGTTGAGGGTACCACCGTTCTTAATCAGGGCACCTGCCAGATGAGGGTGACTCTTTATCCTGTCTTTACCCATGGCACGGTACTGAAACCATTCCAACTGGGGTTACAAGTTGGACCCCAATCTATTCAAAGAGGGGCATGTCGATTACATGATTACCTCCCATATTTTCAGTTTCAATCTCAGTCTAGAACTCAGTTTAGTTCTACAGAATCAGAACTATCAAAAGTAGTCACTCAGTATCAGTAATTCAGTTATTAGTAATCACAGATATTAGTTACTCAGTATCAGAAGTTAGTACTCGGTTTTAGTAAAAGCTCAAATACAGTATACATGTTTATGCACAGTATTGCATACTTAGTATTTTACTGTGGTTTCAATTATCCATGTATTATTATTCAGTTACTTCATATTATTCAGTCAGTTACTAGTCATGCATTTGAACCCTTGCACTCAGCCTTACCTCATCTAGTATACCAGTATATTCCACGTACTGAGGCATGCCTTCTCTTTTCTATGATGTTTTATATCATAGGTTTGGACGCTCAAGTTTCTGATCACACTTAGCCAGATTCAGTCAGCAGTATCAGCTTCAGTAGTGAGTCCTCATCTATCGAGGATATTCTTTTAGTTTAGTATTACAGTTAATTCAGTATTTTATTAGTCGGAGTTAGTTGGGGGTTTGTCCCATCAGCTCCACATTCAGATAGTTTGGCTAGAGGCTTTTTAGACTAGACTAGTTCAGGCAGTATTCAGTTTTTCAGATGTTATTATTCATCTTCTATAGTTATTAACATTCAGTTTATGAACCTTATGGAATTTTCAGCTTTACTTCCACATTATTTTAGTATTATTATTCAGTGCTCACAGTAGGCACCAGCCATGGGTTAGCTTATGGTCCTTCAGGGTTGTAACTATCGTGTGGAATTCAGGGGTACAGACTGGGGGCATTGCATGCCTACTCCCTCAACGAAATAAAAATGTCCTTCACTCATATCTAAGTCTTCCAAGGGGAATGAAAGGTAGCATGCCTCTTTTTGGGTTTCTTAGTAACGAAGAAGTATCTAGTTCATTCAAATCCTTAGAGGATTTCTCCAATCAAGAGAATAAAGATCCCTGCGTCGTGCCCATGTACAGGCTGGGCTCTTTTGTTAATGAGAACACCATAGCCCATGTTTTCAAAGAGTGAAGATAGGCCAAAATGGGTCTTTATCTGGAAATTCCTGAGTCTGATTATAATATCGCTGCCTAATGTCCAAATTTGTCTTTCATTTACACATTCCCATTTAGTGAAGGCCTTGGTAATTTGATATAAAAGTGGTTATCTCCTTTTAAAATACTTTTCAATTGTCTCTGGACAGTTGAACCTGATAGTATGGCATATCATTATATGCCTTCTCATATTAACTTCTCACACCCCAATACTAGATAAGGCGGACAACAACTATAGTAACACATACTATAAAAATAAACTAGATGAGAAAATAAACACTAAATAAATGGAATCGCTGATAAAATGGTATATATAAAACACTAACCAATTAGTAAAACTGATACAGATGACATGTGAATCTATGAATACATATGATTGCTATACAATGTCTACAAAGCCTCACATGGAATCCATGACTGTAAAACCATCAAGATGTATATACTAAAAACTCGAAAAGGCCCCGAATCAACTTGGATCTCACCAACAGTCGCTGAGTATCCTGTGTTCTATTGGGGAGATCTACTCGTCAAAAACCTATGCCTGCAACATAGAATGTCGGTCCCCCATGAGGGACGTCAGTACGAAGTAATGTACTGAATATGTAAGGCATGAGATAACTATAAGTGAAATAAGAAATCAATGAAACTAGGGGTCAATATATATAAAACTTATAGATAAGGTAAACGACCACCTTTACTTACACTTATGGAAGTCTATACATTACATGCTTTTCTTTTCTTTACTTTTTTTTGTTTTATAATCTTTGTAAGCCATGTAATACATATGTCTAGCTGATCGGTGGTAAAAGACGATGACCCATGCTAGGTATTATACCCCTGGGATACGTTCCTCATCAATACACAAATCGGGATTGACCCATGCTAGGCTTTTCTTTCACCCCTGGTATACCACCCGATAATGGGATCGAACCATGCTAGGTGTTCCTTCCACCCCTGGGATACCACCCATAAATCAATAAATTGGGATCGGCCCTTGCTAGGCTCTCGCCCCTAAGCTACCACTCACACATAAGTATATTTACTTTACATTACTTCTTTAGTATTTACTTTACATCACTTCTTTAGTCTATTAGATTGTTATTTTTATGGTCATAACATTATTGAGATTTAGAGCCATGAACCAATAGAAGAAGGCATATGATCGAGACAAGAACAATAATATAGGAAATAAGGGTAATACTTTGGAACTTATATGATACCATAAGCCTCACTAGGCATAAAACATATTCACTAATGAGACAAGAAGTCATGTGACAAGCGAGGAGAAGATGACATGCAACAAATAAGCTAGTAAGGTGTATAACTAGTAAGCAAGTAGCATTACATAGCATATATGGGTTGTGGTAGATTCTAGTGATCTTACCTAGCATATAGCAATTGCGGTAGATTCAAGTATAGAAATTTAGACATTTCAAATGGGGGAATATGTGCATACCAAGATGAGATACGTAACTCCTCAACTAAAGAAGTTTGGACTGTGCAATAAATACTTACTAGGTAATAACAAATAGAAGGGTACGTGAGAATGGGTACTATCGAAGCACGGGGGCAGATTCTAATTAGGAACACATATATATCCCATATAAGGACATATAAACTTTATACTAAATAGGTACAGACTCTATAAGGTCACCTTATGCCCAAACATGATGGGAATGATATTCAAAAAAAGAATATGTGTAGACAGAAGTATATGATCAATTGAAGCAATTTTGTAAAGATTATAATCCAGCATGTGACACTCTTAACTTGTATAATCTTGGATCTTATTGACTCATATAAGAGAAACATGTGACACTTTGACACACTCTTAGACCATGGGCAGTAAATAAAAGGTCAATTAACTAAAGTAGGGTTAGTACACCATCACAATGTATCTTTTAACATGAAAGATCATCTATGAAGCTCACTTTATTGGTACCGAGTATAATACATCATGTCAAATAATATGAACTAGAATAGCCTCACATACCTTGCTGACATTTAGATATTACCATGAATTAAGATTTTTTTCTTTCAAACTATTTATCAATAATAAGGTAAGTTTTAAAACTAGTATTAGTAGCTATTTAATACTTTTAGGACTACCTAGACTCACCAAAATAGTAGTTGGTTAGTAAGCCTCAACTTGTCAAATCAAGGGTGTTTCTTTCAGCCTCTTCTCGTCTAATCTCATCTATATGCCATACAACCTTCTTATAAGGTTCTCCAACACTACTGGCTTTATGACACATATAAAATAGTGTGTATGAGTATATGGGAATTAAGCTCATGCAACATCAAATTGGTGGTGTACCACCACAACCTTCAACATTTTTATCCCTTAGAATGATTCCATGACTTCTCCAACATTCCAGCTATGCCTCTTGTCCTATTGATACAAAACTGTACCTAAACATCACAATATGGCCTGCGATATGAACTCATGGATTACATAGTTATCGACCCGTGAGTTTTATTTACATTATAGTTAAAAAGCTGATTTCATAAGTAACGCTAAAGGAAGAACTTTGTGACTGTACCAACATTACTAAATCACCAAACCATTCCCCCAAGATCATATCCTTCATTTCCACCTTAGTGCAACCACTATATAAGGATATCCAAATACTGCCATGACACTACACACAAAACAGCCTAAAACATTCCCCAAAATTCATTTGGGCATAATAGGAGAGTATTTTCAATCACCACCCTATAAGTTCTTTACAAGTGACATGTACAAAATTCTCCACCATAATATACATAAGGAGGAATGAAAATAAGGGCAAAACCTTACCTCAAAATTCTAAAATTTTTATCCTCCTAAATTAGATTCTTCAAGACTTTAAACTTCTCTTCATGTTTAACCAAAGAAGAAGATATTCTCTTAGAAGTAAGCTTTGTGACTTTCATGCTTTAAAGAGGGCTGACCTATACTATACGCATAAAGAATATTATTTCCATAGTATCCCATGGTAAAATTTAGTTAAACACTTGAATTATTCACCTACCTTTAGCTTGGAGGAGGAAAATCCTAAAGAACCCTAATGGAAATTTAGGGTTGTTTTCAGGAGAGTTGAGGAAGTTAGAGAGAAAGAGAGCATATAAAAACTAATTTTTTTGTAATGGAATAATTGAGAATGAGCTGATCCTTGAGTTTAAAAAGGGCCATGTTAAACCGCCTCTTTTTAGCTTATTTCCAGCCACATATTGGTGAAAAATAGTCCAAGTGGGTGATGCACCTACTTGGCTATTTAATCTTCTCAAAATGTACAAGTAGGTAATGCACCTACTTGGTTTATTCCTAATTGTATCACACTAGATTTAGCCTTAAATAGAAGAGGTATTGGGCTGGACATTTGGGCCTTAAATAGATTAGGTGTTGGGCTGGTCATCTTTCTCTTTTTCTTTCACTTAATTTGGGCCTTTAATATATCCAATAATATAGGCCCTAATTCGGTCCAATAGTATAATTAGGTGATGTGCCTACTAGATTATTTAAGTCAAGAAAGCACATCACTTGTTTCCTCTTATTTTTCCAAAATCACTCCCTTATGCTAGTAGAACTTAGGATCATATAGGGGAGAACATGATCTAAGATCCTCTTATTGGCGTTTGGAATGAGGAGGAGATTTAGAATTTCTATCATCTTTTATTCCCAAGTAGCTTATTCTACATCCTAGTTCTTCATCAATACTTCAATAGAGGTAAACCTTTTGTCCCTAACTTCATTCCTTAACAATTAAGAATGGTGGTGGGGATTTTTGTATATGATAGGTCCTTGGTCATTTACTATGTTAAGAGAGCAAAATGAAGAATGGATGTCCCATAAATTTCTATAAAATGGACACATGTTCATAGGCTTCTTTGTTTAACATATTAGGGCTCAACTTTCTCCGTTTTTCCATATTTTATTTCATAGGGGAATCGTTTAAGAGCAAATAGTTGTCAACATAAAACTAACATTTTTGTGTCGCACCTCTGAATAGTTTATTACACTACACCACTTATCTATGAGTAAGGTTTGTACTAGAATTCACTCATATCCAAACATGTTAATACTCTCATCAATTAGCAAAGAGAGTATGTGGATAAGTTCATAGAATCTATGACACAAACCAAGTAGCGCAAAAGAGCACTGAATATATAAATATACGAACCTAATAAGCTTGTGATATATAGACAATTGAGTTATAGAAATATGTAATTTATGAGCAAGTGAGATATTAAAGCATGTAGCAAATGAGCACATGAACTTTAAAGTAGCTGTGAGAACATGTACTATGAGACATGTAACATATAGGCAGGTGAATTAAAAGACCTATAGTATGTAAGAAAGTGAAATAACACATTGGAAAAATGGACTAGATAAGAACATAATAGAGAGGACTAAGTGATGATAATATTTACAATATATAAATAAGTGGGATATAAGAATGAAGCCATAGAAGAAAGTGAACTATGAAACACAAATCACATTGACCAAGTGGACTAGAGCATGAATAACTAGACTAACACATTAATAGTTATACAAAGCAAGTAGGCTATGGGAAATGTATCATATAAGCAAATGGTCTATGAAAGGTATAATATGTAGGCAAGTTATAGGTGATACTTTAGCTCATGATTACTAATTCCAATGCCTATAGCACACGATCAAATTATCTATGATACAACTGAAATACGAAAAGTGATTTGTGGTAAATAATTAGTGTAATAAATGACATATAGGGAAAATTCCTATGAACATATAGCAATAAATGAGGATTCAATGAAGTAGATAACATCTATATGCAAGTATTCTATGACATATGTTATAAGTGAGAAAATAATCCACAAAAGACACACGACCTATAAATAGACAAGCTATAGAACATGTAGCATGTATATTTACGTAATAGACCAAATTCTTTTGGAAACTAGGAGATATCTCATGGGGTCACTCTACCCTATTAATTTGCGAGCATATTACCACTAGTGCTAAATCACTAGTGGGGTAGTTTTGCTCGTGTTTGTTACTCAACTAAAAACACATGCAATTGGTTTCCCTATATTATCTTTCTAAGCTCGTATGAATTCTCCTTATCGGTGTTTCATTCATAGTCAATTTAAACATTAGGGCCACAATAGAAAAGAAATCCTTAATAGTTTATTTGTAGGAGTAGGAGGTCGAGATCAACCTTATATTTGCTACTGACCTAGGATATCATTACAATCAATGTTTGGTACCATATAAAAGTTCAAATTACCAATGAAATTTAAATGCACTATAGCACATAAACTCTTATTTACTGCAACTCACACATAAATGTCAAGTACATATAAAATTATATCATGAATCTAAAACATCTGAAGGTTAGTCACTTTGGGCTTAACTAGATAGGTCTATTCATGAAAACTAATTTTTCATAACATGGGAGGGCTAAAAATTGTGTCTTCACAAGTGATGGAAATCCAAGACCTTTAGTCGAGAAATCTAGATAAGCTATGCATCAAGGGAATTATCATATCAGGGAGCCAATTGAAAAAAATGGTACCTTATACTTCATGAAAAAATTGATAAACTATCAAAACTCTTTACATCATAACAAACTACCTCTTATTTTAATAGGGATAATACAGATTCATCCTTAGATGTTAGGTTAGGCCAAGTGTAAATCTTCTGATCGCCTCTCTATTCTCACATTTAATAAGATGAGGCATCAAACATGCATTCATATTAAGTCATTTGGGTCTCACTCTTACGTAATTCACGTCTAACAAATACCTTTTTTAACCAAAACGGCTTACTTCATCTTTTCTAATACGTAAAATAGCCTAGACAATCAGCACATAGGTCTAACCAGTCAATATTCCTTTTTCAACCATAAGTTGTAGTCATATACAAACCTTCTATAGCCAAAACATAGTTCACTGTAGGAACCAAGTTTAAATATACACTTATGTAGAACATTTGGAAATGCTCATCCTAGAGTTTTCTAACCACAAAAGGGATTGCATGTTATCATTACCTCTTTGGGGGTGGTCATACACACATACCTTATAAAAAGATAATTACTAAATTCTTGAATGATATCTAGTAGGTGTTTGGTACTTATCTTCTAACTAGGGGTATTCCTAATAATGCTATCATATTGAAAGGTTCACCTTTCAGACCATGCTACTAGCCTCTTTTATCTAATACAAAACTAGTTCAGCAGATTTTATTTTAAAAATATGTGTAACTCTAAGACCATATATATTTACTAACAAATTACTAGATATCCTCTGCGGTATTAAATCCTATATATTAAAGGGGTCATCTGAAAGAAATCTCAAACCTAAGAACCATTCATGTCATCTTAAGAAGGGCACTAACAAATATTTTCAACCCATCTTTTAGTTGACCATTTATTACACAAAAATATAAATAACCTTATTATATATTGATAAAATTAACTAAGGTAATACTAATAGTACAAATACAACCTTATGCGCAAGAAACACAAAATCTATTACACTATTGTGGGCCGTGATGGTCGGACTCAATTGGCTCACCCTAATATGAATTTCAATGACTTGAGAGCCTTCTTTGTAGGTTGTCTCTTGGGCATTAGTGGTACTGGCCTTATTTCTATCATTGACCTTAACTATATAGTAGGCATAGTATGAATATGACAAATTAGAGTATGAGTGGGAATGGACTCCTTAACATTGCTCTATCGCATGATATAGAATATGAAAGAAAATAAAATTTCCTAAATGTCCAAGTAGCCCCTAAATTATAAATGTGGTGCACAACATATTCATAGTTAAGGCTCTACTAGACACGGCTTTGTAGACTCCCTAGGATGAACCGCTCTGATACCACTTTTTTACACCCCAATACTAGATGAGGCGGACAACAACTATATGAACACATACTATAAAAATACACTAGATGACAAAATGAATCACTAAACAAATGGAATCACTAATAAAATGCTATATCTACAACACCAACCAATCAGCCAAACTGATACAAATGACATGTGAATCTATGAATATATATGACTGCTTTATAATTTCTACAAAGTCTCTAATGGAATCCATGACTGTAAAACCATCAAAATATATATACTAAAGACTCGGCAAGGCCCCGAATCAAATTAGAACTCACCAACAGTTGCTAAGTAGCCAGTGTTCTATTGGGGAGATCTACTCGTTAAAAACTTGTGTCTACAACATAAAATATTGGTCCCTCATGAGGGACGCCAGTACGAAGTAATGTACTAAATATGTAAGGCATGAGATAACCGTAAGTGAAATAAGAAATCAATGAAACTAAGGGTCAATATATATAAACTTATAGATAAGGATGAATGACCACCTTTACTTACACTTGTGGAAGATTGTACATTACATTCTATTCTTTACTTTACTCTTCTTTTCTTTATAATCTTTGTAAGACATGTAATACATATGTCCAGTTGATCAGTGGTAAAAGAGGATGACCCATGCTAGGTATTATACCCCTGGGATACGTTCCTCATCAATACACAAATCGGGATTGACCCATACTACCCAATAATGGGATCGACCCATGCTAGGTGTTCCTTCCACCCCTGGGATACCACCCAATAAATTGAGATCGGCAGATGCTAGGCTCTCACCCCTGAACTACTACTCATACATAAGTATATTTACTTTAGATCACTTCTTTAGTATTTACTTTACATCACTTATTTAGTCTTTTAGATTGTTATTTTTATGGTCATAACATTATTGAGCTTTAGAACCATGAACCAATAGAAAAAGGCATATGATCGAGATAAGAACAATGATATATGAAATAAGGGTAATACTTTGGAACTTATATGACACCATAAGCCTCACTAGGCATAAAACATATTCACTAATAAGACAAGAAGGCATGTGACAAGCGAGGATATGATGACATAAAACAAATAAGCTAGTAAGGTGTATAACTAGTAAGCAAGTGACATTACATAGCATATATGGGTTGTGGCAAATTCTAGTGATCTTACCTAGCATATAGCAATTGAGGCAGATTCAAGTGTTGAAATTTAGACATTTCAAATGAGGGAATATGTTCATACCAAGTTGAGATACGTAACTTCTCAACTAAAGAGGTTTGGACTGTGCAATAAATACTTACTAGGCAATAACAAATAGAACGGTACGTGAGAATGGGTACTATTAAAGCACATGGGCAGATTCTAATTAGGAACACATGTATATCCCATATAAGGACATATAAACTTTATATTAAATAGGTAAAGACTCTATAAGGTCACCTTATGCCCAAACATCATGGGAATGATATTCAAAAAAAGAACATGTGTAGCCAAAAAAAGTATAAAATCAATTAAAACAATTTTGGACAGATTGTAATCCAGCATGTGACACTCTTAAATTATAATCTTGGATCTTATTGACTCATATAAGATAAACATGTGACACTTTGACATACTTTTAGACCATAGGGAGTAAATAAAAGGTCGATTAACTATAGTGGGGTTGGTACACCATCACAATGTATCTTTTTACATGAAAGATCATCTACGAAGCTCACTTTATTGGTACACGTGTATAATACATCATGTCAAAGAATATGAACTAGAATAGCCTTACATACCTTGCTGCGCATTTGGATATTACTATGAATTGACCTTCTTCCTTTCAGACTATTTATCTACAATAAGGTAAGTTGTAAAACTAGTATTTGTAGCTAGTTAACACTTTTTGGACTACCTAGACTCACCAAAATAGTAGTTGGTCAGTAAGCCTCAACTTGTCAAATCAAGGGTGTTTCTTTCAGCCTCTTCTCGTCTAATCTCATCTATATGCCATACAACCTTCTTATAAGGTTCTCCAACACTACTGGCTTTATGACACATATAAAATAGTGTGTATGAGTATATGGGAATTAAGCTCATGCAACATCAAATTGGTGGTGTACCACCGTACCTTTAACATTTTTATCCCTTAGAATGATTCCATGACTTCTCCAACATTCCAGCTATGCCCCCTTTTCCTATTGATACAAAACAGTACCTAAACATCATAATATAGCCTACAATATGAACTCATGGATTACATAGTTTTCGACACGTGAGTTTCATCTACATTATAGTTAAAAAGCTAATTTTACAATTTTTGCTAAAGGGAGCACTTTGTGACTGTACCAACATTACTAAATCACCAAACCATTCCTCCAAGATCACATCCTTCATTTCCACTTTAGTGCAACCACTATATAAGGATATCCAACTATTGCCATGACACTACACACAAAACAGCCTAAAACATTCCCCAAAATTCATTTGGGCATAATAGGAGAGTATTTTCAATCACCACCCTATAAGTTCTTTACAAGTGACATGTACAAAATTCTCCACCATAATATATATAAGGAGGAATGAAAATAAGGAAAGAGCCTTACCTCAAAATTCTGAAATTCTTATGCTCCTAAATTAGATTCTTCAAGACCTTAAACTTTTATTCATGTTTAACCAAAGAAGAAGATATTCTCTTAGAAGTAAGCTTTGTGACTGCCATACTTTAAAGAGGGTTGTCCTACATTATAGACATGTAGAATATGATTTCCATAGTATCCCATGGTAAAATTTAGTTAAACACGTGAATTATTCACCTATCTTTAGCATGGAGGAGGAAAAATCCTAAAGAACCCTAATAGAAATTTAGGGCTGCTGTTAGGAGCTTTGAGGAAGTTAAAGAGAAAGAGAGCATAGAAAAACTGATTTTTTGTAATAGAATAATTGAGAATGAGCTGATCCTTGAGTTTAAAAAGGTTCATGTAAACCGCCTCTTTTTAGCTCATTTCCAGCCACTTATTGGTCAAAAATAGTCCAAGTAGGTGATGCACCTACTTGGCTGTTTAAGCTGCTCAAAAAGTCCAAGTAGGTGATGCACCTACTTGGTTTATTTCTAATTGTATCACTCCATATTGGGCCTTAAATAGATTAGGTATTGGGCTGGACATTTGGTCCTTAAATAGATTAGGTATTGGCCTGGTCATCTTTCTCTTTTTCTTTCACTTAATTTGGGCCTTTAATTTATCCCATAATATAGGCCCCAATTCATACCAACAGTATAAGTAGGTGATGCACCTACTAGATTAATTAATTCAAGAAAGTACATCACTTGTTTCCTCTTATTTTTCAAAAATCTTGATCCCTCTACCTAACCGAGTTTAAATGCTTTCATCTATGCTAAGTTGTTCTATGTTTGAAAATGTGCAGAGCATTGCACAAGGCTATTCATGTGACCCCATATCCCCTTCTATCTTCTATAGGGATAACTAGGGGCTTTTTAGGTGTTGATCCTCCCCTCGATCATGCTTCCTCACATTTTAATACAACAACCTTGGTTGTACTGAATGAGGTGAGCCTCATATCTAGGTTGGTTGGATAATCCAATTACTTAAATGTCATCATATCTTTGAAAGACTGTTACAAGATGAAAGAGGTCTCTACCTAGTATTTAATAAATATTGTTAATCATTATGTTGTGAAGGTTAGTTGCCCTTGTCTCTATATCTATAAGAGTTTTTCCTGATGGGCCTTCTTTTTTCAGACATGCATTTTAATGTCCAAATTCCTTCAGTGATCACTGGTGGAGAAAGCAAAGCTATTAGTAAAACTTTTCGGACTCAAGAGTTCTCCAGCTGCCTTACTATTAGTGAAACCCTTAAAATGTTTTGCAGGTGAAAAAAGGCAAGTAGAATTAGCACATGGATAGATCTTGCTCAAGACATAAGACTGGAAGATAACCAAGATCCTTTCACTGAGGGGGAAGATCATTTGTAAACAAGAAAACAAACAAGAACCAAAAAAAATTGCGGACTTGTAGTACTTAAGTAAGGGGGAAATAAGAGAGACTTCTTTCAAAAGAAAATTATATGACTGGTGTGAAATCCTTGTGATCAACCAAGGGAAATAAATTGCAAAAATATTAATGAGTTGCATAAAAACAGGTTGTGCTACCTTATCCATCTTACTGATTCCAGCTATGGGCATAGTGACAGAGGGAACTAGTCAAGAAGCTGATTTATGTTATGCTTAATTGTTGAAGATCAAGAAAATTCATGAATCTTGAGTATAAGTATAGGATGTCTTCATGATTTTTATATTAATACAAGTGCCTTCAAATTTGATATCCTTTCCTGTGTACATATTATAGATATTGGACATAAGTCTCGTAGAGACAATGTTAAGGAAGGTCCTATATATATCACAATATGTTGTATAGAAGATCAACTTGTTGAAGCACTTAGTAGAGAGCTATATAAAAATAGTAGATTAGAATTGGGATGATTAAGGTTGCATAAACTCTCTTCAATGATTGACTAGAATTATCTATTCTTGTTATGTCCCAATCTAAAATTATTGAATAATTCAATCTTGCATAATGAGTTGGGTGTTCTAATTCTAAGATTTTGACTGATCTAACAAATTGTGTATTAAACTATGCAAAGTTACTGGATACATTGAATAAGTTGGATGTGAGTTAAAAACAGCTAGGTATAACATTATTTTAATTATTTTTAATTAGCATGATGAAACAGCTTTATTCACTTGGTCCCAAAAAATAATTTTCCTTGTAACCGCCAAAGTCCAAGAGTTTGTCTTTTCAAAAAGGAAGACTACCACTTCCTATAGCTTTGCCATCATTGTCTGCCAAGTCCTTTCACATCAAAACTCTTCACCTATCATCATCAATTCTCTAACTTTACGTTTCATCTCCCAATTCACTCCATTATTTAAACCAAAGTGGCTTAATCAAATCCCATCATTCAATCATCTATCTCTTTTTCTGTATACAAAAGTGTTCCTTTCTCTTGTAACATGTCTTCTTCTTCTTCATCATCCTCCGACATGACTAATTTCAACCCATCCAGTGAATCACCATCCACTCAATTGGTGGTTTATGCTACTGCCAACGCCACTCTTTATATTCTTCCCCGTATCCCCATAAAATTCTTTGATTTTGCTATGTGGACCAATGTCCAAAACCTATTCTCAAAATTCTTTGCAACTCCACCTGTTTCTCCCACCTCGTCCTCTGAAGTCACTGATGTTTCCCCTCTTTAAGTCATTGACACTGATGACATTCCTATTGCAGATCTGATCCCTCGTAAAGCCAGCTCTTGGTCTAAAAGGCAACAATCTTCTAAACCTATTATTATTGATGAGCTTGAGGTTTTGGATGAACCACACTCATATTTTGTCTCACATAGAACTCCTCATACGAGCAATAAGAAGTGTCAAGAGGAAGCTTCTATGGTTGAGGCACTCCATGCCAGTAAAAAGACACACTCCACTACACTTATTCCTTCCCCTTCTTCCTCTTCCCAAGATATTCTGCTTGACTCTGTGAGGAAAGGAAGAACAAAACATTATATTCCTAATCCATCTGCATTTTGACATTCTCTTTCTACTTCCAAGTCAAAAGGAAAGTTGATATCCACTCTCCATCAAAACCCTCAAAATCCAAAGATACCCTTCTGTTCTAGGAAGCGGGTTCATACACCTATTTTATCAGACACTTATGAATCTGATGACGAGTTTGATATCAAAGATTTACATGAGGATATTGATTCTAAATTGGATCATGTTCCCTACTTTCAAAAGAGAAAACTTGCTAGGGGCGGGGTTGTGACTGGCTATAAAGGTCTTTCTATGTCAGTTCTGTTAACAAAATTGGCTGCTTAGGGATGGACTAACCTATTCCTTCAAGGTGATGTTCAAAGAATGTTTGGAAAATCTAAGGTGTATGAATTTTACACCAATGGGATTGATCGTGGTGAGTTGTTTTCTTCATTTGTGAGAGGGATAGCTATAAACTAATTGTTGATAATTTGGCTAGGATTTTAGATGTTCCATTGGGGGTTGGGGTCATTACATAAAATTTGAACGGCTATCATTGGATAATCTACCCTCTGCCTTAGAAATCTCCAGTAAATTCTTGGGTAATCCTAATCTTGGTTACCATCGTAGATTCTTTAAAAGAGAGATGTCTCCTCTACATCAGCTTTATTTTTATTTGTGCATAAGATGATCCTTCCAAGGAAATAAAAATGTACAGAGGTAAATTTTCTTGATCTGACTCTTATGGAACTTCTGGATACTAAAGTCAGAACCGATTTTCCCAGAGTCATGATCAAGCACATGCAGAGGGTCCTTGTTAAAGATAAAAAAAAGGGCATACTCTATCTTATGAGTTTTGGCTGACACCTATTTTTTAAGATTACGTAGTGCCTATTCAATTGTTGTCTGTGCAGACCACAAAGATGTCATTGGCACAGTGGAACATCTGGACTTAACCATTTCTATGAGGAGTACTAATACTCCTCTTAAAAGAGTAAGAAATGAACTTGCTGAGAAGAATGTTGCAATGATTGCAACACAGGCTGAACATGATGCTGAGAAGGCCTTACTTTAGGCTCAAATTCATTCTCTTAAAGCTGAACTTTCTCGTGAACAAGAAGAAAATGTGGAAACTATTCATAGGCTTACACAGTTGGTTCCTTCTGTTCCTTCCTCCTCTTCCAACCCTTAGACCTTTAGTTTTTTTTTACAGTTGTTTTTTTATGTTAGTTTGAAGTGATTATAAAATTTTATATGTTCGAAACTTAATGAACTAGATACTTCTGTTCTTTTTCAGTAGGTGCATAATTTAACTACATTTTATGTCTTTTCCTTCTTATTTTGAATATTTTAGAAATAGACCAAGTGGAAATGAATTGTTACACAACTTTTTTGTCTTATGGTATCTTGAACCAACTTTTCGATGATATGAAAAAGTGGAAGATTGAGTTTGGATTGAGTTGTGCAATGTTTATAACCTATTGACTAATCTGTTTCTTTTAGTGTTTTGTCTTGACTAAAGTACTTCAGGGATATAAAGTTTGTCATCATCAAAAATAGGGAATTTGTTAGACCAATGAAGTTTTGATGATGGACATATTAAAAGAAACATGGGACTCAAGCTGTTCCAAACACACAAAGACAGTCACGAGGGTAAGCGAACAGAAAATGGATAAGAAATGGATAAAGATATTTTGCACTCTTGATGGATCACGTGTGATAAAAAGAAGTATTAATTAATTTCAACACTTTTGTGATAAGCTAAAAAGGAAGAGTTTCACTCAAACAAGGAGATTGACTTGAAGAAGGAGTTTGACAACTACAAGAGTTTCACTAGAAGAGGGACTCCAACTCAACATAGAAATCTTTTAAAGTTGAAGAGTCCAAAGGGAATTAAAGAAGAGCACACAGTGAAGGACTCTTTGAGGAGTCAATATATATTGAGGGAGTAACTTACTTTGTTACTCATGCACTCAAAAAGATAGCAACGCATCAACGAATTATTAAAAAGTTCCAAAATCTTGAAGCATTGAAGGAGAACCTGCTCCTAGTACTTAGAGTTAAGGAGTCTTAGACTTTATCTATTAGGTCGATTCTTGAGTTAAAATGTTGTCTAGTCTCACTAAAGTATAAACTAAGTTAGGAGCTTTGTCTTTATGTTTAGGAACTTGAATACTTAGGAACACTCACCTTGGGAAGGTTTGTGTTTCATAGAAATAGGAGTTAGAGTTTATTTCCTTAATAACAAGAGTTTTGTAATTCTTTGATTTGTTGAGGCGCAAACTATTTTACTGAAGTTGGGGTTAAATCCTGTAGAGGTACAGGTCGTAGTTTTTAACACCTCTTTGAGCTGAGTGTTTTCCGCGCAAATATCACTGTGCAATTACTTACTATTTTAGCTACATCAAAGCACGTTAGTTAACCTATTCCATCGATAGGCAATAGTTAGGTAAAAAATAAGTAATCAGTAGGTCTCGTACTCTAAAAAGTGGTATCAGAGCAGGTTATCTTACATAAGGCTTAACACCCAAGAAAAGATCACTATGATGAATTTACTGATGATGATTTGGTGGCTCTAAAGAAAAATGCAAGGGTAAAGAACATACTAGTGTGTGAGCTAGGTCCAGCTGAATATAATAGAGTGTCTACTTGCACCACTGCCAAGAAAATTTGGGATGCATTGGTGAATGCACATGAGGGCACCACTTAAGTAAGAAAATTCAGACTTGCTCTTCTCTTTACTGAGTACGAAGCTTTTGTGATAAAGGAAAATGAATCCCTTCATCAAATGATGTCAAGACTCACTTTTTTAACAAATGAATTTGATTCTTTGGGGAAAGTCATCACTACTGAGGAACAAGTTGAGAAAGTATTGAGGGCCCTACCAAAATCTAAATGGGATGTCAAGGTTACTGCGATTAAAGAAGTAAAGGATTTAACCATTATGACTTTATATAAATTAGTAGGAAACCTAAAGACGTATGAGAAGCAAATTGATGAAGCCAAGAATGAAAAGGAAACTCCAGATAAAACCTTGGCCCTAAAAGCCTCTGACAGTGATGGAGAAATGGAACTGACTGAAGAACAGGTGGCATTCATAACAAAAAAAATTAGCAAAGTCCTCAAAAGAAAGAATAGAATAGGTAGCAAGAGGCGTTCAAATAACAATCCCACGAGGTACTTTTAAGTGTGGTTAAACTGATCATTATGTCAGAGATTGTCCTATTTGGGAAATTGAGTAGAAAAAGGAAAGAGCTGAGAAAGAATTAAAAGAAAAAGCTAAGAGGAGAGAGAAGGAAGAATTTGCTATGGTAGCTGCTTGGGGATCTGACTCTGAAGGATCAGATAATGAAAAGGTAGATGAAACTAATCTTATAGAAATTAGAGATTCAGACATGGAAGATGGAGATAACACTGTTGAGGTAAGTATTATAGAACTTAAATAGAATTTACACTTATTTTCAAAAAAAAAAAAACTTATTTCCTTGATGAATGGCTTAATAAATGATTGCCAAGAATTATCTTCTGATAGGGATAAACTATTCAACAGTCTTGCAAGTCTCAAGTTTAATTTTATTGATCTGTAAACTTGCAAAAATGTTGTTGAAAAGGAAAATAGCACTCTCAGGGAATAAGTTGGTCAACTTGATTCTTCAAATATGAAGCAACAATTTGAGATCCTAATACTTACTCTTTTGAAAGGGAAAAAGGGTAAAATGTAATGATCAGAAGAGGCTCAAACTTTTACTAACCAAAGTTGAACATGACTATAATAATGAAAAAGAAAAGATGGATAAATTAACCTAAGAAATCTCTATGTTGAAACTTGATCTGGAAAGGGCAAGTAGATGGACAAACTCTTCAATAATTGTTCATCAATTGGGTGAAAGAACACACAATGAAAAGGCTGGATTAGGATTTTTCAAGAGTTACACTATTACTACTGATTTATGCTACATTTGTGGCAATCTTAGATATCGCACTACTGAATGTGCTATTGCGAATAAAAGCAAATCCAGAAGCGCAAATCTGGCAAAGAAGTTTGATTTCATAAGATCTTTGAGAAATAAAACAAATAACAAAACTAGTCAGAGAAATAGGTCACATAACTTATTGCCTCATAGGGCTAAAAGAAATCTGATTCATCCTTTTTCTCACAAGAAATGACCCAAGGACCTAAGGATTTGAACTCAAATAAGGAGATTGACTTGGAGAAGGATTTAGACAACTACAAGAAATTCACTAGAAAGGGGACTCAAACTCAACATAGAAGTCTGTTAAAGTTTAAGAGTCCAAAGAGTGGAAAAGGAGAGAACATAGTGAAGGAATCTTTGAGGAGTCAATATATATTGAGGGATTAACTCACTCTGTTACTCATGCACTCAAAAAGATAGAAACACATCAATGAATTATCAAAAAATTCCAAAAGCTTGAAGCATAGAAGGAGAACCTATTCCTAGAACTTAGAGTTAAGGAGTCTTAGACTTTATATATTAGATCGGTTCTTGAGTTGTAATGTTGTCTAGTATCAGTGAAGTATAAACGGAGTTAGGAGCTTTGTCTTCAAGTTTAGGAACTCGAAGACTTGGGAACACTTATCTTGGGAAGGTTTGTGTTTTGTAGAAATAGGAGTTAGAGTTTAATTCCTTAATTACAAGAGTTTTGGAATTCGTTGATTTGTTGAGTCTCAAATTGTTTTAGTAATATTGGGGTTAAATCCTGTAGAGGTAAAGGTCATGGTTTCTTACACCTCTTTGAGCCAGGTGTTTTTCTCGTAAATATCACAGTGCAATTACGTACTGTTTTAGTTGCATTGGAGCATGTTAGTTAACTTGTTCCATCGATAGGTAACAGTCAGGTGAAAAATAAGTAATAGTAGGGATCGTACTCTAACAAAGCGAGTGTAGGAGTCTGATTGTTAGGTCATGTTTAACTTTGTCATTCCAACTTAATATTCACTACCTTGTTTCATGTCTTAAATGTATTTTTACATAATTCCAAGAATAAAAATAGTTTGATTCTTATGGTCACTTTGTATCTTACCCATTGTGAATTTATTTTTTCTTTTTTTAATTTTCAACTGCAGATACTAAAGTGTCATCTTTGGGAAATTAAGATTCATAGAGACTACCTTGGATCCTATGATCTATTACATCATGTATTGATAATTGTCCACATGGAGAGTCGACCATTTCTCTTCCTTTGAGTTGCTGGCTCTAGCCTATAAAAGAACCAACCTTCATTGGTTATTTCTTCATATTTTTTTGTAAGATTTCTTCATATTTATCTTTATCTTTCTCTTGCATCTTTTTATATTTTACCCCTTATTGGGAGAAAAATATTTCTCAATGAGGTGCTTTCTCAATTTGCTAAGGGTTGCTCATGGCCTACCTAAAAATCCTCGACTGTACCCTTTTTTTATTTGGTAATTTTTTTTATTAAGAGTGCTTTCCTAAATTCGAGATGATAAAGGGATATGGATAATTTTTGGACCTAAGATCAATGATCATGGGTGTGTATTCGGTTGATCATCTTCCTCATCCATAATTCTGGAGTTTGTGTCCACTTGTCCCATAAAAATAATTTCCCAAATCCCAAGTTGCACCCATTCCCCTTGGAGTCGGGTGAGGAGTACATTTGGCCTCAGGTGACCTAACCAAGTTTATAATCAAACTTGATAAGTGCATTCTCTCTAGAGGGGAATCTCGAGGAGGCATCTCCTCTGAATTTTGCTCAAGTGTTTGGGCATTGTTTTAGGATTTTTAAGATGCCCCTAACCTCCATTCTCGAGGTTTTATTGGGGGTGGCCCTTCTACTATATTCCATCATAAGACTTTACTCATCCCGAGCAGTGTGACCATCTTTAATAGCCCATCCCTTAAGCCACGACATATCATCTACCAGTAGATACTCCCGTTTCTTTGGCTTATCCGATCGTGTATGTTAGTATAGGCCCAATCGTATTGTGCATAGTAGTTTTTCATGTTTGTATTATGTAATTGTGCACCTTTTGGGGGGTTATGCTATAATGAAACAATGAAATTCTGGAGGTTTGTTTATCAAATTTTTTGAGAGCCTTGAATTTTAATTATTTCTCTTTCTAGCAACTTTTCTCCAATACTAATCTTGAAAATTTTTGCCTCTCTTTCGTAGCCCATACTTTTTAAAAATGTATCAATCTCTAGTCTTTTTGGAGAATCCTTAGGTGCGACATACATTTTTGGGGCACTTCTGGTTTTGACCTCTCGTAATCATTTTGTCTAGGTTTTGGGTTGTTGCGTTAGTGACTATGAAGAATACGTGTGTTAACCATTTTTTAAATTTTGGTGCGTCCTTTGAGTCATCTAAATAGGTGAATTTTAACATGACACCTTAGGAATGTCGAGACTTTTTGTACCTTATTATATTGTGGACGGTTCCCTTTAATTTTATTTTGCTAAGCATTTAAGTTTGTGCATCTCCTAGGTATTTTAATGTGTAATATCACTATTTATATAGCCGATATCGACTTAATGGAATACTTTCAAGAAAAGTTAAAAATAGTATTTGTACAAATATATTTTAATTGTGCCTCTTGTTTTAGCACCTCAGGTCGAGCATGTGGTGACTTGGTCACGCATTTGTCACGATCGGATAATGAGTGTGTGCAATTTTTTGTTGTTATATTTTCTAGGGTGGTTGCGAAGTGGGTGTTTATTTCTGTGAAAGTGAGTCCCATGTCTATTTCATAATTGATTTTTTAGGACTTTGACAGTTCCTAGTATGGACCTTGAAGTCATAGGCTCGTTTCCTATTTTTCAAGGTTGGGGAGACCATCTTTCAACCAAATTTCCCATTGGTTTTGTAGAGCATTGAGGATCCCTATCCTGAGGGGCCTTACTTATTTGAAGTAAGTCATAATCCAAATAGAGTATCCTCCCCTAATAACCATGCCATATTAAAAATTTAAGTAGTAGCTTAATATAATGACAATATTAGCAAAACACTATTTCTTTAACTTTTTTATGGGCTAAAGGCAGTCACAAAGAGGTTCTCCCCTAATTTTTACCCAAAAGTCACTACCTCTACCTCGTTAAAAACCTTGCCAGAAAAACCATATTTAAGATAAAAGTTGGTCGAAGAATAAAATATTCTAGCTTCTCCCTCCAGGACTTCAAAACTTCTATCGCCCTCATCCATTCTTTGAGAGCAGTAATCACATCTCAACGGTTGTGCACCAACCTTGCATAGAACCTACAAAAGTAACACATTAGCTTTAAACATAAAATTGTTCTTGACTTGGGAGCTTCAACCTGTTTTATTGTCTTTCGAGGAGCTCCACGATTTGTAGGTGCCCTGCTGTATTTGAGTCCCTTCCCACAATTGCCCTTAGCTCGTTATCTTAGGAACTCTCTTAGGTATTCATCCTTGAATATCTCAGCATCTATGTATCGGAAATAGAGGTTATTCCTGGTGTCATTTTCATGAGTCCCATGGAACTCACACCAAGATTTTTATCCTTCGCATCCAGGTTAGTTTGGGTGGGATTTACGTATTTTGAGCCTTTGATATCTCGAATTGTTGAGACCAAAAATAGGGGGATGACTTTGTAATAGTACTCCAAAATAGAGTCACCTCTTCAACACCATACACTGTGGGTTTTATTGCCTTTGGGCCTTGTATATCTCTTTGCATAGACTCTCTTTCAGGTTTTCTCTTATTTCGATAGTGGCTCGAGGCTTGAGGTCCTCCACCTCTACTACTGTTATCCCTTAAGTTTTTTCAGTAAGGGGAATATTATCTCTGGTTCGTGCCCTTAAAATCATTCCATTGTGAAGGGTTTCATGGGGGCCTATTCTTTTTATTTCGTGAGCTTCATGGGAGTTTTGGCATAATCTACACGTGTGTAGTCTTTCCAATAACTCATCTGAATAATCTTTGTTTCAAATATTTCACTCATACCAAGTGTGCACATCATCCCAAGTTATCATTTTGAACTTAGTCAAACTCTTATTGAACTTAAATGTCACGATCCGAGACTACCCTCTAGTCGTAACAAGGTGCTTGAAACAATAAGTGATCCTAATCTAACCCATGAACTGGTATGATACTTTAGCAAATGATTTAGAATATGTAAAACAAAACATAATTTGTTGAGCGGAAGCATACTCATGAAAAGTCTAAATAAAGTTAATGCTAATATAGTTTACATTATGATAAAAATGAAGAAAGAAACTCAAATTCCATGACTGGCTCTGACTGACATCTATGAAGCCTCTACTATACTAACTATAGATAGTTAGTACATGACTCCTACTACCACTAATCAATACATATGGAAAACTAAAAAATATAGTACATGATATACAAATGTCTGGAGTTCTCAAAATAGGAGAATTTATCACTTGTTGGCTGAAAGCTGCAAACTATCTGACGATGGTGTAAGAGCTACATATGGTACCTACATTATGAAGGATGTAGCCACAAATGCATATATGTTCTCAGTACGTTACGTTAGAGTGTACTTATTATATGGAGACATGCACTAAATCATGGAAATATTTCAAACAGGCTGTAAAACTGAGGATATAAGTTATTTACTGAAATATACATTTGAAACATGACTATACGTGAAAACTATAAATCATAGAAAATTTATAAATCATGAGCTGAAAATAATTTTGTAAGCTAGGGGCGATTGAAACATAAATGTTGTAAGCAATTCTCTTGTAAGGCTAAATATTCTGTAAAAGCTATACTGAGGATAACATATGAATATTAGGTCTAAAACTATATGGTGGAAACTGACTTAACTCAAGGATCTGAATATACAAATATACTGAGCACGAACTAATAAACATACAAAACCAACATAACATGTACTAAGTAGATCTGATTAACTGAATGATTGATGTCTAAATATTGAAGAATTGACGTCTGAACACTGAATAACTGGTATCTGGATACTGATTAGCTGGTATTTGTATACTGATTAACTAATAATTGTATACTGATTAACTAATAATTGTATACTGATTAACTGATAACTAAATATTGGTCATGTAAAATTGAACTATACTTTGTCTGAATAACTGAATTGAAACTGTGGGGTACTGTGTATATGAGATAAGTACTAACTGAACAACATGAGATAACTGAGCATGAATGCATGAAAATTATAATATCTAAAAATGCAAGACTAAGTGTATATCTGTAATGAGCATAATTACCCACTAGCACTGAATGAGCATAAAATACGATATCAAACATGAAATACTTTAATAAGTTATTATGGTTCAAAGACCGAAACGTGGGCATTTCATCAAACATGTGAAAATCATAAACTCATTCATGAGAATATCGTAAACATGTGGGAAACCATAGGATTTCATGGCAAAAATCATAACTTGACGATTTATCCTGAATTAACTGAACATGACATGAGAATTACAACATTCAAAACATCATATGACTCATTCCACTTGAAAGCACTTATAATCATAACTTGAAATTAAATTAACAAGAGATCCATGGATATAGTTTAATTTAATAATTTAAAACTCGTAATTTAAAATCAAAACGGGTTTGGGCTCCATGGGTGAAAGGGGACCCGTGGATGACTCCCACATACCTTAAGCTTTAAACTTGAGAGATAAACACCAATTTTGATGCTTTCTTAAAGGTTCTTGAACCTGGGGAACTTGAAATATTGATTTCTTGGGGAAAAAAATTGAATTCTTGTTCTTGGGGAAAGGGAATGGTTTTCTTGGGAGGATAATGGGAGAAGAAGGGCAAAAATATGCCCTAACTGATGCCCAAGTCATTTTATGAATGATTGAGTTGAGGGGGAAAAGACCTAATTACCCCTCTAACATTTAAATTTGTAACTGGACAAAAAAATGTCACCGCAATAAGGTCTAATCGTGGTCATTGAATTCCCTCACCATGACGCGATGAAAATAAGTTTGGGACTATTGCTGCACCGCGGCCTTATCGCGGTGACACTCTGGTTCCGTGATCCAAATATGACCCAAACCCCATTCAAAAAATCCAAAATTTCTTTGAGATATGCTCCTTACATCCTTAAGTATGACTCAACTTAAAAACCAGCATTTCAGGGTCGGAAAGGTCGATTTAAAAATCCATAAAGTCTAGGGGTCTTAAAAGTAACTAAGTCCACAACACTTAGGGAAATGTTCAAGTCTTGGATCCCTTATACATGCAACTGAGTGCTAAATTGAGCTAAAAATTTTACGGGGTATTACAATATCTCCCCCTTAGGAACATTCGTCCTCAAATGAAGCTGGTTAGCTAAGAACACTGGGGAAACTGAGATCATATACTAAACATACATGACTGAAAACATTGTTACATAACTGAGTCTGAAACATGATACATGAACTGGACTGATTTCATGAATACATGCAATGACGTGAGAATTTTTATAAGGCTGAGATAGAAATAATAGTCAACTTATGAGTAACCATTACCTTAAATTGGATCTTGTTTCATGAAGAAAAGATGAGAGGTTTAAGACATGGAAACTCAAGGTATTATAGTATCTCCCCCTTGGGATATTTCATTCCCCCGAATTATACTAACTTGGCTGCAATACTAAGGAAAGACTGATATGATGCATGGGACACTTATGAACTAAGTCATAACTGAATATCTAGAACCTGAAACTGATGGTTGATGCATGAACGGAGCTGAATTCATAATTTACATAGATGTGAACAATTTACCTCTTGGAATAGCCATATTCATGAGACTTTGGATAGTACAACTAGATGGAAAGATGGAAAGCCATAGGTACTTATCTATCTAACTGCTAAACTGAACTGCTGGTTATACGGACTGAATCATACTAAAATCTTATACTCAACTAAGTATTTCTTCAATGCTCTTTCTAAGAAGTTTTAATAACATTAGAGAGAAAATAATCTTGGGCATAATCTAAATTGGATATCTAAATAAGGAATCGCAACATGGCTATAATTTTGTAACATGGAACATAGGCCTATTAAACAAAAGCTAGGATAGAATTGCTATGCCTTAGACCATACAACTGTTACTTTCAACCTGAGAAATACTCATCAAATACTTCCTCACCTATATATTCCACTTCAATATTGTACCTCTTTTGAGTCTACTTAAAATATTCACATGGGCATTAATCATTCTATTTACTGAAGTCTGAGCTAAACTGAATTCTCTCACTATGTTCAAGCCTACTCGAATCTACAAGGTACAAACATAACACTGTAATACTAGTCTGAATCATGAATTGAATACCCCATGCATTTTCACAACTTCTTATCTCAACAATAATTCTTCTTACCACTTCAACAACTAAATTCAACCTCTTACTAGGAATTTACTAACGTACAATGCATTCTTCAACTTATATACCAACATGACATTTCAGCCTATAATTATAACCACATACATACTTCTAGGCAAACAACCCATAAAAGCATCTTTCTCATATTCTCTAATACCTCTATCAATAACAACTTCCCTACATTATCCCCAATAAAACACACATAGAATTCTTATCTAACCATGACATATATTTAAAGATTTGCCTTGATCTTACTTTACACTATAACCTTACATAAAATAAGAATATAATAATCTTTCATCAACAAGAAATATTTACTCTTTCCCATCTAAAAAATTACTCATCCCTACATCATTTCATAAGGAGATCATGGAGCTGACATGTAAGGCATTAGTATATATCGAGATGGCTAAAGTACAAAACTTTGCACTAAGATAAGAATGGGTCAGGCATCTTCCTCCCCTACAAATGCTCTATAATACACTGACATCACTACTAAAATCTGAGCCAGACTTCATTACTTATTCTATCATCTTCCCTTATCTTAAAGCCATCATTCTAAGTCTGCGGGACCCTTTTAAATAACTCTAAACTGAACTACAACCACTGTATTCTAGATTTTAAGATATAACAATACACATAAATAAGAACTCACCCTGAAAGACTACACTTAAAAATGTAAGACCCGCTGCTAGTACTTCCTTTTGATACAACTCTTAACTTTCTATAGCCCATAAATAAGCTGGTAAGAATATCACATGTTACATTACTAGCCTCATTCACACTTGGCAACTCAAGGGTACTATCTAAGCATACCCATACCATCCTACTTAACTTAAATTCTTACATACACAGTTTCAAGCCTACTGATTAACCTTACATACAACTAGCCCCATGGATACAAAATCTACTGAATATAGATAAACATTATACCTACTTTACTACTGCTAAAATTTTGGATTCATTCTGAGAAGGGATCTGAAAGCACCTCTAACTTTGATTTAGTGCACAATTTTTATGAATATAAATGAAATACTTTATGCTTTGGAACAAAAAGGCACTGATGGAATACTTTCAACCATATATCTAATCCCATAACTGTCTATGGGGATTTCCTGAGAAAACTCTATCGATAAGGATTTGAGGTTAACTATTTATGTTGCCTCTAGAAAAAGGCAAAATTGGCATAAATGGATTAACGTAAGAGTTTGCATAATTTCCTGAGGTAACACCTCTACTGCATAATATGAGACATGAAAGAAGGGAAATATTTCCTAAACGCCATGTAGCCTCTCAAAGAAAAGTACAAACATCTCTGTACTATTCCTCAAAACTCTAGTAGACACGGCTTCATAGATACCATATAAAACTTGAACTTTGAGCTCTAATACCAAGTTTGCCATAAACCAAGACTATCCTTTAGTTATAACGATGCTTGGAACCATAAGTGATCCCAAGTTAACCCATGAACTGGCATGATACTTGAGCAACTGATTTAGAATATGTAAAACAAAACTTAATTTGTTGTGCAGAAGCATACTCATGAAAAGTCTGAATAAAGTTAATACGGATACAGTTTAATTATGATAAAACTAAAAAAAGAAAATCAAATTACATGAATGACTCTGACTGACATCTATGAAGCCTCTACTATACTCATTATAGATAGTTGGGACATGCCTCCAACTACCGTTAATCAATACATATGGAAAATAAAAAATATAGTACATGATATATAAATGTCTGGAGTTCTCAAAATAGGAGAACTTATCACCTACTGGTTGAAAGCTACAACCTATCTGACGGTGGTGTAAGAGATACATATGTATATGAAAGCCACAAATGCATATATGTAGTCAGTACCTTGGAATGTACTGAGTATATAGAGACATGCACTAAATCATGGAAATATATAAAACATGTTGTAAAAATGAGGATATAAGTTATTTACTAAAATATATATTTGAAACGTGACTATACGTGAAAACTGTAAATCATAAAAAGTTTATAAATCATGAGCTGAAAATAATTCTGTAAGCTAGGGGGCGGTAGAAATATAAATATTGTAAGAAATTTTCTTGTAAGGCTAAATATGCTATAAAAACTGGACTGAGGATGACGTATGAATATTGGATATGAAACTATGTGGTGGAAACTAACTTAACTCAAGGATCTGAATATACAAATATACTGAACACAAATGAATAAACATACAAAACCAACATAACATGTACTAAGTAGATCTGATTAACTGAATGACTAATGTTTGAATACTGAATAACTGGTATTTGGATACTCATTAACTTGTATTGGTATATTGATTAACTTATAATGTATACTGATTAACTAATAATAGTATACTGATTAATTGATAATGGAATATTGGTCATGATAACTGTACTGTACTTAGTCTAAATAACTGGACTGAAACTATGGGGTATGTGTATATAAGATAAGGACTAACTGAGCAACATTAGATAAGTAAGCATGAATGCGTGAAAATTATAATATCTGAGAATGCAAGACTAAGTGTATATTTGTTATATCACTGAGACAATCTAAAATTTTGAAAGGGCTAAATATGTATAGATGGATATCTTAAAGTCTGTACACTTAGTCAAGCAAACTTGAGCTGAAAATACACTGAATACTAACTGAAATTATGGGAGCTATCATGTAATCAACATAAACCATGTGAGATATCATGGCGTCCAACGTCTGACCCACGTTGAGAAGGGTTGTTCTATCCTTTTCATTGAAATAGAACCTGAACTGTAATGATCACTAAACTGATGCCCCAAAGGACTAGGGAGTCAGTCCTAACTAGCAGGTGACCCCTAAGAGAGTGTTAGTCCTAAACTGGCGGGTGACATCTTATAATCCTACGCTGGCTATGTAGTTCTGGAACTTATGGACTGCTGCTAAGGACCCAGTCCTAACTGGCAGGTGAGCCCCCATCCCTTGGTTCACTCGGTGCTAAATCCTACTCCCAACTGAAAAACACTGAAAAGATAACTGGTGCATGCACTGATAACTTGTAACACCCCAGGTCTGTTACTCCAGACGCTACACGGTTCTTATAATCTCGAAGGACCATAAGCTAACCCATGACTGGTACCTGCTACATTAACTAAGTATAATACTGTATAATGCAAAATAAAGGGATAAAATGCCATAAGGTTCAAAACTGTAATACTAATAACAAGAAATGATAAAATCTAATAAAACATCAAAATCTTAAATACTGAATACTATCTAAACATTTAGTTTAAAAATCCTCTAAAACTATCTAAACTGTGGAGTAGATGGGACAATACTCCAACTAAATCCAACTACTGAAAATAAACTGAGATACTGAATGAATAAATATGTCCTCAAACTATGAGGACTCACCACTACTCTATCTGCTGAAAGTTTGATCTGCTAAGGATACTCTGGAGCCCGTACGTCAGAACCTATGGTATAAAACACCATAGCATAAAAGAAAAGTATGCATCAGTACATGTGAATGTAATGGTACGCAAAGTGAGGTAAGTTTGAATACAAAGGTTCATATGCATGAACAATGATAAGTGAATAACATGAGAATGACTGAATGAGAGTACATGTAGAAATACGTAAACTTTAACTGAGACTGTTATAATACTGAATACTGATTCTAAATACTGGTTAACTAATGTAACTGATAACTAATATACTGATTACTGAGTGACTGTGTCTGACAGTCCTATTTCTGATAGAACTAGCTGAGTTCTAAACTGAGCTAAGTGACTATTCTGACAATCCTAAAATCTGTAAAACTATTTTGAGTTCTTTACTAATGGCTGAGATTGAGACTGTGAAAGGTAATCATCTAACCGATATGCCCCTTTCTGAACTATTTGGGGTTCAACCTGTAACCCCAATTAGAAGGGTGTCGGTGTCGTGCCATGGGTAAAGACAAGTTGTGAGTTAACCCTCTCTGATAAGGAGCTCTTTCATCAACCCCTCACTGGTAGGAGAACTCGAATGATATGTATTAACCTTAGACTCATAGGGTTATATCTCAACCTACGCTGGCTATGTAGTTCTTGAATGAAAGGATTGTTTCTAAGGATCACACCCTCTACTAGTGGGTTAGCCCCCATCCTTGGGTTTAATCAGTGTTGAATCCTACTCCCAATTGAATAGACACTGGACAGATTTCCTAGTTCATACTAGGCTGGACTAATCTGTTACTGATTGTACTGATTAACTGAACTGAACTGAGTTTACTGAGTTCCGTTGACTGACAGAATACTACTAAGTTCTGTTAGCTAACTGAGATTACTGAGGACTAAACTGAATACTGAATGGGACTAAATTGATACTACGTTTACTGAGTTTTCCTGAGTTCTGTAACTGAACTAGAGTACTACTGATCGTGACATGACTGATACTATTCTGTAACTAAAATTGGCTCTAGGCACACAGCTAAATTATCGTGTATTAAATACCCTCAGGACTCGATAGCATAAAAATAATAAGACATGACAATTCTTGAATACTTGACAATAGTCAACAACTCACATTACAATCTATGAGATATTTCATTAATCACTTGAAAGTCATGAACTTACATATGAATTGGAATGCATGCTAACACATCATAATTTCATTAAAACAATCTCATGAGCATTCCATCAAACACATACAAGGTATAGATTTAGAACGAAAGACATTGTGAACATGGGGGTATAGCATAAATTCTTCATTTCAAAGGATCATAAAAGCACTAAAATCTCAATTTAGCATTTTATCAAACATATGGTAGGCGTAGCTTCATACTTAGGCATGAACAACAATGCTAATACATCATGATTTCATAATTCAAAGCTTTCAATATAAGAGAATCAAAATTCAACTTACATGTTATCATAATATCAAGAAGTACATTAGGATTTCAACTTGTAACACATACCACAACACCAACATGATTACATTTAAACCCACAACATAGAAATCAAAATTCATGCTTTTAAAAGAAGTTTCTTGAACTCCAAGGGTGGAAGGGACCCTTGGGTGAACACTTTACATATCTTGTTGTAGAATTTTTGGAAATTAATGGTGGAAATATTGAGTTCTTAATTTGAAATTTAAAAACCCTAAGGCTTGTTCTTGAGAGAAATTGAGAAAGAATGAGTTTATTTGCTTCCTAGGGTATTAAATTTTGTATTTTGGGGGCTGACAGTTGGGGAAAAAAGAGCCAAATACCCCCAAGAACGCGTTTCTTTAATGACTAAAACTGGGTTACCGACCCATAGGTCGGCGCGATGCACGATGGCATCGATATGATAGTCAACTCATCACACCAAAATTGTGCTGACTCACTGGAATTTGATACTGGTAGCTGGGGAAAATATTAACAAATGTGATAGGTGATGCGGAGCGCAAAGATCGCGTTGGTTCACTATTTTGGGATTCCAAAGGAGCTTTAAACGAAATCTGAAAAATCTGAAACTTGTCTGGGAACACCTATTGACCTTCCTGATCATGAATTAACTAAAACATAGATATTTAAAGGACACTAAGGTCGCGAAATGAGATTCCCAACTTTTGAAGGCTAAAATAAACCAAGTCTGGATACTTGGCTAGAATTTTCTAAGTTTGGGACCCCCTTCCCCCCTTAACAAACTTAAAGGACTGAATTAAGCTAGAAATTTTTTTGTGGGATCTTACAATATCTCGCCCTTGGGAACATTCATCCTTGAATGAGACTGACTGAACTGAGAGTACTAGTAGGCTGAATCTACTTAATGTATATGAACATTCGAGACCTGACTATAGGACTGATATTACTGAAATGCTGAATTTCATACTGAATATACATATTTGATGCATGAGTACATGAATGAGATGCTTCATGAATGCATGACTGGGAGTACTGATAATCTGAGTTTTTCATACTGATCATGCATATCTGATGCATGAATACATGACTGAACTGACTCATGAACACATGACTGAGTATGCAATGGTAAATGATACCAAGTTTGTAATGAAAATCTGAGCATGAAACTGAATAAGCTTAAGGAAAACCATTACCTTGGGCTGAGTCTGGATTAGCGGAGAAGAGGTAAGGATACTTGGTCCGCATCTCTGCTTTTGCTTCCCAAGTAGCTCCCTCAATAGATTGATTTCGCTAAAGAACTTTTACTAAAGGGACTTAGGGACATTACTGAGTCTGAAGTTTGATACATGGACTGAATATCTGTCACTGAACTAAGCCTCTAAATACATGGCTCACGGATGATATTAGAACTTGAGGGTTAACCTATGAGTATCCACCATTCCAAACTAGATTCATTACGTAAATAAAAGTTGGAGGGTTTAGGACATGATAGCTCGGGGGTTATAGAGCATCTTACCCTTAGGACATTATGTCCCTCGAAGAATACTGACTTGCCTAAGATACTGAGGAAAACTAGGATGATTCACAGGGCACCTATGAACCGAGTAGTGACTGGATATAATATCTGGGGTCTAAAATTGAGATATGATACATGGACTGGGATGAATACGCAACTACCTAGTTGCCCTATCTTGAAACAGTTACGTTCATACGACTTTGGATAGCACGAATAAATGTAAAGATAGGAAATCATACGAACTTATCCATCTGACTGCTAAACTGAATCACGGGCTCTGCGGACTAACTTATGCTGAAAACTTATACTCAACTGGGGCCTTTTTCTGACACTTTTTCTATAGAATTCTAGAGGCTATAGGGGGTAAGGAAATCTTGGCATATTCTGAATAAGTTCGGTAATGTGAGTCATGGCCTACGAATCATCATCTAAGATGAAGTGGCTAAGCCTTATGCACTACAACTAAAAATTTTGAGCTTAGAGATATCCCTTGAATATCCTTTCAACTATACTCTTCACCTTAGTACAACCCTTCACCTGAGACTACTAAAAATATTTGCATGAGTGCTGAGAACGAATGCATAAGCAAACTAACTTATTGGATTAACTAAATTACTGGGTCTGGAAGACAGAACTATACTTAGCCTGAATAACTAAACTAAAATCATAGAGTGTCATGTATACGAGGTAAGGACTGTATGATATGATATGATTCTGAAATAGTCTATAAACTGAGGTACTGAAATACTAAAAATCTGAGTAACTGATAACTGTACGATATAACCGAGCAATCCTGAGACTAAACCAGTTATGAATCTGATTATTGGATTGAGACTAAGGCTTACACTATGTTTAAGACTGTAATGATGACTATAATTGAGGTGGTAACGGGGGTTGAACACATTGTAAGGTATGAGAGTAGTAGTCATGAGCTGCATGACCTAAGTTTTGAGTTTTTTGTACTCGTGGAATATAATTTCGTACTATTGAGTGAACTGGAACTCCTCATACAAGGAAGTGTAAGCGCAAGTGATTCTATGGAAAGTACGTGAATATAAGTTGTGTTCATGGATATAACACGTAAAGCATGCATAGTTATCATGATGACTGAAGTACAAAACTTTGAACAGAGGTAAAGATGGGTTGGGCATCTTTCCCACCCTTTACTTTTCTACTCGTACTAATATTACTACTCAAATCTGAAAGCCTGACTTCCTGAGATATCATAACCAAACAGTTCATGTATAACCATCAAGCTATGATAGACTGACCTACTGGGGTGGAGACTGAGAAAAGTTCTGTTAATATTTGGTCTGACTTTAAAGTTAATCGCTATGCAATGAGTTACAAAAAATAGAGAAGCTCTTAAATTGGAAGAGGCATAAACATGTAAAATGGGAGGTCTATAACGTAACATACCAGTAACCACATCAGGAACTTTCCCGATATTGCCTGGACTGAAGTTCATAAAGCTTATTTGGGAGCTACCCACTGGCAGCACTAGAAGTGGCACCCTGCTAATTCAGATAACCGAACAGAGCTGAAGGACTACTGTGCTGACTTTGTGGGCCAGGATTAGGATAATCTCAGACTCTATGACCTGACTCTCCACATCCAAAACACACATAACTACCAGATCTACACACCCCTTATGATTCTTACCATATTCTTTACAAAACAGGTTGGTACAAACACATCTTGCACTATTCTAGGTCTTGGATCCTGGTGCCCTATTTTGATTGTCATGCCTGAACTTTGGTACTAGTGCACTAGCTGAAGGTAGAACTGGGGCTGTAGATTTCGAGGGGAACTGAGAACGATTCCCACCCTCTGACTTAGGCTAAGCAAAGCTGAAACTACCTATTCTAGGTCTCTTATTTTCTCTCTCTTTCTTCTTAAGGTTCTGCTCCTCAATCTATTGAGCATGGGCCATAAGCCTAGATATATCCATCTCCCTAATTAACATCATAGTCCTACACTCCTTAACCACTCTACTCGATACCCCAGACACAAACTTGCTCATTCTGGATCTATTATCTACCACTACATGGGGAGCACACCTGGCTAACTGAGTAAACTTAAGGAAATACTCTTTCACACTCATACTTGGTTACCTGAGATTGATGAACTCTAACACCTCAGCTTTTTTCATCTCTAAGAGAAAGAATCTATCTAAGAAGGCTGTAGCAAACTCTTCCCATTCTATAGGCTCTACATCTGCACCCCAGTCTACCTCCCACTACTTAAACTATGTATGGGCTATATCTTATAGCTGATAGGCGGCTAACTCAAACCTCTCACTAGAGGCCACTCCCATGATATTTGTGACTTTCTAAACCTGATCGAGGAACTCATATGGATCCTCTTCTGGATTAAATCCTGAGAATAAAGGAGGATTCATTCAGGTGAAGTCCCAAATCTTAGCTGCAGTAATATTGGCCGCTAGGTTGGCCAAAACAGTAGTTGGTCATTCATTCTGGGATGATATTAAATTAGATAGAGTAGTGAATGCAGTTCTGAATTCTGTATGAGAGACGTGCTCATCCAGGGGATCTGCCTAAATGGGCTGAGGTGCTGACTGGTTTCCAGTCCTTCTTTTGTTAGTCCTTTTGGGAGGCATTTTCTATAAATGGAAGATAAGCTAGGATTAGAATGAGAGTGTAACTGGAGCTTATGCTTATTCACATTACATAAATACTGAAAGAAGGGAAACTTTTCCTTAAACATCTTATAGCCTCTTGCCCATAAGTGTGGCGCGTTACACACCCATGCATAAGACTCTACTAGATACGATTTTTAGACTTTCTAGGACACTGTTGAACCTTAGGCTCTGATACCAAGTTTGTAACGCCTCTGGTACCCCAGACATTACACAATGCTCATAATCCTAAAGGACCATAAGATAACCTATGACTGGTACCTGCTGTAATAACTGAGTAATAATACTGTATGATGTAGAATAAAGGGCTGAAATGCCATAAGGTTCAAAACGGTAATACAGATAAAGAAAACTAATAAAATCTAATAAAATATCAAAATCTAAAATACTGAATACTGTCTAAACATTTAGTCTAAAAAGCCTCTAAAACTGTCTAAACTGTGGAGTTATGGGACAAGACCCCAACTAACTCCAACTACTAAAAATAAATTGAGATACTGAATGAATAAATATGTCCTCAAACTATGAGGACTCACCACTACTCTGTCTGCTAAATGTCTAATCTACTAAGGGTGCTCTGGAGCCTGTACGTCTGAACCTATGGAATAAAATACCATAGTGCAAAAGAAAAGTATGCATCAGTACGTGTGAATATATTGGCATGCAAAGTGAGGTAAGGCTGAATTCAAGGGTTCATATGCATGAACAATGACAACTGAATAACATGAGTATGACTGAATGAGAGTACATGCATGAATACATGAACTTTAACTGAGATCGTGATAATACTAAATACTAATTTTGAATACTGTCTAATTGATGTAAGTGATAACTAATATACTGATTAATGAGTGACTGTTCTGATAGTCCTATTTTTTATAGAACTAGCTAAATCCCGTACTAAGCTAAGTGACTGTATCTGATAGTCCTGAAATCTGTAAACTATTCGAGCTCTTTACTGATGACTAAGACTGAGACTGCGGGAGGTAATCATCTAACCAACATGCCCCTTTCTAAACTATTTGGGGTCCAACCCATAACCCCAATTATAAGGGTGTCAGTATCGTGTCATGGGTAAAGATAAGCTATGAGTTAACCCTCTCTGATAGGGAGCTGTTCCGTCAACCCCTCGCTAGTAGGATAACTCGAATGATATGCATTAACCCTATACTCGTAGGGTTATATCTCAACCTATGCTTGCTACGTAGTTCTGGAATGCAAGGACTGATTTTAAGGATCACGCCCTCTGCAGACGGGTGAGCCCCCATCCTTAGGTTCACTCGATGCTAAATCCTACTTCCAACTGAATAGACACTGGAATGTTACTGATTGTACTAATTAACTGAACTGAGTTTATTGAGTTCCGTTGACTGACAAAATACTACTAAGTTCTATTCGCTGACTGAGATTACTGAGAACTGAACTGAATACTGAATGGGACTAAAATGATACTGAGTTTACTAATTTTTCTTGAGTTCTATAACTGAACTAGAGTATTACTAATCATGACATAACTGAGACTGTTCTATAACTGACACTAGCTCTAGGCACACAGCTAAATTATCAGGTATTAAATACCCCCAGGACTCGATAGCATAAAAATAATAAGACATGACAATTCTTGAATACTTGATGATAGTCAACAACTTACAATACAATCTATGAGACATTTCATCAATCACTTGAAAGTCATGAACTTGCACATAAATAGGAATGCATGCTAACACATCATAATTTTATTAAATCAATCTCATGAGCATTCTATCAAACATATACAAGGTATAGATTTAGCATGGAAGACATTGTGAACACGTGGGTATAGCATAAGTTCATCATTTAGATCACTAAAGGATCATAAAAGCACCATAATCTCAATTTAGCATTATATCAAACACATGGTAGGCGTAGCTTCATACTTAGGCATGAACAATAATGTTAATACATCATGACTTCATAATTCAAGGGTTTCAATATAAGAGAATCAAAATTCAACTTACATGCTATTATAATATTAAGGGTGGTCTTCAATCTCAGTCGAACTTGAGATGCCTTACACGACTAGGCCCTGATTTGAGTCGTGTCAAATTGGTATCAGAGCCCGGTTCATGTTTAATTAGGTGTCTAACAAAGTCGTGTTGAGTAGAGTCTCTTTTAAGGGTGTGTAGTGCGTTACACTCAAAAAGAAGAGGCTACAAGGAATTAAGGAATGTTTATCTTTCTTATGTTTTATTTTCAAGCCACAGAGTCTAAGGTCCTAAAATCTTCTCTAATCCTTGTATGTTCGCTTTACAAATCATGACTCCTCAAGGATATGAAGCTCACAAAAACTCATTTGTCCTACCCGAGGATAATGTTGATGGGATCCATTCTACTTATGAGGTCTAGACCCAGTTTAGGGGTCCAGTTCTTGATTGTTCTCCTAGACTCCCACTAGTTCCCTTCAGCCCTTCTCGAGCTCTTTAGGATGATATGATGAATGTTGAGTTTTTTCAGTTTATTCATATATTAGCACAGTTGGCAGATTCTCAAACTGAGTATGGTACTTTTGTTACTCCATCTTCTGAGGCCACAAGGGTTGACCGCTTCATGAGGTTGAACCCTCCTATGTTCAATGATGTTAAGGTTAAGGAGGATCCTTAAGCTTTTATGGATGAGATGGAAAATATCTTTCATGTTATGCATGCTACTAAAGTGAAGGATGTAGGATTTGCTTCCTGTCAACTAAAAGATGTAGCATACCAATGGTATAAGCAATGGGAGCAGACTAGGGGTGACGATGCTGAGTCAGCCTTGTGGGAAGATTTCTCTAGTGCTTTTCAGGATGGCTTCTTTTCTTAGAAGTTGAGGGATGCAAACACAAAAGAGTTTGTTAATCTAAACAAAAGCAAGATATCAGTCAAAGAGTATGCCTTAAAGTTTCATTAGTTATCACGGTATGCTCCAAAGTTGGTTTCTAGCATGAGAGATAGGCTAATAAAGCTCGTTTTTAATTTGTCCAGAGACTTGATTTTGGAGATTAAGGTTGCCTTATTGAATAAGGACATGGATATCTCTAAGTTAGTTGTGTACATACAGCAGGTAGAGAAAGAGAAAAAGAAGTAGGTTGAGATAAGGGAGAAATAGGTCAAGAAATTTAGATTCTCTGAGTAGAGTGATGGCCAATAGAAGGGTAGAAGGGATGGTGGAAAGTGGCCTAAGAAGAAGTAGGCAGTGCTAGGTCTTACTCGACGGCTAGTACTCCATACCCAAAGCCATCGGGTGACAGATATTTTTAGAGTTGTAATAATTATAGGGCATAGGATGCCTAATATCAGGCTATTGGGGCCTAGTAAGCTCCATCATATCCTCTCTGTAGATTGTATGGTCACTTACATTGGGGTTTCTATGATGAGGGGAGGTATAGGTGCTTCAACTATAGTTAGGTAAGGTATATTCTTAGAAACTATTTTGTTGGTAAGGTTGCCTTTGCGTCAAACAAGATTCCATTTGCATCTTCATTAGCTCCGGCACCAAAGGGTGCACCATCTAGTTTTGGCATTAGTCAAAATTGTCTCTATGCTCTCACTACCCGATAGAAATCTGAGGCATCGCCTGATGTCATTACTAGTATGTTGAAACTCTTTTCCTATGATGTGTACTATTTACTTGATCTGAGGTCCCACTCTCTCTTATATGACCCTATTTGTGGCTGTGCATCTTGGTTTCGATCCCGAGAGTATTTCAGACCTTTTTTTATTTTTACCCTAGTGGGTGACTCTGTGGTAGCTAAAAGAGTCTATAGGGGTTGTGTGGTATTTATGGGTGGTTGGGAGACTTCAGCAGATCTATTTGAATTAGACATGGTTGATTTTAATGTCATATTATGGATGGATTAGTTGCACTCGTGCTATGCTTCTCTAGACTGTCGAATCCATAAGGTTATTTTTGAATTCCTAAATAAGCCAATTATTAAATGGGAGGGTGATTCTCTATCACTTAAGGGGAAGTTTATATCATATCTTATAGCTTGGAGACTAATCTCCAAGAAGGTCTCTATCATCTGGTCTGAGTTAAGGATTCTAACTCGGAGGATCCTTCTTTGCATTCTATCCCAGTGGTGAGTGAATTTCTCAAGGTCTTCCCGAATGAACTTTCTAGTGTTCCTCCTGAAAAGAAGATTGATCTTAGGATAGATCTTGTTCTGGACACACGTCCTACTTATATTTCTCCGTATATAATGGCTGCAGCTGACCTAAAGGAGCTTAAGGAGAAATTAGAGAAACTTTTAGATAAGGGTTTCATCTATCCTAGTGTGTCCTCGTGGGGTACACCAGTTTTGTTTTTGCGTAAGAAGGATGGTTCCTTTTGAATGTGTATTGATTATTGATAGCTGAATAAGGTGATGGTAAAGAATAAGTACCTTCTTCCAAGGATAGATGATTTATTTGATCAGCTTTAGGGTGCTAAGTTTTTCTCCAAGATTGATCTTTAGTTCGGGTATCATCAATTAAATATTAGGTAGGTGGATATCCCTAAGATAGCTTTCTATGCCTAGTATGGGTATTTTGAGTTTCGGGTTATGTCTTTTGGGTTGACCAATGCCCCGACGGCATTAATGGATTGGATGAATAGAGTTTTTCGATAGTTTCTGGATTTGTTCATCTTTGTGTTCATTAACGATATCCTGGTATACTCGAAGAGTGAGGTGGATCATGCTAATCACCTTTGCATTATACTGCGGACACTGAAAAATAGCAGTTGTATGCCAAATTCTCAAAATGAGAGTTTTAGTTGAACGTTGTCACTTTTTTGGGTCATGTCATTTTTAGTTAAGGGGTCATGGTGGATCTGTAGAAAGTTACAATGGTTAAGAGGTGGCCTAAACCTACGATTCTAATTGATATTCGGAGCTTCTTGGGTTTAGTTGGTTACTATATGAGGTTTATGGAGAGTTTCTCTTCTATAGATGCCTTGTTGACTAAGTTAACTCAGAAGAAGGTAAAGTTCTTGTGGTCAAATGCTTGTGAGGGTAGTTTTGAGAAGTTGAAGGATAAGCTAACTTTGGCTCTAGTCTTTACCTTGCCTGAAGGCACTGACGGCTTTTTAGTCTATTGTGATGTGTCCCGTGTGGGGATTTGCAGTCTATTATAGTGTATTTGCATGGAGTGCATGTGGATATCTTTTTCGATCATAAGAGCCTGCAATATGTGTTTACTCGGAAAGAGCTTAACCTCGGGTAAAAGAGATAGCTTGAGCTTCTCAAGGACTATGACATGAGTCTTTACTACCATCCAGGTAAAGCTGATATGGTTGCTCATACTCTTAGAAGGTTATCCATGAGGAGTTTGGCTCATGCGGATAAGGAGAACCAAGAGTTAGTGAAGGATATTCACTATTTGGCTAACCGTGGAGTTCCTATCTTGGACTCTAATACTAGTGGTGCGGTTTGCAGAAAGTGGTGCAGTCATTTCTTGGTGTTAAAATCAAGGAGAAGCAGATGTTAGATCCCGTCTTGATGAGGATAAAGGGAGATATTATGGGCAGAAAGTGATGGATTTTGAGATTAGTGGTGATAATACTTTGCGGTACCAAGGAAGGTTATCTGTTCTCGATATATATAGATTGTGAGAGAGGATCTTGGCTAAGGCGTATGAGTCACACTACACTATTCATCCTGGTTCAATGACAATGTACCATGACCTTAAGGAGATGTATTGGTGGAATAATATGAAGCGGTATATGGATAGTTTTATGGCTAGGTACATGGTGTGCCAACAAGTGAAAGTTGAGGACATGAGGCTCGAAGGATTGTATCAAAAAATTGAGTTGCCAGAGTGAAACTAGGAAGTGATCAATAGGGACTTCGTTACCGCTCTTTCTCAGTCTTAGAATCATTTTGATTCTATTTGGGTCATCATGGATAGGATGACAAAATCCGCTCACTTTTTTCCAGCAAGGACTAACTTCTCGACTAAGGATTATGCAAAGTTGTACCTCTAAGAGATTGTAAGGTTGCATGGAGTGACTGTTTCTATTATCTCGAATTATGGTATGCTATTTTCATCTCATTTTTTGCAGTCGTTTCATAAAGGCTTGGGAACTAAGGTGAGTCTTAGTATGGCTTTCCACCTACAATTGAATGGGCAAGCGAAAAGGACTATTCATAAATTGGAAGATATGTTTCATTCTTGCGTGATTGACTATGGTGGTAGTTGTGTTAATCATTTGTCTCTTATAGAGTTTGCATATAACAATGGCTACCACTCTAGCATTAGGATAGCTCCGTTTGAGGCCTTGTATGGTAGAAGGTGTAAATCTCCTATTGTATGGTTCGAGGTTAGTGAGGTAGAGCTATTTGTCCTGGATTTGGTTTACCAAGCCCTGGAGAAGGTGAAGATGATTTGGGATTGGCTTAAAGCCGCCCAAAGTCGCCAAAAGACCTATACGGATGTGAGGTGTAGAAAGTTAGAGTTTGAGGTTGGGGGTAGGGTGTTCTTGAAAGTGTCTCCCATAAAGGGAGTGATAAGTTTAGGAAGAAGGGGAAGCTCAGTCCCTGGTATGTTGGTCCGTATTTGGGTCGGCAATGTTGTGTATGAGTTAGAGTTGCCTTCTAGTTTGAGCTTCATTCATCTAGTGTTCCTTGTATCTGTGTTGAGAAAGTGTGTGGGTGATCTTTCATAGATTGTACCTATCAAAGATATTGGTATTTTAGATTCTCTTTCTTATGAGAAGGTCCTAGTTGAAATCTTAGATCGATAGGTTCGTCCGTTGCGGACCAAGGATGTAACTTCGGTGAAGGTTCTATGGAGGAACCACAAAGTGAAAAAAGCTACATGGGAAGCGAAACAAAACATGAACTCCAAGTATCCATTCTTATTTCCTATTTTGAAAATTCATGCTCAAGGTATATGTTGATCTTATCATCTTTATTTTCTGACTTTGTTACTGAAAGGTTGATTTCCTTGGCATCTTTGTTTTCTAACTTAGTTAAAGGTAAGAGTAGAAATATTTTGGGGTTTAATCGTGCCAATCAATGCATTATTTCATTATTCGGGGATGAATGATCCAAGTAGGGGAAAAGTGAAACACCCTGGGTTTTGTCCCTTGGAAATTTCATGAGTTTTGAACTTACTGTCCTTGTAACAACTCACCATATAAGTCGTATGGTATGGGTACGGGTCTAGGGACCCTAGTCATATGTTGGTCAGTACGTTGCTGGCCAAAATCTGTCCTAGTAGTGAGAGACTCCATACGAATTGTATGGACTTGTGAGAAGGTAGGGTCCAATCGTAATTCGACCAATGTCTAGCCCTTTATGTTCTGCTTAGGATACGACTTGAGGGTACTAGTCGTATGGTATGGTGACGGGTTGGGCAATGGATTCGTATGTTAGACAGAATATGGTATCCAACTTTTTGACCTAGAGATGACTTGGGGGTACCATTTGTATTTTGTGGTGACGAGTTGAAGGGTCCACTTATACCCATATGCAAGTTTTCTACAGTTTTAAGTTAGGGTATTATAGATGTTTCCCCTCTTAACTCATTTTGGCCCCACAACATAAAACATCTTTTGGGGATTTCATTAACCTATTATTCTAAATCAAACACTCGTAAAAAACTCTTAAAATCTCGCTCAAGCTCTTGGTTCATGAAAAGTCTAGGGTTTCTTCAAGGCAAATCAATTAAGGCTCTAAAGGGTGGTTTCTCTCCGTTTTCTTTGGTGTTTAAGGTATGTTACTCCTCTCTCATTGTTAGCTCAACAAAAGTATATTTTAATGTATGATTTTCATGGTATTACTGTGAATTTGTTTTGGTTTTGAAATAGATATTGGGGGTTTTGGTTGTTCATGGTCGGGCAATGTTTTCCCATGCTTTTCATCATATGATTTTTCATGTTATAACTATGGTTTGAATATGTGGTTACATGGAAATGGTCAATTGATACTTGATTTTTGGTTTTGGAAACTATATGCCCTCAACATGTTTGTTAAAATGCCAATGAGAATGATTTCTGTCACATAGTTTGACTATTCTTGAAATATTTGCATTGCACAATATGGTAATAGAACCTAAATTGGTTTGATTGATTTTAAATGGCTTGGAAAGGCCTTCGCGGCCATGGTTTTGGTTTAATTGGAGATCTTGTGAGGTACATGGGAATCCCCTAAATATTGGCTAGTGACATTGCTTGCAAGCTATAGTGGGTATGATGATACCACTTTATAATGGCTTGATAACTGACTCCTTGAATTGGTGGTTTGGTTATGTGCTAAACGTTTTAATTGGACAATAATGGAGGGTTGTGATAGCTAACCTTGAAGGTGTGAGTCCAATAAACGGACACCAGAAACTCATGTTTGCTGACATGAGGGTTGGTCTTAGTGACCATATGATTGTGGGGTACACGAGAATCCCCCAAGTTTATACTTGTATATATGTATCATGGAGGGCGAAAGGTACATAGGAATCCCCTGCCCCTATGATATCTCCGGTTCTCACAGCTACATGCATTGGGGCCCGTTCAGGGGGTAATACTGGACCCATATAGCCCGTGGATGAAGTATAACGGTAAAGCTACACAGCCCATGTAAAGGTTTTAAATGCATGCTAAACCCAGTTCCCTTTTTCGGCACGATATATATGTATGTATATGATTGCACATGATTATCTACTTTGGTTTTGAATTACTGGCATATTTTATCTTATCCCTGATTACATGCTAACATTCATTCTGTTAACCGTCTTCAAGCGTTGTATCCCCATACGATGCAGGAACCGATCATACTACTATTTCTCTTGCTCAGTGACTTGGATTTGGGGAAAGCTTTGAGTCAGACTGGCGTGGTGAGCTTTTATGATCCGGAAGGCTCCATTTCAAGCTATGGACTACTTTTATTTTTGTTATTTCTTTGATTTGGTTCTGACTATGGTCGAGGGCATGTCCCGACCGAATGTTATTGATTTTGGATAGAGACTTTGTCAGACAACTATGGGCATGGGCGGTGTCGATATTGGTGTCAGCCTTGGTATTGGTATTGGCATTGGGGTTGACACCGGTTGGACATTTGATCAGATATTTGGTTGGTTATAGTTAAGGACTTTTTTAAATGTCTTTCAATTACTGTTGCTTTTATCTTGTTATATGTTCGAAATTCATTCGACATAGGTTACAGGATGGTTACGGTTGGATATTAGGGGCAGTCTCCGATCCCAGTCGGACTTGAGATGCCCGACACGATTACGCCCTGGTTCGGATTGTGTCAATTATAGAACCATAGAAAAAAATCAAGTGTTATTTGCCATTGAAAATTTGGTATATGCTAGCCAAATATTCGGTGTCTGGCATAGACCTATTGAGGATCGTCTGTGCACTTGATCCCTTACACATTCGTTCCTTCTTTGTCCTTTTGGTGCACAATCACTATCAGTGGTGGCCTTTCGTTATCTTTATCTAGACTGATAAGGCGTATTCCCATCTCGATATCGTTTTCGGAGCAATTCGATCATGGATAGTTTTTAAATTTACTCCACCTGAGATGACTCATATTTGCTAACCCTATTTTACCCAACATAGAAATGAAATAATTGTGTACAAGAGTAAATTTTTAAAAAATTTAGTCAAGAAAGCCTTCTTTTTCTGGTCCATGCTTTGGACTTTTTTTTTTCCTAAGAAATTTATCAAAAATAATCTCTTTACTTTTGAGATAGGGGTAAGGTCTGTACACTATATACAATTTGTATAGTTAAAAAATATTTAAAAAATTATTGCCGAAATTAATTGTATAATTAACTCTTCAAACAACAATAGTCTCATAGAATCAAAACATATCTCGCATAAATAATTACTATAAAAAAACTTAATTACCACATTATTTTCATCTCAATTAATAATAAAGTCTTAGTGTTAAACAAGTCAGAATCTGCTACATGAATCATCATTAATTTATTATTTCAATTAAGTTAAAAATTAATCTGAGTCGATCTTACTATAATTTCACCAATTATGGAGTGATTAGTTGCAAATTGAACTATCTATTTTCTAAAATTATTTGTACTCTGAAGAAGTCCAACCTTGATATATTGATAAATATGTCTCATCATGTCACAACATTTAGCAGGCGATGGTGATCTTGCGGGATGCAAATTGGTACCTATATACTTGCATTAAATTTATCATTTTACCAAGTTTCATTGGCAACCACTACTCTGATTAGTTGTTCTATGGTTAAAATTGACGAATAAAATTTCATCCACACCTTCAAGATGAGGGGGACGGGGGACCCCAAAGTAATCGAATGATAAGTTTTATGAATGTAGTGTGTACTAGAATTGTAAGTAACTTCTAACCTATCATATTGATACTACGAGATTTTGCATATTGTTGGTAGTAGGCTCATGTTAGGAGTAAGGTCATATGTAAAAGGTGTCACATGGTAAAAAGGATAACTAAAACAACATTGAGAATTATATACTCACTAAATTTCAAGGCTAAATTTATCATTACGTACATTGTTCTCTAATAATATTTATATATTATTTTCTGATCAACATGTAATCAAGAATAATTTAAAATTTTTAAGTTAAATCTTTATTTAATTTCGAAAGATATTATTCTATTTTAGACCGTTTACAAAAGATAATATCACATAGATCAAGATAATAGAGTTGTATGAATATATCATATTTTAAAATTCTATAATACACTCACACTCATAATAGATTATCACCTATGAAAATGATGCAAAAATAAACATTAATTTTGAAAATATGTTTTAATTAAATTTTGGTATCCCCCAAAAGTTAATCAAGCAACATTTTTACAAATTATACGTAAACCACGCTGAATGTACAAAAGTAATATTGTTTTAAAGTAAAATTCTAAAAAAATGTTCTCACTCTAGAACTATTCTCTCCATCTCTCTCTAAAATATACTTATATTTGTTAGTTCTTCCGTTCTTGTGTATGGAGGTAGATGATTCCCATGGTTCACCTCCTTACAATATTCCTTCAAATCCTCATATGAAATTCAATTTTAAAAATCAATTATTAGCCACATAAAACATCATACATATAGACGTGGGGAATGCAGTAATTCCCAAGAGGCACTTGCCATGATGAAACCATGCATGAATGAGGTTTTCAAGGGCATTAAAATCATCACCCTTTGCAATGAAGAAAATCAAAAGTTGTATGCTCCTTGAAAATACTCACTCATCATCAAGTTAATTGGTAAATGTGTTGTTCAACCGTATCTAAAAACAAAATTACAACAACTTAGAGAGTTTATGGATCTAGTCCCGCTTATTGATTTAGGTTCAGACTACTATATTTTTAAATTTTCAAATGCTGAAAATATGAATAGAGTTTAGAGCAATGGTCCATGATTTCTTTACGGACATTATGTATTAACATAGTGAGTTTCAAATTTTATCTTGAAAAAGGCTATCCTTACAGCATCAACCATTTGGGTTCGTCTCCCACATCTCTAAACAAAATATTACAATAGTATTCTTCTACAAAAATAAATAATTCAATTGATAAATTATTGAGGATAGATGCCTGCACTAGATTCACCTTACAGGGAAGATACGTCAGACTTTGTATACAAGTTTCATTTCAAGTGCCAGTACAAAATTGGATTCAAATTGAAAGTCATATGCAACAAATATATATAAAGCGAAGCACCACAATTAGCCACGTGTCAAGCTATCGAGAAGCTACGTGACAGTTTTTAGGACAAAGTTAACAATAATGTAATAAAAAAATTGAATTATTTGAATATTAAAGTGCATTATCCTTTATTTTTTAAAAACAATAATTAGCTTAAAAATAGAAATGCATGGTTGAAGAGTTCCAAATAGATTTATATTGTTTTATAAGCTTATCTTTTTTAAAATTTAAGTTATATAATATATTTAAATATTAAATTAAATATGAAACTACAATACTAATAATAATAATAATAATTAAAAAAAATTATTTTTAAGGAAACGTACAAAAAAGTGGGCCATTATAATTTTGTGTTAATGATAACTTTACCATTGAATTTTTTTTAAACAGAAAACGTGCATAAAAAAGGATAAACTATAAAAGATAATTACATCAATAAATTATTAATTTTAAATTAAAAATAATTATAAAATAGAATTACATATTAGAAATAGTTAGCTATCACATTAGAGAGTTCTAATTGGACTCTTATCAAGTTTTGAATTGAAAGATTAAGTATTTGAATTTTAAATACATTATCCTTTTAATAAAAAGATTTTCATTATCTTAAAAATAAAAACCTATAATTGAAGAGTTCTAATAGATATTTTCTATTTCAAACTTATCTCATTAAAATTTAACTGCTAAAAAGTATATTTAATTATAATCTTATATTTCATAAACTTATCTATATCAAATACAATAATAAATATATTATTATTATTATTCATAAATATAAATAATATATATTTCTGGTGTGTATCTAAAATTTATCCTTATTTTAAAAATTTAAATATAAATTAAAATTTCATAATTAAATTCAACGTATATATCTACTTGAAATACCTTTATATATCTAAGTTGTCAATTTATTTTTATAAAAAAATTAACAAACAAACAAAAGAAAGAAATAAAGGAAAGAAAAGAAAACAAAATAAAAATAAAATATAAAAAACGTGCAAAAAAAAAAGATAAACTATCAAAAGATAATTAAGACTAATAAATTATTAATTTTAAATAAAAAAATTATAAAATAAAATTACTTATTAGAAATGGTTAGTTATCGTATCGTATTAAAAAAAATCCAATTGGACTCTTATCAAGTTTTTAATTGAAAAATTAAGTATTTGAATTTGAAATACATTATCCTTTAAATAAAAATATTTTCATTATCTTAAAAATAGAAACTCATGAGTTCTGATATATATTTGTTATTTCATACTTATCTCTTTAAAATTTAAATGATATAAAATATATTTAAATATAATCTTATATTTCATAAACTTATCTATATCAAATATAATGATAAATATATTATTATTATTATAATTATTATTATTATTGATAAATATAAATAATATATATTTGTCGTGTGTATCTAAAACTTATTCTTACTTGCGATTATTTTAAAATTTTAAATATAAATTAAAATTTAACAATTAAATTCAACATATATATCTACTTGAAATACCTTTATCTATCTAAGTTGTTAGTTTATTTTTATAGAAAAAAATAACAAACAAACAAAAGAAAGAAAGAAAGAAAGAAAGAAAGAAAGAAAGGAAAGAAATGAAAAAAACGTGCAAAAATAAAAAAAGAAGATCGATGAACTATGAGAAGATATTTAAGACTAATAAATTATCAATTTTAAATTAAAAATAATTATAAAATAAAATCACTTATTAGAAATAGTTATTTATCACATTAGAATGTTTGAATTGGACTCTTATCAAGTTTTGAATTGAAAGATAAAATATTTGAATTTCAAATACATTATCCTTTTAATAAAAAGAATTTCATTATCTTAAAAATAGAAACTCATAATTGAAGAGTTCTAGTAAATTTTGTGTTATTTCAAACTTATCTCTTTAAAATTTAAATGCTATAAAATATATTTAAATATAATTTATTTACATATTAATAAAAGATGATAATTTTATTAAAATACTAATAATAATAATATTAATAATAATAATATAAATAATAGTAGTAGTACATTTGTATCATCATCGTCATCGTCATCGGCGTCGTCATCATCGTCGTCGTCGTCGTTGTCGTCGTCGTCGTCGTCGTCGTCGTCGTCATCATCATCATCATCATCATCATCATAATAATAATAATAATAATAATAATAATAATAATAATAACAACAGCAATAATAATAATAATAATAATAATTTTATAAAAGGTTATTTGTCTTTTAAAAAATGGAAAAAAAATAGAAGGCTTATAATATTGTAATTGAAGATTTGAATTAAAATTAAAAATATTTAAATTTTTAAATATTAAGTTTCTAGAAAAAAGAGATTTTCATTAACTTTTTTTTAATGATTTTCATTAACTTAAAACTATGAATGCATACTTAACGAGTTCTAAATAAACTTTAACTATATCATCATCAACAGCAGCAGCAGCAGCAGCATCATCATCATCATCATCATCATCATCATCATAATCATAATAATAATAATTATTATTATTATTATTATTATTATAATAATCTATAAGTAAATAATAGTAGAAGTAATAATAATATTACACACGTGTTACTGTTGTTAGCGGTAGTAATAATAATAATAATAATAATAATAATAATAATTGTAATAATGATAATAAATCTGCAATCATGCAAATGCATATTTTAAATTTGATTTTTACTTTTTAAATTGGAAAAAGGGGATGATTTTAAACCCAAAAAATTGAAAGATAAATGCAGAGAAACCTATCGGTTATAGGTCATCCATGTTCCATCTAATAAGATAATTGTAGTTTCATTTTGATTTTGAATTTAAGTTTATCAATAAGTTGACTATTTTAATTTTGAAATTTTAAATTTAAATCGTTATCTGTATAAAGCCATCAACATTCATCATTCCACACAAATATGTTCTTGCTACTATTCATATTTCCTCTTTTTTTTTTCTCTTCCTAAATGAGTAGACATATTAAAACTTAAAAGTAGGCCGCTAAATATTATCATTTGGATGTAAACATTTATTTATTATAATTCTTTATATTGTTATTCTATGGTATATATAAACATATATATATATATATATATATATATATATATATATATATATATATATATATATATATTAGTCATTATGAAGTTGATTTATTTTAGAGGCAATCAACCGTTATTTGGTGTATTCTATGTGCAATCATTATTGGTTATTTTTTGTTCTTTGTTAGAATCGTGTACTTATGATATTTGGCTTACCTTTTATCACTTGATACTTTGTGCAAATTGGTGTTAAATTTAAATTGGTATGGAATTTAATTTATTGTGTTCATGTAATTCTTAATTTATAAGTTTATGCGGACGGAGGACTTCTTTGATTATCCTATTTTTATGTGTAATACTATAAAAAAATTAGAAAAAAATATAGCAAAGAGCGTTAAAAAATTATTGTTGATGTCGATATTATAATTTTTTTTAATGACCATGATACATTTGTAATGTGTTTATATCTTCAATTAAGATACATTTAAAAGAGCAGTATAGAATAAACTTTTGACGTAGTTGCTATAGTTATTTGTTTTTGTTAGTATGTTTATGAAATGCCTTTATTTGATTGAATGGGCTATCATTTCTTAGCAATAATCACTTGTGTGGAATATATATTTATATTTTACTATAGAATATTTTTATCATGTATAAAGAGATTATAGGTAATGTCCATCAGATTTCTCTTAGTATCAATCAAGGTATGTTGTTTATGTTTATTTAGCTTTTTAATTATTGATTAGTATTTATGATTAATATTGCATTTATCTTTTATCATAGATGTATCTATCATGGTTATAAAGATTACATGTTATGTTCATCATCAGATTTCTCCAAATATATCAAGATATATTTTTATGCTTAATTTATTTTTAATTATTTTATTATTATTTATTATTAATATTATATTTATTTTTTTGTCAGAGATGCATCTAAGGAATTTGAAGTTTTCACGGATATGATGTACGTAAATATTTTTAAAATGCAAATGAATATTTGAGAAATTAACAAGTAAAATGGAGACTCGAAATATATAAAGGAGATTTACCAGGTTAGTTTCATAAAGAATGAATGTAAATATATTTGTATGTGCATGAATATTATTATGTCACAACTTTTTATCTTAATAAATTTCTCTTAAGCATAAAGACGACTCTAGAACAATACTACATTTACATACCTACTTTTTTTGGGGTTTATCAAAATAAATTTGTAGGTATTTAAATACTTCAATTTATTTATTTTCTCCATAATTTTACTTGCAATTATATTTACGAATAAACTTTTATTACCAATTTGTGTATCCTTTATATTACATAACAAGTAATATGTTTTCATTCATTTTTGAGTAGTTCCGTATAATATTGAATTATTTTTAATCCTAGAGACAAAGGTAATATTTTTTTAAAATCTAAATTAAAATAAATTAAAAGTGAATATGAGATAAAATTATCTCATAGATGTGAAGTATTTAGTTTAAATAAGAATTTAGAGTAAGTTTTAAATAATAAGTACTCCAAAAAATTAAATTAGGCTATATTAGAGTCTTCATCTATTATATATTTCTTTTTGGTAAAATCTACTCTATATTTCATTTTATTATTTATGTTACGCATAAAAAGAAAACCTCACAATTCTAATTTCACGTAATTCAAAACTTATTAATTATAGAAATTTGAATAGATAAACAATCAACCGATATTTATATTTATATAAAATAATAATATAAAATTATAATTTTTTAAAAAATATACTCAAATTATATCTCTATTTATATTTTGTAGTAACATAAAGCTATAATTTAAAATAAATTATGATAGATAAATTCAAACAGTGAAAAAATTATGAATCATACAAGTTAAGAAATAAATTAAATTTCAAGAATTAGAAAATACATACTTATTTATACATTAAAAACAAATAATTAGTAAGAATATTAAGCAAATTGGTAAGTTATTTACAAGTATAAATAACGCATAACTATAAGTCAAGAGAAAACTAGAATATAAGTTACAATCATAGTGTAAAAAATTTGAAGGGTGTGACTTTCTGTTTAGATAAAAAAGTATTTTTAACTATAATAAGCTGAATCTTAAATAATACATACAATGTAACTAAAATTTTGATAAATAATGAATTAAAGGAATATTAAAATCTAAAAATTTAAGTTTAAATTAGCATTGTATGTTTTGAAATAAGCAAGAACATAACTATCAAAATATACAAGAGAAAATAATTAAATATAGTCAAAAAAAAAATAAAGATGGGGGAGTGGGGGTGGGGTGGGGGTGGGGTGGGGGTAATATTTTGAACTAATTTTGAGAATATAATGTAGTAATTAGATAATGCATATGTTACTATCTATAAATTTTGAATTGAAAAGAAGTGAATAGTAGAATAAAAATTTTAAAATGAAAAAAGCCACAGGTAAACAAAAGTAATATATCTATTTCATATTAATCAAAAGTGCGCTTAATAACTACATTATTTCAAGTGATAAGCTATTAAAAATTAATATTAACAAGTTAATAATAAATTTAAATAGTGAGCAACATAATAAATAAAATATGAAATATAAAAGTTTTTAATATTTTATGATTCATTGTCACTATGTGTATAGCTTTGGCTATCGAATGGTGGGGGGAGGGGGGATGAAATTTGGGGTGAGATTTATTTCATTAAGGAACAATATGATAAGATTTTACTTAAGGTAATATGATTTAACATGCTCGAACATCACAATCCGAAAAGATTAAAAATAATATTTTTTTCATGCATCGCGCGGGTATGTATACTAGTATATATATAGATGAGGGTTATAGATATGCCTATATGGTGCTGGAAAAAATTACTACAATATTGATATGGACATTAAATTAACAATAGTATTAAAATAGTCACAAATATTGTGTCGTGGCAAGACACTGTCTTGAAAGTGATTTTAGCCCGACTTTGGCACAAATACTTCTAATTGATCGCTCCCCAAGGTTCCACAGCTACTTCCGAACACGTGCACTCGTCACTGGAAGTTTGGAGGTTGCCAAAACCAATTGCCCAAAATAATTTAAGAAGAGAAAAGGAGGAAAATATTTTTTTTCTTTTGTGGTGTGTTTATCTTTTTCAAAGATAACCTTTATATAGTATTTGAAAGTGGAGTTTCTTAATGAAACTTAATGGTATTAAAGAACCATGAACTCAAAGTATAATTAAAATTAAATGTTACCGATACTTGTTTTATCATTTGGAACGGATATATATGTAGGTTCATTTTGTTTGAAACACATTTTTCTATTCATTGCATTACACCAAAATTCTTTAAGAAGCATTAATCTCCACAATCCCTCACTAATGCAAAGACAAAGACTATGAATAAATTCTTTGCAAAAGAAAGGAACATGTAATTAAGTGGCAATATCTTTCGATTTGAATTGACACATAGTGATATGAGACAACAACAAATATCTAAAAAGTGAAGTACTTTTGAACTAGATGGACATAAGTTGAGGACCCCACAACGCATACCATATCCTTGATTTTAAGCAACCTCCGCTATACTACAAAGTACTTTTATGGTCATGCACACAAACCTTGGGTCTCATGAGTGCTCTAGTAAAACAACCCAAGTCTTTTATAAAAAGGTAACCAACCTTTTACACTCACGTAGGTGATCCATCAAGTCTATCTCATAGACCACCTTATGGCTATGGATCATTAAGAGAAAAAATAAGCTCAACCTTATAATACACTACCTTACGCCATAGAAATAGGATATGGAGTGTTTATTGACGGCCTATATGGCTTCATTTGACCACAAATGGGTATATCCATGGGATTTAGCCCCATCCCCCTCGACGATTCAAGGATCATTTTTCTTGTCAAACCTTTGGTCATAGGATCCATCAAATTTCTTTCAGACCTTACATATTCTAAGAAAATATCACATCAGCTTCTCCAAGATCTTTCATTTCAAATTTAAAAAATAAAAATTTCTTTTTCTCATTTTCAACATTCACATTAGGGTCAAAGATTAACATGTCATCCACATATAAACATATAATTGCACAATTCGATCCTATTATTTTAGAATAAACACAGATATCAGATGAATTAACAATAAAGCCATTATTCATTAATGTGAAATTAAATTTTTCATAGCACTGCTTAGGTGTCTTCTTAAGTCCATATAAGGACTTTCTCAATTTGCATACTTTATCATCTTGTCCCAAGATAATAAAACCCTCAGGTTGAGTCATATAAATTTCTTCCTCTAACACACCATTTAAAAATATAGTTTTGACATTCATTTGGTGTACCACTAAACTATGAATAGAGGATAGAGCAATAAGAATCCTAATGGCCTCTATTTTAGTCATATGAGAATAAGTATCAAAATAATCAACATCTTTCTTTTGGTTACAACTCCTAGTCACAAGTCTAGCCTTATATTTATCAATTGTACCGTCAGGCCTCAATTTCTTCTTAAGTATTCACTTAATATTTATGAATTTACAATCTTTAGGCAAATCATAAAAGTCCCATGCATGATTAAAGACTATAGAGTCTAATTCACTTTTAATAGCCTCTTTCCAAAATATCGCATCTATTAAACTCATTGCTTCATCATATGTCTTAGTTTCTTCTTCTATTAAGTAGATAGACACTAATTCATCATTTAAAGTATCGATATCAAAATCCTCAGTTAAAAAAATAGTAGTAAAATCAGGATCAAAATTAGTCTCAATTCTACGTCTTTTACTCCTTCTAAGTTTATTTTCATGCTCATTAGCAATAACATCAGATGAAGGTATTACTTGAGAGTTAACAAAAATAGAAGTATTATTTTTCACATCAATAGGTACATCATTTTCAAAGAAAAAATATGCTAAAAAAATTCTTCATCTCTAGATTCACAAATAGAATAATCATTCAATGACATAAATCTATATGCAGTACTGTTTTGAGCATAACCAATAAAGAGAGTGTCAAAAGTATTAGAGCCTATATTTACCTATCTAAAATGAGGTATACCAACCTTAGCTAAACACCCCCACACTTTCAGAAATTTTAAGTTAGGAGCAAACAATTTCCATAACTCATATGAGGTCTTGTCTAACCTTTTATCAGGGTCTCTATTAAGAATATAACATGAAAATAAGTTAGCTTCACTCACACATATAGTTAGGAAGATTCGAGCTTAAAAGTATAAAATTCATTATTTTATCAGCTTCAAAAATAAGTTTAAGGTCTATTTTATTTAGAAGTGCTCCAGAAACTAAGTTTCTACGGAGAGAGAAAACATATAGAACATTATTCAATATTAATGTTTTACCATAAGTTAATTTAAGAGAAATTTTTTCTTTACCCATAACTCCAACAGTAGTAGAGTTACCTATGTAGACGCACTCGTCATTAATGGACTCGATAAAGTCACGGAGCACTCTTTATTGACACAGAAATGCCTTGAAGCTCCTGTGTCCAACACCCAGACAGTCTTGTTAGCCATCAGATTCGTCTCGACGATTACAACAACGATCACTTTATCTCCCTCAACAAGATGAACTTGGAAATCATTTTGTCCTCCCTGTTTTGAGTTTTGTTAACTATCCTATATTTCTTTAGTAGAGTTGTAAGTAACAACTAAATCAAATAAAGTATTAATCATATGACTCAATAAATGTCCTCTGGCATTTTTGCTATTCCTTTTAACCTTTTTTTTAGCAAATTCATTAGCAATCATAATAGTATTACAACTAGTAATAATGTTAGAACCATTATTAAATAAAATATAATCAATTTCTAACTGTTCTAAGAAAGTCAGAAGTTTTGTGACCAACATTTTAAGTTATATTCGGTCAATGGCTCAAGTTTTGACAAAAAAAATTATTCAAAGAAATAGCCATTTATTAATATTGTATGTAAGGAAATCGCTTTTAAATTGTTGGAAACAATTACTACAATATTGATATGGACATGGAATTAACAATAGTATTAAAATAGTCACAACTATTGTCTCGTGGAAAGCCACTGCCTTGAAAGCGATTTTGGTCCGACTCCGGAATAAATTCTTCTAGCCGATCTCTCCCAAAGGCTCCACAGCTACTTCCAAATACGTGCACTCATCACTGGAATTTTGAAGGTTTTCTAAATCAATTGCCCAGAATAATTCAAGAAGCGGAAAGGAGAAAAATATTTTCTTTCTTTTGTGATGTGTTTATCTTCTCCAAAGACAACTTTTGTATAGTATTTGAAAGTGGAGTTTATTAATGAAACTTAATGGTATTAAAGAACCATTAACTAAAAGTATAATTAAAATCAAATGTTACCGATACTTGTTTTTTCATTTGGAATGGATATGTAGGTTCATTTTGGTTGAAACATATTTCTTTATTCATTGCATTACACCAAAATGCTTTAAGAAGCATTAACTCCATGCTTTTAAGAAGCATTAATCTCCACATGTGGCACCTCTCTAAAGCCTCCATTCACATTTATCTTTTTTCTCTTTTTTTGATATTTTCTAATGTTATTGCATTTTTTGGTTTATTCTTTTCTACTAAGCTATGAATTAAATAAATAATAAAAGCCTCATATAATAAATGTAGCACTTAAACCCACATTTAAAATAATAAACGTGGGTCTTTTAACATTTTCAGAATATGAAACAGACTATTAAATGTTACATCTTATCTTATTAAATTATCACTCCTATCTCCCACTTATGTCATATTGGTGAGCCCAAGCTATAAAAAATAGTAAGAAGAAATTATTGGAATTTTTAAATTCAGAAAATTTCTTCAATGACCTTCTTCTTATGAGGTTAATATATTTTCTCTGAAGTTATATTATTAATTTGAGTACTTTAATTCATTTTTTGAAGATTTGTGATCACTGACTTATTTTCTTTGAATAATTGTATCATACTCTCTCCGTTTCATAATAAATAAATTGTTGGATTTTGGTATATAGATTAAGAAAAAAGCATCAAAGACATAAATTTAACACAACTTTCTATTTTTATCCCCCCCCCCCCAAAAAAAAGCTGACATTGTAATACCTTTTCAAAAGTTAATTGGTTGTCAAATCACAAGGGTAAATTTGAAAAAACAATCAATGATTCACTTATTTTGAAACACCAATAAATACCCCAACAATTCACTTATTCCGAAACGGAGGGAGTATTGTTAATTATGGAGAAATACTTAATGAAAATTTGATTATTTTAATAGCTTTTACAATTTCTATTTGAATTTGGAGGAAGAAATATTAATGAGAATTGTAAAGATTATAATTAGATGGCCACAAGTTTTCTTTATATAATCGTTGAGGTTTGTGGACTAACAAGTATCTCTCTTTGTTCTTTTATTTTAATTTACTTTTGATATAGAGATTAATTTTATTCTAGATTAATAATATTTTTATGATACACATTCAAATTGCTTTAAACAATAATATAATCATTAGATGATTCTTTTACGTTTCGCCTTGACGGAGTATTGAATTGACTATGTGAAGTCTTGTGGCATTCTATACAGTAGCCCTTTCACTATTAATTTGGAGCAAGACATTGAGCTTATTTAATTACATTTATTCATGTATGTCTATCGGAATTGTGCTTTGTTTATAATGTTTGGGTCAAATTTATTGATGATTTTACCCGTTATTCTTAGAACTCCTTCATAGATTGTGGTACGAAGAATTGTGTAGCTTTCTTGATTTGTTATCTTTTCTAGATTGACAATTTTTTGAAGTCACTCCATCTTACAATCTCTCTCCTCATTATAATTGACATAATATCACCTGTGTGGGCCATAACAAAACTTCTGTTTAAATTTTGTTGGTAATTTGGTCATCCTGAGAGAAAAGAACGCTTTGATTAGACAATGCTTTTGTCCGATTTCATTTTGTTTTGGTTTTCATTAGACTTTTTATTGTTTTAGTTTTAAAAAATTTAAGAATCGCTAAGTTTCTTCTACATTTATTTATGAACTTGTATGTTGTATCATCTTTTTAAATAGAAAATTAATGATATTTTAATAACCTAACTCTAAATATTATTAGATTAAACTATTAGAGAAACATCATCTTATAAATAAAATTACTTAAGTGCCTAAATAATATCATTATGTGACATAACATTAGGTTGTTTCCTTCGTTATGATTTCTTAATGGTTAATTGTGCGTTACTAACAACTCCAAAAACCATTATCTTATTTCTTTTTATCAATCTTACTTTTCTTCCCCATTTGTTATATTGAATCAATATATATATATATATATATATATATATATATATATATATATATATATATATATATATATATATATATATATATATAAGAGACTCTAAGACAATCCTATGTGGCATGTCTTAGAGGCCTCCATTCTCATTTATCTTTTTTTTCCTTTTTTGAATTTTTTTCTTCATTCTTTCACTAATTAATTTGTTTATTAATTAAAGAAAAACTCTATCATATTTACTATATGTAATTATATTCATAAGTTATAAAAAAAACTTTCATCTATTTGTATTCTCCACTTAAATAACATGTCTTCTCAACTTCATTTTGCTTAGTTCTTATGAATTAATCAATCTATAAATACCATTCATCTATGGAATTGTTGGATACTCATTTTCATTTTCTCCTTCTTTTCTTTAATAGTACTTTTTATCTTTTTTTTTTACATCTTTTTCATGTGATAATATGGTAATCATCATTTTGATGAAAATCATTAAATATTCTTTAGAATTTCTTCTTGTATAATAATAGTCAAACATACACAAGTTTATCAAGATTAAGAAGCAAGTTTGATGTTGGTATAAATTCATCAAAGAGAGAATTAATTTAATTTGCTACAAGTTTATCATGACAAAGAAGAAAGTTCAATGGTCTTGGAAGATTCATTAAGAGAGATTATGTCTTGGAAGATTCACCAAGAGAGATTATCAACTTAATTAGTACGGCGAAGTATAGAAGTTTGAATGATCTCTCCCTCTCTCTCTATGTGTGTGTGTACATAGATAGATAGATTTATAGATGCATACATTTTTATTGCTTAATTTAGTAGTTTCAATTAGCTATTTCGTCAAATGCAAGTAATGCACCCTTCAAGAACAAGACTTTATTACAAAGTTTAACACTATGTGGTCAAAGAAAATTATTTTCAACTTATTGCTTTGTTGATAACATAGAACTTATTGGCTCGTAGTTTTTTTGGCCAATGATTCATTATTTTTTGTCTCTTTTCTTTAATTTTTGGATTTTCTTTTTATTCGATTCTCTTTAATTCGAACTATATACCACTCGACTTTCATAATTAAGCATCTCAATTTAGTATTTCTTTTTCTTCAAGTCTCAACAATTAAAAAAAAAATCTAACATCTCACAACCTAACTTAAAAATATGTCAATTAATACAAAAAGTATATATATATATATATATATATATATATATATATATATATAAAATTTTATTTTGGCCAAAATAATTCATTTGTATAAAGAATCTATTGCTAAAATAACCTGACAAAAGTTTCACAGCATGGCAGATTTTTTTTTTAATCTTTAAAAGAAAAATTTTTCGATTAGAAAGTTTAAATGTAAAAATTGAGTTTTTAATTAAAAATAAAAATAAAAAATCAAGAGAATTAGAGTGAAAAATGAAAAAAAGAAAAATAGTGAAAAAAAAGTCAAAAAGAATAATTCTTTAATGATCAATAAATTTTTGTCCACATTCATTGCTCAATTAAAGAGAAAGTGGAAGATGAGATGACACTCTTCAAAGCTAGGATTTCTTTATTTTTTTCATTTATTTATATTTTTTTTCTATTATATTTGTTACTTCTCTTTCTCAATTGTTGAGTTTAGAATGGTGTTTTCTTTGCTTTTATTGTCAATTGATGATATAAGTTTCAAAGTGTAAAGTTGAATTTTTATTTTACTCCTACATTAAATTAAAATATTATAAAATACTAATTAAATATACATAGTAATCATATCATATTAGACTAAATACTAAATAAAGTATTTACTGAAACTAATATAAATTTGGATGAAAAATTATAAATATTAATCTATTCAAATGGTCATATGTGCCTTTAGGCTTCTACAAAAGTGGTTATATTTTCTGATACATTTATTTCTTTTACATTTAAAGCCATAAAGTTTTAAAATATAATGAATATAAATATCAATTATAATGAAACAATTGTTATTTATCATGAAAAGGTTTGTTTATTCTTTTAATTTTGTAATACAAGTTCAATGTGTGCTAAGTCTCTTAACTACTTGACCCCTTTATCTTTTTTTGGTTCCTTTTGTGTTATTTTCTTTTATTTTTTTCTCATTAAACTTCTTTAATTTAAGTTCTTATAAATTTTTAATTGCAGTAAATCTATATTTTCATTTAGGCTCAAATTAGTCATTTTTTTACTTTATTGAAGGTTTGCTAATAACTAAATAAAGTTCATAATTTACATTTGTTGGTTAAAATTATGAATTAATTTTAAACATTCAAATGCACCCCTTATTTGGTGCTTTTTATCATACTTATAAAGATTTATTTATAGTTGTTGCATTGCATTTCTCATTGCACACATATTTTTATAGAATTTTAATCGTTTTTATGAATCTATAAAAATTTACTACGTGAAACACACGTACAATGTACGTGTCTAAAGACTAATTAAATATAATCTAAAAGAATTATCTACTATATGCAGTAAAATCTAATTATATCATTGTTTCACCCACATAGTATCAATACTCATTTATATAGTATGCCTTAATAGTTTTTTTAAAAATATAATTAATCACTCACAATTAAGTGCACAATTCGTTTGTCCTGCCTATTTATATTTCAGTATATCTTCATATAATTTTGGGATCTCATGGTGTGTTATTTCTTTTTTCTCTTTTGTTTACTTTCTTTCTTTTTATTTTATTTTATATCTTTAATTTCTAAGTGTATTCTCATCATCTTATGAAAGGATTGACGTACATGAAGTTAGATATCCTTTCATTAAAAGGGGAGACTTCATTTGTTTTGATATCCTTTCATGTCACATAGAACGCTTTGTCTTTTTTAAAGTTTTATGTAGTTTATTTCATTAGTTCCATGAATGTGGTGTATAAAACACATAGACCCAACTTTGTAACTATGGAAGAGGATGAAAGAGAAGTAGATAGCTGCTAATGACATTGTTATGTTTTCTTCTAAATATATTGTACAATTTTTAAAGTATTTTTTTTAACGTTATCTAACTTTTCTAAACTTCTCAAATGAGCGGGGGTGCGGGGGGGGGGGGGGGGGGGGGGGGAGAGGTCCTTTTTACGTGAGCAACAATCAACAATGAAAGGTTGAAGGATAACAATATATGCTATTTATAGCTCCTTTCTTAGTGAAATAGAACTTGCAATCTTTCTTGTTGAGATAGAACTTTCAAACTCAAAGCAATGCTAATTTTTATTATATCAAATTCTTTAAACTATGGATAACTAGAACTAACACTAAAACATGATTATGAAATAATAGTTGACATAACTAATTACGAAGTACAAAACAATAACTAAAATTTTTCCTTTTAATTTGTATTCCTTGATCATGATTTTTTTAAACTCTTATCTCATCTTTATTTTATTTAAATATATAAAATAAAATTATAGACAAACAAAAATTCTATTATCCAACAAAATACATAAATACAAGGAAGAATTTTTAATTTAATTAACTATATATAATTAATTATCATAGGTGTAAGATAAAAATAAATAATTTTCTTTATAATAATCTGCGACAATATATATTATTAATATAAATTTACTAATGTTATTTCTAACCGCACGAAGCGCAGCCATTATCACTAGTTTAATATATAATAATGAATGTGATGTTCATTTGGAATGTGAAATGTTTTAAAAAAAAATTTATAAGTCAAAGAAGGCAACAAACCAGAGTTGAGACTTTACATTTGTAGTATCATACTTGCAATTGTTGTGTTGCACTTTAGCTTCAATCACCTCCTCCTTTTTCTTTTTCTTTTTTTCACATAATATCTACTTTTTTTTTCAAAAAAAAGTTTATTTTTTTCTTTGATGATTCTGATGTGATAATTAATTATCTATAGATTGATGAAGAAAAAAGACGAAGAAGTAAAGAGTGATAAATATAGAATAGAGGAGAATATGAAGAAGGAATAGAGGTGAGCCAAACTAAGTAAATAATAAAATACTATATCTAACAATGAATTTAAAATAACAAAATAGTCCAAATGTATATCCTGTTTTCCCTCTTCTTAGTCAAAGGGGCACAATAGGTTCGACATCTATTACAAAGAGAGAATCCTCTTTAGATAATCTGGTCTCTTGATACGGGTGTGACAAGCTATCCAACGAGTTCAAGGCCATTCACACGTAGCCAACCTCCGGAGTTACAAAAACTCCAAGCCATGTTCATACAATTGGCCATGTGTGAGTGTGTGATTGATCCAACACAAGGATTAAATATTTTAAAGTGTGAAGAGGGGATTTGAAGTGTAATAAACTTACTCTCCAAAGCCACCCCTAAGCCAAGGATAGAATGGTCATTTTTCTTTTCTTTTATGGTGTAATATAAAAAGATAATATTAGGGTTATTTCTAGACTTAGTTCATTCATAATATTTTGAGAACACAAGTCTTGTAATATTGAAACATTTCTCTCTCTTATTCTTGAGAGTTGAATCCAAAACTTGAACAACAAAGTGTAGTAACACTTGTATTGTTCCTTGGCTAGAAACTCTAGGTCTTGTGGTTCATGAGTTCCTCTTGATCTAAGTAAGAACTTGGTGTTGACATTCTTTAGTCTTAGGGTCCTTTCATGTTGCTAGGGTTCTTAGATTATAGAATATCTTGTGTCAAGTTTCTATCTTTTATCTTGTAATATTGTTGTTGCATCTTGATATAGTAAAGTCGTGTGGGGCCTTTTCGATTCACTATTGTTGTTGATCTCTTGTTGTCACTACTAGAAAATTGGGCTGTGGTGACGGTTCTCATACCATCTTCATAGTTACCATAACCGTCCCAATAGACCTTTAGTAACAGTTAGAGAACCGATACAACTGGAGGCGTTACATTAGATCACAAGCGACGATTTTTTGCAACGGTTAGTAAAACCGTCGCTATAACTTGGCCTTTAGAGACGGTTATTTACATTGATCATATTACAACGGTTGTGATGGTATTGGGATAGTTCTAAACCGTCCTTATATATCAACTATAGCGACGGTTATAAGTATGTTGAGGCGACGGTTAGGAGTCTATCGAGATGGCTTTAAATCATCCATATATATCGATGGTTATGAGGCTATAGCAATGGTTTATTATATATTGGGATGATTTTCAACCGTCCGTATAAAGATTGTTGCACCGGTTTATTACATGTTGGGACGGTTTTCAACCATCCCTATAAAACTTATTGCGACGATTTTTAAGCTACTAAGACAGTTTAATTTATGTTGGGAAGGCTACCTATTGTGACAGTTATAAACCGTCCTAAAAGATTTATAGGACGGTTATTTGTAAGCTATTGCGACGGTTAAACATGAGCTATAGCAACAGTTAATTTTGGCTATAGGGACAGTTATTTTAGGCTATTAAGACAATTATTATCAAACTATTCAACAATACTATATTATGCTATTGCAATGATTTTATAAAGCTACCATAACACAAAATGTACATATATATTAATCATCAAGAGTAATAGTAACTACTAATTCCCAAAATGTCAACCAATAAGAAACTAAATATTCTTTGACCATTCAAAAAAATTAAAACATACACAAGTTTTGAATCTTCAAAAATAAAAGATGTTTGAACTATGTATACTCGATCAAATGTGATCGATCTCAATCAAAACATACACAAGTTTTTCCAACAACTAGTGTGATATGAAGCCAATGTGATCGATCTGTTAGGTCAGGTCTAGTTCATCAATTTTGTTCCCACCATCTTCTAAGTCATGATCACCTACAATAATAAAAAAATAAAATTAAAGTTGAGCAAAAAACTATACAACAACAACAATAAAAGTTGGCATACTATCCAATAATGAACCATTATTCTCCAATTACATAAGTAGATTGTGATATCATGTAGAGCATCCAGCACAAACCTTAGGGTAACTAATGAGTAATTTCAAGATTTTATAATTAATATACCATTAAGTCAGTCCCCATGGTTTATTTTATTATTGACATAAGGGATCAAACTGAAAATTTACATCATGCTCAAAATATGAGCTAACTAAAAGAAAATTAGTTATGACTAGAATAATATCCTTATATACTCAAATGTATTACATTGTTACATAATTCAACATGTAAAATCAACAGACCTTGGAAGAAAAAATGAGAGTAGAAGCTCTGCTGTAATCGTCTTAGTACTACCATTTACCAAGTAAGACAGTTTATATAAACACACATATATAGAAAATTATATTAAAAATTACACACACTATAAAAAATACTGATAATTTTTAGAGTTAGAAAATCAAACATATTAAGCATTGGAGCGAAATGGGTATATTAGTGTGAGAACAAAACATTATAGAGATGAGAACAATAAGGACTGGATTACTAAGTCATTCCACAGTGATGAAGGAAAAAAAACATCAACTTCAAAGAGTAACAGAAGTAGAAGTCTTGCAAAGCAAAGAGGAAAAATCAACCAATCATGAGGATAATAATGAGGAAAAAGCCATATTAAATGAGGGAGAAAAAGGGGAATTCATTACAGAGATGTGCAGGAGCAAGGTTAATTAATCAACTATAGAAGTATAAGGGTCCTAAAATTTTATGTTTTTCAAAACAAGTATAAAAGTGGGAAAATGGAAGGAAAACTTTACCAAGTACCATTGCCACCAGTCCAATAAACTTCATTTTCTCATAACCTTCTTTAAAAGATAAACAAAAAGAGGACTATACTGTTACGGATAAATAATTGTTTCTTTATAAACATGTTTGCGTCCCAGTCTAGGGCCAGGATTATGCAACTATGTCTGCAGTTACAGACCACAAAGAAGGGTGCTATATCCATTGTTGACTATATAAAGAAGATAAATACATTTGCACAGAACCTAGCAGCCCAACTAGTTATCAATGTCGACCTGATTTTGTATATTCTAGGAGGTTTAGGGCCTGAGTACGACATACTTGTTGTTTCTGTCACATTCAAGTCTGAACAGACCTCTTTGGCAAAGCTCCATGGCTTGTTACTTAGCCATGAATACAGACAACAAACAACACTTACCAGCTATGGTGGCGCATCCATCAAGCATCGTGGATACTTTTTAGTACCCAAACTTTGGATCCATAAATCACTTAACAAATGAACTGAGAAATTTGAACAACAACAACAATAATATCAGCCACCAAATAACCAGTTTCCAACCATAAATAACCATCTAATATATAACAACAATAACAACAATATCAGCCACCAACAATATCAGCCACCAAATAACCAGTTACCAACAACAAATAACCATCTAATACAGTCTAACAACAACAACAATATCAGCCACCAAATGAACTAGAGTACAATTCAGAATTTCAAACACTAACCTTGACTGTTTTGACTGTTTCTCCCTATAGCTGCTAGTGTAGAAGTCGATTCCATTGGTGAAGAAATGAACAATGCCTCCAATATCCTAGGATCAACTATTCCTACATTTTGAAGTTGAGAAATTACATCTGCAACAACTTCTTGTTGAATAGTTCTCTTTTTCTCCTTGATTTGATCCTTCATTTTTTGCATCCTTTCTTGCATTTGTTACACAACATCATTTGTAGTATTTTAAAGTTTGTCCAGATCTGCCATTTAATATTTTCAAAGAAGTCTTTGTAACTCCCTATCCAAGAAGTCGTACACATACCAAATGTTCAGCACCCATGGTGACTGAAAATGCATCAACGGGGTTGTTCATTTGCACCCTATTGTGTTTCAATTCCCTCCATTTGAGCCTAATAATCATATTCAAAAGAACATTCAAGTAATTAAAAATAAAGAACTGATCATTTATGTCAATATAAACTTGAAAAGATAAGTTTCATACAATTTTATTAGTGGTGTCCTCATTAGACAACTTGTATGTACGATCAGGTTTTCTTGCTTATGTGGCCACAAACATTTCCTTTAGAGACAAAGTTTCCCCTTCTCATTTTCCTATTCATATTATATTTAGTGAATATCAAAAACTATTTAAATGAATATTTATATCTAAATAATAAACAAGAGAACACACCGATTTGTTACAAACTAAAGCAAAACTCTTCTTCCCAGTAGTGTGTGGATTCAAAAGCTTCTTCTGATTCTCAGTATTGGTTTTGGACATTTTCTAAAAGAATGAATCAGTAACATTAACTATAGTAATAAAGGGATCCATCTATAGCACTAACAATAATATCATCGCAGATGGTGAAATACATTTTACCTGGAATTTTTCGGACTTCCAATAAAGGATGGGCTCTTTAAATTGACATTCTGGAATACTGTCGGGATTTTTCTTCAGTCGAACTTCATCATCTTCATATGGATCGCAATGATCTCTCTTCAAATTAGATCTATGCTTTCTCGAAGATTCTCAAATTCTTTCCAAAACCCAATTTTTTATGACATCAAGAATATCATATTTTGCCTACAAGTTGGTTCTATTCAGTTAGAAATAATGATATGTATCTTTATATTCAAATGTCAACAATAACACACACAAAAAAGATAAAGCTAAAAAATGCAGCCACCATATTTATAGACACAAAACCACTCAACTGAAAATATATCAAATATATAATGAACCACTCAACTAAAAATATATCAAATATTCAGAACCATAAACCTGGGTATACTCCCATAACTCTTGTTTAGTATCCGTATTCCTCCAATAAAATATATCCAATCGGCAAAGGGTCACTTTCCTTTACAATGTGCCTAGGAAGCTACCCAACTCACTTACAACTTCATCTGTAGGACCAATAGGTTGGTTGTTCTGGTTTAATGTGATCATTTTTTTCTCTTGTCGGGCATATACCTTGTGCATTTGTGTTTTGCCTCTTGTTTTTCTAGTTGAAGGCCTTTCACCTATAAGAAAATAAAAGAAATTAGAGGTCATGAATTAATTCATTAAGTTTCTAAGCTATATATTACCTTGCACTTTAGAATGTTTAGTTCTTGTAGGAGTGGATAAATCTATCATTTGCACCTGATCATGTTGCTCATCCTCTGCATGTTGCTCCTATATAACACGGTGCTCCACTACAGATTATTCAATTTGTCTATATGGTGGTGCTGGTAGTGCTACTTGTGGCTGATCTTTTTCGGTTAACTTTAGAAGATTATCTTTCTCCGATAGTATAGCTTGAACAGTTTCCTTTGTTATCAGCATACGTTGTTTTCTATTTGCCATGGATGATAATGATCCAAGTTTACTAAATTTCCTGTTCCTTGCTATTTTGTTATTTTTTGAAGGCTCTTGTTGATTTATTTGTATACAAACCTGTACAAATTTAAGATGGAACAAGAAAAATTAATGAACATATAAGATAGCCAAAACTGAATAAACCGAAAGGATAACTAAAATATGTAACTATAATCATCCATATTTCCATAGAAAATACAAAAAGACCATCAAATGAAACAGAATCAAAATAAGCAAGTGGCGGTGATGACCAAACCCCAAAATTGCTCTAGCCAAGTTTCCCAGTGAGAAAGAATACATGACGTACATACTTTAACTCCCGTCTATATCCACTAACCTACCTCATGTATAGTGCCCTCACCTCGAGGCTCCTACTGCAGCTCCTTTATCGTATTCCCCTTACTTTTCCTTGGAAAACTCCTCAATCAATTGACACTATCTTGGTGTCAAGTTTCTGCACCTAAGTTGCAAATTTAATTATTAGATCAAAGAATATACAGAAAGCTTCACAGGTTGTAACACCCTGAATCTGGAACCCAGAATGCTACACAGTGCTCATGAAACTGAAGGACCACAAGCTAACCCATGACTGATATATATACCTGGACACTGCAAAATATACTGTATAATGCAGAAATAAAGGCTGAAAGACCATAAGGTTCAAAACTGTAACATAACTAATAAAATAAAACATCTGGATGGAGTATAAAATACCCAAAACAACTAAAATAAACTGTCTGAACATGGTAGTCTGAAAATCCTCTAACTATTGAATAAGGAGTTGATGGGATAAGTCACCAACTAACTACATCTACTGAAATCTAAATGAGATAATGAAATAACTCATAATATCGTCCTCAAATGATGAGGACTCACTACTAAATCTGGTGGAACCTAATGCTCTAGATTTCGTGCTTCTGAACCTATGGTATAAAAAATCATAGCACAAATGCGTCAGTACAATTGAATGTACTGGTATGCATGTGAGGTAAGCTGAATGCAAAGGGCACATATGCATGAACTGAACTAACTGACTATATAACATGAATGTTAGAATATATGTATGAATACATAATAACTGTAACTGAGTTCATAATAACATGATTACTGAACCTGAGTACTAATAGCATGAGATACTGATAACTGTATAACTGAAATAACTGATACTGAGCGACTGTATCTGACAATCTAGGTTCTAATGAAACTAGCTGAGTTTCATACTGTTCTGAGTGGACTGTAATAAACAGTCCTGAATACTGTAGAACTATCTGAGTTCTATTAATAAAACTGAGACTAAGACTGTGGGAAGTAGTCATCTAACCGATATGCCCCAAATAATGCATTATAGCTGAGTTGGGGTCCAATCTATAACCCCAATTGGAAGGATGTCAATACCGCATCACCAGTAAGAACAAGCTGTGAGTGACCCTTATCTGACAGTGTCCCCAAAAGAGAATGGTGGTACCCTTATCTAACAGTGTTTATCCACCTCATCAACCCTCATCTGACAGTGTTGATGTCTCAACCTATGTTGGCTACATAGTTCTGGGATGCAAGGTTGACTTCTAAGAATCACACCCTCATCTGACAATGTGTGTTCCCATCCTTGGGTTCACTCGGTGCTAATTCCTACTCCCATCTGAATAGACACTGAACATAATTAACTGAACTGGACTATACTAAATTCATGGAATTCCGTTAACTGACAGAATACTATTGAGATTACTGAATTACTGAGCTTTCCTGAGTCACATGACTGACTGAATTCTATGGATCATGGATTGACTGAGGATATCATGAAATATGTCACTGACTCAAGGCACACAGCTATATTTTTCGGGTACAAGTTCCCCCAGGACTCGATAGAAGGAACTGACAAAGCATGACTTTCTTGAATACAGGACCAATATCAATAATACATAATCTATTGGCTAAGGCATTTCATCAAACACTTGACATACATAACTTGTACATGAATGGGGATTTCATATTATCATATAGTATGGCACTTTTCCTTCACATAGGCATTTAATCAAACATATAGGGAGCATGCTTTGGTTATACAATTATCAACACATCTAATAATCATGGATACATAAACCAACTTGTAAATTCAAGGTTTATCATGAATATTGCGTAAATCATCACATATTAGAATCAATTCTTGTAAATAAATACTCTATAACATGGAACGAAACCAACCAACAACATGAATATCAATTTTCAATTCAATTGAATATTGAACATTCATAAATATAAAAATCTTAGATTTTGAAAAGAGATTCTTGAGCTTCATGGGTGAAAGAGACCCATGAATCAACACATGACATACCTTAGAATGTAACTCCATAAATATTCTTGCAGAGATTCTTGATCCTTGCCCTTGAATTTTTAAGATTAGGGTTTCTTAGCTTTGAGATTGTTTGAAGAAATTGGGAAAAAATAGAGTGAATAATGATATCCTTAGGTCATGTAGGGTTAAATTTTATGTTTAACGCTGAACTAAAATCATGGGAAAAGACTCATTTAACCATGGATGCATAATTTTGATTTTTGTCAAAACTTCCCGATTTGGCAGGCTGGCGCGATGTGGTGCTATCGCGTCATGTCACTAGGAACTGGTTTGATGGCGTGACGTGTTGAAATTGCATTGCAATACTAGATGAGACCTGGAAGTTTAGCGCAACACGGAGACATCATGCTGAGCCACTGGAAAAAGGACAATTTTTAATTTGAGCCCTGGCGCGACGTGCCATAATCGGGAGGCTCACTGGATTTTGATGATTTCCATTTTGGCCTGCTCCACGATGCATTGATGGCTTAGGTGATTCACTGTTTAACTAAAAAGGCTCTAACTCTTCGCCCGGGTGTCGGATTTGGGAGAATTTGGTAGTGATGGAAAGCTTATTCAATTTTTCACATGATAAAAAGTGAAAATCTTGAAAATACGACATGTGTAAAGGTCTATTCATCTTTAAGGCATATTTTTGACATCTTTGGGATGAATTTAAGTTAGGTAGAAGTACGGGGTATTACAATATCTTTCCCTTGGGAACATTCGTCCTCGAATGGGATTGATTAATATGGGAGAAATGATAATCTGAAGTACATGCTAAACATGAACAACTGAAACATGACTGACATTTTTGAGATTTATACTGAGTGTGCATATCTGATGCATGATTTCATGACTTAACTGACTCATGAACACATGCCTGAGATTTCTGATAACTGAGTTTCCCACTAGGATAATACATGTCTGATGCATGAACATGACTAATATGATGCATTAACATATGATTGAATATAAAATGGTACTTAGTACCAAGTTTATAATAGAATTCTAAACATGAAATTGATACCAAGTTTGTAACTGAAATCTGGACATGAAAACTGAAAAGCTTAAGGAGAACCATTACCTTCAGCTTGATCTGAATTAGCGGGGAAAAGGTGAGGATACTTGGTACACATGTATGCTTCTGCTTCCCAAGTGACCAACATATCTAAGGCATCGAATACTAAGTCAGGACCTATAACTAAAGCCTCACTAACTTCGAACCAACTGACTGGAGATCTTTACCTCCTACCATAGAGAGCTTCGAATGGAGCTATCTTAATACTGGAATGATAGTTGTTGTTGTTTGAAAACTCAATCAAAGGCAAGTGGTCATCCCAACTACCCTTGAAATCAATTATGAACGCTCGCAGCATATCTTCTAAAGTCTAAATGGTCCTTTGTGCTTGACCATCTGTCTGAGGATGGAAGGTTGTACTGAGATAAACTTGGGTACCAACACCCTTTTGGAATGATTTCCAGAAGTGATAGGTGAAATGGGTACCTCTGTTTAAGATAATAGATAATAGAACATCGTGCAATCTAACCAACTCTCTGATTTAGAATTTGGCATAATCCTCAGCTGAATAAGAGGTATGGACTGGAAGAAAATGATCTGATTTGGTTATCCTATCTATAATGAACCAAACTGAATTATGCTGATGATGAGTACGAGGCAAACCCATCACAAAGTCCATATTCACTTCTTCCCACTTCCAAGTAGGAATACTGAACTCCTGTATGGACCCACAAGGCTTCTTATGCTCTATTTTAACCTGCTGACATGTAGAGCACTTAGACATAAACTCTGCTATATCTCTCTCTCTTCATCCCACTCCACTAATAGATCTTCTGCAAGTCGTGGTAAGTATTTGTGTCCCCTAGATGAATAGAGTAGCTCACACCATGTGCTTCTACAAAAATTCCCTGCCTTAAATCGTCTACTCCTGGAACACACAGACGACCCTGTCAACGCAAAACACCATCTCCCCCTTGGAAGAAAACCTCTATTTTCTGATCCTTAACTGACTCTTTTAACTTGACTAGACTGGGATCACTATCTTGCTTTTTCTTTACCTCAGAAACTAGAGATAATTCTAAACCACTCTGAACCCATATATCACCCTCTTCTGTATCGACTAAGTGAACACCTAGTCTGGAAAGATGATGGACTTCCTGAGCTAACTTCTTCTTACTGTCCTCAAAATCAGCAACACTACCCATAGACAGTCTACTGAGAGCGTCGACCACTATATTGGCTTTGCTCGGATGATAAAGGACACTCATGTCATAATCTTTCAAGAGCTCTAACCACCTTATCTGAAAAAGATTGAGATCTTTCTGAGAAAATACATACTAAAGGCTCGTCTGATTTGTGAACACATCTACATAAACTCCGTAAAGATAATGCCTCCACATCTTTAAGGCAAATACTATGGCTGCTAACTCAAGATCATGAGTAGGATAATTTTTATCATGGGGTTTAAGCTGTCTGGAGGCGTAGTCTATGACCTTACCATGCTGCATAAGGACACAACCCAAACCTACTCTGGACGCATTACAATACACTACGAAACCATCTGAACCATCTGGAAGAGCCAAAACTGGAGCTGAAGTGAGTCGAGTCTTCAACTCTTTAAAACTCTTCTCGCAAGGGTCTGACCATTAAAAATTGACTTTCTTCTGAGTAAATCTGGACATAGGGGATGCAATAGAAGAAAAACCCTCAACAAACCATCTGTAATAGCCATCCAAACCCAAGAAACTCCTGATATCTGAAGGAGAGACAGGGCGAGGCCAGTTTCTTATGACTTCGATCTTTTGAGGATTAACCCTAATGCCATCACCAAAAACTATATGACCAAGGAATGCTACTGACCTTAACCAAAATTTGCACTTACTAAATTTGGTGAACAACTGATGGGATGTGAGAGTCTGAAGTATAATTCTGAGATGGTTTGCATAATCACACTCACTGCAAAAATAGACCAGAATATCATCTATGAAGACTATGACAAACATATCCAAGTACTGCTTGAACACCCGATTCATCAAGTCCATGAAAGCGGCTGGGGCATTAGTAAGACCAAAGAACATAACCAGAAACTCAAAGTAACCATACCGAGTACGAAAGGCTATCTTTGGAATGTTACATTCTCTGACTCTGAGTTGATGGTAGCCTGATCTGAGGTCTATCTTAGAGAAATAGTTGGCACCCTGAAGTTGGTCAAATAATTCATTGATTCTAGGAAGCGGATTCTTGTTTTTGATCGTGATTTTATTGAGCTGACCATAATCAATACACATCCTGAGAGAACCGTCTTTCTTGCGCATGAATAAACTGGTGCACTCCACAGGGATACACTGGCCTGATGAACCCCTTATCTAAGAGATCCTTCAACTGCTCTTTCAGTTCTTTGAGTTTTGCGGGTGCCATTCTATATGGCAGAGTAGATATAGGCTGAGTATCTAGAAGAAGATCAATGCCGAAGTCTATTTCCATTTCAGGAGGAATTCCTGGAAGATCTTCGGGAAAGACATCTGAATATTCATTCACTACTAGGACTGATTCAAGACTGGGAGTTTTGGAGCTAGAGTCCTTAACATGAACAAGATGATAGACACACCCCTTAGATATTATTTTTCATGCCCAAAGGTAGGAAATAAGCTCACCTCTGAACGCAGAAGTACTACCCCTCCACTCTAGGAAGGGTTCATTTTGAAATTGGAACTGGACTATCCTGTTTCTACAGTCGACTGTGGCATAGTAGGAATGAAGCCAAACCATGCCGAGAATGACATCAAAATCAGTTATCTCTAATTCAACTAAGTCTGCTGAGGTGACTTTCTAAAATATCATAACCAGGCAGTTCTTGTATACCCACCTAGTATGATGGTTTTACCCTCAGGGGTAGAGATTTAAAAGGGCTCTGCTAGAATTTTGGGACTGACTCCAAAATCGCCTGCTATGTAAGGAGTAACAAAATACAAAGAAGCTCCTGGATCTAGCAAAGCATAAACATGCAAGTAAAAGATCTGTAACGTACCAGTAACTACATCAGGAGAATTTTCCTGATTTTTTCGGGACTGGAGAGCATAAAGTCTGTTTGGCCTTTGCCCACTAGTAGCACTGGAAGTGGCACCCTGCTGATTTGGGCGATCGGACTGGGATGAGGAACGATTGTGTTGACCCTAATAGCCTAACTGGGGAAAATATCTGACTCTGTGGCCTGGGTTGCCATATTCAAAAGAGACATCACTACCAGCTCTGTAATCACCCTTGTGGTTCTTACCACAAGTCTGACAAAAGGTATTAGTTCGAGCATTGCTAACACTACCCTGAGACTTAGAGCCTGACGCTCTATCTCTATTACCATCCCTGAACTTAGGAGCTAGAGCACTGATTGAAGAAGGAGCTGGAACTAATGACTTAGGATGGAATTAAGAACAATTCCATCCTTCTGATTTGGGCTGAGCAAAGTTGAAACTACCTGTCCTTGCTCTCTTATTCTGCTTTTCCCTCATCTTAATCTTCTACTCTTCTACCTGTTGAGCATGAGGCATAATCCTGGATATGTTCATGTCAATATTTAACATTGCAGACATACACTCATTGACAACACTATCATTCACCCCAGAAACAAACTTATCTTGGCCCTGTTGTCTGCAACCACATGAGGGGCATATTTGGGTAATTAAGTACACTTAAGAGAATACCCTTTCACCGTCATGTTGCTCTACCTGAGGTTGATGAATTCTAACACCTTTTTCTCTCTCAACTCTTGGGGAAAGAATCTATCTAAGAATGCAGTGACAAACTCCTTCCACCCAATAGGTCTGCATCAACTGACTTCTCTAACTTCCACTGTTTGTACCAAGTGTGAGCAACATCCTGTAACTGATATACAGATAGCTCAGCACTCTCAATAGGAGTAACCCCCATGATATTTGTAACCTTCTGAACTAGATCAATGAATTTCTAAGGGTCCTCATCTGACTTAGACCCAAAAAAGGATGGAGGATTCATTCGGATGAAGTCCCGAATCTTGGCTACAGCTGAATTGGACACTGGGTTGGCTAGAACGATAGTTGGTCGTTCATTCTGAGTAGCAACAGAGTTAGCAAGAGTAGAGAATGTAGCTCGAAACTCTGCATGAGAAATATGTTCACCCAAAGGATCTTCGGCCTGAGGGGCTGTCTGATTCCCATTTCTTCTTTTAAGAAGCATATTCTATAGAAGAAAGGGGGTAACGAATTAGAACAGACTGAAATATTTACTGGAGATTAGGCTCACTGGCACGACGTGAATACTGAAAAAAGGGAAACTGTTCCTAAAATATCTTATATCCTACTGCATATAAATATGGTGTGCAACACACCCATGTACAAGACTCTACTAGATGCGACTTTCAGACTTCCTAGGACTCTATTGAACCTTAGGCACTGATACCAAGTTTGTAACGCCCCGAATCTAGTACCCAAAATGCTAAACGGTGCTCATGACCCTGAAGGACCATAAGCTAACTCATAACTGATATTTGTACCTGAACAGTGCAAAATATACTATATAATATGGAAATAAAGGCTGAAAGGCCATAATGTACAAAACTGTAACATAACTGATAAAACATAACATCTAGATGGGGTGTCAAATATCCAAAACAACTGAAATAAACTATCTGAACATGGTAGTGTGAAAAGCCTCTAACTGTCTGAATAAGGAGTTGATGAGACATATCCCCAACTAACTCCATCTACTGAAAGCTAACTGAGATAATGAAATAACTAAAAATATCATCCTGAAATGATGAGGACTCACTACTAAATTTAGCGGCTACTGATGATCTGGAGCTCATGCTTCTGAACCTATAGTATAAAACACCATAGCACAAATGCATCAGTACGATTGAATAAATTGGTATGCATGTGAGGTAGGCTGAATACAAAGGGTACATATGCATGAACTGAACTAACTGACTATATAACATACACGTGAGAATGCATGTATGAATACATAATAACTGTAACTGAGTTCGTGATAACATGATTACTGAACCTGACTACTGATAGCATGAGATACTGATAACTATATAACTGAAATAGCTGATACTAAGTGACTATATCTCACAGTCTAAGTTTTAATGAAACTAGCTGAGTTCCGTACTGTTCTGAGTTAAATATATCTAACAGTCTTGAATATTGTAGAACTATCTGAGTTCTATTACTGAAACTAAGACTAAGACTAAGGAAAGTAGTCATCTAATCGGTATGCCCCAAATAATGCATTATAGCTGAGTTGGGGTCTAATTTGTAACCCCAATTGGAATGGTGTCAATACCGTGCCACCAGTAAGGAAAAGTTGTGAGTGACCCTCATCTGACAGTGTCCCCAAAAGAGAATGGTGGGACCCCCCCCCCCCCCCCATCTGATAGTATTGATGTCTCAACCTATGCTGGCTACATAGTTCTGGGATGCAAGGTTGACTTCTAAGAATCACACCCTCATCTGACAGTGTGTGTTCCCATCCTTGGGTTCACTCGGTACTAATTCTTACTCCCATCTAAATAGACACTGAACATAATTAACTGAACTGGACTATACTAAATTCATGGAGTTTCATTAACTGATGGAATGCTATTGAGATTACTGAATTACTGAGCTTTCCTGAGTCACATGATTGACTGAATTCTATAGATCATGGGTTGACTGAGTATATCGTGAAATATGTCACTGACTCTAGGTACACAGCTATATTTTTCGGGTACAAGTACCCTCAGGACTCGATAGAAGGAAACTGCCAAAGCATGACTTTCTTGAATATAGGACCGATATCAACAACACATAATCCATTGGCTAAGGCATTTCATCAAACACTTGACATACATAACTTGTACATGAATAGGGATTTCATATTATCATACTAGTATGGCACTTTTCCTTCACATAGGCATTTAATCAAACATATAGGGAGTATGCTTTGGTTATATAATTATCAACATATCTAATAATCATGGATACATAAAACAACTTGTAAATTTAAGGGTTTATCATGAATATGGCGTAAATCATCACATATTAGAATCAATTCTTGGAAATAAATAGTCTATAACACGGACCGAAACCAACCAACAACATGAACATCAATCTTCAATTCAATCGAATCATGGACATTCATAAATATACAAATCTTAGATTTTGAAAAGATATTCTTGAGCTTCATAGGTGAAAGGGACCCGTGAATCAACACATGACAGACCTTAAAATGTAACTCCGTAAAGATCCTTAGAGAGATTCTTGATCCTTGTCCTTGAATTCTTAAGATTAGGGTTTCTTGGCTTTGAGAGTGTATGCAGAAATTGGGGAAAAATAGAGTGAATAATGATATCCTTAGGTCATGTAGGGTTAAATTTTGTGTTTAAGGCTAAACTAAAATCATGAGAAAAGACCCATTTAACCCTAGACGCATAATTTTGATTTTTGTCAAAATTTCCTGATTTGGCAGGTTGACACAACGCGGTGCTATCGTGTTGTGTCACTGGAATTTGGCCACTGGGAACTGGGATGATGGCGCGATTCAGTGAAATCATGTTGCAATACTGGATGGGACCTGAAAGTTTGGTGCGACGCAGAGACATCACGCTGAGACACTGGGAAAAGGATAATTCTGAATTTGAACCCTGAATACTGGATTTTGATGATTTCCATTTTGGCCTGCTTCGCGATGCGTTGATGGCTCAGGTGATACACTGTCTCACTAAAAAGGCTCTAACTCTTCGCCCGGGTGTCGAATTTAGGCGAATTTGGTATCGATGAAAAGCTTATTCAATTTTCCAGATGATAAAAAGTAAAAATCTTGAAAATGCCACATGTATAAAGGTATATTCATCTTTAAGGCATGTTTTTAACATCTTCGGGATGAATTTAAAGTAGGTAGAAGTATGGGGTATTATACAGGTGTACCCTTCTCCAGTAGATGTACTAAGAATTAATTTAGAGGCCACCAAACTATAAAACGTCCTAATTTTCTCAATATTAGGCTTAGAAAAGAGTCTAGGATAGTAAAAAGTGCAGTAATTGACAACCATTTCCATATTTTACACAAAGGGCACTTACGTGGGAATGCTGACATTGAAGTGGTCAAACTGATCTCCAAATGAGTAGGAATTCCATCCTTTTATTCCTGCACAAGCACACAGAAGTATTATAAACTTGAATAAAAAATTTTATAATGTTTCGAGAGTTAACAAGGTAACTGACTCGGTGCGTACAGGTAACTGACTCGGTGCGCACACTAAAGAAAAATGATTTGAGAAGCTGGCAGGCCTTGCAAACTATGTAGTTATTTTTTTATCACATAACAGACTATAAATTGATACAATGGTAATTTCAAGTTGTTACCTTTCTTTTTTAGGACAAATTTTTGGCCAGGTTTAGTGCCAGTGCAAATCTACAAACAACAGAATGTCATAATTTGGGCATATCGATATTAATGATCAAAGGACGAAGTAGTAAAATTAGTTCCTTCTATGATTCCTTTGTCAAAAAAGCAAACTGGCCCACATAAATTAACATTCTACCAATGACCATTGCCTACTAGAAACAAAATAGGAACTACTTCCAGTTAACATTTCAGACTAATTTATACATTCTACCACTCCCAAGCACAAATCAAGAGAGCACAGCGACCACATTATGTATATGCTGAAATACACATTTTTCCTACCAAAGCTTCATTGCAGAAATGAGCATTTTAGGTAAACAGAAACACATTTTCTTTCTTTTATTTTCTTTAATATTCCTTAAGATGGTATAGTAATAGTATGAATAGGAAAAGAACAATATACAATAGAAATTAGCACATCGAATAATACCATAAGAAAGCTACTCGAAGAAACACACCAAATAATATAATAGTCAAGTTCCTATGGCTAAAATGTAGATTAGACAAGCTTGGAACTTACAGCTATGAAGAAACTTGAATGATTGGGAGCTGAAAATTATAAGCTCCTTCCCCAACACCATGGCAGAGTTAAACAATTTAAATATGAAGAGGGACAGACTGTCATGGAAGGCGGATAACACTGGTATGTTCTCAGTAGTACAGCATATAAGGAATTGAATATGCATCTACAAAGAAAATAGAAACACCAATGGAAAACAGAATCATGTCACGGTTTGTACTTTCAGCCAAACCAAGCTGCACAAAAATTCTCAAAATCACTAAGATTGGTCTACAATCTCTAAACAAAAGAAGAGTGCATAAGAATAACTATTCCACAACAAAATAATGTAATTCCTCATTGGCAGTTATAGATATGAAAATACCCAAATCTTCAAAGACAATAAAAATCAACAAATGACTCATTCTAAATCCAAAAAATGAAGACTTTACTACTTCATTCCAAATCCTATTTCTGTTGAGTGCTTTATTTACTTATTTTTTTAGGAGGTGACCTGAGAGAAGGTGAATTATATTGAGGGATGCGGTGACACTAAGTTTTTATTAAAGATTTACTAAACTCATAACCTTCTTATTCTTTTTTTTTCCTTTCACTCTTCCTTTTATTTTTTATTTTCTTCTTTTTACAAATTAATTTACTGAAGTTATTACAGTTCAAGTGTTACGATAAATGAAATCCCTTTAGATTTTGCATTCCTTATGTCTTTCAAGTTTTGATAACTATTAGGTTACCAATGTTGCCTGCATGCACAAAGATCGAATATCATCAGCTTGTCATCAGCTTAATTTTGTCAGTCATCAGCTTCCATACAATCCCAATCGGTATCATAATATCATACTCCTCTTCTGATGCTTCTACATCTTCTAAATGTTGGGAAAGGGAAGGAACATCAATGATATCAACAGGAAGATCATCTATCGACCATCTGACATCAATATCGACTACTCTTTCTGATGAACTAATGTCATCATTAGGCTCCCTCCAAAATGTTTCTTTAATATTAGGACAACTTTCTTCCTCCAAATCATACAAATCAACAGGGACTTTATTTTTTGCATAGTAAATCCCTTTCTCAATTGGATTTTTCACATAAAACACTTGATGCACTTGTGATGCTAGTACAAAAGGGTCATCTGTGTTGTATTTTCTATTGAAATTTATGCTAGTCAACCCATATTTATCTACTTCATTATGAAACCAATTACATCTAAATAGTACAATACTAAAGCAACTCCAATAATCTATCTCGATGATATCTTCAATAACTCCATAATAGATAACCATTCCATTAATGAGATTTGGGTCTCTAGCACTAGCAAAACTATCTAATGTTGCTTACAAAGTCACTCCACTATTTTGAGTCTTTCCTGAGATGTCCCGTGCTATTGTATGGAATCAATATCCATTAATGAAATATTCAGTATATCTTTTATCCATAAAATTAGGCCCTATAGCTAGCCATCTTAAATGATTTTGCACTTCAACATCTTTAACTTTTTTCTTAAACCAATCACCAAATTCTCAACTATGAATCTATGTTTTTACCCATCCATTTCCTCTAGTACGATTATCAACTAAATCCTTATGATCCCTGCCAGTATGTATTATAAATTGAATTAGTAATGATGTAGATCAATAAAATTTAAACAGATAATGATATCATATAAAGAAAGTTAAAATACAAATAATTATTTTATATTACTTGATAAATATATCTACTTGTTCATCTCTGGTATTAAACAAAGTATATCGATGTTCTTCAAACCTCTAATGATTATCCAGATCAAAAGTCTTGCCTTTTCTTTTCTTCTTACTTTCGATTGGATGACCTATCTTAGGAAATATAGGTGGAAAACTAGGACCCTCTATTTGAATGTCCTCATTATCCTCTGTTGGATACCTATTGAATTTTTTCTTCACCCCATCATCTAGGTATCTCAATCAAAAGTTCAAACCTTCTTCAACCAAAAAATTTTTTGCTATTGATGCTTCAGGGGTATTTCGATTAAGAACAAATCCATTGAAGTTACACAGATTTCTTTCAATAGGATACATATGATGCAACTGAGTCAGGCCCTCAATCTTAATTTCATCTACTAAATAGATAGGCAAATGTGTCATTATATCAAAAAAGGTTGGAGGAAAAATCTTTTCAAGCTCATATTCTATATCAATGATTTCAGCCTTTATATTATCAAGATCACTTCTTCTTACAATCTTACTATATATGGCACTAAAATAATTCCCCAACCTAATCAATACCAAAGACACATTCTTCGGTAACACTTTCCTAACTGCAACCAGGAGAAAGTGATGCATTATGAAATGAGCATCATGACTTTTGTATCCCAATACTTTCATATCATCTATTTGCACTCGACTTGATATATTAGAGGCAAACCCTTTTGGTAATTTGGCATCTTTTAAAACAGTGCAAAACAACCTTTTCTCATCCGGTCTCATGGAGAAACAAGCTTTAGCCTGATGAACTTTTCCACTATTATCATCTTCTATTGGTTGAAACTCTTTGCATATTCCCATCTCATGCAAGTCATAGCAAGAATTTACATGATCTTTGGACTTTACAACTATATCCAACAAAGTATCAAGCAAACTATCACAAAAATTCTTCTCTATGTCCATCGGGTCAAGGGTGTGCCGTAATTTATTTTGCGGCTAATACGGCGAGTCAAAAAATATGGATCTTTTTTCCCAATGATCATCATTGTTTCACTTTCTTGTTTTTTGTCCCTTTCCAAAAACATTATTGAATCCACGTACTTCTTCAAGGACTTCTTCACCTGATAAGGGAGTAGGTACAGCTTTATGCTCCTCTTTACCATTAAATGATTTTTTATCTCTTCGATATGGATGATCAGAGGGCAAAAATGTTTGATGACTCAAGTAACACATCTTATGATGGTGTTTGAGATATTGGAAGCATGTATTATGATTACAAGTGGGGCATATCCATCTTTCCTTGATCTCCATCCAGAAAGCATTGCTAGTATTGGAAAATCACTAACTGTCCACAATAAAGTTGCACACATATTAAATGTTTGGTTAGTTTCAACATTGATCAAATGTTTCCACGCTCACCTTCCATAGTTCATTCAACTCTGCAATTAGCAGCTGTAAGTATACATCAATATCATTTCTAGGAGATGAGGGACCTGGAATAATCATTGATAATATAATATACTACAGCTTCATACATATACACGGAGACAAGTTATAGTTCATTAACATAACTGGCCATGTGCTATGAGAAATGCTTATTGTTCTAAATGGATTGAAACCATCACTTGAAATACCCAATGTAACATTACAAATATCTTTGGAGAAGTCAAGATGTATGAAATCAAAATGTTACGAAGCTTCCCCATCGGCAGGATTTCTTATATTTCCATATTTGAGACGTTCAATAGCATTCCATCTCGTAGCTACAGATGTTTTAAACCACATGAATATCCTCTGAAGCCTAGGCCTTAAAATAAAGTACCTTAAGACCTTTGCCAGAACTTTAGTGGTCTGATTAGTCAATTCATCATGAATATTCTTCCATCTAGAAAACCCACACACAACACAATTATTGAGATTTTCATTGTCATTCTAGATCAGTATGCAATCATTAGGGCATGTATGATTTTTTTTCATAATTGAGACCCAAATCTTTTATCACCTTATTTGCTTTATGGAAAGACTCAGGAATCGGAGTGAATGGAAAAACCTCTTTTATCAAGTCTAGCAAGTTTGAAAAAACTACATTACTCAGCTCGTGAATGCATTTAAATAAGTACAACCAGATGGTGAAACTCATCTTAGAAAAACTCTTACACCCCGGATATATATCTTGTTTTCCTTCCTCCACTAATTTAAAAAATCGCTTAACATCTTCAGATAGTCCCTGTCTTACTTTTTCATGCCCTTCATGCCTCTGCTCATCTTCTACACTTCTAAAAGTATCATGAAGTAATTTATCAAAATCATCATGTTGGTCATCAGATAGTCCGTGGCTTACTCCTTCATGCCTTGGATGTGGAATATTTGTTGATGAAACTCCTTTTCCATGGAAAACTCATTGAGTGTAATTAGGAGCAAATCCATGAACAAACAAGTGATTCTCCACCATATCTCAATAATGCCAATAACAATTAAAGAACAATCTGCAAGGGCATAATATTTCATTCCCTAGGGATGCTCGTCCAAATGCCTTATTGAGAAAATCCTTGACTCCATTTTCGTACTCATCGGCGGATCTTGAGTGATACATCCAACTTCTATCTCCAATATCCATTAAATAGCCTGTGTTACACAATTTAAATATTGAAGAAAAAATATGAGTATAGTTAGTATCAACTTACAAACACTATCATTAGGTATGTGAAATAATTTGTATAACATATATTTAATAAAGAATAAAACAAAGATAATTTTGTTTTTTGGCATTCTTGATTTAAAGTTTTAAAATCAAGAGCTAAATCCTTTTCATATAGTCTTTTTTTATTCTTTTTCAGAAGCTAAAATAAAAGAGTCCAGATTAGTACTAAAAATGTTGACAAAGCTGAGTGTTTTTATTTTGGTGTTGTTGAGGTTATTCTCATTTGGTTTTGTAGCCTCTAGGGTACTTAATAAAAAATTTAGGATCAATCTGAATTCTACTGCTTCTGGTATTGAATTCCCTCAGTATCCTAGTTTCAATGTTATTTCTTCTTCTGATAACTCAGTAGGTTGCAGTCATGGTACATCAACAACTACCTATTCCATTTTAGCCAAAGAAAAAAATAAAGAAAATGTTATGATATTTGGAGAGCAGTCAAGAGAAGCAGTCAAGTTTCACCTACGACATAGAACAGCTGGTCAAAATATAGAGGCTAAAGAGACTATTTTTTAGTTGACGTCGAGGGACTTGGGTAGAATTCAGACATTGCATACAAGGATTGTAGAGTAACAGAATCAAATCAGTGTTTCAAAATTAGAAAAAAGTAATGAAAAGCTTGTCATTTCTCCAGTAGCCGCGTCTTTTAATCTATCAGCAGCCACTATTAATGATTTCTTCCCCTCAATTAAGGTTCTCAAATTATACTAATAAGCATAACTTCCATAAACAAAGAAATATCTTAATACATAAATTATTTGGAAATTAAAACATCTAAACGTTACAGACCACAAAATCCAATCAAAATTTTTCCGAACAACAAAGAACAAGGCAATTTCTCATTTTCAGGAATTTTAGTGTATATATTATCAAAAAAATAGATAATATATCTATTCATTCTTACATAAAATAGTGTCGATATTTGAAAAAAAAACCACAAAAATAACCACTTTCACAGTAAGAACACCTACCTGAGAACACCTTTCACTGAAAAAGCAGCCTTTATCTAAAAAGTAGAAGTCGATCGAGTCCAAAAATTAGAAGTCGATCGAGGAACACCTTACACTGTAAAGCACCAAAAATACTATAAAATCAAAATCAACACAATAGTTTGAAAAATGAACCTTAACTCAAAGCACAAAATGGCGAAAAAGAGGTTTCCACCATTTTCGTTACTTATAACTCTGTTTGGGTGAAAAATTAACGCAGTGAACCCTAAATTCCATTTTTGTTACTTTCAACTCTATATCCCAGAACAATCCCAAGAGAACCCTCTTATTCTGCTTATATTTTTAACCACAAACAATCATAAACTTTCAATTTTATCTGAACCCTTGAAGCTCAGACAAAGAAAAAAAAGGAAGATGAAATGGGTTACTTATAACTCTTAATCCCAAAACAATTGCAAGACAACTCTTAATCTTGTTGAATTCTGCAAGCAATTTTAGCCGCGAACAAGGGAGTATGAAGACCGCGATGCTAACCCTAAGCTCAGACAATAAGAAAAAAGAAATGAAGACCGATAGATTCTAATCCTAATCTTTGACTTTTATCATTCTTTTTTTAAAAAAAATTAGTATATAAATTTAAGGGAGTATAATGAGTAGTGGAGGGAAAAATACCTGGCTTTTTATTTTTGGTACAATATTAATCGTAGTTATAGGTGCCTATAGTGATGGTTCTAATAACCGTTACTCTAGGTCAATTTATTAGGATGGTTAAAAATAAAAAGCGATGCTTATCTTAATTAATTGTCCCATTAGACATGGCTACATATTGCAATGGTTATAACCATCGCTGTAGATAATCTATAGCGACTGTTATACAGCCGTCGCTATAGAATCGTTATCGTAGCCCTTATTTTCAATAGTGTGTTCTTGTTGTGTGCTTGATCTTGTATCATTTGGTATCAGAGCTCAAGGCTTGATTTTGTTCTAACAAAATCAATCTTGGTAAGATCTTACCAAAGTTAGAAACATTGTGTTGTTGTTGAACCTTGGCCGAAATTTGTTGTCTTGTTATGTTGGCTTGTCCAAGAATTTGTAACTAGATTTAGTAGGTTTTATTTGTCTAGTATGTTTCTTGTGTTAGTTTCTTTCTCACTAGCACAAAAGGTGTCTAGATCTAAAGTTGAGCTTATAATATTGACATTGTTGTTGTGAACTTAAAGTGGCCGTGTGTTGAGCATTGAAGTTGGTCATGTTGTGTGTTGTTGTTTGGCATTGGGATGGACACTGTTGGTATGTTTCTATGGTGTTCTTAAAGATCGTTGTTGTGTTCATCTTTCTTTCCACCTAGTCTTATAATTTGACCAACAAAAAGTGCAAAATTGATTCAAAAAGGTGAAGATAAAAGTTGTAAAGTTTGTTTGTGAGAAGACTTGAACCCATCACTTCCTAGACTTGACATCTACTTTTCAACCACTTTTCCTTATTTCAAGGGCCTTGTTTTGTGGGATTAGTACAAGCCAAGCCTCATCTTTTTTAGGATTGGATTTACAAAGGATTAAAGACTTATACTTTCCCTACAAAACCAATTGTCTTTCATTCCAAATTGTGGGAAGGGTAAAAAATTAAATTTGTGACTAAAATTGTATGGGGCCGAGATAAATTACATGCTGCCACATCACCCTTGCTACTGTACACGTCAATATTAAGCTCAAGTTTGGAATTTATAGTTTCTAAATATTGATTCTTAGTTTCATTTGTTGATCCTAGAACTAATTAACAAGCTAGTAAACTACTACTATTTTGTAAATTAGTCCTTTGAATCCTTTTGTTTGTGTCAACGTTTACTTGGGTGCTTTTATCTTTTGAATACATTGTTACTTCTTGATTCTAGTTCGATGAGAATTATTTGAGTCTTCAAACAAGAATCTACTCTGGAAAAGAGCATACTCATGCCTTGGGGATTCATAGGTTACTATCTGATTTACAACACTTGTGGAACTAAAAGTGTGAGGTGATCCAAAAGAGTGTGAGTGAAGGGAGGTTTACACTAACTTGTTTGTTGATTTTGTAGGTAATACATTGCAATGGAGGAAATGACCTCCCAAATCGTGGGAAACAATGATACTAATATCCTCATGGCTTATATTGAGGGCCTCAACCAAACTTTGGAAAGAATGCAAGTAAGTCTTTGGAAGTAAAAAATGGATGTGTCTTCGATGAAGGGGGATGTAACATCATTGAAAGGACAACTGACAACCATGAGTGGGCGGTTGGAAAATGTGGAGAGTCAAAGGAACTCCCACCCTACTACTCCCCAACACTACCATGTTTCTTCAAGTGGACATGACCAAAACACTTTCGCTACCATTTCCCCTAAAACCTCACATCCAATACTCAATCCACCTAGACCAGCACTAAATGCCACAATCCAAACTACTCCCTACCCCCAAGGCTGAGACTTCAATAGGTTATTTCATTCACAATCTTCTCAAGTCCCACAAGAAGGACTTAGTCATTAATTACCTCCACCAAATCCGAATCCTCTCTTCTAAGCTCCACTAAACCAAAGACCACAACATCTAAAAAATCCAATTCCTCCAAAACAAGTCCCAAACAACCAAATTTATCCCATCCACTTTGAATAATATGGTAGAGTGGAGTATGATGGGTATGGAGCCTTTGATGATGCTTATATGAAAGGGGAAGAGAAGGAAAGGGACCGTGTGGATCCTAGAAGATACCGAGGTCATGGGGAAAGGTTGAACCGTCATCAAGAGAGTGATGTTGGCATCAACACTATCAACAGTACCAAGTTGAATCCTTCCAATCTTCAAGGGTGAAAGTGATCCCAAGGCTTACTTAGCTTGGGAATTGGCTTGTGACAAAGTTTTTAAAGTTAATGATATCTTAGAGGAAAAGAAGAGTTGTTATGTCATGGCCCACTTTGAAGGCTACGCTAACACATGGTGGGAGTACGTCAAGCGATTTGGAAATGAGTTGATTGAAGAACAACCACCATCTTGGTTTTGGTTGAGATATCTTATGAGGCAACGATACCTTTTCGAGAGCTATCGACACGAGTTACTTGCTAGATTGTACAACTTGCGTCAAGGGAACAAAAGTGTCATGGCCTATTATGATGAGTTCCAAAAACTCATGTTGAAACTTGATCATCAGGGAGAACAAGTTGTCCACGACATTATCCGGTTCAAGTGTGGGTTGAATAAGGAGATTGCTACTTATTTGACTCTCCATAAGTTTGATACCATTGATGGCATCTTCCAAGCGGCCATAAAAGCTGAAAGAGAACTCAAGGAAAGGTCAAGTTACAAGGCCAAGGGCCAAACATCCTCGGGTTGGCCGAGGAACAAAGAGATTGCTCAAACATTCTTGGGTTGGACCAAGAATAAAGACCAACCCGCCAATGCAAGAAAATCTGAGGTCAAGCCAATCTAAAGGTACCCTCAATGACAAGAAGTTGACAAGTATCCTAATCCTAAGGGATTTCAATGCTTCAAGTGCCAAGGTTAGGGGCATAGGGACAACGAATTCCCTAACCGACGTAATGTATTCCTAATGGAAGGAAGATTATATTACCTTGGTAAGGAGGTGGGTCTTAAAAAAGAGTAAAATAAAGTCAAGCCTCGAGATGGAGAGAAAATCGAGGGTGAGCCACATAATGATAATAATGGGGAAGATGTTTATCTACAAGAAGGAATGTGTATTGTTACAAATTTTATGGTGAGGCATTCCATGATTAGTAAGGAAATAGATAATCCTATCCAAAGGGAGAATCTATTCCATACTAAGTGCCTTGTAAAGGGTAGTGTGTGTATGTTGGTAATAGATAGCAATAGTTGTGCAAATGTTGTTAGTGCTGCTATAGTGAACTTCTTGAAATTTTCAACTACACTTCATACTAGTCCTTACAAGTTGCAATGGTTGAATGAATGTGGTGAATTGAAGGTCACAAGGAAATATGTGTTACGATTCAAGGTGGGAAAATACCACGATGAGATATTTTATGACGTCTTACCAATGCAAGTCTGTCATTTGTTGTTAGGTAGGACTTGGCAATATGATAGGTCTACCAAACATGATAGAAGGTCCAATCGATATACACTTGAGAAGGATGGCCAAAAGGTCACTCTTCATCATCTTTTTTCTTCACAAGTGAATGACTTGTACCAAAAGATGAAGGAATTCAAGGAAAATGCAAGAAGGCCGAGAATGAAAAAAATAAGAACCCGAGAGTGGGGTAGTGGGGGAATCTGAGGGGGACTTAACCTCCAAATATAAAGGAAGCATGGTGATGTTGGCTAGAAAGAAAGAGTTATTTATGGATCATGATGAGATCATACCTATGCTTCTTTTGACCCATTGTTTTAACATTAACCCTTCTAATGTTTCTATTTCTCCTTCTAATTCTCGTGTCTTGCAGGATCATGAGAATGTATTTCCAAAGGAGCTTTCACAAGGGTTTCCCCCACTTAGGGGAATTGAGCACCAAATTGACTTTGTGTTGAGATCCTAATTTCCCAACAAGTTGACTTATAGGATCAATCCTACGGACACCAATGAATTACAATGACAAGTTGAGGAGCTTCTCAAAAAGGGATACATCAAGAAAAATAGGAGTCCATGCGTGGTTCCGGTGCTACTAGTGCCTAAGAAGGACAGAACTTGGTGTATGTGTGTGGATTGCCAAACCATCAACAAGATTACGGTAAAATATCATCACTCTATTCCTAGGTTAGATTATATACTTGATGAATTAAATAGTTCGTGTCTATTTTCCAAGATTGATTTAAGGAGCGGGTACCATCCGATGACGAGTGGAAAACCGCCTTCAAGACCAAGTTTGGCCTATATGAATGGATGATTATTCTATTTGACCTCACCAATGCTCCAAGCACTTTCATGCGGCTAATGAATCATGTGATGAAGCCATTTATTAGAAAGTTTGTCATTGTTTACTTTGATGTCGTCTTGGTTTATAGCAAGTCATTAGATGAGTGTGTAAAGCATTTACAATGTGTGTTTGATGTCCTCCAAAAGTAGAAGTTATATGCTAATCTAGAAAAGTGTTCTTTTGGTGTTAATGAAGTTGTATATCTTGGATTTGTGGTGAGCTCAAGAGGGTTCGAAGAGGATGAATACAAGATAACCGCTATAAAAAAAATTTAGGTAGGCATAGACACGGTTTTTATGCAAGAATTGAAGCCTATTACTTATTTTATGAAAAACTCAAAGGTGCTACTCTAAACTACGCCATGTATGATTTAGAGTTTTATTCCTTAATTAGAGCATTGAGTAATTGGCAACACTACCTATGGCCCAAGGAATTTACTATCCGAACGGACCATGAATCCTTAAAATATCTTTGGGAACAAGACAAACTTAACAAACGGCATGCCAAAGGATTGAGTTTCTTGAAATCTTCCCTTATATAATTTAATATAAAAAGGGCAAGGATAATGTGGTAGCCGATGCTTTGTCTATAAAACATGTTCTTGTGTCTATTTTGTCTTTGAAGTTAATGGGTTTTGAGAGCTTAACGGAGTTGTATCCCGAGGATCCCCACTTTGCTCCTATTTTTAGGGAAGGTGAAGACTTGGGTAGGGATAAGTAGGCTTTGGATAGGGGTTCAAATCCCTATGCCAAGTTTGATGGTTACTTATTTAAAGGTAGATGATTGTGTGTGACCTCTAGTTCGTAGAGAGAGTTGTTTATGAGGGAAGCACACAATGGCGGTCTCATGGGTCACTCTGGGGTCAAAAATACCCTCGGGATATTGGAGGAGCAATTCTATTGGCCAAGAATTCACAAAGATATGGCTAGGATTTGCGTCCATTGTGTAGATTACAAAGGAGCCTAATCTCGACACCTACCTCACGGGTTGTACACCCCATTAGCCACCCCTTCCTATCCTTGGCTTGATATATTAATGAACTTCACGTTAGGTTTTCCAAGGACTAGACGATATTGGGATAGTCATCAATTTTATAAGATGGCACACTTTATCCCATTCTCTAAATATGATGATGCACCGAGTGTGGCTTCTTTATTTGTTGAGAATGTGGTTAAGTTACATGGTGTTCCAAGGACCATTGTAAGTGATCGGGACTCTAAATTCCTAAGTCACTTTTGGAAGTCAATGTGGGGTAGGCTTGGTACCAAGTTGTTGTTCTCGACTTCTTGCCACCCACAAACCGACGGCCAAACAGAAGTAGTAACTAGGACCTTGGGTTCTATGCTACGATCCATGGTTAAGAGAAAAATGACATCTTGGTAGGAACACCTACCATTGATTGAGTTTGCTTATAACCGTGTCATACACTCAAGCACGGGAATGACTCATTTTGAGTGTGTATACGGCCTCAACCCCTTACCCCTTTGGATTTAACGACTTTGCTAAGTGATCTTATGACAATCTTAGATAGAAGCAAGTAGGCCAAAGATATGAGAAGGTTACATAAAAAGGTGAGGATAAGGATTGAAAATACAAACCAAGAGATTGCAAGGAGGGCCAACAAAGGGAGAAAGAATCTCATTCTTAAACAGAGATATTGGGTGTGGGTGCACCTTAGGAAGGATCGGTTTCCTTATCAAAGGAAGACCAAATTGATTCCAAGGGGTGATGGTCCATTCCAAGGACTTGAAATAATCAATAACAACACCTATAAGATCGACCTTCCTCCAAAATATCAAGTGCACAACATTTTCAACGTGCCTGATCTCTCTCTAGTGGATGCGGTTGAGCATAACCAAATGCCGAATTTGAGGTCAAATTCCTCACAAGATGGAGAGGATGATACGGGTGAAATAAGCTGTCCAACGAGTTCAAGGCCATTCACACGTAGTCAAGCTCGGGATTTAAAAAACTCCAAGTCATGTTCATGCAATTGGCCGTGTGTGAGTGTGTGATCAATCCAACACAAGGATTAAATATTTTGAAGTATGAAGAGTGGCTTTGAAGTGTAATAAAATTACATTCCAAAGACACCCCTAGGATAAGGAGGATGTGGAGCAGCCATCAATTTCCAACTGAAGAAGAGAGCAAAAGGCAGAAATGGAAAGAGTCAATTTTAGGAAACCCTAAATTATATATATATGTTGGAAAGTTCGGGTATGGGCTATCCTAAAGTAACTGATATATTGTCTTTATTATTTCAGATTGGGTTGGTCCAATAAATATAAACTCATTTAAATTTGGTGTTGATTAATAAAATCCCTATTAATTTAAGGGGAAAAAACCTAGGCCAAGGATAGAATGATCATTTTTCTTTCCTTTTAAGGTGTAATATAAATAGGTAATGTTAGGGTTATTTCTAGACTTATTTGATTCATAATATTTTGAGAACACGAGTCTTGTAATATTGAAACATTTCTCTCTTTTGTTCTTGAGAGTGGAACTCGAAACTTGAACAATAAAGTGTAGTAACACTTGTATTATTCCTTGGCTAGAAACTCTAGGTCTTGAGGTTCATGAGTTCCTCTTGATCTAAGTAAGAACTTGGTGTTGATATTCTTTAGTCTTAGGGTCCTTTCATGTTGCTAGGGTTCTTAGATTATAGAATATCTTGTGTCAAGTTTCTATCTTTTATCTTGTAATATTGTTGTTGCATCTTGATATAGTGAAACCGTGTGGGGCCTTTTCAATTAACTATTGTTGTTGATCTCTTGTTTTTCTTGTTGTGTGCTTGATCTTGTATCATCTCTGCTAGATAGCATGTGGAATGGCTGAAAATGGATCTTCTTGGACATATAATCCAAGTCGATAATCAAAACCTATGTCTTTTTCTTTTTTCTTTTTCCTTTTTGTAGCCTTTCTTACTTATATAAATTGAAGTTTGAAATTTTGATCTAGGTTCCTATTATGAATTCTCTCACCCCAAGTCATATATCTTTCATGATATTACATTTTTAAAGCAGAAAATTTTAAAACTAATGATATATTTTTTAGTTGGTTTATTTAGTATAGATTGATGATTTAGAGGAAAAGTAGACATTATTTTATAGCTAAGGAATGATTTGTTGGTTACGGAAGGACAAAGAGAAGTCGGAGAGGCAGAATAAAGTGCATTTTGGGGAAATAAATGATAAAGATGTAGAAAACTACAAAAAGAAATACGTTTTTTTCTTTTTATTCTTTATTTTCTTGGCTTCTTTTAACTATTGAACAAGGATAAATTTATAAAAATATCCAAATTCAACTCTATAACAAAGCAGAAAAAATGAATACTTAGATATATAAACTTTATACACTACGATGCATGCGACAAAATTATTTTCAAAAGACATTTCATCATTTACATATTTTTTTGAGAAAAATGAAAGGTTATCTTCAATTATATTAATAATACAATAATCAAAATTAGAGAAAAATATGAAATTAAGTGTTAATCTAATTATCCACTTGAAGTTGAAGAACAAAAAAACATTTCAATATTTTTGAATTAATTTTATAATAATTGTAGTACTCTAGCATTATAAAAAAAGATATTTTATATATCTAATGTGACTTTTTATTATCACGCGAAGCGCAAAAAAAATGACTAGTTATTTATGAAGTGAAAGGTTTCTTATGAAAAAATTGTGGTCGACTGACATACAATTATGAAATACAGCGAAGCAAAACCAAAGCTCACTCTTTGCAAAGCTCCAGTAATGATGCAACTGAAAAAAGGAGACTAATGAAAGATCTGAGGAATGGAAAATAATGCAATTCCCAAGAAAGAAAAAGGTAATAGCAGGTAAAGAAATTCATGATAAGATATCTCGGGATAGTTTGACATTTAGACACTTTTAAAATTTATTTTGGTATTTAGGCACAAGTCTTGAAAAATTAGGTGTTTAGACACATTTATGACATCATACATTCTTACATACAAACCTACCTCATAAGTTTTAAAATTTATACTTTAGTCCCCCACCTCATCCATTTAATATTTAATATTTTCCACCTTTTTTTATATTTTCATCATTTTTTCATATTTCCTATTTTAATTTAGAAAATTATCCAAGAAGCCACTAATATGAGCTCCCTTTTTCACCAATAATTTCCAATTCCTGCCACTTTTCCGATGAAAATTTATTCATCACAACTGAAAATCTCCATTCTTCATCATTGCCTCCATTGTTGTTCCATCCTTTTTGAAAAAAAATGCAAAAAAAAAAATAATTCACCATTTCTACTAGCTCAAAAATCTTTTCAAATCCGCTCAATACCTCGTCATTAGATATATTTCAGTAGTTTAGAAGTCCTACACATACATTTTTCCATCCCAGAGCTAGGAGGGCAACGATTATATCGAAAATCAGTCGATTCGCGTCTTTGTATGGTCGTATTCATATCAGTGATCGACCAGTCATCGATCATCTATAGACGTAAACCTTGATTTATTATCAATTTGTGTGGTCTATTATGGCAGTAGCTGAGGTAGTTATCGTGGGTGATAATTATATGGGTGTATGGGAAGAGGGTCCCAACTGTTGGAGGTGGAAATCATTTACAAAGGAGACAGTGCCCATCCCGCTGCGTCGCAATAGATCGTACGATGACATGGTTCGAAGCGTAATTGAGAGCGGAGAATTAGAATGCCAGTCAAAGAACATTGTGATTATCTATGTAATGAATGGGCGGGGTAAAATATATATCACGTTCATAAATAATGATCAACATGTGTCGTTATACATGTTGGATGTCGCTGCCAATGGCTCTAGGCTATTATTGAGAATAAATGTCGTTTCGGGGTCTCCGACAATCCCGCCACCACAACCGATAATCGACGAACATGATTTATTTGAAGATGAGAGTTTGGATGCTCATCCAATGAATGCGGAAGATGATTAAATGGAATCGGAAGATTCAATTTTCTTTGAAGAAGGGGGAGAAGAGTGCAAATTGGGAGCACAAACCAACCACACCTTCTCCGATGGAACTAATTTTTAGGTAAATCAAACATTTAGCAGTAAAAAAGAGCTGAAATTGTTGATGGACGTAGCAGCTGTGAGAAATTCTTTTGATTATGCTACGTTGAAGAGCTGCAGCAAATTCCTCAAGGCAAAATGTGTTTGTCCTAGCTGCGAGTGGATGTTGCGGGGGAGAAGAAGTATGAATACACGGACAGATTTATCATCTATAAATATGTCAGCGATCCCAATTGTGGCGTCGAATATGCCACCCGATGCCATAGAAAAATCTCGTCTAAAGTCATTGCATCACTGTGTGTGAACATGTATTGCGAAGGAAAGGGTACGAACACTAGCGAAATTTGGAGGATCGCTTTCAAGAACTTGAAAAGTAGACCAAGCTATTGGAAATGTTGGCTGGGGGGTGTGATTGCCAAAGAAATGGTTCGAGGGACAGCGGAGCACGGGTATTCCTGTCTGGGCGCTTTTTCGTACATGATCGACGCTCTTAATGTTGGCACTACCTATTCCATCATGGTGAACAAGGTCGATTGTAGGTTTATGTACTACTTTTTCTCGTTGGGCCCTTGCATTAGGGGATCGCCCACATGAGGAAGGTTATTGCGGTCGACGACACTCATTTATATGGCAAGTACGAGGGTATGCTGCTAAGCGCGATTGCATAGGATATGGAGAACCATATTTATCCCATTTCCTTTTGCGTTGTTGACAAGGAGAATGATACATCTTGGACGTTATTCTTTGAGAAGCTGAAGTCTATTGTGGTCGATGGACCAAATTTCTGCTTTATCTCAAATAGGCACAAGAGCATCGCTATGGCATCGCGAAGGAGTACAATCATGCTCATCACGGGTATTGCATGAGGCACCTAGGTAAAAATCTCCGAGTAAATCACCACAACGGGGAACATCTCTATTTATTCTACAACGCGGCAAAGGCATATTCTCCCGAGGAGTTTAGCGATCATTTTGTAGAATTCAAGAATTACTGTCCCGAGGCAGCCTTTTTCCTCGAGCATGAGGTTTTGAGAAATGGAGCAGGGCATATTTCCCCGGCAACAGGTTTGACGTGATGACCACAAATATTGCCGAGTCAGTGAACGCTATGTTGATTGACGAAAGGGAGTACCTCGTGGCATCCATATTCAATTCGATTGCCAAGAGGTTTGGTGAAATATTCAGGAAGAGACGTGCTTACGTCCTCAAATGTAAGGACAATAAATTTGTTTCCGCCGCCGAAAAGATCTTAAGAGATAAAATAAGTGAGGGTGACTCTTTCTATGTGGAGAACATAAGCGGGGACGAAAGGTAATACACTGTGTTTGGAAGTGGTTGTACGGCCAAAGTCGACCTACTGGAAAAGTCGTGTTCTTATAAGAAGTTTGATCTGGTCAAAATACCATACGATCACGCGATAGACGCTTTGCGATCAAAGCACGGTGAAAGTTATGATTTGAGAGTCTAAGATTACTCTTCGCCCCTGTATAAAGTGGAAGAGTATCTCCTTGCATATTCGGAATCAATTAATGTTGTCCTTTTGGAGTCCAAATAACGCGTAACACAAGAATTGTTAGACGTGAACATTATTCCACCTCTCGTGGTCACTAAGCTCGAAAGGAAGAAAAGAAAACGTGTTACGGGCGTGGGAGAGACTTTTAAGTCAAAGAGGAGGAGCAAGTGTCCACTGTGCAAGAGACCCGGGCATAAGAGAACCACTTGTAACAACAACAAATCATAGTTAGTCTTATATGAATTTGTGTTTTTGTAAGTCATGGCAGTATATATATTTTGACAACTCTTCAGTTGTCTGATTAATGCCAGATTTATCGACTGCACTCTGTTTCTATTATCGACATTTTAAAGTATTGCATATATTGTGTGTCCGGTCTATTTCTTTTATTCTTTATTTAACACATGGTTTATTATCGATCCCATATAAGGTCTATTAAAAACCTTCAATATTAAAGAGACAGATGAACAGTTGAGCATTTATTACACATCAAAAAAACTATTGCACGTCCAATCACACATTGCGTCGATTGGGTATACGCTACCTCTCTTCGATTTCCACCATTCACACGTCTACCAACCAATGGGCGGGAAAACCAAAGGTTTCTATTTTGGTTTATATAAACACTCATGTACTGCACCCAAAATTCATCTTTATCAGCTCAAAATCATATTTAATTGACAAGATGCCAAGCATTCATTTGAGACCAAGAAGCAGGATCTGCCATAACTACAAACTGCTCCTCCTCCGCAACAACCTCAACCGGCTGTTTTATAGGCTGGGACAAGATAGGGAGAACCTCCACCGCGAACTCTAGCGGATTGCCCATTTTTTACGGGCGATTGTGGAGCGGCTCAACATGGAGCCAGAGGAGATGATTACCCCCACCATCCCCTTAGATTTAAGTTTTTTATTTCAGTTTTTTTTTTGTTTTAAGTTCATTGCAAGGAGAAGCTTTCATGGTTAAGAATGTTAAATGAAAGTTTCTTCATTTTGCTTTGTTTTTGCTGTAAATATGGTTCTGCACCATCATTGAAATGAATTATTAATTAAATATGTTTGTTTGCCTACATTCGTGTATATTTTAATTTTGCAATTTTGTTCTGATTTAATTTTTTGCAATTTCTGATGTTAGAAGATGAATCAAACGGTTGTGAGATGTGAAATTATTTCTTTTTTCTGGTTTAATTCTTATTTCTTGCATTTTTCGCCACTGTAATTTTATAATTTTTTCCACTATAAGAAAAGTGCTTATTACCTGGAGATTTCATAGGGATAATGTGGTAAAATCTCCAAGTAATTTGATTACCAGCGAATTTTCTTACCAATTAGAATCCAAAGAAATAACTTCGTAGGTAATTATTACCTGGGAATTTATAAAATTCCTAGGTAATTTAGCTGCAAAAATAAATTCACGGATATGTTATTTGTGGATTTATTTGCGATTAACCATCAAAATTTTACATGAATTATTTGGTAAAATTTCATATAAAAAAAATTTACCTGCGGATTTTCATGAAAAAATCACAAATTATTCCCCCACGAAGATTCCTGGTAATTTAATTGCGGAAATAAATCTGCAGGTACGTTATTTGTGGATTTATTTGCGATAAAACATCAAAATTTTGCATAAATTATTTGGTAAAATTTCATAAAAAAAAATTTTACTTGCAGATTTTCAAGAAAAATCTCAAATTATTCCCCACGAATATTCGCAAGTAAATTCCTAGATAATTTAGCTGCAAAAAATAAATCCGCAGGTACGTTATTTGCAGATTTATTTACGATTAACCATCAAAATTTTGCATGAATTATTTGGTAAAATTTCTTACGGATATTTATGAAACTATTCCACAACAAAATTCGTATGAAATACCCCAAGTAAATCCGCAAGAATAAATTTTTTCAAGAAAATTTTCATAAATATTTAGCATGTAAATCCCAATGAAAATTTTCAAATAATAATTCACACGCAAATTACTAGAAACATTTCACAATTAATCAAAAATCTATTCAACACATTCAATAATTCTCAAAATCATCATTCAATACAAATCTAATGTAAACCCTTATAGCTAACAAAAAAACACATAATTCAAAACATCCACATCAATAATGTATGATTCTTAAATGGTCCAAAACAAAATATTTTAAACTTGAATCCACTATCAACCATCAGGGTCAGAATCACTTTCATTCACGTTATCAAGATTATCACTTTCATTCACGTCGTCAGAGTCACCATCACTTCCATCCTCATAAGCTTAGTTGTCTTCTTGAGATAATGGGCGTTCATCATTTGCAAATGACTTCTTATATACAAGCTTCATCAACAAGTCTAATTCTTTTCTCATCCTCCTTCCACAATTGATACACTTTGAGCAGCTAATATTTCTTGTTTATTTCTTTCAAACTCATTCTACATAAGAATATGTTAATTCAGGTCATAAAAAGTTCTAAAAATACATTATTAGCATAAATTATATGATATTATAGTATCAAATAAAATCATAACAATCAACAAATATAAATATGTATATATTAGCATATTTGCATCATAAACTCAAAGTTGTTTTTTTAATTATTGCGACTATTGTTATGACTTGTTCTATTAAGATAACAGAGGATGAAATTAAAAGAATAAGAGAACAAGAGGAAGGGTTCAAGTGGTGCCATGTATTTAACACTTAATGTGAAGAAAACTCTTTTCTTATTTCTTAAAACTCCATATCTGGTCAAATGAATTATACAAGGTACACTGCAATGAATTATACATTGTCAGGTACACTACAATGGATTATACAAGAAGATTTACTCAATGAGAAATTCTCAAAGTAGAGATCTTTTCATATAACCAAACAAATTTATTTTGTAACTATACTTTATTATTTTCAAGTTATTAGTACACATTTCAAGTGACTATACTTAACCAATTTCAAGTCACAAGTTCACAATTACAAGTAACTACACTTAACCATTTTCAAGTCACAAGTTCGCAATTTCAAGTAACAACACTTAATCATTGTCAAGTCACTACACTTAATAATTTTCAAATAACTTATTCACATTTCAAGTCACTAGTACACATTTCAAGTCACTACCCTCAAACCATTTTCAAATAGCTAATTGACATTTCAAGTCACTATACTCAACCATTTTCAAGTAACTACACTTAACCATTTTCAAGTCACTAGTACATATTTCAAGTCACTAACACTTGACCATTTTCAAGTAACTAATTCACATTTCAAGTCCCTACACTAAACTATTTTCAATTCACGAGTACACATTTCAAATCACTACACTTAACCATTTTAAAATAATTAATTCACACTTCAAGTCACTGTACTTAACCATTTTCAAGTAACTACTTCACATTTCAAATAATTATACTTAACCATTTTGAAGTCACTATACTTAACTAGTTTCAAGTAACTAATTCACATTTCAAGTAACTACACTTTAACAATTTTCAAGTCACTACTACACGTTTCAAGTCACTATACTTAACCATATTTTCAAGTAACTACCACTCCTAGAAAAAACAAGAAAAGCGACCACAAAAATCGACCACATGTGGTTGCTTTTCCTGTTTTCACTTCAAGTCGCTAATTCACTTCACAAATTACCAAACTAAACTAAATTCAAAACAAATGTTTACATTTCAAATACCTACACTTAACATTTTCAAGTCACTAATTCAATTCACAAGTTACCAAACTAAACTAAATTCAAAACAAAAGTTCACATTTCAAGTACCTAGACTTAAACATTTTCAAGTCACTAATTCACTTCACAAGTTACCAAACTAAACCAAATTCAAAATAAAAATTTACATTTCAAGTATCTACACTTAAACATTTTCAAGTTGCTAATTCACTTCTCATGTGACCATGTACTTTACTAAATTCAAAACAAAAGTTCACATTTCAAGTACCTACACTTAAGCATTTCAAGTAACTAATTCACTTCACAAGTGATCATGTACTTTACTAAATTCAAAACAAACGTTCACATTTTGAGTACCTACACACTCAAACATTTTCAAGTCACTAATTCACTTCTCAAGTGACCACACTTTACTAAATTCAGAGCACAAATTCACATTTCAAGTACCTACACTTAAACATTTTCAAGTCATTAATTCATTTCTCAAGTGACTATGTACTTTACTAAATTCAAAACACAAGTTCACATTTCAAGTATCTACACTTAAACAAATCGAAGTCACTAATTCACTTCTCAAGTGACCATGTATCTTACTAAATTCAAAACAAAACTTCACCTATCAAGTACCTACACACTTAAACATTTCAAGTCAGTAATTCACTTCACAAGTTAGCAAACTAAACTAAATTCAAAACACAAGTTCACATTTCAATTACCTACACTTAAACAAATCGAAGTCACTAATTCACTTCTCAAGTGGCCATGTACCTTACTAAATTCAAAACAAAAGTTAACCTTTCAAGTACCTACACTTAAAACAATTTAAGTCACTAATTCACTTCACAAGTTACCAAACTAAACTAAATTCAAAACACAAATTCACATCACAAATTCACATTTGAAGTACCTACACTTAAACAAATCGAAGTCGCTAATTCACTTCCAAGTGACCATGTACCTTACTAAATACAAGAAAATTAATTTCAGCTAAGAGCTATATGAGCTAGAACGCTATGGGCTCAGCTAACAATATGAAGTTTTGATGATTAACAAAAGATTAGACAAACATAACAAACATATGCAAGAATTAGACATCACACATCTGTCAAACAACGATTGGTAATAATTATAACAAAGTAGTTCTGAAGAACCACTCCCTCAGCATAACTCTTACAAGAGTTGTTATCAAGAGTACACCGGAGAGAAGTGAAGGAACCATGTCCTCTACAGTAGATTGGATGAAGACACTTGATTGAGGGAAAACAGATTTCAAGAAGCATAGAAGGATTCCTTGACAAATTACGATTACAGCTAATCCAGTGATGCAAAGAACAAGGAAGAAAATGGAAACATTATCATTTTCAAATACATGGAAGAAGCTTTGGAAACAGGAGAGCAAAACAGTGTCAAACGCACAATGGAAGAACCTAGTAGAACTTAGATTAGAATCTTGAATTCTTGATCTAATCCATGTTGATTTCGGAGAATAAGAAGCAACCATCTGCTCTTATATAAAGGCATCAGTTTGATGTTTTTAAAGACACCCACACATAGAGAGAAGAGAGTGCACAAGGAAGACCAATCAACTGTGTGTCTTCGAATGAGAGACAGAACCAATTAACAATATACAGCAGAACCTATTCCTGTCAAGTGTTATTCAAAACAGTTCCTGTTGTTCAGTTACACTCATTGTTCTTAATTGTGAACCTTTACATTCCTCATGATTTGTATTAGGTTGGTTTGAGTTGTAAGGGTTTCATCGACTGGCTAGAGTTGTTGAAGCAGCTAGCTACAATCACGTGAATTGTAGAGAAACAGATGTGCTATAATGATTAGCTCCATAGGTTCTACGGTGGATAGCTCCTTGGTTGGTTGCAACTTAAAACTTGTAACTAAAATTTAGTTGCAATTTGAGAAAGTGACCGGGGTTTTGTTGCTCCCCAGAGGAGTTTTTCCACATAAAAATTCTTGTATTGATTACTTTATTCCGCACAAGAACATATCCAGTAAAATTTCACAAGTGAGAATGACACCATAAATATCAAAACCAAAATTATAAGAAAGGAATAATTGGGTTACTATACAACATAACAACTTTTGGCACTAAATTATACAAACAAAAGGCCTAAATTGTAGCAAATCACCAACAAATATTAGCCTAATTTTTTTTCTTGGGGAGAATAGAATGTATACTGACTTTACCCTTATCTTGGGAGGTAGAGAGGTTGTCTCAGTTGACCCTCCGCTCGACAAAATAATAGGAGTAAAAGAAACCAAGACAGAATACAATACAAGGCCTGACAAAGCATACTGAACAAAAAAAAAAAAACTACAACAAAATAATACAGTAAGCAAATAACAAAAGACAATATATAGTACTCCCTCTGTACAACTGTTTATAATATAGTTTACATTTTAATCAATCACAAAAAGAATGACATACTCACTTATTTGTCAAATATTTAATAACACTATAAACATTTGACCCATATTCAGTCCATTTATATGAAAAAAAGTTACTCCCTCCGTTTCGAAAAGAATGACCTACTTTGACTTGGCACAAAGTTTAAGAAAATAAAGACTTTTGAATCTTGTGACCTTAAATTAAAGTTGTATCAAATGTACTAAAATGCCCTTTAATCTTGTGGTCCTAAATATGTCATGAGGAAAGTTGAAATTAAAGTATTGTCAAAAAAGGAAATGGATCATTCTTTCTAAAATTGACTAAAAAGAAAAGTAGGTCATTCTTTTTTAAATGGAGAGAGTAATAAAGATGCACTCATTTTTTTTTATAACCATGGTGTCCAGGCATCTTGCGCGCAGCTTGACTACATGCAGGTAAAGGAAACATGAAGACTCACATATATGTTTTTCTCTTATATGATGACAAAAACTGCAGGAAAAATAGCAGACAGCAAGTATGACTAACTTACTTTTCAGTTGCACATCTTCCACTTTTTCTTGTGTTGGTTGGTGTTGAGGTTATGAAGGAAAATGACAATCAAGGGTGAGAATGGTATGATAAATATCGAAACCAAAATTATAAGAAAGAAAGAATTGGATTACTATCTTGCATAACAACTTTCGACACTAAATTATACAAACAAAACGCCTAATATTTTCTTTTAAACATTCATCACATTAACTGTATTTTGTATTGGTGCATTCTCTTCAACAACATACAACTGTCACAGTAGATTGGAAAAAGACACTTGATCCAGGGAAGACTGATTCCAAGAAGCATAGAAGGATTCCTTGAAGCATTACGATTACGGCTAATCCAGTGATGCAAAGAACAAGGAGGAATATGGAAACATTACCATTTTCAGACACATGGAAGAAGCTCTGGAAATAGGAGAGCAAATGATATTGATAACATATTCAGGCATAATATAATTAAGTAATTAAAAGCATAACAACTTAAAGCTTCTCAATGAAACAGTACACAAAATTCAACATGGAAAGCAGCAACTTCTATCAACAAAAATCCACCTATATGTTTCAAGTTTCTTTATCAACCAACAAATAATTTATATCCATAACTATATACTTCAATTAATCATTATTTTTCTTTTTGCTTTCATCAAATGTGATCTACTAATATATTGTTCAATTAGCTCTCATATGTACATAGTTGTATATAGTGTAGTTGTAGTAGTAAAACAATGAATCAAAATGCTACAGCTATGCAGGAAATTTTGGTTAAGAGAAACAAAAGAATCAAAAGTTGCACAAAATAATATATAGAATGGTGATTTCAGTGTTTTCTTTAGTCCTGTTCAAGTCAGTGTTTAATTATTATGGATCATAAAAGAAGCCATAACAAATAGAAAGATATTTTGACTGAATTGCTAAATTAAAATACAGGTGCACATTTAATATTATCTCTGGACAACCAATTTAAACTTTAAAGCTTATTTAAGTTCTACTCGTTAAGCTTTGCGCTTGACAGAGGCGGAGCTAGCCTCCTTCAAGGGGTTCGGCGAACCTCGTTCGACGGAAAAATATACTATTCATACATGATTAAAATTATTTTTTATGTGGTTATAGTAGGTATTGAACCCCCTTCGACTAAGTTTTCTTTGAATATTGAACCCCCTCAGTTGAAATCCTGGTTCCGCCTCCGCCACTTGAGTGTCAATCTTTTAATGGTCCTGCTCATCATCCATAAAAGCCAAAACAAACTTTTAGTTCCTTTTTAGAGAATAGTCATGTGCGTAGATATACTTCTCTACCCCTAATCGTCAAAGGTGAAGTATTTCAAACTCATTTTACAAGGTCAGCTCATGCAACTGATTTTTAGCATTGATACTTCCATGAAATAAATATAAGTATTCATTTTATAAGGCCAGCCATCTAACTCAGATGATGATATTAAATTATCTAAGTGGTTCTGGGAAAAGCAGGTTATTTGCTAAGCTTATCCACAAATTGGAAGCGGACAATAGGTAATAAAGCCTCGGTGTAATTGATCTTTGGATTTAACATTAATCTCTAATTCGAGGAAAGGAAAAAAAAAATTATACTGGAACGTTGTAGGAAAGAGTCTAAGATGAATAGTCTTAACAGTGGTAGGGAGAACTCCTCAAGAATTAATTAATTTTAAAGCAAAAATAGCAAGAACTACTCTAACCTTCTCAATAGCACCCAAGAAGGATCGTTGGGCTAAACTGAATGCATTGCTCGCCGGCTGATCGTTGGGCTGGCTACCGGTGCTGGTAGAGGATAGAGGAGATGATGAGAGGCGGCAGCGGAGACGACACTCGTTTGCTCACCGGCTACATGGCTGTTGTGCAGCGACGGCTGGTGGTGCAATGGAGGGAACGGAGAAAGGAAGAAAGGAGGGGCGACGGACTTGCCGGCGACGCGGCTCACCGGAGCGTGGTGTTCGCCTGTGGTTGAACTTAGAGAGAGAAGAGAGAAGGGAGAGAAAAGGTGCGGCTCATTTTTGCAAAAACAGGAAAATGATTTAGGGTTTTAGGTATTAGGGTGTTATATGTATGAACAATAAGATTTAATCTCAGCCGTTGATCGCATGAGATCAACGATTGTGATTAAAATTGAGAAGGGAATTAAAAAAATTAATAAAAAATTAGGTTAGAATTGACATTAATTGAATACAAAAATGACTAAGAACCAAAGAGATTGGGAAATTGAATTGAATTAGGGTTGTTATTTTAATAAATGTACTATTGACATAATAATAAAAATTAGAAAAATAATAAGATGTCGATATTAAAATAAATTATGTATATAAAATCAATGTTACTTTAAAAAAATGTTATATAAAACCATTGACAATAAAATTTGAAATAAATCAATAATAATATAATATATTTGTAAATTGCGAATGTGTATATTTGAGAAAATTATTTAATAAATATCAACAAAATATTACGTTTAAATTACATAAAATATAAAATTGCTTGATAAAAATAAATTATCTATTTAGAAAGCATGATTGTGACACATTGATATTTATTTGATATCAAAATAATACGTAAAATATATCAATATTTAAAATTAATAATTTTGGTAAAATAGCATTCTAAAAGGAGCATCGGGAGGTCAAAATTGGATGTCAACAATACAACAGTCGAAATATATATTTTTCAAAATTTACCGCCAAATATTGACTGTTGTAGTCATAAATAGTATCGAAAAAAATATTTTGTAAAAATTAAAAATAAAAAAGTAAGTTTTGGTACTAGGGTATTTTTTATATGAAAAATATCAATCTCATGAGATCGACGGCTATGATTAAAATTGAAAAGGAAATTGAAAATTGATTTAAAAATGAACCAAATTGAATTCAAAAATAGGTTAAAATTGACATTAATTAAACATAAGGTTGGCTGAAATTTAAACAAAATTGAGAAGATAATTAAATTAACTTAGGCTGCTATTTGGATATAATAATAAATTCATAGTAATAATAAATTAAAAAATATTATAAAAATTGTTATTCTTATAATAAATTACGTATGTCACATAAAAAATATTACATAAAAATTACCGATAATAAATTTGAAATAAATATTATAATAATTAAAAAAATCAATGTGACATCTTTTGATTGTTTTTTCTATGAGATTTTGAGAAAATGAATACAACAACTAATCCGATTTAGTCCCACAAATTGAGGTCTATGGAGAATACGATATACGCAGATCTTACCGTTGAGGTAAATAGGTTGTTTCCAATAGACCCTCAATTCAAGAAAAATAGTCTGAATCTGTCCAATTTCAAAAAAAAATATTAGTAAAAATTGATTTAATATTGACCATTGATCAAATATGATGAATGGTTGATATTAGAATTGAGGAGATGAGTCAACTTGATATTCAATATTGGGTAAAAAAAAATGAATTGGGGATTTCGATTGAGTCAAATTAAACTCAATTGACACAAATTGAGTATAAATGGCTAGAATTTAAATAAATTAGAAAAATTGAATTGAATTAGGTTGATATTTAATAAATATATTAACTTATAAAATTAATATTAAAAATAAATAAAATTATTATTTTTAATAATTGAGTAGACAGCCATAGTAATAACAACACCAACAACACCTACAACAACAATAATAATAATAATAGACAATGATAGTAAATTATGGGCATGTATACTTTAGTAACTATATAAATTAATATAAATATAAATTATTTGTTAATTACTTGGCACAATAGACCGAAAAAAAACACGACGGATATTAAGACTCGATATAAATTAAATAATAACATAATAATAACACTACTTAAAAAAAAGAAAAATCGACCACTTGTGGTCGGTTTTCCTCAATTTTCGACCACAAAACCGACCAAAATTATTTACAATACAGTCCACCAATCATTTAATATACAATCAACCAACCACCATAAGAATACAAATATTAAAAATCAAATTATTTACAAAATTTATCGAGGTTTCAAATCCAAACTATAAAACATACAAAAAAAATAAAAACTACAACTCATCATCCGCATCTTCATTCTCAGTCTCACCCATTCTATTATCAATATTTCGTTGATATATCCAGCTATAATCAGGTTCCATCTACACAATCAATCACATCCAAATAACTAGTTCAAGTCACAAAAGTTCACATTTCAAATACCTACATCTAAACATTTTCAAGTCACTAATTCACTTCACAAGTTACCAAACTAAACTTAATTCAAAATGAAAAGTTCATGTTTCAAGTACCTACACTTAAATATTTTAACTAATTCACTTGTCAAGTGACCACAGTTTACTAAAATCAAAACGCAAGTTCACATTTCAAATACCCAAATTCAAAACAAAAGTCACTAATCCATAATTCAAGTACCTAAACATTTTCAAGTTACCAACCTAAACTAATTTCAAAATAAAAAGTTCACATTTCAAGTACCTACACTTCAACATTTTCAAATCACTAATTCACTCCACAGGTTGCCAAACTAAACTTAATTCAAAATGAAAAGTTCACGTTTCAAGTACCTATACTTAAACATTTTCAAGTCACTAATTCACTACTCAAGTGACCACACTTTTACTAAAATCAAAACGCAAGTTCACATTTCAAGTACCTAAATTCAAAAGAAAAGTCAGTAATCCAAGTAACTACAATTAAACATTTCAAGTCACTAAGTCACTTCACAAGTTATCTAACTAAACTAAATTCAAAATAAAAAAGTTCACATTTCAAGTACCTACAAATAAACATTTTTAAGTCACTAATTCACTTCACAATTTACCAAACTAAACTTATTTCAAAATGAAAAGTTTACATTTCAAGTACCAAAACTTGAAACATTTTCAAGTCACCAACTCATATCCCACGCTTAACTATATTCAAAACACAAGTCCACCTTTCAAGTAACTACACTTAAAAAATTTCGACTCACTAATTAACTTTTCAAGTGACCACACTTAACTAAATTCAAAACACAAGTCCACATTTCAAGTACCTACACTAAAACCTTTTCAAGTCACTTATTCACTTCTCTAGTGACCACACTTGACTATATTCAAAACACAAGTTCACCTTTCAAGTAACTACAATTAAACATTTAAAGTCACTAAGTCATCACTTCACAAGTTACCTAACTAAACTAAATTCAAAATGAAAAGTTCACATTTCAAGTACCTACACTTAAACATTTTCAAGTCACTAGCTCACTTCTCAAGTGACCACATTTAACTAAATTCAAAACACAAGTCCACATTTCAAGTACCTACACTTAAACATTTTCGACTCACTAACTCACTTCTCTAGTGACCACACTTAACTACATTCAAAACACGAGCCCACCTTTCAAGTAACTACAGTTAAACATTTTCGATTCACTAATTCACTTCTCAAATGACCACACTTAACTAAAGTCACTTATTCACTTCTCTAGTAACCACGCTTAACTAAATTCAATACACAAGTTCCCCTTTAAAGTAACTACACTTGAACATTTTCGACTAACTAATACACTTCTCAAGTGACCACACTTAAGTAAATTCTACACATTCATGACAATTTATATGTCAAAAGTCAAAACTTTATGTACCTGTTAACTTTGTAGGTCTTAAAACCTAATGTTACTTCCTATATTGTGTAACTCTCTCATTACAACTTCCTAATAATCACATTCTAGCAAATTTGTACCCAATAACACAAAAATATAATTCACATTAATAATATAATTTCTTCAATATTAAAATGTACACCAATAATAAGTTATTCAGTAAACTTCCACAACAAAACAAAGACTAAATTCAAAATGAAAAGTTCACATTCCAAGTACCTACACCTAAACATTTTCAAGTCACTAAGTCACTTCACAAGTTACCAAACTATAAACTAAATTAAAAATGAAAAGTTCACATTTCAAGTACCTACGTTTAAATATTCTCTAGTCACTAACTCACTTCTCAAGTGACCACACTTAACTATATTCAAAACACAAGTCCACCTTTCTAGTCCCTACACCTAAACATTTTCAAGTCACCAATTTACTTCACAAGTTACCAAACTAAACTAAATTCAAAATGAAAAGTTCAGGTGTAGGTACTTGATTAGCAATATGAACTAATAAGGACCTCAAGAAAAGAAATAATCAGAACTCCACTCAAATTTAGTAGCTGGAAATCCCTCCACATGCACACAAATTTAAGTTCACATGTGTACTTCATGAATACCAACAAATAGTTTCTCCCTAAGATTCTTTACAAATTTCAAGTTGGCTAGAAAGTCTATCAACTTGTATACTTTTTACTTTTTCAAATAAATTTCAACTTAAGGTGCAATATTAACAGGTAGCACCAGAAACAATATTAACAATAGCACCTCTTTTCCTCTGAACCATACCAGGTAAAACAGCTTGAGTAACCTTAGTAGTTCCTTCAACATTAACTTTAATCAAATCAGCCAACAATTTATCATTCACTTAATGAAAAAATCTAGCATAAGGATATGAAACCCCAACGTTATTAATCAAAGCCCCAATATCTAATCCTTCAATTATCTCCTTAATCTTCTTAACCCCTTCATCCAAATCACCAGAGAAAGCAACCACCACTGTCTTAATCTCGATTTTCCCATATTTAACCTTAATTGTATCAAAAACATCCTTAAGTTTATCAGGATTACGACCCACAAGTATTAAATTAACAAGCCACCCTTCAAGTACATCAGAGTGCCTAGCTATTAGCAAACTATTCACCTCTCTCATAAGGCATATTTTATACAGCAGAAGAAAATTGAAGTCATGGATGATTAAGCCACCTTCTGGATATGAACTTCACTTTTGAATCAAAGAAAAAATTAGAACAACTAATTCCATTTCATTAACCAATTAAAGCGCCATTAAAGTATGTCGGACACTACATCCATTCAATAAGCAAGTTTAACTATCATATGATACAACTACAACATAGACAGTACAATATTAAAGTAAGAGTAAATCTTACCAAAGCTTGGCATATTCGCAGTTGATTGAGATTGCGAAGATGAAGCTGGTGCAGATGCTTTGTCAGACAAAAAAAACTTGTAGATGGGGCAACAACACTAGGAGTTGAAGCTGAAGAAGTGGACGCCGGAAATGTCAGAGAAAAACCAGTCCTAGAAGTTGTAGAAGAAGCTCTAGTCTGCTCAAACCATATGCAACCTGATGCTCAAACTACTCGCCACAAGGAGATCGGAGAGGCGGTGGCTCGTGGGAGTTCGCCGGCGTGGAGGGGAGAGAGAGATCCTAGAGAGAGAGGAGTTGCGCCTGTTGAAGAGAGATTAGGGTTAGGGATTGTGTTTTTGGTATCTTAAAAGGAAAGAGGGGAAAGATTAATCTCAACCCTTGGATCAGATCGATCAATGGCTAGGATTTAAAATTGTGGAGTTAGAATGTGGCTAGAATTGTAAGAAATAGGCCAAAAATGATAATAATAATAATAATAATAATAATAATAATAATAATAATAATAGATACTAATGTGTTTGGTCAATTGTGAGCATGCACACGTACAAAATAATTTAATAAATTTTAATAAAATTACGTAAAGTGTCATATTTGAATTAATAAATATTATAAAATTAATGGTTGAGATCTAAATATTAAGATTTTGATTAAAATTAGATGAAAAATTAAATTGAGTCTAATTAGATACAATTTGGCTAGAATTATAATAAATCGGGTAAAATTAATCTAAAATTGTATGAATTGATACGAGTTAGAAAATACATAAATTTAAAAAATGCATGTTATTTTAATAATAATAGATAATGTATTTTGTAAAATAATTGCGAATGTGCATGTTTACAAAAATAATAATATATTACTGCATATTATATATGTAAAGAGAGAGATAAAAGTGATACATACTTCTATTTTAACAATAAATTTATCGTTACATGCTTAATATCAAAAATAAGTCATAACATAATCGAGAAGCCAACAAGTATAGAAAACTAAGTTACCCAAGCATGGAAAATCACTTTTTGATAGAATGATTGGATAAGCTCCAATAATGAGGAAAAACAGAGAAACCGTTTGAAATTATATGCTTGCAAATGCCCTTTTTTTAATCATTGCGCAATTTCATGTGCTTGAGGGTAGTCAAGTTGCTGCTCCGTCTCCCAGTTCAACTTCGAGGCAACTCTTTCATGACAAGGAACATATTCCTCGAGTTTCTCGACAAACTCAGTTGATGTTGGCACAGATACGATGATTTGGCGAGCATTGGGACTGATGAAGCCTTTCTCCACAACTTTGTCAATAAATGACAATAATGAATTATAATATCCATCCACATTCAGCAATCTTACCGGCTTATCATGGATGTCAAGTTGTGCCCAACTAATTACTTCAAGTAGCTTATCAAGTGTGTCATAACCACCTGGTAAAGCAATAAAAGCATCAGAGTGCCTAGCCATTTCTGCTTTTCTTTGATGCATATCTGCAACTACCTTCACTTCTCCTACTGTTTCACCAGTTAACTCTCTAGACATGAGTGTCTTGGAAATAACTCCAATAACGTGCCTACCATCATTATGAACTGATTGTGAAACCAAATCCATTAGGCCTATGCTACCTCCTCCATAGACCAAATCAATATTTCTTAAGACCAATTCTTTGTAGCTCAATAACAGCATCATGATAACTACTTTTCTTCCCTTGACTACTCCCACAAAACACACAAATTCTCTTGAATTTTAACACCATAACATCACTTTCCATTTTCATTTTCTTAAAGTTTTTCTACTTTTTTCTCTATAGTAACGCTGCGTCACTTAAAAATTATGTGAAAAATGATTTGAAAGTGTAGGGTATTTATAGAATTTTTTTGGGGTTTAAAAAAATATTTTAATTGGCCATTTAGTTGTTTTGGGCCCCCAACAGTCATATATGCATTGGGCCCAATGACCATTTTTTAATTAAATTCAATTTTTTAAAAAAAATCTTATAAATATTTTTTAATTATATTTTTATATAAAAAAAAAAAGACCATAAGTGGTGGATTTTTTAAAAAATAAATTTAAAAAATTTAGAAACCAACCACAAGTGGTCGATTTTTATAAATATTTTTTAATTATATTTTAAGAAAAACGACCACAAGTGGTAGGTTTTTAAAAAAAAATTATATTTAAAAAAAAACAAAACACAAGTGGGCGATTTTTATAAATATTTTTAATTATATTTTTTAAAATAAATAAATTGGAAAAACTTAAATTGACTAAGGTTGCGGATTAATACAATAATAATAATAATAATAATAATAGTAAAATAAATAATATAATTATTCTCAGATTAGTTATGAATAAATTTTGTAAATAAAAATACGACACATAATATATTACTTTAAAATCAACGATAACAATAATTCGAAATGGACACCTATAAATTATGAATATAAAATTTAAAATTGTTGATAATACATCTGTGATTCCATCTATGTCAATAAACTAATTTTAATTTCTCAAGCATCTTTTATTTGATAATACTTGTCAACCAATTTAATGTCTAATTTCTTTTTATTTTGTGTTTTTTATTCTTCAAGTTTATCCTTTTCCTATTAAAATTTTTCAAGTCACAAAAATCCTACATAAATCCCCAAGAAATAATTTCAGCTAAATTTGTACCAACACAATCCCCCAATAATTTTCCAAGTAATAATTTCATAGGTAAAACCCCAAGAAATAATTTCAGCTAAATTTGTAGCAACATAATCCCTCAATAATTTTCCAAGTAATAATTTCGTAGGTAAATCCCCAAAAATAAATCCCCAGCAAAATTCGCAGAACAAAATATTCAAATAATTTCTCAGGTAATAAAATCCATTACATAAATTTCTACCAAAATATCTCTACGTAAAATTCGAAGGATAAATTATCTGAAAATTTTTCTATAGATTTAAAATATATATATATATATTATCCATATACCTGCGGATTTACCTAGAGATAAAATACTCGCCGATACATTTTCCCAGGTAATGTCGCAAGTAATAATTTCGCAGGTAAATTCCCAAGAATAAATTTCCAGCAAAATTCGCAGCCCAAAATTCCCAAATAATTTCTTAGGTAATAAAATTCATTACATAAATTTCCACCAAAATATCTCTAAGTAAATATGTAGGATAAATTACCTGGAAATTTTTGTATGGATTTAATATATATATATATATTTATATATATATATATATGTCCATATACCTGTGGATTTACCTAGAGATAAAATATCCGTCGATATATTTCCCCAAGTAATGTCGCAAGTAATAATTTCGCAGGGAAATCCCTAAGAATAAATCCCCAACAAAATTCGCACCACTAAATCCCCAAATAATTTTCTAGGTAGTAAAATTCATTAAATAAATTTCCACCAAAATATCTCTAAGTAAATCCGTAGGATAAATTACCTGAAAATTTTTCTACAGATTTAAAATATATATATATATATATATATATATATATATATATATATATATATATATCCATATACCTGCAGATTTACCTAGAGATAAAATACCCGTTGATATATTTTCTCAGGTAATGTTGCAAGTAATAATTTTGCAGGTAAATCCCCAAGAATAAATTCCCAGCAAAATTCGCAGCACAAAATCCCCAAATAGTTTTGTAGGTAATAAAATCCATTACACAAATTTTCACCAAAATATCTCTAAGTAAATCCGTAGGATAAATTACCTTGAAATTTTTCTACAGATTTAAAAAATATATATATTTGTCAATATACCTGTGGATTTACCTAGATACAAAATAACTGCCGATATATTTTTCCAGGTAATGTCACAAGTAATAATTTTGCAAGTAATAATTTTTCAGGTAAATCCCCAAGAATAAATCCCCAGCAAAATTCGCTGCACAAAATTCTCAAATAATTTCTTAGGTAATAAAATTCATTACATAAATTTTCACCAAAATATCTCTAAGTGAATCCGTAGGATAAATTACCTTGGAATTTTTCTACGGATTTTAAAAATATATATATTTGTCCATATACCTACGGATTTATCTAGAGATAAAATACCTTATGATATATTTCCCTAGGTAATGTCGCAAGTACGAAATTTATGCAATATGACGCCAAATTTACCTGCGGAATTTGTTGTAAATATATAGTTTGCAGGTAATATATTTTAATGTTGAGGAATTTAGTATTTTCGTAGGTAAATCCGCATGTATTTCCTGCAATATTATTCCCTAGGTAAAATCCCCATGTAATTTACAGTTTTCTAGTAGTGTTTCTTTTTAGAATTTTCACATGAGATCAAGGTAGAAGATGAACGGGACAGTTGTCAGACATCAAATTAATTCATATACGTCAATGGAAAACTAATCTGGTCTATCTGCGATTATGTTGATTTATACAAAATTAAATGAAAAGTCGATGGGGTTTATTCGATACTGATCTCAATGTCTATGCTCAAACAGAAAAATAATCGATGCGTTAAACAATACCGATCCATCGATTATGTTTAGTAAATTTCATAGACTGTAAGCCTTGTCAATAATATATCGTATTGATTTCTTGCCCTTAGTAACATATTTGAAAAAATAATAATTAATCAATAAAATACTAAATAATTAGATTTTATGCAATTAAAGGAGTTTGACCAAGTCATGTGATAGTATGAGAGTCCAAGTAAATTGGATAAGGTGATCAATGATGTGTGAGGATGGGTAGTGAATGAACAAGTGAATTCCTCACAACATACTTGTACTTTGGTAAACGTTGCCCTAAGGATGTTGGTTGTTCAACCACAACTCATCACCTCACATCTTGTTTCACCACTTTCAATTTATGTGGACTCTCATATAATCACATGACTTGTTTAGGCTCATTCGATTGCATAAAATTCAATTACTTTTTATTTTATTAATTAAATAATCCTTTTCAAAATATGTGCTAGTCATGGTCTATAAATATGTGTCATAGTCTAGTCCATGTATTAATGAAGTTGTACAAAATCTATGCTAAACTATGCTTAGTTTTGTACTCGACCTGATATAGTCTGGCATAGACTCTTAACTACTTCCACAAATAAATAACTAGACTATGATATTTATTCATAGACCATAACTAGCACATTGATGAGCCTAAATAAGTCATGTGATCGTATGAGAGTCCACATAAATTGAAAGTGGTGATCAAAGACGTGAGGTAATGAGTTATGGTTGAACAAATGAATTCTCCACAACATACTTGTGCTTTGGGTCAACATTGCCCCATGCATGTTTGTTGTTCATCCACTACCCATCCTCACACATCATTGGTCACCTTATTCAATTTACATGGACTCTCATACGATCACATGACTTGTTCAAACTCCTTTAATTGCATAAAATCAAATTATTTATTATTTTATTAATTAAAAAATCCTTCTCAAAATATGTGCTAGTTATGGTTTATGAATATGTAGCATAGTCTAGTTTGGTTATTAAGGAATTAGCTCCTAATATATGCTAGATTGTCTATCTATTTAGTGAAGCATCTACCAAAAGCCTGGGAAGGCATCGATTATAAATAAGGTCTATGAAACAAGACCAACAGTAAAAAAAATAAAAATGTTAGATTTTTACAACGGTCATAAAGTACACGTCAAATCAACACCCAACGGTAATATCTCACTTTTTTTCTATAAAAAGAAGGCTATTTTTGTGTTAACACTTTCATTTTTTTTTGCTTTAATTTTTGTTAACAATTACAATGTCTCAAGCATCCCAAAAATCAAATGCAAAAGTGTCCTACATATGTCATTGTGGCAATCCAGCTTTTTTAAGATGTCACGGACCGATTGAAATCCAGGTTAAAAATTCTTTAACTGTGCGGTTGGAAAGGATAATGGCGGATGCTCTTTTTTTAAGTGGCTTGACGAAGACTCACAGACGAGCAGCTCATCGAAATTAAACTTTTTAGGCACTTCCAAGTTTCATATACTCTAAAGGCTTCGGGAATTCGAAGAAAATAGAGATCTACTTATGACATTGTAAAAGAAGCCGAAGAGAAAAGGGATTACTTGAAAGGATGCCAAAAGAAGTCGAAATGGAGAAGGATCAAGTAAAGCAAAGGCTGATTTTGACCGAGGAAAAGGAGAAAGGCCTAAAAAATTTATTGTATGGTTTGTTATTGTTGTTGGTTTTCTAGAAAGGTGTAATAGGGATATAGGAAACTGAATAAATAGATGTAAGGTTTCTTAAATTAATCTTGGGTGTAATCTATAATTAATAGAGAATTATGTCTATGTCTTTTATCATCGACCTCCATAAACCATGATAGTTACGGTAAGTAAATATATGAATTACTCAATCGATAGAATGTTAAGTCTATAAATTATAGAGAACAACTTCTATTATGTTTCCAATCAACCACTATAAATTAGGAAAATAGCTGAACTGATAACGCAATGTAGCCAACTGTTTAATCTAATGAGACAATGGAATAACTGAACATTATTTCATCAGTAAATACCATCATTGACATGTCAAATATATGTAATTCAATTATCCATAAAGAACAAATCACTAAAAAGACAAATCATTAAGAATTTTTTTGTTCCAAATCCACAAAACTACTTATTTTCTTGATTGAGTTTTGCAACAATGCCCATCACATCCACTTCTTTTTCTTCATGTTTTTTCTCCTCTTCTTCAACTTCTTCCTTCTCATTTTTCTTCTCTTCTTCTGATGATTTCTTCTCTTCTTCAATATTTTCAACCTCCTGTTCGACCACTAATTCTTTTTCAACTCCCTTCTTATTTTTGTCTTCTTCTTCTTCTGATGATGATGATTTCTTTTCACCATCTTTTTTTGTTTTCTCCTCATTTTCTTCTTCTGCTTCAGCTGTCATCTCCTCATGTTTTTATTCTTCTTCTTCTTCTTCTTCTTTTGCATCTTCTTCATCTGCTGTATTTTCCTATTCCATTTATTCTTCTTTCTTCTCTTCTTCATCTTTTTCATCTGCTGCAGCCATGTCCGTCACTACGACCGCAAGTTCTTTGAAGTTTACTTGATGCCGGCTACGATGGAGACTGTCCAGGTGCACTGTATTATTTTGAAAGGATTACAAAACATATGCAACAAAATTAAATTGGAAGAGCAAAAAATAAATTAATTTACCTTCTTCTTGTTGCTTCTTCTTATTCTTCTTGATTCTCCTCAGTCTCTCATCTCTAACAAAATTGAAGTAATATCGAGTAGACTTTTCTCGAGCAAAGCAACGCGCTCGCATAGGTTATCGTCATTAGAAGCATCTAGTGAAGGTTTGAGTCCACTTGAACTAGTATGATCACAAGCGCGTGGTGGACTTGGAACATAATCATGGCTATCCAAATCTTCATCTTCGTCTTCTTCTGCGACCTCCGCTGATGAAGTCAGGACAGTCACACCTTTTAGGTGTGCCTTCAACGCATCGATGGACGTATCCTTAATTTCGTCCGTGTATGACTTAAAAGTTTTCATGTATCTCTCCTCTATCTCACAGACAGTAGGGGTAAGGTACGGGTGCACAATCTATAAAAAAATAAAAATAAATTACATGGCATTCGCTAATATAATAATATTAGTATCATATCATAATAAGTAAAATTTTACCTTTGTGTTGTTTCCTTTTTACTTAAATGGGTCGCCTTCCATTATGTTGTCGCACTTCGACGTGTTCCATCGAAGAAGACAGGAAATAGGCAGGGGAGGCTCCAACGACTTGCCGGCGTACCTTCCCAGATAAGGAAAGACCTCATATATCCAAACCTGCAATCAATAGAAGCACAAGTAAGTCTACAATGTCTATGTATTATTGCATAAATATGTAAGAGTCTATAATAAATCAATAGGATGGTAGATTATAAGTACCAGAAACACCCAGGGAAAATCAACTAACGCGTACGATGCATTATTCCTCTTAACAAAAGTTTCTTTGTGCTTGGTCAGATTGATTTTATTTTTCAGATAGTTCAAGGTCATCTCGAAGGACTCTTTTCCCCATGGATACCCCCCGAAGAATTCTAAATCAACCGCCATCTTGATGTGGTACGAATCACCTTCTTTGATGGGTCCTTTACCAGCAGATTGCGTACACAAACTAAACCAAAGCACACTTCAACTTTTGTTGATTATTCAGCCTACTACCTTTCATCAGGCTAATCAACTTTGCAGCAGTAATGCTTTTGTTCTTCGTCACCTTAAAATGAAAGCTTTCTCCATTTTGAAGGACTTTGTTAATTTTTGATTCACGGGGATATGCTGAACAATTTTGCCCTATAATCAAAGCAAATTCCTTTAAGCCGAAACAAGCTGGCTTATCGTTTACACAAAACCAAATTTCATGCAGTTTTTTTTTATACGTTGCAGCAACATATAATGAACCATCTATCCATTAAACTTAAAATGTTCCGGCATATACCTCAAGTGTCCAAAATATGTCTTCTTAAAATCACAATACAACTTTTGTTCAACAAGAACCCGTCTAAACTCTCGATACACGGCCATTCTTGCTCTCATAGAAATCTTTGCAGGAAAAGAGGCAAGATCATCTATCCAGGTTGTTAGGCCGTACAACTCAACAGAGATATCTCTCGCACAAATTGGCAAGGATAGGGGATCCTCTCCCCGTCTTCGCTATCTCTACTATCCTCACCATCCCCACTATCACTTTCACTTTCTTCTTTGCTTTCCCCCTTGCTTTTACCTTCGCTATCCTAAGCATCCTCACTCTTGTGTGCACTACTTTTATCATATTAAAAAATATCGGCAAGAATTTTTTATTCAGTTTCGACTCCGATTCATCGACTATGACTTTTTTTTCTCTTGGAAGTTTTTAAAACTTATTTGGATATTCACTTCCTACTGGTAGAAGCAGTGGAAGTAGGCCTTTTAACTGCTCAATGAACTCTTCTCACTATTTATGATCTATAGCAAAAAACGAATCTGTAGTGGTCGATTTATCGACTACTGGTCTATTAATAAAAACGAACAAATTCACCAAAAATAAATTTGCAGTGGTCGATCTATCGACCACTGGACTATTAAGAAAAATGGAAAAATGCTTCACATCAAACATGCAAATCAAGTTTCAACTTCACCAGATATTGACAGTGCAATTCACAACAACAAGAACATCATTAAAATGGGTCCAATTCAGTACAAAAAAATTAAAAATCAAACGCAATATAACTACAAAAATTGAAAAAATTTCTAATCATTATCCAAAGCAAACCCCTATTAAACATGTGAAATCGACAATGTTAACTAAAAACACTCAAATTTTGATTAATTCAATGAAGAACGGTGCAATTTTTGTCAAAATCGAAGAACCCCAATGCAAAGCATCATAGGAAAAAATTATTAAAATGGATCTAAAACTGATTGGGGAAGAAAATTACACTTGCCTGCGCAAGAAAAATTGAAAAATTTCGCCTAAGGAAGCAAGAATCAACCAAATTGTATTGTTCGAAAAAATAGGAACCAAAATCGGGAGAAGGAAGGTTTTGAAGAGAAAAGAAATGTGTAGTTGAAAATATTAAATGATTTTAATAAATATTTTGAAAATGAAAAAATATAAAAAGGGACCACGTTGTAGTTTTTAAAAAGTTGTATTTTTTTCTCAAGTTTTAAAAATGTTAAAGGAAACCATGACAACACAACCCTGACCCACTTTTTACCTTTTTCAAGACCTAACCCTAAAAAATAAATTAATTTTTTTTTTATGTCTATAGATCAAAATAGATTTTAAAAGTGGGTAGGAATCAAAATTGTCTCCGATATCTGGTAATAACTCTAATCATTCTAATTTTAATACCACAATGAAGTCTAGCATTAATGAGCATGCCATTTATTCTAATAATTCAAATCATGATACTAAGAATAAAATTAAGTCTAGCATTAATGAACATGCCATTAATTCTAATAGTTTGAATCATGCTCCTAAGAATAAAACTATTAATAGTTACACTGTTGTTGATCCTCATAAGGAGTTGTTATCTAAAACTAAATTTAAATCTTCAATTAATTGGTTTGAAATTCCTTCAAATAATAATTCTACTGATCTATTTAGATTAAATACCTCCTCGTCATCTACGAAGCATCTTAATGCAAATATTTTACTTATAAAACCCTGTACATAAATACTATTAGCCCTTCTGTAAACCCATCTTTACATAATCATTCTCCTAATGATATTTTTAATAGTATGACCAGTGACAACTCTCCTCCACCCCTCTGCATGCAATCACATTTGGCAAGTAACATTGGATAAGTGTCGGATGTTATTTGTAAATAAATTATCTTAAAAAATATCACCTCTCTTCCTCCCATTTCACTTTTATTCAATACCATTCCTGAGATATCTTCTAATAAAGATTTTCAATCATTACACCCTTTATAATATCCTAAAAACAATCCTGCTCTTTCTACTCCCTCTTCTCAAGATGACAAACTATCAAGTTCCTCTGCATCAAGACATCAACCTTGCTCTTCTAGTCCCCTCTCCAGTAATGATAAACCAAAATTTGCATAATCTAGACATGATTTTTGCTACTCATACAGTCCAACTCCCTTACCAACCTCTATTTTTAATACATATAGGTCTACAGAGACATGCAACAACTTTCACCTTGGAGACCAAATGGAGTACAATCCATAGTGATACTTCAAAATGAAAGATAGTTGGCTCAACTAGTAATGGAGGGTATGAAAATAGCATAAACAACTTTAATCCATCAACTCATCCCACAATGCTGGGATTTTTTCACAGCATGCAAGCACTGTGCAGCCTTCCTCACTACTTAAATTCATTTCTCGATATGAACAACATCTCTCAAACCCTTTTTTTACACCCCATGAGACGATGTCAAACAACCCAATCTTATTCCCATAGCAATCCCAATTAATCCAACTGGGTCCTCCCTAATTTATACCAATATCTTAAACTCTATCGTCCTTGAATATTCCACAACATTTTTCTATGATTCTAGAAAGAGTAGTAAGAATCCCTCTCATTAAGGGCGCATTTATCAAAATCTCAAATATAAAGCATATAACCCTTATGGTATTTTTGAAGAAAGAGGACAAAAATATATACACCACTTTCTCTTCTGAAGTGCTCTTTCATATTGTGCCCTACAGTGAACCAGGATCTAGCAAAACATATAGTTATAATGGCTCCAACTATAAGGCTGTGTCAAGCTTCTAACTCGGAGAGAAGTGATCTCATGTTCCTTATTATAACTCATAACCCTATGGATCAAGACACCAGTTTGATCGTGAATTCGAACTTTAAGCGCAACTTTAATAAGATTATTATAAACCATAACCCGAGCTTAGTTGATTTACTTGAAACTAGTATATCCAACCACATACCTCTCAAAGATGAATTTGCTTTTGATTATTTCTTTAAAGTCCTAGCTGATGGGAAATAGGGGGTACTGATATGACTTACCTATTTTATTCAAGTTTCTCTTGGGAATCGTACTGATCAAGAAGTGCATGCAATGATCCAAGTATATCCTAGCTCTTTCCCCTAGTTTTTCCTGCTATATATGCGAGTACAAATAGTAATAAAATATCTATTTTTGGAATAATCTAACAAATTATAATAATGCTATAAGTTCTCTTTCATCGGTACCAAACGATTTTAATGAGGTTTCTTGTCAGCATGATAAATGGGGGCAAGGGTTAAAAAAACAATAGAAGTAGAAGCTTCTTCTTTTGGGCTTGTATAAATATGTGTAATCTTCCAGATCTTGGGTTTGAAGGAGGGCGTTACACTTGGTATAATCAAAGGGAAAAAAGAATGGGCTTGGACTTATTCTAGAAAGGTTAGATTGAGGTTTTTCTAATAATAGATGGATTTAACTTTACCCTAATTCGAGAGGGACCCATCTCCCTAAAATCCACTCCGACCATATTCTCTTTCTAATTACACTTAATAATTTAACCAGATCAAAGGGTAGAAAACCATTTAGACTTGAAAATTTAGGATTAAACATTCATCCTTTAGAAATATTATGGAATCTTTCTGGAATCTCAACAATCTCCTAGATGCTACTAATAACCTTAGAAAAGTTTCTATGGATTGGAGTAAGGGTACTTTTGGGTATATATTTAAAAATAAAAAGAGACTCTTAGCCAGAATAAGTGGCATTCAGAGCTCCCCTTCTTACCCTTATAATTATTTCTTAAGAAGCCTCAAAACTAATTTTCCTGACAAGGATTATAATGATATTCTAAAAGTTGAGGAAGATTATTGAAAGCTTAAATCTAGGATAAATTGGCCTAACAAGGGTGATACCAACATCAAAATCTATCATATTTCTGTTATTAATCGAAGCCGCAATAATAGAAACTCTTATTTTAAGGATAATGATGGTAATTGGATCAGTAACCATGATCTTATTATAAATCATGCTTTTAATTACTTTCGCAACTGCCTATGAACATGCTAGCTTTGACTGAAAAAGTATTTGTAACTCTACTTGTAGTCTTCATAATGCAGATCTTACTACTTTTGACAGACCCTTAACTAACCATAAAGTTTATAACACTTTATTCTCATTTAAACCCTTTAAAGCATTGGGATCAAATGCTATTCACCTTTACTCTATCAATAAAATTGGAAGATCATCGGTAAAAGTATTTTGGATTGTTGTCACCACATTATTGATATTCAAACAATTTTTTACTCTTTGAACAACACATACCTTTGCTTAAACTCTGTGTTCAAGAATGAAAATCTCTTAAAAATATTTAGATCGATTGTTTTGTATAATACTTTGTATAGAGTTGTGACTAAAATAATTGCTAATTGGATTAAATCTTTTCTCTCTAACCTCATAGGTCCCCAACAATCTAGCCTTATCAAAGGCCATAGGGCCTATGATATGCTATTCTACTTAAGGAAATTTTCAATCATGTTAATAAGACTAAATCTAAGAAAGATTGTCTAACGATTAAGCTTGATTTAGAAAAATCTTTTGACCGGATAGAGTGATCGTTTGTCTACCATACTCTTCTATTCTTTAATTTTCTTAAGACATTCTTATTATGAATTGTATTACCACTTATAATATTTTCATGTTGGTTTATGTTTCTCAAACTAACTTCCTCTTTCCATCCCGAGGAATAAAACAAAGGGATTCGATTTCGCCTTATATATTCATTCTTTTACTTTTGTTATTATATTAATCATCAAGTGGATATCCTTAAATGAGAAACAATCACTTTTTAGTTTTTAAGGAAATGATCCTTTTTTTTCCCATCCATTTTTTTGGACGATCTAACTCTTATTTCAAAAGTCACCCCCTCATCTATTCATACATTAGCCAACTGTATGAATCTTTTCTATCAATTTTTCAGCCAAAAAATTAATACTCAAATGCTAGTTTTTCTAAGCACTGTAACTTTAATTTTCAAGTTGCTATTGAGCTGTAATACCCCACAATTGTTTTAGCTTAATTTCGCTTTTAGAATGTCAAATACTAGCTTTAAAAATAAATAACAATTGTTGTATGTAAAATTTTCAGGATTTAGTCTATCTATTGAGTAGAAAATTGAATTAGCTTTCCATCAATACTAATTTCGCCCAAATCCGATACTTGGTTGAGAAGTTAGGGTATTTCTAGTAAGGCAGTGTGCCAGCTGGGCGAGCACCGCGTCGCGGTGAAGGTAAAAATGGCAATCATCAATTCCAGTGGACTTCTGCGATTCGTCCGCGTCGTGGAGAAGCTCTATTTCCCATTTGGCAATTTCCAGTAGGCCAACACGATTGTACTGCATCGCGTTGATGGCCTAAATGGCATTCCAAAGGTGTACCGCGATAGCTCCGCATAGCGGAGAACTTCCAGTTCCCAATTGTACTATTTCCAGTGAACCACCGCGATAGTGGCGCATCGCGGTGGCATGTTAAATCGAAAATTTTTTGCTTTTTTCAGTTCCGACGAAAAATTAAAAAGGGGTACTTTGGTCAATTCCCTAGCCCCAATTCGTGTAAAACACAAGATTTAGACCATTCTTAATCACTTTATACAATTTTCATCCATTCTCTCAAAGAAAAACCTTAGAGTTCAAAGCTTCTTCTCCAAGAAATTCAATTCCTCCATTATTTCTCAAATAAAACTCAAAATTGAGGATTCTCAAGGCAAGATAATCAAGAATACATCTTCAAGAACTCAAATAGGAATCCAAAATTCAAGATTCTTCATCTAATCATCTACCAAGGTATGTGGGGTTTATGAACAAGGATCTTCTTCCATCCTTGTGCCCAAAACTAAGTTGTAATTATAAATTCATATGATTTTGAATGATTATACATGAGTTTTGAATTAAGGTTCATACCTATTATTGGTAATTGCAAGATTATGAGTTTTTGAGAGATTTTGAAGATGATTTGCATGTCTATTTCTATATTTTCATGCCTATTGCAGTAAATTTCAGATTTTGAGCTGAATTATCATAGTTTTCATTATCAAGCATGAACTTTATGATATTTTAACATGTGTTTGATGCATGGATTACTAAGCCCAAGTTTATATGTTGATATTTCACGAAAGATGATACTTTATATGTTGGAATCCACTTTACAAATCAATTACAGATTTTAGAGTTTAGAATAGCTTTATTTACAGATTTAATTTGATAGATGCATAATTGGTTTTAGAATAAACCCTTATGCTAGTTTTAAAGTGAATTTCCAATAGAATGAGCGCAGATTAAAGGGAGTAGTATTTAGCACCGAGCGAAAAATGTGGGATTAGCGTGCCATATCTTCCACAAAACTACATAGCCAACATAGGTACAGATTATGAGATTATTCCCATTCCAATATGGGTGACAGTTTCAGATGTGATCACTTAGCTTAAGTTATACTCGGCAAGATTATGACACTTCTTCCCATCGTGAGGTTTTTCCCATAGGAGAACAAGACGTTACACTCCATGTTAGCTCACATGGTTTATGTTGGTTAGAAGAACCTCCCTAAAGCTTACAGACTACAGATAACAAAAAGGAATAACAGAAAAGCTTTTAGAAAACTAAGTGTAAAGGCTCACAATTTTATTCAGATTATGCTTTTCAAAAAGATAATAGTTACAGATTTCAGCTTTTAGATTTCAGACATAGAAGTGAGTCATTTCTACACTCAGACAGTATGATTTAAAGACAGAGTACTGGCACAACTTTTAAAACTAAATGTTATGACTCACTACATTTACAAAGTATGATTTGCTATTCATGATTTCAGATTTCAGTATTTCAGATATTCCAGCTTATGTGAGTCATTTACATTTAGCAAGCATTGTTTTACAAACTGTGATTATGATTGATATTATGTTTTACTTATGCATTGACCCCTATATACTCAGTACATCCTCAAAGTACTGATCTACATATATGTCTATGTGCTACATTGTCTTCGGATGTAGGTTCAGGTGCTCAGTTTCGGCAGCATGAGTAGTTCGAGCATCTCCATCTACATCCGACAGTTGGTAAGTCCTCATAGTTCGAGGACATAGTCATTCAGTTTATTTTTAGCTTATCGATTTAGATAATTCAGTATTCTTTCAGATAATTCGAGTCAACTGGGGATCTGTCCCAATGACTCTCTAGATATTAGTAGAGTAGAGGCTTATCAGACTGATAGATTTGATTCAGACTTACAGTATTATTCAGATAGTTTTTCACATATAGTATGACTCTTATGTCTATATTTCCTTTATTATAAAGTTTAGAAATGAAGGCAGACAGAGTTAGCTTAAGGCTACTCGTAGTCTTGATCACCGTATGACGTCTTGGGACCAGGTTTCGGGGCATTACATGAGCAATGCTGTACTATTAAGGCTTCTCATGACTTTGATAAATATCTAGATTTTTTTATCTGTAACGCGAATCTTAAAGCTAGTAACTTCCCATACATAATTGAAAATATAAAGAAGAAACTCTCTAGCTGGATGACTAAATTTCTAACCCCCATGAGAAGGCTCACGCAAGCCAAATCTACCCTTAATGCTATTCTACCCAATTCTATGCAGTACTTTAATCTTCCTAGGACAACTTGCAATGCTACTGATAAAATTCAGCACAATTTTATCTGGGGCTTGACTGACGAAAAAAGAAAATTGCATTATGTTTCATGGGATAACATTATCCATCTCAAGGATTATAGTGAGCTTGTCATAGTTGATGTAAAGACCAAAAATCTTACCCTTCTCACCAGACTCTCTTGGAGGTTTTTTTCAAATTGTAGTTCTTTTTTGGACCGAACTTTAATTAGAAAGTACAATATCTCTAGGTCATATAATAATTCTTCTTTTATTTGGAAGAGTATTTTAAAAGGTGATAAGATTTGCACTCCTAATATTGCTTGAAAATCTGCTACGGGTAATGCTATAAATTTTTGGTATAATAGATGGATTACTGATTCCCCTCTCCTTCGAACATTATTCAAGGACCATTGACTTTAAAAGAAAATTTTGTAAACTTTCAAACCTTTGGGTGGAGTAAACTAGAACCGGAATAAAATCTTTCTACAGATTCCTAATGAAATTATTAAATTATGGGTCCCCTTTTTATGATTGTGAGTGGATTTGGAAGCATGAAACTATTTGTAAGTTTAAATTCACCCTTTTTATTTCTTCTAAAGATAAGCTGCCTACTTTAAAATACCCTCACCACATTGATATTTGTCACGACCTGAGGCTACCCCCTAGTCGTGACAACAGTGCTTACGGTCACAGGTGACCGCAAGCTAACTCATGAACTGGTACTTGCTGTGAGCACTGAGTAAATTGATAAATAAATACATACGCAAAATCAATAATCCCATAAGGTTTTAGATACTGAAATACAATTGAGTTTGCTAGAATGAAACATCTGCGAAAAATACTGAAATCCAAATGATAAGTCTGATAAACTAACTGACTGTCTGAATGTCTGAAAATCCTCTAACTAACCGACTGTGGAGTTGATGGGACAAACCCCCAACTAACTCCAACTAAATGGAAATACTGAACTACAGTGATGAACTAAAATAAAACAACCATGTCCGCAATAGATGAGGACTAACCACGACTATTGCTGTTGATTAGTTGAACTGTCTAAGCAAGGTCAGGAAACTGAGCATCCAAACCTATGTATAAGACATCATAGAGCGAAGAAAAGTATGCGATCAAACTTTGAATGTACTAGTATATGATATGAGGTTAGGCTGAAATGCATAGGTTTATATGCATGAAATAATGACTAACTGAATAGCCTGAGATAATTGATGCATAAATGCGTGAAAACTGTAAAATTTGAGAATGCATAACCAAGCATATAAGATGATACTGAAATAGTTTATAAACTGAAATATTGAAATCTGGCAACTGAATAACTGATAAACTGTATGCTATGGTCAAGCAAACCTGAACTGAATTCTTTACTGAATAGGAAACTGAGACTGTGAGAGGTATCATCTAATCGACATACCCAAATCTGAGATAATCGGGGTCCAACCTGTAACCCCAGTTGAAAGGGTGTTAGTACCATGCCACGGGTACTAACACGGGATACGTGGATCCACTAAACTAATATCTCGAGGGACTAATGAGTCACCCTCATCTGGCAGGTACTCTAATCAAATATCTGTTATCCTCAACTGACAGGTAAACACTTTATCAACAACTAGCAGGTTGATATCTCTAACCTATGCTGGCTATGTAGTTCTGGAATTAAGGGACTGCTACTATCACACCTTCTACTGGCAGATGAGCCTCCAACCCTGGGTTAGCTAGGTGCTAAATCCTACTCCCAACTGAATGACACTGATTGCTGGACTAAACTAAGCTTGACTGGGCAAACAACTGATCGTGATAACTAACTGCATGACAACACTTATGGTTTATCTAAAACTATTCTAAATATACTGAAATTAAGTAAACAATAAGTATCTGGTGTTCATAACCCCCCAGCACAGAATGAAAGTATCAATAAGGAAATGTAAAGCTTTAAAACCCATAATAAAGGATCATTGCTCAAAACCCAACATTTAGACATTTCATCAACACATGGAAAACATGAACTTAAGCATAGGAATTGGTAAAACATGCGATTAAAACATAGTTACCTTACTAAAACCATGAATTAGGGATTTAACATAGTAATTTTATCATTCAAACATGTAAAGGGATCATCCCATCGAAAACACTTGTAAACATAATTTATAACCAAAATTCGTAAGAGCTTCAGGGAGGTAATTCATCATAAACATGTATAATTCATAATTTGAAACATAAAAATGGATTCTTGGACTCCATGGATGAAAAGGGCCCATGGATAAACACCACACATATCTTAAACCCTTAAGCTTGAACAATAAACACAATCTTGATGCTTTTTTGAAAGTTCTTGGATTAGAAAACTTAAATTCTTGGTTTTCTTGGAGAGGAGGCAATTAAATTTGATGTTCTTGGGAGATGGTTAGGGTTTCTTTGAGAGGAGAGTTGGAGTATATAAGCAAATAATGCCTTAACTGAAGCTTTGATTTGTGTTTTCTCAAATTGGATTGAGGGAAAAAGACTCAATTTCCCCTTAAAGAATTAAATTCACAATTAGAACGCGGTTTAAGAGGTCATCGCAATATGATGAGTCCTTCACCGCTATAACCACCATGATGTGCCACTATCGTGGTGAGCTGCTGGAATCGAAATCAAAACACGACCCAATCCTCATCCAAAAAATCCGAAACTTCCCCGAGACATGCTCCTTACACCTCTCAACAAGAATTAACTCAAAAACCTACGTCTCAGGGTCGGGAAGACCGATTTAAAAATCCTTGAAGTTAAGAGGCCAAAAATAAGATTAAGTTCCCAACACTTAGTGAAATTTTTAGGCTTTAAGCCTTTTATGCATGCAACTAGGAGTTGAACTAAGCTAAGAGTAATAAGGGGTATTACAATATCTCTTCCTTGGGAACATTCATCCTCGAATGATACTGGTTCGACTGAGAGTACTATACTGAAGTAACTGAGATCATGTATTGAACATGCATGACTCGGAATGTGATTGCATAACTGATTTTGAAACCTAATACATGAACTGAACTAATTTCCTTGAATACATGCAATGACATGAGAATGGTTATAAGGTTGAGATAGAAATGAGAGTCAACTTATGAGTAACCATTACTTTAGGCTGAATCTGATTTCGTGAAAAAAAGATGAGAGGTTTAGGACATAGAAACTCAGGGTATTACAATATCTCTCCCTTGGGATTATTCATTCCCCAAATGATACTGACCTGGCTGAAATACTAACGAAAGACTGAGATAATGCATGAGGTACTTATGAACTAAATCATGATTGAATATCTGAATCTAAATCATGATGCATGAACTGAACTGAATTCATAATTTACATAGATGTGAACAAATTATCTCTTGGAATGGAAATATTCTTGAAACTTCTGATAGTAGGACTAGATCGAAAGATGGAAAAACTATAGGAACTTGTCTGTCTGACTGGTAAATTAAATTGTTGGCTATACAGACTGAATTATACTGAAAGCTTATACTTAACTGGAGTATTTCTTCAACACTCTTTCTAAGAAGTTATAATAACAATAGGGAGCAAAGAACTTGGGTATGATTTAAATAAGATATATGAGTAAGGACTCTTAGTATGGCTATAACTCTGTAACATAGGACATAGACCTATGAAACATAAACTGAAATTGCTATGCCTTAGACAATGCAACTGCTACTCTCAAGCTTCGACATACTACTCAAATACTCCCTCAACTATACATTCTGCTTCAATATTGCACTTCACTTGAGGCTATTGGAAATATTCACTTGGGCACTGATAACTCTATCTACTAAAGTCTGAGCTGAGCTGAATTCTCTCACTATGTTTAAGCCTACTCGAATCTACAAAGTACACCCATAACATTATAATACTAGTCGAAATCATGAATTCAATACACCCTGCATTTTTCACAACTTCCCATCTCAAGAATAATTCTTCTTACCACTTCAACAACTAAATTCAACCTTTTACTAGGAATGCACTAACGCACAATGCACCCATCTACTTATATACACCAACATGACGTTCAAGCATATCATCATAACCACACATGAACTCCTAGGCAAACAACCCCTCAAAGCATTTTTTTCGTACTCTCTAATACTTCTATCATTAACAATTTCCCTACATTATTCTTAAGAAAATCACACATAAAATTTTAACTCCCCATGACATATGTAAAAACTTGGCCTTAATATTACTCCACATTTATAACCTTAGATCAAACAATCATAAAACAATCTTTCTCCAGCAGGAAACATTTACTCTCTCCCATCTATAATTGTTCATCACCACTACCATTTCATAAGGCGAGGTCACTGACAGGTTAGAGTATGAGGACCTGAAGTATGAAAAAATACTATACATAACTTGGACGCTTAATTGAGGCCTGAGAAATAGAGTATCCATGACCTGGGTTCATTACAGAGATAAAAACTGAGGATATACATGACATAATCTGAATTTCATTGACCTTTAAGAGAGTAGCAAGAGTACTGAAACTAAACATACTGTAAAGCATGAGTACATTAGTCATGGGCTACATGATCTGAGTTTGGAGTTCATAAATTTCATGGAATATGATTTGTACAGCTGAGCAAAATGGAATCGCTTATACTAAGAACTGGAAGCGTACATGATTTTATGGAAGGTGCGTGAATTTGAGCTATGAGCAGGAAGCTGACATATAAGGCATGATTATATATCATGATAACTGAAGTAAAAATACTAAAATAAGAATGGGTTGGGCATTATCCTCCCTTACTACTATTCTACAACATACAAGCATCACTACTGGAATCTGACAGCCTAACTTGGTTACTTATTATATTATCTCCCCTTAGCTATAAGCCATCACTCTAAGTTTGTGGAACCCTTTTGATAAACTCTGAATTGAACTACAACCACTTTACTCTAAAGTTCAGAATATGATAATACTTATCAGTAACAAGTTCACCCTGAAAGACTACACTTGAAAGTGCAAAACTCGCTGCTAATAATCCCTTTTGAGATACAGCTCTTAACCTTTTATAACCCCCAATAGTCATCACATAATAACTTAAACACCGAATAACTAAGAATCTTCATGAGTATCACCATACCATGAGTTCACACCATGTAAAATTTTAATTCTCCTTACTATTAGATCAACCATCCAAGATTCAAACTTAGATCCTAAAACGTAACATGGATATTCCCAAACTTTTAAAGAACCACAATAACTTACTTCATGGCCTACTAATATCACATATCCAAATCACACCCACATCATCATACTTAATTTTGAATCAATAAACATAAATTCTTGCATACACTATTTCAAGCCTTCTGGTTCACCGATCATATAACTAACCCCATGGATACAAAAAGTTCTACTAAATTTGGATCACACTATCCCCATTCTACTACTGCTAAACTTCTAGGTTCATGTTTCTAACTCTAGATTATATGTTGTCATAGGATTCTGAGAAGGGATCTGAAAGCACATCCCTTAGATATCATCTTTCTTACTCTAAGATACGAAATGATCTGACCCCTAAGCACTGAGATACTACCCCTTCAATCAATAACTAGTTCATTGGGAAATTAAAACTGAATGACCCTATTCCTGCAATCAACAGAAGTAATTTTCTGGGATACTATAATTGGGCAATTTCTATATATCGTCAGGCTATAATAGACTTACTCACTGGGGTAGATGCTGAGAAAGGCTCTGCTAAGGTTTCTAGACTGACACCAAAATTTGACAGCTATATAGGGGTTACAAAAGAAAGTAAAACTCGGGGTCTAGTAAAATATACACACGAAGATGAAAGAATTATAACGTACCCGTAACTAAATCAGGAAAACTTTCATGATCATGATGGGACTGGAGTGAATATAATCTATTCTGGCGCTGACCACTGGTGGCACTGGAAGTAGAGCCCTACTGAGTCGGGCGACCAGCTAGAGCTGAAGGACGACTGTGCTGACTCTGCTGACCAACCTGTGGGCATTCTTTGACTCTGTGGTTTGGCTTGCCACATCCAAAACATATACCACTACCAGCCCTACACATACCTTGATGATTCCTACTATACATCATGTAGAGCAGATTAGTACGACCACTGTTCATGTTATACTGGGCCTAGAGACTAGCGCTCTATCTCGATTGTCATTCCTGAACTTTGGCACTGGTGTACTAGCTGAAGAAGGAGTCGGGGCTGAGAATTTTTGACAAAAATAAAAACGGTTACCACTTTCTAAACTTGACTTAAAACTACTTGTTCTGACGCTCTTATTCTCTCTCCCTCTCTCCCTATGCTTCTCCTCCTTACTCTGCTGAGTATAAACCATAAGCCTAGATTGAACAGTAACCTGCTGATCATTTTGAATAACTACTGAATAAGCTAAGGTAGTAAAAGCAGCTCTGAATATGGCGTGAGATACATGCTTATTCGGGGGATCTTCTTGAATAGGCGAATGTACGGGATGCTTCCCGTTCCTTCTTCCCTTATTTCTTTTTAAAGGAATTATCTATAAATAAAATGAAGGATGAGTGAGAAAGAGAGTTTTAAATAAATTTTATGCTCATTCGCATAACGTGAATACTGAAAAAAGGAAAACTTTTCCTAAAACGTCTTATAGCCTCTTGTCCATAAGTGTGGCACACTTCACACCTATATACAAGACTCTACTCAACCCGACTTTTTAGACATCCTAGGACACTGCAAAACTTTAGACTATGATACCAAGTTTTGTCACGATCTGAGGCTACCCCCTAGTCACGACAACGGTGCTTATGGTCACAAGTAACCTCAAGCTAACCCATGAGCTGGTACTTGCTGTGAGCACTGAGTAAACTGATAAATAAAGACATACAAAAACTCAACTAATAATGCCATAAGGTTTTAAATACTGAAATACAACTAAGTTTGCTAGATTAATATATCTGCAAAAAATACTAAAATCTAACTGATAAGTCTGATAAACTAACTGACTATCTGAATGTCTAAAAAGCCTCTAACTGACTAACTGTGGAGTTAATGGGACAAACCCCGACTAACTCTGACAAAATGGAACTACTAAGCTACTGAGATAAACTGAAATAAAATAATCATGTCCTCGATAGATGATAACTCACCATGACTGTTGCTGCTGATAAGTTGAACTGTCTAAGTGCGGTCAGGAAACTGGGCATCCAAACCTATGATATATGACATCATAGCATGAATAAAAGCATGTGATCAATACTTTAAATGTACTAGTATATGAGATGAGGTTAGGCTGAAATACATAGGTTTATGTGCATAAAATAATGACTGACTGAATAGCATGAGATAACTGATGCATAAATGCGTGAAAGCTGTAAAATCTGAGAATGCATGACCAAGTATATAACATGATACTGAAATAGTCTGTAAACTGAAATACTGAAATTTGACAATTGAATAGCTGATAAACTGTTTGCTATGGTCAAGAAAATCTGAACTGAATTTTGTACTGAGTACTGAACTGAGACTGTGAGAGGTACTATCGAACCGACATGCCTAAATCTGAGCTAATTGGGGTCTAACATGTAACCCCAGTTGAAAGGGTATCAGTACCGTGCCACGGGTACTAACATGGGCTGTGTGGATCCACTAAACTAATGTCCCGAGGAACTAATGAGTCACCCTTATCTGGAAGGTGATCTAATGAGATATGTGTTACCCTCAACTGGCCGGTAAACACTTTATCAACCCTCAACTGGCAGGTTGATATCTCTAACCTACGTTAGCTACATAGTTCTGGAACTAAGGGATTGCTACTAAAGGTCACACCCTCTACTGGCAGGTGAGCCCCCATCCTGGGTTACCCAGGTGCTAAATTCTACTCCTAACTGAATGACACTAATTACTGGACTGAACTAAGTTTGACTGAGCAAACAACTGATCATGATAACTAACTGAATGACAACACTCATGGTTTATCTAAAACCGTTCTGAATATAATGAAATTATTTAAACAATAAGTATCGAGTATTCATAACCCTCCAGCATGGAATAAAAGTATCAATAAGGATATGTAAAGCTTTAAAATTCATAATAAAGGATCATTGCTCAAAACCCAACATTTAGACATTTCATCAAACACATGAAAAACATGAACTTAAGCCTGGGAATGGGTAAAGCATGCTATTAAAACATAGTTACCATACTAATAAAACCATGAATTAGGGATTTAACATGAAAATTTCATCATTCATATGTGTAAAGGGCTCATCCCATAAAAAACACTTGTAAACATAATTTATAATCAAAATTCGTAAGAGCTCCATGGAGATAATTCATCATAAACATGTATAATTCGTAATTTAAAATATAAAAATAGATTCTTGGACTCCATGAGTGAAAAGGGCACATGGATGAACATCACACATACCTTAACCCCTTAAGCTTAAAAGAGAAACACAATCTTGATGCTTTTCTTGAAAGTTATTGGATTATAAAACTTAAATTCTTGGTTTTCTTGGTGAGGAGGTAATTGAATTTGATGTTCTTGGGAGATGTTTAGGTTTCTTTGAGAGGAGAGTTGGAGAATATGGGCAAATAATGCCCTAACTGAAGCTTTAATTCGTGTTTTTACGAATTGGATTGAGGGGAAAAGACTCAATTGCCCCTCAGAGAATTAAATTCGCAACTGGAACGCGGTTTAAGAGGTCACCGAGACGCGATGAGGCCTCCACCGCTATAACCACCGCGACACACCACTATCGGGGTGAGCTGTTGGAATCGAAATTCAAACATGACCCAATCCTCATTCGAAACATCTGAAACTTCCCCGAGACATGCTCCTTACACCCCTCAATAAGAATTAACTCAAAAACCTACGTCTCGGGGTCGGGAAGACCAATTTAAAAATCCTCGAAGTTAAGAGGTCAAAAATAAGACTAAGTTCCCAACACTTACTGAAATTTTTTGGTCTTAAGCCTCTTATGCATGCAACAAGGAGCTGAACTAAGCTAAGAATAATACGGGGTATTACAATATTGCTAATGACCCTATTTGCTCAGTTTGTAAAATTTTTGAAGAGTCCACAACTCACATTGTTCTATAATGTTATATTGTTAAAAAGTTTTGGTTAGATCTTGATTTGAATATTGACTTGATCACTTTCTCCTCTACTCATAGGTTAGTTGATCTAAAACAAATAACTTTTTCTACTTCTGAATTTAACTCTAATTTGCACTATACTTGGTTACATTTCCTTCCATTTGCTCTTTGGCGTTTGTGGATTAACAGGAATAATAATGTCTTCAACAAGAAAGCTCCTTCCTGACAGTGGCTCCTTTACAAAAGGTACAAAGGTGGTATTGGTGGTATCATAAGAAACTTCGAAGGAGAATATTGTAGGTTTCATGGGTTGTTGCACTGTCCAGAACCCAACTGCTGCGAAACTTTAGGACCTTGAATTAGTTCACTATTTTAACCTTCAACCTATTGAAATCGAAGTGGATTTTTTTGGCCTGCCAAATGTGCCGAAAACAGCCCTACCAATGTATAACTCTTCTATTTGGATGCGCAGGTTGTTATTGAGGAGGCTGGAGAGTCCAATGCTCCGGCATAGCTTTCGTCAGGCTAATGGAGTAGCCAACTTTTTTGTGTAAGATAGGTTCCCAACTAATAATGTCTAACCAAGCTGATATTTTTATGCGGCCTCCAGACCAAGCCTTGCCAATTCTTCTTAAGGATAAGCACAAAATCTCAATTTCTGGACTAATAAATAGGACTATTTGTAATAAGTTAGCTAGTTGGGATAACTTATCTGTACTATCCAGTGCTCAAGGCACTACTACTATCTCATCTGTAATGTTCTAATACATATAATATATATGTCCAATTATCCCAAAAAAAGAATATCGTTTCAAAGTGCACAATTTATTTAAATCATCAAAGGATAAATTTAAGCCAGAAAACATACTAGGACAAAAGATAGGTCGGGATAACTTGATTGTCTACTTGTAAAGTTTAGGAATGAATGCGTATTCTGATGTGTTTCATAATCTGGCAATTAATGATCGACTCAGGAATGAACTAATCCGGTAGGATCGGGTGGTTTTCTTTGTTCTACCATGTTGAATCACATTGCTGAAAAGAGAATTACTTTCTCCATTTCTATTTACTTGTCATCTTTTTTAAGTCATCTTTTTTAAGTTGCACATCCCTTAAAGAAGTATTAAGTAGAAGGTAATTTGATTACATTACTCTTATTTACTACTCATCTTTATTTAATGTTTTTCTTTCTTCACTATATTAATATCTTTTCATATTTATTACTAAGGGTAAAAGAGGAAACAAATACTAATTATGTATTGATTTTGTGAAATGACAAGTATTAAGATATATCTTTTTTTAATAAGGACAACAAGTATTTAGGAATAGAGGAAGTATGTTTTAAAACGCTTGAAAGATTTTTTTTTTTAAAACATTTGAAAGATTTACGTATTAGATTTGGAAATGTGAATTGGACATTGTTTTGCACAGTAAAGTGGATATTGCAGGCGTAGAAGTGAGGAGGGAAAACAACGAAAAGTTAGTCAAGGAAGCATCTAACTTCAGTGTAAACATTAAAACTTTGGTTCGTGTTTTCATGCTGTACGTGCCTAAAAAGTGTAAACTTTACATCTGGCCTAATTTAACTATCTAAGGGCTTGTTTGGCACATGCGATTGAAATGAGATAGGCACAGATGTTCATGAAATTATCCGTTCCACCTTTCATATGTAGTAGTAATTCCACAATTTTAGTACAAATGATGAAATAAAATAGTTTCAAGATTAGCTAATAACCTCACAATAAATATGAATAAAGTTAATTTCAAATTCAATCCAGAATAATTATATCGATCCCACATACCAGATGAACCTTAATTATATCTCCAATGTAAAAATACAAATACAAAAAATTAAAGTGTACCAATAGACTCGTGACATCCACACACTGAATCGTTAAATGACGTGCGTTAAGAAGACCCAAGCCTACATGGCCGTGCCACAAAGTCCGAAAGCCTAACAGCGTAGCATTAGGAAATTACATGGGATGACCTCAAGAGTGGGTGACTTTGAATTTTTGACCTCCATAAAAAAAGTTTTTAAAGACTAGCCTTCCTTTTTTTTATGTATCGTAGAAGTACATTTTTACCTCTCTACACCTCAAATATTTTTAAATTTTTCACTCTCATTTGTCTCTCAACTTCTATTTTAATTTTTTTTACCTTAACTTTTTTTTTTCTTATTCAATTCATTTGTCTCAACTTTTATTTTTCTTTTACTTTTTTCCTCAAAAAATATTTATTTCTTCATTTCTCTTTTTTTTTAATTCATTGGTCTCAATCTTTATTTTTTTTTATCATTTCTCATTTTTTTCATTTTTCTCAAACTTTATTTTTTTTTCTTGTCATGTTTGTTTTTCTCAATCTTTTTTTTTTTACTTTTTTTTTGTTATTTATTCTTCTCTTTTTTCTTAACCTTTATTTTTTTCTTATTTTTTTCTCGATCTCATTTTATATTTCTCTATTATGTCTGTTCTCTATTTTCTTTTTTCTTAACTTCTATTACATTTGCTAATAAATAAAAAATTAAGTAATCCGCAAAGGGATCTTCTTTTTTTGACATCAAATCAAATATAAGGGCATGACTTGTTGTTAGGAAGTTCTCCGTGATAAGTCTTACCTCTAAGGCAAAAATTATGGAACAACTCAAAAATCAAGATACAATATGATAGTGTCAAATTTTTCTTGTGGAGCATAACTTGTTGTTTGAAAATTCCTGAGTTAAGTCTTGCTTCTAAGGCAAGAGTTGTAGAATATTTCATAAATCAAGAAACAATGTGGTAGTGTCAACACTTGTCCATTGGACGTAACTTGTTCTTTTGGGAGGTTCTTGGGCTAAGTCTTGTCTTAGAGGCAAGACTAATAGAGCATCACATAAATCAAGACACAATATGATAGAGTTAACTCTTGTTCATGGGGCATAATTAACTTGTCGGCTAAGTCTTGCCTCTAAGGCAAGAGTTATAGAATATCTCATAAATCAAGATACGATGTGATAGTGTTAACTTTTGCCCATGGGCTAACTTGATGTTTGAAAGTCCTTGAATTAATTCGTGCCTCTAAGGTAAGAGTTGTAGAACATCTCATAAATCAAGACATAATGTGATAATGCCAACTCTTACCCAAGGGGCATAACTTATTGTTTGAAAGTTTTTGATTTATAAAACATCTCATAAATCAAGACACAATGTGATAGTGTCAAATCTTGCCCATGGAGCATAACTTGTTGTTTAAAAGTCCTTGGGCTAAGTCTTGCCTCTAAGGCAAGATCTATAGAACATCTCATAAATCAAAACATAATGTGATAGTTCCAACTCTTACCCATGGGGCATAACTTGTTGTGTCAGCGTACTTGGGTTAAATCTTATCTCTAAGACAAGAGTTATAGAATAACTTATAAATCAAAATACAATGTGATAATGTCAACTCTTGCCCATAAGGCATAACTTGTTGCTTAAAAAGCCCTTGGTCTAAGTCTTTCCTCTAGGGGAAGAGTTATAAAGTATCTCATAAATCAATACACAATGTGGTGGTGTAAACTTTTGCCCGTAGGAAATAACTTGTTGTTTGATAGTCCTTGGGCCGAGTCGTACCTCTAAGACAAGTGTTATAGAGCATTTGTGTTAGTGTTGACTCTTACCCAATGTATATAATTTGTTTGAAAATTCTTGGAATAAGTCGTCCCCTAAGACAAGAGTTTTAGAACGTCTCATAAATGAAGACATAATATGGTAGTGTCAACTCTTGCCCTTAGGGTATAATTTGTTGTTTGAAAGTCCTTGAACTAACTCTTGCCTCTAAGGCAAGAGTTGTAGAACATCTCATAAAATATGAACATAACGTGGTAGTATCAACTCTTGTTCGTGGGACATAATTTATTGTTTGAAAGTCTTTGAGCTAAGTTTTTCCTCTAAGAAAGAGTTGTAGAACAACTCATAAATGAAGACATAACGTGGTAGTGTCAATTCTTATCCGTGGGGCATAATTTGTTGTTTGAAATTCATTGAGCTAAGTCTTTCCTCTAAGGCAAGAGTTGTAGAACATCTCATAAATGAAAACATAACGTGGTAGAGTCAACTCTATCGCCTGTGGGCATAATTTGTTGTTTGAAAGTCCTTGAGCTAAGGCTTTCCTCTAAGGTAAGAGTTATAGAACATCTCATAGATCAAAATACAATGTGATAGTGTCAACTTTTGCCCATGAAATGTAACTTCTTGTTTGAAAATCATAAGTCTTGCCTATATGATGTAGTAGTGTCAACTCTTGCTAATAGGACGTAACTTGATTGGAAGAAATCGAAGAAAAGAAAAAAAAGAAGAAAATTAAGTATTTTTTTTTTAAAATAAAGAAAATAAAAAATATATAGAAAAGCTGAGGAAGAAAAGAAAAAAAATAAAGATTGAGAAAAAAATAAAAAAAAGAGACAAAACAAAAATAAAGATTGAGAAAAATTTAAAAATAAAAAATAAAAAAATAAAAAAGAGAAAAAATTAAAAAAATAAATAGAAGTTGAGATTAAAAAAAAAAAGGCAAGGGTTGAGAAAAACTTAAACTAAAAAATAAAAATTAAAGTAAAATAGAAAAAAGAGATTTTTTTTAAAATAGAAGTTGAGAGAAGAAAAAAAAAGTAAGAACTGAGAAAAACTAAAAAAAAAAAAAAGATAAAAGAAAAGATAAAAATTAGAGTAAAATAAAAAAGAAAATAAAAGTTGAAAGATAAATAAGTATGAAGTTATTTAGAAATATTTGAGATATTGATGGGCAAATAGGTAATTGTGCTACATAAAAAAAAGACTAGTTTTATAAAACTATTCTTATTAGAGACAAAAAAATAAAGTCACTCATATTATAAGAATCATTTATGTAGTTTACCCGCATCATAGTCTTAATTGGTACTGTACAAGCACAGTGGAGCCTACTGCTAGTTATCATTCATAATTTCACCCGAAGTCCAGTACATGGGAGCGTGTCTTGAGTCTTGACCTATAATTTTTTGAACCACGTATGAACAGTGATATATATGGATTGAGTTTAAGGATGTTCCTTTAAAAGGATATATATTCATGATTACAACGTAACAGACTATTAGCTACTGCAAGTTTTAGTGAAAGAAAAGAATGTTACGTTCATTATATTCATGAAAATCCTTAAATGTTTTCATTGCTTATATATACATTATATCTTAATTCTCAAGGGTGGTGTGGAGACCATTTGGAGGGCCGAGATTAGCAATAAAGAACGTTCTAGTGTAAGAATAATTTAGTATTCAAACTATCTTTTTAATTAATGTTTCTAAAGTGATGAAAAAAAAAGAAATGGAATGGAATGAGTACTTGATATAAATATTGGTAAATCAATTGTATAATTAGTTTCTAGTGGCCGAGGAGACCAAGATTTGATTTCATGAAAGATTTGGATCTTGGACTTTATGTCGATCCCTGATAACCATCTTTGAAATGAATTCACGTACGTTCGAAAAAACTGGTCCAGTTCTCTCTCTCTCTGTGTGCGCGCGTGTTTTAGCTAGAACAGGAAAATACAGATTGATTATTTGAGAGAAAATAGTTTACTACCCCGAACCTTTAGTTGAAATCTCAATTACACACTCAATCTTCACGGGAGTGCCATTACCTCCCTAAATATATTTTTTACTATTGTTAGTAACCCCAATTGCTGACCTATCAATATAAATCAAATAAGAAGCCATGCATGTATACACGTTCCGGGATCCACTCCTACTTTTTCAGTGTTGTATATGTGTTATATATTCATTTATTAAAATAATAATTGATAAATTATTCATTCACATCTCTCAATGGGTGTATCCGTGGATTAACACACAAATACACTCACATCTTTCAATTCTCTTTACCCATGCTCACCATCTACAACACTACACACAGAAAAAAACATACAATACACAAACTACTACATACAGCCGTACGCGACAGAGGGGAAAAACAGTGAAAGAAAAAGAGAGAGAAAGAGGAAAAAACAGAGAGGGGGCTCCATCGAAGAGAAAATAGCAGGAAACAGATTCGTTTTAGCCGGAATAACTATGGCGAAATTTTGTCGAAATAACTCCGGCGAAACCACAATCCAAATCACCACCAGCTTCTTTTTCCCATTTTTTCGGATCAAATCACACTAGAAAATGATTGGAAACACAAAATAGCGACAAAAACGCCGGAAACAAACCCATCTTGCCATAAATCCACCAGTTCCATCAAAATCCACCGGAAAATGAATGAAACGGATATGTTCGCGTGTGAAATTTGCTACGGGTTGTTCTCGATTTTGTGGGTTTAGGCATGGGTTATTGAAGAATAGAAATAGGTGTAGATAAGATCCAAGTTAGTTCATTGTGATGTTCGATTCAAGGTGAAAATAAAGGTGTTCTAGATTAATTTAAACATGCACCGTTAGAATTTTTACTGTACCTTAGCTAAAATGACAAAATGCAATGCATTAGTAGACGTAAAGATTGTCTAGAATCACATCATTATCTGTTTAATGTGAAAGATTTTGATGTTTAATCACACATTCATTGGTATTTCCTTTTCGCATCAAAAGAACTGTAAATTGTGGTTACAATATGTGATTTTGTGGGTAAGAGAGAGATGAGAGCGAGAAGATACTGGAGATGAGAAAAAATATTAGTTACCATCCTTTTCTCTTTTTAGAGAAAAAGTAGAGAATTAGAATCAGTGAATTTGTTCTGTAGTGTGCAAAGCTATCATCCTTTGGAAAATGCTGGAAACATTTACGTTGGGTCTTTTATTAATTGGAGAAGACAACATTATTTAATAATTAAAAATAATAACATGTATTATACACATGGCACTTAAAAATACTAATTTTGAAGGGTTGAAGCATCATCTGACTCGTCCATTGGGGTGTTCTCACCTCCCATGACAACTCAGTAATTGGAGGGATGTTGAATACTATGTAGTTTTGATGATTGACAAACTGACACATGAATAAAACATGAGCTGGTCCACGCATAGGAAAGCAGGTTTCTAGTTTCACTGATAAATGCAGACAAGATTGCTTAAAGACAGGAACGAATAAGCAAGCCTAATTCTGATATACTCAAGTTACTGATCATGTGGGGAATATAACAAGTTGAATTTGATTCAAACACTTAATGATAAGGGAAAACAAGTTGAGTTAAAAAAGGAGTCCTATATGTGGGAGGAAAAAGATTATGATAAATAATCATGTGCTGATTTAAAGAGTTGGAGTTTTACTACAACACTAAGGAGACAAGAGTTGGAATTGAAGAAAGAGTCTCACTTGAAGTAGAACTCTATGCAATAGGAGTTCTGATTAATTGAGGAGTTTGAAATAAAGAATGACTCTTTGAAGAGCTGTGCTTAAATAGAAGATGCATCAGTCAGAATAACTTATGCACTTACAAAGCAGAAAAGCGCAATCGACAGATTGACTTCATGAAGTGCTACTCAATCACCGAAGAAACACATTGAAGAACTTGGTCCTAAGTATAGAATCCAGCTAACATTGTGTTTGAATTATTGATGTAATATTAGTTTCAGTGAGTTATAAACTGAACTAGGAGTTATTCTTCGAGTTGGGGAAAACTCAGAGACTTTGGGAATGCATACTTTGGGAGGTGTGTGTAGTTAAGAATTAGAGTTTATAATTCCTAGATGTTGTGTTAAAAGAATTGGGGTTTATAATTCGTATTTGTTGGTTACAAAAGTTTTGTAATCAGTCGTAATTGAGGCTCAAAGTTATTTAGTAAAGTTGGGGTTAAATCTTGTAGAGGTGCAGGACATGGTTTTATACACCTTTTTGAGCCGGGTGTTTTCCACGTAAAAATTCTTGTGTTCTTTACTTACTATTTTACTGCTTTCCTGAAACACGTCAAGCAACACATTCCATCCATAGGTAACTCTTATATTAAAGTCACTGATTAGTAGGGCACGAATTCTTAACAAGTGGTATCAGAGCGAGGTTGTCTTAAAAAGGGCTAGCACTTAAGACAAAGATCAATATGATGAATTTCGCACCACCTACTAGTCACAGTGAAGGTCAATCCCCTATTAGACCTCCACTCTTTGATGGTTCTCACTTTATTTGGTGGAAAGCTAGGATGGAAACGTTTATTCATGAGGAAGACTATGAGTTATGGAACAGGATCACTGATGGTCCTACTATTCCAATGAAGATAGAAGATGGTGAACAGGTCAAGAAGGTAAGAAGTGAATTTACCGTTGATGACTTAGTGGTATTAAAGAAAAGTGATAAGGCTAAGAACATCTTAGTCTGTAGACTAGGACCGGCTAAATATAACAGAGTGTCAAACAGTACCACAGCTAAGAAAATCTGGGATGCACTGGTCAATGCACATAAGGGTACATCTCAGGTAAGAAAATTTAGGATTGCTCTTCTCTTTACTGAATACGAAGCTTTTAAGAAGAAGGAGAATGAAACCTTGCATGAAATGATGACAAGGCTCACTTCCTTGATAAATGAGTTGACTTCTTTGGAAAAAGTCATCACTATTGAAGAACAAGTTAAAAAGGTCTTGAGGGTGCTACCAAAATAAAAATGAAACGTTAAAGTGACTGCTATTAGGGAGGAAAATAAGGATCTTATAGGTATGATACTAGATGAACTAGTAGGGAATCTGAGAACTTATGAAATGGAAATTGATAGAACTAAAGAGCTAGCAGCCCCTGAGGATACCTTAGCTCTGAAGGCATCTGACAGTGATGAAGAAATTGAACTTAATGAAAAATAAGTTGCCTTTATAGCTAAGAACTTCAGCAAATTCTTCAAAAGAAGAAGGGACAGATAGCAAGAAATGGTCCAATGACAATTCAAATGAATGCTACAAGTGTGGTAAGACTGATCATCATATCAGGGATTGTCCTGTCTGGGAAATAGAATGAAGAAAGGAAAGGACTAAAAATGAATTGAAAGAAAAAAACAAAAAGAGGGAAGAATATGCAATGGTAGCAGCTTTGGGATCTGACTCAGATGATGATGAAGTTGATGAAATAACACTCATGGCTCTTGGAGATTCAAACTTGGAGGAAGAAGATGATGCTTCTGTGGTAAGTATACTTGAACTTAAAGAAAAGTTGCATTTTTTTTCTAAAACAAAACTTATTTCCTTAATGAGTGCTCTAATTGATGATTTTCAAGATTTAACTTCTGATAGGGATGAGTTATTCAACAATTTTGCAAGTCTCAAGTTTGATTTTATTTATCTAGAAACTTGTAAGAACACTGTTGAAAAGTAAAACTACACTCTTAAGGAGCAGGTTAGCTGTAATACCCCGAGAAATTTTTCATTGAAATTTTGAGCGTAAACATGTTGGGTTCTATCTTCTAGAATGAATTATAAATTTTTCGTGTAGAATGTCTTAGATTATGACCCACCATTGCGTAGAGTATCGAATAAGCTTTCCAACGATATGTGGATAATCCAAAATGGACACCCGAGCGACTAGTTATGAACATTCCGATCGAACCATGAATAGTAGTGAACAGTAAAACGTGCAGGAAAAAGTACTGAGGCCTGGCGTATTTTTGCTCCAAATATAAACGATCATAACTACTTGTAAATAATGATCTGGGTTATCTACTATATATAAATGGAAAGCTCTGCGAGTCCTCTTTCCAATGAAATTGGTTTCATCCAATTTGTATATCGGAGCAAAAAGTTATGGTCGATCTACTTCAGCCTATCAAAAGTGAATTTTTGGGTCAACTTCAAATGATCATAACTCCTCGTACACAATGATTTGGGTGAGATACTATATATCAAAGGAAAGATATGAGAGTCCTCTTTCTAATGAAATTAGTTTTATCCAATTTGGATATAGGAGTAAGACGTTATGGTTAATCTACTTTAGACTATCAAAACAGTCCACCAAAGGACAGATTCGAGAATTATTTAATTTTTAGGGGCGTTTTGGTCATTCCCCCTTACCCAAAATCCGTCCAAACCCTATATTAAAGCCTATTAGAAGCATTATATGTTATATTTCATCAAATTCCCTCAAAAATAAAATCCTAAGCTCCTACATCCAACTTTAAGAACATCCAAAGTTCACCATTAATTCTACAAATTTATTCAAAATTCCAAGTTCCTAGTTCAAGAACTCCAAGAACCATCAATCAAAGGTAAGATTCCAAGTTCCTAGTTCAAGAACTCCAAGAACCATCATTCAAAGGCACGATTAACATCTCCAAAATGAGTATCGATCTAAAGTTCATCATTCAAGGTACGTGGGGTTTTTCAACAAGAACTCTCTTTTGTTCTTGTGCCCAAAAGTACTTTTCTTTACAAAGGCATGATTTTTATTTGATTTTTTTTACGAATTTGAAGCATGAAACCATATCTTATGATGGTTATTATGAAATCTTGATGTTTATGATTTTAAAAGATGAATTTACATGTATGGAGATATAAAACATGAATCTTGAACGATATTTAACATGATTTTGATATTTGGGTCGTGAATCCCCATTGGAAATTGTGTTTTTTTAGAAAGTGTATGTTATAAGCACGTTGATGTTGAATATTTGAGATATTTTGAATGATTTGACCTTTTGGTTTTAATGGAGTTGTTTTGAACTCGAATGTGAAAGAAATCCACAACATGGTTGATTTTGATAGATGGGAAGAATGATGGCTCCCGATGTATATTTATATATTACTGAAATTATTTTGTTATGGATTGTCTTTGAAATGATCTGAGCTAAGTCCAGGAGAATTCTTTAGCACCGAGTGGGAGGTATAAAGCGACCTTACATCCCTAGAACTACGTGCCCCCGTAGGAGTGAGCCTGAGGTTGATTTATATAGTGATCACTAGTTTGTGTGGATTTGATATCGATAGTCCTACTCCGATGGCAAGGATAGAACGGTTCTCCCCAACGTGGGTTGTACGTTGTATTCTATGTAGCTCACATGGTTTATGTCGGTTATAGGATCTCCCAGTGTGTGTGTGTTTCCTTGTGTCTATGGTGAATGGTGAAGTGATTTGATAGTGGAACTGTGAAAGTTATTCTTTCAAAAGATTTAAATGATATTTACATTATGAGAATTGATATTCTTGATGAACTGAAAGTGATTGACAAATTATATGATGACTCACATGTGTTATTGTACTTATTTCATCCTCTCATGATTATGATGATTTTCTTCGGGCTATGTGAGTCTTTCATACATCCTGCATATTTCTTATAAATATTTATGATGATGTTTATACAACTGCATACACCCCCATATACTCGGTTCCTTTCCATGGTACTGACCCACATCTTCGGATGTGGGCTGCATTTTCTCAGAATGTAGGTTCAGGTGCTCAGTTTTAGGTTCGACAGTGATTCTTCGGGCACGCTGTTCTACATCCTCTATTCTGGTGAGTCCTCATGTTTCGAGGACGTGATGTCTGATGTTGGTTTCACGAAATTATTTACATTTGATAACTGAGTATGAGTCAATTGGGGCATGTCTCAATGGCTCGCTGGTTTTATTAATTTTCTTAGAGGCTTGTCAGACTAGTATAGATATTGGGAGTTGACTAATAAGTCGTATTTTGTTTTCTTTATGAAACTCTTTTATTCTTGGATGATAATTACTCTGTTGATATTTAAGGGTTATTTATGGAAACCCCGTTGATTTGTGTTGAACTGAAAGAAAATGGCTCAAAGGGTTAGCTTGGGGCTACTCGTAGCCTCAAGCATCGTATGATGCTCCGGGACCCATTTTCCGGGGCGTTACAAACTTGGTATCAGAGACTAAGGTTTTAAGGTGTCCTAGAGAGTCTGACAAGCCGTGTTAATTAGAGTCTTGATCATCGGTGTGTAGCGCGCCACATCTATGAGCAAGAGGCTATAAGACGTTTTAGGAAAAAGTGTGATTCTTTCTTTCAGAAGTCTATCATGCTTAAAGTGTCTCTCTCTGCTATTGATTTGTGCTCTCTTCTTTCAAAAATATGCCTTCACATCAAGCGAGAAGAAATAATGATGGTCATCAGCCTCCACCTGCTGACCCATTAAATGAAAATGTGTCTCATACTGAATTTCGGGCAGCCTTTCAGGTGCTGGCCCAAAATGTTAATGGAAATATTCAGGCCAACCCGGCCCCGGCTGCACAGCAGCAGGGAGGTGATTCAGCTGCTTCCAGGATCCGTGACTTCATGCGGATGAATCCGCCAGAATTCTATGGGTCCAAGTATGATGAGGATCCACGGTTGTTTTTAGAGGAGGCGCGGAAGATTACTCAGGAGATGCATGTATCTGAGGAACATAGTGTGAAGTTGGCTGTGTATAGGTTGAAAGACCTTGGTTATGACTGGGTTGTTGCTTGGAGGAAAGGTAGAGGTGAGAGAGCTGTCCCTACAACTTGGCAAGAGTTCCAGGATACATTCCTGGATAAGTTTTTCCCTTTGGAGATGAGGGAGGCGAAGGTAGAAGAGTTTATGAACCTGCGACAGGGCTCTATGACTGTTAGGGAGTACTGTTTAAAGTTCAATCAGTTGGCCAAGTATGCTCCTGACTTAGTGGCTGATAATCGGGCTAGTATGAGTAAGTTTGTGATTGGAGTGTCTAGTTATGTGGTTAAGGAGTATAGGTCTGCTATGCTGAATAGTGAGATGAATCTTTCTAGGCTAATGACTCATGCCCAACAGATTGAGGCAGACAAAATTAAGGAGAGAAATAGAATGAGAGGGAATAAGAAAGCTAGGTCCGAGCAGCACGGACAGGGTCAGACTAGATCGTAGGGAGGGAGTCGCCCTCAGTATTAGGATCGTTCGTCTATGCCATCACCGTCATCTGCTAGTGCTCTTGTTCCTAGAGGTAGGCAGGAGTAAGGTAGCAGGTCATATGCATCCAGGTCCCAGTACAGTGCTGGCAGTAAGCCAAATCATCCCATGTGTCCTAAGTATAGTAGGGCTCATTCGGGTGAGTGTTGGGGTGAGAAGAAGGGTTGTTTTCGGTGTGGTGACATGGGTTACAGAGTTAGAGATTGTCCACAGGATGAACAAGGGCGTCGTGACTATCGCCTTCAGACCCAGACTCAGATTGTTAGTGCTCCAGTTCCAGCGCCTCGCCCAGCCCCAGCTTAGGGCGCCTCTTCTAGCAATGCTGGCGGGCAGCGCCAAAATAGATTCTATGCTTTACCGTCCCACTAGGTACATGAGGACTCTCCCGATGCTGTTACTGGTATGCTTCGTATATTTCAGTTTGATGTGTATACTTTGTTGGATCTTGGATCCAGTTTCTTATATGTTACACCTTTGATTGCTGTGAATTTTAAAATGAGTCCTGAGATTATTCTTGAGCCTATCCTAGTTTCTACCCCAGTGGGTGATTCGATTGTTGCCCAGAAAGTGTATAAAAAGTGTCCTGTTACCGTTCTTCATAGAGTTTTGTTGGCTGATCTGATTGAGTTAGACATGGTACATTTTGATGTGATTTTGGGTATGGACTGACTGTATTCTTCTTATGCCTCTATTGATTGTCGGACCCGAGTGGTCAAGTTTCAGTTTCCGGGTGCATCCGTGTTTGAGTGGTCTGGGAATTCTGTGTCACCCAAGAGTCATTTTATCTCTTACCTCAAAGTAAGGGTGTCAAGTGGGTCGGGCCGGGTCTTGTAACTAAACCGGCCCGGTAAGCCCTAGGGCTTTAGGGTTCCGGGCCCCGGGCCGATTATTTTTTTAAAATGGGCCCGGCTAACCCGGCCCGGACCAAGCCCGGTCCAGGCCCGCCGGTTAACCGGCCCAACCCTGCTCGGATACCTTTTTTTTTTTAAAAAAAAAAGGGGATTTTGGGCCAAACTAGCCGTTGGCCCCATGGCTATATTGCCGTTTTTGGGTCCAAATTGCTAGTTTGGGCCCATTTATTTAAAAAAAAAAATCAACTTTAAAAAATATTTTTTAATCCCAAACAACTTCAAATGATTTTTCACATAATTTTTCACTCTCTCAAATCTCATTCTCTCTCAATTCTCAATTCTCAATTCTCAATTCTCAATTCTCAAATATTCAATATATTTAATTTCTTAAAGTGTTCACTTTAATTTTTTAATTTTTCTTTTACAAAGTACGAACGGAAGTTTCTAAAGTCGCAACCTTAGGATACTTCCAAAATTTGGTATTGTCGTTCCATCTCTTACGTTTAATTTTTATTTATTGTATTAATTGTTTAATATTTAATTTTATTATATTTGTGTATTTTGAATATTTTTAGTTTAATTTAATTTATATTATGGATAAATTAAGAAATCTCGCAACTAAAGGTGTTAGAATTTTTTGTCCCGAAAGTGGTAGTGGTAGTAAAAAGCGAATTACTAGCGGTAGAGGTAGTTCAAGTAATAGATATACCCGTGTGCCTTCGCCTTCGGTGCCGCTTGGTACACTTTTTGAGGAAGAAATAGGTGTAGGTGCTCACAATATGGATTATGTAGAAGCTCAGAAATATTATGGTATAGAAACAAAAAATGAAGTAGATGCGGTTAATTTAGACGAAGATAATGAAAATATTGCTGAGACACCCGCAGTAGGAGATGCTAGCGTTAGATCTGAATCAGTTAATCTCTCTCCCCGTCCTCCCAGTGCCCCAAGACCTCGTAAAAGAACTAGTGTTGCATGATAATTTTTTGAACGTATATCAGATATTGAGGTGCAATGCAATATTTGTCAACAAATATATAAGCATAGAAGTGGAGGCAAGTAAGGGGGTACGGGTACGTAAATGAGACATATAGCTGAATATCACAAAAGAGAGTTAAATATTGCACAAGGTGGTGGGGATGTTGGTGGGCCAATGCAAACTAGAATGGACCCAACAACCGGTCACGTAGCGAAGAAGTATAATAAATTAAGGGACCGGGAAGAAATAGCTAAAATGGTAGTTGTGGGTTGTTTGCCTTTTAGTTTTCCTTCTTCTGATACCTTTATTCGTTATATACAAGCAATTTATAATCCTATGTTTAACGGTATTCCTAGAACTACTTGTCGGTCTGATATCTTTAGACTCCATTCACAATATTATTTTTATTTATCAACATTGTTAAAAAATATTCAATGTAGATTGTCCCTAACTTCTGATCTTGGTCGTGCTGTAAATAAAAATGATTATTTAACCGTTACTTGTCATTGGATGGATAGTAATTTCGTGATGCAAAAACGTATTCTTGCTTTTTTATATGATGAAGATCGTAAACATACTGGACAATTTATTGCTGATTCTATTGTTAAAATTGCCGGATATTATGGTACGAAAATAAAATTTTATGTATTATTTTTGATAATTCTTCTAACAACAAGACTGCTATAACAAAAATAAAATCTATGCTATCTCTGCCCTTGCCTGAAATTTTTCATATTAAGTGTGCATGTCATATATATAATTTAATTGTAAAAGATGGTCTTGAGTTTTTTGAACTTTATATTGAAAAAATTTGTCTTGCCATTGGTTTTATTCAAGGAAATAATCGTAGATCGAGAATTAGAGAATTTAAAGTTAAATGTCAAGAAAATGTACTTACACCGATTTTGATGCCTAAGGAAATTGATACTAGATGGAATTCTACGTATGAATTTTTAAAAACTTGTTATAAATATAGAATTCCTATTACACTAGCTTTTAACCAACATTGCGGTTCATTTACTGATTCTACTGATTACATGCTACATAATTCTGATTGGGTTGTAATTAGTGATCTTGTTAAGTTTTTAGAAAAATTTTATGTAGCTACGGTTGAATTTTCCGGTGCTTATTATCCTACTGTTTGTAATATTTTGGCATATATAGCCGATATTTCTGGTTTGCTCTAAAATAAAGAAGGTTATAAAGAAGCTGTTGGTGCCATGTTTACGAAATTTAAAAAATAGTTTTTCCCGATTTCCCCTATTTACTTGGTTGGTGCTATGATAAATCAGTGCATGAAATATAATAATATGTGCCACTTGAGTACTCTTATTTATACTAACTTAGAAATAAATACTAACCATGATTCTAAACAAGTACAACCTAATTTGTGGACGGCTACGGCTGATGCAAAGGATTACATAGAAAAATTATATAATCACTATGCTGATTTATTTGATTTAGCCGTACCTACAAATATCACTCCAACTGTCGCTCCTCATCCTTCCGAGGAGCCATCATCTTCTAAAAGTCTGGCACATAGTGGTTTTTCTGATTCGTTTTATGATTTAAATTGTTGGAACAGTGTTGATGAGAGAACTTACACATCAACTTATCAGAAAGAGCTGAAATATTGTCTTCGGACGGCACCAGAGGATCGCAGACGATAGATCAACACGTTGGATTGGTGGAGGAGTAATAAAGTACAATATCATGTTCTTTCAATATTAGCTAGAGATATCTTGAATGTTCCAATCACAACCGTTGCATCAGAGAGCGCCTTTAGTCAGGGACGACAGCAGCTTGGAGACAACCGACACTCATTGGGAAGCAATGAAATGAATGTTCTAGTTTGCCTCAGAGATTGTATTAGAGCGGAAAGAAGAAACCAAGGAATGGAACCGGAGCCGAGCAACGAGCTGAAACTTGAAGAAATTATGACTTCACGGGAGAACTCAGCAGAATCAAGTCCAATGCATGGTTTTGCCCTCGTTGACTTCGACTATCCTATGCAAGTTCCCATTAATATTAACATGAATGAGTTGGAAAAAATGATGCATAATTTGTAGATTTTTCATTCATGAAATTATAAATTTTGGATCATTTTGCAATCAATAAAATTTTCCAAATTCATTCACTCCTTAGTCCTTGCTTTTTATATTTTTTTCATTTAATGATTTAAAATTTTAAATTGAATTTCTAGTTTTCTACTTTAAATTAAAAACTTACTTCTAATATATTATTAATTTACTACCAAATATTATTAATTTATTATATTAAATAGCATATGTTTTGTATATTTGTGCATACATCTTCTAAAGAAGTGTATATTTAACGTATACATGTGTATATGTTTTATAAATTAGTATATAAGTATATCTATATATACTGTAGTATATTTTATAAGTAGTAGTATATATACATTGAATAGTGCGTATATATGAGTAATTGACTAATTGTGTATATGTGTATATATTTTTTAAATTCTAATGTAGAATATACTATATATATAGTGTATATATATTATTTAACGTATTTATAATGTATATAGGTGGGTATATGTAATGTATATTGAAAGAAAGTTTATTTTTATATTTTTGACCGGGTTTGACCATTTTTTAACCGGGTTTGACCGGGTTTTGGTGGGTTTGATCGGGTTGGCTTAAGTGGCCCGGGTTAGGGTTGGTTTTATTTTTTCTACTGTTTGTCCCAGCCCGGTCCGGCCCGTCTAGCGCCAAAACCGGCCCTCAACCTGGTTAAAATAGAAGGGCCGGTTTCGGGTTGGCCCAGCCCCGTCCATTTGACACCCCTACCTCAAAGCTAGAAAGCTTATTTCCAAGGGTTGTATTTACCATTTGGTTAGAGTCAAAGACACTAAGTCTGAGACTCCAACTCTCCAGTCTGTTAACGTCATCAATGAGTTTTCTGATGTCTTTTCAGATGATCTCCTAGGGATACCTCCAGATAAAGAGATAGAGTTCGAGATTGATCTTCTTCCCGATACTCAGCCCATTTCTATTCCTCCTTACCGTATGGCCCCTGTAGAACTTAAGGAGTTGAAATAGCAACTCAAAGATCTACTAGATAAGGGTTTCATAAGGCCTAGTGTTTCTCCTTGGGATGCTCCTGTGTTGTTTGTGAGAAAGAAAGATAGCTCTTTGCGTATGTGCATTGATTACCACCAACTGAATAAAGTCACCGTAAAAAATAAGTACCCCCTTCCGAGAATAGATGATTTGTTTGACCAATTACAAGGTGCAATTTATTTCTTAAAGATAGACCTTCGTTTCGGCTATCATCAACTCAAAGTTAGGGAGTGTGACATTTCGAAAACCACTTTTCAAACTCGTTATGGCCATTTTAAGTTTCTTTTTATGTCTTTCGGGTTAACTAATGCCCCAGCAGCTTTCATGGACCTCATGAATCGAGTGTTCAGACCATATCTGGATATGTTTGTCATAGTGTTCATCGATGAAATACTGGTGTACTCCCGTAGTGAGGATGACCATTCTGATCATCTTCGAACTGTCTTGGAAACCCTTAGAGATCACAAGTTGTTTGCCAAGTTCAGTAAGTGTGAGTTTTGGCTAAGGTCAGTTGCTTTTCTAGGTCATAACATTTCTTTCGAGGGTATTAGAGTTGATCCCCAAAAGACCGAAGCTGTTAGAAATTGGCCTAGACCTATTTCTCCGACTGATATCTGAAGTTTCTTGGGTTTAGATGGCTATTAACGCCATTTTGTTGAGGGTTTCTCCTCTATAGCGTCTCCTATGACTCGGTTGACCCAAAAGAAAGTGAAGTTCTTATGGTCCGAATCTTGTGAGAAGAGTATTCAGGAGTTGAAGACTCGACTTACTTCAGCCCTTATTTTGACTTTGCCTGATGGTGTTGATGGTTTTGTGGTGTACTGTGATGCTTCGAGAGTTGGGTTGGGTTGCGTATTGATGAAGAAGGGTAAAGTGATAGCTTATTCTTCTAGACAGTTGAAACCCCATGAGAAAAATTACCCCACCCATGACCTTGAGTTGGCTGCTATTGTGTTTGCTTTGAAAATTGGGAGACACTATTTGTATGGTGTCCATGTTGATGTTTTCACTGATCATAAGAGTCTGTAGTGTGTGTTTACCCAGAGAGAATTAAATCTTAGGCAGAGACAATGGTTAGAATTGTTAAAGGACTATGATATGAGTGTGTTGTACTATCCAGGCAAGGCCAATGTTGTGGCGGATGCCCTAAGTAGAGTGTCCATGGGTAGTGTTTCACATGTGGTAGAAGGTAAGAAAGAGTTAGCTCGTGATGTACATCGTTTGGCTAGATTGGGGGTTAGGTTATTTGACTCTGCTGAAGGTAGTATCGGGGTTCAGAGTAGTTTCGAATCCTCCTTGGTTTCAGAAGTGAAGGAAAAGCAATACTTAGATGCTAGTTTGGTCAGACTGAAGGAGTTAGTCAAGGACCAAAAAGTAGAGCTTTTCTCCCAAGAAGGAGATGGTGTGTTGAGATTGCAGAGTAGATTGTGTGTCCTGAATGTTGATGATCTGAGACAGAGGATTATGGCTGAAGTGCACGGGGCGCGAAGTGCCACCAAGATATACCAAGACTTGTGGGAAATATATTGGTGAAGTGTTATGAAGAAAGATATAGCAGCGTTTGTAGCTAAGTGTGCAACATGCCAACAGTTTAAGGTTGAACACCAAAGACCTGGTGGCATGATGCAAGAGTTTAGTATTCCCACCTGGAAGTGGGAAAAGATAAATATGGACTTCGTGATTGGTTTACCTCCTTCCCGATGCCATCATAATTCCATTTGGGTTGTGGTTGATAGGTTGACTAAGTCTGCTCATTTTTTGCCTGTTCATACTTCATATACTACTGAGAATTACACTAAATTGTATATCCGAGAGCTAGTCAGACTGCATGTAGTTCTCTTGTCTATCATTTTGGATAGGGATACTCAGTTCACTTCACAATTTTGGAAAGCTTTTTAGAAAGGTCTTGGTACCCAAGTGCTTTTGCGTTCTTTTTTTCATCCGCAGACCGATGGTTAGGCTGAGCGGACCATCCAGACCTTAGAGGATATGTTGAGAGCTTGTGCACTTGACTTTAAGGGAAGTTGGGATGATCACTTACCGTTGATAGAGTTTGCTTACAATAACAGTTTCCACTCTAGTATTGGCATGGCTACGTTTGAAGCCTTATATGGGAGGAAGTGTAGATCACCCATAGGTTGGTTCGAGGTGGGTGAAGCGGCTGTGAGTGGTCCTGATTTGGTATTTGAGGCTATGGAAAAAGTTAAGTTGATTAGGGAAAGGTTGAAAACTGCACAGAGTCATCAGAAGTCATATGCGGATGTTAGAAGGAGAGACCTTGAGTTTGAAGTTGGTGACCTAGTGTATCTGAAAATTTCACCCATGAAGGGGGTGAAGAGATTCGAAAAGAAGGGGAAGCTTAGTCCCCGTTATGTTGGTCCTTACAAAATTCTTAGCCGTGTTGGTAAGGTAGCTTATGAGGTTGAGTTGTATTCCGAGTTGTCCTCTGTTCATCTAATATTCCATGTCTCTATGCTTAGAAAGCATATTAGCAATGTTGTGGTAGTGGATTCCTCTGTGAGTGTTGACATTCAAGAAAATCTTTCTTTTGATGAGATTCCTGTTGAGATTCTTGATTTTAGTGTCTGAAGACTAAGGAACAAAGAAGTTCCCTTGGTCAAGGTGTTGTGGCGAAACCAATCTGTTGAGGGTGCAACTTAGGAAGCTGAGGCGGATATGCGATCCAAGTACCCGCACCTATTCTCCGCGAACTCCGATCAAGCCAAAGGTACTGTTCTTTCCTAAATCATGCATTTTTGATAAAAGTTGCAGCAGTTCAGCTGTCATTTATTATGTGTTAAGCTGTAGTTTCTTGAATTTATGCATTCTATGTTGTATTCGGAGTGAGAAACGATTTGGTGATGAGTCTAACGAATGGTTTCAGCAGTATGCTCTATTCCCTATCTAATCTTGGCATGCGTCATTCGACGATGAATGTTTCCAAGGGGGATGATGTAATACCCCGAGAAATTTTTCGTTGAAATTTTGTGCATAAACGTGTTGGGTTCTATCTTCTAGAATGAATTATAAATTTTTCGTGCGGAATGTCTTAGATTATGACCCACCATTGCGTATAGTATCAAATAATCTATCCAACGATATATGTATCATCCAAAACGGACACCCGAGCGACAAGTTATGAACATTCCAATCGAACCTTTAATAGTAGTGAACAGTAAAACGTGCAGGAAAAAGTACTGAGGCCTGGCGTATTTTTGCTCCAACTTTAAATGATCATAACTCCTTGTACATAATGATCTGGGTGATCTACTATATATCAAAGGAAAGCTCTGCGAGTCCTCTTTCCAATGAAATTAGTTTCATCCAATTTGTCTATCGAAGCAAAAAGTTATGGTCGATCTACTTCAGCCTAGCAAAAGCAAATTTTTGGATCAACTTCAAATGATCATAACTCCTCATACACAATGATCTGGGTGAGATACTTTATATCAACAAAAATATATAAGAGTCATCTTTCTAATGAAATTTGTTTCATCTAATTTAGAGATTGGAGTAAAACGTTATGGTTGATCTACTTCAGACTATCAAAACAGTCCACCAAAGGACAGATTCGAGAATTGCTTGATTTTTAGGGGCGTTTTGGTCATTTTCCCTCACCCAAAATCCGTCCAAACCCTATATTAAATCCTATTAGAAGCATTATACGTTATATTTCATCAAATTTCCTCTAAAAGAAAACTCTAAGCTCCTACATCCAACTTCAAGAACCTCCAAAGTTCACCATTAATTCTGTAAATTTATTCAAGATTTCAAGTTCCTAGTTCAAGAACTCCAAGAACCATCATTCAAAGGCAAGATTCCAAGTTCCTAGTTCAAGAAATCCAAGAACTCCAAGAACCATCATTCAAAGACATGATTAACATCTCAAAAATGAGTATCAATCTAAAGTTCATCATTCAAGGCATGTGGAGTTTTTCAACAAGAACTCTCTTTTGTTCTTGTGCCCAAAAGTAATTTTCTTTACAAAGGCATGATTTTTATTTGATTTTTTTTATGAATTTGAAGCATGAACCCATATCTTATGATGATTATTATGAAATCTTGATGTTTATGATTTTGAAAGATGAATTTACATGTGTGGAGATATAAAGCATGAATCTTGAACGATATTTATCATGATTTTTATATTTGGGTCATGAATCCCCATTGGAAATTGTGTTTTTTGAGAAAGTGTGTGTTATAAGCACGTTGATGTTGAATATTTGAGATATTTTGAATGATTTGACCTTTTGGTCTTAATGGAGTTGTTTTGAACTCGAGTGTGAAAAAAATCCACAACGTGGTTGATTTTGATAGATGGGAAGCATGATGGCTCCCGATGTATATTTATATATTACTGAAATTGTTTTGTTGTGGGTTGTCTTTGAAATGATCTGAGCTAATTCCGGGAGAAATCTTTAGCACCGAGTGGGAGGTATAAAGCGACCTTACTTCCCTAGAACTACGTGCCCCATAGGAGTGAGCCTGAGGCTGATTTATATAGTGATCACTAGTTTGTGTGGATTTGATATCGATAGTCCTACTCCGATGGCAAGGATAGAACGGCTCTCCCCAACGTGGGTTGTACGTTGTACTCCATGTAGTTCATATGGTTTATGTCGGTTATAGGATCTCCCAGTGTGTGTGTGTTTCCTTGTGTCTATGGTGAATGGTGAAGTGATTTGATAGTGGAACTGTGAAAGTTATTCTTTCAAAAGATTTAAATGATATTTACATTATGAGAATTGATATTCTTGATGAACTGAAAGTGATTGACAAGTTATATGATGACTCACGTGTGTTATTGTACTTATTTCATCCTCTCATGATTATGATGATTTTCTTTGGGCTATGTGAGTCTTTCATACATCCTGTATATTTCTTATAAATATTTATGATGATGATGTTTATACAACTACATACACCCCCATATACTCGGTTTCTTTCCATGGTACAGACCCACATCTTCGAAGGTGCTCAGTTTTAGGTTTGACAGTGATTCTTCGGGCACGATGTTCTACATCCTATGTTGTGGTGAGTCCTCATTTTTCGAGGACGTGATGTCTGATGTTAGTTTCACGGAATTATTTATATTTGATAACTGAGTATGAGTCAGTTGGGGCATGTCTCAATGGCTCGCTAGTTTTATTGATTTTCTTAGAGGCTTGTCAGACTAGTATAGATGTTGGGAGTTGACTAATAAGTCGTATTCTGTTATCTTTCTGAAACTCTTTTATTCTTGGATGATGATTACTCTGTTGATATTTGAGGGTTATTTATGGAAACCCCGTTGATTTGTGTTGAACTGAATGAAAATGGCTCAAAGAGTTAGCTTGGGGCTACTCGTAGCCTCAAGCACCGTGTGATTCTCTGGGACCCATTTTTCGGGGTGTTACAAACTTGGTATCAGAGCCTAAGGTTTTAAGGTGTCCCGGGTAGTCTGACAAGCCGCGTTAAGTAGAGTCTTGATCATCGGTGTGTAGCGCGCCACATCTATGAGCAAGAGGATACAAGACGTTTTAGGAAAAAATGTGATTCTTTCTTTCAGAAGTCTATCGTGCTTAACTTGTCTCTCTCTGCTATTGATTCGTGCTCTTCTCTTTCAGAAATATGCCTCCACATCAAGCGAGAAGAAATAATGATGGTCATCAACCTCAACCTGCTGACCCATTGAATAAAAATGTGTCTTATGCTGAATTTTGGGTAGCCTTTCAAGTGCTGGCCCAAGCTATTACTGCAAATGTTCAGGCCAACCCGGCCCCAGCTCCACAGCAGCAGGGAGGTAATTCAGCTGCTTCCAGGATCCGTGACTTCATGCGAATAAATCCGCCGGAATTCTATGGGTCCAAGTCTGATGAGGATCCACGGTTGTTTTTAGAGGAGGTGCAGAAGATTACTCAGAGGATGCATGTATCTAAGGAACATAGTGTGGATTTGGCTGCGTATAGGTTGAAAGACATTTCTTATGACTGGGTTGTTGCTTGGATCAAAGGTAGAGGTGAGAGAACTGTCCCTACAACTTGGCAAGAGTTCCAGGATGCATTCCTGGATAAGTTTTTCCCTTTGGAGATGAGGGAGGCGAAGGTGGAAGAGTTTATCAACCTGTAACAGGGCTCTATGACTGTTAGGGAGTACTGCCTAAAGTTCAATCATGTGGCCAAGTATGCTCCTGACTTAGTGGCTAATAATCGAGCTAGTATGAGTAAGTTTGTGACTGGAGTGTCTAGTTATGTGGTTAAGGAGTATAGGTCTGCTATGCTGAATAATGAGATGAATCTTTCTAGGCTGATGACCATGCCCAACAGATTGAGGCAGACAAGATTAAGGAGAGAGATAGAATGATAGAGAATAAGAAAGCTAGGTCCGAGCAGCACGGACAGGGTCAGACTAGATCGTAGGGAGGGAGTCGCCCTTAGTATCAGGATCGCTCATCTATGTCAGCACTGTCATCTGCTATTGCTCTCATTCCTAGAGGTAGGCAGGAGCAAGGTAGCAGGTCATATGCATCCAGGTCCCAGTACAGTGCTGGAAGTAAGCCAAATCGTTCCCTGTGTCCTAAGTGTGGTAGGGCTCATTCAGGTGAGTGTTGGGGTGAGAAGAGGGGTTATTTCCGGTGTGGTGACATGGGTCATAGAGTTAGAGATTGTCCATAGGATGGACAAGCACCGTGTGATGCTCCGGGACCCATTTTCTGGGGCATTACATTAGCAGACTTAATTTATCAAACTTGACCCTTAAATCTGAAATCGAAAACTGACTCTTTCTGAAAAAGGAAAAAAGGTCAAAAGTGAGAAACAACAAAAAATTGAGTCAGAATTGACTAAGTTTAAACATGAATACTTTTGTGAAAAAATAAAAGGTTAATTAATTGAGTCAAGAAGTTTCTAAATTGAAACTTGATCTTGAAAGAGCTAATAAATGGACACATTCTTCAATAATTGTTCATAAGTTAGGTCAAAGAACTCACAATGAAAAAGCTGGGTTGGGCTTTTATAAAAGTTCTAATGCTATTAAAGATCTGTGTTATATTTTTGGTAACCAGGGGCATTAACCACTGAATGTCTAGTTGCAGCAAAAAGCAAATCAAGAAGCATAGGCCTAGCAAAAAATCTGATTCCATGCTAGCACAAGCTAACAATAAGGTCAAATCTGGTCAGAGAAACAAGTCACATAACTTGTTGCCTCGATGGGCTAGAAGGAACCTCATACATCATTTTTCTCATAAGAAAGGACCTAAGCTTGTCTGGGTGCCTAAAGTTAACCCCTAATTTATTTTGCAGGTGAGAGTGAAAGGAGGCAAGCAAAATTTGTACATGGATAAAGCTTTCTCAAGGTATAAGATTAGAAACAAATAAAGTTTCTTTCACTCACCATATTTAAAGGAGGAATTAATATTTTGGAGATAAAAAAAAAAGAGGATAACAGTGAAACTGATGAGCATGCATAGAAACATGTTGTACCACCTGGTTCAACTATTGTACAGACTGAGGGCATATTGATAGAGGAAACAACAAATCAAGAAATTGATGCATTAATAACACCAACACAAGTTGATGATAATTTTATTAGTAATTCATAAGAATTGGTGTTGTCACAAAAATCTTGAGATATCTCATGGGAATCAATTGCTTGAGACTATGGTATTCAAATGAAAGTAATTTCACTCTTGAGGGCTATAAAAATGTTGACTATGTGGGCTACTTAAATGACTGGAGAGGCACCAAAGGCACTAAGTAGTGAGTATTTTAAAAGGAATAGGTTAGATTTGGGGATGATTAAAATTGTATGAACTCCCCTCAATGATTGACTAGAATAACCATTTTTCTTTTTAATCTTATTAGCTAAAATGTTATTCAATTCAGTCTTGCACATTTAGTTGTGTGTCCCGATTCTAGATGTTTTACTCTTCTAACCTAATTTTGTATTAGATTGTGCAGAAAATAGGTACAAGCAAGCAATTGTGACCACAAAGTTCTTCTTATCAGGTATGCTCTACACTGACATAAGTATAGGCTGTCTAAGTTGAAACAGTTGAGCACACCTATTCCATTCCTCACACTTTATCCTTCTCTTGTCCTATGATGCTGACGAATTGGTTGACCAAATTTTCTTTGACTCTCTCCAAATGATTATGCACAAATGAGTTAATACTTCACCAGAAATTCCTTCTTCTCTCTCAAACAAAATATCAGTTTTGTACCATAGATTTGCTAAGCTTGATCATCAATCACATGCAGCATATGTTTCTGAAGAATGAAAAGGGACATGCTCTCTCTTTTAGTTCCTAATTGGCTCAGATCTTTTAGGATTTCTCAATCGAAGTTTAGGTTTGAATTTTCAAACAACAATGGATGTTTTTGAATAGATGAATCATGCTGATCTACTTGGTTTAATAAGGAGGGCTAAAACTCATTAAAAAAATAATAAGAAAAATGATTCAGCTGAGATAAATTCTGAACTAGAAGCTGCATCTGACATTCATGAAGTAGAATAAGTGGTCCTTCAAGCTAGAATCATGACTTAGAAGCTTGACCTTGATTGAGAAAGGGATAAAAATATTAAAGTCATTGTCAATTAACACAGTTGATAACACCTATTCCACCTTCCTCATCAGCTCCTCACTATTCGTATCCTTAGCTATATCCTATTTTTATACCATATTTTTTTATTAATGCTCAGTTGTTTTGCTTTGTTCAGTACTAGCTTAGGTTAAATGTGGAACATACTTTGGCAGTTAAATGGAATGGTTATCTTTGCTAAATTGAATCATATTTTTGCTCTCTTTAATACATTACTATGTTGACTAAAGTTTTTGTCTGATTGTTTTGGTGATTGCCCCAGTGTCCATAAATAGTATAACAAATCACTTTGGCTAGTATATTATTGCATTAAAAATGGTTTTTCTATGATACCAAAAGGGGGAAGATAAGAGGTGTGCAATGTTTATAACTCGTTGACTAACTTGATTAATTCTAGTGTTTTATACTTTAGTGCCTATAGATGAAGATGGTTGAATGCACAAAGACAAGAGGTTTGTCATCATCAAAAAGGGAGAATTTGTTGGGTACTATATAGTTTTGATGATTAACAAACTGACACATGAATGAAACATGAGTTTCACTGATAGATGCAGACAAGATTGCTTAAAGACAGGAATGAATAAGCAAGCCTAATTTTGATATACTCAAGTTACTGATCATGTAGGTAATATAACAAGTTGAATTTGATTCAAACACTTAATGATAAGGGAAAGCAAGTTGAGTTAAAAAAGGAGTCCTATGTGTAGGAGGAGAAAGATTCTGATAAATAAACATGTGCTGATTTAAAGAGTTGGAGTTTTACTACAATACTAAGGAGACAAGAGTTGGACTTGAAGAAGGAGTCTCACTTGAAGTAGAACTCTATGCAATGAGAGTTCTGCTTAAAGGAGGAGTTTGAAATAAAGAATGACTCTTCGAAGAGCTGTGCTTAAATGGAAGATGCATCAGTCAGAATAACTTACGCACTTACAAAGTAGAAAAACACAATCGACAGATTGACTTCATGAAGTGCTACTCAATCACTGAAGAAACACATTGAAGAACCTGGTCCTAAGTATAGAATCCAGCTAAGAGTTTTAGTGTTGATTTTTAGAGTTGTTCATTGTGTTTCAACTATTGATGTAATATTAGTTTTAGTGAGTTATAAACTGAACTAGGAGCTAGTCTTCGAGTTAGGGAAAACTCAGAGACTTTGGGAACGCATACCTTTGGAATCAAAGTTGCATGAATCATAGGCAAATTAAAGGCAACCATTACCACATTTAATTTGATTCATCTTCCCCCTCTCTCTTAATTTACGTGAAAATATTTGATTGTCATAAAATTTAAGATTTTTTTTTTTAGAATTTACAGTGTCAAACATGTCATCCGATCTTGTGACAATTAAAACATGTCATTATAGATGAAATTGGAAATTGAATTATTTTTAAATAGTAACAGTTAACGTTTCCAAAAGAGGTGAAAATTATACAAAATTTAACTACTAACTCTATGACTAGTCAATTGTGAAAATATTAGTGTCATAATTGATAGAACTAATAAACAAACAGTTCACAAGAATACCCATCCTTTGCCGCATACCTAGAAGTTACTTTGCTTTTTTGCTTTAATGACTTTATGCCTGTTTCACACCTTAAGCTTCCATGATAGAAAAAATACTTCATGAAACAAAGGGAACATAAGGTACCAGAAGGAAAGTAAAATTTTATCAATTCGGTGCTATGAGGAGCCATGTACGTCGAGGAGGTCTTCCGCAACTCATCCTTTGATATATTAAAAATATGAGATGGATGCACACTCTTATTTAAGTAATTTTCTCTTTTGTAAACTAGCGGATGTGAGCTTTTCTTAACTTCTTCTAACATGTAGCTGAGCTACTACATGTAAAATAATATAATATATACAATTTAATTATAGACTTTTTCTTTTCCCAAATACATGTACAAAACCGTACACGAGTTCACACATTAATTAATTTCTTGATACACATCATAACTCCAGGTATTTTGGGGATATATTTTATTTATCGTGTTTAGACAGTCCCATCTTTTTCAATTCTTTCAACAGTTATCAATGCAAAATATAGGTTACTATGCGTATAACATTATGAATATCAAAGGGTAAAGTTAGGTGAGATCATTCTCTATGTAATGAATTTCATGCATATATTAGCTGCAATCCCGCTTTGTGGACTTAGAATGCATGAAAAAAGTGAAAAACAAGAAGTTAGCATGCTTTTATTTTGAACCTGGGGACTTGTAACGTGCGGGTTTCGTTGAACTAAACTAGACCAAATTAAGGTATGACGCTGTCGGTTCTGGGCCAAGCCCGGGTAGATTTTCCTGAAAAACCTGATATTAGTAAAAGTATCTCTACATCTTGTATGTGAGTTATTGTTCTTTTAAGCCATCAATATGAGATCTTATTTGCACACACAACAAATTTTTCAATGACAGTCATAATTTATTTTTTTTTAAAAAAGGTGCAACTTAGAATATTACTCCTACATCCCTATCTATGTGGAACCTTTTGAATTTTGAGATTCAGAAGTGTAGACGCGTGATTTTTGATCCTCCCTAAATTTTAACTTGTTTATCGATATTAAATACTATATATTTATATATTTAATCATATATTATTTTGATTCTTATTTTTATTTTAATAAATTTTTAGTTAAAAAATAAATAATTAAATAAAATTAATTTTGAGATATTTTATTTTTATTCTAATTTAAATAATAATAATAATAATATATAAAAAAATATATATTTTTCTTTTATAAATTTTTAATAAATAAATTAGTAGTTTTAATATTATTTTATTATATTTATATTTGTCTATTTATAAATTTTTATTATGTTTTGTTAAGTTTAAAATTAATTAATTATTATTACATTTATTATTATTATTATTATTATTTTATTTATTTATTTATTATTTATTATTATTACTGTTATTTTCTATATAAAAAAATATAAAAAATTAAAATAAAATAATAATTAATTTAAATTTTAAATCTTTCTTCCCTCCCTCCCTTCATCTGACAACTAACTATTTTCCCCCTAAAAATAACTGTTCTCTCCAAGTGATTTATATTTAAGGGACTCTCCCACCCCAGAAAAAAAAAGGTACGTACGTTCATCATCAGAGGGATCAGACAAAAAATATCAGAAGTCGGAGTAAAAAAAAAGAGTAGTTGAAATATTCAAATCATCAAGAGTAAAATATCAGGCAAAAATGAAAAAGCATTAGATCTGAGTTCTATATTTCTGTTCGAGTTTTGATTCCAGTGACAATTTTTTGTTTCGATATAGGTTCTATTCAACCACATATTATTTATTTTATAAATTGTACTATGAATAAGTATGAATAAAAAATGTTTGACTGATTTCAATGTATTGCGTACCATATATGTTTGATTTTATGAATCTTCTATTACTTCATGTTCTATCATTAATTTTTCGAATAATTATATATTAGTTCCATAAAAATGCAGTAAAAAAAATGAATGTAGTAATATACACTGTTATGTATATGTATTCACTGATATAAATAAATACACATAGTTTCACTGTTGTATTACTGATAGTCATAAATACAAGAAATATAGAATATGAAAAATAGGAAAACCAGTAAAAAAGAATAAGAGAATGGAGAAACAAAAATCCATAATTGAACGAGATGAAAAGAATTGGTATTTTCCGAATTTTTCAGTGAGAAATTCGTCGAAAATCCCAAAATGAGGGTAAACTTTGCTAAAATAATTCATCTCACAGTGTATTACTGTTTCGGTGATGTGATTCCACCGGAAAACTTCAAACTGGCCTCGAGTCGCTTCAATCTTCCTTTTTCTGTCACCCCCTCTATCTTTTTTTTTCCCATGCCACCAGCCAGCGAAGTCAGCGCCGCCGTCACCACCATTCTCTTCTTCCCTTTCCCGCCGCCCTTCTCCTTTCCCCGCTGCCGCTAGCCACCAATAATACCCACGCCGGCGAACCAACTCACTGGAGTTGGCCTCCCTAACTGGCATCACCCTTTTCTTTTCTTTCGTTAACGTCCAACAAAAAATTCACAGATCTGGCCGTGTATTTATATTTCCAGTGGCATGATACAATTTTGGTTGATAACTGAGAAATATGAAATAATATCTTTATGCATTTATTTTAAGATAAAGAAGTAGTTTTGGAACATAACAATGACTCATATTTTTAAAGAATATAATATATTAATATATTGTGATATAATGTCACGTTATTAATTTTAGTATTTTCTTATCCTTTTCATAATCATGATATATTAATTAACTGTGTAATTCTTATGCATTATTAAATTATTTTAAAAATTTATAACAAGTGAAATTAATTGATTTAGGAGATATTATTTTCATTATTTATTTATTTATATGTCATTAATAAATTTTGATAATTATTTATTAAACTAATTAATTACTTTAAATGATTATTGTTTCAGTTTAATGTTAAGGATAAATAGTGTTTTGAATATAAAAAAAGTTGTTACGAGTTTATAAAAGATAAATTAAAGTTTTTGATGTTAGGTAAATTAAGAATGCGGCATACACATTTTTTTGAGACTTTTTGAAAATTCAAGAGTTTAAAAATAAACCTTGGCAATATTTTTCTTGCAATTTTTTTTTAATTTTCATTAATTTATTTAATAGAAAAGAATATACAAGTTTTAATATAATAAAAATGAGCGAACTTAGGCCTTAACATAATTTTTTCAAAATAGTTTTAGTTAAGATAAGTCAATAAAAGCGATCGTGCTAGAATCACGGGACTCGAGGGGTGCCTCACACCTTCTCCTCGGTCAACAGAATTTCTTACTCAGTCTTCTGTTTTCGCAGACCATAACAAAGAGTCATTTCCTTTTGATTAGAGATTCAAAAAGGTGATTTGGAACACCATAACTCAATTCCAAGTGGCGACTCTGTGATAAATTAATTCTTATTTAAAACTGTCACTTTAATTGGAAAAATCCTTCGATCTCGGCTCCTTGAGCGAAAAAAAGGGGTGTGACATCTCTGGCGACTCTGCTAGGGAATAATAAGAATTTGAGCTTTTTATATGGACTTATATTTACTGTAATTATTGTTGATATTGTGTTTGTTGGCCTTATGTGCTATTTGTTGATTATTTACCGCTTTGATATTGATTGAACCGTCTTATATATTGTCTTCTCTTGCGCACCCCCTCTGCGTCTATGAAATAGGATAGAAGGAATGCAGCACATGCGCATCCTACTTTCTTTTTTGAGATAGCCGGAGTGTCAAGGCACCTGGTGAAGGATATAGTCACACATGTTAGGCGGAGTTCGGATCGACAACGAAGGCGGTGTTGCCTTGTGACCGACCAAGTTATTCCTCCCCGGCTCGAGTGTCCGCTCGGGTAAGCCAGTATAGATACCTATCCCTATTAGGTTTAAACTTAGAAGAACTGAAAACTCAGAATCTGATTATCCCTATTAGGTGCCGCTTTATTTGCATCATATGCATTTGACTTAGCGGGACTAGGCACAGGGTCCGGGTCCGGGTCTGGATCTGTCTAGGACAGGTGACCTACTTTATAAAGACCAACATGTGCATCTTACGTGCTCTTTGACATTTATTTAGAAGACTTATTTTATTGTTGATCGGCTTTTAGGCAACTTTAAAATGCAAAAAATTATATTATCCTCAAATTCATTAATTTTTTTTTCTTTTTAAAAAGAAAGGAAAATTTTAAATATAGAATAATATACTTTTAGAGTTTTCTTGAACTACGAGGGTTTGATTCTCACTTTTTAGTGGGATACGTAGGATGTCCTATCCGGGATACGACCCTGTTTTTTTTTAAAAAAAATAATATATTTATTCACAAATTTATTGAAGGATATTTTTTGAAAAAATAATAAGAAGAAGAAAAAATTATTATTTTCATGAATATTATTATCTTTATTTTACTTTTCATTTTTATTTTTAAAATTAATTTTAACATAAAAATCATAATAGCCTGAACCTTTAGGGGTCGTGAGCTGAATTTTTGTAAAATAATAAAATATGTAAACATATATTTTTTAACAGTCCTGAACCTTTAGGGGTCGTGAGACTGAAAATTTTATACAACTTCATACATAAAACAATCATTTTTCTTTTCTTATTTTCTAAGTCATTTTATTTAATTTCCTTTTATTCTTTTAAGTGAACTTAGGGGGTGTTGTCTCCAAACATATAGTTGAAGTCGTCTAGAGGTCTGTTATTGCAAAATTTTTGATAGAGTCAATTTAAATAAGTGTTTCTCCTAAAAGTATTATCAGTCATGTTTCTCTCACTTTGATTTTTAATAAAACCGTTCTTTAATCTAGGCCCTAATTTAATGGTCGCACTAGTTCTCACGAGTCAAGTTAAAAATTCTTTTAAAAAATTAATGAATTAAGTCCATCCTAAGTCTAGACATTTATTAATTTCATGTCCTTGTAGATAGGTATAAAACGTCTCCCCCTGTTCGTGGAAAACGTCCAAAGAGAAAGAGAGATGGGAGTATACCGCTTCAAGTTATGTATTATACCCCTTTGCAGCTTTGGTTATGGTGAAACGAAATGGATACATTCGATGATGATGAGATACATAAGTATTTGGGTTTTTTGATGAGTATTATGAAAATCAAGCCTAATAGGGAGGTGATTGATGCGTTACTAACCTTCTGGGACCCGAAGAATAATGTATTTCGTTTTTCAAATTTTGAGTTGACTCCTACTGTAGAGGAGATAGCGGCGTATGTTGGATATGGGGATATGCATCGGAAGAAACTTATATCCCCCAGACTCATTTCGATAAATAGATTTTGGAAGCTCATGAACATACGAAACTTAAAAGAAGAATCAAGGAAAAAAGGTTGGGTTTCCTTGCAGTTTTTGTATGACAGATATGGAAGACAGGGGGGATTTGAAAAGTACGGTAAATAGCTTTGTAATAAGGAAAGTTTTAAGGCTTGGAAAGTTCATGGACGATTTGCATTCGTGGTAGCCTTTTTAGGCACTATAGCTTTCCCAAGGAGAGAAGAAAAAATTAATATTCATTTAGCGGGGGTGGTACAGATACTGATTAAAAAAAATTACACTATGGTACCAATGATCCTGACAGATATCTACCGTGCTTTGACCGTTTGTCAGAAAGGAAAGAGTTTTTTTAGGGATGTAAAATCTTGTTACAGATGTGGATTCTGGAGCATCTTTACCGACGTCCTACAATGGAAAGATTTAATCCTGAAAGATTAAATCGCATCAAAGATTACAAAGAGAGGTTAGAGAAATATAAATGCCCATAAGGATTTAGAGATTGGGATAAGCTTTTTCGTTCTCTAACAGCAAATAAAATCACTTGGAATCTCCCTTAGTTCCCTTGGAGGCAAGTCATGCATAGTTCTGTCATTCGACCGTTCTTATTATTAATGGGTATTAGGGGTGTTCAACCATATGATCCATTGAGAGTTTTACGTCATCTAGAAAGACGTTAAATAATTTCAACAACAACAACAACAACAAACCCAGTGTATTCCCACCTAGTGGGGTCTGGGGGGGGGGGGTAAGATGTACGCAGTCCATACCTCTACCTCTGAAGAAGTAGAAAGGCTGTTTCCGATAGACCCCCGGCTCAAGACACGAGACACCACACAAATATAAAGTAACGCACAGAACAAGATTTCATAACGTAAATACGGCACCTATAAGTAGTAGGAAACATCGGAAAGCACCCAGATTCGTAATAAAGCATGGAACACCGAAAGCATAACAAGAAGAAGAATAGAAAATAGGAATAAAATAAGAATAGGAAGAATAACAGGAATAAAACCCCCACCAAATACTTCCCTACCCTAACGCCCCAAACTGACCCTAGTTTTCTGCCCTAATTCGCGCCCTCCAGACCTTCCTATCTAGGGTCATGTCCTCGGTGAGTTGTAGCTGCTCCATATCCCGCCTAATCACCTCACCCCAGTACTTATTCGGCCTCCCCCTACCCCGCCTAAAACCATCCAACGCTAGCCTCTCACACCTACGAACCGGGGCATCCGTGTCCCTCCTCTTTACGTGTCCAAACCAACTCAATCGGACTTCCCGCATCTTGCACTCCACTGGAGCCACACCACGTTAAATAATTTCCATTATAGAAAATATGACCGAGTTTGTATTTGAGGTCAGACCAGAGATCCCACTTTCGAAGGAATTGGCCTAGAAGATTTGGGAGGGTTGCCGTATCATGGGGATTAAAACGATGGTCATAGAGCATGAGAAAGGAGAAGTGCACCCAAATTACCATTAATGGTTTGAAGAACAGTCGAGTCCGCCAGTCAGACCAGAAAGATCGGTTAGGGGACCTATAGATCAGGAAGCTGCAATCAGGATAGGGATTGAGAGAGCCCTACGAGAACATCATAAGGCCAACCAAGTTTTGAGAGCAGAATTAGAGCATGCCAGGGCAAAAATAGACGAACAACAAAGGGAATTTACTGAAGAGAAAGCTAAATCAACAGATATTGAGGTTGCACTTCGGGGACAAATCAAACTGGCTACCACTAGGGGGTCACACATTGCAGAACTTGTCGCATCTCGCCAATAGCAACTGCAAGAAGTTGAAAAGAACATGCAAGAAGAATTTGATCGATAAAGATCTCAGTTGATCCGTGAAAGAGGAATATTACGAGAACAGTTGAAGGTTGCTTCTGCCCGTGAACAGCGTGCAAAAGAGATGGTTGATTTCCGAGATCGACAGGCCAATGAACGGGATCAGGCCTTCAGTTCCCTTCGAAGGAAGGTCCGCCGTATAGCACAGGATACTGCCAGAATGGGTTTGAATTATCAGCAGTTGGATCATGAAGACTTTTTGGCACAAGTACCGGCTTTCACACAGCGTCTCACTACTTCATTGGAGGACATATACTTGAGTTTAGGAGGACATATTAAGCCGATGTTTCCTTGAATGGATAGTTATATTCTTTGTCATAGTTTTTTATTTTCTGTTTTAAAACTTCTTGTTTACATGTTATGTTTTTAGTTTGCAGGTGTCAGTTAGTAGTTTTTATTTTAGGAGTTGGGTCAGTTATCTTGTTGTATTTATATTATGGAATGTAATGAAGACTGTTTATTTCTATATATATTACATATATTTTACTTAATTTACTTTATTTATTTTCTTCAATAAAAAAAGAGAGACCAAACAATCATTTTATTAAATTCACCCCGAACTACGCAAGATCTGATTAATGTCCTGACATGATACGTAGGCAACCCTCCAAAGGGTTCGATCATAACTTTTGAAAAAAATATGCCTAGAAAAGCCGGGATGAAACACAAATCCTTCCATGATAGGTTTAAAATGCATATAAAAGCATGACATATAACTTGGACGGAATACATATACAGACCCCTGAACTATTTCACTTTTTTTGTATAGGCACCTCAATTAAGCCAGGTACCTATTGAACCCTTTACTCATCCATAAATTATTTCAATTGAGCCCAATTTGCTGACGTGGCAAAAAAATAAAAATGCGTGTAATACACACGCTGATGATGTGGCAAAGTAACGAATTAAATAACGACACGTGGCATTTTGACTTAAAATAATTATAAAAATAATTTTCTAATATAATTAAATCTAAATTTTAAAAACAAAATCATTAATTACCCACCCCCACCCGCAAATGCACCTACCCGATCTGCCCTCCCCCCCTCTCTTCCCTTCCAAACTTACTTTCACCATTTTTGAGCAGAAAACTAAAAGAAAAAAAAATATTCTCCATTTTTTAGCACATATAAATAAAAAAAAAATAGTATCCTCTTCTTCTTCCTTTCCAAACACCTCTTTCTCCATCTTTGAGCACAAACAAGTAAAAAAAAAAAGATATCTTCTTCTTTTTCCCTTCCAAATACTTCTTTCTTCATTTTTAGCACAAAAAAGTTTAAAAAAAAAGTGGTATCTTCTTCTTCTTTCACTTATTCGCGCTGTTTTTTATCGATAAAACCTTCAATAATAGCTTTCATAATTTGAACAGCGTTTTGATTATTCCCAATTTGAACCAAACTGGCTTCCATACGTGCTTCAGTAATGGCTTTCATAATGGCTCGAATTATCAGTAAATTCAATTTCCCCGACTGTAACAATGCCGTCACACATCGTAAAATTGACTTCTCCGATAAGCAGCGGCGTCTTTCCGATTCTCTCCTTAATGATATTTTTGTCAAATTCATAATGTGACCAATTCGTTTCAGAAGGAAAATCTCCGTCGAGTACGATGATTTCTACTTTTAATAGATACGAAAAATTGGGGGAGTATGTGTGTATAATTATGTATGTGGCGTTGTGAAAGAATTCTTTGTATGTAAAAAAATGGAAAATGGTGAGTTAATGGAGAAGAAGATGAAATGAAAAATGGTGAGTTATGGAGAAAAAGATATGGTATTTTTTGTATGTAAAAAAATGAAAAATAGTGAGTTATGAAGATATGCTATTTTTTGTATGTAAAAAAAATGGAATAGTGAGTTATGGAGAAGAAGATGATGTTATTTTTTATATGTTGATAACGCTCAAACTACAGCTCTCGTAAGAGTGTAAGCGGACGCTGTCAAATATAGAACCCAACTGGGTTGGGTGTTGAATCCCACAGGGAATAGCTGGTCACTAAGTAAGCAAAGATTAGTAGACTTTTGGTGAAAGTCTCGTAAAAGGGGGGATTTTGTAGCGTGCAATGGTGTAATAAAATAACAAAGTAAAAACGGAGAATAGCAAAGTAGAAAGAAAGAATGTTTAGTAAGATGTTAATCAATGAGAATTGGGAGTTGGGGTTATGTCCACCTTATGAGTTATACGTCTCTATTGGCTATGAGTTATGCGGAATTCAGACATGCATGTGCTTATAGAGAATTGTATTCTATGGTAAATCCAAGCGTCTTTCGACCTAACAAGGACTATTTCACTTTAACTCTTTCGAGCTTAAAGCGTATCTAATGGTACAAATTCTCCAAGAGGTTAATCCAGTTACGGCACTAACTTTTTAACAGGGGTTGGTGCCCTATTACCTTGACATTATCTCTTTTTTAGACATATAACTTTTCTTTCGAACAAGTTAATGCTATACTGGTGTATCCTATGTGTTTGCAACCACAAGAATTTGCACTAAGATGAAGAGAATAATGATATAAGCAGCATGCGTGTCAAGAACTCACAAAATCATAGAAATAGATAGTATCTCATAAGGCTTCTATAACCCCAACAGAGAAGTTTAGCTACTCATGAGTGCAAGGGAAATCACAATAGTCATTATCATTATACCAAAATAAAGATCTCACGTGTATTAGGGTCTGGTATGGCTTGTGGCGTGAAGACCTTGCAAGTAGCGTTTCTCTTGTTGTGAAAATTTAAGACGAATAGATGAAGAGAAAGTAAATAAGAATTAATTGAAAGAAAATTGTTTAGAGTTGTAGATGAATGAATTAGAATGTGAATGATGAGAATAATGATGTGTCTAAAAACTGCAGCAAAATAGGGTATTTATAATACCCATATCCTATTCCTATAAGGCTACTGCGTACTTATCCTAATCCTAATAAATTACTGCATCATTATCCTAATCCTTATAGGTTACTGCTGATCCCCAAAGTCTTGGAAAATGCTGTTTTTGCCCGGGATAGGTTTCCCATGCGTCACTTTTGGTCCTAGACGTCCAAGCTCTCCTTCCCTTCTTTCGTGAAGCTTCCTTTGGCGTCAAGTTATCCATAAAATGCTGAAATCTTCATCATTTATACCTGAAAACTTGATAATCATGTTTGTTAGCTCACTTACAGGAAAAAGGACTAAAATTGCATGAGTTATATATTTTGTCCTCAAAACTTAGCTAAAATATGGGTAAATTAAAGCACTTTAGGAGTGTAAATACGCCTATCATCATGTGTAAAAAAAAATAGAAAATGGTGAGTTATGGAGAAGAAGATGATACTTTATTTTGCTTTTTATTTCATTAATATATCTTTTTTAATTGGTTGGGATTTTATATTTAATTTTTCTTATTAATTATGGTCTTTCACTCTCCTAATGGAGAGTGTATTACACATGCCATGCCATGTCAGCGCCACATCAACAATTGTGCTCAATTGAAATTTTTTGTGAAGGATTAAAGGGTTCAATAGGTACCTGACCTAATTGAAGTGCCTATACGGAAACAGTCGAATAGTTAAGGGGCCTGCATATGTATTTAGCCTATAACTTGACATTATAATGTGTTAAAAATATAACACTCACCCGTTTGCTACTTAGTTACAGAAAGATAAAGTAATTGGTGGTTGGTTTGTGGTTTAAACTGGCATCACATCCGTATAACACCAAATACAAGGGTAAAAGAAAAATGACCCGCAAAGAAGGTATAGGGTCTGACAGTGAAGAAGAGCAAAATTAGTTAATTTCACAGGAAGTAGCATCAATGGAGGAAATAAAGTCATTGAAACAACATATGGCATAGATGTACCAATCTTGGTTGAATGGACAAGTCTCGCCTTCTTCAATCCCTGAACTTTCGACTTCAAATGATCCAAATTCTGACCCAGCTCAAACTAGTAATCCATTTTACCAATTGGGATTTGGCCCATTTTCTAATATGTCTGGCATTGCTAGTACTTCTACCATAAACCCACCAAATTCTTCTATCATAAATAACCCATTTTTTACTTCTGTAGAACCAGCTACTGCGGGTACTCAACCAACAGTATCGAAGAATGTGGGGAAACCAAGTCATGATATGTTATATCCTTCTGAAATGACTTTCAAATCCCAAAATCCACATTATTATGTTCATCAACATGATACTCCTATTGTGATTGAGAAGATTGCTAAGAATGAGGAACAAGAGGAGATGGTTAGAAAAGTTAGAAGTTTGGAACAGAGTATGAGAAATATGCAAGAATTAGGTGGACCAAAAAGTATTTCATACAAGGATTTGTGTATGTTTCCTGATGTCCATTTTCCTATAGGGTTCAAAATACTAAAGTTTGACAAATAAGAAGGACACAGCGATCCTGTAGCTCATTTGAAAAAGTTTTGCAATCAATTAAGGGGACCATGAGGAAAAGAAGAATTATTGATGGCTTATTTTGGAGAAAGCCTTACAGGGATAGCTTCTGAATGGTTAATTGACCAAGACATTTTGAACGTATGGGATGACATGGCTCGGGATTTCATTCAATAATTTTAATATAACATTGAGATAGTTCTAGATCGCACTACGCTTGCCAACATGAGAAAAAAATGACTGAAAGTTTTTGAGAATAGGTTATTAGATAGAGAGAGCAGGCTTCAAGAGTCAGACCATCGATAAAGGAATCTGAAATAATTGATATCTTTTTGCAAGCACAAGAACCTGATTATTTCCATCACTTACTTTCTACAATTTGAAGCACATTTGTTGTAGTTATTAAAGTTGGAGAAATGGTAGAGAATGGAATAAAATTAGGAAAGATCATCAGCCAGGCCGCTTTGAAAGAAACAACACAAGCAATTCAAAGTGGTGCAGGAAGTTTTGGGGTAAAGAAAATAAAAGACGATATAGCAACTGTCGTGACAGGTCCACGACAAAATTGGAGAGGTGCGCGTCAACTATGCACACAAAATCTATTATATTTTGTTCCATCACCCCAATATCCTATTTACAACGCACAACCATATGCTCGGGCTCCTTCTTACCTGCAATGGCATGCACCAACCATCCAATATCATCCACCAATTCCGCAAGTTCAAAGAGGCCCTCCTAGGTCTAATTTTCGACCTAGAGCAGAATTCAAAAGGGTTAATATGGGCAAAGATAATTTCACTCCTATTGGAATATCTTACACCAATTTATTTCATAGGCTGAGAAAAATAAATGTCCTAAATCCAATTGAGAGAAGGATTCCAAATCCTCCTCCGTAGAATTTAGATTATTCTAGAAGATATGAATACTGTTCTGATTCCCTAGGGCACGACACAGAGAAATGTTAGTATTTGAAAAGAGCCATTCAAGAGCTAATTGACACCCAACAGATCATGGTACAAAGTCCAAACTCTTCAAATGTCAATCAAAATCCGCTGCCAGATCATAATGAAACAAACATGCTCGAAGTGATACCCAGTGGTGAAGATGCTGCAATATCCTTTAAGCTGATCATTAAAATTAAAATTGGTTTGGAAAAATCAGCAAATGCTGTAGATTTAACAAAAGAAAAACCTGCAGAAGCGGAGGTGGTAATAACAAAACCCAAATCATTGAATGTTCCCTTGGTGGTGGGGAAAGAGATCTCAAAAAATTTTGGGTCAAGTCAAGTAAAACTGAAACTCATTGTTCCTGGAAGATCCCCTAAGCCTCTCTTAATCATAATAGGAGCTCCCATTGTTATTAAACCAGTCTCACAGTTGCCTATGGTAAATACTAAGGCAGTTCCTTAGAATTATGATCGCATTGTGGTAGGGAGAGGAGTGATTAAAGATATTAGAATAATGCAGATGTGTATTTTATCGGCCCTAATGTCCAGCTTAACAATTGGAAGGCCACTCCTCTCCCTACTACGAAGGAGTCTTGGTAGTTTGTTTGTTTTTCTTTCAGTCTTAGTAGTTAGTTTGTTTCTCCTTCTGTAATTTGAGTCGTTCTAGTATTGTAATTCAGATTTTTAACTTGGTATTTTAGGGTAAAGCTCTTTCTAGCTTTGTTTTTAATAAAGTGCAGCCTCCTTTTATTTTTATTTTAAGTCTGATATTTATTTATTTATTTTTATTCATACAGTTCTTTCTATGCTGATTCTAATGATATGACATGCATGAAGAATTGTCAACCAGATTTAAAAACACAATCAAATTATGAAATAATGAATAAAGAAGTTGAATATGATAAAGGAGAAGCATTTGAGGATATAAGCAAAGATTTCAAACAATTTGAGAACAAGTCAAACCCCAATTTAGAAGAAATTGAAGCGATCAATTTAGGAGATCATGAAAATATCAGGGAGACTAAGATAAGTGTACATGCCCAATCACAACAAAAGAAATCTATAATTGAAGCTTTGCATGAGTATAAATATATCTTTGCGTGGTCTTATGATGATATGCCCGGTTTGAGCACCGATTTGGTAGTTCACAAGTTGCCAATTGATCTTGCCTTTCCTCCTGTCAAGCAAAAGCTAAGAAAGCTCAAAACTAACATGAATGTAAAAATCAAATAGGAAATCACGAAGCAACTTGAGGCTAAAGTCATTCGAGTGGCACAATATCCTACTTGGTTGACAAATATTGTCCCTATTCCAAAGAAGGACGGCAAAGTTCGAATGTGTGTTGATTATCAGGATTTAAATAAAGCAAGTCCGAAAGATAATTTTTCACTTCCCTATATTCATATTTTGTTGGATAATTGTGCCAAACATGATCTTGCATCTTTTGTGGATTGTTATGCAGGGTATCACTAGATCATTATGGATCCATAAGATACGAAAAAGACATCATTTATTACTTCATGAGGGATATATTGTTATCGAGTCATGCCTTTTGGACTAAAGAATGCTGAGGCAACTTATATGAGAGAAATGAATACAGTGTTTCACGACATGATACACAAAGAAATTAAAGTTTATATGGACGATGTGATCATTAAATCAAAAGAGCAGTCTGACCATGTCAAAGATTTGAGAAAATTCTTTGAAAGGCTTCGGAGATATGATCTCAAACTTAACCTAGCAAAATGTGTATTTGGAGTTCCATAAAAAAAAACTCTTGGGATTTATAGTCAGTCGGCGCGGCGTTAAGTTGGATCCTTAAAAAATAAAAGCTATTCAACATTTACCTTCACCAAAGAATAAAACGGAGGTGATGAGTTTACTTGAAAGGTTGAATTATATTAGTAGATTTATTGCTCAGCTTACGACATCCTGCAAGCCAATATTCAAGTTGTTGAAGAAGAATGCTAAAGTTGAATAGACTGAAGAATGTCAAGAGATATTTGACAGAATTAAGAAGTACTTGTCGAATCCGCCTATCTTGGTTCCCCAGTGCCGAGCAGACCCTTAATATTGTACATATCTATGTTAGACAATTCTTTTGGCTGTGTATTGGGTCAATATGATGTTACAGGCAGAAAAGAACAGGCCATATACTACCTTAGAAAAAAGTTTACCACTTATGAGGGTAAGTACACTCTTCTTGAGAAGACGTGTTGTGCCTTAACTTGGGTAACCCAAAAGCTGAAACATTACTTGTCATCTTATACTACTTACTTCATATCTCGTATGGATCCTTTAAAGTACATTTTTCAGAAGCCTGTGCCCATAGGCAGACTCGCGAAATGGCAGATGTTGCTCACAGAGTTTGATATTGTCTATGTGACACGAAACACAATGAAAGCTCAAGCTTTAGCGGATCATTTGGCTGAAAATCCTATTGATGAGTAGTATGAACCATTGAAGACTTATTTTCCAGATGAAGATATTTTGTATGTTGATGAGTTTGTTTCTGACGATCACCATTCAGACTGGAAATTGTTTTTTGATGGTGCTGCTAATGTAAAAGGAGTGGGGATAGGAGCAGTTCTTATTTTTGAATCAGGACAATATTATCCTATAACAGCCCAAATTCGATTCTATTATACCAATAATATGGCAGAATACGAAGCTTGCATTCTGGGTTTGAGATTAGCTATTGACACGGGGATCCAAGAGTTGTTAGTATTAGGAGACTCAGATTTATTATTCCATCAAATCCAAGGAGATTGGGGGACTCTTGATTCAAATCTCCTACCATATCTAGGTTTTTTGCAAGATCTATGTCAATGATTTGTATCAGTAAAATTCAAACATATTCCGAGAGCTCATAATGAGATTGCTAATGCTTTGGCGACCTTATCTTCGATGCTTCAACATCCCGACAGAACTTATATTGACCCTTTGCATATACAGATTCATGATCAATATGCATATTGCAATGTGGTTGAGGAAGAACTGGATAGGGAGCCGTGGTTCTATGATATCAAAGAATATATTCAGACAGGAAAATATCTTATACATGCTGATGGTAACCAAAAGAGAACCATTCGACGTTTGTCTAGTGGATTTTTCCTAAGTGGAGGAATCTTGTATAAGAGGACTCCTATTTGGGACTTCTGAGGTATGTAGATGCTAAAGAAGCTTCAAAAATCATGACTGAAGTACATTCTGAGATTTATGGACCACACATGAGTGGGTATGTTTTGGCAAAGAAAATACTCCGAGCAGGTTATTATTGGATCACCATGGAGCGATATTCCATCAATTTCGTTCGTAAATGTCATGAATGCCAAGTACACGGGGACTTGATACATTCCCTTCCATCTAAGTTGTATCTAATGACTGCTCCATGGCCTTTCGTGGCTTAGAGAATGGATGTAATTGGACCAATTGAACCGAAGGTCTCGAATGGACATAAGTTCATTTTAGTAGCCATTGATTATTTCACAAAGTGGGTGGAAGCAACGACTTTCAAATTAGTGACCAAGAAAGCAGTGGTTGATTTTATTCACTCCAACATCATTTGTCGATTTGGCATTCAGAAGATTATTGTTACAGATAATGTTGCAAATCTCAACATTCATTTGATGCAAGAAGTGTGCCAACAATTTAAGATTATGCATCGAAATTCAACTCCTTATCGCCCAAAAGTGAATGGAGCTGTAGAAGCTGCTAACAAGAACCTAAAGAAAATACTTTGCAAGATAGTACAGGATTCCCGACAATGGCATGAAAAGTTTCCTTGAGCTTTGTTGGGTTATCATACTACAGTTTGAACTTCAATTGGTGCAACTCCTTAATTGTTAGTGTACGAAACTGAAGCAGTTATACCCGCAGAGATTGAAATTCCATCTCTCCGAGTAGTTGTAGAAGCTGAAATTGATGATGACCAATGGATCAAGAATCGTTTGGAACAATTAAGTTTGATTTATGAAAAAAATATTAACACCAGTATATCATGGACAACTGTACGAGAAGAGAATGGCATGGGCATATAACAAAAAAGTGTGTCACAAACATTTTGAAGTTGGTCAGTTAGTACTAAGACGCATCCTACCCCATCATATTGAAGTCAAAGGCAAATTTTCTCCTAATTGGCATGGACCATTCATGGTGAAGAAAGTGTTATCTAATGGCACGTTATACCTGACTGATGTAGAAGGCAAAATGGAAGAAATGTCGGTCAATGCTGATGCAGTTAAAAGATATTATGTATGATATTCATGTACAATTACATTATGTATGTTTTGTACTTACATTTTAAAAGATTGAAATGATGAAGACATTTTGTTCTACTAGCCGAATAATATATCAACTTTTGCTTACCCCTTTTGAGCTTTTATATTTTTTTTTCGTACCCCTTTTTTGGAATCAAATTAGAGTCAGAAAATTAAAAAAAAAGAAATAAAAAAAAAGAATGGCGTTTCCTGAACTACGTGTGACCTGATTCTTGCTATGACATGATACGTAGGCATCCCTACTACGGGGTTCGGTCCAACTAAAATAAAATTCAAATTACCCACGATGAAATGAAACTGGGGCAAAAGTTTATTTCTTTAAAAAGAGTCGATTCCAAAAGTTGAATGCTTTACCCAATGATTATGTAAATTTTTGAGCCTCATACTGCCCTTTCTTTCTAACACATTTCAAAAGCCAAGTTACAACCAAAGAAAGACCTTCAGATCAATCTTTGAGAATGTCAACGCTTAACATCTTATGGGTACATGATATTTCATATTTTGGGTGTTATTTTCTCTCTACATATAAAAAAATAAATGAAAATGAGAGTCTTATTGGTGAAAACCTTTTTGGGTACCATAAGGCGAATGTGAGCTGAGAAAGAAATGGAAATGAGATAGGCTCGTTGGCAAAAACCCATTGAGGTGCCACTAGCTGAAGGAGGGTTATTATCCAGAAGGAACAAGTTCAAGATTGGCCTAATTTTCAAGCTCAATAAGTGGACAAAAGTTAATAACGATTGAATATTAGATCTGGTTGTGTAATTCAAAATGCATGTCATAATCACCAGAATCAGTTTTCACATTCAGATAAGTTTTTCTTGTTGTTTTGAAAAGAGATACCTATTGTCTTTTTCTTTTTATTTTATTTTGATTTTTGTGTCCTTGTCATTAAACGAAATTTTTTGTTGTCTTTTGTGTGTTGCTGAGTCAAATTCATGTCAGATCAAGTGAGAAAGGACTCCAAACTTACTACCAAATTCTTCAATATATAAAGCAAGACAGAGGGTCGACGCACAAGGACAACATTTCAAATTTTAATAAAGTATTCAGAATGATTGTGATTTGATAATTTTTGACTCGTTGAAAGATAAAGGGTTTATGGAATGTTAAATTCTGAGATATTATACAAGAGAAATGTCTCTTGAGTTGAGAGTCTCAGTAGTCAGAATTTTGGGTCAGAAGTGTGACAAACCAATGGATATCTATCAAGGATTGGAAAAGGATTTGAGCATGGCAAGTGCAAAAACGGTCAATTCAAGAGCCAAATACCACAAACCAAACACCACGTGTTTTCAAAACGCACAATTTTTCTTTATTTTTGTTTGAAACAAGAATAAAAAAATTTCAAATAAAAGATACAATTTCACACTTCTGTCAATGCAAAAATCATGATTACAGCATCCGATACTGGATCTCAGTTATGATCTGATGACATAGAAATTTTCTCAGTACAAACTGGGGCAAAATTTTATGTGTGTTGTATAGGAATTTACTTTTGAACAGGACCCTCCTGAAGAATGAGAATTTATTTTTGCTCAAGACCCTCCTGAAGAATGAGAATTTACTTTATGCACAGGACCCGCCTGAAGAATGGGATGTTATTTTTCTATTTCACCTTTTATTTTGAGTTCAGGAACATATTTGAAAAATCAGAAAGAGGAAGTCCAGGAGTCCACCTGAAGAATAGGGTGATGAAATTATAAGTCCAGAAGCCCGCTTGAACAACAGGGTGAATAAAAAGAAAGTCCAGGAGCCCGCCTGAAGAACAGGGTGAAGAAATTGTACGTCCAGGAGCCCGCCTGAAGAACAGGGTGAAGAAATTGTACGTCCAGGAGCCCGCCTGAAGAATAGGGTGAAGAAAAAAAAGTTCAGGAGTCCGCCTAAAGAAAAGGGTGAAGAAACAACAAGTCAGGAGCCCGCCTGAAGAATAGGGTGAATTTTCAAATTCAAGTTGCGAAGATTAGAATCAAGATTCTAGAGATTATAATTTTCGTCTATATTTTTCATTTTTTTATTAGTCATTTGAATGTAAAAGGCAGAAATTGTTAATCGGAATCTCACTCGACTCTAAATTTTTCTCTCACCAAATTACCTTTGAACTACTCGTGACCTGATTTTCTTATAACCCGGGATAGATAGGATGTCCAAAAAATAGGACTCGGTCACATTTTACTTTTATTTTAATTTTATTTTATCCTTGCCTTTCAAATAATTGGAGGGTGAACAATCATATCTTGTCTACTTCTTTGTATAAAATTCTTCGAGATTTCACACAAAGAGGGGCAAAAATGTAGACACGTGATTTTTTATCCTCCCTAAATTTTAACTTGTTTATCGATATTAAATATTTTATATTTATATATTTAATCAGATATTATTTTGATTCTTATTTTTATTTTAATAAATTTTTAGTTAAAAAATAAATAATTAAATAAAATTAATTTTGAGATATTTTATTTTTATTCTAATTTAAATAATAATAATAATAATATATAAAAAATATATTTTTTATTTTATAAATTTTTAATAAATAAATTAGTAGTTTTAATATTATTTTATTATATTTATATTTTTCTATTTATAAATTTTTATTATGTTTTGTTAAGTTTAAAATTAATTAATTATTATTACATTTATTATTATTATTATTATATTTATTTATTTTTATTTATTATTTATTATTATTACTGTTATTTTCTATATAAAAAATATAAAAAAGTAAAATAAAATAATAATTAATTTAAATTTTAAATCTTTCTTCCCTCCCTCCCCTCATCTGACAACTAACTATTTCCCCCCTAAAAATAACTGTTCTCTCCAAGTGATTTATATTTAAGGGACTCTCCCAACCCAGACAAAAAAAGGTATGTACGTTCATCATCAGAGGGATCAGATAAAAAATATCAGAAGTCAGAGTAAAAAAAAAAGAGTAGTTGAAATATTCAAATCATCAAGAGGAAAACATCAGGCAAAAATGAAAAAGCATTAGATCTGAGTTGTGTATTTCTGTTCGAGTTTCGATTCCGGTGACAATTTTTTGTTTCGATACAAGTTCTATTCAATCACATATTATTTATTTTATAAATTGTACTATGGATAAGTATGAATAAAAAAATGTTTGACTGATTTCAATGTATTGCGTACCATATATGTTTGATTTTATGAATCTTCTATTATTTCATGTTCTGTCATTAATTTTTCGAATAATTATATATTAGTTCTATAAAAATGCAGTAAAAAATGAATGTAGTAATATACATTGTTATGTATATGTATTCACTGATATAAATAAATACACATAGTTTTTCTGTTGTATTACTGATAGTCATACATGCAAGAAATATAGAATAGGAAAAATAGGAAAATCAGTAGAAAAGAATAAGAGAATGGAGAAACAAAAATCCATAGTTGAAGGAGATGAAAAGAATTGGTATTATCCGAATTTTTCAATGAGAAATTCTTCGAAAATCCTAAAACGAGGGTAAACTTTGCTAAAATAATTCATCTCACAGTGTATTACTGTTCCGGTGACGTGATTCCACCGGAAAACTTCAAACCGGCCCCACGCCGCTTCAATCTTCCTTTTTCTGTCACCCCCTCTATTTTTTTTCCATGTCACCGGCTGGCGAAGTCAGCGCCGCCGTCGCCGCCATTCTCTTCTTCCCTTTCTCGCCGCCGCCATCCACCACTGGCCCCAAAATACCCACGCTGGCGAACCAACTCACTGGAGTTGGCCTCCCTAACTGGCATCGCCCTTTTCTTTTCTTTCGTTAATGTCCAACGAAAAATTCACATATCTGGCCGTGTATTTATTTTTTCAATGGTATGATACAATTTTGGTTGATAACTGAGAAATACGAAATAATATCTTTATGCAATTATTTTAAGATAAAGAAGTAGTTTTGGAATATAATAATGACTCATATTTTGAAAGAATGTAATATATTAACATATTGTGATATAATGTCACGTTATTAATTTTAGTATTTTCTCATCCTTTTCATAATCATGATATATTAATTAACTGTGTAATTCTTATGCATTATTAAATTATTTTAAAAATTTATAACAAGTGAAATTAATTGATTTAGGAGATATTATTTTTATTATTTATTTATTTATTTATTTATTTATTTATATGTCGTTAATAAATTTTGATAATTATTTATTAAATTAATTAATTACTTTAAATGATTATTGTTTTAGTTTAATGTTAAGGATAAATAATGTTTTGAATTAAAAAAAAAGTTGTTACGAGTTTATAAAAGATAAATTAAAGTTTTTGATGTTAGGTAAATTAAGAATGCGGCATACGTATCTTTTTGAGACTTTTTGAAAATTCAAGAGTTTAAAAATAAACCTTGGCAAATATTTTTCTTGCAATTTTTTTTTAATTTTCATTAATTTATTTAATATAAAAGAATATACAAGTTTTAATATAATAAAAATGAGCGAACTTAGGCCTTAACATAATTTTTTTCAAAATAGTTTTAGTTAAGATAAGTCAATAAAAGCGACCGCGCTAGAATCACGAAACTCAAGGGGTGCTTCAAACCTTCTCCTCGGTCAACAGAATTTCTTACCCAATCTTCTGTTTTCACAGACCATAACAAAGAGTCATTTCCTTTTGATTAGGAATTAAAAAAGGTGACTTAGAATACCATAACTCAATTCAAGTGGCGACTTTGTGATAAATTAATCCCTATTCAAAACCGTCACTTTAATTGAAAAAATCCTTCGACCTCGGCTCCTCTAGCGGAAAAAAGGGGTGTGACAAGAAGTCTACTTAATTTGGCCATAATTATTTTGATGTATATTTTTAATATTTGAATTGTCAATCATTATGACTTAAACTACTTTTTACACAGTTTTTAAATATAAAATTATAATTCAACAAAAATATTGAAGATTTCATGCTCAAATTCACAATCAAATTTAAATAATCTGATTCTCAAAGTTAGAACTATGCCACATAAATTGGCATAGCGGGAGTTGAATGAAAGAAAAAACAAAAGAATTTAAAAGATGTCATTTGACAAAAGTGAGCGGAATTGATGCAATATATACTCAGACAATCCATCTTAAGAACTAAGAGCAATTATAAGATATTTAGGAATATTGATTCATGGAGTACTAAACTTTAGTCAAATTGGCTGCTTTCAAAGTCTTTAATAGAAAGACCGTCGACAGATATATTCCCACACAAAAATCATCCAATCCTTCAATCAACTGGACATTTATCTGTAAAGAATTCGTTAATTTTCAAGATCCATTATTGTCTAATGGGTCCCTTTCACTAATATTATAAAACTACTAAATCATCGTATGATAATCTGAAAAAATTAGTGGTGGGATTTGGAATATTTCCTTTATAGATTAAAGTGCTAGTTTCATAGGGGTTTGGGCCACAGGTGATGAAAGAGTTTTAAAATGAAGTGTGGGTGACACAAATCTTAATAATTGAGTGGAGGTGACAGTTACTTTATTAAGGATTAAGAAAATAAGAAAAGTTTGAAAATAACCCACAAGCTTTTTAATTTACACTTTGATCTAATGTAAAACCTAATATAACTAGAAATGGAGGGGAGAAAAGGCACGTTTCTCTCTCTTCTCATTTATTGGAGTTTTCTCTCTCTTCGTGATTTTTGTTGTTCATTGTTGTTGTTGCTTTATTCATCATCTTCTTCTTCATTATCATCATCTTGTTCTTCATTATCATCTCTTCTTGTTCATCATCATCATCATCTTCTTATTGTTGAACATTGTTGTTACCGCTACTATTGCTACTTGATCAAACTTTTTTAGGTCAAATTTTATTCGTATATCACTTGAGAATTACTTATAGGATATTTTAGTAACTAAAATTATAATTTTTAGTTGAATTTCTTATCTGGGTGTATTTGCTACTGCTGTCTTTTCAACAGTAGATAAAACATGTAACGTGAATCTAACAGATGAGTAATCTGTTGCAACATATTGACTAATCCGTTACAACATATTGACTAATATGTTGCAACATATATGAATAATCTGTTGCAACAGATTACTCATCTGTTGGATTTGTATTATAGTGTGGTAACATGAATCCAACATATGGGTCATCTGTTGCAACAGATTATTCATATGTTGCAACAGATTATTCACTTATTGCAATAAATGACTCATATATTGAATTTATGTTGCAGGTTTTATCCATTGTAGCAGTAGCAAATATACCAAATAAAAAATTCAACAAAAATCATAATTATACTTACAAAATCACCTATGAAGTAATGTCCAAGTGATATACGAACAAAATTTGACCTTAAAAAATTCTAAAAATTTCAACAAGGGCACAACGAATAAGTGAAACACATGAAAAATTTCATGAAACAGGTAAAGAAGATAAAAATAGTGTATCATACATCAAATGCAAAAGGATCGAGGGGACAAACGTTTGAGTTCTCCAAAAAAATATTTAAGTTCCTTAGTATTTTAATTGTTTTCTAATGGATAACCCATCTATTATAACAGATTTTTTTATCTATTTGATAATTTCTAACAGATGAATTATCTGTTGCAACATGTTAGTCATCTGTTGATTCAAATTAAGCAATTATTAGTAATAACTAAATTGATTTAGCTAAAATTAAAGATAAATCTTTAAGACAATGGGACAAACATGTGAGTTCTCCTAAAAATGTTTGAGTTCCCTAGTATTTTAATTATTTTTCAACAAATCACCTATTTGTTGCAACAAGTTAGTCATCTGTTGAAATAAAAGCTTATAACAAGTTAGTCATTTGTTGATTGAAATTAAGCAATTTTAATAATAATTAAATTGATTTAATTAAAATTGAAGACAAGACCTTAGACAAGGGGGAAAACGTTTGAGTTCTCCTAAAAAACATTTAAGCTTTAGTATTTCAAATTGCTTTTCAACACATATTTTGTCTATTTAGTAATTTCCAACAGATGAGTCATATGTTGCAACAACTTAGTCATCTGTTGCAACAGATGTCTATATCTGTTTGATAATTTTCAATAGATGAATTAGTTGTTGCAACAAGTGAGTCATTTGTTGCAACAGATGTCTATATCTGTTTGGTCATTTTCAACAGATGTTTTTATTTGTTTGGTCATTTCCAACATATTACTCATCTGTTGTAACATGTTAGTCATCTATTGATTCACATTAAGTCACTATTAGTAATAACTAAATTGATTACTAAAATAAAATATAAATTAATAAGTTCAATTACAGTTTCAATTAATCTCATGGTAATTACACGATCAACTAAGTATGTTTGTCCTGAGTAGAGTGATCAATTGATCAATTTTATTTGAAATGATTCAAACTAAGTCATCATTAGAAATAACTATATTGATTTAACTAAAACTAAAGATAAATTAGTAAGTTCAATTACGATTTTAATTAATTTCATAGTAATTACATGATCAATTAAGTGTTTCGTACTGAGTAGAATGATTAATTGACAAATTTTATGTGAAATAATTCAAATTAAACCATTATTAGAAATAACTATATTGATTTAATTAAAATTAAAGATGAATTAGTAAGTTCAATTACGATTTCAATTAATCTCAGTAATTAAATGATCAATTAAGTGTTTCATCCTTAGTAGAATAATTAATTGACCAATTTTATTTTAAATGATTCACATTAAGCCTATGTTGATTTAACTAAAATTAAACATGAATTAATGAGTTCACTTACAATTTCAATTAATCTCATCGTAATTACCGGATTAACTAAGTGTATTCGTTCCGAGTAGAGTGATCAATCGACCAAGTTTATTTGAAATAATTCAAATTAAGATATTATTAGTAATAACTAAAATTAAAGATAAACTTACAATTTCAATTAATCTCATAGTAATTAGATTATCAACTAAGTGTATTCATCATAATTAGAGTGATTAATTGACCAATTTTATTTGAAATGAATCAAATTAAGCCATTAGTCGTAATAACTAAATTGATATAACTAAAATTAAAGATGAATTGATAAGTTCACTTACAATTTCAATTAATCTCATAGTAATTACATGATCAACTATGTGTATTCGTCTCGAGGAGAGTGATCAATCGACCAATTTTATTTTAAATGATTCAAATTAAGTCATTATTAATAATAAATAAATTGATTTTGACTAAATTAAAGATGAATTGATAAGTCCACTTACAATTTCAATTAATGTATTTGTCCTTAATAGAATGATCAACTGATAAATTTTATTTAAAATGATTCAAATTAAGCAATTATTAGTAATAACTAAATTAATTTAACTAGAATTATAGACAAGACCTTAGACAAGGGGACAAACATTTGAGTTCTCTTAAAAACATCCGAGCTTTAGTATTTTAAATTATTTTCCAGCATATATCCTATATGTTTGATAATTTTCAACAGATGAGTTATCTGTTACAACAACTTAGTCATCTGTTGCAACAGATGTCTATATTTGTTTGATTATTTTCAATAGATGAGTCATTTATTGCAATAGATTAGTCATCTGTTGCAACATTTTTCTATATTTGTTTGGTTATTTTCAACAGATGTCTTTATCTGTTTAGTCATTTTCAATAGATTACTCATCTTTTGCAACATGTTAGTCATCTATTGATTCATATTAAGCCATTATATTAGTAATAACTAAATTTATTTAACTAGAATTAAAGATGAATTAATAAGTTTAATTATATTTTCAATTAATCTCATGGTAATTACACTATCAACTAAGTGTGTTCGTCCTGAGTAGAGTTATCAATTGACAAATTTTATTTGAAATGATTAAAACCAAACCATAATTAGAAATAACTATATTGATTTAGCTAAAATTAAAGATGAATTAGTAAGTTGACTTACAATTTTAATTAATTTTATAGTAATTACATGATCAACTAAGTGTTTCGTCTTAAGTAGAATGATCAATTGACCAATTTTATTTGAAATAATTAAAATCAAGCAATTATTAGTAATAATTAAATTAATTTAACTAAAATTAAAGATGAATTGATAATTTTAATTACGATTTCAATTAATCTCATAGTAATTACATGATCATCTAAGTGTATTCGTCTTGAGTAAAGTGTTAATTGACCAATTTTATTTGAAATGATTCAAATTAAGATATTATTAGTAATAAGTACATTAATATAACTAAAATTAAAGAGGAATTGATAAGTTCAATTACGATTTCAATTATTCTTATATTAATTACACGATCATCTTAGTGTGTTCGTTTTGAGTAGAGTGATCAATTGACTAATTTTATTTGTAAATGATTCAAATTAAGTCATTATTAGTAATAACCAAATTGATTTAATAATTACAATTTCAATTAATCTCATAGTAATTACATGATCATTTAAGTGTATAACCTATTGCAACAGATTTAATTTGTTGCAACAGATGAGTCATTTGTTGAAAATTATCAAACAGATATACACATATGTTGCAATAGATTAGTCATCTGTTGTAACAAATGTCTTCATCTGTTGGTCATTTCCAACAGATGACCAATCTGTTGCAATATATGACTTTATCTGTTTGTTATTTCCAACAGATTACTAATCTGGTGCAATAGGTGACTAATCTGTTGCAACAGATATCTTTATCTGTTTGGTCATTTTCAACAGATTACTCATCTTTTGCAATATCTTAGTCATCTATTGATTCATATTAAGTCATTATATTAATAATGACTAAATTGATTTAACTAGTATTAATAAGTTCATTACTGTTTTAATTAATCTCATGGTAATTACACGATCAACTAAGTGTGTTCGTCCTGAGTAGAGTGACCAATTGATCAATTTTATTTGAAATTATTCAAACCAAGCCATAGTTAGAAATAACTATATTGATTTAACTAAAATTAAAGATGAATTAATAAGTTCACTTACAATTTCAATTAATTTTATAGTAATTATATGATCAACTAAGTATTTCGTCTTAAATAGAATGATCAATTGACTAATTTGATTTGAAATAATTAAAATTAAGTAATTATTAGTAATAACTAAATTGATTTAACTAAAATTAAAGATGAATTGATAATTTAATTACGATTTCAATTAAACAAATAGTAATTACATGATCATCTAAGTGTATTCGTCTTGAGTAAAGTGTTAATTGATCAATTTTATTTGTAATGATTCAAATTAAGACATTATTAGTAATAACAACATTGATTTAAGTAAAATTAAAGATGAATTTATAAGTTCAATTACGATATCAATTAACATGTTGCAATAGATGAGTAATCTGTTGGAAAGACCAAACAGTTAAAGACATTTTGTTGAAAATGACCAAACATATATAGACATCTGTTGCAACAAATGACTAACCTGTTGTAATAACTAACTCATCTATTGAAAATTATCCAACAAATATAGATATATGTTGCAACAGATAACTAAATTGTTCCAACATATGACTCATCTATTGAAAATTATTAAATAGACAATATATATGTGAACTCAGAACCAAAACGAGCCATAGAATTTAAAAAGTGACCAAAATAGGTCACCTATTTAAAAAGTTACCAAAATAGACTAAACGTAATAATTTATTACGTTTTCTATTTTTTTTAACGGTCAACTAACGAAGTTGACTTTTATAAAAACATAAGAATTTCTTACGTTTTACAGATGACTGAGGAAAAAAATGCAGTGAATTATCAAATCAATTAAAAAGATACTAAAAAACGAATTGTTCAACATAACAAAAAATTACGTTCTTAACTTTTTTATAGCAGTGGTCCTCCACCCACAATTTCTTTTTCCACAAATGTCCCATCACTTCTACTTTTTCCTCTTTTTACATATGATAATTATGAATTTTTTGATTAGTTAAATTTATTTATATTTTACATGTAGTTCAAATAATTTATTTTTTCCTCTATGTAATAAATTTTTACGTTTTACATAAAAAATTTAAAAAATAGAAGTATCAATTACCTCATTAACTTAGCAATTTTCTTATATTAATTTTATATCAAAAAATAATCACTTCTACCCTTAATTATCCAATTTCTATCTAAAAAAAATTATACTTTTGAGTTTTCCTCTACTCCTAAATAGTTAAATGTTGAATTATCGTCGATCAAATATGCTACTATATACAAGGAATATTTTTTTTTGGTGTGTTAGAAATATGAAATTAATTTTTTTGGATAGTGATTCATCGTAGTTTTCGATTAGTGTTTTGATTAGGATATTAAGGAGACTCACACATTTCATATTATAATTAATGGAGTAAAAAATTACAATTTAATTTAGGAACACTCCTAAATTAATATAAGAAAATATATTTTTTCAAGAACACTCCTAAAAAAATATAATTCTTGTATATAGTAGCATATTTGATCGACGATAATTCAACATTTCACTATTTTGGAGCAGAGGAAAACTCAAAAGTATAATTTTTTAAAGACAAATTGGATAATTAAGAATAGAAGTGATTATTTTTTGATATAGAATAAATATAAGAAAATTGTTAAGTTAATGAGGTAATTGATATTTTTTTTTTTATTTTTTTTATGTAAAACGTAAAACTTTATTAGAAAAATAAATTCTTTGAACTACATGTAAAATATAAATAAATTTAACTAATAAAAAAATTCATAATTATCATATGTAAAAAGAGGAAAAAGTAGAAGAAATGAGACATTTGTGGAAAAAGGAATTATGGGAGGGGGACCAATGCTATAAAAAAGTTAAGAACGTAACTTTTTGTTACGTTGAACAACTCTTTTTTTTAGTACCTTTTTAATTGATTTGACAATTCATTGTATTTTTTTCCTCGATCATCATGTAAAACATAAGAAATCCTTACATTTTATATTTTTTTATAAAACGTAAGAATTTTTACGTTTTACAAAAAAAATATATAAAACGTAAGAAATTCTTACGTTTTAGTAAAAGTCAACTCCGTTAGTTGACCGTTAAGAAAAAAGTAGAAAACGTAATAAATTATTACGTTTAGCCTATTATGGTAATATTTTAAATAGGTAGCCTATTTTGGTCACTTTTTCAATTCCGTGGCTCATTTTGATTTCGAGTTCGATATATGTTGAAAAGTTAAAATAGTAAAGCTCAAATGTTCTTAGGAGAACTCTAACATTTGTCCCCTTGTCTAAGGTCTTGTATGAAAGACTTGTCTTTAATTTTAATTAAATTAATTTAGTTATTATTAATAATTGCTTAATTTGAATAAATAAATGACTAACCTGTTATAAACATCTGTTGCAATAGATGACTAACTTATTGCAACAAATAGATAATCTGTTGGAAATAATTAAAATACTAGGGAACTCAAATATTTTTAGGAGAACACAAATGTTTGTCCCTTTGTCGTAGAGACATCTTTAATTTTAGCTAAATCAATTTCGTTATTACTAATAATTGCTTAATTTGAATCAACAGATGACTAGCATGTTGCATTAGATGATTCATCTGTTGGAAATTATCAAACAGATAGAAAATCTGTTGTAACAGATGGGTCAACTATTATAGAGCAATTAAAATATTAGAGAACTTAAACGTTTTTAGGAGAACTCAAATGTTTGTCCCCTTGATCCTTTTGCATTTGATGTATGGTATATTATTTTTGTCTTCTTTACCTGTTTCATGAATTTTTTCATGTGTTTTACTTATCTGTTGTGCCCCTGTTGAAATTTTTAAAAAAAATTTTAGGTCGAATTTTGTTCGTATATCACTTGGACATTACTTCATAGCTTATTTTGTAAGTAAAATTATAATTTTTGTTGAATTTCTTATTTGGTATATCTTCTCCTGCTACAATGAATAGAACCTGCAACATATGAGTCATCTATTGCAACAAGTGAGTAATTTGTTGCAATATATGGCTAATCTGTTGTAACAGATGACCCATATATTGGATTCATATTACAACAACAACAACAAACCCAGTGTATTCCCACATAGTGGGGTCTGGGGGGGGGGGTAAGATGTACGCAGTCCATACCTCTACCTCTAAAGAAGTAGAAAGGTTGTTTCCGATAGACCCCCGGCTCGAGACACGAGATACTACACAAATACATAGTAAATCATAGAACAAGATGACATAACATAAATACGACACCCATAAGTAATAAAAAACAGAGAAAAGCAAACAGATTCATAATAAAACATGGAACAAGGTATCATAACAAGAATAATACCCCCACCAAGTGATTCCCTACACTAGCGACCCAAACTGGCCCTAGCCTTCTGCCCTAATTCGCGTCCTCCAGATCTTCCTATCTAGGGTCATGTCCTCGATGAGCTGTAACTGCTCCATGTCCCGCCTAATCACCTCACCCCAGTACTTCTTCGGCCTACCCCTACCCCGCCTAAAACCATCCAAAGCTAGCCTCTCACACCTACGAACCGGGGCATCCATGCCCCTCCTCCTCACGTGTCCGAACCATCTCAATCGTACTTCCCGCATTTTATACTCCACTGGAGTCACACCAACCTTCTCCTTGATAGTCTCATTCCGAACTCTATCCCCTCTAGTCAGCCCACACATCCAACGCAACATCCGCATTTCTGCCACCTTCATTTTTTGACTGTGGGAGTTCTTAACTGGCCAACACTCCGCTCCATACATCATGGCCGGATGGACTACTACCCTGTAGAATTTACCTTTAAGCTTAGGCGGCACCTTCTTATCACACAACACCCCCGACGCGAGCTTCTACTTCATCCATCCCGCCCCAATACGGTGCGAGACATCCTCGTCAATCTCACTGTTACCCTGAATCACGGACCCGAGATACTTGAAACTATCCCTCTTACATACCTCCTGTGATTCCAACTTCACTACCACCTCATTCTCCAGCCTCACGTCATTAAACTTTCATTCCAAATACTCTGTCTTGCTTCTGCTCAACCTGAACCCTTTAGACTCAAGAGTTTGTCTCCACACCTCTAATTTGTCATTCACACCCCCTCGCGTCTCATCAATCAAAACTACATCATCTGCAAAAAGCATACACCAAGGCACCTCCCCTTGAATACGCCGCGTCAACACATCCATCACCAAAGCAAACAAAAAGGGACTAAGAGTAGATCCCTGATGCAATCCTGTCAAGACAGTGAAATGCTCTAAGTCTCCTCCCACCGTCCTCACCTGAGTTTTCGCTCCATCATACATGTCCTTAATTGCTCTGATATATGCCAGCGGGACTCCACTCACCTCCAAGCATCTCCAAAGCACCTCCCTGGGGACTTTGTCGTATGCCTTCTCTAGGTCGATAAACACCATATGCAGGCCCTTCTTCCTTTCCCTATACTGTTCCACCAGCCTCCGTACCAGGTGAATTGCCTCCGTCGTCAAGCGGCCAGGCATAAATCCAAACTGGTTTTCCGAAATAGACACTATCCGTCTCAACCTCACCTCGACCACTCTCTCCCAAATCTTCATAGAGTGACTCAACAACTTAATCCCCCTATAATTATTGCAACTCTGAATGTCACCCTTATTCTTATAAAGAGGGATCATGGTACTCCACCTCCAAGCCTCGGACATTTTCGCCGTCTTGAAGATTTCGTTAAACAATCCAGTCAACCACCTTACACCAGCCTCTCCAGCGAACTTCCAAAAATCCACCGGTATCTCATCCGGCCCCGTCGCCCTACCCCTTCGCATCCTGCGAACAACCTCTCTAACCTCTTCTACCTTAAAATGTCTACAATAACTAAAATCCCGACACTCCTCTGAGTGCTCCAGCTCCCCTAACACAATAGCTCTATCCCCTTCATCATTCAAGAGCCTATGAAAATACGACTGTCATCTATTCTTAATGTGGCCGTCCTCCACCAACACTGTACCGTCCTCCCCCTTAATGCACTTCACCTGGTTGAGGTCCCGACCCTTCCTCTCCCTAGCCTTAGCGAGTCTAAACAACTTTTTTCCCCTCCTTTCCCCTGTAACCCTGCATACAAGCTCTCAAAAGCGACCGTCTTAGCCGCCGTAACTGCTAACTTAGCCTCCTTCCTAGCTAGCTTGTACTCTTTCCTGTTTACCCGCTTCTCTTCTTTGTCCTTACTCTCAACCAACTTAGCATACGCCCCTTTCTTGGTCCCCACTTTCTTCTTAACCTCTTCATTCCACCACCAATCCCCCCGATGATGCCCGACCCGGCCCCTAGAAACACCCAACACCTCACTTGCATTCTCCCTGATGCACCTAGCCACCCTATCCCACATACTATCCACATCCCCCCTACACTCCCACACCCCCATTCCCGCCAACTTCTCCCCTATCTCCCACGCATTCACTGGCGTCAAGCCGCCCCACTTAATTCTAGGCCTACACTTCTCACCCCTCCTCTTTCTATTCTTCTTTATACCTAAATCCATAACCAAGAGCCTATGCTGGGTCGAAAGATTCTCACTCGGGATGACCTTACAGTCCTTACACAACACCCTATCCCCTTTCCTAAGCAACAAAAAGTCAATCTGGGACTTGGCTATCGCACTTCGAAAGGTGATCAGGTGATCGTCCTTCTCCGGTAAGCCCGAGTTCACCACCACCAGCCCAAAGGACCTCGCAAAATCCAATAGAGTAGCCCCCTCTTCATTTCTTTCCCCAAAACCAAACCCACCATGCACATCACCAAAGCCTCCCGGTAACGCCACGATGTGCCCGTTGAAATCTCCTGCTACAACAATCTTCTCCGAGCTAGGAACGCCTCTCACCACCTCATCCAAAGCCTCCCAAAACTGCCTCTTCTCCTCCCCCTCCAAGCCCACTTGCGGCTCATAAGCACTACACACGTTCAGGGTAAACCCCCGAATGACCAACTTAATAGTCATCAACCTATCGTTGATCCTTTTCACCTCTACTACCTGATCTCTAAGCGCTTCATCTACTAAGATGCCAACTCCATTCCTACGTCTCTCGCTCCCAGAGTACCAAAGCTTGTAACCATCCACATCCCTAGCCTTAGACCCTACCCACTTGGTCTCTTGAACACACGCAATATTAATCCTCCTCTTTCTAAGAATCTTCACAAGCTCTATGGACTTACCCTGAAGAGTCCCTATATTCCAAGACCCAACCCTCAGCCTACCATCACTATCCACACGTCTTCCTCTGCCACACCTGAGGCCAAACCTTGGCCCCCCTCCCACTCCCGCCCTTTCCTCTTCCCCCGCCCCCACAACAGCCCCCGCCCCAACCCCCTCAGACATGACCCTATCCAACCATCAACGCCCACAACCACTACTACAAGAAAATATCAGAAAATCTAAACAGTAATAGTAACAAAGTAGCAGCAAGAAATACAAGGCTCACACAAATTCGAAGAAATAATCAAGAAACAAAACTAAACTCAAATAGAGAGCAAACACCAATGGCCTCAACACCCAAAACCCCAAAAACAGAGCCCCAAGCCGATAACCCAATAAAAGCAGTGCAAGAAGCGACAACAGACAATATCAACAAATCAAACGCAAGTCAAGATACAGGAGATAATACTAGCATAATACGAAGAATGAAATAACAAAGGTTAGAAGTCACCGGGTTATGCTTGTAGACCAAGTTCTCCTTTCCTGCGAACACCAAATTCGGCCAGATCTGGCCTGTAGATGATGTGGCGACGGTGGCATTTTCCGGCGATGTGATGGTCGCCTTAGGCGTGCGTGTGTGTTTTCCGGTGGGTTTGTGCGCAGATCTGTGTGTGCGGGCTGTGGGTCGCCGATTTTGGATTGGTTACCGGCAGGTTTCACCAGAAAACCAAATACCCAACGCAGCTCGAGCTCCGGGGAGCTCCGGTGACGGAGGGACGGCGGCGATGCCTGTTCTCCGATGGCGGCACTGTTTCGCCGGCCGGGTGAGTTGCGGACGGAGCTTAGAAAGAAAGAGAGATGGAGGGAACCGGAGAGAGGTTGGGTCGGGTCCCTAGCCGACGAACGGTGTTCTCCTGTGGTGACGGTTTCGCCGGTCGGCGGAGGCTTTGCTGGTGACGGCGGCGGCAAATCTAGGCGGTGCCGACGCTAGTTCGCCGGAGGGAGGGGAAGAGATATCGTAGAACGAGAGGGAAGGCGGCGCCGGTACCGACGCCGTTGTCGTTGTGGTCGGATTTTGGGTGGGGAGAGAGTTTAGTTACGGAGGGGGTGGGGGGTGGGGGTGGGGGTGGGGGTTGCTGGCGAGAGAGGTTTCTCCGGTGGTCTCGCTGGTGCCGGCGAGAGAGGGCGGCCGGTGAGTAATCTGTTGCAACATATTAGTCATATATGTTGCAATAGATTACTCATTTGTTGCAACAAATTAGTCATATATGTTGCAACAGATTAGTCATATATGTTGCAACATATTACTAATCTGTGCAATATATTAGTCATATATGTTGCAACAGATTACTAATCTGCGCAACATATTAGTCATATATGTTGCAACAGATTACTAATATGTGCAACAAATTATTCATATATGTTGCAACAAATACTCATCTGTTGGATTTACGTTACATGTTTTATCCATTATTAAAAAACAGCAGTAGCAGATACATCCAGATGAGAAATTCAACTAAAAAATAACAAACATTAAAAAATTAACAAAAAACATTAAAAAATAACAAACACCAACAAATCAAGTTCCTCGTTTTCGTCATAACTTAAAAGCCCTAATTTTTTACTTGTGAAAATCGAAAAGAAACTATGAAGAACTCGAAGTTATTGTCGCCGGAGAATGTTGTCACATCAACTGACGGTTGAAAGTAAAAAAAGAACGGGCAAGAACTCAAAACTATTTGTTACCAAAGGTTGAAGTTGCATAAGATTGAAGGGAGAAATTTGAAAAGTTGTTGGTTGAGTGAAGTTAGATAGAGAAACTATCGAGAGAAAGAGAGAAGAGAGAGAGATTGATTTGCAGAGGGATGGAAGTTTTGTGGGTGGGTTAATTTTTGAAAAGATTAAAAAGTTTAGAAAATATTAATCAAGTCCACAATTAACCTAATCAAGGTTTTTAATTATGTTTGACCCTTTAAATTGATCAATGTCACCAATCCTTTATTTAAAACTTAAAAAGACACCTTTCCTTCAATTTTCTCTAGTTTCATACCCCCACTAAATAACTTTCAGAAGTATAAAAAGTTAGTCAAGTATACATCCAATGCAGCAGTATAAACAAAATTTCTTAATTTGGACACGGTTTTATGTCTGTTCAGATTTCGCTTCATGAAAATAAAGTTTGTCGAACTTTCCTTTTTAACTATAAGTAATCAGACAAAGTCTCCAACAACAGTTCAACATTAAACATAATACGATTGTGCATAAATTGTAAGCAAACCATTATATTATACAGGATCTTGTTTTCAATTGCTCTAGCTGTGATCTAAGAAGATTTCTTTTCAAAATTTTGGTAAATTTGGTATTTCCAGATTAATTGATTTAATTTATACGTACTAGCTGTATAATGAATTTTTACGTTGTCACTGTATTTTAGTCGCCTATCGTTTATAGTAGGTTATCAATGTATGCTTATAATTGAATACTCCACTTTTTTTACGGTTGGCCTGGATAAACTCTTTCAAGATTCTGGTAATCAGCATAAAAAATCAGAGATATATATAAAGAAAGTGTTGAATAAATTAGCTATACCCAATAGCGGTTAGACGACATAAGGAATCACCCTTGTCTGCCAATTTGATCAAACCCCTCATTGAAATGACAGCACTAGCAGCAATCAAGTTTATAGATGCATATACAATTCACGCCATTAAGAAATTTTAATATAACTAATAAAATTAAGAGTAATAGATGTATATATATAATTCGCCACAAATAACATTATGAGCTTTCATTATTGCTTGACCCCCGTCAGTTTATCTATGCGAATCCTCACGGAAGAAATACAAGTATCAACAGTGAAATCTCAGAAAGTAACTCAGAGAATTTAAATTTTGTGCACTATCAGGATAAAAAATATTTTACTCTATCAAATAAACTTAACATGTAACAAATTAAATTTATTGACAGTATAAAATATTTTATATACTAAAATGCACAAAACTTAAAGTTCAACAAATAAAGTTGCAAAAGCTGGAGGCTAAACAGTAAAATCAAGAAAAGGAGTACCATAAAAACTCAAACCTAACTAATTTACCGTACTGTTGTAATAGGTTACATGTCTTAATTTTAAGGTTATTATTTCAATATTACATGCACTCGAATACTTAAAAAAGTTACTATTTCCTTCATTCCCCTTTTACTTTCTTTTTACTTGTACCTCTCTTAAAAATCAATGTATAAATTGACCAATAATTCACAAATACCCATATTAATTGATGTATAGTCCTATATATTGAAAACATTGGTGAATAAGTGAATACAATATTGAGAAATTCTGAAAAATTGTTTTGCAGTGATAAGTAAAAGTGAAGGAAAAAAGTATATCTAATCAAGTTTTATCCGCTTGGAGATCAATCCTATATCATAATTACGGGAAATGACCAGCAGAGATTTGACACTATGCAATACTAACACTAAAAGAAATGTGAATTCACGTTGAGTGATGAAAAAACTACCCAGAAAATAAGAAAATGAAGTTATAACATAACAAGAGAACATCTAAGCATGTTCGATTAAAATGCTGAATAGGAACGATACTTATTCCAAAGTACTGGTCCTCTGGTCACGTAGTAACAAAGATTACTCCTTCAACAAGTTTAATCAGTACAAGAACTATATACGCTCCTGCTACTAGTTCCAAGTACTTCTCTTACTAATTAATTACTTCCACCGTTTAAAAAAGAATAATCTATTTTTCTTTTTAATTTATTTAAAAAAAATGATCACTTTCATTTTTTGGCAATACTTTAATTTTAACTTTTCATATGACATATTTAGTACCACAAGATTAAAGGATATTTTGATACATTTAACATAACTTTAATTTAAGATAGGTAATTCTTTTTTAAAGGAAGGGAGTAGTATTAATTAACACGCTAAAACCGTACCTCGCAAATCTAGGCCTTGAATTATCCATGATAGAGCTACAAAGAAAAAACTGACAGTACAATATATAAATATTCACGATTAATAACCAAAACCTACGTAGTGACATAATTAAGAACATATAGATCCTCAAAACAACTTATACTAATTGCTAGAAAACATGAACTTTTAAACTAAAATCCATGAGTAATGTTGCATATATTTTAGTCATTTTAAGCTTCACCTGATGTTGATGGCGGCGGCAGAGCAGTAAACTGTTGCGGTGGTGGAGGAGGGCGTTTCCGTTTCTTCTTCTCATAGCTAACTCCTCTTGCTTTTGACTGCAAATCGCGAACTTCACGAAGGTAAAGCCTAACAGCACGAGCACCAAAAGGATTCATTTCAGGCTTTCCTCCATTCTCTTCATAAGCAGCTCTAAGACGACCGATGAGTGCATCAAGGCTTCCCCAAGCTTGACGAAGTGGACAGGGACAAGGTGCTGGAGGATTTGGATGACCGTAAAATGGACATATTGCGGTGTGAATTTTGGTCTTACCAAATTGATCGAGGTAACGGAGGAATTCAAGGACGTGAGCGCCGCTACAGCGGGAGAGAGAGAGTGGGGGCCTATGGTTCTTGAGGTACTGGCCAAAAGTGTTCCAATCACGGCGTTTCTGGTTCTCGTATCGGCTTGAAGACGATGACGATGTAATATTATTGTTGTTGATGTTGATGTTTCTGCTATTGGTCAGGTGACTGTTGTTAGAGTTATTGATATTTGCCAAATGATTGGAACTCTCAACTTCTGGGAAGGAATCCATTAATTTTTCAGCTCTTTAAGCGATCTTACGTTTTTCTCTTCTTGAATCTTATAATCCGTCACTTCTTGATGTTGTAACTGTTCATCTTCTTCTACTTTTTCTGTTAATGCCTTGTTGTGTGAGATCTTTTTAGGGGTTATAATAAGTGAAGGGACATGTTGGGTGGATATAAGAGGAAATTAATTAAGATGGGACAAAGTTGATGTTTAGTTTGTTGATTGAAATATCAAAAGATTTCCATATTTGTCCTAGAGAGGCAAAAAGAAGAAGAGTTTAATGAAGGGATTGATGGGAGAGTAAGGGTAAGGATTCCTTTTTCTTTCTCTCTCTCTTTCATTTAGTTCATTTCTGTTGTATGGTTTTCTTGGAGTTACCTTGTTTGAGCAATAGTAGAAAATCTTAGAAGAGTGTCCTCTTGGTTGATTTGGTACCTTTGTATTCTCGAAATGATGTAAGATTGGTTTTTTCTCAAAAGAGGGGAAGCAAACTAACCCCCCCCCCCCCCCCGCCCCAATCTATTTCTTGATGTGCTTTTCATTATAGTTGAATGAAAGAGGAGAGAGAAAGAGAGCAGAAAAAGGGGGTGAATAGGGTTTTTGAGGAAATTAATCAAATAGGGAATAGGGTGATAGACAGCAGGTTAAGATGGAGACAGTGAAAAAGTTAGAAAACATGGGGGCCATGTAAAAAGGAAGCAAACAGTTCCAATATATTCACCCACTCTCTCTGCTTGAATGACAGCTCCATGCACAGTTCTGACTGCCCAACACCCCCTTGTGCCACAGAGATTTAATTGGAAAATTACTTCATGACTAAATCTTTTTTGTTTTTCTAACTTCTGTACGTACTTTCAAAGAGAAGTTCTCTCAAGTACGACTAAAATTCTAGTCATACGTATTAAATAAGAATGAGACACTTCTAAAACTGCAAATAATTAAGGCCAAACATATCGACAGATTCCTCAACTTGATAATATTTTTCACTTTGACACTTTTTGCCTTGATTAAAAATATCCCTACGCGCGTGTGGGTCAACCGCCCCACGTGGATTTTATAAGCCAGTTATAACTTGCCACGCGGGAAATAACTTTCCACGTCAACGTTGAGAACTTAAGGGGGTAAAATTCCCCAAAGTATCATTTCCCAAGTTCAGTGAAACCCGATGAAACATCTGGTAATTCTTTTTTTTTTTTCACTTTTGATTAGATTTTTTTGTTGATTTGTAGTGAGGTCTAGCTAATAATGGTGGTTTTTTGTAGGTACAATGCATGTAATGAAGTATTGATTAATTTTCATCAACGAAATTGAAGGATTTTGTTTAGACTTGAAGAAATTAAAGAAATTTGAGGTACGACTAATCTTGTTCTTTATGTTTTTCTCTTTTCCTTACTGTTTGGACCTTTTATCCCAACAAATTATAGTGTTTTATTGTATTTTCGTTTTTAGAATTTTTTTATGGATTTCAGTGATAAAGTTAGGGTTTTGTATCGATTTTTTGGGGATTTCGCTAATTTAGGTGTTATTTTACAGATTTCACTGATAAAGACAGAGTTATTTTGGTACTTTTTTGTTCAAGGGTATTTTGGGTATGTTATTTTGTTGAGAATCTTCTGGGAGTTGTTAAGGAAATATAATGGACAACTATATTTTGACCTGTTTTCATCATGGGGGGACTGTTGTAGCCAGCCCTAAGCTTAGTTATAAAGGTGAGGTAGATGTCTTTGCTGTTGTTATTGATAAAGACCACTATAGTCTTGTTGAGTTTCTTTCCTACACCAAAGATCTTGGGTATTCAAATATTAAGGGGTTCTACTATCAACATAGATGGTGAAGAGTTAGTTCCAATTTTTTCTGATAGTGAGTTATTAGACTTTGTGAAGAACTTAAAAGATGGTGATGAGCTTGATGTATTTATTCTTCATGACATTGATAAAGATCTTGAGGTTGTGTCACAACCTTCTCTTCTTAGAAAGGGCCACCTGAGTGTAATTATGAAGATGATATAGATAGTGATGGTAATGAGCATAGGGATCTTGATAAAGATCTGAATGGTAATGAGTCAGATCTGCCTAGTACTGGTTCAGATGTTGAAATTCCTGATGAGGATGATTTAGACATCGATGAAGAGTTAAGAGCCTTTAGGGCTAAAAGTAGAAGAAAAAAGAATTCAAAAAGAAAACCAAAAGAAAAAAAAGAAATACCTGTAGAGTGAAACTGGTATTGACAAAGGTTTTCAGGTCATTTTCAGAAATAAGAAAGACAGATATGTGGATAGATTAGGGGGTGATGAAGAGTTCATTGATAGTTCAGACTGTGATAGTATTGATACCACTGATTTGGTAGATGAGGATGTTGTTGTGGGTGTTGACTTACCAAGGAGAAGAAAAAGTAGTAAAATCAAATTTGATGTTGATTGTGGTGTTGTTGTTTTTGAACTTGGTATGATTTTTAATGGTCCTAAGGAATTTAGAAAAACATTGGGGAGGTATGCAGTAGAAAACAGAGTTCAAATTGTTTTAAAACCTAATGAGGCTCATATAGTAAGGGCTAAGTACAAATTCAAGCCAAAATGTAGTTGGTTGTGTTATGATGCAATTGATAGAGATTCTGGTGATTTCTTAATTAAAAATAATAATCTAGTGCATAAGTTTACAACATCAAACAAGAACAAGATGTGTACAACTAAATTTGTTGCTAACTGATTTAGAGATGAAATAATTAAAAACCCAACTTTGAGGATTTGGGAAATGCAAAGACTGTGCAGAGAAAAATTAGAATTATATGTGGGTAAAATACTCTGTTATAAGGCTAGATTATAGGTAAGAGAGTCCATGGGGGACTAAAACTTGGAGTATGCAAGATTATCTGATTATGCTGAGATGATAAAACAAACCAATCCTGGTAGTTCTGTTTGGCTGAGAATGGATACTGAAACTATCCCAGGTAAAAATTTATTTATGTATTTTTATGTGTGTCTTGATGCATTGAAGAAAGGGTGGATGGAAGGATGTAGAAGAATTATAGGATTTGATGGATGTTTTCTAAAGGGTGCTTGTAAGGGTGAACTTCTAGTAGCAGTTGGGAAAAATGAAAAACAATCAGATGTTTTCTATAGCCTGGGTTGTTGTGGACAAGAAAACCAAGCATAGTTGGAGTTTTTTTTATCAAGTATTCGAAAGAGGATCTGGAGTTAGGTACTAGAGCAGGTTTTACTGTGATGGCTGATATGCAAAGGTAAAATTTAAGTTTTTTTAACTGTCAATAATTGAAATAATTAATTTCTTTGTCTAGTACTTTAACTGTTTTGTGTATGTAGGGTTTTCTTGCTGCTATTTTTGACTTGCTATCAAATGCTAAAGTTAGAAGATGTGCTAGACACATCTGGTCTAATTGGAGTCAATAGTGGAGGAGAGAAGAGAGAAGAGAGAAGAGAGAAGAGAGAAGAGAGAAGAAAACAGTTTTGAAAATGCTCAAAGGCAAATTTTAAAGTGAAGTTCAAAGAGAAACTTGATTACATGATCCAACTTGGTATGCAAGGTAAGGATATTGTTGGTTATTTGTTACATTATCCTAGGCAGTCATGGGTTAAGGCATTCTTTAAAGAAGATTGTAAGTGTAATGCTGTTGAAAATAACATGTGTGAGACCTTTAACTCATGGATATTAGTTCCTAGACACAAATATATATCATTACCATGTTGGAGGATATTAGGAGAAAAATCATGACTAGAACAATAGAGATGATTAGGTTTGCTAATACTTGGATATGTGATATTTCACCTATGGCTAGACTTATATTGGAGGAGAATAAGGACAGGGCTAGGGCTTACAAGCTTCTTTGGAATGCTAATGTTGGATTTGAGATTGGAGAAGGGGAGTATAGGCATACAGTGGACTTGAGTAATAGGATTTGTAGTTTTAAAATCTAAGCAGTTGAGAGGCATTCCCTGCCAACATGCTACTCGTGCTTTGTATCATGATGAAGAAGAGCGTGAACCTTATGTGGAGCATTGTTATAAAAAAGAAACCTTCATGAAGGCTTATAGTCACTTTATACAACCAATTCCCAATATGAAGATATGACCTAAGACAAACAATCCAAAGATTAAGCCTCCTAAACCTAAGAAAATGCCTGACAGGCCTACAAGAAATAGAAGAAGAGACAAAAATGAACCAAGGAAGAAATATGAAAAGTTGTCCAAACAAGGGGTGAAAATAACATGTTTCAAGTGTCATCAACAAGTCCATAACAGAAGATATTGTAAGGTAAAACAATGACTTTTAATTTGAATTTAGAAGTTGATTTCACATTGATTTAACTATTGTGTATGTGTTTATAGATTCCTGATCCAAACGCACAAGTACATAGCCATGGGTTCCAGCCTAGTGGTAATAGTTCACAAGTAAGTTTCCAGCCTAAAAGCTCAAGCCAACCTGCACCTTCAACCTAAAAAAAATCAGCAAAATGTAGCTCTAGTCAACCTGCAGCAACAAGGTCAAGTCAAGGTGCATCTTCAATAATAGTTTGTGGTGATACAAATAGAGTTAGGAGATTTAAGGCGGCTGCAACTTCTACCTTTTGTGGTGATACAAGGATCTCTATTACAGAAGGAATCAACAACCAACTACCTCCTAGAAATAGAGAAATTGTTGGGCACAAAAGAGAAAGAGTTGAGACAACAATAGATGCTGATTGTGGTGGATCTAAGCAATCAACATCTTTTTGCTTTCTCTATCTACACAAGTCCAAGGGGAACCAAATACTGAATGTAAGTTAACTCAAACATTGTTTCTTTAATAAGAAAGTACATAATTATTGTTTTTTTTTTCAAAAAACAGCCCGGGACATCAAGCCACAAAATCCTACCAAGTGGTATAACTTACAAGGATGGAAGTTCTATAGGTGTTGATCTTGGTTTTAAGCCTAGAGGCTTGAAATGAAAAGATAAAGATGTTTTCAGCACCAGTCAATTACAACAAATGACAAGCAAAAAGAAGAAGTAGTCAAGAAGAAGAAGTGTATTTTGATGGTGTATTGTGATTTTGTTGTGTAACATATGGTATCCAACAATCAATTTATTTTGTTCTTTAAATATGCTAGTGTGTGGCAGTAAACAATTTAGTTCTTTAGTTTAAATCTGCTAATGGATAGCAGTAAACAATTTGGTTGTTTAAGCTCAATATGAAGCATATTTTGTATGTACATTTATGTGCTTTGATCTCACTATGGAGCATACTTATGAAGTTATTGTTGGTGTTGGTTTCAGCTCACTATGGAGCATATTTATGAAGTTGTTGTTGGTGTTGCTTTGAGCTTAATATAGATCATATTTATGAAGTAGTTGGTGTTAGTTTGAGCTCAATATGGAGAATGTAATAAGTTGTAGTTGTTGTTGTTGCTTGTCTACTTTGACGCCTTGTTTTACTATAAATAGTGTGACCAAAAGTTGACGATAAATAAATATTTTATTTCATCAAAGGTAAGAAATATTATAAGGCCAAAATTATATCAACAAACTACACCTTATAAGGCCTAATGCATATCATAACAATACACCTAAACTGTCATGAAAAAAGAAGGGATTTAGGCCATTTTGCAACATCAAAATCAGTAGAATGACTTCAACATCAAACTACAGCAATTAGGTTTCAATGTCCATATTCCCGAAAACACCAAACCAGTAGCAATAACAACAATAATGTATAATCTTCATGCTCGATTTTATTTCTCTTCAAACTCCTTGACTTTTTTCAACAAATCCCAAATCACCTTATTTACTTGTGAAGGGTGTCGTTCTTCATACCAATCAAAGTAATCACAGCCGTCGAATTTCTACAAAATCAATTATGAAATCGATTGAGAAATCATAATTAAGTGACTAATTTAATTAATAAAGCAAAAACATTACCTTTGAACTTTTACAAGTAAAAAATCTACGACTTGAATTTTCTTGAGTTCAAGAAGTCTTCAGTAATGCTTCATGACCACATTTACAATAGAGATAATCTTTTTTAGAAAAGGCTATGAACGACGAGCTTGACATTGTCTAATTTAATTTGAGAAAATTTAGAAAAAGATTAAAATTTTGAGAAATTCAAGAATAAATTTTCCGTTCAAAATGAAATATGAAATTAATTTTAAGAAAGTTAAAGAAGAATGAAAAAATTTGAGAAATTAGAGTTATTTTTGGATGGTGGAATGAAGAAGAAGGTGATATAAATAGAGAAAAGAGAGAAATTACCGTTGGAGGCTGCATTTTTATGCCAAATCAGCAATAATGAGGCTTGGACGCACCTTTGCAGTGTGTAACACACGCATTTTGCCAACATGACAAAAAGTGCCAAAGTAAGACACTTTAATCTACTTAAGGTGTTTAAAATGAACATGGTCCACTTGAGGTGCCAAAGTGAAAGATGTTGCCAAGTTGAGGGGCCTATCGATATGTTTGTCCAATAATTAAATTTATACTTCAGTTAATTTTATAATCATGCAAATGCTATATATGACATGCTTACGGCCACATATTTCAAAAGTTTGATAATTTGGACAAGGGCCTAAAATGTCCTTCAACTATATAAAATAGTGCAAAAATGTTCCCTGTCTACCTATTGGGCCTAAAATGTCCTTTCTGTCTACCTATTGGACCTAAATGTCCTTCTCACCTATTTATTGGGTCTAAAATGCCCTTCTCATCTACCTATTGAGTCTATTTTGCCTTTTTACTTAGGCAAATTATATGGAAAAGCCATCCATAAAACTTTATTACATAAATAATAATACTTTTTCAATATTAAAAAAATAAAAGTTTTTTTTCTTCATTTATAGCCATTTTAAGAAATCAAAAGAGATAATTATTAATTCTTAATTTAATGCAATAATTAACTATCAATTCACCTTAATTTAAGAGATATATTTTCAATCTTCAAATTAAGTAGAAAAGATAATCCTTGCTTTCAAATATTTTTCTCTCTTATATTCGAAATTCATATATTTTTAAATAAACTAAGTATTTCATTATTTGTGTTTCATTTTATTTTCATGTATGTTAATCATCTAGTATTATTGTGTATTTTTAATCCTAATATAATGGGGTAACCATAATTTTTTATGAATAAATATTTATGAAATAAAAATTATTATGTTGGAAGTACAAATATATCATATATTTTTGTTGTATAAATATAATTAATTAATATCAAAGTCATATTATTATTATTATATTTTTGATATAATTTTTGCACCATTTGATATAATATCAAATGGTGTTTGATATTATATCAAATGGTGCAAAAATTATATAAAACATATCATGAATATTTAAGTCATAAATTATATAAAAAAATATAATCATAATCTTACTTTTACATTAATTATATTTATACAACAAAAATATGTGATATATTTGTACTTCCAACAAAATAATTTTTATTTCATAAATATTTATCCATAAAAAAGTAGTTATTATATTAAATTAAGAATTATAATTATCTTTTTTGATTTCTTAAAATGGCTATATATGAATAAAAAAAACTTTTATCTTTTTAATATAAAAAAAGTAATATTATTTATGTAATTAAGTTTTATGGATGGTCTTTCCATATAATTTGCCTAAGTAAAAGGGCAAAATACGCCCAATAGGTAGATGAGAAGGGCATTTTAGACCTAATAGATAGGTGAGAAAGGCATTTTAGGTCCAATAGGTAGACGAAAAGGGCATTTTAGGCCCAATAGGTAGACGAAGGGTATTTTTACAACTTTTAACATAGTTGAAGGACATTTTAGGCCTTTTTCCATTGATAATTTCTTAGATAACGCTTTGGTGTAAACGTTTCTCATTTGGTTCAAACCGGACATACTTTGTGGTTGTGGCAATAGATGTAAAAGGCCAACATATTTCTAAACTCATAGCTATAATATACTCCCATTACTTTTTAATTATTTCCTTTTCGTCTTTAGAGTCAAATGATATAAATTTTGATCAATATTTTAAGATATATTCTTAATCAAATTGTAAAAAAGAAAATTACAATTTATAGTACGGAAAAGGGCCTAAAATGCCCTTCAACTATGTAAAATGGTGCAAAAATGTCCTTCGTCTACCTATTGGGCCTTAAATGCACTTTTCGTCTACTTCTTAGGCCTAAAATGCCCTTCTCACCTAATTATTGATCCTAAAATGCACTTCTCGTCTACCTATTGAGCCTATTTTGCCTTTTTATTTCGGTAAATTACATGAAAAGGCTATCCTTAAAACTTAATTACATAAATAATAGTACTTTTTCAATATTACAAAAATAAAAGTATTTTTTTACAATTATAGCCTTTTAAAAAATCTGAAAAGATAATTATAATTCCTAATTTAATGCTATAACTAGTTATTAATTCACCTTAATTTAAGAGATATATTTTCAATCTTCAAATTAAAGTGGAAAAGATAATACCTGCTTTCAAATCCTTCTCTCTTATATTCAAAATTAAAATATTTTTACATAAACTAAGTATTTCATTATTTGCTCGTGTATGTTTCGCTTTGTTTTCATGTATGTTAATCATCTAGTATTATTTTATTATCGTGCATTTTTAATTCTAATGTAATGTGTTAATCATAAATTTTTATGGATAAATATTTATGGACTAAACATCATTATGTTGGAAGTACAGATATACCATGTATTTTTTGTTGTATAAATATAATTTATGTCAAAGTCAGATTATTATTATATTTTTGATATAATTTATGGAATAAATATTCATGATATATCTCATTACGTAGGAAGTACTTTTCTTGTTAAAAAATTATTTATTAAATATAAATATATATTTTCAGTATTACTTGGTATAAATTTTTTATATCTAAAATATACCATGTATGTTTATAGTATAAATATAATTTGTATGGTATAAATATATCATGTATTTTTGTGATCTAAATATAATTTGTATAATATATAAATATACCAAGAGTTTTTATGATATAAATATATCATATATTTTTATGGAGGCATCATGAAAGCAGCAATAAATATAAAAAGCATAAAATTTGGTTATAGTATATAAAAAATGAATGAACAAAAGCTTCCATAAAAATAGACAATAAATAAGAAATATAAAAATTTAATATATAATTATTTTTCTATATATTAGAATCTGTTATAAAAGTAAATAGTTTATATGCTATATCTGACAACCAACTAATACAGATATGTATATGTAATAATTTTTTAAAAATGGTTATTTATGTTGTTTTACTTTTTATTATTAGATCAATTTAGAATGACGAAAAAGTGATATTGTGCACTATTTATTTGGTTAATATTAATAAAAATGATAGGGATTTTATGTAGTTTAATAAAGATAAGTTGTGGTATTATATAATTTTTTTCTTAAATAAAAGGGCAAAATAGCCTCTATAGGGTGACAGAAATGGCATTTTAGACCCAATAGGTAGACATGAAAGTTATTTTTGCACCATTTCATATAGTTGAAGGATATTTTAACCCTTTTTACGTTTATAGTATTTTTCATGTAGTTTTTGAATATCTAAATTATAAAACTAAGTAAAAAATTTAATTAAGCTAATCTAATTTAGCTTTGAAACTTAATCAAATTGACTTACGAAAAATAATGAGGGAACAATTAAAATAGAATGGAGGGAGTCTATTAATTGATTTTTGCATTTAATTAGTTAAGGGTGTTAGAGGTGAACAGAATCGAACCACAAATCAAACCAAACCACAAACCAAGTCAAATCAAAATAAATTTGACTATTAATTTGGTTTGACATGGTTTGGTATTGGAAAAAATTCGATTATAATTAATTTGGTTTGGTTTTAACTAAAAAAGGTCAAACCGATCCGAACCAATACAGTATATTTTTATAATTTTTAACGATATTTGATACATAAAAATATATATTATGATGTAATTTATAAATATTTCTTAAACTTTTTCGTTGTATTTACCTTTCAACATATTATTTCAAGTATAAATTTAGAATGTCTAGTAAGTTTTATAGCCCATCAATATTACTCAAATAAATACTAATGCTAACAAAAATATTCAGTTAAACACTAGGAATGACAATAATGTTGGATATCTATTCTTTAGTTTCACATAAATGCATAACCTAAATTTATTTTTGCATTTAATATTTAGTTTTTTTATTGTGAAACACGTCAGATAGTTGTATCTTGCTATGACTAAAGAAATATTTGAATCTCAGGTTAATTATATGATTGTATGAAGACTTTACTAGAAAAAATTCGAAGAAACTCGAGAAACCCTATTTTTTTTAAAAAAAAACCAAAGTTGGAAAACCCAAACTTTATTAGTTTGGTTTGATTTATAGATTTAAAAATCCAATGTAAATGATTTGATTTGGTATTTTAAAAACTCAAACCAACCCAGTTATGCAAACTCCTAAAGGATGTTATGCTCATCCTAGACTACAATCATGTTATTGAAAGTATCGAAGTTTGCGTTTGAAATTTCAATACACCCACTCCTTAATAGTTGTTGCTATAACTTCCATTTAGCTCTGTCCATACTTACTCACTTTGCTCGCTCAAGATCTTAATATGTATATAGGCCCATAAAAGGACAATAAGGTTGTTTAGAAGCGTTTACGACATTTGTCGTACAATTAGAAAAGGCTCAGTATAGTATGAGTGCACCTAAGAACGAGATTTGAAAGAATGTGTATTGATATGCAATGCAGTCAATAATCACAAGTAGTGCTTGAAAGAAATCAAAAATATTTAATTCACGTATAAGCACAAAGTCAAGCAAATCTAATTCCTACAATAAACCATAGCCTACCTCGATTCCTTGTCCAAAGACACTTCTAGGCCACAAGCTTGTCTTTTCTTTCATTTTCAATTTGTTTTTGATCTATACCAACAATATTACACACCCGTTTCAATAATTTACCTTTATTTAACCACTAAGAATTAATAACAATCATTTTGATCATGCCACTACCTTAATTCGTCACCTTAGGATTTTCTACTCCTTAAACCTTATGAACCCTACTTTATTTATCATGAACAACTATGATTCTACTCTCATTAGTATTTTTTTAACACCCTAAGATTATTATCTACTGATTTTACACTCATTCCCACAAAATTGCATCAAGTTTATGAATTAGGTCTAGACCTCAATTTTATCATGATTAAGTTTTCTAATGATTTTCATGGATTTTAAGAAGTAGTTTAAGTTTATAATGTAAGAAACTTACCTCCAAAAATAAAAAATCTCTAAAACCGTGTTGAAAATTGTCTTCCCTGATGTCTTGGTGAGTTTTTTAGAAAATAATGAATGATGGTTTAAAAAGTGTAAAAACACCGTTGTTACTGCTGTAGTGGGTAATTTACTATAGGAATAGTAAAGTTACCATTGTAGTAATTCACAACTATCACAAGCTACCGTTGTAGCGACACTTTTTCTGTTGCAATAGTTTTCCTTTTTTTGGTAGTAGTCTCAATGTAGTATCTCAATTCCCCTCTCCAATTATTCTCATTTTATAACAGGGTAATTCATATTTTAGCAACCATAGACTTCTAATTATCCTATTTAGCCCAAATTTCAATTAATTACAATCCATGCCCCCCTCTTGCCTATTAATTATTTCTAATTACAATTTATAGCCTCTCTCATGTATTTTCTCTCCTTTTCTATTTTCTATTATTCTCTTCTTTTTTTTCCCTTTTTAATCTTTTCTTCATTTTTCTTTTTTTTTTTGTTGTTTTCTCTTTCTGTTTTTTTTTTCACTTTTTTTTTCCTTTTTTTTCTTTTCTTTTAATTTTTCTATTATTCTCCTCTTTGTTTTTCCCTTTTTAGTTTTTTTTCTTTTCCTTTTTTTGTTGTTTTCTCTTTCCTTTTTCTTTTTCGTTTTTTTCTTTTTTCTTTTTTTTCCTTTTCATTTTTTCTATTATTCTCCTTTTTTTTTCCAGTTTTTTTTCCTTTTCCTTTTTCTGTTGTTTTCTTTTTCTTTTTCTTTTTTCTTTTTTCCTTTTTTTATTTTTCTTTTTTCCCTTTTCATTTTTCCTCATTTTTTTCTTTTTTTGTATTTTTTCTCTATTTTCTATTACTCTCACTCTTTTATATATATATATATATATATATATATATTTTTTTTTCTCCTTCTTTTCATTTGTCAGAACTAGCAAACGCAAATATAAGTGTGAATTATAAAATACAAATATACATACGAATTGTAACATACAAATACAAGTGCGAATTATAAAATACAAATTCAAATGCAAACTATAACATACAAATACAAGTGCAAGCTATCATTTGTATTTTTTAATTATTGAAAAGGAACGATTGATTTTCTTTCTGTGAATACTTATTTTTATTTATTGATACGAGTTATATTTATTTATACAAATAAATACAATATAAATTTTTATACAAATACAATATATACAAATATATGGTGTATTTGTATTTGTAAAATCATTTGTTTCATTTGTTTGTAATTGTATTTGTATCAAGTAATATTTATTTATTTACGAATATGAATGATAATTTTGATATACAAATACAAAATGGTACATTTGTATCAAATAATACATTACATATTTATATATTTTAGAATCAAGAAAATAAAATTAATGCATTTTCTTGTTTATATATAATACAAATGATAAATTGTATATAGTCACGGCTAAATACAATATGCAATCAACTTACAAATACAAATACAAAATAATTCTTTAAAAATAAAAAGTTATCGACGAAAATAGAATACAAATACAAGTATAATCCAAATATAATCTAAATATACAAACACAATAAAATTATAATATAATATAATATAATATGCAGTCAATTATAAATATAAATACAAAATAGTTCTTTAAAATACAAGTGCAAACTATAAAATATAAATAAAAATATAAAATCAAGCGCGAACTTTAAAATGCAAATACATTTATATCAATGAATACAACAATATAAATGACGGTGTGACTACAAATACGATAAACAGTTGTGTTATTTATGTTATCATCCATAACTTGTGTTCGACTAGTTATATTTTTTAAAGATACACAAAAAATATAAAATAGAACAAAAATCCGATAAAGAAAATAAGTACAAAAAAATAGAAAAAAAAGAAGAAAAGAAAAGAAGAAAGAGAAATAGCAGTTAGAGATTAAAGAGAGGAAAAAAAAGAAAAAAAGCCAAAAAGAAAGAAATGAAAAAAAAATTAAAAAATAGAAAGAAGAAGAAGAAAAAATAGAGATAATACGAAAAAGAAAAAAATATATAAAAAATAGTTCTGGTGTTTTTGGTGAGATTAAATATGTAGTGTATTTATGCTTTTTTTTATGAATACAGACCATTAAGTATAAGTGAATACAACGGCTATAAATGATAATTATATAAAATGTGGCTATGGAAGGGGGGTTTTATAGCAAAGTGCCGCTATTTTTGAAAGATCTACTTTTACAATACATTCTTCAAATTGCAAACCAATCCTTTCATGGTAAATTTTATAACCGGTGTTCTATGACTTCCTTTTACGTACTAAAATTTGCTAAACTTTCTAAACTCATCATCTATCTAAAAATAAAGTCAAACATCCCCACCAACACTCTTATTAACACTGGATTTTCTTGAACTAGTATGCCCTCACAAATCGTCTAACACTAGGCTAGCCTTGAATTTCTCAAAAATTGTCTAAGGGTGGTTTGACTAAAATTTTGCCTTCTATTTCAGCATAACGACGATTTGGGTCATTATACTAGATACCAATTTACCACTTATTTTTCCCCAAACAATAACTAGCCCAAAATAATATTTCTAATAAAGGAAAACAAAAAGTGGGGATGCCGTTTGCACATGTCGACCTCGGTATCCAAAGTTGCTTCCAGAATTGTATAGTTCCTCCATTGAACCTTTACACATGGAATGATCCTGGTTCTCAACTTAAGTAATATGGGTCATATGAAAAGTAAACCCCTTAATAACTAATGATAATAACTGGCCAACCCCATAAATCTATAAATTTCTTTCACATTCATTGGTCTATCTTAATTCATAACATCTTCAAACTTCTGATGGTCTACCATAACTCTTTCCTTAGAAATAATATTTCCCAAGAAGGATAATGAAGATAGCCAAAACTCACACTTAGAGAATTTAGCATATAGTTGCTTCTCCTTAAGTAACCCTAGCACTGTATGTGAGCTTCATGCTCTTATTCATAGAGTAAACTAATATGTCATCAATTAAAATAATAATGAACGAATTCAATAATGACTTAAAAACCACATTTATCAGACTCATAAAAATAGTTGGGGAATTGGTCAAACCAAAAATCATGACTAGAAACTCGTATTACTTATAACAAGTTTGGAAAGGAGTCTTTAGGATATCCTTTGTCCTAATATTGAGATGATAATAACCTAACCTCAAATCAATTTTGGAGAATACCGCAGCTCCCTACAACTGGTTAAATAAGTCATCTATCCTAGGCAAGGGATATTTATTGTGAATAGTTACCTTATTCAACTGGAGGTAGTCTATGTACATCCTCATGATACCAACCTTTATTTCATAAATAAAATAGGTACACCCCAAGGAGAAACACTTTGGCAAATAAAAATCTTTTCTAACAATTTTTGTAACTAAAATTTCAACTCCCTCAACATTTTTGGTGCCATAGGATAGGGAGGGATATACATGGGTCTAGTTCCCATCTCTAAATCGATACAAAAATTAACCTCACAGTCTAAAGGAATACCTGAAAGGTCATCGAGAAAAACTTCTAAGAATTCACATACAACTGGGATTAAAGTTGTAAAAGAGACTATAGACTAATCTTCCAAATATGGGCTAAAAATGCCCTACGCCCCATCTTTACTAGTCTTTGGGCATGAATAACTTACATAATTCTCACAGGAGTAGGCTTAAAAGTGCCCTCCCACTCTAACCTTTCCATCTCACGCATTCTACAGTGATGTTTTGGCATAACAATTAAGAATGGCATAATAAGGCAATAACCAACTCATTTCTAATATTGTATCAAACTCCTTTATATCTAGAAAGACTAGGTCTGCCAAGGTTTTGTATCCCATAATCATCAGTAGACAAGCCTTATAAAGATGATCAATATACACAGACATCCCAACTAGTGTAGACATATACATGACTGTATTAAGCAATTCATCGTCCAAGTGCCAATCCAAAGCAAACTTCACAATCAAATAATATAGAATCCATACCATCACAGACAAGAATAGGCTGTGATCAGAGCATTATAAGATTTTTCCATAAGACAAGCTGGAATAACATAAAGTTGGGATCTATCACCCACCTTGGCCACCATCTCTACCACCCTAAGCATCATTTCTATCAACTTGACCCTACCTTGGTTTCCACCCTTTTTTGTAGCTTGGCCACTATGCTCACCTTGGGTACGACCCCTACTATTTTCTCCACCACTACAACCTGATGGAACTAAAGTAGTAGAACACAGTGATGGATAATGTCTAACACCAAACAAAACCCTTGAAGGATACTGGCATAGCTGAATTATATGGCTAAGAAAAATCATAACCTTTAGAGAAAGTACCACTAAATTGGCTTATGGTCCAGTCCTTTTTTTCTTCTGCTTTAACTTCTCCCTATTTTTTCAAATTCTTCTAACTTTTTAGAAAATCCCACTACATCTTAAAAGGACTTAACGGATGTAGCCATAGACAAAGCAACTAGCCGAATCCCAAAATTCAGCCTCTTCATAAAGTACCTGATCCACTCATCCTTTAAAGTGATCAATTATAGAGCATAGCATGAAAAGGCATGAAATTTGACCTCATAGGTTGCCATAGACATGTTACCCTGCTCTAATCTCAATAATTCATCCTTATTCTGATTATGATAAACATAAAATACTTCTTTAGAAAGACATTCTAAAAGTATGCCCAAGTAAGTAGACGTAAGGCAAACCTACACTTAACAAATGACCTCTACCATTGCTTGGATTCTTCCTGCAACTAAAATGAAACAAAATAAGCACTATGCCTTTCAATAATACCATCTTATGAAGCCGTTCATTTCAATCCAACAAAAACTCAAAAGAATTTTCAGATTATGTACCTTAAAATATTGGGGGTTTCATTTCATGATCTTAGAGAAAAGTCCATGTTCATCATCTGTCATTACTTGTCCAAGTACTTGTCAGGGATACACCCCTGCCTCTTAGCCTTCTTCTATCCTGGTACCATAACAGGTGGATGTTGTAAGATTGGGGATGGAAAAAGTGGAATAAAGGAATAGTATCGACGCCATCCAATCTACTAAGTATACCAAGGCTTGTTGAATTAGTCTTCCAATCATAGGTACCTAGGATGCACCATTTTGTACAAGAACTCTATACTCAGGGACCACTACTTCTTACTCAACCACCACGCCTTTCTTCTAAGCTAACTCCAGAGTATCCTGTAGTGGGGGAAGGGAGGGAGTCTTTTGCCTAGTCGGTCCTTAGTCTATCCAGGCTCCACTCATAATAGGTGTTTCCCTTCTTTTTTTTCTTCTAGACCTACCCCTCATGTGTGGTTTGCCTTAGACTACAGCCTCATCAGCTGGTGCTGGTGTCACTGCTAGTGCCGGTGCTAGCGCAACTACTTCTTCTTGAGAGAAACATGTATTCACCCTCTATTAAACTAGATGAATAAGTTAGTTACCAATTAAGACCACCAAATACATATTAGACTAAAGTAATAGTACAAAAGGAAGAAAGAAAGGCCTAAAACCCTATAGCTTTAAAGAATGGTGCATACGTCTTAGTACCATTTCCTAAGACTCTACTAGACTTGTTCTTGTACAAAAGATGTACGAACCCAATGTTATGATACTATCCTTGTCATGATTCAACAGTCATGATTATCAGCTACTCTAAACTATGATGAGAGAACCATACTTAACCAAACCCTTGCTATCCAAGTGTTACAATCACATTCACCTTATACTAACTTCTTTATTGAAAAGTTCTACAATATCTTTATTTAATTGATAAGTCATAATGTCAAATAATAGAATTATCAATTTACTTATAGAGTGTAGAAACCTCTAATAGTGGAATTATCAAATTACTAATAGAGTGTAGAAACCTCTATTTATTATATTCTTGGGACCTGAAGTCACCATATAAGAATATCTATGAAATACTCAAGTCTATAACTAAAGGTTGTCGAAAACATAAAAATAAATGAGAAGTGTCTTAGACCCAAAATAAGGGACATGAACAATAAGCTAAAGATCCAAAGGTTATTAGCCATAGTGCTCACCCTAAATCAAAATATGAAACATCTGGGAAGAGCTGAGGTCTTGTCTCAGCCACTGGAACATACTATGTGCCCAACAAAATAAGAGCACATATAATACTAGTACATTAAAAAGTACTGGTAGACATCATAGGCTAACTCAACCCAACGTCGTATAAATAAGTAAATTAAATAAATGAAAAACAATCATCATAGAAGCTATTATCAAAGACATTACATAATTATGACACTTGAATGTAGAGGGAATAGACACTCAAACTCCTATATATTTACACTTAGTCAAATTCAGAAACTAGTTACATTACAACATATGGTTATAACCAAAAAATCAATGCATATGAGTGAACGTATGAAGGTAAGATGTACATATGATGTCTTTCTATTCTCAATCTCATCAACATCATCAATATTATCATGAACATCCTAATTTCAAAAATGCCAACTTCATCATCACCATCACCATCATGAACATCATAATTTGTAGATCATCATTATTATCATCTTAACAACATTAATGTATATGGATATGAAATGCAGTCAATAATCATAAGTAGTGCTCAGAAGTAATCATAAATATTTAATTATCATATAAGTAAAGAGCAAAGCAAGTCTAATTGTTACAATAAACTGTAACCTACCTCTGATTCCTTTGTCAAAGTCACTTGTAGGCCACAAACTTATCTTTTCTTTCCCTTTCAACTTGTTCTTAATCTAGAACAACAAGATTACATGCTTATTTTAACAATCCATGCCTCTTTAACTACTAGGGATTAATAACAACCATTTTAACCATGCCATTTTCTTAATTTATCATCTTAGGATTTTCTACCCCTTAAACCTCATGAACCCTACTTTATGAGCACAAACAACTATGATTCTAAACCTATTAGTATATTCTAACACCTTAAAATTATTATCTACTAATTTTATACTCATTCCTATCAAATTGCATCAATTTTATGAATTAGGGCAAAATCTCAACTTTACCACGATTAAGGTTTGTAATGATTTTCAGGGATTATAGGAAATAATTCAAGTCTAGAATATAAGAAACTTATGTCTTCACAAAAAATTACTTTCCCCAGTGTCTTGATTTATTTTTCAAAAGTGGGGAATGAAAATGTGTTTTTGTTTTAAAAATCATAAAAACACTAGGTGTTACCACTTCAGCGGTTCGCGACTATAACGGGCTATCATTGTAGCCGTACTTTCTCTACTACAGTGGTCTTGAGGCAGAATTTTGACGTCCCCCTCCAATTATGCTCATTTTATGATACTTTTCCTAAAATATGACATCGCGAACTAATTCTTCCAAGGTAAATTTTATAATTAGAGTTCTATAATTCTGTTTTATGTGTTAAAAGTTACTATGAATTTCTAAACTTATCATCTATCTAAAGATGAAGTTAAACATCCCACCAACACTCTCATTAATTCCATATTTCCCCCGACTAGTACACTCTAAATAATCATCCAACACTAGACTACTCCTGAATTTTACAAATTTCATCTAAAAGAGGACTGACAAAGTTTTGCCTCTTATTTCAATGTTACAATAATTTGGGTCAGTAAAATTGGATATTTAATGTATATTATGTGTCATTCTGGAGTAATTTGAGTTTTTAGTTTGATTCTTAAGTTATAAGAAAGTCAAGTTTGACTATGGTTTCTTTCAATCAAAAAATACAGATTGATGATTTAATAATTTCATTAGGTCTAAAATGTATGTTATGGCTTTATATATATATATATATATATATATATATATATATATATATATATATATATATATATATATATATATATATATATATATATTTGGTTTGTATGTAGAAGGTTCCAAATAAGTTCTGAGGGGTGATTCAAAGATTCAGTCATTCTTTGTGCAACATCTACTGGTACAACTGGTTCTATGCTATGCGTTTATGAATAAGGACCACAAATTTGAAGTATGCAGGGTACTGATCATCACATTTTTGATTGAAAGATTGTATTCATAATGGTAACATTTTTAGGTTGGGTCTAGGTGCATTTGTGCTTGTAATGGTTTTATCATATTTAAAAAAGGTTTGGCTAGGGAGGATGTCACATTCACAGGGCTTAAGTGCATTCACAAAGAGAAAGATTATTAAATCTCTGGCAGTTTGTTATTCTTTCACCCAATTCAGTGTTTTATTTTTTATTTTGGTAACTATGAGACTCGATTTTGAATGTTTTTTTGAGGTGTTGGGTTAGTTTCTTTCATGGGGGCAAGTTACTAACATTTTGTTTACCATTTTTCTGTTGTTCCATCATGAAATCTTAATTTAGTTCCTTGAATTAATTAAAATGTAGAAATTTTTTACCTAAGCTTGATATTATGCAATTCTCAAGTTGGCAGTTGATTAACGACTTATGTTAGCTAATTTTGATGTGTGAGTTTCCAACTAATGGGCAAGCTAATCTTGAAAGAATTTTCTAGATTTGACATCAAAACACGTGGTTGACTTTTTAACTCAATTTTTGACTGAACTTTTTATGGAAGTATGAGTATCCAGAAAATTGTGAACTTACGTAAATTACATATTTTATCGAATTGGGATCATTCATAAGCATTTCAAAAAGGAAAGTTTATAATTTGACATTTGGAGCTTTAATTAAGGCAAGTTGAGATTTTTTTTCGATTGCCTATGAAGTTTTAGTTTGATGATTGATTGAAAAAAGGGGTGATGAATAATGGGAGTTCCATATAATGAGATGACGATAATTTATGTTGGTTGTATATATGGTAAGAATTGCCTTAACACTTGTACAGATTAGAAAATGTACCTTGTATCACTAGTTGGGTAAAGTGTAGCAATAAGTCGTGATTATACAAATGAAATCAATCTGAATCAAGTTACAGTGGTATCACAATTCGTGTCTACACCTAGCCCTAAGCCATATCTTTTTGTTCTCTAGTATTTCGATGAGACCCTTGGCATATCATATCTATAGAGTAATAAAAAATAAAATTGATTTAGAAATATAAACAATCATAGAGGGCTAAATGTGAAAAGAAATACTCTTTATTAAGGCATGAATAGAATGAATAAATGAAAGTCAACTACTAAATATTGCTTGTCTAGTAAAGTCTCTATTTCTAATATGAGAGTCAATTAGGACAAGGCCTCGTAACCTTTGTTAAATCAAAAGACTGAACCAAACTAATGAAGAAACTAAAATCATCTCTAAGCCACTTGAATGATAGGAGAGCTCACCAATTAACTGGATGTTAGGTGCTACAGAACGTCTAGCAACAAATCATAAGTTATCATATGCTCTTGTACTTGAATCTACATCACATGAAAAATATAGTATAAAACACCGTCAATACAATGATATATATTAGTACACAAGTGTTTATATATATATATATATATATATATATATATATATATAAATAAATAATCATGAAAGCATGTAAAGAGTAGCTTAAAATAATTAGAAGTCTGAGATAGAAATCATGAGTGATAAAGCCTATGTAAAAGTGTTTCATAGGTATATAATAATAGATTTCATGAAGTTTAGCCATGTGGAGAGTTTCTTATATCCGAGAAATCATCATGAGAGCTCATGATGCTCGTTGTCATGCCCATAATAAAAAAGATTATGCTAATTGACCAAGGTGTATAACCATCTACATGAGGATCCTATAATCAAACTCTTTGGGTGAAATCTCCAGTGGCAACATAGTTATGGGACTTGGATTATCTAAATCATCTTTCTCTCAGTGTTTAATAGGCTTCCCAAAATATAATAGTGTTCGATAGAATAACATGAATCATGGTTTGAGTTTGCGCTCAATTTTTATTTAAACTGTTCTTGTTATAAGGTTATTCTTAATTTATGAAGCATGTGTACAGTTTACAATACATAAAGAAACCTTAAAGCATGAGTTTTGATGCATAAATAATAGTCTTGAACAACAATCATAGGATTATGATAAAATTATGCTTATAGAATTCAAGTAAAAACATGTAAAGACTCTAGCAAGTAAAAACATGTGAAGACTCCAACATTAGTAATTTAGTGTTACAACCCAAAACATTGCTACGTTGAAAAACATTTCAAAATTTTTTATGATAAAGAAAATCCTCCCATCGGACTTGATAGAATTTAATTCATGGTAAAAGTGGAGCCCAATATAATTGGGTCAAAAATTTAAAAGAAAATAGGTCAGCCTGTTGCCTATCTCTACAAAGGTAAGCTAATCATTGTATCATTAAAATCAAACGCTGTAGCGATAACCTGAAAGTAGCCATCCCACACTCCTTTTAAAACCCTATACTATTTTAACCCTCCTAGATCATCCCTCCTAGATCATTATTTTCCCCCCAAAAATCCTGAATAAACCCCATCTCTATAGTCATGAGATTCCAAAGGCCAAGCTCCATGAGGGTGGTTTTAAGGCAGACCCAATGGGAACATGATACAAGAAAATGTTTAGCACATGTATTATAACTTCCTTCTCTTAATAATATCATGTTTCTTCTACAAGGAAGGTTATGGCTATTTTTATTTTAGCAATTTGATTTGGACTGGATTTATATAACATTGATAGTAATATGAGTTGTCATGCATTAGACACGGTGTTTTGATGGATGACTCTGATAAAAATTCAATTGGGCTTTATTATTATTGGTGTTTATTGTTATACTCAACCAGTGCAACATTTGTGGCTTGAATTTAGTGGAATATGGTGAGATTTATTAATAGTGGAATGAAGGTAATTTCTTCTTATGTATAGAATGGGAAAAGAACGGTAAAAAGGGGGAAAATGGGCTTATTGAGGTTCTCATAGGTAGTTCATAGTAATCCATGACTTGCATTAAGAAGTAGTAATAAGGCATAAGTATAAAACAAGGGCCATGTTAGTAAAGTTACTCAAGTTGAGTGTTGTATGAGCTGGTTAAGTAGATTGGATAACTTTCCAGGTAGCCTAATAGCAAGGTACGTGGAAAGGTATTGTATCCCAAAAGAGTATTGATAGAACTCTAAGTGTAGGAGTAGAAGTTCCAAGCCTAAGCGGTTCAGGTTGAGATATTTGCAAAAGGGTGTAAAAGATTGAAAAGTACAAATAGGCCATGAAAGTAGAAGGTTAGCGCGATAATAGTATCATTGTGTCTTACTGTATTTTGTATAGATCCCTTGATGGGTGTTTGTGCCTGAATGACTTGATTGGTAATTTATAAAATTTAATATGTGAATATGGATAATAACAGAAGAATTAGGTGACCTTCTAATCTATAAAACTAGTCTCTAATGTTTTAAAAAGAGGGTGAATTTGGTATTGTGTACGTATGAAGTAAGATATATTCTTGTTAGAGAATAACTAAGAGGATTCATTTTGATAAGAGAATGTGGTAATATAACTTTAAGTACCTAAAGTTAAGTTTTAAGGGTTATAGGTTGTAAGATTATAGTCAACGGACCCCTAAAAAGGATACTTGGTGGATTGGTCTTCGGACATGGTTGTGATTGATGATTGAGTTTAATAATGCTCAATTGAGCAAGTAGTGAATTTTCCTTTAGACATATGTGTGATTTTATTTGTTAGTAGATATTTGTTGTACCTGGAATGATAAACTTGTGATTATTGACTGTATTTACTTGGTTTTCATTAATTATAAGTTATGTTTCAGTAATTATAGCTTCGATCTGATTTTGATTGGGTGTTTGCAATTCACCTTCAGGCATTACTTATAATTATTAATTGTATCTCGCATTTTTAATTGTATCTCGCATTTACATTTACGGAATGAATGATGATATTGAGATCATGAGGTTCATGATTCTAATGATATAAATATTGATGAGATGATAAGGATGATGATGATACTTAGCTCATGGTGTTTATGATGATGATGTTAATGGAGTTAGTTGAGAAGGGGGAGAAAAGTTGTGCATCTTGCATACATACATTCATCATATGCATTTGAATAAATATTTTCTTGAGTAGATCAAGTTATGCTGATAATATATCATAATTCTTGTGTGAATCGATTATTTGATGAGATATTATGGTTCCTTGAGTGGACCGATTACTTGAATGATTGTGATGGTCATTGCAACAAAATATGATTACGAGGTATGTTTTTAATTGTGTATAAATCTTATTCCCCTGTGTATATATATATATGAGGTATATTGTAGCGTTCTTTCTTTTAAGGATGTTGACTTAGTGTGGGTTGTACCCAAGAGAGAGTTTGGGTTTTAAAGATTTAAAATATAATAATAAACAATAACGAGAATAAAAATTGTTGAAACAATAATGCGAAAGAATCCATAGTCAAGGCAATTTGAACAATCCAACAAAGCTATACAATCTCGTTGGTCAAGTTAACTATCTTGGTTGTTGAATCACGGGGTTAGTAAAATGATTATGGTCTTTCGAGCCTCTAATCGTCTATTAGAGTTAGCCCCACAACCACATTCTTGAGCGGGGATTTGAGAACTAATTCAAACACATTTGTATTTCTTCCTGTATTTGAACTAAATGGGAAAAATTAGGTATATTCATATTCTAACTGCTAATCCTATCTCTAATTCATTTAAAAGACAATAACCCACTCCATATGTTCCATGTTCTGATCTATTTTTCCACCTTTCAGGCTTATAATATAGATATAGGTGTATTCTAAAGGCCGTGAGTAAATAGAATAGTAATTGCAAGAACATATGAACAACCAAATATAACAATCAACTTTAAAACAACATAATTGAATGCTACGTAATCATGTTTGTAGCCTCAACCTTAGAAAGAGGGTATTTAGACAATCATAGTCTTGCAAGAAAACTAAAGTAAAGAATAAAAGACCTATTTGGAGCCTTCCTTGTGTTTTTGGTCTCCCCAAGTCATTCAAAAGTCATCCATAAGATAACACAAGTATCCTATTTATAGTAGAAGGGAAAAATCAGACGAAAGCACCCCTCCATGCCACGTCGTATCACGAATCAACACTATTTTGTTCCATTAAATTTTTGGCCAGCTCTCTACCACACCCTTATCGCGTGGGTCAGTGGGCGTGGCATGCTCATGTGTTTCAAATGCCATTTTCCCACTATGGTGTAGTCTCTTCACTTTATTGCACCCATGCATTGTAGATGCCTTTCCAACTCTTTTTAAGCTAGTCTTGCTTCCCGATTTTACTCCTAATGCCTTGAATCATTCACAATAACGGTATGACACCAAATTAAGCTCATTATTGGCAACAATCTACAACTAAAACACTAATCATCTACATTAGTTAATGAACACAAAGTAAGCTTAATAAAATGAATATATATGCAATGTAGCTCACTAAATTGACTAAATTATGGGCAATAACTAGCACTTGGTCGTATAAATACACCTAAGATCACTACCCCACACTTAAACCCTTGTTCGTCCTCGAACAACTCTTTACAATACACATAATCAAAGAAGACTCTAACATTACTACTTGAAATAAGACACTCAATCTAGAACTACAACAACTACATGAATAGCAAGTTATGCATTAGGCATATGATATTTCAATTGAAACCACATGAAGACTACCTTAAAACTTCTTAGCCTCAATAATTATGTCACAACCCAAACTAGGGCTTGGCTGCGATAGTTATCTTAAGTCCCACGTGGACCGGAGATCACCCCCTGCACCTAACCAAACCAAACACAATATTCCCCAATGTCGGATGAACTTCGAACATATAACAAGATAACATGTAACAAGCTTAAGGAAATTCAAAACATATCTATAACCAACAACTGGAGACCTTCCAAATAATCAACCAACATCACCTAATATCCAAAGTAATCCAAACGAAGCCTTATAAATAAAGAACCAAACCTTGTCTTGGTCGGAATAAGTCCTCGACTCAAACAGATGACAATGACAATTTTGATGATAAGAAAAACTGTCAAATCAATTCCAAGAGTGTAAATAGATGAAATGCTTAAGCTTTACGAAGAATGAAAGCTCACCACTTCACTACAACGAATCAAGCCGATCCACCTAACTCTGCACAGGAAAAGTACATTTGCTTTCGAACCCTGTATCGCGTGGGGATACAAGCGTCCAGAGATGGTTAGTGGGGTAAACATTATCATGTAACTCAGGGATAAGGATAACATAATGCCATGATCAACAGTTCAAAATCATTCAAAACCAATGCACATAATCAAATGGATATACATATACATACGCACACACACACATATATATAGGGAAAAAGGCTTAACATGCACTTTACAACTTTAGCTAGGATTGTGTAGCTCAACCATCATAACATACAAAGGTACCCACGGGCTATATGGACCCAGCTCTTCCCCAGCTGGTAGGCCCCAATACGTGTTGCCACATGAACCAGAGGGTACACATATGCATTACGGGGGACTCGAACCTCCCAATCATATGATAATAATATTAAGAGGGAATTGAACCACCCGGTCATATCGACCCCCACGTCGGCAATTACAGTTTCCAATGTGGGTTCCTCGGGACCACCACTTTCATAACTCAGCTACATAGCCCTCATTAAAGCCCAATTAAAAATATTTACCACACATTCCCATTCATTGAACCATATTTCACATTAAGGCATACATTATTTGTATTGTTATACCAACTACACTTGCAAGGCAACAACAACATGTTGAACAATTATATCACTTGAGGTAATTCACACCCCTTGGTTCAATTATGTAATATATTGTGAAAATACAAACCTACAAGGTTCAATTCAAAATTATAATGCCATAGTACAAGGATAATTCAATTTCCACATTTCTCATAACTAAAAACCAATTTCACATTATGGGGTTGAGTTCAAAACCACTTCAAAAGTCACAAGTTTGGGGAAAATCATAATTTCCTAGTTTATTCACCATACCCATGCACCCATAAGTTCAAAACCATAATTAAAGCATGAATAATCATATGTAAATCATGAGAAAATATTATTCAACAACAAGCATTCAAAAGCCTCAACCATTGATTTCAAACCAAGATAAATATCTTATGAAATATACTTTAAAACATATGCTTTTGACAAATTAACAATGAGGGGAGAGTAACATGCCTGAAGTACCAAGCTTCACAAAAAGAATTCGACCCTGGAGCCTTTGGATGGCATACTTCTTGAAAACCCTAAGTATGGCTGCATGGGAGAATTTGAGAGAGTTTTTAAAGTGTTTACATACATTAAGGATAAAATATAACCCTCTTAAGTTTTTTATGGATGTGGGCTTTAAATTGAGAAAGGAGAGAATTGTCCAAAGTGCCCTCATTTTAAAAACTGAAATTTAGTCATCAGTGACTATGGGTCTCTATAAGACTCATAAGGATACATTATGACTCATCACAAGGAGTCGTAGTCAAGATAGAAATACCAAGGCCCCGTACTGGTCTGGTGATGATTTATACCACTGCCTAAAAACCCATACTTAATGACTCATAACAGTACTTAAAACAACAACCATTTTGGGATGACATACTGGACACCCTACAATTAGGACATAGCGGCTCGTCATAAGTCTTTACAACTCGTGGCCTCAACTCATAATAAAGACATTGTCTTAGGATAAACTTTTTAGACACCTTACAACTTGTTCCTCACGAGCCGTAAGAAGTGTTAATGACTAGTTGAGATCCACTCGTACTCAAAGCAGAATACTAAGCCACCTGTTCTGATTAAGTTGTGACCGAGTCCCTATGATCCATTAAGACTCCCTACGACTCATTAGGGGAGTCGTAGTCAGGACAATGAGGATAAAATTTTAGAAAATTTTCAAGGACCAAAAACTCGGGGCATTATAAATTAACTCTACTAAGTTGTCAAGCTCATGCATATTATTTAACAAAAAGATCATATAAGTCACATGTCCATCATTAAGTATGTGCTGTCACCATAAGAGAGTCACCATATTCACTTTTTAATATACAATATAGGTTTAAGAATCAAATTTCGCTCACTCTCTCAAAGAATTCACATTTCACATAAGATGAACCATAAGATTTCCCTTAGTGTAATACTACACTAATATCAGAACATCAAATCTCAAGATTGAGTATGACTTTGAGGGTTTTAATGTAAGCTAAGGAACAAATAGGATATATTCTAGCAAGTAATAATGATTATCTTCTCTAAGTGCTTTAATACATCACACTTAGCATTGGACTCGTCTCTAACCAACCAATTTGTTTCACCATTTTTATCTTTCCACCTCTTTTTTGTTTTGCCCTATCTCTTTAAGCTAGTTCACACATCTTTAGTAGGGAATATTTATCACTGCAACATTCACAAAAGAACAATTTTTCTTTCCATTACATTCCACCCAACCACAACACATAAAACTTTTTAACATACAATAGTTACTACTTTGGGGCTTCAGTTTTGCCTTTTTCTTTCTTCAATTTCTATACTCCTTAACATCTTAATATTTTAGCTAAAGCACTTAGGAGTGTTGAATGAAATTATGGTCAATTAATAGAAAAGGAATAAGCTATATATGATGCTACCACAAAATAGGCTAAAGACTCAACGGGGCTAACTAAGATCATGCAAAAAGGGTAGATAAAGTAGGGATAAAATATGGCTATCGAAAAAATTCCTATATCATCTCCTAAATCCAATATTTTTTATTTCCCTCCGCAAACACACTGGGAAAGTTTTAAACATCAATATGCATCCATAAAAGAAAATAAAAGCCTCACTCACACTTGGAACGTGCTCAAGTCAAGATGGATCTCTATAGACTCTCAAAAAAAGCATAGAAAGAATTCAAAATTAATCCAACATCGCACAACAGTCAAATAAAGGAGACTAAGTGTCTCAAAAATAGTCATTATACCACTACACATGCTTTCACATTCAAACCCAACTTGCATCTTGTAATTATATAAAGCACCTAGCAAGAGCATCTACATTTATTCCTAATGATAAAAAAATTAAAATTACTCCAAAAAATCAAAAAGATATATTGGGTTCAAAGGGCTCACCCTCAAAAAGTGTAACACCCCGAGAGTACACCTTGGGATCCACACGGTGCTTACAATCTCCAGAGACCACAAGCTAACCCATGAGCTGGTACTTGCTATGAGCACTAAGTAAATCTAATAACACAAATCATATGCGAAATATAACTGAGGAATGCCATAAGGTTTTAAGTAATAAATTTGATAAAATCAATAAACAAAACTGATAATACTAATAAAACATCTGACAATGATAACTGAAATCTGAGAATTGACTAACTGTCTGAATATCCGAAAGCCTCTAAATTGACTGAATGAGAGTTGATGGGATAGGCCCCAACTAACTCCATCTAACTACTAGACTGAAAACGTAAAGATATTCTGTTCTCAAAATATAAGGACTCACCACTGCTACGGCTGATAATCTAGAAAGTCTATGCACGATCCAAGAACTGAGCATCCAAACCCATGATATGATACATCATTGCACAAGAAAAGAGTATGCGATCAGTACTTTGAATGTACTGGTATGCTAAATGAGGTAGGTTGATATGTACGGTTTCATGAACATAAGTAATAACTGTCTGAATATATATAACGTGACATACTGAATAGAATACGTAGAAACTATAAGTGCTGAAGATAGATGACCAAGCATAAAATATGTTCTGAATATAATCTGAAATCTAAAATACTAAATACTAATAACTGATATATGTATGCTATGGTTAAGCAAATCTAAAACTAAATCACTGAACTAATGTCTGGAATGAGACTATGGGAGCTATCATCTAACCGACATGCCCCAATAAGCAAATTTAGGGTCCAACCTGTAACCCCAGTTGGAAGGGTGTCAGTACCGTGCCACGGGTACTAACACTGGTTATATGGATCCACTAATATGCTATCCTAAAGGACTAAGGGTGTCAAGCCTAAACTGACGGGTGACCCCTGGGAGGTAGGCAAGCCTGAACTGATGGGTAACTCCTCAAATCCTACACTAGGTATATAGTTCTAGAGTATAGAGACTGCTACTAACGACTCTACCTATCTGACGGGGAAGTCACCATCCCTGCACTCGCTCGGTGCTAAATCCTACTGCCAACTAAATTGATTTAGAATACTGAACTGTTCTAAGTTTAATTGATTATGATGATTGACTGAACTGATAATGCTCATAACATATTCTGAAGCTATTCTGAAGATACTGAGACTAAGTAAACAACTAAGAATAATAGCAAAATAGTACTAAACTTATAGGATATAATATGAAAGCATTTATCAAAATTTTATTCTTGTAGGCATTTCATCAAACACTTGATGTTCATAGTTCAAGCTAAGAATGGGAATAGTTTAAAGCCTGTAGAAATAGCATGATTTCAACATCAACATCACTAATTATGAATTAAATCAGTGAATAACATCATTAAAATATGTGGGATTAAATAACAACGATAATTTCATGGAAACATGGTGTAGGATTACAATTCATGGGAGTTCATGGTCAAAATCACAATTTAAAATCATAATAACTTGTAAATATCACAAATTTTGAATTTAAAATTGGATACTTGGGCTCCATGGATGAAATGAACCCATAGATGAACACTTAACATACCTGGGTTGATGAATTCGTGAGAATTGATGGTGAATTCTTGAGATTTGATCTTGAATTTTGAAGGCTAGGGTTTTGTTCTTGAAAGAGAATACTTTTGATTTGGGAGAAATTGAATAAAATAATGGACTAATAGGCTATTAGGGCTTTAATCTCGTATTTTTCGCGGATTGGGGTCATGGGAAAAAGACCAAACTGCCCCTGGGAGAAATTTAATTTTTGTCACTAAAATTTCTGATTTTGACCATCACCGCAATGCGGTGCTAATGTGGTGAGTCACTGGAATTTCACTTTAAGTTTAGTCCAAGGACGAGTGCAAAAATGCACCCTGGCGCGACACGGTGCCATCGCGGTGCGTCACTGGAAAATGGACGATCGTGAAATTGCACCTTGACGCGATGCGGCGCCATCGCGGTGCTTTGCTGGAAAAGTACAAACATGAATTGGAACTCCATTGCAACGCAGGCTAATTGTGGTGATACACTGGAAATTGGACAATTGCGAATTTGTCCTTCACCGCGACACGGTACTTATCACAGTGTTCTACTACTTTCACTAAAATCGCCATAACTTCTCAACCGACTATCGAAGTTAGGAAAAATTGATATCGTTGGAAAGCTAATTCAATTTTCTATCATTTGGTGGGTCTTGATCTAGAAAATTCTTAATAGAGCAAAATATATACTCATTTGAATTTGACTAAAGTAACATTCTTATCAAAATTTCAATCGGTAAGGGTTATTTTGATTCGTCTAATAGCTGGAGTTATATGGGGCCTTAATATACCTCAAACTAACTCATAAAACTATCGAAGAACCATAATGTACTTTACATGAGCTAGAAACATGACTCTAACATAGGTTTGGATTTTTTTCGGGGTTTTACAAAAAAGAACTAAAAAGAAAAACCAAGGGGTGGGTGAAGTGTGCTTGTACTAAACAGACACGCAACCAACACTGAAAATAACCAAAGACAAATTTTTTTTGTAATTTTTTAAAATCTTATCAGAACTAGAAAATAAATAAATATGAAAATCCTATGACACAATTCACCCTAACCAAATAGGAAGATTCTCGACCCTACACTTAAAATCATACTTTGTGCCCAAAGTATAAATTAAAGTAAGGATTAGAAATACTCTCTGAGGCCTCTAGGCCTAGCTAGTAGCATCGTGTTTTTCAAAGAGGTTCAAAGGAGCTCACACTCAGTCTTTGCCATGCTCATTAGCTTAGATCTTCGGTACTCAAACTTCCCTTCAACCTGTCAATACAAAACAAAACCAAAACCAAATGTGATATTAAAAAAAAACTAGAATTGAAATAACTACCATAACTTGGGTTGCCTCCTAAGCAACGCCTGATTTATTGTCACAGCACGACTCATATCACAACTCTAAACCATAATCTCTCAACTTTTTCCTCCTAATTAGAGCCAATCTTCTTACTCTCTTATGACCTTTTGAGTGCTTACTCTCAAGGTCTATAGCTCTTTCTACACTTACTTTTTTAGGATTCTCTTCAAGCTTCTTCCTTCTAGGCTTAATCATTAACTTAGGTAAATCTATGAGAGAGTCTAAAGAGGTAATTGGCTATTTATATTCCTACACCCTATACTCATCCACTTCCATAGATGTGATAATTCATAAATCTTTGTAGTGTGAGGATGTATTGAGTTCTTTGTATACTTTGAAGAGCACTTCCTCATCATTCAATCTCATTTTAAAATTGCCCTCTCTCACATCTATCAGTGCTTCTCTAGTAGCTAAGAATATACGTCCCAATATGATTGTCACCTTGTCATCTGCATCATAATTAAGAATAATAAAGTTGGAAGGAATAAAAAACTTCCCAACCTTGATGAGAACATCCTCTATGATTCCGTTGGGAACCACTCTTATTTTATTTTCCATTTGGAGCGCCGCTAAACGATGTATTTGTTTCCCCAAGTCAAGCATATTAAACACAAATTGAGGCATCAAGTTGATGCGTGCCCCTAAACACTCAAAGCATAAACCACATCACTTTCATTGATTTTTATGGGGAGGGTGAAACTCTCTGGGTCCTTGAATTTTTTAGGCATCTTGCTCATCACCATAGAACTGCACTCCTCAGTAAGTGCTACCATCTCAATGTCTCCCATCTTCGTCTTATTTGTCACTACATATTTCAAGTACTAAGCATACTTAGGTATTCCTTGCAAGTCATCTAATAGTGGAAGGTTAATATGAAGTTCCCTGAACATGTTAAGGAACTTATAAAAATAAGCATCCTCTTAGGATTTTTAAGCTTATATGGGAATGGTGGCGGTGGTATTACTTGTGATTGATTAGTTGCCTCTACTTTCGGGTACTCAAACTTACTAAATTTTTAGCTTCTTTGGCTGCCACTTGCTTCTTATAGGTTTGTTATAGACCCAACTCTTCTTGTACCTCTTGATTTTTTAGAGGTCTATCAATCTGGTCCCTACCACTACTCAAGGTGATTTCTATCACTTGCTTTAGATTTTTTGTATCACTAGGCAAACCCCTTTGAGGTCTTGTGTTTTGTATCTGAGCCAACTGGCCCAACTGTTTCTTCAAATTTTTCTAAGCTAGTTGCTGATTTTTTATTTCAATAACCATTTGTTCTTGGTTGGCCAAGACCTTATCAAAGACTCTTTTATATTGCTTGCCTAAATTTTATTCTAATTACCTTGCTGCTAGTGAAGTTACTGACTTTAAGCTTGATTATTGTCCCATGAGTAATTGGGCTAACTCTACCAATTTTGGTTGTAGGCATTACCATAATTCTTATTTTCCATTAGTGTATTTCCCACAAAATTTGAAAACTCTGAATTTGCTCCACATATACCTACAGAGTGACCACCACCTCCAAAAATCTCACACCATGTCTAACCCTGGTGAATTATATTCACTTGTTCCAGGGGTTGATTCACACTCAACTTGCTAAACTGCATCATTATTTGGTTCTGAAAGAAAGCTAACTGTGCAACTAATGTTGGACGCTATCTACCTCTATCATCCCTTCTTACAACCTGAACCGAGGCCCTGACCACAATGGGCATCCCAAACCACGAACGCCCGAGATACCCCTTAGCATACTATAATAAGCATAATTCATATGAAACAAAAGTGCTAAAGATATAATGAAGTTTCAGGAAATTTTTATAATCAAGTTATGACAATACAATAACCAATCCTAGTCTACGAAACCTCTACTAATGACTAACTATCTAGGTCAGGATAAGGCCCTCGACTGGACCATAAATTAAAAGAAATAAACATATTAATAAATTGTCTTCCAGAAGTTGGATGGCTCACGAACTCTAACATACCCGAAGGTTCTACTGATGTGATGGACCATAAGACCAAGCCTCAAAACCTATATTATGAGACAATGTAGCCGCCTGAGGATGGTCAAAACTTGCAATGTATTGGTATGTAGAAACAATCCAAAAACAACATATATTTCATATAAAATAATCGAGAGCTTTGTGAAAATAATTTAACATAATAGAAATAAAAATAAATGGGCATAATTAAAGAGCTTAAAGTCATTTTTGTAAGACATTGACTTAATTTCTTTCTTTAATTTTGATCTCGATGATACACCCTACATTTCTACAATCTCATAGGCTATATGGAATCTGCTATTTACTCATCGGCCAAGCCCCCTATCCGAGTTTGCCACAAGGATAGTAGTTTCTTCATAATAGTACACCTCTTTTCAGGCATACCATAGGCATACCTCTTTAAGGACACCTAATTTATACCCCTTTTAGGATAACATATCATAATACCTGCATCGATAAAACACAATTTTCAGCAATGAGCCCTTCCACTCATGATTTCTTCGAGTAACCATCTAGCTCTCTTTAATCTCAATTTTAGCCTTTTAAAACCATGCTACATGCTTTTAAAAATTTATTCTTTTCATGTGAAGGGAATTCCGTATTAGGTACTGTCATACCTAGACTTGCAATACATATCATATTATATCATGTTCATAGCCCTTTATTTAAAAGCATGCTAATGACCAATAAAAGTTTAAATATCACATGCGAGTTCTTATTTCAAAAGAACGTGGAAACTTATGCAAAAATATTCCCCTTTCAAGAATTTAACATAGGGTGGTCATCTCTTTCATAAATCACATGCAATTCTTCATTAGAATACAAGAGCATTTAGAAACAAGAAACACCCCTTTCAAAACAGGTAAAATGAAAATGCATAATTGATAACGAGATATTTAAAAATCAAGCTTATCACCATTCATTAAACAGGCCCTAACACTAGTCAATAAATAAATCTCATAATAAAAAAAGGATATTTATAGTTCATGCTCTCAAAACCATTTCAAAATCCATGATACATATACATAATTACAATTCTAAAGTTTATAGAGAACCCCTTTCATCATAAAAAAAGGGTTTTGTAATTCATAATTTTCAATCAATTTGAGCGAACATTCCATACCATATGAAAACCAATAGATTTCACCTTAAAAGAGTGAGTTTCACAGACCATGCTTTTAAATCAATATTCAAAATTCATAACATATGTATATACATAAACACACTTTGAAATTCATAAGGAAATCATAATTTAGCGTTTGAGTGTTAGAATAGTTCTACATATCGTTTGATGGAGGAAAGTTAAAGAAGAGCCTTGAGATTAGAACTGCCAAGTCTTGGAATTGAGAAACCCTTCTTAATGTTCTTGGGAGAATGTGCCTCACTAAAATGCCTATAAATTCTTGCTCCAAACTCAGATAAATAAAAGTCAGTTACGTTGGAAAGAATAATCCAAGGTATTTCATTTGATATATATAAGGACACATAACTCGCTATATTCTAGGATTAATATTTGTTGGAAGTTGACCTAAGTAAAAACATCAAGTAAAATTCAATCGGTAGGAAATTTCTCATCTCAACTTTGAGTTAGGAGATTTTCATGACTTATATTCATCTTGAAATATTTTCCCACACTAAATGATTATATTCTCACATATTTCTAAATAGAAATCATGCGGTTCGGGTCTATATACGTAGGAGAGAAGATTCAAGTTCTAGCCCGAAAATGTAGGGTGTTACATTATCCCCCTCTTGGGATCATTAGTCCTTGAAAGATGGATAGGAACTTGTTGAAGCTCTAGAAGTATAGAATGAAGGATGTAAATTCACATTATTAATTCCCCCTCAACAAACTTACATAGGCCTCAAAAAGAGCTTCATGACAATCCCAAGTGAATCGTGCAAGCACGAAGCGTGAGATAATGAGACTTGACATAGAGATGACCTTGGACACAAGTTCTATGGAACATAATCATAACAATGTAAGACGCGGGTTTACTTTATGACCATTGGTTCTAATTTACATTGATACTAAACATGGAATAATGTTTTGGCGGGACATAGGAAAAGAGGTATTCTTAACCTGGCATGTCACAACCAATAGCCCAAAAAATTAGAGACACTCTTAACTATGCTCCCTACTATGAATAACACACTTCATCACTTCCAACTCACAATTCCCCTACAACACACATAACTACAAGATCTTGAGCCTCATTGCATGGTGCTTCTATGTTGAAGTCTAACCCAGAATTAAAAGGTGTTAGCTTAAGATATGGGACCCTATACTCTAAATCCCTTCAAGAATACTACTCCACCTTATCACTATAATCAAACAATCTCAGGTCTTAATCAAGGAGTACTATCTACATAACATAATGGTTTGTGTATCTATCAATCACAAGATTCAAGCCTATCTTCACTATGCCCACTTTATGGATTTCCCCACAAAAAATCAGCAACTTAAATCACTTTCATAAAGATTTTCACCATAGATTTCCTTCCTAAGTTATTTCACACAACAAAAGCTCATATCACCCCTCCCTCTTCATCTATAATCTTAGCTTAAGTCATGACATCCAAAAGTTTCACAATAAAGATCATCTACTCTCATATCTAAAATATTAACTTTCTTCCATATCCACTATCATCCTATCATAAGGAAGGTCATTGAGGGACTAGAGTAAAAGCTTCAGGAATGGGAGTGATACTATTTGATTGTAACTTATATTTGCTACACTACTCTAGGTGAGGCCGGAGAGGTAAAATATGATACAATAGGCACGAAGTTCTTTATATAACAACCACCTAGATTATAAATAGAGGGTCATTCGGGAATAAACATAACACAACATGAGCTCTTGGTACTGTGCACAGTAAGAAACTGATGTTAGGCGTATTTACACGCCTAAAGCACCTTAATTTACCCATATTTTAGCTAAGTTTTGAGGACAAAATATATAACTCATGCACTTTTAGTCCTTTTTCCTGTAAGTGAGCTAACAAACGTGATTAGCAAGTTTTCAGGTATAAATGATGCAGATTTCAGTATTTTATGGATAACTTGATGCCAAAGGAAGCTTCACGAAAGAAGGGAAGGAGAGCTTGGACGCGAAGGACCAAAAGTGACACATGGAAAACCTGTCCTGGGCAAAAACAACATTTCTCAAGACTTTGGGGATCAGCAGTAACTTATTAGGATTAGGATAATGATGAAGTAATTTATTAGGATTAGGATAAGTACACAGTTGTCTAGTAGGAATAGGATTTGGGTATTATAAATACCCTATTTTGCTGAAGCTTTTATTCATTCTGATAATTCCGAATCATTCTAATTCTTCCATTAATTCGAATTCTCATACTTCTACTTTTTATTCAACACTCTCAATTCTTATTCTCTTCTTCTATTCAACTCTTAATTTTTACAACAAGAGAAATGCTATTCTTAAAGGAATTCACGCCATAAGCCCTACCAACAAATACTACACGTGAGATCTTTATTTTGGTATAATGATAATGTCTATTGTGATTTCCATTGCACTCATGAGTATCTAAACTTCTCTGTTGGGGTTATGGAAGCCTTATGAGCTACTATCTATTGCTATAAGTTTGTAAATTGTTGACACGTATGCTGCTTATATCATTATTCTCTTCATCTTAATGCAAATTCTTGTGGTTGCAAACACATAGAATACGCCAGTATAGCATTAACTTGTTCGAAAGAAAATTTATATGTCTAGAAAAGAGATAATGTCAAGGTAATAGGGCACCAACCCCTGTTAAAAAGTTAGTGTCGTAACTGGATTAACCTCTTGGAGAATTTGTACTGTTAGATACGCTTTAAGCTCGAAAGAGTTAAAGTGAAATAATCCTTGATGGTCGAAAGACGCCTGGATTTACCATAGAATACAATTCTCTATAAGCACATGCATGTCTGAATTCCGCATAACTCATAGCCAATAGAGACGTATAACTCATAAGGTGGACATAACCCCAACTCTCAATTCTCATTGGTTAAACATCTTACTAAATATTCTTTCTTTTTACTTTGCTATTTCCATTTTTCACTTTGTTACATTATTGCACGCTACAATCCCCCCTTTTTACGAAACTTTCACCAAAAGTCTAATAATCTTTGCTTACTTAGTGACCAAGTATTCTCTATGGGATTCGACACCCAACCCAGTTGGGTTCTATATTTGACAACGACCGCTTACACTCTTACGAGAGTTGTAGTTTGAGCGTTATCAAATTTTGGCGCCGTTGCCGGGGAATATGGTTGTCTACTAAGTTTGTGATAGTTACTAGACCCTTTGGTCAAATATTCCCGTACTTTACTTTTAGTTGTTGTTTTTGTTTTCTGCATTTTTTTTATCCAGTGCATGCCTCATACTCGAAGTTCTGGTCAACCATTATTACCTTTCAATCCTGAACTATATCGTATTGGCAAAATGGAGGCTCAACAGGAAATTGAAAGAAGGGCTGCTCAACAGGAACAAGCTAGACTCACTGCTCTGGCCGCCGCTCAAGTGCATTAACAGAATATTGATAATCCTGGGCGAGCAACAAATCCTGACGATGAGGATCTAGGTGATGATGAGTTACTAAACCCTAGGCGTGATGCTGAGATGGCGACACCAGCCAATAGAAGAGATCATCAAGCTAGGTTCAGGCCAGAACGCCGAGCCATACCATTCGATGATGATGATGATCTTGATGGAGCAGGTGCCACAGGAGCCATTATTCCTCCGCCATTGGCACCCGGAGCCAAGTTCAACATCACGAGCACCATGATTTAGTTGTTGCAACTCAAGGGATTATTCGGTGGACTAGCAGGCGATGATCCGAATATGCATCTGATCAACTTTATTTCTACATGCAAGTCATTCGACAATCCTGGCGTTGGACAGAATGCAATTCGGTTGCGCCTATTTCCATTGTCTCTATCTGGGGAGGCAACTCTATGGTTGAACGGGCTGAATCCTGATTCTATCACTAATTAGAGGCAATTGAAAGACGCTTTCCTAGAAAGATTCTTTCCGCCATCCAATAGAGCACAATTGAGAGATGAAATCAATAATTTTCGACAGCTTCCAACTGAAGCCCTCTACGAAACATGGGAGAGATTCAAGAAGAAGCTTATGAGGTGCCCAAACCATCACATGACCAATGTTCACTTGATGGAGATACTATATAGATCCTTGAATTCAGTTACTAAACATGTGGTGGATAATGCGGCTGGAGGATCATTTATGGACCTCACCTTTGTTCAGGCAAGTGATATGCTAGACCAGATGATGAAGCAAAGTAGGGCGTGGCATACCAAAGATTCTGAGGTAGCAAGCCCCACTTTTTCTATAGGCATGAATGCAGAACAAAAGAGAAGAGAAGAAGAACGTGATCAAGATTTGGCGCACATGAAAACACAAGTAGATCTTCTTACAAAGCATCTACTATCAGGGAAGACTGAAAAAGTCAAAGCAGTTGCGTCAAAAGGAAGAGAGGAATCCGATTCTGAGGAAGAAGTCAACTACGTGAACAATCAGGGGGGTTTCCGAGGCAATGCCCAAGGAAACCAAGGTCGAAACTATTATGATAATTCTGGAAACAAGTACCGGGATCAAGGTAGTTGGAAGAACAAGACTGACAGGAGTGGCACGTATATTCCTCCTGGACGACGAGAGGCCACTGCATCTGGTTCGGGAAATATGTCTATGGAAGATATAATGGCTAAGCTGTTGAAAGGAGTGGAAACAACCAGCACGGGAGTAACTGAGGTAATAAATGACTTGGCCTCAATGAAGCAATTGGTTGACTCACATTCCACTTCAATAATACAGCTGGAACAACAATTGAGTCAAATTTCAGCCATATTAAATCGAAGAAAAGCTGGCACCCTACCGAGCGACACAGTGCAAAACCCAATAAACGATGGAACATGCATGGCTGTTACTACCAGAAATGGTAAGGTGCTAGAAAATTCAGCCTAAAGCAAGCAAGTGGCCAAAGATATCGTAGGAGATGACGCCTTCGAAACTGATGAAGACGTTCATGACGTCATTACTCAATGTCCACAGCCCGAAAAGATCACCAACCCAAAGAAAGAGAAAAAGCAAGTCACCACCTTTTCCTCAAAGATTAAAGAAGAGAACGGATGATACAAGGTTCAATAAATTCATGACGATGTTAAAACAACTGACCATTAATGTTCCATTGGTTGAGGCGCTGGAACAGATGCCTGGGTACGCTAAATTCATGAAGGACCTTTTAACAAAGAAGCGGGCAGTAAGCTATGAGCCGACAGATAATATTCATCATTGCAGTACAATTGCCACAAGGTCCTTAGTACAGAAGAAGGCAGACCCTGGTGCTTTCACTATTCCTTGCACGGTTGGATCTATGAATTTTGCTAAGGCATTGTGCGATTTGGGAGCAAGCATCAATTTGATGCCACTATCCGTCTATAGAAAGTTGGGGTTGGGCGACCCTACACCAACCAATATGTGGCTCGTGATGGCAGATAGGTCGATAAAATGACCTGTTGGTATCTTAAACGATGTGTTGGTGAAGGTTTCCACCTTCATCTTTCCTGCAGACTTTGTTATTCTGGATTGCGAGGTGGATTCTGAAGTTCCCATAATCTTGGGACGCCCTTTCCTCGCAACTGGAAGTGTGCTTATTGACATGAGAGTTAATGAGCTTTTATTTCGGTTGAATGATGAAGTGGTCCGGTTTGATGTATGCAAAGAAATGAAGCAGCTCGAAGATATGGATGTGTTCTTTGTAGCTGACGTTAATTATAAGGATGACAAAGAATTATCTGTAGAGAAGCAGCTTACTGTTGAGTCACTATCTGAGGTGCTTTCGAATTGTGAGCATGAGGATGTTGAAGAATATGAAGAAACCATTTGTGCTCTAACAGGAATAAAGTCCTAATCTCATGCCCCTAAGAAGCTGGACCCTGATCTTAAGAATCGACCCTCACCAACAGTGAAGAAATCCATTGAAGAGCCCCCAGTGATAGAATCGAAAGAGCTCCCCAATTATCTAAGGTATGCATTCTTGGGAAGTGGAGATACACTTCCTGTGAGTGTGGCGGATGATTTAAGTGAACAGCACGTAGAGGCTCTCATCTCTGCTCTGAAGAGATACAAGAGAGCTATGGGTTGGACTATTGATGATATAATTGGTATCCCGCCTGGGATATGTATGCACAAGGGTCATCTTGAAGATGATTGTATGCCTATAAGTAAGCTTCGTTATCGTCTGAATCCATTCAGAAAACGATCCACCATCTATCTCGATGAAGTCTAAGTAATCGAGATAGCTATGTCGTGCCGCGACAATAACTCAAGCGCTTGATGGGAGGCAACCCATCATTTTTAATTGTTTTTGTTGTTTTTGTTTTTCTAGGATTTTGTCGAGCCACGACCAAAACTAAGGCGCTTGATGGGAGGCAACCCATTGTTCTAATCGTTTTTGTTGTTTCTGAATAAATGTAGGTGCAAGAGGTGTAAAGGAGGAGATTGGTTTCAAATTTTGATTTGGAAGTGTTGCATGTTGAAGGTGGAAATTTAGGAATGAAGAAGCAAAAGGCTATGGGTTAGGCATTGCTTATGAAAATATAAGCAAAGAACAAGGCATGGCCTATGTAAATCTAGGCCACGAACAAGGCAAGGCCTATGCTATGGCCTAAGCTCTCGGATTCTAGAGTGCCATAGCATAGGCGCCGCCTATGCTCAACAATGCCATAGCATAGGCGCCGCCTATGCAAAAGCATTTTGTCTCTGAATCTCATATGCCATGGCATAGGCGCCGCCTATGCCTAACAATGCCATAGCATAGGCGCCGCCTATGCTCAACAATGCTTTCCAAAAGGCGCCGCCTATGCCAAGCATAGACAAAGCATTAGGCACCGCCTATGGTAACTTTTGGTCTCCAAATCTGATTCCAAATGGGTCAAAACCCGACCCAAGCTTGTCCTATAAATAGAACCTTAGTCTTAAATCAAAAACACATTACAATTCACCCTAAAGCGCCGCCTACCTCTCCGAATTCTCCCAAAAAATTTTCTTTTGCTCTTTTATTTTGCAAGAACATCTTCCAATGCCATCAACAAAGTACAATGGCACCAAAAGCAAGACAAGGGAAAGAAAAATCAACCACTTCACAAAAAGGCCAAAAAAGGGGACGAAAAGAGCAAGGAGAATCCTCCTCGCTGCAAATACCTCGCCGCATGTTTGGAATTAAATGGGCCCTCGAGGAGGAAGGAAAGGAGTGGTATAGGAACAATAAAGAGAAAAAATATGTTCATGTGAAGTTGATACACAAGTAAAGCCTAGCAAAGAAAGAACCCCGTATGTTGGCTAAGATAATGGCATTACATCTGGATTTCATCTTCCGAGATATGGGAGAGTGCAATCTTGATTTAACATGTGAATTCTATGCCAACTGGTCACCGAAAACTATAGGGAGTGAAGTAAAGATTCGGGGCCAAGTTCTGCAACTAAATGCAGAGTTCTTCAACTCCTTTCTGGGTTTGCCATCTGTTGATCCATCACCACTCAAAGAGTTGTATAACAGACCTTCATACAGGAAAATTAGACACACATTGTGCTGAACAAGATCTATGGCACGATGGAGCAGACACAAGGACACCGGTCGGCACAACACCTTCCCATATGCTTCCTTGAATAGAGAAGCTCGGATATGGATGCGAATAGTCAACTCTTGTCTGATTTCAGGGACCTAGTACACGAAGATTACACGAGATAGAGTGTGCTTGGTGTATGCATTGATGATGAATGTTCCTATTAACATTGGGGCAATTATTCGATCTACAATTCGAAAGGCCAGGCTACACAAGAACTTCCACTTCATCTTTGGCAATCTGTTGACCGCAATATTGAGGAAGGAGGACATCAAAGAGGAACCGGCTGATCATAAACTTCCACACAACCCAAAGAGGGTTGACCTCACAAAGGTTAAAGATGCTGAAACCATGCATGGCATCAACCTTACCACTGCGGAAAGGCATGCTCAGGATGAGAGTTTCTTTCGCCATCTTTATGGCATGACTCGGTTTACCATGATGAGCGGAGGTCGTGTTCCAACTGTTGCAGAGCTCCAACAGCTGGATTATGACTACCCAATGAATGAGCATGCAAGGCAAATATGTGGAGTAGGTGTATACTTTGAGGAACCTCTTGATGACTATGTGCCAACCGATGATGATCGTCGAATGCCAGACTCCGACATGGAGGAGAACTCCGATGGCGACGACTCTGATGATGATTCCGACGAAGGGGGTATGACCCCAGACATAGAGGAGGAGTCAGACTAACCAGGTTCTTCTTATTTATTTTCCACTGAGGGCAGTGTGTCCCGTTTAAGTGTGGGGTGCTGGTATTTGCATGCTAACCTTCTTTATCTGCATTTGCATTCATTTATGTTTGTTTTTTTTATTTTATTTTTAGTAGTTATTTTTTTGCATGAAATTGTTCTGATAGGCAGCTTGGTATTACGACAAGAGTCTGTGATAAAATCATTACTATTGAGACGTTTAGGCTCTACTAGTGACTCATTATGTGATAATTGTGTGGTTTAATTCCTTCATCTGTTGGGTCGAGAGTCTATACTGCTCCCAATAAAGTCGACCATGTGCCTTGTGTGTGTGAGATGAAAGTATATTCTATATTTGTGACTGATGCTAGAACTTGCCTGGTATGTATGTAAAGCGAAATAAAGAGTGTGAGTTTAGGAGATGATTTAGGCATTTCTTTGGCAACCTATGATTGTTTACCTTCATTTTATCTACCCATGGACATCATCCTAGATAACCCCCTTTGAGCCTTTAGCCTATTTTCTTTGACAACCTCATATGTAAGACTAATCCATTTTTTTCAAGACCATAATTTGATCCAAATTCCTAAGTGCTTTAAATTATAAAGTAATGTGACAAAATAAGAGGAAATTGGGTAAGAATAGTGCCTTAGAATGTATTGGTGCGTGAATTTGTTATTAAAAATAATTGCTATCATAAGAGGTGTGTTATGAAAAGAAAAAGGGAAAGAAAAATAAAAAGTTAATTCTGTTCAAAATTGAAAAACAAAAGAGGTGAGAAAGGGTGGTAGATTAAAAGAAAGTAGAAAGGTTGTTTGAAAGAAAGCATAAATGGCATAATGTGATGTATTAAAGCGCTTAGGAACATAGTCACTATTTCTGGCCAAAATAGTCCTACCCGTCCCTTAGCCTACATTACAACCTGTAAAGACCTATTTGATCCTAAGCTTAGCATTCTGATATTTAGTGGAGCATTACACTAAGGGCAAGCATATGGTCATCAGTCGCAACATATGAATTCTTTGTGAGAGTGAAAGCAAGGATAATATTGTACCCATGTTCCGAAAAATGCAATATCTGTGAGTGATTATGGGTAAGATCTTATGTGAGACAGACATGGTTGATGAGTTTTGGGTAGTCGTATATGAATCTTTGTGCCTTAACTTTTGAATACGAATTAACAATCATCACGAGTCTATATTAGAGGTTGAATTATTTCTAGAAGTGATCCGAAAACTACTCTTTTTAATAAGTGTCGTGCCTGTCTTGATGAATATTTTGTGTTGTTACTGTGAAACCCTAAGTAGAAGTTTATATGGACATGATATTTTGTTTGAGGATGAACAAAGCTTTAAGTGTGGGGTGTTGATGTTAGGCGTATTTACACGCCTAAAGCACCTTAATTTACCCATATTTTAGCTAAGTTTTGAGGACAAAATATATAACTCATGCACTTTTAGTCCTTTTTCCTGTAAGTGAGCTAACAAACGTGATTAGCAAGTTTTCAGGTATAAATGATGCAGATTTCAGTATTTTATGGATAACTTGACGCCAAAGGAAGCTTCACGAAAGAAGGAAAGGAGAGATTGGACGCGAAGGACCAAAAGTGACGCATGGAAAATCTGTCCCGGGCAAAAACAACATTTCTCAAGACTTTGGGGATCAGCAGTAACTTATTAGGATTAGGATAATGATGCAGTAATTTATTAGGATTAGGATAAGTACACAGTAGCCTAGTAGGAATAGGATATGGATATTATAAATACCCTATTTTGCTGAAGCTTTTATTCATTCTGATAATTCCGAATCATTCTAATTCTTCCATTAATTCGAATTCTCATACTTCTACTTTTTACTAAACACTCTCAATTCTTATTCTCTTCTTCTATTCAACTCTTAATTTTCACAACAAGAGAAATGTTATTCTTAAAGGAATTCACGCCACAAGCCCTACCAACAAATACTACACGTGAGATCTTTATTTTGGTATAATGATAATGTCTATTGTGATTTCCATTACACTCATGAGTAGCTAAACTTCTCTGTTGGGGTTATGGAAGCCTTATGAGCTACTATCTATTTCTTTGAGTTTGTAAATTCTTGACACGCATGCTGCTTATATCATTATTCTCTTCATCTTAATGCAAATTCTTGTGGTTGCAAACAGATAGAATATGCCGGTATAGCATTAACTTGTTCGAAAGAGAAGTTATATATCTGGAAAAGAGATAATGTCAAGGTAATAGGGCACCAACCCCTGTTAAAAAGTTAGTGCCGTAACTGGATTAACCTCTTGGAGAATTTGTACTGCTAGATACGCTTTAAGCTCGAAAGAGTTAAAGTGAAATAATCCTTGATGGTCGAAAGACGCCTGGATTTACCATAGAATACAATTCTCTACAAGCACATGCATGTCTGAATTCCGCATAACTCATAGCCAATAGAGACGTATAACTCATAAGGTGGACATAACCCCAACTCTCAATTCTCATTGGTTAAACATCTTACTAAACATTCTTTCTTTTTACTTTGCTATTTCCATTTTTCACTTTGTTACATTATTGCACGCTACAATCCCCCCTTTTTACGAAACTTTCACCAAAAGTCTAATAATCTTTGCTTACTTAGTGACCAAGTATTCTCTGTGGGATTCGACACCCAACCCAGTTGGGTTCTATATTTGACAACGACCGCTTACACTCTTACGAAAGCTGTAGTTTGAGCGTTATCAGAAACATGAGCGCATATATCATGAGTTGTATAACATAAAGTCGGGATTCATATATCCAAAGGATAAGACAAGGATTGTTGCTTGCAGCTATTGCTTCTCTTTCTTAGAACTAAAAATAGTCACGAGTTTGCATAGATAATATCATTTTGGTCTAATACATAACATAAAATAAGTTGACTACATATAGAGAGAGTATAGTTTCTTAAACTAAGCATAAAGTGAGACATGGATTATTGGATCATGAGTGTCACAACATAGATCTTGAATACTTGGAAGCTTGGATCTCTAAGAGACATTATTGTTTCTAGTTTAGGGTTGGAGCATGGACATAAGTTGTATACATAACTCAGAACTTATGCATAGGCATAATTTAAATGCATAAGATATTGGTAGAATGCCCTCTTAAACCAAAGTAGGAGAAATTAGCTAGAATAATCATGACTCTTTCCAGAAACTTACCACTATGAGAAAATTCAAGATCTACCTAAATTCATCATCTCCCTCATAGATCAAAGTCACAATCCTAGACTTGCATACATATCCTCTCATTAAATATATAAGCACAACACTCAGCATAATAAGGGGTATCACTATACATATGAACGCTAGACTCACCCTGATAAACTATATAGGAAGGTACTAACTTCTTGCTAAGGCATTCCTTCAAGGGGGTAATACTCTTAACTTACTCTAGCCTAAAAGATTGAACCCTAGCCTTAAAAACTCACAAGATGAGTGTTGAAGAGAAAAATAACACTTTCAAGTGATTTTGGATGTTTTAAGGTTTATAAATAGGTTAAGTGAAGGTGGACGATTTATAGGGCACAAAAATACCAATGTACTCTTAAAAACATCAACCCATTGATAAAGGGGAGAGGGGTTACGGTGCAGACCCCAACATAGAGGCCCAGCCTTATGGTGTGGGGCCAATCGCGAGCCTATCCCTATGTGGGATGATGTCTGGCAAAGAGGCAAGGTAGTGACCCCTCGTTGGCCTCCTTGTGGTGTGGGGCTATCGCAAATTGCCCCCTTGTAACGCTCAACCTATTTTCCATGCCCAAACTTTCCCCAATGCATTAGAATCCATCTTTGGGCATTTTATACTCGATCTAGGGACCACATAAGATCTTTTTAAGCATGATTTAGACTCCCCGAACACACGGGGTGTTGCAAATTCCTTATACCAACACTAGACCTTACATATCTATATATATCACAATTGTCTACTCAGTTTTTCATAAATTTTGAACCTAGGCTCTTTCATACATTATATCAAGCCTACTAATTCACTCTCACAAATCTTGCATCTCAATTCTTGAGTTAACATTCTTATTACCACAATCCATATCTAAAGTTCAAACTTAGTATCTATTACCAATCATGTATTGACAATGAAACATCCCATGTACTGTACTAGTCCATCAAAATACATGAATAATTAATCAATCTAAATTTCTTATTTCACATAAATACAGCCCATACACACATTTTTTTCCACAACATTACTACTACACTTAAAATTTACTATATATCTTCTCACCTACTAAACTACTTACAACTACTAGATAGAAATCAAAGGACCCTCTGTGTAGTAAAATCACATAGCAAGGATAGTCAATCCTAATCATATAACCAAACCCATTATGGTCTATAGAACATTCATCTTCATTACATAACATCCACTTACCCATGGACAATTTAAACCTCATTCAAAATTCTATAAACATCACTGAGTCCCTCTTTCTAAAATTTCCTGCCAAAGAAGTATAAATACAAAATATTAGCCACCCTATCCTTCCATTTAAAACCTATAAATGATTTTTTTTCTACTACAGCAACCATTCATTTTGATCCCCTCGCCTATTTCAAATAGATTCTAAATCATCATAACCAATCACATCCTCTTCTAATTACCATAAATCTATAAATCTTGCTACAAATTTAACCAATCACAATTAAAGAGCATACCACCTTTCACTCAAAGGTTATACGACTGTTACTGCATTCTTTACTCAAAAGTTACCTTGACTCTAACTTCTAAACATATGAATTCACATCGCTACCTTAGGGATCATCTTACTACTCATAGGTAATAAAATCCTCTTTATTCTACCTCTCGGGTGGCAAGACTATCCCAATATTCAGATGCATATGTTTTTCTTAAGCGAGATGTATACAATAAGGTTTTTGAAAGGGACTGAATACACATCTTGCCTCTGGCTGAAACACACGATTCATGAAGACAGAGGTATACACTTGAATCAATATACTTTGATGCACTAATGGAATCTTCTCAAGTTCTTATGCTATTTCATAACATTTTTATGACTCAAACTCTTGCACATGTATCGTCACAATAATGAGACATAACCAACAAAATTAGAGCATGAAAGGAATTTGAATAAATTTCATATGGAAAATACTATTGCACGATCTAGAGTATGAAAGAGATTATTATTTGGCTTTTTTTTGAAACTCAGGACCTCATCCTCAACCTTGCAGTTTTGCTATAAGGAAAAAATTGAATGAGGAACTTCTTTTCCAATTCATCACAAGTTGTGATTGAGTTTGAGCCTGGTAAAAGTGTGAGCCTCACATGATCTGTGGAGACTCCAATGGAAATGAACGTGTTACTGATATCTAAGAAATTCTGTAAGTGGATCTGTGGATCCTCATGTGATAAGCCTATGAACTTTTTGTTGTTGTGCAATAATGTCACCAAGTTTTGCTTATGCTCAAATACACCCACAGGTTTCAGTCTATGGATGCTGGAGGTGACATTTGTTGGGAGTAGGATTGCCACTTTGCGCATTATCCTACATGTTGGTTATTTTTTAGCTATGACAGCAGCAATGGTCTCACCTGGTTGAACTTATGGAATGAGATAGAGAATTGTTGCCTCTCTCCATAATTGGTGTAATCATCACTCAAGTTCATGATATGGTTCAACCAAATCTCTTTCCCTTTCCATCTTACATGAGATTTAGTGTACTTGCAAGTTCTGTAGCTAAAACCAAGTTGTCAGCACTTATCAAATAAAGTAGTAAACCTAAAAACTTAGGGAGTTGCCAATTTTTCAAGTCCCTTGAAATGACACCAATAACTTTTTGCATCCTACCACACACACAAGTATACGTTATTGTGCAAGTAATAAAGTGGCCCTTTCGAGCCGAATATCTATCCTACAGGGACTTGATTCTTTGTTGGAAATCTAATTCAAGTGTTACAAACAAGATTAACTAAGTGCAGGTTACCCAAGAGGGAGTTTGAATTTTGAATATTTAAATAATAACAATAAATAATAACAAAAAATTTTAAGTGTTGAAACAATAATGAGAAAACATCCATGGTCAAGGGAATTTGAATAATCCTACAAAGCTATACAATCTCTTGGTCACATTAACTATCTTGGTTGTTGATTCACAAGTTAATAACATGATTATGGTCTTTTGAACCTTTAATCGTCTATTTGAGTTATCCCCACAACTACATGGTTGAGTGGAGAACTAATTCAAATGCATTTGTATTTCTTTCTGTATTTGAACCAAATGGGGCAAGTTAAGTACATACTTATCTTAACTGCGAAGTCTATCTCTTATTTGTTTAAAAAAACAAGAACTCACTGCATATGTTCCAAGTTCTAATCTAATATTCCTCCTTTCTAGCTCACAATAGAGATATAGGTGTATTCTAAAGGTCGGCACTCAATAGAATAGTAATTGCAAGACCATATGAACAACAAAATATGACAATAAACTTAAAACCAACTCAATTGAATGCTAGGTAATCATGTTCAGAGCCTCAACCCTTGAAAGTGGGTATTTGTCCACTCATAGTCTTATAAAGAATCACAATAATTAAATTCATAAGTAAAAACTACAAGAAAACTTAAAGTGAAGAAGAAAAACCCTATTTGGAGCCTTACTTGTGAGTTTTCTCTCCCCCAAGTCATTCAAAAGTCATCCATAAAAAAACACAAGTTTCCTACTTATAGTAGAAGGAAAAAGTCAGACAAAAATGCCCCTCCGTGCCATACCCTAATCTGTGGATTAGTGGACATGGCACACTCCTATTGCAGATTAACACTATTTTGCACCATCAAATTTTTGGCTAGCTCTATGTCACACCCCTATCGCATGGCTCAGTAGGCGTGCCATACTATTTTGTTTCAAATGGCAATTTCCCACAATGTTGTAGTCTCTTCACTTCTCTTCGTGTCCCATTCATTGTAGATGCCTTTCCAATTTTTTTTAAGCTTGTCTTTCTTTCCCATATTGCTCCTAATGCCCTCAATCATCCACAAGAATGGTATTGACACCAAATCAAGCTCATTTTATCAACAATCTAAACCTAAAACATTAATCATATCAATTAGTTAACGAACACAGAGTAAGATCAATAAAATGAATATATATGCAATGTAGCGCTCCAAATTGACATATGTATGGGCAACAACTAGCACTTGCTCGTATAAATACGTCCATGATCTATTGTAGATATAGGATAGTAAGGTAAGGAAAAGTTAGATTTACCTTTACTAAAATCTCGTAGAATTTTCTAGTGTAGGACTACATGAGTCATTGTACGACTTGTAGTCTTATAGTATGACATATTTTTGAGTTGTGATCCTTGGAAATTTTCTCAAACTCTTGGATCACTCTCCAATCTTGATATTAAGACTCATAGACTGATGTAATGACTCGTACACACCCACGACTCATCGCTGAGTAGTGGTTTCAAAGAGATTTATTCAAGTTTCAAACATGGTTTCCCGAGTTCAAAATACAACTTATGAACTATTAGAAGACTTTTGGTACGATCTATGGTACCTAGAAACTTTGGAATAAATGGGATCTGATACCACAAGTCATACCATGACTCGTGGTCCCATTATATGACTCGTACTATGAGTCATGGTAACCTAGGAATTCAAGTCTCAAATTTTGATTTTCCATACTAAGAACTGAGTATTCATAGATTCAGAAGGTGTCACAACTAGAACTATGAAGGTTCATATATCACAAAAAACAATACACCACATTAGAAAGGTATCTTAGATGGGAGCAAGGTCAACCAACTCACATTATATATTGGCATTCCTTACGTAGTAAACCCTTTTTGTCACAACCCAACTTCTCAGGTCATGACGGCACCTACTATAGCCCACCAGTAGGTAAGCCAACCCGTATTGTAGAACTACTAGTAACAGACTATTAAGAGAGCTAAATGTAAATAGTAAAATAAATATGAAAAAAGACTAATACATATAAGGCAGTGCTAAAACCTGCTTAAATCAGAACAAGGGATTCTAATACAATAAGAGTACTAGGTCAATACTGAATAAATATATAGGTACAACCCATTTTTGAATACAACATAGAGATCAGACTAATCTATGAGAAGGATATTAGTGATACTCTGAACGTCAGGAGCACACCCCAAATCTCGGATCTATAGCTGCTCCACACGATGCACACACCAACTATGAGAACTCATACTATGATCTACAAGTGGCAAAAAAGTAGTATGAGTATCAAACACGTGTTACTCAGCAGGCAACTATCGACTAAGCTTCAAAGATAATGCAAATATAGATAACATGCAAAGTAGGAATGTAAACTACAGGCAACTATCCAGGAAGCTAACATAATAAAGCTAAGAGGAAATAATGATAAATTATCCTATTCTAGTTGTACACAAGAACTAAAGTACTATACCGTATAACACTGGCCAATATACAATAGAGGGTAGAATGATATATATAGTAGTATACAAGGCCAAGGAATACATATTCAATGTGAACAAACGAGGGAAGAGTGGGATACATGATTTTATTTATATATGTATATATATGTGTGTGTGTGTATATATATATATATATATGTGTGTGTATATTGCAGCCTAAGGTAGTCAACCTACCATCTCAAGGCATCATAACCAAGTAGGAAACTAGTCTGGCATAATTAGGGCCCCTAATCATAATGTCTAACCATAAGATAATTATCCATAATATAATAATTGTAAAAATAAAGAAATCGGAATCAAACCTCCAACCTCAGCATCAGTCCATAAATAGTCTGCCACAAACTAATCATAATAACATCAATAAAGTAATCGGCTAGTTAGGACAAATAATTCCTAATCAGGCCTCATATACCATAAGGTTCAATCTACACTCAGCAAACAACAATCATAACCTATATCTATGCAACCCTCTATAAGCCCGATACATATAAGAACCAAACAACATAATAGTGATAGACATTGTGCATGCATGAATGAATGCAAGTAAATCCATGATAATAGAATCGATCTAAGTTCCATAATGTACCCAGTGTATACACCACCTCCAGCTTAATGATTCGCAAAGGCAAGACCTATAGATACCTCTTTTCTCTGGCACGATGACTCACATATGAAGGGACCCTAGGGAATTTGGGAGTACATGTATACACTAACCTGATCCCGATCCAAGATTTCCAATCATCATCAGTCTACTTCGTCCAATACCGGAGAGATGTATATATAATAAATGTACTGTGGCTAAAAGAGTGTAAGTCTGTAAATCTATTGCCTAGGGTCAAGTCCAGGACTAAATCATCACCATGTAGTAGAAACGGTCAGAATCAATCACGACCAAAGTAAATAGTAGTGGAAAAACCATGGACCAAAATATATCTTGGTCAAATTTCTAAAATATCATTTTTAGTTCCAAAAGCTCATAAATGATCCATTAAGCTGGTATGATTCCCGTTATATAAGAATCCATTTTTAAAATAAAAATTGAAAATAAATCCCTTTTTAGGAAAATAGTAGTAAAACCAAGATTTTTGTTAAAATCATACCACTAAGCAAGCATGAATGTACCATAATCTATGCATGCCATCACCACTATCCTAACAATTTAATCATAAGCATCTAAGCATTCATAGACTAAAACCACATTCTTTATAAAGATAGAATACTCACCTGGAGTCCAACTGGTATTATAAGCATGACCTTAGGTCCCATAGTATATAACTAGCATAATATCAATACTATAATTCGGGAAACTATGATCAAGATGCTAATCACCTAGGGTAATGGGATCCTATATTCATAACAAGTGTTTCATCTTAAGGGTCGATTCACCCCTCTATCCCCAAACTCCCAAATTAGGCCAAGTCATGGTATTCTACCCATAATCATATTCTAACATCCTTATCCAACAAATAATATATATTATACACTATATCATGAAGAAGAGTAGATCAAATCCTACCTCGGTATTGAACCGCAAGTCTTGAGTCGTCCACAAATCATCTACCTTTCCTCCATGATTCTTAAAGCACCGCCATGCTATCAAAATGGTAATATATACATCATTAGAAGTAAAACGTGCCCTTATTGCTATATAATAGGTCGGATCAGAATTTGGGTCAAAAGCAGGCTCACGGGGCCAGCAAATGAATTCAAAATCAAATTTATCATGAGAACCCTCGAAGGACAAGGAATGTATGCTCAAAAGTTAAGCATAAATAGTTCATAAATCAAAGCCTAAATCAGTCACTAAGGTCTAGGATTTAGAGACCTAATTTCTAAGAATTTAAAATGAAATGGGATGGAGTTTGATGGGAAAAATAATGAAAATGACCAAAGAGTGTTAGGCTAACTTACCTTAGTTTCAATGGATGATTCCCCACCCTTTTCTCTCTTCAACCTCACAAAAAGGTATAAAAATGAGGAAAATTGGATGAAGAAACGGGATTTAACAAATCCCCAACTGCTGCTACAACCGACACTTGTTCGCTTAAGCAGCTACTACTTAAGCGGTACAAGTCTGCTAAATTGATCATTCACTAGGGATGCAGGCATCACAAAAGCAGTCGCATGTATGCTAAAGCGATGTCCGCTTAAGCGGTCCATCACCGCTAAAGAAGATCTCAGACAAATGGCTAAGGCCTCTAAAAAGGCTCATGGACTCTTAAGCAATTGTTGCTAAAGTAGCTCTTTGACCGCTAAAGCGACTCTTTGACCGCTAAAGCATCTCTTTTACCACTTAAGCGGCCAAACTAGATATTAGGTAACAAGGTTTGCTAAGTCTAAAATGGTCTCCGAATGGATACTCAAGATTCATTTGGAACCATGTGTGCTCATATAAACTATACTACCATACCAAATTCGATATTTCAAACTTAATAGAACCATTAAAACATTCATCCAAATTTGTTTTGACTAAATGTGAGGTCCACATCTACAGTTTCATTTTTTATAACATTCATCCAATAGCCCAAAATAAGTTTGGAAGCCTCAGGACCTAAATAAACGGTCTCCCGAGCATAAAATCAAGGTTTTGGAGCTGATAGTATTGTCGGAATCCTCATCTGAGGTCATTTGTTAGGATTTTTGGTCAGAAATCAATTTTTAACAGCGAAAACTCTACTACAAGAAAACGAGCCTAAAACCCAATTAAACTATCTGATAATTGAACGAATAGCTTTTACAAGTCATAAATGACCTATAGCAACTATGGGAAGGCTCGAAATGCTGGAAATGCTCATAAATTGAGAAAATGACCTAGACGGTCATTATAATATCCACTACTAAATAGACTTTTATCTGCGAAAGTCAATGGATAGAAGGAGCACGAACGCTCCAAGGGATGAGGGACTGGGCCCACATGGTCTGAGCAAGACTCCCTAGATAACCTCTAAGAAAAATAATGCTTTCAAGGAATTTTGCCATAGGTATCCTTTTTCAACCAACTTCCTTACTTCATTACTCAAATAACCAAAACTCAACCCCAACAATCAAACGACCTCGAACTAAATCTTGAATGGATAATGCATGAAAATCTTAGCCACAATACACTAATATCGCATCCATTCCAACACAACCAAGTGGAAACTCAACCAAGCCAAAGGCAACACAAGGCATGAATCATGCGACTAACTGTAATATCTACATATTACCTTCTTTTGCCTTTCCAGCCCTATTGTCTAATCTAAACCATGAAAAAATCCATCTAAGTCCTATCCGAGCAATCCCATTGCACTAAACCCAGAGAATTAAGGTTGATCCACTAAAGTCTCTAATAGTGACCCGAATGATAAGCCCATATGGTGTTATTTGGGCACTGAAATGGTGATGACTAATGTTTGCAACCTACTGTCAATGCTACAACAAGTTTGAATGACTTTCGAAACTGATAACCAAGAGTCTGAAACAAAAATACACAAAATCAAATGAACTTCTCCAGAATGTCTGTACAACTGAGGACGAAACCGTGTTAAGCCCAACCCGATCACACTACTCCTGCTGAGTAGATAATCTAAAATTTTGACAAAAATTGAAAGTCAAGGTCAAGAGAAGAAGAAACCATCATCAAGTGCCAATGGGCTATAATTTGAACATATGTCAATCATAATCCATCTGAACTGAAGAAAATCAAATTGATAGACAAGGGGTAGGTTTGGCTAGCCTATAGGTGAAACCCCAACTAAGACAACTCTAAAAATGAAGGCTACACTTAATCCCACACTCCCAGCTGAAATCTCAACACCAAGGTTGAACCGCTCGATCTCAACTATCCAATCATTTATGAAGATGGGTAAGCATCCATACTCCAAATCTATCATAACTTTTAAGTCGTCATTCCAAGGCATCCAATCCAAAACTAAAGTTAACAAGACTAAATTAAGGTCAAATACCCAAATCGAATTTACTATCAAATATCATGCATATCCCCACTACATCCTACCAGAGCCAAAATTGAGACATAATTGAGAACCAAAATCGCAACGGGGAATAAACCATATACTGAAAGCACAAGAAATCAACTCCACATCTGCTTGAGGGCATAAATCACCAAATCATACCCAAGAGTTCACCAAGGCTGCAAGCAGTAATAATAATAGCCAAAACTCTAGCATTTCAAAGAAATGCCACCTTAGATTGAAACTGGTCAAATCCAATGTGCCATATAAAGTAACCAATACCCATAGGCACATATCACCAGAAAAAGCACTCCATCAAGTCTTATTAGGCTAAACAAATACCAAAATGAGATTTCCTAAATCCACCTATTTTATTCCAACTTTACTTGATTAAACCATCAATCACATCACAACAGAATAGAATACCAAGCTCAATATTGATGCCAAGGTCAAGGTCACTATCAAAAAATAAACAAACAACTATAGATAATAAATTTCCAATTTGCCAACTTAAAAAGTGATTACAAAAAAAAATCACTTATCTTTATCTCCCTTAACTCTACTAGAACAAGAACCACATCATGGTAAGAACAGAGTATCCAACTCTACACCAATACAAGGATCAAGATATCACTAGGGGAAGAACCCAACAGACCTAAAAGTCAATCCCACAACCTCTCGACGTCAACATCAAGACCACTATAAGTGATGAATGAGCCAAATTGAAAGAACGAATCCCAAATTGGTCAATCTCAGAAACGAGCTATATAACTAATTCACCAACTCTAGAATTAGAATAGAACCATGAAAGGCCAACTAGCCTTCTCTTTCATAACCCACTTAATAAGTGATCAAACCTCATAAATAGAAGAGAAAACCGACCAACCACCTCGCTACAAGATAGCAAACTATTAAATCAAGCTAGCTGCCTTACCAATGAATAAGAATCGTGAGAAAGGAAATTCAAACTAGATAATTCTAGTCTATCCATCTATCAAGAAAGGATTGAGCAATGCAAAATAATGACAATAATAACAACAGAAATAAAAACACCAGTATAAGGAGTAGGTGGTACCAAAAATGAACATCAATAACAAGTACCACTCTAAGGCGTTAAGAAGGCCAATATACCAAGGTAAATGAGACTTGAACCTAAATGCCACACCCTTAAGGAAATAAACATAATGATTCACTCCATCCACGACTAAAATAAATCATCTATGAGGATTAGTCACATAATCATGAACTCTACACTAAGGCACACAATAATCGCTATAATCCTAGCAAGACATATAATAATTTATGGGTACGAAAACCCCAATACACAAAAAAAATAAAGGCAGGACGTAAAAGGTGCACCTATCATAGTGGGATCCAAAGTCACATACCTAACGTGCCTGAAGGGGTATGAATGAGAGCAATTCCAAGCTTGGACTAAGCGTCTGAATCATCAACTCGGGCACTAAGTGCACTACCTATAACTGAAGGTGCCACAACACTATGATACTGATGAGGATGAGTTGAACGACTAATAATCTCGGGTCGGGGACACTCTCTGGACCAGTGATCTATCTCTCTACAGTCATAGCAAATCGTTGAAGACCTCACCTAGCTAAACATGAGTTGACCCAAATGGCTGACCAATTTATGCCAGGGATACTCTGTACTGCAATGACCAACCTCCTTGTATTTATAACATACCTTAGGAGCTCTAGGCTGGCAGGGAACATATGCTAACTCTATCTGAATATGCAACACATATTGGGGAACTCTCTAGATCAATGAACAATCTCTCCACAAATATGGCAAGCTTTTACAATAATCTAAGGTACTGCACGTTCTAATCCAAAATAGATACCAGGTTAAAAGGTCCATGTCGAATACACTGTAGGTTCCAATGAGAACTCTGTCCGCTGTGACCACCACTACTAATCTAAGAGCTAGCTATAATCTGAGATGCTACCTATGTGGAACTGACAGGATGCGAATGAAGTTGATCCCACTAGAAGAATCCTCACTCGTGGATGGAATACCAATAGCACTGTACTGATGATGTGGCCTCTTACGACTACTTCTATAAGTCTCAATATATATTCTCTCTATGGCTCTTTTGTGATTAGCAACCTAAGAAAAAAAAAGACCAGTTGTTATCAAATGCCCCGAAGCGAAATAGAATGGAAAATCTAATCCTCCAAAAAATCCACACAATATCTCATGCTCTAAAGGATATAATATAGAAGTATATATAGCCCAATTAAGAAATCTGATCTCATACTCTAAAATTGACAAGGAACCTTACTGAACACCGATAAGCCAACTCTGCCCTATAACGACTCAATATAACAGATATCATATCTAGCTGTGGGGCATATATAAAAAAGGCTTAAAATTCCCAATGATAAATTTTAAAAGGATGAAGCAATAACAAACTGTACTAGAGCTTGGGATGGCCCCAAATCCTTTGGCTTACACTGAAGATCTTCGATATTAACCTCTAACTCCCTCATCTGATGTTGTGCTAAAGCTCTAAAAACACATTCCAAAGTCTCATCCGCATCTATCAATAACCTTATATCATCTATCTAGAATAGAAAAGAATCAAGGAATGTAGTAGAGGTTCATAGAAATACGGACACGTGACAAGGAGTCAAAAATAAAATTTCCTAAGAATGCCTTGTAGCCTCTCAAAGATAGGATACAGGTGTGTTTACACTGATCTGTAGGACTTTCCTAGACACTTAGATTTTGTACCAATACACCGGTAAACCTAGGCTCTGATACCAATTTGTCATAACCCAACTTCTCAGGTCATGACGGCTTCTACTACAACTTATAGGTAAGCCAACACAGAGTATGGAACTGCTAGTAGCACACTATCAAGAGAGATAAATGGAAGTAGCTGAATAAATATAATAAAAGACAAATACATATAAACCTGGTGGAATCAGTACAAAAGATTCTAATAAAATAAGAGTAAAAGGTCAAATACTAAATAAATATACAGCTAAATCCCATCTCTAAATACAGTATAGAGAATAGTCTAATCTGTGAGAGCGAGAGTAGTAATATATCTCGGTCAAATTTCTAAAATATTATTTTTAGTTCCAAAATCTCATATAACATTCCTTAAGGTGGTACGATTCTTGCTATGAAAGAATTTGTTTTAAAAGTGAAAAGTGGGAATAAATCTCTTTTTAGGAAAACAATAGTGAAACCAAGATTTTAGTTAGAATCGTACCACTAAGCGAGCATGAATGTACCATAATCTATGTATACCATCATCAGTATCCAAACAATATAATCATAAGCATCTAAGCATCCATAGGCACCATGTTATTTATAAAGATAGAATACTTACCTGGAGTCCAACTAGCATCGTAACCATGGGGCAAGCCCTATAAAAATATAACTAGCATAATATAAATACTGCAATTCAGGAAACTATGATCATTATGCTAATGACCTAGGGTAAGAGGATCTTAAAGTCATAACAAGTTTTTCATCTTAAGGGTCGATTCATCCTTTTATCCCTAAACTCTTAAATTAGTCTAAGTCATGGTATTCTACCCGTAACCATATCCTAACATCCTTACCTAACATATAATATATATGATGCACTATCTCGTGAAGAAGAATAGACCGAATTCTACCTCGATGCTGAACCGTAAGTCTTGAGGCATCCATAAATCGTCTGCCTTTCCATCACAATTCCAAAAATTACTCGACACTATCAAATATTAATCTACATTTCATTAGGATTAAAGCGAGACCCATATTTCTATATACAGGATCAGGTCAGAATTTGGGTCAAGAACGAGCCCACAAATAAAATCCAAAGTTAAATTTGTCACGAGGTCCTTCAAAGGATAAGGAATGTATGCTCAAAAGATGAGCATAAATGGTGCATAAATCGACCAAATCAGTCCCTAAGGTCTAGGGATTTAAAGACCTAATATCTAAGAATTTACAGGGAAATGGGATGGAATTTGATGGGAAAATAATGGGAAATGACCAAGAAGTGATAGGCCAACTTACCTTAGCTTCAATGGATTATTCCCCACTCTTTCATCCCATCAAGCTCTCAAAGGTGTAAAAATAGCAGAGAAAAATGAGGAAAATCAGATGAAGGAAGGGGATTTAACAAATGCCCAAGTGTCGCTAAAGCGGCCATTTGTCCGCTTAAGCGGCACAAGTTTGCTAAAGTGGTCACGCACCGGTGGTGCGGCATCACTAACATAGTCACCTTGCCTCTAAAGAAATGTTTATTTTACCAGTCCTTCACCACTAAAGTAAACCTTAGCCAAATGGCTAAGGCCGTTAAAGCAGCTCATGGGTGCTAAAGCGATTATCTTTAAAATGGCTCTTTGACCGCTAAAGTGGCCAAACCAGATATTAGGCTCCAGATTTTTCTAAGTTCAAAATGGACTCCGACCAGGTGCTTGGGATTCATTCTGTATCCCGTGCAAGAAAACAAACTATGCTACCATACCAAAATTGACATATCAAACTCAATGGAACCATTGAAATTTTTATTCGAGATTGTTTTGATTAAATATAGGGCCCATACCTAGAGTTCTATTTTTCATATAATCCACCCAATAACCCAAAACAAGTTTGGAAGCCTTAGGGCCTAAACCAAGGGTCCTCTAGCCTTAAATCAATGTTTCAGAGTTGATTTTCCTGTTGGAATATTCATTTGAGGTTGTTTAATAAGAGATTTAATCCAAGTCCAACTCCTTAACAACGAAGGCATTAAAATAGGTAAATGATCCTAAAACCCAAAGAAACTATCTGATAACCAAACCAATAGTTCCAAAAAATCATAAATAACCTAAAGCAAATGTGGAAAGGCTCAAAATACTAGAAATGGACCTAAATCAAGGAAAAATACCTAAAGGGTCATTACAATATCCACTACTAAAAGGACTTTCATCTGCAAAAGTCAATGTATATGAGGAGCATGAAAGATCGAAGGGATGAGGTACTGAGCCCGCATGCTTTGAGAATGACTCCCCAGATAACCTTTAAGATAAAACAAAACTTTTAAGGAATTTTACCATAGGTATACCTTTTTCAACCAACTTTCTTACTTCATTTCTCAAATAGCCAAAACTCAACCCCAATAACTAATCGGCCTCTAACCAAATCGAGAATGGCTAATGCACCCAATTCCTAGCCACAACAAACTAATACCGCATAGAATGCAGCATAACCAAGCAAAAACTCAACCAAGCCAAAGAAAACCCAAGGCATGAATTGAGCAACCAACTTTAGTTATATCCAAATCTAACCTTTTTGCCTTTCCAAACCTACCATCAACTCCAAATCATGCAAAAATGTCATCTCAATCCTCACCACTGAAATCTCATCGCACTAAACCCAAAGAACTGAAGTTGACCCACCAAAATCCATAAAGTGAGCATAAGGATAAGCCCATAAGGTGCTACATGTGCGCACAAATAATGATAACTAATGTTTGCAATCTACAACCAATGCTACAACTGGTTCGAATAACCCTCAAAACTAACAGCCAGGAGTTTGAATCACAAACATTTAAAATTAAATGATTCGCTCAAGAATATCCCTTTAATTGAGGATGAAACTATGCTAATCCCAACCTGAGCATATTACTCTTGCTAAGTAGATAATCCAAAATTTTAACAAAAATTAAAGGTCAAGGCCAAGAGCAGAAGAAACCATCATCAAGTGCAAACAGACTATTATCTGAACATCTATCAATTATAATCCATCTAAACTAGAGAAAATTGAATAGGTAGACAAGGGGTATATTTGTCCATCCAACAGGTGAAACCCCAACTGAGACAAATCTAAAAATGAAGGCTACACTCAAGCTCTACAACACCCAGCTAGAATCTCATACCAACATTGTCAATCTTAAGACAGGTGAGTATCCACACTCCAAATATATCATAACCTCCAAGCCACAATTCCAAGGCATCTAATCCAAAAGTAATGCTGACAAGTCTAAACTAAGGCCAAATACCCAAATCGACCTTAATATTAAAGATCAGTCATATCCCCGCTGGATCCTGGTAGAGCCAAAATTGAAACATTGTTGGGAACCAAAATCACTATGGGGAATAAACCACAGACTGAAAGCACACGAGTAATCAACTCCACATCTTTCGAAAGGCACGAATCATTAAATCAAATCCAAGAACTCACTAAGGTTGCAAGCAGTACTACTAATAACCAAAACTCTAGTAACTCAGAGATATACTACCTTAAACGGAAACTGGTCAATCCAATATGCTATCCAAAGCATTGAATACCCATAGGCACATATTACAAAGGAGAAGCACTCTACCAAGTCTTATTAGGATGAACAAATGCCAAAATGAGGAATTCCTGAATCCACTCATTTTATTCAAACTTGACTTAATTAAACCATGAATCACATCATAGAAGAATAGAGTACCAATCTTAACATTTATGTCAAGATCAAGCCACTACTGGAAAATAAACCAAGCAACTCAAGATAGCAAAATTTCTATTTTTCCAACTTAAGAAGCAGTCATAGGAAAAGATCACATATCTCCATCTCCTTTTGACTCCACTAGAACAAAAACCACATCACAACAAGGACGGAGTATCTAACTCTACACCAATAACAAGATTAAGACATCACCCGGGAAGAACCCAATAATCTTGAAATTCTAGCCTAAGACATCTCGATATCAATGTCAAGGCCACTACTAGGCGATAAACTAGCCAAATCGAAAGAACGGATCCCAATCTAGTCAACCTCAGAAACAGGCTATATAACTAATTCATTAACTGTAAAGCAATAACAGAACCAAGGAAGGACAACCTACCATCACTTCCATAACCCACTCAACAACTGGTCAAACCACTCCAATAGAAGAGAAAAATGACTAACCTCACCTCTCTACAAGAGAGCAAACCATCCAATTAAGTTAGTTGTCTAGGCCAATGAACAAGAATCACAAGAAAGGAAATACTAACTGGATAATTCTAGTCTAGTCATCTATAAATCAAGGATCGATCAATGGCAAATAATAATAATAGCAATAGAAACACATTATAAGGAGTAAGTGCTACCAAAAATGAACAGGGCGATAAAAAAGCCAATATGCCAAAGTAAATGGGACGCGAACCCAAATATTACAACCCTAGGGTAATATCCATATTGATCCACTCCATCTATTACTGAAAGAAATCATCTACGGGGATAGTAACATAATCATGAACACTACACCAAAGTATAGAACAATCACTATAAATCTACCAAGACCCAAAATAATTGATGGGTACAAAAAGCCCAATACACTTAAATAAAGATGTAAAGGAAGGAAGTAAAAGGCACACCTATCATGGTAGAATCCAAAGTCTCATTCCTGATATGCTTGAAAGGGAATGAATTTGAGAAGGTCCAAGCTCAGACTGAGAGTCTGAATCATCATCCGAGGTACTAAGTGCACTACCTGTAATTGAAAATGCCACAACACAATGAAACTGATATGGATGAGTTGAATGACTAATAATCCTATGTCGGGGACACTATCTGGACTAGTGATCAATCTCACTGTAATTGTAGAAAACACCAAAGCCCTCACCTAGCAAGAAATGTAATCTAACCCTAACTGACTGACCAACTAATGTCGGGGAAACTCCCTATTGAATGACCATCCTCTCGGCAATCATTACATATCTAAGGAACTCTAGGCTAGCTGGGAACATATATTAACTCTTTCTGAATTGCCAAATTACATCTAGGGCACTCCTTAGACCAATGACCAATCTTGCCACAACCCCGGCAAACTCTTGAAATATCTGAGCTACTGGCCGAGTATTACACCCCTACCCCCCACCACCACCACTACCACCATTCCGCCCCCAATCCCTCTCCCCTCAAAATATTTTTTTTTAAATAATTTTTTTTCAAAAATAAAAAAAAACATTTTTTTTAAATTTCACCCCTCTCGCTCCCCTAACTCAAAAGAAAAAAAATTCCAAAGAGAAAAAAACTAAAAAATTTAAAAATAATTGAACCCCACCCTACCGCTCCCACCACCATAACCCCTCAGCCCCCTCCTCCCTTGCCTAAAAACAAATTCAAAAAATGATTTTTTTTTTCAAAAAGTAAAAACCTAGAAAAATTAAAAAAATTTACAACCTCCCCCCCCACACACACATTTTATTTTAAATCAAATGATTTTTGAAAAAAAATACAAAAGTTCAAAAAAAATCTGCCCCCACCCACGCCACCCCCTCCACCAGTACCCCACTCCCACCCCTTAATTTTCAATTAAAAAAAATTTATAAAAAATAAATTTTTTCTCTCCCCAACCACTGCAACCCACCCCACCCCTATCCTTTATTTTTTTCTTAAAAAAAGATTAAAGTTTAAGCATACATGAGTGATCTTTGTGTTTAAATGGGTACCCATATTTTACCAATTTTATCCATATTTGTATGAGCTTTTAAAATGAGTTGAAGTCCATATTTACCTATTTAAAATAAATATAGATCAAATGGACTTCTTTAACTAATATGGACTAAAATTGCCACCCCTAGGTACTATGCCCACTGATCCAGAATGGTTGCCACAACCTAAAGGTCTGTGATGAATAATCCACAAGGCTCGACGAGAACTTTGCCTGTTGTAACCACCACTACTAATCTAAGAGCCACTTATAGTGTGAGACGCTACTTGTATGGAACTGATAGGCTGCGAATAAAGTTTATCCCCACCGAAAGGATCCTCACTCCCAGATGGAATACCTAGCACTATATCAATGACATGGCATCTTACCACCATCTTCATAAGTCTTAATACATTCTCACTCTATGGATCTTGCATGATCAATAACCTGAGAAAGAAGACCCAGCAATAATTAAATACCCCGATGCTAAATAAAGTGGCAAATCTAATCCTTCAATAAATCCTTACACTATCTCATAAGATGAATGATATATCATAAGAGTGTATCTAACCCACTTGAGAAATACAATCTCATACTCTAAAACCGATAAGGAACCCTGCTGAACACCGATAAACCTAACCCTGGTTAGAGAACTGCTCGATGAATCAGATATAATATCTGGTTATGGGGTATCCATAAAAAGGCTTGGAATACCTAATGCTAAATCTTGAAAGGATGAAGCAGTCACAAACTATACCGAAGCTTGGGATGGCCCGAAATCTTTTGACTAACACTGAAAATATTTTATATTAACCTTTAAATCCCTAGTATGATGCAGTCTAAAGCTCTAGAAACATGTGGTGAATTTCTGTCTGCATCTATTGATAACCTCTTAACATCCATCTGGAATAGAATATAGTCAAAAAATGTATTAGAGGTTCATAGAAATACAAACACGTGACTAGAAGTCAGGAATAAAATTTCCTAAGGAATAAAATTTCCTAAGAATGCCCTATAGCCTCCCAAATATAGGATATAGATATTTCCATACCAATTCACAAGACTTTACTGGACACTTAGCTCTTGTACCAACACACGGATAAACCTAGGCTCTAATACTAAATTGTCATGATCCAAATTCTCAGGTCATGATGGAACCTACTATAATCTACTAGTAGATAATCTAACATGTAGTCTGAAATAGTGAGAAAAGGACTATCAAGAGAGATGAATAGAAATAGAAGAATAAATATAATAAAAGACTAATACATATAAGGCAATTCTAAAACCTAGAGGAATCAATACAAAAGCTTCTAATACAATAAGTGTATAAGGTCAAATGCTGAATAAATATACAAGTACAACCCATCTCTGAATATAACATAGAGATCAGTTTAACCCATGAGAGGGAGAGTAGTAATACTCTAAATATCAAGACCTTACCCCAAATCTCCCCCATCCATAGCTACTCCACACGATAAATATACCAACAGTGAGAACTCATACTATGATCTACAGGCTGCAGAAGTGTAGTATGAGTATAAAAAATATGGTACTCAGTCGGCAACTACCGACTGAGCTTCAAAGATTATACAAATATAAATTAACATGCAAGCCAAGAATGAAAACTACAGTCAACTATCTAGGATGCTAACATAATAAAGTTGTGAGACAATAAGGATAAACTATCCTATTATAGTTGTACTTAAGAACTAAAGTACTATACCATATATCACTGGCCAACATACAATAAACGGTACAAGAAGGATATATATAGTAGTATACAAGGCCAAAGAATTCATATACAATGTGAATAAATAAGGAAAGAGAGGGTTATATATATATATATATATATATATATATACATGAATAACACAAAGGTACAACTTAAAATAGTCAACCTAGCATCTTAAGGCATCCTAATCAAGTAGGAAACTAATGTTGGCATAATCAGGGCCCCTAATCATAATGTCTAACTATGAGATAATTATCCATTATATAATAATCATAAGATAAAGTAATTAGAATCATACCTCCAACCTTAGCATTAGTCCATAAACTATCTGCCATAAACTAACCATAATAACATCAATAAAATAACCAGCTAGTCTAGAGAAACAATACCTGATCGGCCCTCATAAATTAAAAGGTTCAATCAATACTCAACAAACTGCAATCATATACTATATATATGCAACACCCATAAGGTTGATAGATATAAGAAACAAATAACATGTTGATGATAGGCAATACACATGCATGATTGAATGCAAGTAAATCCCTCATATCATAACCGATAAAAGTGCTATAATGCACACAGTGTATACACTTCCTCCATCTCAACGGCTTGCAAAGGTAGGACCTATATAGGTCTCTCTTCTTCGAAATTATGTATCACATATGAAGGGGGCCTTAGGGGGTTTAGGAGTACCCGTATACCCTGAATTGGTCACTGTCAAGCCCTATTTTCACCTAGGTTAAAACAAGCATGACCTATGAGCTCTAAAAAGTTGATTTTTGTAAAGAGTCACCGCCTAATTTTTAATGAAAATAATAAAACTTATTTATTTATTAACATTTATGATTTATGTTTTAATCTACAAAAAACAGTTTAGATTCCAGGTAAGGGTATAAATTATTTCGAAGGAAAGAGGTTAGGTATCCTTTACAATCCACAACTGTGGTTCCCGACCAGACTGAGATTTCAAAAGAGAAAACAAAATCTAAAAGAAAAAATCTTTTATTAAAGAGTGGGCTCAGACTAAATTTTAGATACATCATGGCTATGATGTGGTTGCTCAATTATATCAGTCTTCCTAAATCACCATGCCAAGATAAAAATCATAAAACCTTTTGTGTTGTCATGATATTATAAAGATTTTGTCATCACTCAAATTTATTTATTTGTTACGTATTTGTAAACATAATGTTCATCTTTTTATTAATGGAGGCCTCAAAAATTGATGGAAGTTTCTTCATTGGCCAGTATCATATAGTATCTTATTTTTATCAGTGTAAGTTAAGATCATAAAGCAGTTAAAGGCGAGGAGATTTCATCTTATAATTTCATTCATGAATGTTATTGATTACTTCACAAGAATGAGCGGCTAAAACCCCTTAGCTAGGGTTATGAAAACCTTGGCGGATTGACGAAGTAAGGGAAGTTCTATTATTGTTATAAGTCAACACTCATGCATGCATTGTATTATCTTCACTTTAATAGTTATATTAGCAAATGAAAACTTTAGAATCCCGCCTAGATTATTGCTACTTACTCCAAAAGAGGAGTAGTGTCTAGAAAAATATAAGGACAATAGTAATTTGAAGTTTTGTTGTCGATCTATGCTACCAGGTATTATCTATGTAAGATGGTTAGCATTCATCTAATAACTAGAGACTCAAAAATTAAAAGTTAACTAGGATCAAGATAAGGGTTAGTAACTTATCATCCAAAATACTATAGATGGTATATAACTTATCAAATTTTACATACAAGGTATCGAGTTGGTTCACTAAGGCATAATAAGCCTATAGAGTTATGAAGTCATGGGGAACACAATCCTAGTGTTCACCTATGAATAATTATGATCGAAGTTGATATTACATACTTGTTTGATATTTCTACTCAGATCCCCCATTTACATTTCCATTTCTGTCCATTGATTACAACAATCGAGAGCCACGATTGCACATATTCCCTTGGAATTCAATCCCAATCTTTTTTGAGTTACTATATTTGACAGTGACCGCCTAATCTTTAGAGTGAAGGTATAGCTTGGGCCTTATCAAATTTTGGCACCATTGTTGGGGAATACGACGTTGATTTATAAATTAAAGTTGCTACAGTTGATGGGTCATTTTGTTATTTTTCTTAGTTGGGTATACGTTGGTCTATGCCTAGCACAAGTATTAGAGGAAATCCCTTTCTCCCATAGAATCCAAATCTAGGGAGGATCCTTGAAACACCCTAAAATTTGGATCATTGCAAAATTTCTCAATTTTTGGACCTTTTTGACGTAGTACAACTCAAGATTACCAATCGCACACTTGAATATGACTTGTGGGGTGTTGTAATGGTTTAATCGTACCCTAGGAGGCATGTTTGTCTTGGATACTACCCAAGGTATGACTCACTAAGGTACGAGTCATATTGGAGCATACAAGTGGTGTAGGGCAAGTTGTATGGTGCATGATTGTCTTGGTCTTGTGGAGTCTGCCCTAGGTACGACTGGTGGATACTACTGAGGGTGTCACTCATACCCTTTGGTAGAAGTTAGGGAGGTGGAGTAATATAGAAACCAGTAGGCAAGGTCATGGAATGCTTTTGGTATAATTTGGGGTACCACTCATACCCTAGGGTACGAGTGGTAAGGGAGAGTCATACCATTGGACGTAACTTGTTTTAATTTATAAGACAAGGGTAGTTTGGATATTTCATAATTCAAATCCCTAATGATAATCTTTTGGTAGCCTTACATAACACTTGGTAAAGGATTAAAATACCTCAAATACTCTCTCAAACACTTTATTAAAGATTGGAGGATAGGGTTTCTTCATGTGTCCTTCAAAGGGCTCAAAGGTCGAGATTTCTTCCGTGAATCATCTTGTATAAGGCATATATTTCTTCCCTCATTGTTAGTTTTAACTAAAGGCATGTTTATTATGTTTTAAACGTTGTTTTATTGATCATAAATGGTGATTTTCAAAATATATGTTGAGGGCCTTGATGCACATTGTTTGGTATTGGTTTAAATCATGTTTTTACATAGTTTTGGTAATGGTTTGCATATGTTGCTATTGGTTGGTTATGTTTTAACAAATGGATCTTGAATAACCCTAATTATGGTGGTTTATGCATTAGTTTGGGTCTTGGTAAAGGTATGCCCCCAACATGTTTAATAAAATACCTCAAAAAATATTTTGACTCTATTGTTGAACTTTCATTGGAATTCTTCTATGGTTTGATTTGGTAATAGAACCTTAAATAAATTTGGATAGTTTTGTATGGCTTAAATGGTTTAAATGATATAAATGCTTTAAATATTTGGTATGATCTAAAATGATTTTGAATGGTTTAAAGGGTAAGGTTTTGGTGGTCATGATTGGTCTATTTTGAAAACCTTGCGGGATACATGGAGATCCCTCGAGTGAACACATTAATGGAATTGATTTAAATGGTTTGGAAAGGTTAAAGGTTAAATGGTTATGCTTATGAAGAACATAGAAGTCCCCAAAGTAGTTTAATATGGTAAATGGAAGGGCACTTGAAAGTCCCCTTAACACTATATATGGTTGGCTATGGATAATACTTGCAAGTAAGGATTGGTATGACTAAACCAATATTAATATACTTGGTTAATAAATGGATAATTGCTTGGTTATTTGGAAATTGATTTTAATTTAGAAATAATGGCAAGATATATAGCAAAGTTGTGAAAGGTGGAGGTCCTGGGGGGACCAAAACTGGAAACTCATATTTGCCGATATGAGGTTGGTCTTGGTGACCGTGTGCATGATGTCACACTTTAATTAGGGGATTTACTGTTCATCCCATGGGATACTTCCCTGGTCGTGCGGCTACACGCACTGAGGTCCTTTCAATAGGGGTGCTGAACCCATATAGCCCATAGGTGGTATAAGACGGCAAAGTTATACATCCCAGGTAAAGGTTTTAAAGGTATGCTAAAACTGATCCCCTTTCCCAGCATGGTTATTTATATATATGGTTTTATGCATTATGGATGGTTTTACTTGGCTTTGTAAATGACATTATTTTATCCTTATCCTGAGTGCAAGCTAAGTGTTCACCCACTAACCCATCTACTGACAGTTGTATACTCACGCTATGCAGGAAATGGCCATTCTATTCCTCTTTTTTAGTGATCAGATTTGGGTATAATCGATGTTGAATTGAAGTAGTGAGCTTTCATAGTTCGAAAGCCATCTCTTTCAAGTCATGGTTTACTTTACATATTTCTTGTCTTTCATAGACTTTGATTTTTGGCTATGGTCAAGAGCATGTCCTATCTAGGTACACTTTGGTTGGTCCAGAGGCTTTGTATGGACAACTGTAGAATTGGGTATGGTATGGGTTTTTTATGCTACATATATGTATACTTACATTGGCTTATTATCATGGTATTAATTTATGGCTTTTGCATTGGTTTATTTGGATATTGGGTAGTTTGACTTGGTTGGGTTGGTCTCAATTATAGACTTATCCCAAAGTCACCACGTAGTTGGACATGTTATCTTGTTAAATGTCTGGGATTCAGCCGACTCAAGGTATGCATTAGTGGTTGGGTTGGGTAACGGGGGCAGTTTCTAATCCTTGTTAGACTTGGGATTACCCATTACAATAAGGCCCTAGTTTGGGTCATGTCAAGTTTGTATCAGAACCAGGTTTTGGTGTCATGGGGTATCCACAAAGTCATGTTGAGTAGATTCTTGCTTATGGGCGTGTTATGCATCACACTTATAATCAAGAGGCTATGAGGCATCTAGGAATGTTTCACTTTCTTGGTTATTCTACTTTTAGGCTATAGAGTCTAAGGTCTTGAAATTTTCTCAGAATCTTCCTTGGTTCACTTTTTGGATAATGTATTTTTAGTGATCTAAAGTTCATTGAACCTTGTTTGTCACACTAGAGGACAAAATGGATGGATCTAGTACAACTCATGGGGCACAAACCTTGTCAAGGCTCACAACTTCTGGTTTTCCCTATGGAGTCCCATTGGTCTCCACTAATCCTATTCGGAATATGGAACTCATTTTAGTAATCTCAAGGAAAGGTTACCAACGCTGAGTCCCAATATTCTATTAATTTATTTACCCAGATATTGGTAGGGGAAGGAATGAGGTGAGGTTGGAAATAGGCAAGGTAAGGAGTCACCATTTCCTGAATAAACGGGAGTGTCCCACAAGTGTTTCCATTTGGGAAAATAAGATATCGGTTACTACTTATTTAGCTAATGTACTAAGGGGTGCTACTTTGGATTTTGGTAATTGTCGAGATCATCTTAATATTCTTATTATCCCTCGAGAGTCTGAGGCATCTACTGATGCTAACACTGGTATGTTGAAAAAATCTTTAGTTATGGTGTGTGTGGTTTATTTAGTTTGGGGTCCTCTCACTTTTGTGACCCCATTAGTAGTTGTGTATTTTGGTTTTGGTCTCAAGGTTATTTTAGACTCTTTTATTCTTCTTTTTTTCCTCGGTAGATGACTCTTTAGTTGTCAAAAGAGTCTATGGGCATGTGTGGTATCTATTAGTAATAAAAGGGATCATGGTGGATTTGTTTAACTTGAATATGGTGGATTTTGATATCATTCAAAGAATGGATTAGTTGTATTCGCGCTATTCATTATTAGATAATTAAACCCTTTAGGCTCCCTGGTGAGCCAATTATGGAATGGGATAATGGTTTTATTTCATTCCCTAAGCATTAAGGAAAATGTATGTTCTATCTTAGAGGTTAGAGATTGGTCTCCAAAGGAGTGTCTCTATTATTAGATGGTCCGGGTTAAAGGTCCTAACCCAGAAGGTTTCTCCTTACACTCTGTCTTGATGGTCCATAAATTTCTTGGGGCCCTTCTGATGACCCTCATGGTCTTTCTAATGGAGAGGTTGGTTTGGGATTGGTCTTATTTCAAACAATTGTTCAACTCTTTATTTTTTCTTTATAGAATAATTTTGGTGGGGTTAAAGGGCTTAAAGAGAAATAAAGAGATCTTTTAGATAAAGGACCCCTCTATTTTAGAGTTTCTCCATGAGGTGCTTCCATGTTTTCATAAGGAAAATGGTTTCCCTCGGTAATCAATAGGTTGTCGGCTGGTGGATGAGGAATTTAGGGAGTCCTTCTAGTGGGGGAGGACCTTATGTGTATATTCCATTTTATATGAGATACTTTATAGTAGTACATGGTGGTTGGTAGATCCTAGGCTTGAATCTAGATACTTGATCTTGGTAAAAGGAGTATCTTAGCTCGGGGATACTAATGTAGAAATTGTGAAGGTAAATTAGTAGGTGGATAAGGTTGATGACTTAAGGAATACAATAGTGGGAAAGTTGTGACATATAGGTTGGAAGTTCAGGTTGAACAAGAGGGACTGAGGATCTAGTCATTCGACAGGTTAGATCATGGAGCTTGCATGTATATTTGTCCCTATACTTGTACTTTACTATTGGAATAAAATCGTTTATTAAATTCATGGTTTTAAATGTAGATTTTGATACAATTGAAGGTTTTGACATAATTACTCAATTGATTCTTTCATGGATTGTGATGCATTATTTATGTTTCATTAATGTTTATGAATATTGTTGGATGCATGGGAATAGAAAATGGATTTTGGGGTACTATAGACTCCCAAATTACTTGGTTTTGAACTTAGAAAATATACGCCCTCAAAATGTTTTTAAAACTGCCCTTAAATAAAATTTTGGTGATGGTTTGGCTTTTCTTGAGTCTTTGCATTGTATAAATGGTTAAGGAGAACATAAATTTGTTTTGGTTGAATCCAAATTATTTTTAAAAGGCCTTGATGGCCATGGTTTGATTTAAATATTTTTGGATTAATTAAAAACCTCAGAGTTAATTTGGTCTTATGGTTTTTGCATGTCTATGTCAGGATCTAGGTAGAATTTGGTTGAATGAGGCTTTGGGTATAGGAAAACTAAGGGTCCCTAGTGTACGCCCTCGGTGACACCTATTAGGGTGGAGTATTGTTCCTGTAGATGTAATGGAGTGAAGGTTGATGGTTAATGTTAAATTTTTCTTTTAGTGGTGCATTTAAAGAAAAGTTTCGATCGCACATTTTAGTGACACTCTTCTATCTCGGTTAAGAGAGTACTTTACTAGTGTTATATGTATTGTTGTAGCGCTTATGCTCAAGGTTCACATCTTGCATTTTCCTTATCCCTGGATATTAGTCTTGACCTTGTGTTAAGCCACTTACGGTTTAGGTGGTTGTGTTTCTTTTGGTGTCCAGTCTTAAGGACTCCTTTCATGGTATGGTTTGGTCAAGATGATCTTCCATTATGGTCTAGGTGGTTGTTGTAAAGTAATTCATGCCAATGGTTCTGTGTCTTGTTTTGGGGGTCTTTGTCTTGCCTTGGAAGGAATGGATAATTCTTGTACTTTGGCTTCTTATATGATTCTTCTTGTGCTAGAATGGTAAGTGGCTTAGGGAAGAATAGTGATGTTTAGAAATGAGAGATCTAAAAGTCCCTAAGTGGGAGAGTATCCGAGGTGGCTACTAGAATTAAGGTTTCGAAAAGTAAGGTAAGGTTGTTGTCATGAGAATTGGTTAGGAAAGAAATAGGTGATGAAAATCCTTTTGGAGACAATTGAGGGTGCTAGATCTTTTGATGGATAGATCATACTGCGGGCATATAAGCGGTAGGCTTGAATGTTGTGATTGGTAGATATACCCATAGTTGGGTTGGGTACTAAAGAGGTTTGGTAAGGAATGGTCTTATGAATTGTCTTTATGTCATAGTGGTTGCATGGCTTTTATAGGCTGGGGTATTGGTTACAATGGTTATATATGGTTGGTCCATGTCCTTTACTCATGATTTCCATGTTATAATGGTGATGAAAGTGGAGTAGTATTTTTGGATAGAGGTAAGGAGTAAAACCCTGTGGCCTAAGTTAACTTCTTTTAGCTTGGGCTAGGCTTGAACGTAAAAATGGTGGTGTATAGTTAGACTCAATCTGCCGAAATGATGTGTTTTGGTAAACTCTAAGTTGAATTGGATTTACTCTTTAGTATGAGTTTCATTCATCCATTATTCTGTGTGTTGGGGTAAGGTGTGGATGGTCCTTGGTTGGTTGGTTCTATTTCTGTGGCATTGGTATCTCGAATTCCTTGTTCCTAAGGAGGTCCCGATGGGGATCTTGGATCAATAAGTTCGCCGGTTGCGAGCGAAAGTCATTGCTTCGGTAAAGGTTCTATGGCAGAACTAAAGGTCTGAGAAAGTCATTTGGGATGCGGAGGTGGACATGGAGTCCAGGGATCCACGTTGGTTCTTTATTCTAGAAACGCATGTATAGTGTATCTGTTTTTATCATATCTTGGTCTCTCACTTGGTTAAGGATGATGAATGTTTCCCCTTGCATCTTTGTTTTCTAACTTAGTTAGAGATCAGAACGAAAGAGTTGGGTGTAAATCGTGCTAGGGATATGTGATGATCTTCTCATATTGGTTTGTGTTCTTGTCTTCAATTTTGGTTGGAGGAAAGTTTGATATGTGTTAAGGTGTTATTTCATTCTTGTCCTTGCCCTTACCCATCATTTGAGGATGAATGATCTTAGTGGGGGAGACTGAAACACCCTAGGATTTGGATCCTTGCAAAATTTCTCATGTTTTGGAACTTTTTAACTTTGCAAAACTCAAGGGTACCAATCGTACCCTTGAATATGACTTGTGGGGTGTCGTAATGGTTTAATCGTACCCTAGGAAGCATAGTTGACCTAGATATTGCCCAATATATTACTCACTAGGGTAAGAGTTATATATAAGCATATAAGTGGTGTAGGGCAAGTTGTATGGTGCATAATTCTCTTGGTCTTGTGGAGTCTTCCCTATGTACGACTGGTAGATACGACTGAGGGTGTCACTCATACCCTTTGATATGAGTTAGGGAGGTAGAGTCTTATAGAAACTAGTAGGTAAGTTCATGTCAAGCTTTGGGTACTAGTTGGGGTACCACTCGTACCCTAGGGTACGGGTGGTAAGGGGAAGTCGTACCCCTGGATGTAACTTATTTTAATTTTTATGACAAGGGTAGTTGGGAAATTTCCTACTTCAAATCCCTTAAGTTCTCACGTTATATAACCTTTGGTAGCCTTCCATAACACTTGGTAAAGGATTTAAATACCTCAATTACTCTCTCAAACACTCTCTTGAAGATTGGAGGCTAGGGTTTCTTCATTTGTTCTTCAAAGGGCTCAAAGGTCGAGATTTCTTCCGTAAATCTTTTTGTATAAGCCATGTACTCCTTACCTCATTGTTAGTTTCAACAAAAGGCATGTGTATTGTGTTTTAAACATTGTTTTATGGATCATAAATGGTGGTTTTCGAAATATAAGTTGAGGGTCTTGATGCATATGGTTTGTTATTGGTTTAAATCATGTCTTGACATGGTTTTGGTAATGGTTTGCATATATTGCTATTGGTTGGTTATGTTTTAACAAATGGGTCTATGCATTGGTTTTGGTCTTAGTAAAGGTATGGACTCAACATGTTTGATAAAATGCCTCAAAGAATGTTTTGACTCTATTGTTGAACTTTCATTGGAATTCTTGCATGGTTTGGTTGGTAATGGAACCTTAAATGGATTTGGATGGTTTTGCATGGTTTAAATAGTTTAAATGATATAAATGCTTTAAATGTTTGGTATGTTCTAAAATAGTTTGGAATGGATTAAAGGGTAAAGGTTTTGGTTGTCATGGTTGGTCTATTTTGAAAACCTTGCGGGATACATAGAGATCCCTCAAGTGAACGCATTAATGGAATTGGTTTAAATAGGTTGGAAAGGTAAAGGGCTAAATGGTTATGCTTGTGTGGAACATGAAAGTCCCCCAAATGGTTTAATATGGTAAATGGAAGGGCACTTGAAAGTCCCCTTAACCCTACATATGGTTGGATATGGATAATACTTGCAAGTAAGGATTGGTATGAAAATACCAATATTAGTGGCCTTGGTTAATAAATCGATAATGGTTTGGTTATTTATATATCGATTTTATTTGGGAAATAATGGCGGGATATGTAGCAAAGTCATAGAAGGTGGAGGTACCGGGGTACTAAAACTGGAAACTCATATTTGTCGATATGAGGTTGGTCTTGGTGACCATTTGCATGATGTCACACTTTATTTGGGGGATGTACTTGTAATACCCTGTATTTCCCTAGCTTAGTATAGCTCTTAGTACACGGGTATCTCTATATAAAATTTTCAAAATATTCAGTATTTTTAAGTTTAAGACTTACCAATGTGTAGAGAATTGAATTAGCTTTCCAATGATATAAAATTCACCCAAATCTGATATCCGGGTGAGAAGTTATGACACTTTTTGTAAAATAGTGTGTCAAATTCACAAGCACCGCATCACGGTGACAGGAAAAAGAAACTTTGTCGATTTCCAGTGGACTACCGCGATTCCAACGTGTCGTGGTGCAGTTCCAGTTCCCAACTATCACTTTCTAGTGTGACTCCACGATTCCACCGCATCGCGCCAAGAGACAAAATCGTATTCAATGGGGTACCACAATTGTACCGCGCCGCATCACGCCAAGGGTCTAGTTCCCAGTTGTCCATTTTCCAATGGCCCGACACAATTGTACTGCATCTCGCCAGGTGCCAAAATCAGGATTTTTCAATCAGTTCTGGGTTTTTAAATCCAAGGGCTTTTAAGTCCTTTTCCCTCACCCCAGTCATCCTAATCACAGAATTAATCCTAAAAGAGCTATGATTGCTCATTATTTCACAAATTACTCTATAACAAATAAATCCTCTTTTAAGAACAAGAACCTTAGCCTTTAATTCAAGATCAAATCTCATGAATTTCACCAAGAAACCTCAAGAATTCATCACCCAGGTATGTTAAGTGTTCATTCATGGGTCCCTTTCACCCATGAAGCCCACGTATCCAATTTGAATACAAGTTATTTATGATTTGAACTTGTAATTTTAACAATGAAATCCTATTAATATTGTCCTATACCATGTTTATATGAAATTGATGTTGATCATAATACTCCACATGTTCAAATGTTGTTGTCCACTGATTTAATTCATGATTTGTGATATTGGTGTGGAAATTTTGGGCTTTTACTACAAGCTTTAAACTATTCTCATGCTTAATGTACACCATGCGTAACAAGTGTTTGATGAAATGCCTAAAAGAGTGGATTTTAAATAAATGTGCCCATGTTATGTCCTTAAAGATTTGTACTATTTTACTATTATTACTATCGAGTCCTGGGGGTTATGAATACCTGAAAACATAGTTGATTACTTTATCTCAAAAGATTCAGAACAGTCTCAGACATAATATGAGCAATATCAGTACAGTCAGTTATCATAATCAGTTAGACTCATAACAACTCAGTATTCTGAGTCAGTTCAGTTGGGAGTAGGATATAGCACCGAGTGAGGACAGGGATGGCGACTTCCTCATCAGTTAGGAAGAGTCGTTGGTAGTAGTCCCTGAACTCCAGAACTACATAGCCAACATAGGATATGAGAAGTCACCCGTCAGATTAGGCTTGACTACCTCGCAGGGGTCATCCATCAGTTTAGGCTTGACATCTTTAGTCCTACGGGATAGTACATCAGTATAGTAGATCCACACAGCCAGCGTTAGTACCCATGGCACAGTATTAACACCCTTCCAACTGGGGTTACAAATTGGATCCCAAACTTCCTCATTGGGGCATGTCGGTTAAATGATAGCTCCCATAGTTTTAGTCTAGTAATCAATCCAGTAATTTAGTTTCAGTTACTTGACCATAGTTTATAGATATCAGTAATTCAATTATCATATTTTAGTATTTCACTAGTTACAGATTATAATCAGAACATGTTATACGCTTGGTCATGCATCCTCAGTACTTACAAATTTCATGCATCATCAGTATTTATAGATTTCATGTATTTTCAGTACATACAGATTTCGTGCATTCTATTCAATACTTCATGTTGTATGCATATTCAGACAATTAATATCTATGTTCATGAAACTATGCATATCAGCCTACCTTATTTACAATACTAGTACATTCAAAGTACTGATCGCATACTTTTTTCTTGTGCTATAATATATCATATCATAGGTTCGGATGCCCACTTCTTGAATCGCACCTAGACTTCTCAAACTATCAGCCGTAGAAGTGGTGAGTCCTCCTATTTCGAGGACAGACTATTTTACTTCATGTTTTTAGTCCAGTAGTTAGTTGGAGTTAGATGGGGCCTATCCCATCAACTTATATTTAGTCAGTTTAGAGGCTTTCAGACATTACAGTCAGTTATTTAGTATTCAGACTTCAGTTGACATTGTCAGATTATTTTATCAGTTTGGTTTGTAGATTCTATCAATTTTCATTACTTAAAACCTTATGGATTATCAGTTGTTCTTCTGTGTATATTATATTTTATTTAGTGCTTATAGCAGGTACCAGCTCATCGGTTAGCTTGTGGTCCCTCGGGATCGTAAGCACCGTGTGGAACCCATGGTGTAATCTCGGGGTGTTACAAACTTGGTATAACATCCTAAGGTTTTAAAGTGTCCTAAGAATTCCAAAAGTTGCATTAAGTACAGTATTGTGCATGGGTGTGAAGCGCGCCACACTTATGGACAAGAGGTTGTGAGACGTTTAGGAAAAGTTTCATTTCTTTCAGTATTCATGTCATGCGAGTGGGCATAGTGCTCATGTTAAACTCTCTGTCTAATTTATTCTCCCTTCTGTTTATGGAACATGCCTCCCAGAAAGACAAATGGAAGAAGAAATGTAAATCAGCCAGCACCTCAGCCCATTCAGAAAGATCCCCTAAATAAGCATGTTTCTCATACAGAATTCAGAGATGCATTCACTACTCTAGCCCAGTCTGTAGCAGCTCAAAATGCATAGCCAGCCATTGTTCCGGCCAAACCAGTGGCTAATACTGTTGCAGCCAGAATTCGAGACTTCACCCAAATGAATTCTCCTTCCTTTTTGGGATCCAAGTCTGAAGAGGATCCACAGAAATTCTTGTATATGGTGCAAAAGGTAACAAACATTATGGGGTAACTTATAGTGAGAGTGATGAAATGGCTACTTACCAGTTGCAAGATGTAGCCCATATATGGTTAAGTAGTTGAAGGCAGATAGAGGCATAAATGCAGGGCCTATGAATTGGGAAGATTTTACTACTACGTTCTTCGATAGATTTTTTCTGCTGGAGTTGAGAGAGGCTAAAGTGTTAGAGTTTATTACCTTGAAGTACGGCAACATGAAACTGAGAGAGTATTCTCTCAAGTTTACTCAGTTAGCTAGATATGCCCCTCATGTGGTAGCTGATAGCAGATTTAAGATGAGTAAGTTTATCTCTGGTGTATCTGACAGTATGGTCAAAAAGTGTAGGACCGCGATGCTAATTAGGGAGATGGACTTATCTAGTTTGATGGTCCATGATCAACAGATTGGGAAGTAAAATCTAAGGAGAGAGAGGGGGAGAATTAGAGAGCAAAAATGGGTAGTTTTAATTTCAGATAGCCAAGGTCAGAAGGTGGTAACCGTCCTCATTTTTATTAGAAATCCTCAGTCCCAACTCCATCTTTAGCTAGTGCCCCAGTACCCAAGTTCAGGAATGATCTTAGGGATAGGGCACCTGGTTCTAATCCCAAGGCAATTTAAGCAGTGCTCGTATAAATCCTCTTTGCCAAAAATGTGGTAGAAACCATCAGGGTAAGTGTAGAGCTAGCAGTAATGTAAGCTTTGGGTATGGTAAGCCAAGACATTAGATTAAGGAGTGTCGAGTAGTTGCTCAGAAAGGTAGGGATCTGTACCAACATGGCCAGACCCATCAGTCATCAGTTCCAATCGGCCACTCGACTCAGCAGGGTATTGCTTCCAGTGCTACCAGTGGTCAGTGTCCAAATAGATTGTAGGCTCTTCAATCCCAAGAAGATCAGAAAAATTCTCCTAACGTAGTTACTGGTATGTTGCAAGTCTTTAATTTACATGTTTATGCTTTATTAGACCCAGGAGTTTCTCTTTTTCTTGTAACTCCTTATCTAGCTGTCAACTTCGAAGTCAGTCCCGAAATCTTAGCAGAGCCCTTTTCAATATCTACCCCAACAGGTGTTTCCCTTCTAGCTCGGTGGGTATACAGGAACTGCCCGGTTATAGTGTCTCAAAAAGTCACCTTAGTTGATCTTGTAGAGTTAGAGACGACTGATTTTAATGTCATTCTTGGTATGGATTGGCTCCATTTATGCTATTTTTCAGTTGATTGTAGAAACAGAGTTATTCATTTTTAGTTTCCAAATGAACCAATCCTCAAATGGAGGGGTAGTGCTACAACGCTTAGAGTTCAATTCATTTCGTACCTTAGGGCAAGGAAAATTACATCCAAGAGATGTATCTACCATCTTGTTTGAGTCAGAGACTCTTGTTCAAAGACTCCTAGCCTCGAGTAAGTTCCAATAGTAAGTGAATTTTCAGATGTGTTTCTCGAAGATCTTCCCAAAGTTCCTCCCGAGAGGGAAATTGATTTTGGAATAGACCTTCTTCCAGGCACTCAGCCTATTTCTATTCCACCATACAGAATGGCTTCAGCCAAACTCAAAGATTTGAAAGAACAGTTAAAGAACCTTTTAGACAAAGTGTTCATCAAACCCATCATCTCCTTATGGGGTGCACCAGTACTATTCGTGCGTAAGAAAGATGGTTCTCTCAAAATATGTATTAACTACTGTCAGTTGAATAAAGTCACAGTTAAGAATAAGTATCCATTTCCTAGAATCGATGACTTGTTTGACCAATTTCATGGCACCAGTTAATTTTCGAAAATAGACCTCAGGTCAGGCTATCATCCGCTCAGATTCAGAGAATATGAGATTCCGAAAACAGCTTTTAGAACTCGATATGGTCACTTTAAATTCCTAGTCATGTCATTTGGTCTCACCAATGTCCCAGAACCCTTCATGGACTTAATGAACCAATTGTTCAAGCAGTACTTGGATAGGTTCGTCATAGTCTTCATAGATGACATCCTTGTCTACTCCCGTACAAAAAAACGATCAGGAAAATCACCTCAAATTGTGTTGTAAACTCTTATTCACTAAATTCAATAAGTGTAAATTTTAGCTAAGATCAATAGCTTTCCTTGGTCATATTTTTTCCGATGATGTCATTAGAGTTGATCCTCAAAAGATCGAGGCAGTGAGAAACTGGCCTAGACTCATTTCTTCATCAGATATTAGGAGTTCCTTGGGATTAGCTGGCTATTACCGCTAGTTTGTTGAAGGGTTTTTGTCTATTGCATCCCCCATGTACAGATTGAATGAGAAGAAAGTCAAGTTTCAATGGTTAGATTCCTGTAAGAAGAGTTTTCATGAGTTGAAGACTCGACTCACCTCAACCTCAGTTTTAACCTTGCCAGATGGTTCAGATGGGTTTGTTGTGTACTGCGATACATCTAGAGTAGGTTTGGGTTGTGTCCTAATGTAGAGAGGTAAGGTCATAGCCTATGCCTCTAGACAGCGTAAGACCCATGAGAAAAATTACCCTACCTATGATCTTGAATTAGCAGTTGTAGTGTTTGCCTTAAGAATTTGGAGGGGTTACTTATATGGAGTGCATGTAGATGTGTTCACAGATCACAAAATCTTACAATATGTATTCTCCCAAATATATTTGAATTTGCATTAGAGAAGGTGGTTACAGTTGTTGAAAGATTACTATATGAGTTTTCAGTATCATCCGAACAACGCCAATGTAGTGGCGGGTGCTCTCAGTAGATTGTCTATGGGTAGTATTACTCACGTGGAGGATGATAAGAATAAGCTAGTTCAAGAAGTTCATCAACTTTCCAGGTTAGGTGTCCTCTTAGTCGATTCAGCAGAGGGTAGTGTATGGGTGCAGAATAGTTTAGAATTATCTCTGGTTTCTGAAGTGAAGGAAAAATGGGACAAACATTCCAGTCTAGCTAAGTTGAAAGAGTCAGTCAGAGATAAAAAAAGTAGAGGTTTTCTCCTAAGGGGGAGATGGTGTGTTGCGTTGCTAGGGTAGAATGTGTGTGCTAGGTGTAGATGACTTAAGGTAGCAAATTCTAGTAGAAGCACATGGTGCGCGTTACTCAATTCATCCAGAGGACACTAAGATGTACCACAATTTGTGGGAGATCTATTGGTGGAGTGGGATGAAGAGAGATATTACAAAGTTTATAGCTAAGTGCTCTACATATCAGCAGGTTAAGATTGAGAATCAGAAGCCTAGTGGGTCCATACAGGAGTTCAATATTCCCACATGGAAATGGGAAGAAGTGAACATGGACTTTGTAATGGGTTTGCCTCATACCCGCCATCAACTTGATTCTATCTGGGTCATGGTATATAGGATGACTAAATCAGATCATTTCTTACCACTCCATACTTCTTATTCAGCTGAGGAATATGCCAAGCTCTACCTCAAAGAGTTAGTTAGGTTGTATGGTTTTCTACTATCTATCATTTCAAATAGAGGTACTCAGTTTACCTCTCACTTTTGGAAAGCTTTTCAGAAGGGTCTTGGTACCCAAGTTTATCGCAGTACCATTTATCACCCTCAGACAGATGGTCAAGAAGAAAGGACCATTCAGACTCTAGAAGCTATGTTGAGAGCATGTGTAGTTGACTTTAAGAGAAGTTGGGATAATCACTTACCTTTGCTCGAATTAGCATATAATAACAGCTATCATTCCAGTATCCAGATGGCTCTGTTTGAGTCTTTTTATGGAAGGATATGTAGATCTTCGATTGGTTGGTTTGAAGTAGGTGAGATTGCTGTTGTAGGGCCTAACTTAGTGTTTGATGCCTTAGAGAAGTTTCAGTTGATCAGAGAAAGGATTAACATAGCCCAGAGTTGGCAGAAATCATATGCAAATGTGAGGAGAAAGGATCTCGAGTTTGAGATTGACGACTTTGTGTACCTAAATATCTCTCCCATGAAGAGAGTAAAGAGGTTTGGTAAGAAGGGGAAGCTTAGTTCCCGATATGTTGGTCCTTACAGAATTCATAGTTGTTTTCGAAAGGTAGCTTATGAGCTTGAGTTTCCTTCAAACCTAGATTCAATGCACCCAGTATTCCACATCTCCTTACTAAAGAAATGCATCGGAGACCCAGCAGTTGTAGTTCCTTTAGAGGACATAAATATTCAGATAATCTCTCTTTTGAAGAGGTCCCAGTCCAAATCCTTGATCGTCAGATTCGCAGACTGAGGAACAAACAAGTTTCCTTCGTCAAAGTTCTTTGGCGAAGCCAGTCCGTTGAGGGAGATACTTGGGAAGTAGAAGCAGATATGCGGACCAAGTATCCTCACCTCTTCTCCGTAAAATCTGATTCAGCTTAAGGTAATAGTCCTCTTAGATTTACTCAGTCCCTTTTTTAGTCACAGTTTCAAACTTCAGTTATCATTGCATATAAGCTTCATGACAGTCATGCATTCATGAATCAGCTTAGCCAGGTACTCATGCATCAGATATGTATGTTCTGTATAAAAATTTAATTTAATAGCAGTTTCAGTCATGCAATCATGCTTCAATTATGCATGTTTAGTACATAAACTTAGTCTATCAATACTTCCAAGCTTAATCAGTCTCATTCGAGGACGAATGTTTCCAAGGGGGAGATATTGCAATACCCCATATTTCCCTAGCTTATTTAGCTCTCAGTACACGGGTATCTTTATATAAAATTCCCAAAATACTTAGTATTTTTAATTTTAAGACTTACCAATGTGTAGGAAATTGAATTAACTTTCCAACAATATAAAATTCACCAAAATCCGATGTCCGGGTGAGAAGTTATGACACTTTTTGTAAAACAGTGTGTCAAATTCACAAGCACCGCATCGCAGTGACAGACAAAATGACATTCGTCGATTTCCAATGGACCACCACAATTCCAGTACATCGTGGCGTAGTTCTAGTTCCCAACTATCACTTTCCAGTGTGACTCCGCGATTCCACCGCATCGCGCCAAGAGCCAAAATTGTATTTAGTAGGGTATCGCGATTGTACCGCACCGCGTCGCGCTAAGGGTCCAGTTCCTAGTTGTCCATTTTTCAATGGCCCGATGTGATTGTACCGCATTGCACTAAGTGTCAAAATCGGTATTTTTCAATCAGTTTTGGGTTTTTAAATCCAAGGGCTTTTAAGTCCTTTTCCCTCACCCCAATCAGCCTAATCACGGAATTAATACCTAAAAAAGCTCTAATTGCTCATTATTTCACAAATTACTCTATAACAAATAAATCCTCTTTCAAGAACAAGAATCCTAACCATCAATTCTAGATCAAATCTCAAGACTTTCATCAAGAAACCTCAAGAATTCATCACCCAGGTATGTTAAGTGTTCATTCATGGGTCTCTTTCACCCATGAAGCCCATGTATCCAATTTGAATATAAGTTATGATCTTTCCAAGTTATTTATGATTAGAACTTGGGATTTAACCTTGAAATCCCATGAATCTTGTTTTATACCATATTTTTATGAAATTGATGATGATTATTACACTCCACATGTTCAAATGTTGTTGTCCACTGATTTAATTCATGATTTATGATATTGGTGTGGAAAATTTGTTCTTTTACTACAAGCTTTAAACTATTTTCCTTCTTTATGTACGTCATGCATAACAAGTGTTTGATGAAATGCCTAAAAGAGTGTATTTTAAATAAATGTTCTCATGTTATGTCCTTAAAGATTTGTACTATTTTACTACTATTACTATCGAGTCCTGGGGGTTATGAATACCCAAAAACATAGTTGTTTACTTAGTCTCAGAAGATTCGGAACAGTCTCATACATAATATGAGCAATATCAGTTCAGTCAGTTATCATAATTAGTTAATGATAACTGACTGAACTGATATTGCTCTGCTAAGAACTGATCTTGTGTTACTGGCAAAGCAGTTTGCATCAGTAAGTTTCAAGAAAGAGAACGTAGTACGAGCACGGGGTTTATCTTCCAAAGCTTATAAGTCAGAATTAGAGGAGGAAAAAAACTATTTGGATCATCATTTGGTGCGTTTCTAAGCCCAAGGGCAAGGGAACTAAGGTCGGAACTAATACAACAGATATAGAGACCATAGTAGGGAGCAAGATAGTGACTAGAGTAAGAAGAATGATTACAAAAAGAAGGGAGACAGGTACATTCTTCCTGACAGGCAAAATGCAGAATCAAGAATGGAAGAGATGCTGACTAAGCTGGTAAAGGGTAAAATAAATTAGGATAACAGCCTTAAAGAAAGATCAAGGCTGACATTTCAGGGTTGACCCAAAAGGTTGAATCTTATTCCACTACTATCAAGAAGTTGGAGCACTAATTCGGATAGATGTCAGCAACTCTGAACCAGAGGTAGCTAGGTACCCTTCCTAACAACACTGTGCAGAATCAAAAAAATAATGGTCATATTCTTCCCATTACCACAATGAGTGGTATGACTACTATGCATCCCTCATTACCAGTTATGGAAACATTAAGGCATGATGAGGCTGATGATGATGAGACACCTATTGCGGAGTCAGAAAAAATAACAGGTGGAGATGATACAATTAATAATGAAAAGGTAAGGGTCCAGTTGTTAAGCAGGAAATAGGAAAATTTTCAAGACCACCCTTACCATTTCCTCAGCGACTGAAGCAAAAAAGAGATGAAAGAAAAATTCAAATGATTTATTGAGATGCTGAAAAAGTTAAACTTGAATATTCCTCTTCTCGAGGCGTTAGATCAGATGCCTAGATATACCAAGTTTATGAAGAAATTGGTCATCAAGAAGAAAGGATGTACGATTAGGGATGTTAATGGTTTGTACCGTTGTAGTTCTCTAGGTCTCTGGCTCAGAAAAAGGGTGATCCCCGACCATTCATTATACCACGTACTATTGGGCCATCTTGATTTGCCAGAGCCTTATGTGACTTAGGAGGCAGCATAAAGTTGATGTCGCTGGTTGTATTCAAGAAACTAGGCTTGAATCCTCCTGAACCTACTGCAATAAAACTATTGATGGTTGACCGGAAGGTGAAGAAACCTATGGGTATTTTATTTGATGTGATTGTGAGAGTTGATAACTTTATATTTTTGGCTGACTTTGACATCTTGGACTGTAAAGTTGACACCGAGGTGCCCATCATATTGGGAAGACCATTTATGGCCACAGTTAGAGCGATGGTTGACATGGAGAAAGGAGAGCTGAAATTTAGATTCAATGGTGAGTAGACCATACTCAACATCCAAAAATCAATAAAGTAGCCAACAGACATGAGGGTGGTATCGGTGATAAATTGTATTGATGACCCAAGAGGATACTCTTATGGGTATCTTAATGAATTCTGAGTAATCAAGGTACACACATCATGTCGCGATGTTAAATCAAGTGTTGCATGGGAGGCAACCCATTGACTTTTTGGTGAATTCTGAGTAACCAACAAAGAAACGTCGTGCCGCGACATTAAATTAAGCGTTGAGTGGGATGCAACCCACTATTTTAGTGTTCATATTTTGTTTTTTTTTATTTTGTAGGTTTCTATCTTATGGACTTACTTAGAATATAGTAATATTGCTACATGCATAAATTTTCAGGTACGGTGATTGTGTGACCAACCCATCAGGGTCACGTGTCCCACACGGCCAGGTAAAGTAAGCAATAAATTAAAAAGATGAAATTTTGAGGATAAGCAGAAAGTTGTGGACTTTGGTACATAATCATTATTTTGGTACCATAAATACAAGTTACAGACCATAAGTAGCCAAAAACACATCAAAATTCCAAGTCTGGAATGCAGGAAAATGGGCCAAAAATTTGGGCCCACATGCAAGCTGCATGTGACACATGCGCCCCATAGTTGGCCGCATGTGGCAGGCACATGTGGGTGCCGCAGGTAATTTACTTAAGGGACCAAATTTTAATTAAAATTTTGGGCCCACCAATGCATAATTAAGACCTAAATTGCACCCCACCACCATATTTAAACACTTTTAGCCTCATTCTAACTCATTCGAATCCTCAAAATCTCACTTTTCTCTTTAAATCCAAACTTCCCTCTTAAGTCATAAACTAATTACACACTTAATGAAAGGTTGAATTGAAAATTGTTTGATCTACTAACTTATCCCAACACACTAAAAACAAGTTCCAACTTGGGATTTGCTCGATTTCTTCATTGTTCACTTCTGATTTATCATAAAAGAGGTAACTTTCTTGGCTTCTAATGGTTATGTATTGATTTATTTATTGACTAAACAAGTTGATATGTGTATTCCCATGCAAAATATATAGAATCTATCATGATTGTATGTAGGAGCCTTGAAGTAGCCTAAAATCTTAATATGAGGCCTAGTTTTAAATTAAATTCTAAGGTTAGGCCCCAAACAGAAGTTAAACTTGAACAAGTAGAGTAATACCAAAGATTGGACATGTAGTTTGCATTGAAAATCATGATTCTTGATATATGTGTGCACATTGAAATTGTTGGGACTTCAAATAAGTATAGGGGTGTAAAATTGAGAAAAAATTTAAACTTTTTAAATTGAGTTTTCTTCAACTTTTTGCAATCCCTCATTTTTGTTGCAAACTAACGACCAGTTTTTCAAGTACACATGGCATAAAAATATGCTAAGAAGAAAGATGAGACATCGAGGAGACGGGATGAGTCTTCAAAGCCAAATGGCTCGGTGGAGGAGTACCCAATTGCACGACTCAAAAAAACTGCAGTAGGGGCAACACATAAAGTGACTAGAGGCCAAGCGAGCCAGGCAGCTGAGACTATTATTTTGGGCACTTTAGGACAGTCGTTCCCTAACACCTCACGGTGGGGAAAAACGCCAACCTTTACCTGACCTAGGTCTTGAACAGAGGCTATTCAGGCTGTCCAGGTTGCTCGGGCAGTTCTAGCTCGATCAAAGATGAAATCAGCATAGACATCACCTTCACATTCTACTCTGCCGAGTGATGAGGAGGAGGAAGAGGAGGCACATTCTAAGCCAGCTTAATAGGGTATAGCTCAGGACCTCCAGTCTGAGGATGGGTCCCAGGATTCATCCAAGGATGCAGAGTAGGAGGAGTCATGAGCGGTACCGCAGTCTGAGGAGGGTACCATCATTCATGTACAGTAGTCAGATGTACCCCAGTCTGAGAAGGGTATAGATCAGGATTTCCATGAGATACCCGATTAAGATATGGGCACTCCAGTATAACAAGGGCAGAGTTCCACACCCACACATGCCTCAGAAATACCTCTTGAAGAGAAAAATCTGAGGTGGCTTGTGGAGGGTACGATGAAGATATTTGACATAGACAGTGGCATTTTGAAGGTCGGCAGGCCCAAGAGGCTTATTTTTTAGGAGTAAAGGATTGATCTAGATGGGCTGAGCCGAGCACCACATCTACGGGCTTTCTTTGATCGTTATCAGTTAGAGTAGATGACTAGACCACTCGATTCTTATAGCCTGGCTATGGTGCGAGATTTTTATGCATCATAGCATGCCATAATAGTTCTTTCGATGCGTAGATATCTAGGTCGAACGAGACACATAAAGCATCAATAACTTAATCAGACCCTTGTGAGAGGGGTCCGGGTTGATCTTTCAACAAAGACTATCCGCCAGGTCATTTTTGGTCTAGACTATATCACTCCCGCATCCACAGCAAAGTACGACTACAAAATGAGAGTCGGACATGATAGACACATTATGTTGGAGGCTGAGCATAAATGACAGAGAATGAAGATGGGTAGGTGGATAGCCAGTTATATTTCACTTTTGGGTGATGAGACCTTATGGATCGAGGGGAATTTTATGGTAAAGAAGAGTTTGAAAATTTTTGATGCCATGTTTTGGTTGTTGCTCATTTGATATCAACTATTCCCTACTGTTTCAGATAATGTGTTGACTTGGGAGGGAGCAGCCCTGATGCTAGCTTGATGGTCGGATATGATATTGACTTTACAGCCATCCTCCGGCATGAGATTTATGATAGAGATTTTGAAGAGGCAATGAATTTTCCATTCCCATGCCTGATTCAGAGATTATGTGACGAGGCCAGTGTACCTGAGATACCGAGAGTAGATGAGAGGGTACTTATGACAACTATTGCACAGACGAAGAGTATGAAGGATATAACAGGTATGGCCCCTCCCAGGAGATCTAGAGAGCCTGCCGTAGAACCTCAGGCCCAAACTGAGTGTCCATCAGTTTCCACAGAGCCTGGAGATGTACATAGACAGGAAATTGCATGCGATAGACCCAAATATTGGTGGCTTTAGATATTTGACCCCAATAAGAAATGTCTCTAAAAAATAACCTTCCTTACTTTTTAAGTATAGAAAAAGTACCATTTTGCCACTCTACACCTCAAATATATTTTTAAACTTTCCAAACATTTGTCTCTCAAATTTTATTTTTTATTATTTTCACTTTTTATTTTTCTTTTAATTTTATGATTCTATTTTTTATTATTTTCACTTTTTATTTTTTTCTTTAATTTTATTTTCATGTTTTAATTCATTTGACTCAATCTTTATTTTTTTCTCTTTTTTCTTTTTTCTCAAGCATTATCTATTTCTTTTTTTTCCTTTTTTTAATTCATTTGTCTTTAACCTTTATTTTTCTTTTATTTTTTATTTTTATTAGTTTTCCTTTTTTCGCTCATTTTTCTCAGACTTTATTTTTATTTTTTCTCTCTTTTTTATTTCTGTTAATTTTTTAAATTCTTTATTTTTTTTCTTGCCTTTTTTCTAAATTTCATTTTTTTATTTCTCTACTTTATTTGATCGCTTTTTTTCTTTTTTCAGTTCTCTTTTTTTCCCTCATTTTTCACAAACATTATTTTTATTTTTTCTCTCATTTTTATTTTTCTCAATTTTTAAAATTCTTCATTTTTTTCTTAATCTTTATTCTTTCTTTCCTTTTTTTTCTCAATCATTTTTTATTTCTCTATTTTGTTTGACCATTTTTTTTTCTCAACTTCTATTATATTTTGCTAGAAAATAAAAACTTGAATAACCCACAAAGGGATTTCTTTTTTTAACATCAAAGTAAATTTAAGGGCATGAATTATTGTTACGAAGTTCTTTGAAAATTCTTGAGATAAGTCGTGTCTCTAAGGCAAGAGTTGTAGAATATCTCATAAATAAAGACATAACGTGGTATTGTCAACTCTTGCCCGTGGAACATAATTTATTATTTGAAAGTCCTTGAGCTAAGTCTTGCCTCTAAGGAAATAGTTGTAGAACATTCCATAAATGAAGACATAACGTGGTAGTGTCAACTCTTGCCTATGGGGCATAATTTGTAGTTTGAAAGTCCTTGAGCTAAGTTTTGCCTCTAAGGAAAGAGCTGTAGAACATCTCATTAATGAAAACATAATGTGGTAGTGTCAACTCTTTCCTATGGGACATAATTTATAGTTTGAAAGTCCTTGAGCTAATTCTTGCCTCTAAGGCAATAGTTGTAGAACATCTCATAAATGAAAATATAACGTGGTAGTATCAACTCTTGCCCGTGGGGCATAATTTGTAGTTTAAAAGTCTTTGAGTTAAGTCTTGCCTCTAAGGCACTAGTTGTAGAACATCTCATAAATGAAAACATAACCTGATAGAGTCAACTCTTGCCCGTGGAGAATAATTTGCAGTTTAAAAGTCCTTGAGCTAAGTTTTGCCTCTAAGACAATAGTTGTAGAACATCTCATAAATAAAAACATAACGTGGTAGAGTCAAATCTTATTCATGAGGCATAATTTTTTGTTTGAAAGTCTTTGAGCTAACTCTTGCCTCTAAGGCAAGAGTTGTAGAACATCTCATAAATAAAGACATAATGTGGTAGTGTCAACTCTTTCCTGTGGGACATAATTTGTAGTTTGAAAGTCCTTGAGCTGAGTCTTGCCTCTAAGATAATAGTTGTAGAATATCTCATAAATGAAAATATAACATGGTAGAGTCAACTCTTGCCCGTGGGGCATAATGTGTAGTTTGAAAGTCCTTGAGCTAAGTCTTGCCTTTAAGGCAATAGTTGTAAAATATCTCATAAATGAAAACATAACGTGATAGAGTCAACTCTTGCCCGTGGGGCATAATTTGTAGTTTGAGCTAAGTCTTGCCTCTAATGCAAGAGTTTAGATTATCTCATAAATAAGGACATAACGTGGTAGTGTTAACTCTTGCCTGTGGGGCATAATTTGTAGTTTGAATGTCCTTGAGCTAAGTCTTGTCTCTAAAGCAATAGTTGTAGAATATCTCATCAATGAAGACATAACATAGTAGATTCAACTCTTGCCTGTGGGGCATAATTTGTTGTTTGAAAGTCCTTGAGTTAAGTCTTGCCTCTAAGGTAAGAGTTACAGAACATATCATAAATCAAAATACAATGTGGTAGTGTCAACTTTTGCCCATGAAACATAACTTGTTGTTTGAAAGTCTTGGAGAACATCTCATAAATAAAAATGCAATGTGGTAGTGCCAACTCTTGCCCATGAAACATAACTTGTTGTTTGAAAGTAATAAATCTTCCCTCTACAATATGATAGTGTCAACTCTTGTCCATGAAACGTAGTTTGTTATTTGAAAGTCATAAGTCTTGCCTTTATAATATGGTAGTGTCAACTCTTGCTCATGAGATTTAACTTGAATGGAAGATATCGAAGAAAAGAAAAACAATAAAAATTTGCTGAAAAAGAAGAAAAATATTAAAAAATAAAAATTAAAGAAAATGTAGAAGTTGAGAGAGATTTGAAAAAAAATAAAGGCTAATAAAAATAAACAAACATTAAATAAAAAACAGTCAAGAAAAAATTTAAAAGAAAAAATAAAAATCAAAGAAAAATAAAAAAAAATGTTTTATAAAAGTAGACGTTGAGAGGTGTAAAGAAAAAAAAGTAAGGGTTAAGAAAACTGAAAAGAACAAAAAAAAAGAAAGAAAGAAAAAAGAAAAAAAAAAGTTGTGAGGAAAAAAGGAAAAAAGTAAGGGTTGAAAAAAACTAAAATTAAAAAAAAAATCAAAGTAAAATTAAAAAGAGAAAAAAAAAATAAAAGCTGAAGATAGAAATATGGAGTTATTATCCATTATGAGGAGCATTTATGTAATTTACTTCATTGGCCATGAGTAATTTTGTCCCAAAAAATTATTAGTTAATAGGTAAAGGCTATTTTAGGAAAACCTTTTTATTTGGGCTAAAATTTGAAAGTCACCCCAATTTGGGTTTATTCTTGAAATTTACCCGTACATGGAGGTGATGTGGATCTTGAGATAGGGGAGAAGAGAGAGGCCCCAGATTTGAGTACTCAAGGCGAGAGGACACCAAACTTCTTCATCAGCCCCGGCTTCGACCTTAGAGCCAGTTGGCGTATCTTTTAAGCCCACTCGCCCATATACTACAGGTCCTGCTACAGGCTTGATTACAATATTTTAAGAGTAATTGTAGAGCTTAGTGGATAGTCAGAGGGACACTAATGCTCGATTATGGGTTGTTGAGATCGAGATAACTACCCTATATGAAAAGATGCGATAAAGGGTTCGGTCTAGATTCAAGATGGCAGAGGCTAGATGGGAGGCTGCATGGAGAGTTGCCATGTCTGAGCTACGTGCTGACTTATAGGCATGTCTTAATGCTTTTGATAGATGTTTTACAACCAAATTTACAGAGAGAGATACCAAAACTAGCCCAGATGAGGAAGTATTTTAATATATTGCGAGCAAAGGTATGCACTCTCATAGAAAGCCAAGTGGAAGACACTCCTTCAGTTATACCCCAGTGGTCGATATATTACCTCCACGCGTACCCAGATATTTTTTATTTCTTTATGAAGTATGACTAAGAGGTCCCGGTAGCTGGGGCCAAGAGAGGTCATATGGGTTACCTGCAGGATCCAAATATGTTATATGACCAGGCTGTTAAAAAAGGCCAAACCTGCTTCGATGGATTCTGCAATTGTTGAGAGGCAGAGGCGTGCATAGATACCAGTGGGTGCATCTTCTTATAGTGCACCACCACCACCACGGCCTCCGCCAGTTGATATGCCCCTATCTGGGGATGCTCATGAAATGGGATCCTAGTGTGGTCTAGGTATGTCCTCATTCCCCTTATTTGATATTATTTTTGCATAGTGGGGACAGTGCATAATTTTTAGTTGGTGGTGGGGTATTCCATAGCCTTCGTACATTTTTACCATCATGCTACTTTTCTTGTCGACTACGGTATAATTGTAGATTCGGCATGTCTGGATTAGAATTGTGTTGTGTCATGTTTTGTTTCATATTATGTTGTGTTTTTGTGTAATTAAGAGTTTTTTAAGTATTTAGCGTGATTTTTCAGAAAAGTGATACCCCTCTAAAATTGTGTTTTAGAACTGTGTGAATGTATATATGTGCGAACATTGTAGATCTTGTTATGGCATCAGGATTAGGGACATGATAATCACTTGATAATAATTGCATGAACCGGATAGGTAGGAGCTTGTAATATTGAATCTGTGTCATATGTGTGTGAGATGCAACTTAGTTCCCTTTATGTGTTTATTAGTCTTGCCTAGGTTGTAGGATAGTCGGTTAGGAAAGGATCATAGGTCATTTTTTATTTTCGTCCACTTCTAGCCTAAATAACCTTTCCAGTGGGGAATAAAATCCCTTGATCCTAGTTTTGAGCCTTATAGCCTATTTTTCTTGTTGCACCTATCACCTTCCCATTTGTATTGCAATAACCTATTTTGGCTCGATCCTCCTTGGACATTGTGCACCTCAACTAAGAAAAATCACATAAGTTGCGGGTGGCTATCATAGGAGTGTGTGATATAAAGTGGGTATGTAGAAGGGTAAATTAAGAGAAAAAGTTAGTAGGGTTGGGTGTGGTAGCAAAAAGGAAAAAAATTGTGAAAAGGTGAAATATAAAGAATAAAAGATCACACCCAACTTAAATGTATAATAAAGAATAAAATAGGAGAAATAAGGGTGGGCTAAAAAAAAAATTAGCTAATAAGTGAAACACCAAGGAGGATTAGTCACTTGATATGTATATATGTATCCTACCAGCCCCTTAAGCCTACATTACAAGCCTAGAAAAGTCCTATAGTGATCCTGACTTGAGTGTCTGAAAACTAAGATAAAGAAAATAAGGGCAAGCTTATGGTATTTGATGCATACTGATTGGAACTTCTCTTCTGAGTATGGGTATCTCTTAACTGTCCCTGCTTTGACATGTATTATTTCATATGAGTGAGTGGGACATCTTTGTCGTGAAGGCATATGAGTCATATTGCTAGTTGTCTATATGTTTGGGTAGTGTAACTTATACATATGCATGGTTGTCTATTGCTTATTTAATTCCATAACCTGATCACATTATGGCATATTTTTTGTGCTTCATGTTTATATACAGTTGGTTTTGAAAAGTTGATATAGGAGGGTGTATTGTGGTTTGAGCTTAAAGTGTTGTTTGACTACCTTGAATAGCTTAGATTCTCCTAATTAGGTGTCTTGTTTTATTTTGTGTTGTTTTATTGTGTTTTGTTTCCTGAATATATGCAAACATTCTAATTGAGGGTTTTGATGTGCTATAGAAATATAGCACATTCGATGCTTAAAACGAGGAAAATATGCCAAGCTTCTTAGGTTGTTTTGTTAGATATGATGCGTTTTGGGTATATTTTGCAGGAAACTAGGTTTTGGGTGTTGGGTTTGTGAAAAAAATGAAAAATGATGTTTTTGGCTACTTATTTGATCTATTTTGGGTATTCATGACTCTTTTCGAATGTTCGTGACCAAAGCATATGATGAAATTTGAAGATTTGAAGCTTGGTTGCAAGTGTTGGAAGGCCTGGCACTTACCTATGTCTACATATGGACCACATGTAGCACATGTGGTTTATGTAAGACTAAGGTACGTACCAAAATTGGAGATACTGAGAGTAAAAGAGCTAAAAAGTAACTTCCGGCACTTACCTATGTCAACATGTGGACCGTATGTAGCACATGCAGGTCGCATGTGGGCAAGGCATGTGTCAGAAGTCCAAAATCCTGAGAGCAAAAGTTGCAGGAAAATTTTCCTGTACATGTAGGTGTCTACATGTGCCCGGCCACAAGCCTCATGTGGCACACGTGGCCACCGACTCTTTTTTCTCGTTTTTTTGTCCGGGCTTTGATTTTAGGATTTCCTCATGTACTATAAATACCCTTATGTGTTTTTTAGTTGAAGTTATGCACTTTTGATAATTATAAACATATTTTCATTTCGAGATTCGATTTTGGTCTTGGAATTCTCTTGTATTGATTTCGGTTGATTAATTTAGTTAAAATTTTGGGGTTTTACTTATGATTATCGTGATTTCATCTTATGCTTTCAATCATGAATGTTGTTGATTACTTCACAAGCATAAACGACAAAAAATCCTTAGCTAGGGTTTTAGAAACTCTGGCAGATTGACGAAGTAGGGGAAGTGCTATTGTTGTTCTAAATTGATACCCATGTATGCATTATATTATCTTTACTTTAATAGTTATCGTAGTGGTTTCAAACGTTACGATTCCTCATAGATTATTGCTACTTACTCCAAAAGAGGAGTAGTGACTAGGAAAAGATAATGACAACAGTAACTTGAAATTTAGTTATCGATCCTCGCTACTCTGTATCATCTAAGTAAGATGGTTAGATTTCATCTAATAACTAGAGACTCAAAAGGTAATAGTTAACTGGGATCAAGATAGGGGTTAGTAAGGTGATATCCTGAGAATCAAAAGGTAAAGGGTGAAATCTATCTGCTCGTCCAAAAGATGTAAAGGTACATAACTTATAAGATTTTGCATGAAAGGTATCGAGTAGGTTCAATAAAGCACGATAAACCTACGAAGTTGAGAATCCAGGGGGAACAAAATCCTAGTATTCATCTACGAATGATACAATTGAAGTTGATATTAGCTACTTGTTCAATATTGCTACTCAGATCCCCCATTTACTTTTCCAGTTCTTCCTGTTGATTACAACAGCCGAGAGCTACGATTCCATGTATTCCCTTGGGATTCGACCCCAACCTATGTTGGGTTTCTATATTTTGCAATGATCGCATAATATTCAGAGTGAAGGTGTAGCTTGAGCGTTATCACATGCAACATTAGATAATAGTCAGAAATCACTCTATCTTGAAATTTGTCAATTCACTTTCTAGGAAAAATTCTAACAAGGTACTTATGCTTTATGCAATGCTATAACGATAGAACGGGTTGTTATAGATTATCACTAGATATTTATAATGAGTCTTCAATACAAGGCCAATTTGGACTAGCAGACACCATTTGTAAAGCCACCTCACTATGCAAGAGATGAATACCAAAGAGAAATCAACGCATTTACTTTCGATCATGGAGAATTTTCTTGGATCTTGGAGACCTTGACAATGTTTAGTGGGAAGGTGAATCAAAATGAGAAAGAGTTTCTTATCCATCTGAATCAAATTCTCAAGGCTCCTCCAATCCTAAAAGGCTCCAACTCAAAGAGATACATATAATTGTCATTCCCCCCGTGAATGATATCAATAATGCTTATATAGAAATTCAATTGGTATATATCTCAAAATTCAATTGGACCACTCAATCACAAAAGTATGTAACTATCTATATATGTACAATTAAAGGTAATGATTACAACCGAATGGGGTGAAATCATTTGTAATAACAAACTTTGGGAAAATCTTGTCTAAAAAATCCATGACATGGTGTTTCATGTTGTTTAAGCATTTCATCGATTTTTTTAAAAACCAACATTGCATATGAACATGAGAAGCCATCTATTAAAATTTTTTACATGTACAAATATTTTTGTATAGTTACACAAAGTATTTCATATTTAATATTTTTGACTAAATGAACATCTTAGTTGAAGGCACAACCTATATTTGTGTTTATGAAAATATAAATTGATAGTTGACTGAAATTATGGCAATAAACATATTTGAAAATAAAAGCTCTTTGATAAGGTGTCTCACCAATATTGTTTGTGATGATTTGATTGTGTCATTCAATAGGGTCTCATATTTTTATTGGTTAGTATTTTCTTTCATATTTTTCTGCAACACCATTTGTGTAAATATCATTCTCTATCAAAATTGACATAAAATTAAGCGAATCTAAAATTGAGAGATCTTTTGTATGTATGTTTGTTGCATTTACTAATTATGTTTGATGTCATTATTGTTGTTCAAATGGTTGTGCAATGTAAGCTCGTCCATTTGTGGTGTTCAAGTTCTTGTAAGTAAGCTTTTACTCTAAGATAAATAGCATTCAATTCTTTCATATGTTGAATTCTTAAATAGTATATGTTCTTGACAACACGTTGTATATGCCTTAAAAATCGGTTGCATGCTTTTTAAATGTACCCTTTGTTTCAATATTAAGAACAAGATTAGTAATGTAAAGAACAAAACAAGAGGAATAATAGAGGACAAAATAACAAGAGAGTAATATACGATGAGTTTCTTCTTTCTTTCAAGTGTATCAAACATCTTCCTCAAGACCTCTATTTATAGTATTACAAAGAGGGACTTCAAGAGGTGTCATAAATATGGCATTAACTCATGAGAAGGTAGGGAAGAATATGGGGAGTGGATGAACAACGAGGAGGTGGTAGAGGTGTGGGAGTTACTAACTTAATGGAGGAATTACACCTACAAGTTATGGAGGAATTACATCAAGAAGTTATGAAGGAATTACACCAAGGATTTATGGACATCCACATTATTACAATCATTTAAAATACTCCCCCTTGGATGTCCATTGATACAATGTGCCTCATTAAAACCTTACTAAGGAAAAATCCTATGGGAAAAAAATTCTAGTGAAGAAAAAAGAGTACACATATATTCTTATACGCATTGTTTATTACCTCGTTAGAAACCTTGCCCGAAAAATCCATTGGGACAAAAACTAGGCCAAGGAAAAAAGTGTGTTGCGCTTACATTACTCCCCCTGATCCAAACATCATTTTATTTCTCGGAGACGATACATCCCAATATTGAATACCAGCTTCTCAAATGTTGACATTAGTAATGCTATAGTGAATAGGTCTGCCAAATCATCGGTAAAACGAATATGTTGAACGTCTATTTCACCTTTCTTGTCAAAATCATGAGTGACAATTTTTGGTGAAATGTGTTTTGTTCCATCTCATTTAATGTAACCTCCCTTCAACTGAGCTATACATGCAGCATTATCTTCGTATAATGTAGTTGGAATATCCTTATTCAAAGGAAATCCACACATTTTCTGAATATGTTGAGTCATTGATCTTAACCAAACACACTCCCGGCTCGCTTCATGAACGGCAATGATTTATGCATGATTTAAAGAAGTTAAGTTAATGTTTGGTTCATTGAACGCCATGATATAGCTGTGCCACCATATGTAAGTAAATAACCCATTTGAGACCGAGACTTATGTAGATTAGATAAGTATCCTACATCTGCATAACCAATTATTTTTGACTTGGATTCATTAGAATAAAATAATCTCAAGTCGATAGTTCCCCGAAGATATCTGAACATATGCTTGATACCATTTCAATGTCTTTTAGTTAAGGAAGAGTTGAATCGTGCCAATAAACTTACTGTAAAACAAATATTTGGTCGAGTATTATTGGCAAAATACGTTAGTGGCCCAATTGCACTAAGATATGGAGTTTCATCGCCAAGAAGCGCTTCATCATTTTCTTGAGGTCGAAATGGATCTTTGTTTATATCAAGCGACCTCACAATCATTGGGGTACTCAATTGATGTGATTTATCCATGTAAAATCGCTTTAAAACATTTTCAGTGTACGTTGATTGATGGATAAATTTGTCTGATGCTCAATTTGTAGGCCGAGATAAAATTTTGTCTTTTCCAAATCTTTTATTTCAAATTCTTTCTTCAAACACTCAACAACTTTTGAAAGCTCTTTAGGAGTGCCAATGATATTCAAGTCATCAACATACACAACTATTATAGAAAATTCTGATCCAGATCTTCTTATAAAAACACAAGAATAAATAGGATCATTTTTGTACCCTTCTTTTAGCAAATATTCGCTAAGACGATTGTACCACATTTGCCCTGATTGTTTCAATTCATATAAGGATTTTTGAAGCTTTATTGGGCAAGTTTATTGCGAACTTTTATATGCTTCAAGTACTTTGAAGGCTTCTGAGATTTTCATAAAAATATTGTTGTCCAATGAGCCATATAAATAGGTTGTGACAACATCCATTAGGCTCATATCAAAGTTTTCATGAACTGCCACATTTATTATATATCTAAAGGTAATTTCATCCACCACAGGAGAATATGTCTCCGCATAGTCAATGTCAGGCCTTTGCGGAAAATTCTTGTGCCACAAATCGTGTTTTAAATCTTACGACTTCACCTTTTTCATTTCATTTTTGCACAAAAATCTATTTGTATCCCACTGGCTTGACACCTTAAGGTGTTCAGACTATTGGCCCAAAAACTTTACGTTTTTTAAGTGAAGTTCATTCCACTTGAATTGCATCCTTCCATTTTGGCCAATCATTTATCTATCTACATTCATTGATAGATTTTGGTTCTAAATCCTCATCTTGTTGCATTATTTCATTAGCAACATTGTAAGCAAAAATATTGTCAACCATAATATTATTTCAATCGAGACATAACTTATTGAGATTTCTTTATTCTCATTAGTTTCAAGTATTTTAACCTCCTTAATGGTCTTGTCATTTGTTAGATCTCGAAGCTCTTTTTGAGTAATTGCAATCAAATCATGATCATTTATTTCTTTTTTTTTTGAGAATTTTTATTCTTGGAACCAATTGTTCTACCACGTTTCAAACGTGGATTAGACTCATTTGCATTGACCATTTGTCCTATTGGGACATCAACTCAAACTGGAGTATTAACAGCTGGAAGATAAGATTTAGTAACCCTTGGAAGGTTAGTAAATGCATCTAGCAACTGATTTGCAATATTTTGCAAGTAAATTATATTTTGAACCTCTTTCTCACATTGATTTGTTCGAGAATCCAAATAAGATAGTTATAATGCATTCCAATCTATCTCATATGTCAGTTGCTTATGTTCTCCCTCTAATATTGGGTATACTGATTTATCAAAATGACAATCAATAAATCTTACCATAAATAAATCTCCTGTCATAGGTTTCAAATATTTTATAATGAAAGAAGATTCATACCCAACATATAACCCCAACCTTCTTTGGGGTCCCATCTTTGTGTGTTGTGGTAGAGAAATCGGCACATATACCGCACACCCAAAAGTTCTAAGATGGGAAATTTTTGGTTCTTGACCAAAAGTCAAATGTAATGGAGAGAATTTATGATAACTGGTTGGCCTTATCCGCACAAGTGTTGTTACATACAAAATAGTATGCCCCCATGTTGAAACGAAAAGTTTTGTCATCATTAACATCGGTCTAGCTATCAATTGAAGATGTTTAATCAATGATTCTGCTAGACCATTTTGAGTGTGAACATGAGAAACCAAATATTCAATTTTTATTCCATAGTTGACATACAATAATCATTAAAGGACTGAGATGTAAACTCACCAGCATTACCAAAAAGAATAGTCTTTATCGCATAATCTAAAATTATGCTCTTAATCTTATTATTTGAGCCAACAATCTCGCAAAAGTCATGTTGCGGGTTGATAATAAGCACACGTGTGACCACCTTGTATATGTATCTATCAAGACCATATAATATTTGAAAGGTCTACATAAAGGGTAAATTGGTCCACATATATCACCCTGTATACGTTTCATAAATACAGGGGATTCAATCCCAACCTTAGCTACTGATGGTTTAATAATCAATTTTCCTTGAGAATAAGCAAAATAAGAAAATTCCTTTGATTGAAGAATATTTTGATTCTTCAAAGTATGCCCATGTGAATTCTTAATAATTCTGCATATCATATTGAAATCGGGATGGCCCAACCGGTCATGCCAAATGATAAAATCATTACAATCTGTAAATCTTTTATTTATTATGGCATGTATTTCAACCATACAAATACTTGTATGATACAATCCAGAAGAAAGTGTAGGTAGTTTTTCATGCACAAATTTTTTTTCATCTTTTATTGTAGTAATATAAAGATATTCAATCTTTTCTTCATTTGCAGTCTCAATATTATAGTCATTTTGGCGAATAACCTTGAAACTTAACAAGTTTCTTTGAGACTTTCTACAATATAATGCATTATCAATGGTCAATATTGTTCTCCCAAGTAGTAATAAGGTCGTTCTTTCATATCCCTCAATTAACTATGTACTATCTAATATTGTATTAACATAGGCCATTTTCATAATTAAATTATAGAAATATTTCTTTTCTCTTGATATAGTGTTAGTTGTAGCACTATCAAGAAGTCACATATCTCCATTACTCATCTTGGATTCAATTTGAGAATGAAAATTTTTTTATTATTTTTACAAAATAAAAATACATGATAAGAAATGTGAAATCTCACACTCTTACAATAAAACTTAAATACTTATTTTTTTCTTGAAACGTAAAAACAACATAATGAAAAAACATGATTAAAAGAAACAACGTAATAAAAATATTATTTATTTCCCATATAACTTGATCAAGATTTAGTTTTGATCTCCAAAAAAGTCTTCAACTTTCAAATGAGTTATATCATCAAGGCCATCAAAATCATCATCTTTAAGATCAAGTTTGCCTCAACATTGTCATCATATTTTTGTGAAGGTCTTGCCTCATCATCATTTTTTAAAGTCAAGTGTGACTTCATTCAGACATTAGAAGAGGTCCCACCTTAATTTCTTTTTTTTTAAAGATTCTTGATAAAGCCTAGCAAAATGCTTAGGTGCCTGACATTCATTCTTCTAGTGGCCTTTCATGCCACAACGAAGACAATTACCTCTTGGAGGATTTTTTGTAGGACTCATTTGATTCTCCCTTTTCTAGTTACCACCATCACGACGATTATTAAATCGTCCCCTATCATTGTCATATCCATGCATATTATTATGACTGTGATTTTGCCATCTTCAAGCTGGTCATGTGCTTGTACCCTATTTGCTTTCGGTACTGGAGCAGATCCAGTGGGACGAGCTTCATGATTTTTCATCAAAAGGACATTGTGTTTCTCAGCCACCAGAAGGCATGAGATCAATTCAGAATACTTCTAAAAATCTTTTTCACGGTATTGTTGTTGCAATATCACATTTGAGACATAAAAAGTAGTAAGTATTTTTTCCATCACATCCTCATCATTTATAGTTTTGCCACATAATTTCAATTGAGAAACAATCCTGAATACAACAGAATTATATTTAACAACGGTTTTAAAGTCTTGAAATTGTAAGTACATCCACTCATAGCGAGCTCTAGGCAGTATCGTGGCCTTTAGGTGGTCATACCTTCCCTTCAAATCAGTCCACAATTCAAGTGAATCTTGCACTGTAAGGTAATCTTCAGTCCTTCATCTAGATGATGACGAAGAAAAATCATAGTCTTGGCCTTGTCCTGCTCGACGTTGTATTATCGGGGGTAATAGTAGCACTAAGACCTTTAGCAGTTAGGTGAATCTCAGCATCGAGAATCCATGACAAGTAATTTTTTTCGGAGATGTCAAGTGCCACAAACTCTAGCTTCGGCAAATTTGACATGATGAAAACTATCATAAAAATAATGAAGTTAGACAACAATACAATAACATAATCTCAAAATAGTTGACCTTTTTTTTAAGAGTTAATACATTTTTTTAAAATAAAACAGTGTGTTACTCTCTTTTTTTTTACAAAAAAATAAAGAACTTTAAAATCTTAAAACATCAACCCAAATAATAACTATAAACAAAACACAAAATATGAAATAAAAAAAATTACACCAAAAATGTTACTACCTAACAATTTTAAAATTAAATTTCATGTTGTATATGATAAGAAAAATTAAGTGCTAGAGACATACAAACTATGATAGTGAAAAAAAAATAAAAGTGGCAAAAACTTAGTACATCAAGCATGTAACATATTTTTCTAGTATGCATATAAAGGTGTCCAATGCTATTTTATTATTTTGATTTTTCATGTGTAACCTTTAATGTTAAAATCAAAAGTTTGGTAAAAGAAAATAACAAACTGCAATGTTCACGACAAGTAAGTTGATTATACCTGACGAATTGAAAACTTGAAAAATAGTAGAATCGTGCTGATAACGTGTTTCAATATTAAGAACAAGATTAGTAATGTAAAGAACAAAACAAGAGGAACAATAGAGAACAAAATAATAAGAGAGCAATATAAAATGAGTTCCTTCTTTCTTTCAAGTGTATCAAATATCTTCCTCAAGACCTTTATTTATAGTATTACAAAGAGGGACTTCAAGAGGTGTCATAAACATGACATTAACTCATGAGAAAGTGAGAAAGAATATGGGGAGTGAATGATCAATGAGAAAGTAGTGGAGGTGTGGGAGTTACTAACTTTATGAAGAAATTACACCAATTAAAAATTATGGACATCTACATTATTACAATCATTTACAATAGCCTTCCCTTTGTCCATAAATGAAACATATAGACGCAATGGAGAATTGTGGGTAGACGGTTGCAGTGGTCTTAGCTATACTATCATGTCTATCTGAGATTATGTACTTTTTTTCCTTTCTACATATATTTATTTAAAACATTTGAAGAATCATTTCCACGGTGCGTTGTTCTCTGAATCAGCGATAGCACAAGTAAGGGTAAATTTTGTCATGTGCAAAGATGTATAGTAATGTTAGAAAAAAGACCAAAATAAATTTAAAAAATAATAATTGTAAAAAATAGAAGTAATACTTTATGAAATTATGTTAATATACTTTATGAAATAATGTTAATATATTTATCTTGCATGGTAGATTGTACCACTGTATGTTGCCTTTAGGAAGGTCCCATCTACCATTACTATATGTTTGCAATACTTAAAAAGATTTGAATTAGTACATTTGATGTTACCAAAAGAGATAAGAAAGAATCATCTCCGTCTGTATTTCTTATAATATTTCTAAATTTACATATTGCAGTATATTCTACTTAATAATAAGGGAAAAGGACATGGACTAACCATTTTAAAAAGGAAAAATTACATAAACTAGCAACCTTAAGACTTTAATTACAAGAAATAACCATAGTTTGGTAAAATTACAACTTATAACAAAAATAGTAATATTTTATTAATTTTTTTAAAAGATCGTGATATCACCTCAAACTTTTCACATCCCTACTTTTACTCTACTTTACCAATTTACTTCCCTCCAACTTCTGTTTCTTTTTTTTTCTCTAATTCTCCCAAGATCTTGATAAAGATCATATCCACTTTTTAAGGTAAGTATTTCTTTCAGTTAATGCATGTTACTTTTTTTCATTTAATTTTTGTTAATGTGTTTAGTGTCGCCATTTTTTTCAATATTAGTTCTGCGAAAATTCTCTGTTTCGGATCAATTTTTTTTTCTGTTAAAATTTATAATGGCTCAACATGCAAATCAAAGTTGTTCAGTTAGAGAAAATCAACCGAAGAATTTACTTACCGATGAAGTACCATCGTTTAGTCTTGATTTAACACAAGACGAAGTTTTTAATTTGGGTTCTACTAATGTTTTTTCTAAGGAAGGTGTTACCATTGAAGAGTTGAGATCTAAGCACCGTAACGATTTCGAAAAGATTGTGGAAATAATGAAAAGGAAAGGATTGACAAAAACTTCATCTCCCACAAAATTCCAAAAATCAGTGAAAAGGAAAAAGTCGGATGAAAAAGGAGAATGTAGTAAAATTGCAAGTCCCGTTGCATCAGATTCTGAATTTGAACAAGAGAAAGTGGAGAAGGTATGGTACTATTCGAAAATCTTGTTATTGATATGAATTGTATATGTTATATACAATATATTTTAAATATGTATTTCATATCTAAATTTTATGTAAGATATTTGTATTTATTAGGTTTCTGTATATATATATATTCTTTTGGGAAAATGGCTGAAATAGCAACTATAGAAGTGTAATATGTATTCTGAAAATACATATGTTATATAATTTGTATATGTGTTGTTATATTATTTTCTTTTTAATTAAATTTGTAATAATCATGTATTCATAAAATACATATGTGTTTGTTGAAATATAATTCTAATATGTATTCTGAAAATACATACAGGTTAGATATGTGTTTTTAGGTTTACCTCTAAGATTTTTATTCGATGTTAAGTTGTATTTGATAGTCATTCGATTTTTAATGTGATATGTATTTCTTATTTGTTGAAATGTATTTTTTACATACATAGTTGTATTTGTTATTATACATCTTATAAAATAACTATAAGATGTATTTCATAAATACATATAAGATAATTTGTATAAACTAGTTTTAAGATGTATTTCATAATTACATATAATAGACTGTTTTGTCATATAAATACATATGTGTTTGTTGAAATTTAATTCTAATAGGTATTCTGAAAATACATACAGGTTAGATATGTGTTTTTATGTTTACCTCTAACAATTTTATTCGATGTTAAGTTGTATGTGGTAGTCATTAGATTTTGAATGTGATATGTAGTTCTTTTTTGTTGAAATGTATTTTTTACATACATAGTTGTATTTGTTATTATTCATCTTATAAAATAACTATAAGATGTATTTTATAAATACATATAAAAGAATGTTTGGATTAATATGTATTATTAAAATACATTTGTTATATAATTTGTATATATGTTGTTATATTCTTGTCTTGTTAATTAAATTTGTACAAATCATGTATTCACAAAATACATAATGTGTTTGTTGAAATATAATTCTAATGTGTATTATGAAAATACATACAGTTTAGATATGTGTTTTTATGTTACCTCTAAGATCTTTATTCGATGTTAAGTTGTATTTGGTAGTCATTAGATTTTTAATGTGATATGTATTTTTTATTTGTTGAAATATATTTCTTACATACATAGTTGTATTTGTTATTATACATCTTATAAAATAACTATAAGATGTATTTCATAAATACATATAAGACAATTTGTATAAACTAGTTTTAAGATGGATTTCATAAATACATATAAGAGACTGTTTTGTCATATAAATGTATTTTTTTGTTGTTTAGGTCATTCGTGATCAAATATTCATGGCCCGGGTATTGTCCAAATTTGCTCCTCATATAGGATGTCATACGGTCAATGACATTGAAGATCGTATTAAGACAATGTTGACGAAGAGTCAATACAAGATGTTTTGTACTAAAAGTATATTTGGTTTCTTCATGAGAAGAAAGATTGTGTAGTCCAAGCCCAGTTAGGGAGATGCATTATGTCACTTGAAACTAGGGAAATTTCTACAAGTGCCATAGTCATTCGAGCAAAGAGCAAAATTCTTCATTTCACTATTAGAGAGTTTGCTTTTGTGACTGATTTGAATTGTGCTACAAATAAGGATGAATTTGTGTTTGACGAGGAGTGCCCAAATAGAATTATTGATCAATATTTTTATGGTGAGAGTTTTGTACAGAAAAAAAATTTATATGCTACTGTTTCTGACAAAATTTGGGGAAATGATAACGATGAAGATGCATTAAAGTTTACCAATTTGTATTTTATTCATGCATTCTTACTATCGTCAGTTGATACCGTAGCTATTCCACGCCTCCACTTTAATTTGGTTGAGAGTGGTCACTACAGTGATTATCCGTGGGGATCGGTTGCATTTGAAGAATTAGCTAGAAGTTTGCATAAAATATTGAAGTCGAAAGAAAAGTTCTATATGCTTCTGGGAATGCCACTGGCCATTCAAATTTGGTTGTACGAGTGTTGTTCAAACGTGCCTCGTAATGTTGCTTCCAAGGTAGATTCTCAAATCACTCATATTTTGAATTGGATGACAAATTCTCCTCGTCCAAGATATGAAACTCTTATGGGAAGTATGTTTGATGATGCAGATGACAAGGTTAGTTTTACGATTTTTTTTGTATGTGATGTTGATTATTTTGTAAAGGTATTTTCTGATCTGGTATATGTATATATACAACATACCATTGGTCAGTGTATATTCATTATTGGGTTTGGATCATGGTTAACTAATTTATAATGTAATTAATTTTACCATCTAAATTATTATTTTCATTATGTTATTTAAATTGTAGGTTGTTTTTAAGAATATCGAGCCAACAAGAAAGGAGATTTCAGCTTTTCATATACCGAAGAAGCTTGTTCCTGGATTTGCTAGTCATAATGAAGATGACATTGACTCGGATGATGATTTTTAGGATCCTCCACAAAGACAAAATTAGTTTACCACAAAGAAAAAATATCATGGCGATTTCTCAGCTTCACCTATAAAGAAAAAAATGAAGCCACATCCTAAAGGTGTAGATGAGCTGATATCAAAACGGACTCCTCCACCCCGTGCTGCAAAGATGCCTTTTGTCAAGACTCCAATTCACAAGCCAATTCAAACAAAAGTTACGCTACGTGGAAAGAGGAAAGACATAAACAGAACTGAAAGTAAAAAATCTCTTCCGGTTCAGTCACTTGCTCCGTCTTCGTTCAATTCTGAAGATGAAGACGGTGTTGTCTCGAAGAAAGTGTTTGATAAGTTTTGTGAAAAGGTAATTTTTCTTTAAGATTTTGATTAATTTATTTTTCCATTTCTAATTATTTTTTTTATAATTCAGGTATGGCAAGAGTTTAATGATGTCTGTGGCCTAGTGTCTTTCAGGTTTGATCAGATGATGAATGCAATCAATGAAAATAAGGTACAACATATATACATTTACAGCATATGTATTTTTTTACAACTAAGTTGTTATTTACTAATTTTTTTTATTTATATTTTCATGTTTTAAACGCGAAGAAACAAGCAAAGGCAACGAATCTGATTAGCCACCAGCGGATGAAAGTGTTAAGGGTAAATCAACCCATCAAGAGACTACAAAGTTTGTTCATGAGTTTAATAAGAATCCTGAAGGCACATTGGTAAGTAAATTCCGTACATTTATATTCAACTAATTTTATATATACAATTCTAATTTATCATTATAAAAAATAATATTAAAACAAGTTGTCGAAGAGATGGCAGGATATCAAAGCAACAGTGTGAATGATGTGTATAATGAGATTGATGGGTACAATGAGGATAATGACATTGTTCTGGTAGAGATTTTTTTTTTGGTTAGGTATAGTTATATTGATCAATAATATTTATTTTAATTTTTTATTGTTTCATTTTTTAAAGGAAAAAATTGATATAGATGTTCATGAAGCAAGAGATGTTTGTGTCGCTCCGGTATGCTGAATACATATTGGTTAATTTTTTAGTTCTTCATAAATATTATTTTATTTAATTTGTATGAACATGTGTAGATCACAAAATCAGTGGACGAAAGTATTGGTGAAGCACAAATATCAGAATCTCAACTCACATTTTCAGATGACGTCCTTAGAAGCATTGATCTTGACTCTATGAAAAAAGTCAATGTTGAAGTTAAAGATGAGTTCAAGGTATCTACAATACGTGCATTGATTGCTATTTTTAATTTGTTGAAAAATGCAATCTAACTAGATCTTTATAAAATTTATACAGAACAAAGAAGGTGTGATTGAGATGAATGTAAATACATCAGCGGGACATGAGTCAGAGGTTAATGATATGGATAATTCAAAGTTAGATCAGCAATATAATAGTGCAGTCCACATTCCTGCGGGAGTAAATGTTGAAAGCAATGCTGATCAACATTTGTCTGATTCTCAGAATACTCTTCCGGATGAGCTTCTTCTCAGTCTTAATGCGTATGTCAATCTTGAACGAAGTATAATTGTACATCCATAGATAAATCAAGCACAACAAATGCCAATGCATGTTTCAAGAATTAGGTGACCATCTAGATACAATGAGTCACCATTCACAATGAAATTTGGTTCAGCAGATGGTTGGTACTCTTAACATAATTTTTTCAATTAACAAATTTGCTTACTTTATATTTTTTTCCTAATGGATAGTGAAGTATGAATTTGATTTTTGTTGTTCAGTTGTATTTTTGGAACAACAGTAAATGTTTTTAATGAGATATGGTTATATTTTGAAGAATATTTTTTTCATTTTGAAGTTGGATAGTGTAAACATTTTTACTCTGCATTTGTTCATATGTATTTCAGAAATACATCTGTTGCAGTTTTCAGACATGATTTAACTTTTGTTTCAGCAGTATACTTATTGTTTCTTATAATACTGCATTATCTTATGTAATTGATTATATATACATAATTAATTGCATAACTTAATAATAAAGTAAGCACGAAAGAGCAATGGAGAACATTCGATCAGAAGCATCCCTTCACATCTCATCCAGTTAATGCGATAGAAAACACTAAAGTCATCAACAAGTTCATAACGTGGCTTTCATTGGATCTTCTTAAATATCATTCGAAGAGGTATACAGAATACAACTTAATAGTACTAACTTTTGTAAATGAAGATTATGTAAATTACAAACTAATATGTACAATGAATAAACAGGAACAGCAAAGAAGAACATTATTTGAACGGAAAGGCAAAAATACCAGTTATCAACTTTGGAATTTTATCTGTTGAAGACAAGAATTGGTTCTACGTTATGGGTACTCCTTCCAGACGTGGTCAGATGAGGTAAGTGATGTATTATTACATTGATTTGTATATTGGAATATATATTAGTTCAGTGTTAAATATGAATAATTACAATTGATTATTTTGTTATAGTTGAAAATGTATATTTGTAAATACATATGAAGTATGTTATACCTTCACTGATTTGTACATGATATTTTCATATGTAAGGTTTGATTTTTTTTAATTTTTTTATTTAATATTAAGTATGAAATTTATTTATAATGCAGTAAATTGATGTATGCTTGTACTATCTGCGAAAGAAGTCCAAGTATGATCCCAATATCTCATATAAGTTCAGCACTATAGACTGTAATTTCATGAACATTGTTACAACTGTGTTTGATGTGTACAAATTGGATGATGCAACTCTTAATGCTGGTGAAAAGAAATATCATCTGAATAAGTATGTAAGTGGATTCCGCATGCATGCTACAGTGCCATGGCATACGGTTGATCATATGTTCATTTCTGTTCACGTAAGGCAAAACATCATTGGGTTCTTGCAGTTATATCTTTCAATCATAGGTGTATATACGTATATGATTCTTTGTCAGCTGCTGGTCATGATGCGGCAGTGCTTACTGAAATTGAAAAGTTAGCTAAGGTTATACCTATATGTCTCATTGAATGTAAATTCTACGAGAATAAGGGTATTGACATCGACAATCATCCTAATTACAAATTGAATGATAAGATGGATCCGTTTGGTGTTTCAATTGTGGAGAATGTGCCTCAACAACCAAGTAGCAGCTTGTAAGTAATTAGTATGCATATTACTTGTATATATACATATGCATTAAAGTTGTAACAACTTCTTCCTTATTAATGTATGTATTTGCAGGGATTGTGGTTTATATATGGTTATGTATGCCGAGTGTCTTACTTTTGGTGAAGCTGTTCCATGTATTGACTTTGACCCAGATCTAATTCGCATAAGATGCTCTTCACTGTTGTGGGATTATGGTACTAGAAAAGCAAACGCAAAGTCACAAAGTGATGATGAAGCACCAATGAGGCCTCTTCGGATCACTGAGTTAACAGAAGGCACTGAAGTGGTTGATATTAGATTTGTATTTATTTTTTTGAAGTTAACAACATTTAAGATTAGGTGGATATTTTTTTTTTTTGAATAGATTATGGGATTCATATGTTACTTTAATGGTCAAAAATGGCATGTTAATGTTCTTTTATTGTTATCTTAACTTTTTAATTTTTAATCGTCTAATTTTCAGTTTTTCATGGTTAGTATATGCCTGTGTGCATATTTGTAATAATAAATATGCTTATTCCAGTGAAATTATGTATTTTTAACATACATATGCCTATTCCACTTAACATTTGTATTTTTAACATTACATGAACATACAGTTACCAAATCAATTCTGAAGTCAACATATCACCATTACAGTGAAGATATGTATTTTCAAAATACGTATTACCATTACAGTAAAGATATATATTTTAAAAATATACATCACCATGACGGTAAATATATGTATTTATAAAATACGTATTACTCATAAATATGCCATTCCAGTTAACAAATGTATTTTATTAACATAAATTTTAAAATTTCAGTGAGTAAATGTATATTTAAAATACATATACCATTCAACTGAACATAATCGTTTATAATACATATGTATTTTTATTTGATTTTCATATACACGTTTCTACTTAATACACATTCAGCCATATGTATTATTCATATTTCAATTTGTATTTTTTGAAAGATACACATTATGGTTAATACTAATGTTCGTTTCAGATTGTATTTCCATTTACGTCTAATGTAAAAATATTTATTTTTCAAAATAACAATGGCTCCTATTATTTCATATTCGAACAAATTTTTAGTGCAAAAAATATATGTATATAAATACATATATAGTATAAAATTAAACATTTGAACTATAACAAATTAACAAGTTCAACTTCATAAAAGTGCAACATCTGAACACTATCAAATTATCAATATCAATAAAAATTTTAAAATTCAAAATGAAACAATTCAAAAAAAAATAGAATAATAAAGCAACTGAATTTTCACTAAAAACATGATAAAATGTATCATTTGTTGTATTTCCTATATGAACGCCTATTGTGATCTTTTTGTCCGCATGAACTACAACAATTTTTGCTTTTCTTTTCAAACATATCTCTTCCTGATTTACCGTGCTCCTTCTTTGCAGGTCTTCCAGGGGGCCTCTTGTATTTTGGGGGCAAAACTACTTCGTCTAAAATTTTCTGAGGTATCACCCAGTCATCTTTATGTGGTAGAGGATATACAGGAAGATCATACGTTCTTAGTACAGTTTTTGGCTTGTATAGGTTAGAGCAATATGGTCCTTTTTCAAGATTCTTGCTATCAAGTACGGCACAAGCATACACACATGGTATCTCATCCAATTGAAATGCATGACAAGAACATTTTTTTTTTTCTTTAGACAAACTATAAAATATTTCTCCTTATCGTGGACAGTATAGACGTACTCTGACGCTGGTATAACCTGAAAATATTAATACATAAAAAATATTATAGAAAAACAAATATTACAGTAAAATTTGCTACAGATTAGCAAATGTATTTTTTTCCAAAGCAGCAAATGTATATTAAAATGTCTACAGAATATATACATATTTTTTTCATTACAACACATAGATTTGTTATAATTTTAATAATTTGTATATTAAGATATGTTTCATACAACATATAAAAATTCAAGAAGATATAACATTAAATGATTATATCTATTTTATCATACCTTCATATGTGTACACTCTGCTTCATTCTGTTGGAGAATTGCTTAAAATTTTTCAATAAGATCCGTGCGTGTGTACAATGCCTCATGTCTGTTTTCACAGTTCCATCTACCAAACATCAATCTAACTTCCTCTAAAAAATCATAAATTGGAAGTTCTCTAGCTGATACCAGTGCAGCATTAATTGACTCAATAATATTTGATGTTAAGGTCCATCCCCTATGAACTGTTGCATATGACCAAGCCCACTTATCGTATCCCGCCAACTCCAAGTAATTCTTCACCCTAACATCAACTACCTCCACTTTCTCTATTAAATTATGAAATTCAGTCTTTGAGTATGATTTCGCCATGGTATAGAAGATTTCAGACAATGCATCATGTGACTTCCTAAAAAAATTTTCACATTACCTCATAGATGCCACATACAAGCGTAATGAGGTACATTATTGTACACTCCAGCAACAGCTTTTATAATGCTTGGGTTACGATCGAAAACTACACACATATGTTCTCTTTCACCGTATGTTTCCTTTAGATTCTAAAAGAACCATGTCCAGGATACATCATTTTCAGAATCCACTATTCCATATGCCAATGAAAATATATGGTCTGAACATGAAACAAATACATTAAAAGTACGATATTTACAGACATTAAAAAAATTATATGTATTTTTCAAATACATACAGCTGGGAACAAGTTTAACTGGAATTTAAAATATAAACATAACTAAAACCTATAATACATATAAATATATCTGGAACTATATCCTGCTCTCAATCAACATCCACAAAAAAATTAAATAAGTACTCTATACAAATATATAACTTACCGATTATGTGAATGAAATTTATTTCATAAACATAATTCACAACTTTAATATAAATTCATATATCTAAAACATATATATATATATATATATATATATATATATATATATTATAAACATATACATCTATTCATAGAGTCAAATACATTTCGAGAATAGCTTACCGGCTCCATCCATGGTACATGCAGCTACAAATATGTCACTGTACAGTCCTCTAAGATAACTTACATCAACAACTATCACAGGTCTACAGTAATCGAACCCTTGTATGAATGTAGTTAGTGCGACAAAAATATACAAAAACTAATTATCTTCATGCTTTTTCATTCGTATATGTGAACCTGGATAAGTAGTGTTCAAAACATGAATGTATGTAGGTAGTTTTCCGTATGATGCCGAAGGTTTCCCTCTCAAATCTTCAAGTGCTTGTTCCTTTGCTCGCCAACACATAATATACGTCAAATTCATACCAAGGTCTTCCTTCATGTCACTTCTGATTTCAGTCGCACTATACTTTCTTTTGTGGTTTTTAAACTTTTGTTTCACCATACCTCCAATCAACTTACTAGTAGCATGAAACTTATGATAAATCTTATCCTTTATCAGACATGTGTGTTCGGGTAAGAATTCTCTAACACAAAACATTCCTGATTTGTTGATAGCAGATACATAGAATAAAAAATCACAATTACGTGATTTGCATATTAATGTGTAACTGCAAAAAAAATGATGTAATGTAATTTACAACATGTACAAAAAAAAAAAATCTATATGTATTTTTTAAATACATATGTTGTAGTAAAATTTAACAAGAAAAAAAACAACAGATTTTACATACATGACAAACTTACCAGGTTTTACTTAATCTAACAAATCGTGATTGAAACTTCTCTCGAATCGTGTAATCCTTCATCACAGATTTTAACACTCTTTTTGAGATATAAACTTGTTCAACCTCAATATATTTGTAGTGTGGGTTCGAGATAATTACTTTAGTTGCGTCAATATCCAATACATCCAAACATTCATCTGAATTAGTAACTATCAATGCTCTTTCAGTACTTATATTCACAATGTTACGCGCAGTGATAGATAGATTCATACTCGCAGCGTTACATATTGATGAACTAATGAATTCATTGAAACTATTCTTTTCTGAAACACTTATGTACAAGGGCAAAGCACTCATTGCCTTTACATCCCTTTTTTGTATAATGTAGACCTTCAAACCCATGTCATTACATATACATATTTTACCTTTAATATCTGTTAACTGATATTCAATTTGAATGCTTTTTCATGTCAAATCGACATCCATGTGCGAAGCTAGTACTTCGCGCAGTTGGTTGTACGAAGCGTTTATGCTCAACAATATTGCATCACTGATGTAATCTTCATATTGTTGTTCAATGTTGTTCATACTACCAATATGTTTAATGAGAACAGGTATGTTTCCCATCGTCAAGATCCAGAACACTACAAAATATTAAATACAAATTAAATTATATAATATTCATTGCTATTTTTATAATTTTGAAACTGTTGCTATAAAAGTTATAATTATGGCTCTACAGTTGCTATTTCGAAAATTTTCCCTTTTAAAAAGAAATGGCCCACACTACGAAAATATGGACAATTGGAGTCAGTCGGCCCAATTTATAATCTTTTTTTAGTCATTTAGCCCAAAACCATTCTCTTTACACAATCAAGGGGATTAAATGTTCTTTACAGTTGGCTATTCTTAAATCACTTTTCTTTTCTAAATGTACTTAGCTAAATCTTTTTTTCTCCTCTATTATGCATTGATCAATCTACTGTGTTTTGCGATCAGTATCAAAAATTGATTTGTTGTTTCTTGCATTAGAGCATTGAAAACTCAAGACATGAAGAAAAAAATAGAATGTAAAGGAAAGTTAAAAGTAACGGGTAAATAGATCAATATGTTCTCAAATTTGTGGTTAATGATGATGATTTAACAGAATCATCACATAGAGGTTTGCACTTGAAGAAATGTCATAGTTCTTTGAACTTGAAGAAGAAAAAAATAAAATAATGAGGCTTCAAGGTAAGAGAAAAGTCATGTCTTGGTCCATGTTCTTCTCTGAGGCTGACTCGATCACAGAGTGAAAGATGTTTTGATGCATGTAAAGATCAAAAAAAGAATCTGCCAATTGATACTCTTTTATAACATATTGATACACTTTTTTTAAAAGAGAAAAGGGGAACCTACGCATGCACATACATTCTCTATACCCAAATGATACTCTTTTATACCAGATTGATCCACTTTTATACAACATTGATACACTTTTTCTTAAAAGAGAGAAGGGGAACCTATGAATGCATATGCAGTCTTTATACCCATTTAATACACTTTTATACCATATTGATACGCTTTTATACTACATTGATACACTTTTTAAAAAAGGGAGAGGGGATTCTATGCATGCACATATAGTCCCTATACTCAATTGATACTCTTTTATACCACATTGATACCCTTAAATTCAACATCAGATATCCACTGACCTCCGTATTTTATCATTATTGAAACTAAAACTGAAGTTGAAGTCATTATTTTGTATCAGTTTTGACAAATTTATAATGAAAAAAACTTATAGGAAGCTAATTAAATTCAGATTTTTGGAGTTTTTATACAAAATTTGTGAAGAGAAAGGCAAATTGGAGTATCCAAAAAGGTAAAGGAATGGAGGTTTGAGAGTTTGAATGGAAATGAAATTGTGAATGAAAAGGAAAGAAAGAAAGGGAAAGTTACTTTAACAACATTCGATTATGTTTAAACGTATGACAGTGAAGGTTAGCTAGTGGAATCAGTTTGTGGCTATTTATGGGGTATTTAATTTTGAATGTTATTTTTGTGGTATTATTTTAATTTTAGGTGTTATTATTGTCCTTTTCCCTAATAATAAAAGGCAAAGGCCTAAATGAGGAAGTGCCAAGCAAGCATGTTGACCTGCTATATGTTTTGGCACTTCTTCATTGGCCATTTTTCCTTCATTTTATTTTGTTTGACTTTTTCTTAATCTGATATATATTTGTTAAAAATACGTAAAAAAAATATTATAAATCACAATAATTAATAATTTTAAAATTTTAAAAATATAAAATATTTGATTGACTCTCAAAATTATATCAGTACCACTTAAAATTGAAATAGAAGAAAAAGTATTATAAATCACAATAATTCAAAACTTAAATTATTTTTCAAATATAATTGACTATCAATGTCGCAAAAGTTTGGTTTATTCTGTTATATATTTCAAAAAAAATACATAAAAAAATTATAAATCACAATAATTAACAACTTAAAAAATTTAAAAGATATAAAATATTTGGTTGACTCTCGAAATTATATCAATGCCACTTAAATTGAAATAAAAAAAAAGTATTATAAATAAAAATGATTTAAAAATTAAATTATTTTTAAAATATAACTATGAATGCCACAAAAGTTTGGATAAAGAGAGTAACATATATTATTTAAAAATTTATCTAACTCTCGAAGTTATATAGGTGCCACTGAAATTAAATAGAAGAAAAAGTATTATAAGTCACAATAATTTAAAATTTAAATTATTTTTAAAATATAATTGACTATCAATGACACAAAATTTTAATTTATTCTGTTATATATTTCAAAAAAATACGTAAAAATACTATAAATCACAACAAGTAACAAATTAAAAAATTTAAAAGATATAAAATATTAATTAGATGATACTCGAAATTATATCAGTGTCACTTAAATTGTAGGAGAAGAAAAAGTATTATAAATCACAATAATTAAAAACTTAAATTATTTTTAAAATATAACTATCAATGCAATAAAAGTTTGAATAAGGAAAGTAATGTATATTATTTGAAATTACATAATAAGTATTATAAATTGCAATAGTTAACAATGTAAAATATCCACAAACATATAAAAAAATATGATTGATTATCTAAATTCTATTTGTATCACATAAATTGGGATAAAAGAATAACATATATTGGGTTTGTGCTGTATATATATATATATATGTACATATATACATACAGAGGTTAATGAGCGACCATTATAAATGACCATTACACTATAGACCAATATAAAGGTATAGAGCGCAATAATTTGCCTCTCGAGAAGTTTATTGCCTTTATATTGGTATCAAAGCGAGAAGTCTTCTGATCCTTTATATTGGTATCAGAGCAAGAAGTTTTTGAGATCTATAGTTAATGAGAAGACCATTACAAAACACTCCTATACATTTAGAAACTAAAGAATAATTACAAGATTTATATATAGAATATATCAGATTAAGCCAGACTAAAGAAGATAATAATAGACTAGACTTTTTAATTACTATAAAAGGACAACTAGAATATAAATTAATTACTCAGCTAAAAAGTAGACAAGTTTATGAAAAGACATCTTGTTTTCCACGATATAAGATCTAGATACTGGTATTTATATAGAAAATATAGTATAAAAAACAATATTATTAAAAGACTTAAGAAATTCGAAGAGTGTTGAGAACGACTAATAGAAGTAAATAGGTTATATAAATTATACAATAGTTCTAGAGTAGTAAACCCAGAATTAGTAAATACATTAAATTGAGAGTTAAAAGGTTGCGAGGAAGACATATATAATAGCAATCGTAGAATAAGTTGGATCAAAAAAAGTATTAAGAAAAAAGCACATCAATTAGGATAGTTTGAATGCAAGATTTACCTGTGTTTCAAAGAATAAGACAACTAAATAGTTGGATAGAAGAAGAATCTTATCACAGATCTCAATTAAGACAAAACGAATCAAAACTTAAAGAAATTATAAAAGGTATACAAAACAAATTGAATAAAGATCTAGACATTTTAAATAAGATAGAATTAATAAATCTAGAAGAACAATTAAAAGATATTAAAGACGAATTAGATTATAATTATATAAGAATAGAAAATTCTTATTATAGGATATATTATTATAAGAGACAAACAGATAAGGTTCCTTTAGGTTAATATATGCCTCTAGAATACATTAGACGAATCAAACTAAGACAAAGTTGGTTATACGACGAAATTAATCATAGAAATCAGCTCAAAAAAGAAATAGGACAACTAAGAGAAAAATTAATTTGGATAAAAAACGCTTTAATAGAAGTAGATATAGACGCTAGCCTAGTAGAAGTAGACACTAGTTTGACTGCAAAAAATAGTTTACTTATTACAATCACAAACAAAAGATTTAAAGAATTACTCATAAAGGAACAAGAAAAAATAAAAGGACAAATTGATGATATAGAGTTAGATATTAAATACAGCACTAGTAGATTAATTTATTACATAAAAATTTGTAAAATTACAAGCACTCTAGGATAACAAAATAGCTTCTTTAAAAAATCTCGAATATCTCCGATTTCAACCTGAAAAGAAATATAGAGCATTAAAAGATAATGCTGTTACAAAGTGTAACTTTAGCCAAGGAGAACACATATTACATTCCGAAGACAAACAATATAATACTATAATAGATCTAATAATAAATCTTAGTGAAAAAATTCAAGAAAAAAGATAAAATTATAATTAGACTATTAGAAGAAATAGAAGTTACTCAAAATAAACAGAAAAAGACACTAGAAAAGTTAGGAAAAAAATTTGACTACTTAAAGTCACAAGAATTAGAGATAGATAGAAAACTTCAATACTTAAATACTAAATTTAAGTTGAAAAAAATACCTACAAAAACAGAAATAGAAAGATTAATAAAGACTATAGCAGAAAAATCAAAAGAACTAGAAATTAAAACCACTCAATTAGTAACAAAAATTATAGAACAAGTAGAATTCATCAATAAAGAAATAAGTGAACTAAAAATGATAATACAAAGATTAGAAGAAATCTCACTTGCATGAGTGAAGAAGAAGATATAAATTACAGTAGGGCGTTAGAAAAATCGAAAGCTATCACAGTGAAGCAGAAGGACTATCTAGGCATATCCCTTCAAGTCAGACAGATAAAGTCATATTAAAACAAAATAATACTATAATAACGTTATAGATAGCATTGCAAAAAAAGATAGATAACTTAATCAAGGGTAAAGAAATTCAAGAACCTAAAAATACTGAAATAGACGAATTAATTACTCAACTAAAGAAAACTGAATTAACTCCTAGACAAGAGAGACAAAATATAATTAGAAAATCTAAAAAATGGACTTTCTTTCAACTAGACCAAGAAGAACCATCGAAGAAGAAAGACAAGGAGAAAGACAAAGAGTAAGTTTTTCTGAAAACAGAATGGGTAATAGCCTTATTACTAGAATAATATCTAGAAGACACCCAGAAATAGAATCTCAAGAATTAAATGAAATAATAGTTGTAGATGGAGACTTACAAATTTTTCAACAAAATCAATTACAATTATTAAATCCTAGAAAGCTATACAATGCTAAGTATTTTTCTATTGACAACCAATTATATAGACACTACAAAGAAGAATAAATATCAGCTCTAGGAGAAAACTTTACAATCTTAAATTTAGTAAATTCAGAATCATTAAGACAAATAAAAAATAATAAAATGTTATTAATGCAAATGGGATTAATAGTCATAGGTATAAAAGGATTAACTAGAAAAAACTTAGGAACTATAGTATTGATAGTAATATATGATGATAGATGGTTAGATATCAAACAGTCAATAATAGGATTAACAGAGGTAGACATGAAAAATAATGGAGGAATATTCTATATTAGTCCAGATTTCTTAATAAACCTAAAAGAATTTGAAAAAAATATTAAAATAGGAATTCAAACTAAAGAATATGAAGAAATGAATAATGAAAACAATTTATTAATGTGTGTAGGATTCATAGGAAAAATGACCTTGAGTAGTAATACAAAATTCAAATTACAAGTAAATGATGTATTTGAAGTAATGGGTAACAAAGGAATAAAATTAATAAAACCAATAAAAATAAATCCATAGAATATGCTGGTTTAGAATGGAATCTAGAAAAGTTTAATAAACCTAAAACATTCACACTAGAATCTCACTTACTATATACGTCTAGTAAAGGAGAAACATCAATTAGGTTTACAGATTACAACTATACTAGTCAAAAAGATTTAGATGAAATAGAAAGTACTATAGCAATAGAATAAGAATTCATGAATGTAGAAATATTACAAGAAGGATACAAAGTGGATAAAGAAATAGAAAAAGCTATAATATTAGCTGAAGAACATAGATATATAATATTTAAATGTAAAGGATGTAAGAAAACAAATATGAATATAACAGAATGTATAGAACATTTTAAAACTTGCTTAGAAAAAGACGATAATTTAGGATATAGAATTTAAAGTAATTATACAATATCTGAAAAAGAAAATAAAGATACAACATCAATAATCAGTTATAAAGAATTAGCAGAATTAGAAATAGCCTCATCAACAAGTGCTAGCCCATTTCAGCAGACTAATCCATATCTGCAACCTATAGATTATAGTACAGGTAATGTACCTAGAATACCAACTGTTAGATTAAACCCAGATACAAAAATTAGAGAAAACATAAGACCGGCAGGAAAAAAAATGTCAATAGAAGAACAGATTAAGTTACAAGAAGGAGGAAGTAAAGGTAAAATATTAAATATAGCAGCTCATGACCCACAAATACGGAATTCAGTAATAGATTTATGGAAAGGAATAGTAGTAGCAAACTATTTAAGACATTATACAGAAACAGATACAGAGACAATGAATAAATACATGAAAACTTTCTTAGAAAAATCTGCAAAGGTTACATGGGAAGCCTTTAAGACCAATTCTCCGCAAGAATTTCAAGTTTTATTAGCAATGGGACCAAACCCTTATAATTTTACAAATAAAATGCATATTCTACTAACAGGAAAAGACTCAAATAGTGGTTTAATAACATTACAAAAAGAGGCATTAGTAAAACTAGAACAATTAAGTATATCCCATTGTATATATATCAAGAACTTTTTAAAAGATTATTTTTTATACTACAATTATTGGAAATACATTTAGCAAAGAATTAGGAAAGAAAATATTTAATAAATTATCAGGAGCTTTAGGAAGAGAAATAAAAAATATATGGTATAAGAGAGATGGTGTAGCTCAAAATCCAAATGCCAAATGGACCATAGGACATAGAGTCCAACATATAATGGATATTCTAACAGAAAAATACACAAATATACAAGTACAAAAACAATTAAAGAAAAATAAAATGAATTTTTTTAAATCAATTATATACACAACACAAAGCTATGATAATAACCAAAGAAAACCTAGAAAATATAAAAGGAATTATAATCAAAAACCTTACTTTCGCAAAGATTACTTTTTGCGTAAATCTAAAGCTAAAAAATCATAGCTAAATAAAGAAAGACATGTTAGAAAATATAGAAATGATAGAAATTATAAAAACAAATTACAGTGTTACACATGTGGTAGCATTGAGCATTTAGCAAATGTATGTCCTAAAAGAAATAATAGTAGAACTAGAAATTTTCAACTAATAGAAGATTTTCAAGAGACTTTATTAAATGTAGATGAATACATGTCAGACACTGAAAGTATATATTCGATAGTAAGTTTTGAATTAAAAAATAATGATAAAACAGATTCTTCAGATTCAGAAGAAGATAACTCAGTAAATGAAATAGGACAAGAGATAGATGATTTAAATCTAAATGACTTAATAATTAATAACCTAATGAATGCTACACAAGAATGTACACATATCTTTCAAAGAAATAAAGGATTAGATAGCAATAGATATAGTATATGTAAATGGTACCCTAGTAAAGAAAATAGGGCAAAATGTAACAAATGTTATATGGAAGCATGCATTAGTTGTATAGAAAATATATTAGAAATAAAAATAGAACCAGAACTAAGTAAAGAAAGACAAACAGCTAATCAACTTATAAACTTAAGAATAACAACCCTAGAAGCAAGAATAAATGAATTAGAACAAAGATTAATTAAACTAGAAAGAGGAAAAACAATAATAATTGAAGAAGAGACAAGTACACAAAAAATAAGACATCCAGACCAATTAGAAACAGAGCTTATGAATGTAGAAGGAAGTAGTAGTTTAATATGTAACGAAGATAAAGAATTTTCAATAATAAAAGTACTAGCAAAAATAAAAATTCAAGACATAGAAATATAAACCTTGGCATTACTTGATCCAGGATGTACAAGTTATTTAATTAATAAATCAATAGTATCACAGCATGTAATAAAAACTTTAAACCAACCAGTAGCGGCAAGACAAATGGATGGATCATATAATACTTATAAATATTATATCAAAAAAGCACAAATAAGTTTTTTAAACACTTGTAATGAGTTTTATAAACCTACTTATAATGTAAATAAAATATTAGCAAGGGATTTAAACATGGGATCAGATTTCGTAATCGGGTTAAAATTCTGTATACAAAATAAAGAAGGATGCCTTATAACAGAAGATGGAGTAATACTATTTAAAAATGTTACATACACTCCCGTACAAACTACAAGTTTTCCAACGATAGAAAGAAAAATTAGAATAAATAAAAACGATAAAAATTTACACCCATGTTGTGAAAACTGTACAAATAATAAACAGTGTACAGAGAATAATTTATTGGTAGAAAAAAACCTAGAAACAATTAAAGAATACACTTTAGAAAATGTAGAAGAGATAAAGTATCTAGAAAATATAGAAAAAGATTACACTTTAATCAATATAGAAACACAAATTTATAATTTTCATAATGGAATAAATAGAATAGGAATAATAAATAGTCCTAAAGACTTAGAAGATGTAATAGCCATTCTAGATAAAATGAAAATTATAGGAGAAAAATCCTTAGCACATTGGAATGCTAATGAATTAATGTGTAAATTAGATATTATTAACCCAGAATATACAATAAAAACAGCAACTATAGAATCAAATAATGAAGACACCAAAGAATTTGATATACAAATAAAAGAATTATTAAATTTAGAAGTAATAAGAAGATCTATTTCTAGACATAGATCAGCAACATTCTTAGTAAGGAATCATAGTGAACAAGTAAGAGGAAAAGCTTGTATGGTAATTAATTATAAAATATTAAACGATAATACCAGAACAGATGCATATAAATTACCAGATAAAAATGAATTAACTAATAGAATACAAGGGAAAAAGATTTTTAGTAAATTTGATTGTAAGTCAGGGTACTGGCAAGTAAAAATGCATCCAGACAGCATTGAATGGACAACATTTACATGCCCAGGAGGACATTTTGAATGGCTAGTTATGCCATTTGGACTTAAGACAGCTCCACCTATTTTCCAAAGAAAAATGAACAATATCTTTGGAGAATATAAAAATTTTATATTAGTCTATGTAGACGATATTTTAGTATTTAGTATAAATATGTAAGAACATCTAGGATATTTACAAACTGTTTTTAGATTATTTGTCATACATGGAATAATAATTAGTAAAAAGAAAATGAAATTGTGTAAAACTTATATTAATTTCTTAGGAGTTACTCTGGGAGACGAAAAAATAAAACTCCAACCACACAGCCAAAAAAGTATTAGATATGCCAGACAAATTAGAAAATACTAAAGATTTACAAAAAATTTTAGGATTAGTAAATTATGCTAGAAATTTTATCAAAGACTTAGGAAAAATAGCAGGACCTCTATATGCTAAAACTGATAGTAAAGGCCAAAAGCATTTTAATATAGAAGACATTAAATTAGTATAACAAATAAAGGAAAAAGTTAAAAATATATCAGATTTAAAAATTCCATTAGAATCAGATTACTTAATAACACAGACTGATGAAAGTAAATTAGGATGGGGAGCAATCCTGAAAGCAAGGCCAAATAAATATAGTAATAAAAATGAAGAATAAATTTGTGCATACCAAAGCGGTTTGTACAAAGAAAAAGGACAAATGAGTAGTATAGATCTAGAAGTGTTAGCAATAATATACGGTCTAAATAGTTTTAAACTATATATTTTAAATAAAGAGGAAGTTTTAGTAAGAACAGACTGTGAAGCAATAGTAAAATTCCATCAAAAGATTGATAGTAAAGCTAGTAGCAAAAGAAGATAGCTTAACCTTATGGATACTATCTCTGTATATAAAAATATTATTTTCGAGCATATAAAAGGAAAAGAAAATGATTTAGCAGATAAGTTAAGTAGATTACAATTAAGAACTTAGCAGATAAGATGATTAAATAAAACTAAACAACTATATTGATGTTTATTTCAGCATGAGACCAACCATGACAGATAAAGGCAAAGGAATAGCATCTTCTTCACAAAACTCTTCTTCACAGGACCCATATTACCAAGCTTTGTTAGGCAATATAAATTTCAGACCTCAAAATACTTTGACTCATTAGAAAGAATATATTTCGGACAAGTTAATTTAATTTCTTACCCATCAAGCAATTTATCATTTAGAATAAGACCAGACCATGTTTTAGACAAACCCCAAAAATATTTAGTAGATAATCTTTGGATATCTTTTAACAAAGGAGATCGTCCACAATTTTTAGCTACACTTAACTTTTTATGTCATTATATGTCAGAAAAAAATAAAACCAAATTTACATACTATGTAATCATACATGAAAAAACTAAAGGTATTTTTCAAACTTAGTTAGAAGTAATAGACTCTATAAATGGGATTAAAACCCCACTTTTTAAAGGTTTAATGATTTTTCTGAAGCATCAGATTATGCAAGGGGATATCTAGGACCTAATTATTATATATCACCATCTCTTAGACAAAACCTAAACCAAATACCCCAATATAATATTCAGAAAGACACTGACAAGATAATTTTTTGCGACCATTGCTCATCAATGACAGAAGCCTTCAAGAAACTCAATGCTCAGAAAGAAGCACTTTTTGTTAAAAATGCCAGACTACTAGAACAAGTACAGACTCTAAGAGACAGGCTCGATATTTCTCAGAATAAGAAAAATGCAAGCACTCAGACTCAGAGTTTTTCATCTCCACAAAAAATGGATGAGAAGGGTGTGCATTCCCCTCTGAATGCTCAGAAATTCACTGTATCGGATGTTGGTACAGCTAGTCCAGTTCAAACAGTGATCGATAAAGACAAATCAAATCCGTTAATGACTGTCATTTTGCCAAACAATAAAGATGAAGGTTGTTTTTTATCAAAACAGAAATTAGTTAAAACTTTAATTTCTAAAAGAAGGAATGAAAATATTGAGACTATAATAAAAAAGACCTTAGAAAAAAAATTTAATACCCAAGAGCAAGACAAGTATATTGATAGCAAAGACAAGCCCAGTATAAGCTCGGATAGATTAGTTCCAGACATGGATAATGCAGACAATAATACTCTAAGATCAGAAGAAGATGAAGAATTCGAGAACAGTTTGTTTGAGAATAGTCTTGCCTATCTCCAAGATACACAGGATCCTAATGAAGAAGATGACTCAGGAATGAGTTTTGATTCTATTGCCCTGCTCAACTTGGACACATAATTAGATAGAAGATAAATGGTAAACGTGAAAGATTAAAGATCAAGACTTTAGAGATAAGATAAGTATTGTGGGAATGCCCACTTTAAGTCCTGTAATATGTCAAGTCAGTATTAGAGTGCTTCCTTTATCACTACTTTCCAAAAGAAAGAAAAATTATTGAAGCACGCGTCTGTAAAAGAGGAACAATAAGGCATGTGACGATGGGACCCAATGTGTACCCAGCCTGCATTATTGAAGAATCTTATCTCTATTTGTCGGCCATTAGGCCACGTAGTTTGTTTTAAGCCATTCTTTTTTTCTCATTTGTGTCTATATAAGACTTGTGTTAGTTAGTAGAAAGATAAGATAGAAAAACCTCTAAGTAAGAAAACCCATCTTCCTACAACAGATTCCCTTCTTTCATGTTTAAACTACTCCTCAACCAAACTATCCTCTTTGTATAAACCTTGTATAAACCAAGTCTGTAAAACTAAGTGTGATTTAATAAAGTTTTCAGTTTTCAGAAGTTCTTAGGGGGTTCCCGAAAGGGAAACCTCTCTCTCAGTTACTTCATGTAAGTTCTCATTATTTTCCCCACCAAAAATATGTTTATATTTTAAATTTATTTATATCTGAAATATGTCTATGTTTTTTATGTAAATATCTTAATTTCATTTACTCTTAGTATATGGTTAATCTCTTAACTTCTTGATAACAATGATGGATTAACTTGTAAATTCCAAGGAATTTGGACTTGTAGTAGTCAAGATTTTGGCCTTAAAAAGTAATCCGCAAAAAGACATAGGACGAAGTTGGTGGCCAGATAATCTGTTCTGGGGTGTAGTTAAAGAAGAAGTTATCAAGAATTAGGGTTAAGAGAAAGAGATGAACAGGGTAAGTTAAAAAAAAACTATTATAAAAAGGGGAAAATAGAAACTAGAAGGACTTAAAAACATGATGAAACTATTGAAGAGAGGGAGTACTGAGTAGGATTTACAAAACATTGAATTAAATTTATTGAAAAATGTTTTAAATATAATTTGCCTTTATATTGGTATCATATATATATATATATATATATATATATATATATATATATATATATATATATATATATATATATATATATATATATATACAATGTCCACTTGAGGTGTCTAAGTGAAAAATGGTGCATACTTGAGGGACCTACGTATGTATTCTGCCATTGTGCATATGAATCTTTTGGATTGCCTCTTAACATTTGAGTTGCATCCATCGGTGGCCCTCTAAACTTGGCACGAACTTTCACTTAGGCATCTCAAGTGGACATTGTTTACTTTTGGCACCTCAAGTAGCCATAAAGTGTGTCACTTCGACACCTTTCGACATCAGCTCTGGTGCATGGGTCACACTCACTACCAACATGGATTACCCAATCAATTAATTTGTGTCATCTAATTTTACATTTCCACATCATTATATATACACAAAATTAGTTTTTTTTGTAAAAGGCCAAAATACATGGCAATTACATCTAATGAATTAATGACACATGTTTTATTCCCTAAATAATTACAAAAAAGCACCCCCCACATTATCTTCTCCACCCAACTTTCTTTTAGCTTAAACCTCCATTAATGGAGATTGAACTTTTCAATAATGATAAACATACCTCCTCATTCTCTAACAAAAATAAATCTACATTAATAACTTCACGAATTTCAAATACATGATGAAAAATATGGAGAAAGATAAGGTTAGTGTTCAATTAGAAAATAAATTAACGAAAGAAAAGATAAATACGAATTGGAGTTGCTTGGAACTAGAATTTTAGATACATGGGAAGGAGAAACGTGGGAATTTTAGATACAGTGAAGTTGAATTATGATTTGAGAGACATGGGAAGGAGTGAAGCTGGAAGTGGAAGGAGCGAGAAAAAGAATATGGAACTGAAAAAAAAAATGCAAGTCTCCAATTACACAATAATGAAGCAAGAAAGAGTAAAAACATAATATTGTGAGTTTGACCTCCAAGAATTAATGGAGCAAAAATTAATTATGTTAAGAAAAAAAAAATACTGAAAAATTAATGGATCGAGACGGGGATGGAAAAAAAGAGTGTGAATAACATCTTTGTTTATTTAACGGAGTGAGAAATTACTTATATTGAACCTTGATTTATTGCTATGATGTGTAATGAATCTTTGATTGTCACTGGGTTGTTGTTAGTGTGTTTATGGTGTAATGGTGGGGAATTGAGATTAGAGGGTGTATTCCGTTGATTAATGGAAGGAGTATTATTTGGTGTTTATGGTGTGTATTAGTTAATAGAGTGAATATTTTGTTAATGGAGTGAAATTTATTTTGAGTGTTGATTTCACCTCCATTAATGGAGGTTAAGCTAAAAAATAGGTGTGGAAAAGATAATGTGGGAGAGAAGATGTAAAATTATGAAAATACTCCTAAAAATTTACGAAAATACCCCTCAAACGTGCTTAAAAGCGAGTGTAATATACTCTCTTTGTTGATTCAGCAAAAGGTGTCAAAATGACACACTTTATGGCTACATGAGGTATCAAAAGTGAACAACATCCACTTGAGGTGCCAAAATGAAAGATCGTGCCAAGTTCAGGAGATTGTCGATGGGTTTGGCCCTTTTTTCATTGTCTGTCATGCTTACATATAGATCAAGTTGATACCATATGCATTTTTAGAATCCCATTGCATATCTGTTGTTATGTACACTTTTGGGATCAGAAAGTTTTTCTCGTATAACACGACTAACAAAGATTGTAATAACATTTCCTTTTGTGCAAGATCGTTCATGTTGTGGGCAGATGTGTACATTATTGAACTGCCCTACTTGAAACAATTTTTATCTTCATACTTTTGTTGCCTCAAGAGTCCAACATGTGTCTTTTACACACATAATAGAATACATATGTAAAATAGGCAACATGATATATTTCTAGAAAAATACATTTTTTACACTGATAAATTGATGAAGTAATACTGCATATGATATTATCTTAGTATATAAATATATTGTGATCGTGTCATGGAGTTCTAGTGAGTAAATGAATAGGAAACATACCTTAATGATTATCATATTAGTATATGGATATATTGTGATGGTATCATTGAGGATTGAGCAGTTTCACACTGAAGGACTACTCAACCCTCAATGACGCCATGTTTGTATATTGATATACTGTAATGGTATAACCAAGGATTGAGGAGTTTCTCATTGAGTGAATTAAACAGTCCTTCATGATAATATATCAATTGTATGGATGTAATATGATGATACATGCAGTATATTTGAGCAGTGTTTTGTTGAAGGGCTATTTATTCCTCAATGATACCATCACAATATATAGATCCCAGCATACTCTAACATGAGTATTCACAACTCACATATACAATATCCACTAGCTAACATATGGTCTTCTAGAGGAGAAAGGCAACCGTAGGGACAAAACCTTATTAGCATTTGTTGCCAATCGCGAAAGCTATAACACGAGACTACTACCATTTACAGATCAAAGTACTTACCAGTAGCAAACAACTTTCTAATGGTAAAACAAACAAGAATGGGGAAACTACAGATGATTTTTCAAAAACAAGATTGCTCCTGGAAAGAACGACTCTCTGAACAGTGAACCCAACGGCAAAGGGAAGCATGATTCAATGAGCTAAAATCTCTACATTATGACTTCCCCCTCCCTGCAGCTCCTTCTCGCTGGCTGCGGAAATGACTGAGAAGTTGCTGTGCCTGCTCCATTATAAAGATAAAATATAAAATTTATTGTCCTGAAGCTAGGAAAATTAACATTTAAAATAAAAAAAAGGATAAAGAAGAGAAAAAATGTGTTATGGCTTTCCATTGCACACGTGCTGCGTGTGACATGCATCATGGTGAGGGTAATCTTTGAATGTACGTATAAGCAGCGGTAATTTGTTAAGTGGGCAATATGTGATGCACACAGAAACTATATTAACTCTCCTAAGACTGAGTACACTCTTTTTGTATATAATAAATGCTGTCTAGTCATTGGATCCAGATCAAGAAAGTAGATTTTTATTTTATCAGATAAGAGTCTTCCACTTAAATTGTAGACCAGCCCTTTAATTTGGCAGGCACTTCGTATGGTAAGCATATGACAATTGGGAAGAACAGAAAGATTGAAGTAAATAGCGCAAAATGGGAACCTTTTAAAGAAGACAAAGCTACATACCTTCTCCTTTGCTCTTGGGGAGCCCGACTGAGACAATGCAACAAGAGGAGGGACAGCACCTTCTTGCAACACTAGTCGACAATACTTGGGACTGTTGAGACACAGTTGCAGCAGTATTGAGGCAGCATTTTCTTTTCCCCGCTGAGATCCGGTTTCAACAATCTCGACTAGTGATTGTATACCCCCCTCTCTGGCAATAGCTAAGCAGCCCTCTGAAATGGTAGACAAATTTGCAAGAAGAGCAACAGCCTTATCAACCATTTCATTCGAAGGGTCCAAGAACCTAATGAGATGCTTCACAGCTCCAGCTTGAATGATGCGAGCCTTATTTTCATGAAAAATTGAGAGGTTAAATAATGCTGTAGCAGCGTCCTTTTTCCCCCTAATGGTACCTAAACCAAGAAGATCGACCAGGGCTTTCACTGCTCCAGAACGTCCAATCTTTTTTCTGTACTCTTCCAAAAGAGATAGACTAAAAAGAGCTGCAGCAGCATTCTCTTTTGCTCCAGCATTTCCTGTTCTCAGGACATGGATGAGGGGTTCAAGCGCCCCTTGCTCCGCAATCATGGCCTTGATGTTTTCATTTATCGATAAGTTTAGTAATGCTGTCACAGCATGCTCTTGAGTTAGTTTCACATCAGAGTTTAGCAAAGAGATAAGTGGAGCAATAGCCCCACAGCCACCTATAATAGCTCGGTTTTCCATGTTGTGCTTTGCAAGAAATCGTAGTTCTGCTGCAACTGCTGTTTGCACCTCGGTTGATTGACTTTCCAGGTCACCAATAAGCTTTTCAACATGGGAACTCGTAGTCAGATCATCAGACATCGACTTTGTTGGTAAGGAAAGTTGTCTAGCAGGATTGTGGAGTCCATTCACAGCCCTTTCACTCATTGTTTTGGAGCTGTGATAAAGCCTTGCAGACAAATTAGGAGAATTTCCAACACTCTTGTTGCGAGGAGAAGAAATACGGTAATCACATTGTACCTCTCCAGATGTATCACTCACATTATCATGTTTACTTGATATCCTTGAGACATCAGTTGACCCAGAGGGAAGATAATCAATACTGGAAACAGCACTTGATACTGATTCACTCCTGCTATGGATATAGGAAAGCCCTGGAGATGTGTGGCCTGAATTTTGAGCCTCCCTGGTACGGCATGCACTAAGTTCTTCTTCACTTAATTCGGATGTGAAATCAATCTTCTCACTTTCAAAAGCTTGTCCACCTTGATGACATAGTCTTGATGTCGAATTGCTGGTTTCTGAGGAACCTCGCACGTCGTACATATTAGTAAGGTGTCCAGGATTAGATATGATTCCATCATGAGTTGACTCAGGGTTCACATCAAGACTCACTTTGTTTACCTCACACCAATTTTCTATCAGAGCTTTAACAGTGTAATTTGGGATAAGATTTGAATGTGCGAGTGCTTGGAGGGTTTTTGGGCATGTAGTTAGTCCATGATCCAGCCATTTTTGAATGGAAGCCTTCTCATAAGTTTGGCCCGAAGCAATAATGACTGGATTCACCATGAGTTCCAAAGACAAGGGACACCGGAAATAAGGAGGGATCTTAATACCATCTATGGCCTTGAAGGTCTCAAGTTCAAGCATACAATCACGAATAATTGAGAAGAAATCTATGGAAAGGGTGATCTTATCTAAATTTCCTCTCAATTTGTTATCTTTAGCCTTCAGTCGCTCCTTCTCTAATGCAATACATTCATTCAATAGTTCTTCATGCGATGACAAATTAAGAGAGTGAATTATTTCTGTCAGACTTTCAGAGCCAAGAATCTTCCCTTCTTCAAGAGCCACATTTATCTGTTTTGATGTTTTCCCCACTTCAAACTTTTGAAGCTCCTGTATGAAGTGCTGAAGCACATGAAATTGGAATCAGTCGAGCTACTGTCAAGATCACATACTTATTGCACTAGCTTTAACACAACATTAACAAGAAAAGGAAGTGTAGAAACAAAAATGTACAGCTAAAAAGTCCGTTAGAACTCGTGTATTAAACCAGACCTGAATTTCAGAAGGATCTAGAGTAGGCGGTGATGATTCTAGTAGTTGGCATAAAATGTGAGATAACTTGAGAGCACTACTCTGGACTTTCAGCAACTCTGGTTCACTCTGCAAAGCCTGGAACATCAAATATCTAATAAGTTCTTTCATGAAAGTAGAAATGGAAAAGTTTGTGATAGGCTAGTTATCATTTTTTATCACTTACTTTTTGCTTCGTCCAAAAAAAAAAAAAAACATTTTTCATTACTTTTTATTTTGTGAAGTAATAAGAAATTTCATTGCTAGCATCAAGAAGATGCAGAATAGTACAAAACTGAGGAAAATGACAATTCTTCATTAGCTCAAATACAAAAAAGGCAACTGTTGGTTTTAATATTGTTAAAATAACGTAGCAAGGAAAGCCAAGAACTTAGTGGCTGAAAACAGAAATGACTTAGAGAAGAAGAGTCGCAAAGAATTTTTTTTTTAAAATTATCAACTCCTAACTTAGATAGTGCTATTACAACTGAAAGTAGGTCAAAAATTACCATAACAAAGCAGTCCTATTTGCTATTCCAAGAATAGAAAATGACCAACAATTTTCTACCAAAAATAGGAATCCCAATTTGACTAGGAGTCCTATGTAAAAAGACTGGAGAAACACAAAAAACAAATCACATGCATTATTCCTTAAAGCAACTTTTAACACTCCTCCTTTCTTCAGAAACTGCAAAATTTGGTCGTGTCTTGGGATCTCCACCCTTGATAACTGAAAGTGACCTTGTGAATAAATCTGCAGATTCATCTTTGGGCTTGTAGTGAACTAAATTCATTTCTCATCTTGAATGCAACCCTTGACTCCTTTTGGCATTTCTTCCTGCTTCATTTTCATCTTGAATTTAAACTTACTCATTTTATTTTTCTGAAACATAGATAACTCCTCCATTGCTTCAATTCCTTTAGGAACATTGAAAGTTCCTTTAAACCTAGTAGATTCATATATTGTTTGTGCTTTTTCAATTAGAGGATCTTCTAATTTTTTCAGCCTATGATCTTTTGGATTGGAACAAATGAGAAATGTTTACCTCTCATCTTATTGTTTAAAACTTCTTTTCCAGCACATCATTGTTGAAGTTTTATTACCTGAACTTGTTTGATGACAACAGCTCCTTTTCCTTCAACAAGAATCTGGTCACCATTTCTGATCCTAACCTTGGATATTTCAGTATGCTTTAATTCTTTAAACAAACTCTTGTTACAAGTCATGTGGTTGGTGGAACCGCTATCAATCAGCCAAAAATTTGTTGAAACCTTACTTGAGATACATGTTTCTTCTTCTTCATTGACCACACGTGCATCTACTTCATGGTTCTCAAATTTGTTTTTGCAAATCACTGCTTCATGGGCAAGCTGATTGCACTTCCTGCACTTCGTGTTTGACCTTTTCCAACATGCGTATAATGGATGACCCACTTTTCCACAGTGCTCACAAGGTGGGTAATTTTTTAAATTTTTACCCGTGCTTTGAGTTTTGTGGCTACCTACTAAGGCTCCTTCAACCATACCATCTTGCCTCATAAGTCTCATTTGTTCCAGTGCCTAAAAAGAATTTAATAACTCTTCCAAGGTAATCTTGGACAGGTCTTGTGTATTTTCCAAGGTAGTTATACATGCTTCATATCTTTCGAGCACTATAACAAAAATTCTTTCAACAATTCTTGAATCTTTAAATTCAGTGCCTAGTAATCTTACCTTATTAACAATGCCAAGTAATCTATTCGAGTATTCTTTGACTGTCTCAGAGTCTTTCAATTCTCTGCAACTCGAACTCTCTTATTAAATTCAGTACTTGCATTCCTCTAATTCTTTTATCTCCAACATATTCTTTCTTCACATAATCCCAAATTTCTTTTGGTGATGTGAGAGACATAATTCTTATAAAAATAGTTGTTGAAACAGAAGCAAACAGAGTTTCCTTCGCCTTAGACATCGGAGTTTTCTTTTCCTTGTGACTCTTGATTTGAGTTATGGTGGGATTATTTGGCAGCGAATTAATTTCATAATCCTCTTCCACAGTTTCCCAAAGATCAAGAGCCTCCAAGTAAGTTTCCATTCTCACAGCCCATAATTGATAATTTTCACCATCAAAAATGGGTGGAGCCATTCAAAAGTCCGATGGTTCAGATTGAAGACATGCCAAGATCAAAGCTGCAACCAATTTGACGATGTGAAAATATTTTGTCAAAGAAAGTCAAAAACAAAAACTACATGTTGAGACAATTTTCAACTATATTTTCAATAATCCTGCTGCTTCATCTTTAAAACAAAATCAATTTTCAACCTATGTCTATGGGCTCCAACTTTCAACCCCTGTTTTCTTTTAACGTTTGGGCTCCTTTCAACTCGTGCATATACTTTTAATGCATGAGTTCCACTTTTAACCTGTGTTCACTTTTAATGTACAAGGCGCCACTTTCAACCCTGTTCACTTATAACATAAGGCTGCAATATTTTCAACTCATGCTTTTATTTTTAACGCATAATGTTCCAATATTTAAGTCATCATCATTTTTAAGCATGCCAAACAACAGCGATATATGAAGATTATGTGAAGAACCAAAATCATGCATGTGACGTGAAAAGATGGATCAAGTTTTGTCAAGAAAATTCAGACAAAAAGGGGAGATTGGTTAGGGTTTTTGCCCGGAATTTTCTTAGCAAATTGAGTTTCACTTTTCTTAGAAGTAAAGTCAAAATAATACCATAATTATTTTTACTTTTCCAAAAGGAAACATAATTCTCTTCTATATTTGGCTAACCTCTTATTTGGAGAAAAAGTTGTGTACCTCTATAAATTGAGAATCTTTATTCTATTTTCATAATACAATAGCAACCACAATGAAGTCATTAAAAGAGTTTTGTTTAGGAGAGATTTTCTCTCAAATAGGTTTTAAGTTTTTGATATTAGTTTTCATAATATGTAGGTCACTTGACCAAATAATATCAATAATATCTTTAGTATATTTTTCTTTTCTTTTAAATTATCGCCTCGATGGTTTGCAAACTATTAGCTTCTGCATGACACCCTCTTAATTGCGAACCCAACAGTTGGTATCTAGAGCTATTTTTCTTTAGGGACCTGTGAGTGAAGAGATGGATTCTAAAAATAGTTTTTCACGAAGGGTTCCACCCATTTTGTTATGGTGAAAATTATCAATTATGGGCAGTGAGAATGAAAACTTACTTGGAGGCTCTTGATCTTTGGGAAACTGTGGAAGAGGATTATGAATTCCATAGCTTCCCAAAGATCAAGAGGCTCCAAGTAAGTTTCCATTCTCATAGCCCATAATTGATAATTTTCACCATCGAAAACGGGTGAAGCTATTCGTGAAAACCCATTTTTAGAATCCATCTCTTCACTCACAGGTCCCTCAAGAAAAATAGTTGTGATACCAATTGTTGGTTTTAATACTATTAAAATAACGCAGCAAGGAGAGCCTGAAAACAGAGATGAGTTAGAGAAGAAGAGTCAAGGTTTTTTTTTAAATTATTATCAACTCCTAACTTAAAGAGTGCTATTACAACTGAAAGTAGATCAAAAATTACCATAATAAAGCAATCCTATTTGCTATTCTAAAAATAGAAAATGACTATAAGTTTTCTACCAAAAATAGGAATCCCAATTTGACTAGGAGTCCTATCTAGAAGGACCGGAAAAAAACAAAAAATAAGTCACGTGCATTATTCCTTAAGGGCGTGTTTGGTATGATGGATAACATTTTCCTATTTTTACTTGTTTGGTTGTAATATAACTTTAGGAAGATATTTTCCAAAGGAACTCATTTTCCTCCATTTGAAAGAAAATGACTTCCCTCATGGGCCAAGGGAAGTCATTTTCTAGAAAATATTGAGATGTGACTTATGAAAACTTGGAACCAAAATATGAATAAAATGACCAAAATAAGTCACCTATTTAATAAGTTACCAAAATAGGTTAAACGTAATAATTTATTACGTTTTATACCTTTCTTTTAACGGATTGATAGCGGATGTGTACAATAAAAAAAATTTTAGTAAAACGTAGTAATAATTTATTATGTTTTACAAAACTTCTTTATAAAACGTAATAATTTATTACGTTTACGTGATTTGACATAAAGAAGTGATGTGATAGTACACTGAGTTTTTTAAAAAAAATTATAAATTAAAACTTTATAACTTTTTTAACTTTTATAAATTAAAACTTTTTATTACAATTTATAAATTATAAATTTTTATTACGTTTCTTACCAAAAAAAATTTTAAAAAAAAGTTATTGCTTTGTTTTGTCAAATCAAGTACCACCTAGTTCACTCTTTTTGACTTTTTCTTTCATAAATCGTATTAAGAAGTTACTTTTTAATAAATAAAAAAATAAAAAATACGTAATTATAAATTTATTTTATTAATACGTGAAAAAAATTACATTGTTTTCTAAATTTGGTCAGATGAATGTATAATTGAATGTATAATTGTTGATGTCACATCTCATACAAACTGACCAAATGATTAAAAATGTGTAGTTTAAATATTATGTTTTAGAAAATATATTATATTTTTAATTAGAGAGCCACACGCTATGTAAAGTTAAAATTTAGGTAGAAAAAAAATATATTTTCTATTCACCAACCAAACACCATAAAATATTTTTTGGAAAATAGTTTCCACTCAGCAACCAAACATTAGAAAATAAGTAAAACACCAACTTATTTTCTAGGAAAACATTTTCCATCATACCAAACACACCCATAAAGCAACTTTTAACAGCTACACTAGTAGCAGGGAGCTAACAAAGTTCAAAAAGTTCTCAGGGGAATCTATGGGTGAAAGGTTATGCCAGCTATATAGATACAAAAGACACCTAGCCTTAAGGGAGTGATTTGGAGTTGATAAACCTTCAAAACATTTGTTGTTCCTCTCTGACCATACGCACCAACAAATACTAGCAAGTATCATCTTCCAGATTGGCTTGATCGCTTACCAATGCTCCAATTGCACCAGCATACATTTTTCATTACTTTGTGTTTATTCAATAGAGTCAGATGACAACTGGAACAAAACCTTTCAGAAAGAGAAGAAAGAAAAGGATATTTTACAGTAGAACGAGGCCAGGCACGCAGCTTGACTTTCAACAGATTTACAAATGAGTAAGTAAGTAACAGATTGACTATATATTCGGATATTATTAAGTTGCCCTTCTCCTCCAAGAAGGGAGACAAAAGTGTAGGACAACTGATAATAACATCACTCTCATGAATGATGAGCTTATACATGACTATTTGATGTAGTTATTGTCATATTGATCTGCCATATTTAACCCCACTTAGAACAGCTATATAGTGTAACTTGCAGTTACTCAGCAAGGATATCATGTAAAAAGCATGCAGAGAATTTTTCCGAAATGGGAATACTAGATACATAAATTCAGTCTATTTATGTGATAATGACACTTCAGTGTCTCTGCACTGTGAGAGAGTAGTTGGAGTTGTGCGTTACATGATCTGTAGTAAGCAGGCCTGATTGTAAAATGTATCTGAAGACTCTGTTAACGAACATATTCTAAAATGAGAAAAAGTTCGGCTGACATAATCAAAGCAAATAAAATAACATAAAAACTTATCAGCAGCACAATTGAATATCAACACTCACTATAAGACAGTTGAGCACACTGTGTACACGCAACCATGAGTTTTGTCAATTTTGGAGAGCACGACCATTCCTCAGAATTATCCACGTGGATTAGTCTAACACAGATGAAATCAAACTAACGAGAATGGAAAAGGAATGGCATTGTCACTCAGAACCTAACCAATAAAAGGTAGCGTCATGTGATAGTGCTTAATTTGTAGCATTGACACTTGACAGCATAAAATTAACTCAAGGAATGGTGAATCCTTTAGTTTTTAGTCTGATAATATTTTGGAACGAATTAAGTTCGAATAAATAAATGCAACAGAAAATACTAAGCACAAACTGTTTGGAAGTTGAAATAGGGAAAGTGAATAGGAGTATCTAATTAGGGAGCAACAATCAGAGCGATAGACAGTCAAAACTCCGCCCTAATATAAACAGAAGTTCCTAAATTTTGCATTCTGTTTCCCTTCATTTTGTGAGCATATGTCTAAATCAGCGAGAGGAGAATTAAAATTACCCAGAGAATCTTGCTCTTCTTGGGAGACCATTCTTCCAGTAACTCCCTAGCTTCATTAATGGCTACGTCTAGTTCTTCACACTGCCTGCATATGGTTTCATCTGAAGGAGCTTCTTGTTGAGCAACATCATCAAGTACTGGGTTTAAAAGATTCAACAAAGTTGCAATATTTTTGTAGTTCTTTTGACCAGGCATAGTCTTTGATGTTAGACATGTCACAAGGTGAATGAATCGAGAGATACTGTTTATAAGGCACCTTTCAGATGTCAACTCCATTAACCTGTCATGCACAAATCTAAAAACATATTATCTACACAGTGACTTGCAAAAAAAAGTCAAGATGAGGGATGGAAAGATGCAGGTTAGATGTAGTTGTGATGATTGATCAGAACAACTACCTCTCTTATACACAGCTTCTTCCATGTTCTATAAGAAAACTCCAACAGCAAAAAATAATCAGTATGGTTCTTTCCACATTCAGACTTACAAAATGTTTAATATATGGAACCAATAATATAATCTTAACAATTTTCACAAGTCTCAAGAATTTAAATAATTTCAGTAACCTATTTAAACTTTAATCTTATGTATTTTTCCTATCAAAATGACTTCTCCGTTATCATTTTGGTATTTCTGCAATGCTATTTATATACACCACAACTCAAAATTAACATTGTTAACTCTATGCCCAAGCGCCTCATAAATTAGAATGGAGACAATGCTTAAAATAAAGTCCCTTATCAAAAAAGTAACAAATATAGTGGCTCATCTCAGTCATTGGTGCGATTAAACAATATAAAAAAGGAAAAAGAAAAAAAAGAGGAGAAAAATGTTAACAGGAACAAGAGATCAAGAGAGAAAAATGTTAACAGGAACAAGAGATCAAGAGAGAAACCAGAGCAACACAACAAATAAAAACACAGCTATAACATCTATAGGTGACCTAAGCGCATGACCTGAAGTCCAGACATCAATATTATTATCTTTTCGATGAACTACAAAGTAGAAATGCTATCTTGAGACATTCCGATGTAGCTATATACGCTAAGATGGAAAACAGTATGAATACAATTTCTTCATGTAAAACGTGTGTCTTAAAACTACTTAAAAGTCAAAAGCTACTACCTCAACCATATTTGGACAAGATTGGCACAAAATCTAAGTATGGAGTACCTGAGCTGCAACAAACAACACTAGTCAGGAATTTCTATCAAATTTAATAGCATAAACAGCATAACCTATTTCCTTAAATGGGTTCAAACAGCATTTATACTCTTACAGTGTCTTGCTTTTGATTTCTATCATCATCTGAAGTTTACTGTGTCTCGGTTATCGCACTACTTTGTTGTTGTTACTGTTTCCTTATTTGCTGGTATGTTTTCTTCACTGTCGTTTTTCCTTTCCATAATTGCTTTGATTCGTTGTACTCGAGCTGAGGGACCTTTGGGAATAACCTCCCCACCTTCATGAGGCAGGGTAAGGTCTGCCTACACTCTACCCTCCCCAGACCCTACTAGTGGGATTTCACTTGGTATGTTGGTGGTGGTGGTGGTTCAAACAAATCCATTTTTTTTCGTTCCAGTTTCCAAAGTTTAGATATACTGAAACAACAAAGCCAAAATCCCAAATATTTGTATCGGATTTTCCATATTTTATTCTTAGTTGCAGCATGGAATGAGGTGAAAAGGATAACAAACAAACTTCAGCTTCATGTTGTGAAAATACACAGCCAAGCAAGTTTAGGAGTAAAAAAAAAACATCTATAAATCCATCCGAATTTCTTCCTATAAAAAGAATCTGCTACCCATTTCATAAGATTAGATATATTTTAGCACATATGACATTGTAAATACAGTTATTGGTGATTCCCAACTCAAACAACAACAACAACATACCTAGTGAAATCCCACAAAATAAGGTATGGGGAGGATAGAGTGTACGCAGACCGACCTTACCCCTACCTCTTATAGGCAGAAAGGTTTGCTTCCGAAAGACCCTTGGCTCAAATAAACCAAATCAAAGGGGTAATGAAAACATGACAACTAATAGGAAAGCAGGGTCGAGCATACATGCAAGGAATCATAACATCAACAACAAAGTGCGATCACCTAAACATAATAAACAACAAATAATAACAAATAACAAATAACAAAAGCCAGAAACTACAACAATAAAGCTAATACTATGACAAACATGGTGCTCTAGACTAATATCCCACCCAAAACCACAACAGATGATAGCAGACACCAAAAGCCAGAAACTACAAGAATAAGGCTAATACTATAACAGACACGAAAAGCAAGACAACGATCGAATACCTACTAACCCTCTACTCTTACTCATGACCTTCATAACCTCCTATCTAAGGACATATCCTCCTTAACAAATAAACATAATTACAATTTACAGCTACCTCTTTTGTTTGCACCAAGAGTGTGACCTAGTGGACAATCAAGTGTGTTAGAGACTTAAAGAACCATGGGACAGAGTCAGCTGGTAGTGGTGGCAAATATTCCATGAAAATAGTCGAGACGCGCGAAAGATGACCTGAACACCGCGGTATCAGTTTACAGCTACCCTAACAAAGAAAACCTAAAAAATGGAAGAAAAAATAACAAAAAACACAAACTAAAAAAATATAACCCAATTATACCTGGAGCTTAGATAAACAAAAAAAACAGATCTTGAAGAAACAATGGTATTTCAAAAAGGAAGAATTATCAACATGAGTATTTTTCAATGGAATAAAGTTGAAGAATCAATGACCCCTATTTTCCCAACAATTTTTGCCAACCCTCTTGGCAGTGCTTCATTGTAGAGAGAGAGAAAGAGAGTTGTAATTAACAGGGTAGCAAAAAGGAAACAAAAAAAACAATGGTAAAATTGGTGGGGCCCCTTATAAGCTGCAGATTTGTTGGTGATGCTTGTGAAATTTATTAATAAGTATTAATGATTAATTAATTGGAGGCAGAAATGTGAAACGATTAAAATATTGGGTTAATGGGTATCTAAAATGTGGACTGATAAAAGGGGGAATGATTTCTAGGTAGATTGCAGAGAGTGCCATCCATTTACTTTCCAGAAATGTTCAGTGTTTGAAACGGTGAAAATTGTTTACGCCCGAATTTTATTTAAAAATCAAATATTCTCCTCAATTTTGTTTAATAATGGTGCTTCCCCTTTATCAAATTAACTTTGTAAAATATTTATTTTATTTTTTATTATTAATTTTTATATTTTAACTTTTTTGGAAAATCTTCCTTATAATCGCAGTTTTTATTTTTAAAATATATATAACATATTTTCTATGCAAAAACTAAAAATTATTTTTTAACAAAAGGGAAAAGTGAAAAATACTAACTGAATGAAATAAATGAGTAAAATAAAATTGTAATTTTATTAATAATAATACATAATTACATATATACATACATACTTAATACATATAATACAAAAACACCAATCATAAAAAATAGTGTTAGAATTTTTGATTAATTTGTAAGCGATTAATTTTAAATCATGTTGATTAATTTATATATATATATATATATATATATATATATATATATATATATATATATATATACTATATTAAAAGTGTGAAGGGTCTTAGAAACATCGTTTAAAATTTTTATCCTTCATTAAAAGTCTATGCTTTAGACAAAATCATTTTTTCACTATTTTTCTAATATTTAAGAGCTGAAATTGAATTAAATATTTATAGTAAAACTTTTTCTTATTAGAAATCATAAGAACTAATGACAACTAATACTTTTTTCATTAGTTTAAGAATTCTAAATCAACTAAAGTTGATTTTATGAAGATTTAAAAAATCTAAAAATAAATATGAAAGCAATAGAATAAGAAAAATGTAAGAAATATCAATTTTTTAAAAGTTTTAAGTAAGTAATCAAATATTTTTCTTTAAAAATAAGGAAAGATTTTAAATATAGAAAAATAAAATAAAAATAATCTAACTAAAAATATGGTTCAAAGCGATCCGTCTCTCTTAGTCTCTAGCAGCAAGGAAAAGAGGTACTACATGATAAATGCAAAAGTGACGGTCCATTAAATACTTATGGTGGTAAAATATATGTGTGCTTATAATAAAATATATATTATGTTTACATTATTATATTAAAGTGTAAAGGGTCTTTGAGAAGTGATTTAAACTTTTTGAACTTCATTAGAAATATTTGCATACGTGCGGTTAAACTAGTATATATTAAATACCCAAGTTAATATATGTGTGTGTATAAAGATACTACATAAATGGAAGATTTAAAAAATTGAGGGTAAAGGAGAGAGAATGATTATTGATCAAAGTTGAGAGGAGTGCTTAATTTTTAAACCAAAGTTTGGAGATGTAAACAATTTTCACCCATATTTGTAATGACTATTTTGCCCTCTCATATGATATTATTGATCAAAGTTGAGATGGGTGTTTATTTTTTAAAATAAAGTTTAGAGATGTGAATAATTTTCAACTGTATTTTTAATGACTATTTTACCCGAGAAAATTGAAGGAAAGATTTCTTTTAAGTCTTGAATGAAGAATTGGTGACATTGACCAATTTAAAGGGTCAAACATAATTAAAAAACTTGATTAGGTTAATTGTGGACTTGATTAATATTTTCTAAACTTGTTAATCTTTTCAAAAATACAAATTAACCCACACCCACAAAACTTCCCTCCCTCTGCAAATCAATCTCTCTCTCTTCTCTCTTTTTGTCAATAGTTTCTCTCTCTAACTTCTCTCAATCAACAACTTTTCAAATTTCTCCCTTCAATTAATCTTGTGCAACTTCAACCTCTAGCAACAAATAGTTTTGAGTTCTTGCGCGTTCCTTTTTTACTTTCAACCGTCAGTCGATGTGACAACATTCTCCGACGACAACAACTTTGAGTTCTTCATCGTTTCTTTTTTATTTTCACAAGTAAAAAATTAGGGCTTTTAAGTTATGCGAAAATGAGGAACTTGATTTGTTGGTGTTTGTTATTTTTTAATGTTTTTTGTTATTTTTTTTTAATGTTTATTATTTTTTAGTTGAATTTCTCATCGAGATGTATCTGCTACTGCTATTTTTTAATAATGGATAAAACATGTAACATGAATCCAACAGATGAGGATTTGTTGCAACATATATGACTAATTTATTGCACAGAAGCGCAGATTAGTAATTTGTTGCAACATATATGACTAATCTGTTGCAACATATATGACTGATCTATTGCAACATATATGACTAATTTGTTGCAATAAATAAGTAATCTATTGCAACATATATGACTGATCTGTTGCAACATATATGACTAATTTGTTGCAACAAATGAGTAATCTGTTGCAACATATATGACTAATTTATTGCAACAAAGGAGTAATCTGTTGGATTCGTTTTATGGTGTTGTAATATAAATCCAACATATGTGTCATCTGTTGCAACAGATTAGTCATATATTACAACAGATTACTCACTTGTTGCAATAGATGACTCATATGTTGGATTCATGTTGCAGGTTCTATCCATTGTAGTAGTAGCAGATACACCAAATAAGAAATCTAACAAATATTATAATTTTACTTACAAAATAAGCTATGAAGTAATGTCCAGGTGATATACGAACAAAATTTAACCTAAAAAAATTTTTAAAAATTTCAACAGGGGCACAACGAAAAAGTAAAACACATGAAAAACTTCATGAAACAGATAAAGAAAACAAAAATAATATACCATACATTAAATGCAAAAGGATCAAGGGGACAAACATTTGAGTTCTCCTAAAAACATTTAAGTTCCCTAATATTTTAATTGCTTTCTAATAGTTGACTCATCTATTACAACAGGTTTTCTATCTGTTTGATAATTTCCAACAGATGAATCATCTGATGCAACATGCTAGTCATCTGTTGATTCAAATTAAGCAATTATTAGTAATAACTAAATTGAATTAGCTAAAATTAAAGACGTCTCTACGATAATGGGACAAACATTTGTGTTCTCTTAAAAATATTTGAGTTCCCTAGTATTTTAATTATTTTCCAACATATTATCTATTTGTTGCAACAAATTAGTCATCGATTGCAACAGATGTTTACAACAGGTTAGTCATTTGTTTTTTCAAATTAAGCAATTATTAATAATAACTAAATTAATTTAATTAAAATTGAAGACAAGTCTTTAATACAAGACCTTAGACAGCGGGACAAATGTTTGAGTTCTCCTAAAAATATTTGAGCTTTAGTATTTTAAATTATTTTTCAACACATAGAACTCGGAACCAAAATGAGCCACGGAATTTAAAAAGTGATCAAAATAGGCCACATATTTAAAAAGTTACCAAAATAGGCTAAACGTAATAATTTATTACGTTTTCTACTTTTTTCTTAACGGTCAACTAATGGAGTTGACTTTTACAAAAACGTAATAATTTCTTACGTTTTATATTTTTTTTGTAAAACGTAAGAATTTCTTACGTTTTACATGATAACCGAGGAAAAAATACAATGAATTGTTAAAACAATTAAAAAGGTACTAAAAAAAGAGTTGTTCAACGTAACAAAAAGTTACGTTCTTAACTTTTTTATAGCAGTGGTCCCCAACCACAATTCCTTTTTCTACAAATATTCCATCACTTTTACTTTTTTCTCTTTTTACATATGATAATTATGAATTTTTTTATACATGTAGTTCAAATAATTTATTTTTCTAATAAATTTTTACGTTTTACATAAAAATAAAATAAAAAAAGAAGTATCAATTGCCTCATTAACTTAACAATTTTCTTATATTTATTCTATATAAAAAAAAAAAATCACTTCTATCCTTAATTATCCGATTTCTCTTTAAAAAAATTATACTTTTGAGTTTTTCTCTACTCCAAAATAGTGAAATGTTGAATTATCGTCGATCAAATATGCTACTATATACAAGAATTATATTTTTTTAGGAGTGTTCCTAAAAAAATATATTTTCTTATATTAATTTAGGAGTGTTCTTAAATTAAATTGTGATTTTTTACTCCATTAATTATAATATAAAATGTATTTGTGCATGTGAGTCTCCTCAATATCCTAATCAAAACAGTAATCGAAAACTACGATGAATCACTATCCAAAAAATTAATTTAATATTTTTAACACACCAAAAAAATATAATTCTTGTATATAGTAGCATATTTGATCGACGATAATTCAATATTTCACTATTTTGGAGTAGCGGAAAACTCAAAAGTCTAATTTTTTTTTGAGAAAAATCAGATAATTAAGGATAGAAGTGATTATTTTTTTATATAGAATAAATATAAGAAAAATTATTAAGTTAATGAGGTAATTGATACTTCTATTTTATAATTTTTTTATGTAAAACGTAAAATTTATTACATAGAGGAAAAAATAAGTTATTTGAACTACATGTAAAATATAAATAAATTTAATTAATCAAAAAATTCATAATTATCATATGTAAAAATAGGAAAAAGTAAAAGTGATGGGACATTTGTGGAAAAAAGAATTGTGGGTGGGGGGCTACTGCTATAAAATAGTTAAGAACGTAACTTTTTGTTATGTTGAACAACTCATTTTTCAGTATCTTTTTAATTGATTTGATAATTCACTGCATTTTTTTCCTTGATCATCGTGTAAAACGTAAGAAATTCTTACGTTTTTTTATAAAAGTCAACTCCGTTAGTTGACCATTAAGAAAAAAATAGAAAACGTAATAAATTATTACGTTTATCCTATTTTGGTAACTTTTAAAATAGGTGACATATTTTGGTCACTTTTTAAATTTTGTGGCTCATTTTGGTTCTGAATTCACATATATCTTGTCTATTTAATAATTTCCAATAGATGAGTCATATGTTGCAATAATTTAGTCATCTGTTGCAACAGATGTCTATATTTGTTGGATAATTTTCAATACATGAGTTAACTATTGCAACAGGTTAGTCATCTGTTGCAACAGATGTCTATATATGTTTGGTCATTTTCAACAAATGTCATTAACTGTTTGGTCATTTCTAACAGATTACTCATCTATTGCAACATGTCAATTGAAATCGTAATTGAACTTATCAATTCATCTTTAATTTTGGTTAAATCAATGTTGTTATTACTAATAATGTCTTAATTTGAATCATTTCAAATAAAATTGGTCAATTAACACTTTACTCAAGACGAATACACTTAGATGATCATGTAATTAGTATAAGATTAATTGAAATCATAATTAAATTATCAATTCATCTTTAATTTTAGTTAAATCAATTTAGTTATTACTAATAATTAATTAATTTTAATTATTTTAAATCAAATTGGTCAATTGATCATTCTACTTAAGATTAAACACGTAGTTGATCATGTATTACTATAAAATTAATTGAAATTGTAAGTCAACTTACTAATTCATCTTTAATTTTAGTTAAATCAATATAGTTATTTCTAATCATGGCTTGGTTTGAATCATTTCAAATAAAATTGGTCAATTGATCACTCTACTCAGGACAAACACACTTAGTTGATCGTGTAATTACCATGAGATTAATTAAAACGATAATTGAACTTATTAACACTAGTTAAATCAATTTAGTTATTACTAATATAATGGCTTAATATGAATCAATAGATGACTAAGATGTTGCAAAAGATGAGTAATCTGTTAAAAATGACCAAACAGATAAAGACATCTGTTGCAACAGATTAGTCACCTTTGCAACACATTAGTAATCTTTTGGAAATAATAAAAAAATAAAGTCATATGTTGCAACAGATTGGTCATCTGTTAGAAATTATCAACAGATAAAGACATTTGTTACAACAGATGACTAATCTATTGCAACATATGTGTATATATGTTTGATAATTTTCAACAAATGACTCATCTGCTGCAACAAATTAAATTTGTTGCAATAGGTTATACACTTAAATGATCATGTAATTACTATGAAATTTAATAATTACAAATTCAATTAATTTCATAGTAATTACTAAATCAATTTGGCTATTACTAATAATGGCTTAATTTGAATCATTTCAAATAAAATTAGCCAATTGATCACTCTACTCAAAACGAACATACTAAGATGAGCGTGTAATTAATACGAGAATAATTGAAATCGTAATAGAACTTATCAATTCATCTTTGATTTTAGTTATATCAATGTAGTTATTACTAATAATATCTTAATTTGAATCATTTCAAATAAAATTGGTCAATTAACACTTTACTCAAGACGAATACACTTAGATGATCATGTAATTACTATGAGATTAATTAAAATTGTAATTAAAATTATTAATTCATCTTTAATTTTAGTTAAATTAATTTAATTATTACTAATAATTGCTTGATTTTAATTACTTCAAATAAAATTGGTTAATTGATCATTTTACTTAAGACGAAACACTTAGTTGATCATGTAATTACTATAAAATTAATTGAAATTGTAAGTCAACTTACTAATTCATCTTTAATTTTAGTTAAATTAATATAGTTATTTCTAATTATGGTTTGAATTTAATCATTTCAAATAAAATTGGTCAATTGATCACTCTACTCAGGACGAACACACTTAGTTGATAGTGTAATTACCATGAGGTTAATTAAAACTGTAATTGAACTTATTAATTCATGTTTAATTCTAGTTAAATAAATTTAGTTATTACTAATATAATGGCTTAATATGAATCAATAGATGACTAACATGTTGCAAAAGATAAGTAATCTGTTGAAAATGATTAAACAGATAAAGACATCTGTTGGAAATGACCAAAGAGATAAAGACATTTGTTGAAAATGACTAAACAAATATAGACATATGTTGCAACAGATGACTAATCTGTTCAATGAATGACTCATTTATTAAAAATTATCAAACAAATATAGACATCTGTTGCAATAGATGACTAAGTTATTGCAACAGATGACTCATCTGTTGAAAATTATCAAACATATATGATATATGTTGGAAAAATAAATTAAAATACTAAAGCTCAAATGTTTTTAAGAGAACTCAAATATTTGTCCCCTTGTCTAAGGTTTTGTCTTTAATTTTAGTTAAATCAATTCAGTTATTACTAATAATTACTTAATTTGAATCATTTTAAATAAAATTTATCAATTGATCATTCTATTAAGGACGAATACATTAATTAAAATTGTAAGTGGACTTATCAATTCATCTTTAATTTAGTCAAAATCAATTTATTTATTACTAATAATGACTTAATTTGAATCATTTGAAATAAAATTGATTGATTAATCACTCTCCCCGAGACGAATACACATAGTTGATCATGTAATTACTATGAGATTAATTGAAATTGTAAGTGAACTTATCAATTTATCTTTAATTTTAGTTATTACGAATAATGGCTTAATTTGATTCATTTCAAATAAAATTGGTCAATTGATCACTCTAATAATGACGAATACACTTAGTTGATAATTTAATTACTATGAGATTAATTGACATTGTAAGTTTATCTTTAATTTTAGTTAAATCAATTTAGTTATTACTAATAATATCTTAATTTGAATTATTTCAAATAAAATTGGTCGATTGATCACTCTACTCGGGACGAATACACTTAAATTCGGTTATATCTCCAAATCAAGTCACTGATTCGGTTAAATGGGACGAGATTGATTTTCTCACTACATGGACCTTAAATTCGGTTATATCTCCGAATCAAGTCACTGATGATTTAACTAATAATGAATTATTGCATGTGACTCGAAATTTGGATGATAGGATTAGTATTTAATTCGATGAAAGATCTACTGTTTATAACATATATTTATTTTCCATGCCTAAATTATAGCCTGCTATGCATCATATTTCTCCCGTAGAACCATCATATGGTCCAGCTAGAAGTCTTGCAACTTCTTTGCACACAATTGACTCAACTTCTATAAGATTTGTAGATAAAGTTAAAGTCAATCCCCGAATAAATATTGTTCAAGATAATGACAATATCTCTGATAGAGATATTCCTACTGTTTCTGAAATGAACTTTGATCCAAATGATATTTGATGATTTCACACCAAATTAATTTTAGTCCTGGATCTCAAGCAATAAATTATATTAAAAAGAAATTTTTTGATAAAAAATGAAACCAATTTAGAACTTATTTTTTTTTAGACTTATAGTCCTGATGAGATCAATAATATTTCTCAAGAATTCTATGAAACGTGTGCATTGCATAATCAAATTATGTATTTTGTGCCTTGGTTTATAACCACATACTTGCCATTGGATGTTAAGGTGCTTGAAAGATCATATCAAGATAATAGTGGCAACATTGTTAAAACTATTTACCCTCTCCAAGCTCCTTTTATATTGCTAAATAATACTGATATTATATTTTCTGCATTTCAAAAATTCATTGATAATGAAGTTGCTAAGGTAGCTATTGCAGAAATCAATAATTTAATTTCTCAAAATAATTATTTGAGCTTATATGTAAAAGTTTTAGGAGAATATATTTCTTCTCTTGGTAAAAAGCTCGATGAGTTAATTGATTTAATAAAAAAATTGAGTATTAGTTCAAATTCTACTGTCATTGCTTCTTCTTTTGAAAGTAAGACAGAAGATTTGACGACTAAAACCAGTATTCAAAGAACGCCTGATATTAAGGGATTTCAACTTAAATTGCCTTTGCATGATTTAGAGCAGCTTCTTGATAAAAAGCTTTCTGGTTTAAATATTAAACCTATTGATTTGTCTAATGCCTTTGCTGATAGCCTTGAGTCCTCTCCTAATTTGAAAAATCAGACCAATCAGAGCTTAATAAGCTCGGAGGAATGATTAAAAAGCAACCGGATTAAAATCCCAGATATGTCGATCTACCCCGCATGCAAACTTATTATTATCCGCAATCCACTCCTCAAGATATTCTGATAGAGGAAAGGGATTGGAATCAGACTAATACATCTTATAGCAGAGATGATATTTATGAATGGAATCTTGATGGCTTAATTGAGAGGCAATTAACAATTCTCGTACACCGCATTATGATATATTCAACGGTGTGCAAAGCCACTGATAATACCAATAATAGAACAGATAAAATTATTTGTAAAATGATAGTTGCTGGTTTTACTGGTCAACTTCGTGGCTGGTGGGATAATTTTATGACTCATGAACAAAGAGAGTCAATTTTTAATGTTGTGGCTACTGCTCCAGGATTTGATAACCTAGGAAGAGCCCTAGTTGCAAATAGGGAAGATGTGGTTTATATGTTCGTTCTTACAATTTTAGAATATTTTAATGGTAGATTTACCAACCAATATGAAAATATTCATACTCCCTTAAATGGTCTTAGATGTAAGACCCTAGGAGAATTTAGGTGGTATAAAGACACCTTTCTAAGTAGGATTATGGAATTACCTGAAAATAGATATGAGCATTAAAAGGCCAAGTTTATAGACGGACTTCCTTCATTATTCGCTGAAAGGGTTAGAAAAAACCTTAAAGGCTTCTATAGGAAAATTCCTTGGAAAAAATATACCTATGGTCATCTGATAGCAGCTTGTACACAAGAAGAGTTAAATATGTGTAATGAATTAAAATTGTCTAGACAACTTAAGCTTGATAAGCTTAGAGAAAAATCTCAGATAGGAGATTTTTGTACCCAGTTTGGCATATCTGAACCAACTTCCACTTCTAGGAAGAAAGGTCCTAGATATTCCAAAGGTGAGCAGCCTTATCGGAAAAGAAAATTTAGATATAGGTTCAAGGAAGAACATGAAACGAGAAAAGCCTATAGAAAATCTATTAGATTTGCCAAAAATAAGTCTAACCGAGATCTTGCTAAGATTAAGTGCTACATATATGGTAAATTTGGACATATTGCTCCAAACTGTAAGCTTAAAAAGCTTAAATATTTAGGTCTTACCGATGATGTGCAAGATCAAGTTTATGGTTTATTATACACCTCAGGTTCAGAATTTGATTATAATGCTGAATCTGAATAAAAAATGATATTGAGTTGCCTAATTTATCTAATAGTGATAATGTTAATGCTTGTTCTGATTGCCAAACTGATACCTACACTTGTGATGACGCATTTTATAATTTGTAATCCCAGTTTGAAGATTTAAACATTCAAACCATTACTTCGGATAATGTGTTAGAACTTTTGAAAGAAGTTTCGGATGAGAAACTACGAGAAAAAATTATTAATTTGTGTACTAGTTCAAAACCTAGTACTTCTAAAACTACTAATAGCAATACCTTTACCCCTAAAATTGCTAATAGCAATTATTTTATGTTTTATTCTATAACAGAAGTTAACAGACGTCTTGCTATGAGTTATGCTCCTGGTAAAGATACTTCTTTTGATGATTTAAAGATTAAAGTTGAAAACTTGAAAAAGGATATTAAATCTCTTAAATAAAACCAGATGATTTGTGATCACAGAATTTTTCAAATTGAGAAAGATGTTTCTCACACTGAAATTTCTAAAGGAAAAGAGAAGATTTCTGAAAAAAATAATACTGATGATATTCAAAATTTTCTTGATTTAAAAAATAATTATTTCTTGAGAATGATGCAAATTGTTACTCCTCATAAATGGTATAATAAATATACTATTTTAATTGATAATCGCTTTTCAGTAACTAATATTGCTATGATTGATAGTGGAACAGATGTTAGCTGCATACAAGAAGGGTTAGTCCCAACAAACTATTTTCATAAAATCACTCATGCAGTTAAATTTTTATCTGAACATGCTCTTGATATAGAGTACAAACTTCCAAATACTCATATTTTTCAGAATAAAGTTTGCATATCACATTTCTTCTTTTTGGTAAAAAATCAGTTATACCCTCCAATTATACTTGAAACTTCTTTTATAAATGCTATTTACCTTACACTCATATTGATGCAAAAGGATTTACTGCTACTTACAAGAATAGAGAGATATTTTATTCTTTTTTTACATATTTGGTAATTAGAGATATTAGTGCTTTAGTTGATATGAAACAAAGACATGTCAATTTTTTGCAACTTGAATTACTTAACATGAATATTTGTGATACTATAAAGTCTGCTAAGATACAAGAAAAAATTAAATTAATTTCTGAACAAATGGTTGTTGATATTTGTGCCGATCACCCCAGTACTTTTTAAAATCGCAAAGCGCATATTGTTACTCTTCCATATGAAGACAATTTCTCTGAGGATAATATCTCAACAAAATCATGACCTTGTCAGATAAATGCTGAATCAGTAGAATTCTGCAAAAAAGAGATAGATAATCTGTTACAAAAAGGTTAAAGCCTTCAAAATCTCCTTAGTCTTGTACTACTTTTTATGTTAATAACGCAATAGAAAAAGAACATGGTGTTCCCAGGTTGGTAATAAATTACAAACCTTTGAATAAACATCTAAAATGGATTGGAGATCCTATTCCAAATAAAAAAGATTTATTATCTCGGTTATACGATGCCAATATATTTTCTAAATTTGATTTAAAATTTAGATATTGGCAGATTCAAATATTTAAAGAGCATACATATAGAACTGTTTTTAATGTGCCTTTTGGGCAATATAAATGAAATGTTATGTCATTTGGCTTGAAAAATGCTCCTTCTGAAATTCAGAAGAAGATGAATGATATATTTAATCCTTAAATGGATTTCATCATTGTTTATATTGATGACATTCATGTGTTTTGTAAAATATTTGAACTACATATCAAACATCTTGATATTTTCAAGAAAATTGTGATACCGAATGGTTTAGTGATATCTAAGCAAAAAATGAATTTATTTCTAACAAATGTTAGATTCTTAGGACATAATATCTGCCAGGAGAAGATTACTCCCATTCAAAGATCCCTTGATTTTGCTTCTAACAAATTCCCTGATGATATAACAGACAAAACGTACTTACAGAGACTTTTGAAAAGCTTGAACTATATTTTCCATTGTTATGAGAATTTATCTCATAATTTATCCCCATTATATGATAGAATGAAAAAAGACTATCAAGGAGCATGGACGGATCGTCATACAAATCTTGTTAAACAAATTAAACAGAAAGTTAAAACCTTACCCTGTATAACTTTAGTCAATCCTGCTTGACAAAAAATTATTGAGACAAATGCGTCTAATATTGATTATGGTGGAATATTGAAACAAGTTAATCCCCATAATAAAACTGAATAATTGATAAGATTTCATTCAGGTAAATGAACTGATAGTCAGAAGAAATATGCTATGGTAGCTCATGAAATGCTATCCATTATTAAATGTATTTTAAAATTTCAAGATGACTTTTATGATCAAAAGTTTTTGATAAAAACTAATGCTCAATCTGTGAAGTATATGTTTGATAAAGATTTTAAACATGATGCTTCAAAGTTAATATTGCAAGGTGGCAAACCCAATTAACCCTTTTTGATTTTGAGATTCAGTATAAAAAAGAAATTAATAATTCCCTCTCTGATTTCTTATCTAGAGAATATCTCAGTTAGAATGACTTTTTATACATCATTTCTCACTGAAAAAACTTTGATTGTTATACTAAAGGTGATTCCGTTATACAGAGACATTCAAAATCTTATAATTGATAAAATCATCCATGATATGATTGAAGAAGAATTTTCTATCTTCAGTTATGAAGAAATTAGAGATATTGATTGGTATGATTTGAAAATATCTGATTAATTATCCTATTTACAATATGGCTACTGATCCACGATGACAGATAGCCAAAGAAAAATGACAAGGTAGATCAGGACGAAGATCAGCCTCCGATAGAAGGGGAAGATCATCCCCAATAATCAGATCATATTTAGGATCGTCATACAGATCCTCGTCTAATTCTTCAGTTATACAAATGAGAAATAAGAGTTCGATAAACTCCAAAGTATCACAGAAAGGTGAATCCTCATCATCCCCTTCAATTCATCTGGATGATATTTTAGAGGATAGTCCGTTATATGAACAATTGCAAGCATATTTAGCAGCTCAGAAGCAAAGTGATACATTTGCCTCAATCACTAAAGACAAGGACAATGATGATATCAAGTCCTATTAACAACTAGAAAATAAAGAAATAATATTTCTTGTTGAAAATTCTGAGACTCGGAGATAAAATGAATGGTGTAAGATACTCCACAAGTACTTGATAGATAATTTATATTTTTTGGGTGAGTCATACAAAACCTGTATTTATTATGAAACTATTCTCATTTCCACAGATAATGTAGAATTCGAGCACTTTTCTGGATATAACTCAGAAGAGAATGTTTATAACTTCTAAAAAATTGTTATTAAAAAGATTATATCTGTCGAAGATTGGGGGATGACCACAATGACAGAAAAACAGATTTTGCTTACAGATTTTTGTATAAATCTCACTTATTGGGACTACATTCAAACCTTTAATAAAGTGCTTTATTATAACAATGATTGACATAAATATACTTGGTTTATAAAGATTTGTGCAAAGATATTTGCAGAGCCAATTCCAAACTGATTTTTAAATTGGTGGTTCAACCATCCAATATTGTCAGATCCATTTCTTAAATTATACAAAGAATGAACTAAAATATCCCCACAGTTAAATGAGTTATATCACGCAGAGCATGTCTGCAATCTAGAAAAAATTAATCAGATATATTTCTTTATTGAATTTTCTATTCCTTGGATACATAAATGACATCCAGAATTGAGATTCACAAAAGAGCAAATCCCATGTTTATATAGGGTATTCTATAATAATTTTTGGAATAAATTGATGCGGAAGGATCCCAAGACAAAAATTTGGTATGGGCAGGAGCTTCTAGACTCTATTGAAAATAAAGTTCGAGAATATTTAGTAGCCCCTCGAAAGGATATTATTGAGGATAGATCAATACAACATATTGCTAGAAGAATCTCTATACATGACAAAGATAGAATTGCAATGATAGAGAAATACTTGGAAGAAGTCAGGAGAAATTTGTTTCAATCTGTTGGCCAATATGATAAGTCGGACACTTCAATGAAAAGTATGACCAGCGATGATATCGCCGAAGAAGTTATTCAGGACTTTCAACCTATCTCCTAAGATAAACTACTTTTTGAGGATGCCATTGCTAAGCCAGAAGAATTTCTTAAAAAATTAAAGGAAAAAAATAAAGTATGATATATTGTTTACACAGTAATTACACTGTGCACGGGATCGGATGAGGGACCTATAGTACTGTACATAGATTCCTACGCAGTAGATACACTGTATATGAGACTCGGATGTGGGATCCAGAGTACTGTACGTAGATTCTTTTTATTTTCTATATATAGAAGCCTACATTTGTTAGGGAAGGCAGAAGTGTTTTTATATTTTCTCTTTTTGAAGCTTTTTCTCTCTCTTATATTTCCTTTCAAGTTTGAATAAAAGTTTGCCGTCAAATACTATTCCGACCTTGCTTCCAGCCATTCGAGGTATTTGTTAAGTTCTTTTTATTAAAGTTTATATTACTCTCTCTCCCTCTCTAGCCGTGACTATGTCCGTCTAAGCAATTTCATATCTATGCTGGAGATCTAACTTCTCTTACATAATAACTATGAAAGATTCAGACTCTATCAAAATATAAAGTAATATTTTTATGGTTTATTGGCTTGGTTCCGAGATGGTGGTACAGTTGAAGTTAGTACTACTTCCTTTAGCTTTGTCTTAGTGACTACGTCTAGCAAGCCGTGACTCTTAAAGCTCATTAAAAGATGAGAAAAAAGGCGTCTTTTTTCACGGTTAAAATCGCTAGACATATGGGCTCAACTCAAGTATGTATTAAATTCTGACAGGCCCTTTGCTCGGGTAAAAAGTTTTCATACAGTCAATAAGTTATATGAAATTCCTATAGATTTTAGTTGGTTTTCCGATATTAACTTATAGGTCTGGATGGCCGCGCAGATTACTGCCAACCCTCAGATCCTGTAATCTGCAAAAATGTATTGATAATGGCTGTAATTAATATTTAAGAGTAAAATGAATAGAAAAGGATAAATTATCCATTGATTTTTCAGAACAAGTACTGTTAAAGATTTATATTTACTAACATGGACAAGCATTATTAGACGGAGAGAGTAAGTTTGATTTATTTTTGCTTGTCCATTACACTCTTTTAGTTTATTTTTACTTGTTCATTATATTAAAAATAATTATTTAATTTTACTTATCTAATTTAAAAAATAAAGAGATAGTTTATCATTTTGTATCTATTTTATTCTTGTTGATAAATATTATTCTTAAGAAATATGTCAAATCAAACATGCCCAAATAATATAAATGGAGTGAGTATTAAAAAAAATATTCTCTTTTATTTGTTTGATTTGAAAATCAAAAGATAATTTATCATTTAATTTCTAATTTACTCATTGTTAACTAAAGTTATTTCCGAAAATGTTGAATTATTAACTCCAACGCTCATCTTTACTTGTTCGCTATACTAAAAATAAATGTTTAACAAGACTTTTTCAGTTTAAAAAGTTTAAAAAATTAATGAATAATTTGCTAATTTCTATCCATTTAATCCCTAGCTATTAATTACAATCATTACTCAATACATTTCTCCAAGCATTGAATTAATTATATTCAAAGAAAGATATACTCCCTCCGTCCCAAATTACCATCCCAAATTTTCTAATTTGATTTCCCATTTTACTTGTCCTTTTTCATTAATCAAGAAGAAACAGTTTTTTTTTTCATGTTTTACCCTTTACATTAATTACTTTTTCTTCAAATTAAAATGTAAACATCATTTAATAGGGGCACTATAGTAAACTAGCCATGTTATTAATTATTTTTCTTAATCAATGTGTCATCTCAATTTGGGACGGGTAATTTGAGACGGAGGAAGTAATTAATAATATGTCTAGTTTACTATAGTAACCCTATTAAATGATATTTACATTTTAATTTAAAGAAAAAGTAATTAATGTAAAGGGTAAAATATGAAAAAAAAAATTGTCTCCTCTTGATTAAAGAAAAAAGATAAGTAAAATGAAAAATTAAATTAGAAAATTTGGGACGGGTAATTTGAGACGGAGGGAGTAGTAAAAATACCTCCTATCATTTACTGTTTCTTAACATGTGTGTCAAGTCAATAATGAATAATTATTGATGAACGGAGGAAGTATATTAAAAAAATAACTGTAATAAAATTGTCATTCTATATTTTTCTTATAGGATGTGTCAAATTAATATTGAACAGATAAAAATGAGCAAATGAAGCGTTATTTATTTTTGTTTTTATCAATCTCCTTAAAATTGTGACTATTTTACTTTATTCTTTAGTTTTATACATCATTATTTGAATTTTGTCTATATTGTTCTACCAATAATTTTTTTTCTTTTTCAAAGTTCCTAGAATCTAAATCTAGTTAATAGAAAAAATTCACGTCAAATATTTTTTCTGTCAAGTTAATTTTCTTATACCATATTGAATCAGACTATATCTGGATATGATGATCTTATTGCATTTTTTTGGGTTTAAATCACCCGGTGTTCAATACCTGTTTTTTAGGAGTCTGACTATATCTGGATTCGCCCCGCATCGGACCCCATTTGGGGGAGAACTTCCAACAGAATGTTTGTCCATACCCAGGATTGAACCCTCGATCTCTGGGTAGGTTGGGCAGCCCCTTTCCGCCGCCACCACTACTGTTGAAGCAGAACGTGCAAGAGAGAAATCAAGTTTTGACAAATTTCAAAGTATATTTGTTCTGGAAATTTATTTATTTATTTACAAGAAGACTGTTATTTATGTGAGCCATAATAAACTATACTACCGTATGAGTTTATATATACATATATTTTTAACTAGTTTAGGTGTACACACTCTGTGCGTGTACCTCACTTTAATAAGTTCAAGCATTACACTAAATAGGATATTTATTCAAATAATAAAGAAGTGGCAGATAAATTTCAATTGAATTTGAGTTTTTCTTTTTTTTACTAAATGTTAGGTTTAATTAAATAATTTTTTTTATCTTTGCATGTTCAAAAGATGTTAAATCTAATTATTATAAAGAAGAACTCACTTACTACATTTAACTTTTGCAACAATTTTTTTTTTTTGCTTCTTCTTTTGAGAATCTTAACCTGTTTTATTTAAAATAGTTTCACCAAAATTTTTAAAATATTTAGAACTTTACCTTATATAGAATTTTTTTTATATAATAGTTTCTTTGAAGTTGGATTTTCTTTAACAAAATATTGCCATAAATTTAAGAATTCAACTAAAATCAAATTGGAAAAACTCATGTATTGCATTTAATTTTTGCAATAATTTTTTTTTTGCTTCTTCTTTTGAGAATCTTAACCTATTTTATGTAAAATAATTTCACCAAAATTTTTAAAATATTTAGAACTTTACCTTATATAGATTTTTTTTTATATAATAGTTTCTTTGAGTTGGATTTTCTTTAACAAAATATTGCCATAAATTTAGGAATGCAACTAAAAATCAAAAATCTTCTCCATTTAATTCTTTTATATATTTATTATAATTAATATTCAATATTATAAATTAAAGAAAAACTGTGAAAAGTCGATTTTGTTTATTACAGTATTTTTAATGAAGATCAAAAAGTTCAAATTATTTTTTTAATGATTTTTCATATTTTTAATATATTATAGATAACTAGGGAGATGACAGCCTTTAATTATCTCTTTTTGGGGGTTGGCCACACCACGGACACCCCTTTTATGAAGCAAAAAAAGCTATGGATGTTAAATTTTGACCAAGCACATGTTGAGAATCACTGTTAACAACAAAATTGAACTATTAAATCCATGCAAGTTTATTGCACTTTACTACTATTACTACCAAACTAGAACCTCAAATAACAAGTTGGCGTTTGCTAACGTCAAATCAAAACTGCCCTAAAGTTGGCAGTAGGGACATAAATAAAAAAATTGATATCATGTAACATGGCCCCATTATACGAATAGGTCTATGACAAGGAAATCTGTTCGTCGTAAATTTTCACCTTTTGGCAACCTGTGTTTCAACAGTTCTTTTCACATTTTTGAACCGACTACGTTTGTTTCTTAATTTTTTTTAAAAAATTATAATTATGTAGTTAAAAGAATAAATTGACATTATCAAGATATGTAACAAAGATCTAGTGGATCTTCACTCTCTTCTAAAATTGAGTGAGTCAAGAAGCCGAACTGTAACCAAAATATGCCATGAAATTTAAAAAATATATCAAAATATGTCATGTTTTTAAAGTGTGACCAAAATATATTTAACTCTCTTAAAAAAGAAGTTATATGCATTATTTTTAACGAAAGTGACCAAACGGAGTCTATTTTCAGAAAATGTGCATAACGAGTTATATATATTTTTTTAACATAACTCTCTTAAAAAGAGAGAACTCACTTTTTAAGTGAGTTATGTAATATAAGCCACACAACTCTCTTAAAAAGAGAGTTATGCATTTTTTAACTCGCTCAAAAATTGAGTTATTTAATAAAAGTTTAACTTATTTTTTCCTTCTACGTAAATATAATAAAAATTATATAACTCACTTTATAAAAATTTATATATTATGTGAATAATTAATTTATCTTTTAAAGTTTTATTTTGTTAGAAAGAAGGTCAACTATTATGAAACAGAGAGAGTAAAACTCACTGATTATATGAGTCATGTAGAAATAAAATAATAACTCACTATTTAAGTGAGTTATCCATTATATGAATATAACTCTACAAATATATGAGTTATGTGCAAATAACTTTTTCCACCAATATTCATATTTCTCCTATTTAAACAGAAGTATACAGTATAAACTCTTCATTCTTTATTCACTCATCTCCTTTTTTGAAACTGCATTTTTCTTCATTGGAATAAAAATGAGGCCTATTGATTGGTAGCGATATTGACGCCGACTGTGGAATTGATTCTTCTTGAGGATAAAGGCTCATGGACATGCCTCTTTGTTCAGAATTGGACCTCACATTATCGTCACTCGATGATGAGTCATAAGGGCATTCACTGCCCTCAACATTATTAGGCTCACTATCATCGCCCTGTGATAATTCACCATAATTTGGCTGATCACCATTTTCAATATCATCTGGTACAATGCAGTTTCAAAAGAGGAGATGAGTGAATAAAGAATGAAGAGTTTATAATGTATACTTTTGTTTAAACAGGAGAAATATGAATGTTGGTGGAAAAAGTTATTTGCACATAACTCATATATTTGTAGAGTTATATTCATATAATGGATAACTCACTTAAATAGTGAGTTAGGTATTTTATTTCTACATGACTCATATAATCAGTGAGTTTTACTCTCTCCGTTTCATAATAGTTGATCTTTTTTCTAAAAAAATAAAACTTTAAAAGATAAATTAATTGTTCACATAGTATGTAAGTTTTTATAAAGTGAGTTATATAATTTTTATTATATTTACGTAAAGGAAAAAAGTAAGTTAAATTTTTATTATATAACTCACTTTTTGAACGAGTTAAAAAATACAAAAATGCATAACTCTTTTTTTAAGAGAGTTATGTTAAAAAAAAAAAATGCATAACTCTCTTCAAAAGAGAGTTCTGTTAAAAGATGCATCTCTCTTTTTAAGAGAGTTATGCACATTTTTTGAAAATTGACTCCGTTTAATTATTTTTATTAAAAATAATGCATATAACTCTAAAAGAGAGTTAAGCATATTTTGGTTACACTTCAAAAATATGACATATTTTAATATTATTTTTAGTTCCATAGCATAATTTGATTCCCAGCTCCAAGAAGCCAATACTCTTTGTGCAATAGGGCTCATCTTGAACCTAAGCCAGTACTCTTTATGCAATAGGGCTCATCTTGAACCTAACATTTTCAGCCTTGGTGTGAAAACTTGCTCAAGTCCTACTCCTTGTTTTAAATTGTCTGTCTCAAATTTTTTAATTTAATTTTTTATTTATTTATCTTTTTTCATTAATCAAGAAGAGATAATTTTTTTTTCATAATTTACATTTTGCATTAATTATTTTTTTAATCAATGTGCCATTTTAATTTGAGACGGAAGAAGTATCTAACTTTGAATATAAATTCACGGTAGTAATTCTAAAGTACACTAAATTCGGTGTTAATAATCTTAACTATTGAGCTCATCATATGCAAATCAAGAATTTGCCTCAACTTTTAATTGTACTAAAACCTTACAATAGAATCTAGTTAGAATAATTTTCCTTCCTCCCCTCTATTTAAACTTTAACACTTCCTGCATTTTCTTTTAAATGATTTTTAAGGGTTTGACACACCCATTAAGAAAGTCATTTAATAAAATTAATTACATAATTATTTTACTTAAAGTCCCCTTAGGAGTAGTAGTATTATTACTTAGTAGAAATTATTAAATTAATTACATAATTATTTTACTTAAAGTCCCCTTAGGAGTAGTAGTATTACTGCTTAGTAGAAATGTGATGAGGCAAACAACACTTCGTCAACATGCGTGCTTCAGCTGTTTTAATCACGATTTTATTATATCACCTCTAATTAATTATTATAATTCATTAGCTGCTTCAATTGTAATTTTTACTATATCATCCCTAATTAATTATTATAAGTCATTTACGTATTAAAAAATTAATACTATTTAATAAAAAAGTAAAACGAACATATATGACATGTCTGCTTCACCTGTTTCAACCATAATTTTACTGTATCACTCCTAATTAATTATTACAAATCATTAAAATATTTAAAAATTAATAATATTTAATAAAAAAGTAAAATAAACATAAAATGTTAAATTAACTCTTTTAGTTTAAAGTATTTTTATAGTAATTTTGTTATATCACTTCTAATTAGTGATTTTAAGTCATTTAAGACATGTCTGCTTCGCTGCTGCAATCGTGATTTTATGATATCACCTCTAATTGATTATTATGGTCATCTATGCTTTGTGCAACTTAAATTAAAATAGAAGAAAAAATATTTTAAATCACAATAATAACTTAAATTATTTACAAAAATATAATTAACTATCAATGCCACGAAGGTTTGGATAAGGAGAGTAACATATATTATTTGAAAAATACATAAAAAGTATTATAAATTACCATAGCTAATAACTTAAAATATGTAAAAAGATTTATTTTGTTATATATTTCAAAAAAATAAAAAATACTATAAATCATAACAATTAACTTAAAAAATTTAAAAGATACAAAATATTTGGCTGACTCTCAAAATTATGTCGTTGCCATTAAAATTGGAATAGAAGAAAAGTATTATAAATCACAATAATTAAAAATTTAAATTATTTTAAAAATTATAATTGACTATTAATTCCACAATAGTTTGGACAAGGAGAGTAACATATATTATTTAAAAATTATATAAAAAGTATTATAAATTACAATTGTTAATAGCTTAAAATATCTAGAAAAATTTAATCTGTTATATATTTAAATAAATACATACAAAAATATTATAAATCACAATAATTAACAGCTTAAAAAATTTAAAAGATACAAAATATTTGTTTGACTCTCAAAATCATATCAGTGTCAATTAAATAGAAATAGAAGAAAAAGTATTATAAATCACTATAACTAAAAACTTAAATTATTTTTAAAATATAATTGATTATCAATGCTATAAAAGTTTGGACAAGAAAAGAAACATGTATTATTTAAAAATTACATAAAAGTATTATAAATTACATAGTTAACAACTTAAAATATCTAAAGAATTATTAAAAATATGATTGATCATCTAAATTTTATTTGCGTCACATAAATTAAAATAAAAAAAATAATGTATATTGGGCCAGTGCATTTCTAGTATGCATAGGAAAATGTGAAAAAAAGTTTCGAAAGGCTTTAAAAATTTATTCAACATTTATAAGATAAGGATAATTTTGAGGAAATGAATTAATACCTTCTTAATTTCTTTAAAAAATACTCATTTTGAAACAAATTAAAAATGGGAAAAGGGTAACAAATTGACCCATTTAAATTGTCTAAGGAATTTTTTTTCTCTTTTCCTTGTTTTGGAAGCAGAGCGGGCGAGGGTGTTTTTGAACTACTTTGATAGATGGAGTGCATTTTTTGAACTAATTGGCTAATGGCAGGGATTATTTTGTACCACAAATGTAATGAAAGATTGAAAGGTAAATTGGAGATGGTATATTTTCAATATTTTAAAAGTTTTTTTAATCCCTTTTCCAATTTAAAAGGTTAGAAAATTTATTTAAAAGGAAATGGAAGGAGTAGCTTATGGTTTCAGACTAGAAGAGCCTTGATTAAGTTGCTTACCAACCTTGTGGCAATAGTAAGTCATAGTACTATAAATAGATTGTTTGATTTTGATTGTAGGGGCCTGCCCTATTTCTTATTGTTTGTCCTTATCCCTTTTTTTATATATATATATTTTGATGAGGTGTGAGTTTAGTGCTTTGATTTAAATCCTTGTCTCTAGTACATTTCAGGTGGTGTTACATGCAAAAGCAAAAGCAAAAGCTGAAAAAGTAACATAAATTAGCTCTAGCTATTACAAAATGAATTCAAGCTTCGCATTTGATGGATTTTGAATATGAAAGCTTTTGATTCTAGTATCTCCTTGACTTTTTAACCAATTTCACCAAAGTTCTATTACTCCTACTGTTTTTTTTTAATGCGATTCGATTTGACTAATCAAATAACTTGATAAAAAATAATACAGATATTTAAAGTGTATGACCTTAAACATATAATAATATTTATTTCCCTATAAAGCTTGGCATTAAAGGTAAAATTCAAGCGAAGTTATTGACAAATCATTATCTTTAAACAAACTAAAAAAATCAATCACAAAGACTGAAATAGGGGGAGTACTCATTTATAGTTACTGGTTATATGGATAAGCAGGAGATTAATTAAAAAAGATTAAAATAATGATGGTCAATGGATTAGACGAAGCACTTGTCAATGGAACATTATGTACATTATGAATTAAGGTTTTGAATACAGGATTAAAGATAGAGATAAAAGGGCAATTTGTCTCTGGTTGTCCCATGGTAGGTCGAACATATGTACTAATTTATTTGTTAAATGTTGGTTAGGTAGGGGGAGAGATAAGACAGCAAAGAGATTATGGGAATCGCAACGACGCCTAAAACGTACCTAAACTACTATCGACAAACTATGCAATTTTTGAACAATATTTATAATCTGTAAAAGTGTAAACTGTATTTTCTCCTTTTTCATATGCAGGTTGATGGATTGCCATTTTGACACCCAGACTTCTCTATCCATTCAATACAATATACACAGGACTCTAGAATTAATATCATTGGCAGTTATATAAATACACCTAAACTATATTAAAGTGTAACTTCTATTTCAGAAGAGATTCTTCTTCTTGTTACTCTCTATCGCCCCTCAAGTTGGACGTTGGCAATGATACAACTCCAAGTTTTGCTTACTAAATGCTTTTATGTGGGTTGAAGTGGACTAATTAGAATCCTATTGAGATTATTAGTTGCAACAGTAGTGTTAGTTAGAGTAGTTATGCAACAATTAGTTAGAGTGGAGAACATATTTTAATTATTGATAGTTGTAGCTGCCAACTGTGACTCAGCTGTACACTAGAAGTTAGTTAGGATTTTCTTTTCTTCCTTTTCTCTTCTATAAATATGTACACTGTACAGATTTACTCTTAGCTTAGCATATATGAAAATCAGAGGAGTTTTCTTCCTCTCTAAATTCATCTTCCCTCTATTGTTCAATCCACTATGACTACTAATTTCTCTATTAATGGAGAATGCAAGCTTCAATCTAAGCTCAATTCATAGAATTATTATGGTATCAGAGCTATAACAATTCTTCTCTTTGAATTTTTGAGTTCGTTGTCATCGAGTTGCAGTTTCTACTTACTCTGTTTCTCCTTCATCACAAAGGTTTCGATCTCTGCTCATTTTGCTTAGCCCAACAACGATTTGAGTTCATTAATTGATAGTTTTCTTTGGGCTCAAATTACCATTTATGTGCGATTCATATCTCATTCAATATGGTGGAAGTAGCAAATCAGAACACAAGATCGTCCACATTAGCTCAGAGGAAAATCGATGTGGGGAACCCATTTTATATACACCCTTCTGATAACGCTGGTGCGTCTCTAGTACCTGTTCCTTTTGATGGTGTTGGTTACCAATCATGGAGGAGAGATGTGCTCTGATTCCTTTCAGTGAAGAACAAATTAGGGTTTATCAATGAGGAGTGTGAGAAACCGTCACAACATCCCCTGATTATCAATAATGGGAACGCCGTGACTCTATGGTCACATCTTTGAATTCTAAACTCGTTGAGCAGAGATATCCCCGATAGCATAGAATATATGTTTGATTCCCTGAAATTGTGGAGTGAGTTAGAAGATTGGTACAATCAAACAAATAGAGAAAAATTGTACCAAATACAGAAGGAGATCAATGATCTCAGTCAAGGAACAATGGATATCACTACATATTACCCTAGGATAAAGAAATTTTGGGAGGGACTAAGTATCCTGTGTGTTAAGAGCCAATGCAACTGTGTGTGTAGTTGTGGATCTAAGGAGACTACGCACAAGATTGAGTAAGATACTCGACTCATCCAATTTCTCGTGGGTCTTAACGAGGTCTACACTATAATCAGAGGTAATATATTTATGATGAATTCGTTTCCCTCTATGGGAAATGCATTTACATTGCTAGTTCAATAAGAGAAACAAAGGAAGTTCAAGCTTAATCCTCACACCTTTGAAGAATCTTCTTCTCTTAATGCTAGCTTATCAGGTTACTACTCAGGAAGTTCCTCCTCCCTTAATATTGGTGCATCTGGAAACTACATGGAAGGAGGAATATCTGGAATAGCAAGAAATTTTAACGAAATTATACCAGTCACAACAATGGAAGTAGGAAAAGACCTTTTTGTGACTACTATAAGAAATTATGGCATACAAGAGACAAGTGCTTCAAACTTCATGGTTATCCTAATTAATTAATGCATATTTTAGGTCAACATCAAGCCCATGGTATGTGCCAAAAGAAAAGTCAACCTTACAACTCTAATCCCAGAGTAAACAAGAAAAAATAAATTGCAACAAATGTTCATGGAGAAATATACGACAACTTACTGGTGAAAAGATTGAAGCTAGGGATTTGAATTATAACACCTTGTCCAAAGAAAAATATAATCAGCTGGTTGATCTATTACAACAGTTCTAAGTTAGAACCACAAGGGATGTACATGAAGAAACACACCAGTCTGAATCTATCAATTTTGCAGGTATGATTTCTTGCAATTCTTCTATTGATTTTGACAAACTCTCATGTGGATGTTTCGCATCAAAAATTGATTTATGTATTATAGACTCAGGAGCATCACATAATATGACTTTTGATAAGAATTATTTAACTAAAATTATTACACTATCATATCCTATGCTTGTCAATCTACCCAATGATTATAGAGTTATGGTTACATAGTTTGGAGAAGTAAAATTAGCCCCTGAGATCACATAATATCTTATTTATTACTTCCTTCAAATATAATTTGATTTCCATTAGTTCTTTAGCAATACACCTTAAGTGCATTACATCTTTCTCCAAACACTTTATGTCTACTACATGCCTCTTCAATGAAAAGGCCTTTGGAGATCGGTAGAGTGTATGATGGACTATATTTCCTTTGCTCAACATAGCTGCAAAATAACAGTTTTAATTTCCAACAAAGTAATGTCCCTTGTTTTTGTTCTCCTATATTTGATGTTAATAAAATACACTGTCAATACCATTCTCATTCTCGTTACCCCCGTTCTAATGTAAAGTATTGCCTTGTTGTTAATAAAGAAAGTGTGTGTGATCATAAATCTTTTGTGTCTATGTCTCATGATAAAACTTCAGACTTGTTGTCGTATAATAAAATTGGTCATGTACCTATTGTGAACATAAAAAGTCTATCCTCCACACCTGTAAAGTTCACAACCAAACAACCTTTGTTTTCATTTGCTCTATGGTAAGGTAGTCAAGACTACCTTTTCCTACAAAAACTACAGTTTCATCACAACTGTTTGACCTGGTACATGTGGATTTATGGGGTTTATGCCATGTCAAAACATATGACAACTTTATTTACTTCATTACCTTGGTAGATAACCATAGTAGGGCCACATAAACTCATTTGTTGAGTAGCAAGAGCAATGCCCTACAAGTCTAAAAAGCTTTGTCTCCTTGATTAGTTCTTTTTTGTCTCCTTGGTTGAGAATCAATTTCAAAACTTAATAAGAACTATTAGGTCAGATAATGGTCTAGAATTCAACAATCATGAGACCAACTTCTTCCTTCAATCAAAAGGAATCAAACATCAGAAATATTTTTAATACACACCACAACAAAATGGTTCGGTGGAAAGGAATCATAAATACTTACTTGAAATAGCCAAAGCACTTCTTTTTCAGTCCAAACTCCCCATAAGTTACTGGGGTGAATGTGTTTTAACGGCTACTTACATCATTAACAGATTACCTTCACATATTTTTTTCTAATAGATCTCCTTATGAGGTACTTTACAAACAAAATCTTCTTTACTCCCACATGAAAAACTTTGGATGCTTATACCATCCTATCATACCAAAGCCTCAAAGGTCCAAGTTTGATAACAAAGCAACCCCTCATATATTCATAGGTTATCTTTTCAACACAAAGGGGTACAAAGTACTAAGTCTAGAAACCAAGAAAATTTCCATCTCCAGGGATGTAGTTTTTCATGAGACAATCTTTTTTTTTCTTTGACATAAGACACCACTGTTTTCCTTGCATCTCCACTATATTATGATAGTCTTTCTTTTAATTCTTCTGACCATGTGACTTCTGTTCATGACTTTGATACTGCAAATTCTGGTAGCCAATATGATCAAAGAAAAACTAATATATCCACTCTGCCTATTCCATCTGATCCCTCTTGTCTACCAAGCAGTTCATTACACAACTCATCGACTGTTCCTTCTCACTCTTCATATATTCCTTCCCCTGAGCACTCACCCAACTTTTTTGTTCTATCTCCACATCATAATGTAGTCGCTTTAGCACCTGGGAGATCAATTAAAGACCATAGGATACCACTCTATCTGAATGACAATGTACACCATGTGCTCAAACCAACTGATACCACAAATAATGCTCATCTTTTCCTATGTGCCTCCTTCAAGAAAATAAGTTATATTGCTACTTAAGAACTAATTGCCTCTAATCGATCTTTTGTAATAAATATTTCTCATTATTGTAAGACTACATCATATGAAAAAGCCGTTATGAATCCTGCTTGGCAAGCAACAATGACATGAGAGTTTAATGCATTGCATGACAATAACACAAATATAAAATAGTCAAGGAGTAACACTAACAACAATAACAGGAGGAGGATTCTCAAATGGATCAAAGAAGTAAGCAAATGTTTGAGTGATGTCAACATTTAATTTAGTGAATTGAGTAGATATGACATTGGAGAGAGTATCAGTTGTGGTATGATTTTTGGCAGCAATCTTTGTGGTCTCTTTGATCACCTGGTCTAAGAATACCCTGAGACAAGCAACATTTATACTAGTTTCTTTGATGAAGAGCTAAGAGCAGAAGGAGGAGAGGACCTTGACTTAGGGGAAGAGGGAGTACTAATAGAACCACCTTCAGACTTAGGAACCCAGACATCATCAACTAAAATATATTACATACTATCAAAAGCTTTGGTATTATAACACTTTTTCACAACATTAGAAGGAACAACCTCAAAAGGAATATTATTTGCTTCCAAGATTCGTGTAATGATTAACCCATAGGAAAGGCTAGAGGGATCAATAGAGGCCTCAATAAAATGATTAATAATAAATAAGGAGAGATTCACCTTATGCTGAGAGATAATACAATAAATAAGCAAAACATCACGTTGAGATATGGTAAATAGTGAACCAGTACAAGGGAGGAGAGTAGTAGCCATAATGCGAGAAAAAACATGATTTTCCAATAATAAAAACTTAGGACCAAGAGAAAAGGAAAGGGTTTTAGATTTATCTAGAGCAATTCAAAAGGAACATCAAAATCATAGGGCCATAGATTCTTAGAGAAAGTAGCAAAACAAAAGCAATTTATATTGAAAATAACATCAAACATAACACAATTAATAAAAATTCTTTTTCCCATCATAAAAATTTCGAGTTTACCATCACAAAAAGATCAAAGATTAGTTTAGAGAAGTCTGACAAGACACTCATAAGCATGCTTAGGGGTGGAAGAAAAGATGTTTACCCAACCTTGGAACTCAAACAAAGATTTAATAGGACAATGGAGAGATTCCAACTGATCCAAGTTGTTTACCCACCCTTGGAACTCAAACTAAGATTTAATAGGACAATGAAGAGATTCCAATAGATTCAAATCTACTATCCTACTATAAACCATAGGTAATTCCTTCGTTGTGTGAAAAAAAGATTTGTTTGAGGGTCTCCAAAAATTATTTTTGATATTTAGAGAACTATCAAAGTCAAATTTTACTTTTTTCATAGAACACTCAGACTCATCAGGAATAGAAAAACGCTTACCCATAAGAGAGCATGAAGAATAAAAAATGTCTGAGGTCATTTTGGTCAAAATTAAGAGGAATAGAAGAAAATGCTTTTTCTTTACCCTTCAAGCGAGAGCTTTTTCTATTCCCCATGAAAATGTTTTTTGAGTTTTTAGCCATTGAAGAGAGTAGAGATAATGAGAGTAAATGAGGTGGAAGACTCGAGGTGCAAGAACTTAAAGGACAAGAAGTGAAGACACGAAAGGAAAAATACGCCTAGAAGAAAGAAAGAGTTTCCATAATACCTTTTATACACAAAATACGTGTCAGGTGGAAAGAAAGGAATGGAATAAGACAAGTACATCTTTCAAATCAAGCATTAAATAAGAGCCCTTTTACATTCAAATAGAAATAAAAGAAATCAGAGTAAAAGATTTTAGCAATAATACCTAGAGATTTTCTCAAAAATAAAATCTTTCCTCCAATAAGTGTTTTATAAAAATATCTGCTAATTGAAACCCAGTGCTAACAAAGGATATATAAATATCACCTTTTAAAATATGATATCTAATAAAATAATATTTAATGTCAATATGCTTAGTCCTAGAATGATGTAAGAGATTTTTCGAAAGGTAGATAACACTAGAATTATCATAAAGAATTTTTACAGATTTAATAGAGATCTTATAATCACTAAATTAGTGAGTCAATCAACAAATTTGTGCATAACATAATCCATTAAAGAAATATTCAAACTCAGTAGTGGATAGAGAAACATAATTTTGCCTCTTACTATTCCACGATATAAGAGTATTCTATAAGATGACAAGTTTTACTCGTGCTTTTCTGTCATCTTTATCACCTGCATAATCTGTATGTGGAAAACTTTCTAGTTAAAAATTATCTAAATCGTAATACCATAGTCTGCCAAATGTGGTTCCAATTAGATATATAATAATACTCTTGATTGCAATCAGATATGACTCCTTAGAAGCTGACTGAAATCTTGAATATTTATAATACTAAATAAAATATCTGGTTGATTAGTAGTCGATAGAGAAAGTAGACAACCATACCCTAATATTTAGTTTCGATAATAGAATTATATTTTTATTAGACACAAGAACACACGTAGAACACATTGGGGTGCTTGTAGATTTAGCATCCTTCATTCCAAACTTTTCAATGATTTCTCTAGTATACTTACTTTGATAGATGAAGGTTCCTTCAGTTGACTGGTGAATTTGAAGTCCCAAAAAGAATGTCAATACTCTCATCATGCTCATTTCAAATTCACTTTGCATTAACTCAAAAGATTTCTTGCATAAATCGACATCCTCTACATAAATTTGAATAATAAAATTTTTAGAGAGAGTTTTTTTAATAAACAGAGTAATATCAATTTTTCTTTTGGTAAAACCATGATTAGTTGAAAAATTGCTCAATCTGACATACCAAGCTCGAGGATCTTATTTTAAATCATAAAGAGCTTTAGATAGTTTATAAACATGATAAGGAAATGTAGGATTTTCAAAGCCTGGAGTTTGCTTTACAAAAACTTGTTCATTAATGAAACCATTTAAAAGAGAACTTTTGACGTTCATTTGAGAAAGTTTAAAACCTTTGTGAGAAGCATAATAAAGTAAGATTCGAGTAGATTCTAATCTTGCCACATGAACAAAAATTTCATCATAGTCGACTCCCTATTATTATGAGTATCTTTGAGTGACTAGACGAGCTTTATTCTGATCTGCTTTACCTGATTTATCCATTTTATTTTTGAAGAACCATCTATTCTAATGATGGATGTATTTTTTGATTTTGGAACCAAGGTCAATACTTTACTTTTATCAAATTGCTCAAGTTCTTCTTCCATATCTTTGATCCACCTTTCATCTTCTAAGATTTCATTAACTTTCTTAGGTTCAAGTTGAGATATGAGAGTGACATTTGCACTTTTTTCGTTGAAGCTCTTGTTTTCATTCCTTTCTTGGTTCTCTGATAATAAGTTTTCTTGGATATCCAAGTTCACTTCTCCAATCATTTAGAATGGTTTTTATGGCAAATTGATCATTTGTTGTAGTAGTTGGCTAATTGTTTTTTGCACTAGTCGACTCTTTTACAATGTTTTCTTATTCATCTTCATCTTCATGTTCTCTATTGCTAATATTCTTAATAGTCGTAAAAAATAACATGCATAGATTTTTCAATACGTAGAGTACGCTTATTAGAAACTCTATAGGATATACTAGAGTTGGAGTAGCCCATAAATATACCTTCATTAATTCGAGGATCAAACTTACCAGTGTTATCATTATTATGATTAAAACATTTAGATACAAACGAGCGAAAGTAACCAATGTTGGGTTTCTTATTGTTCCAAAGTTCATAAGGAGTTTTCCTTAGAATATGTTTAATGAGGCACCTATTCAAAATATCATAAACAATACTTACAGCTTCTACCCAGAATTTACAAGATAGGGAGTATTCATATATCATGATTTGAGTCATGTCTTGAAGAGTTCTACTTTTGTGTTCAATTACTTTATTTTTTAACCAGATCTTGGAGTAGAGAAGTTACGAGTGTAACCTTGATTGTTACAAACGCTTTGAAAATCTATGTTCTCAAATTCTCCTCTATGATCACTTCTAACAACAGAGATATATCAACCTTTGTCTCTTTGAACCTTTTCATAGAAAAATTCAAAATTTTTTAAAGTATCATCTTTGTCAGAGAGAGACATAAATTCTATCAAGTGTTATTTCTGTTAGAGAGAAACATACCCAAGTAAATCGAGTATAATCATCAATAATCACAAAGGCATACCTTCTACCACCAATGCTAGCAGTTCTAGTAGGACCAAACAGATCCATATGAAGCAGTTGTAATGGTTTAGTGGTGGAGACAATATATTTTATAGGAAAGAAATTTTTAATTTTCTTACCAAGTTGACAAGCATCGCAGATATGAGCCTTTTTGTAATCAAGCTTCAGAAAACCAGTAACAAGCTCATGTTTGAGTCGATTTTCAATTGGTCTCATTCTTGCACAACAAAGATTTTTATGGCAAATCCCAGGATCTTCAGATAAGGAAGCTAGACAGATGTGTCCTTCTATCCTTTTAATAGAATCTAGGACATATACATTCCTATGTCTCTTTTTAGGAAGAAGTTGCTTGCCATACCTTTCAATTATACACCCATTCTTTTTGAATCTTACTTTCAAACCAATATCACATAGCCAACTTATACTCAATGGATTGTATGTTATGATTTTAACCAAATAAACATTAGTGATATCACATGATTCATTAAGAGAGATAGTAGCAATACCTATTACTTTGCCTTTAGAATTGTTTCCAAAGCTTATACCTCCATCAAAATTAATTGCAATTTTAAAAAGGCTTTTATTTTCTGTCATGTGATTTGAACACCATCTATCGAGATACCATTTCCATTTAGACTTACGTGGTGTTCCTGCAAAACAAATATATCACTTATTTCTTGGTACTCAAGTATTCTTGGGTCCCTTTGAGTTAGTATTTAGATTGGCAGACTCAATTTTACATCTCCAAATCTGTTTGCCAGGATTTCTAGAATAAAATTTACAATTATAATATTTATGAACTATTTTACCATAGTGATAGAAAAAGAATGAGAGTATCTTTCTGTGGTGAACAATTAAGATAGGTTTTATGACTGTGATTGGTTTCTTTGGTTGATTTACTAGAGTTAGTTGGCCGTTGAGATCCTTCACAAATATAATATATATTATGATAGGTATTATGATTGTGACTGGTTTCCTTGGTCGACTTACTGTAGTTAATTGACCGTTGAGATCCTTCACAACTATAATATCTATTATCATACGTAAATATGTCATTGTTAATTTTTTTGTCAGCTTACTTAAAAGAGCTAGTCCTCTGATTAGATTTGACAATATTGAGACCTAGGGGTCTATCGATGTAAGACCCCACAATTTTGACCTATAATTTGAACTATCATTCCTACTTGTATAGACCCAAACCTGATGATTTCTATGTAAATATAAGTATGATGATAAAGTCTATAACAGGGAAAGATCTTCGAAGATGAATTGAGGTAATAAAGATCTCCGAACTCAAAGTTGAGTTGAGAACCTTTCTACCAATTAGGTTTTAGTAGGCGTTCCTATTTGGGTCAATATATATGACCGTTAATCCTAGAATATATCGAGATAAGTGGCCTAATAATACCAAATGAAATATATCCGAGTCTTCTTTCCAATGCATCTGATTTCACCTTAATCCAATATTAGAGTTAAAACTTATGCTCATTTTAACTGAGGGTTTTTGTTGCCAAAGGTTGATGACCAAGTTGACGAGTAGTCAACTAGTTGACGGGTTTTCAACTCTATTGTCAACCTTAACCAATAAAGACCAAAAGTGGCTGGATGTTGGTAACCAAGTTGACTAGCCGTCAACTCCATCATCAATTGAGAAATTCCTACATTTTAAAAAGTTTTTTTAGGGCTAGTTTTGTCTTTTTGTCACCTCTAACACCTCCCACACAACTTCAATCATTAAATAACTATTATTTACCCATCATTATTTTGTTTTCAACACTCATTCTTCTCTCTACTCTCAAGAGAGAAAAGTTTGGGTATTGTAATACCCCGTATTTTTCCTAGCATAATCTAAGTCCCTATACATAAGTATTCGTATATAAAATTTTTGAAACGCTCATTATTTTCCAGTTTAGAGCCTGCCATTGCCTAAAAAATTAAATTAGCTTTCCAATGATATAAAATTCGCTTAAATTCGATAACCGGGTAAGAAGTTATGACAATTTTAAGTTTGAGTCATTAAATACCATCATTTTAACCCTTAGCGCGTCGCGTAGGCATCCCAAATGACAATTGTAAATTTTCAGTGTGACTCAGTGATCATGGAGCATCGCGGAGCATCCCATTTTGTCGTTTGTTAATTTCCAATGGAGGTACGCAATCATGGCGCGTCGCGGAGCTGGCCAAAATGGCATCCAAAGCTTTACCGCGATGACATCGCATCATGGTGTTTGTCCAGATTCCAATTGTCCAAATTCCAGTGGCTTGGCGCGATAGCGGTGCATCGCGCCAAGGCCAAAAATCGGGATGATCAATTTTTAGCTTTCGTTTTTAAATACGTTTAAAGGTATTTGGATTTTTTTTCTAAGCCCTAAACATGAAATTTAGCCCCTAATTGACGCAAATACTCATCATTATTCACTTTCTCTCAAATTAAAAATCCTATTTTCAAGAACAAGAAACCCTAACTTTCAAGAATCAAGGCAATTTCTCAAGAATTCTCCATCAATCCTTTCAAATTCAGTAACCCAGGTATGTTAGATGTTTATCCATGGAGTCCAAGAAACCCTTTTTAAATTATAAAATTGTGATATTTTTAAAATTTATGTTTTAAATTATGATTTCATCCATGAATCTCCATGTACTATTAATTTTATACCATATTACCATGAAATTATTGTTATTATTCAATCTTCTATGTTCTAGTACTGTGATTTACCGAATTAAACCATGATTTAATGCTATTATGATGAATTCATGCTATTTCTACAAGTTCCATGACATTCCTATGATTGTTTTAAAACTATGAACTACAAGTGTTTGATAAAATGCCTACAAGAGTGATTTATTTATTTAGAGCCTTCATGTTTTGGCCTTCAAGTTTTAGTGTCCGTTCAGTATTGTTGTTTTGAGTTCTGGGGTGTTGAATACCCAAAAATCATAGTTGTTTTATTTTTATAGTCTCAATACATTACAGAATAGACTCCAGATTATACTATAAGCATTATCAGAATCGTCAGATATCAGTTATTCAACTCAGAACAGTCTAGTATCTTAGTGTCATTTAGTTGAGAGTAGGATTTAGCATCAAGAAAGTGTAGGGATGATGGCTTCCCTATCAGATAGGCAAAGTATTTAGTAGTAGTCCCTATACTCCAGAACTACATAGCCAGCGTAGGATATGAGTATCCACCCATCAAAATAGTCTTGACTATCTCGAAGGGGTCACCCATCACTTCAGGCTTGACACCCTTAGTCTTTTGGACATTATATAAGTTTAGTGGATCCACACAACCAGCATTAGTACCCGTGGAACGGTATTAATACCCTTTTAACTGGGGTTACAGGTTGGACCCCAATTAGCTCAGATAGGGAAATGTCGGTTAGATGATACCTTGCACAGTCTCAAATATAGTCTCAGATACAGTGTTAGTTACAGTCTCAGTTTAGTTATTCAGTCTTAGTATTGTTTGATCAAGGCATACATATATTGGTATATCCTTTAGTACTTTAGATTACAGATTTTACTCAGTCTATGTTATATGACTGGTCATACATCTTCAGTGTCTATAGATTTTCATATATTTTTAGTATTTTATGGACTTTCATGCATGTTCAGTATCTACAAATTTCATGTTCTCTTTCTAGCATTCCATACTTTACACGTATACTCAGATAGATCATTACTCCTATTCATGAAACCTTGCATGTTTGCCTACCTCATTTAGCATACTAGTACATTCAAAGTACCGATCACATACTTTTGTTTTGCGCTATGATGTCTCATATCATAGGTGTCGGCACTCAGTTCTCAGATTGCACCTAGATTCTCAGATCATCAGTAGTACAATAGCAGTGGTGAGTCCTCATCATCCGAGGACAGATTATATCATTTTATGTCCTTATTTCATGAGTTAGTAGAGTTAGTTGGGGGCATGTCCCAGTAACTCTTAGTTAGTCAGTATTAGAGGTTTTTCAGATACTACAATCAGTTAGTTATTTAGTTTATGAGTATTTTCTCAGATTCAGACAGTTGTCTTTTCTAGATTTATATTTTAGTTTTGAATTCAGATATTAAAACCTTATGGCATTTCATTTATTCTTCCACATTCCTGATTATATTATCCAGTATTCACAGCAGGTACTAACTCATGGGTTAGCTCGTGGTCCCTCGGGACTGTAAGCATAGTGTAATGACTAGGGGTAATCTCGGGTTGTTACAAACTTTGTATCGGAGCCTATGGTTTTAAAGTGTCCTAGGAAGTCTAAAAGTCGCGTCGAGTAGAGTCTTGTGCATTGGTATGTACCGCGCCACACTTATGGCTGAGAGGCTATAAGGCATTTAGGAGATTTTTTTACTTCTTTCAGTATTCATGTCGTACGAGTGAGCATGAACTCAAGTTAAACACCCAGTCTAATCCATTTCATCCTTCCATTTATAGAACATGCCTCCCAAGAAGAACGAAAGAAGAACAAGAACTCAGCCATCCCCTCAGCCTATCCAGGAAGATCCTCTGGACGAGTATGTCTCTCACGTAGAATTCAGGGCTATGTTCACTACTCTAGCAAACTCCGTAGCTGTACAGACTGAATGGCCAACTGCTATTCTGGCCAATCCAGTGGCCAATATTGCTGGAACTAGAATTCCAAACTTTACCTGGATGAATCCTCCTTTTTTCACGGGGTCCAAGTTTGAAGAGGACCCACAAGAATTCTTAGACATGGTTCAAAAGGTAACGGATGCTATGGGGGTGGCGTCTAGTTATAGTGATGAGTTGGCGGCATATCAATTATAGGATGTATCCCATGCCTTTTTCAAATAGTAGAAAGTTGATAGAGGTGTTGATGCAGGGCCTATAGAATGAGAAGAGTTTGCGACAAATTTCCTGGATAGATTCTTTCCATTATAGTTGAGGGAGGCCAAGATACTAGAATTTATAAATTTAAGGCAAGACAACATGAGTGTGAGGGAGTATTCTCTCAAGTTCACTCAGTTTTCTAGATATTCTCCTCATGTGGTGGTAGACACTAGGTCCAAGATGAGTAAGTTTGTGTCTGGCATATCTGATAGAGGCAAGACAACATGAGTGTGAGGGAGTATTCTCTCAAGTTCACTCAATTTTCTAGATATTCTCCTCATGTGGTGGTAGACACTAGGTCCAAGATGAGTAAGTTTGTGTCTGGCATATCTGATAGTATGGTCAAGGAGTGTGAGACCGCAATGTTGATTAGTAATATGGACTTGTCTAGGTTGATGGTCTATGCTCAATAGATAGAAGAGCAAAAGATTAAGGAGAAGGAGAGAGGAAACAAGAAAGCTAGAATAGGAAATGTTAACTTCAGTTAACCAAAGTTAGAAGGTGGTAACAATCTTTAGTTTCATCAGAGGTCTTCAGCCCCAGCACTTTTTTCAGCCCGTGCTCCAATACCCAATTTAGAAATGACAATAGGGATAGGGCACTAAGCTCAAAGTCTTAGGTCAGTGTTAACAGTGCTTGTACCAATCCTTTATGTCAGAAATATGGCAAACACCATCAGGGTGAGTGTATAGCAGGTAGTGATGTCTTCTTCGGGTGTGGAAATCCAGGCCATCAGATTTGGGAGTGTCGGGTAGTTGCTTAGAAAGGTAGGGATGCGCACCAACAAGGCCAGTCCCATCAATCATCAGTTCTATCCGATCGCTCAAATCAGCAGTGTGCCGCTTCCAGTGCTACCAGTGGTCAGCATACGGACAGATTATATGCTTTTTAGTCCCGCCAAGATCAGGAAAATTCTCCTGATGTAGTTACTGGTAAGTTGCAAGTCTTTGACTTATATGTTTATGCTTTACTAGACCCTGGAGCTTCTCTTTCTTTTGTAAATCCATATATATCCATCAATTTTGGAGTCAGTCCCAAAAATCTAGCAGAGCCCTTTTCAGTGTCTACCTTAGTAGGTGTCTCCATTGTAGCCAGGTAGGTATACAGGAACTATATGGTCACAATATCTCAAAAAGTTACCTTAGTTTATCTCGTGGAGTTAGAGATGACAAATTTTGATGTTATTCTCGGCATGGATTGACTCCACTCATGCTATGCTTCAGTTGGTTGTAGAAACAAATAGTTTATTTTTAATTTCCAAATGAACCAGTCCTTGAATGGAGGGGTAGTACTACAGCTCTTAGGGGTCAGTTGATTTCATATCTTAGAGCCAAAAAGATGATATCCAAGGGGTGTGTTTACCATCTCGTGCGAGTCAAAGACTCTTACTTAGAAACTCCTACTCTTTAGTTAGTCCTAGTAGTTAATGAATTCTTAGATGTGTTTCGTGAAGATCTTCCCGGAGTTCCTCCTGAAAAAGAAATCGACTTCAGAATTGACCTTCTCCCAGATACTCAGCCTATATCTATTTCGCCATACAGAATGGCTCCAGCTAAACTCTAAGATTTGAAATAAAAATTAAAGGACCTCCTAGATAAGGGATTCATCAGGACCAGCATCTCTCCGTGGGGCGCACCTATTTTATTCGTGCATAAGAAAGACGGTTCTCTTAGAATGTGTATTGACTACCGTCAGTTGAATAAGGTCACAGTCAAGAATAAATAACCACTTCCTAGAATCGATGACTTATTTGACCAACTTCAGGGTGTCAGTTACTTTTCTAAGATAGACCTCAGATCAGGCTATCATCATCTTAGAGTCACAGAATGTGACGTTCCAAAAATAGCTTTCTGAACTCGGTATGGTCACTTCAAATTTCTAGTCATGTTCTTTGGTCTTACAAATGCCCCAGTAGCCTTCATAGACTTGATGAACTGAGTATTCAAGCAGTACTTGGATATGTTAATCATAGTCTTCATTGATGACAGCCTTGTCTATTCTCATAGCAAAAACGATCATGCAAACTACCTCTGAATAGTAGTTCAGACTCTTAGATCTCACCAGTTGTTCGCTAAATTCAGTAAGTGTGAATTATTGCTAAGATCAATAGCTTTTCTTGGCTATATTATTTCTGGTGATGGCATTAGGGTTGATCCTCAAAAGACCAAAGCGGTGAGAAACTAGCCTAGACCCATCTCTCCATCAGACATCAGGAGTTTCTTGGGTTTAGCTGGCTATTGCCATCAATTCTTTGAAGTGCTTTTTCTATTGCATCCCTTATGTACAGATTGACTCAGAAAAAAGTTAAGTTTTAGTAGTCGGATTCATGCAAGAAGAGTTTTCAAGAGTTGAAGACTCGACTCACCTCAGCCTAGTCTTGACTCTACCAGATGATTCAGATGGTTTTGTTATGTATTGTGATTCATCCAGAGTAGGTTTGGGTTGTGTCCTCATGCAGAGATGTAAGGTCATAGCCTACGTCCCCAGACAGCTTAAGCCTTATGAGAAGAATTATCCAACTCAGGATCTTGATCTAGTAGCTATAGTGTTTGCCTTAAAGATTTGGAGGCATTACTTGTATGGGGTGCATGTGGATGTGTTCACAGATCAGAAAAGTCTTTAGTATGTCCTTTCTTAGAAAGATTTGAATTTGTGTCAGAGAATAAGGTTAGAGTTATTAAAGGATTCTAACATGAGTGTTCTGTATCATCTGGACAAGGCTAATGTAGTGGCTGATGCTCTCAGTAGATTGTCTATGGGTAGTGTAGCTAATGTTGAGGATGGTAAGAAGAAGTTAGCTTAGGAAGTTCATTAGCTTACCTGACTAGGTGTCCATTTACTCAATTTATTTGAAGGTAGTGTATGGATATAGAGTATCTTAGAGTCATATCTAGTTTTTGAGGTGAAAAAAAAGTAGGATAGAGATCCCAGTCTAGTTAAGTTGAAAGAATTAGTTATAGATCAGAAGGTGGAGGTTTTTTCCCAAGGGGGAGATGGTGTTTTGCATTGTCAGGGTAAATTGTGTGTGCCTGGTGTAGATGATTTAAGGTAATGAATTCTTACAGAAGTGCATGGTGCGATTTATTCTATTCATCTAGGGGCCACTAAGATATACTGCGATTTGCGGGAGATCTATTGGTGGAGTGGGATGAAGAAAGATATTATAGAGTTTGTAGAGAAGTGCTTTACATATCCGCAAGTTAAGGTTGAATACCAAAAACCTAGTGGGTCCATGCAGGAGTTCAATATTCCCATATGGAAATGGTAAGAAGTGAACATAGATTTCATGACAGGTTTGCCTTGTACATATCATCAACATGATTCTATTTGGGTTATCATAGATAAGATGACCAAATCAGCTCATTTCTTGCCAGTCCATTCCTCTTATTTAGCCAAGGACTATGTCAATCTCTTTGTCAAAGAGTTCGTTAGGTTGTACAATGTTTCCTTATATATCATCTCTGATAGGTACTCAGTTTACCTCTTACTTTTGGACAACATTGTAAAAGGGTCTTGGTGCCCAAGTCCACCTCAGTACAACCTTCTACCCTCAGATAGACGGTCAGGCAGAAAGGACCATTCAGACTCTTGAGGATATACTGAGAGTATGAACATTTGATTTTAAAGGTAGCTGGGATGATCACTTGCCTTTGATTGAGTTTGCATACAATAACAACTATTATTCCAATATTCATATGACTCAATTTGAGGCTCTCTATGGTAGGAGATATAGACCTCCAATTGGTTGGTTTAAAGTAGGTGAGGTTGTAGTAGTAGGGCCTGACTTGGTGTTTGATGCGTTAGAAAAGGTTCAGTTGATCAGAGAAAGGCTCAAGGCTGCCCAGAGTCGACTGAAATAGTATGTAGATGTGAAGAGAAAGGTTCTCGAGTTTAAGGTTGGTGATTTTGTCTACCTGAAAATCTCTCTCATGAAGGGAGTGAAGAGATTAACAAGAAAGGGAAACTCAGTACCCGATATGTCGGTTCCTTCAAAATCCTCAGTCGTTTTGGAAAGGTAGCTTACGATATTGAGTTACCTTCAGATTTTGCCTCAGTACACCTAGTGTTCTATGTCTAATTGTTGAAAAAGTGTATTGGTGATCCGTTATAGTTGTTCCCTTAGAAAGTGTAGATATTCAGAAAGTCTTTCGTATGAGGAAGTTTCAGTCAAAATTCTCGATCATCAAGTTCGTAGACTAAGGAACAAAGAAGTTTCACTAGTCAAAGTTCTTTGGCGAAATCAGACCGTTGAGGGAGCCACTTGGGAAGCAAAAGCATATATGCGGACCAAGTACCCTCATCTTTTCTCTGCGAATCCAGATTCAGTATAAGGTACCAATCTTCTTAAGATTCTTCTCTATCATGCTCAATTTCAGCCGCACATCATGTTCATGTCAGTAGAGCATTCATGGATTAGTTCAGTCATACATTCCATGCATCATACATGCATATTCAGTGTGTAATCTCAGTCCATCTATTTCCTAAGCTTAACTAGTTTCATTCGGGGATAAATGATCCCAAGGGGGAGATATTGTAACACCCCGCATTTTTCCTAGCATAATCTAAGTCCCTATACATGAGTATTCACATATAAATTTTTTGAAACGCTCATTATTTTTCAGTTTAGAGCTTTCCATTGCGTAGGAAATTGAATTAGCTTTTCAACGATATAAAATTCACCTAAATCTGATAATTGGGTAAGAAGTTATGGGGATTTTAAGTTTCAATCATTAAATACCATCATTTTAACCCTTAGCGAGTTGCGTAGGCAGCCCAAATGACAATTGTACATTTTTAGTATGACTCTGTGATCATGGCGTGTTGTGAAGCAGGCCATTTTCCCGTTTGTCAATTTTCAGTAGAGGTACGCGATCATGGCACATCGCGGAGTTGGCCAAAATGGCATCCAAAGTTTTACCACGATGGCACCGTATCATGGTGTTTGTCCAGGTCCCTATTGTCCAAATTCTAGTGGCTTGGCACAATAGTGGTGCGTCGCACTAAGGCCAAAAATCGGGGCGGTCAATTTTCAGCTTCCGTTTTTAAATACGTTTAAAGGTATTTGGGTCTTTTTCCTAAGCCCTAAACTTATCCTAAACACAAAATTTAACCCCTAATTGACCTAAATACTCATCATTATTTACTTTCTCTCAAATTATAAATTCTCTTTTCAAGAACAAGAAACCCTAGCTCTCAAGAATCAAGGCAATTTCTCAAGAACTCTCCATAAATCTTTCCAAATTCAGTAACCCAGGTATGTTAGATGTTCATCCATGGAGTCCAAGCAACCCTTTTTAAATTACAAAATTGTGATATTTTCAGGATTTATGTTTTAAATTATTATTTCATCCATGAATCTCCATGTACTACTGAGTTTATACCATGTTACCATGAAATTATTGTTATTATTCAATCTTCCATGTTTTAATACTATGATTTACCGAATTAAACCACGATTTAATGCTATTATGATGAATTCATGCTATTTCTACAAGTTTCATGACATTTGTATGATTGTTTTAAAATCATGAACTATAAGTATTTGATAAAATGACTACAAGAGTGATTTATTTATTAAGAGCCTTTATGTTTTGGCTTTCAAGTTTTAGTGTTCTTTCAATATTATTATTTTGAGTCCTGTGAGTATTGAATACCCAAAAACCATATTTATTTTATTTGTCTTGTCTCAGTACATTACATAATATACTCCAGATTATACTATGAGCATTATCAGAATAGTCAGATATCAGTTATTTAACTCAGAACAGTCTAGTATCTTAGTGTCATTTAGTTGGGAGTAGGATTTAGCACCGAGCGATTGTAGGTATGGTGGATTCCCTGTAAGATAGGTAGAGTCATTAGTAGTAGTCCCTATACTCTATAACTACGTAGACAACGTAGGATATGAGTAGTCACTCATCAAATTAGGCTTGACTATCTCGCCAGCATCACTCGTCAGTTCAGGCTTGACCCCCTTAGTCCTTTGTACATTATATCAGTTTAGTAGATCCACATAACTAGTGTTAGTACCCGTGACATAGTATTAATACCCTTCCAACTAGTGTTATAGGTTGGACCCCGATTAGTTCAGATTAGGAAATATTAGTTAGATAATACCTCCCACAGTCTCAGATACAATCTCAATTACAGTCTCAGTTTAGTTGTTCAGCCTTAATGTTGTTTGATCAATGCATACATATATTAGTATATTTTTTAGTACTTCAGATTACAGATTTTACTCAGTCCATGTTATATGCATGGTCATACATCTTCAGTGTCTACAGATTTTTATGTATTTTCAGTATTTTTCAGACTTTTATGAATGTTTAGTATCTACATTTTTCATGTTCTCTGTCCAGTATTCCATACTTTATATGTATATTTAGATATATCATTACTCATATTCATGAAACCTTGCATGTTAGCCTACTTCATTTAGCATACCAGTACATTCAAAGTACTGATCGCATACGTTTCTTTTGTGCTATGATGTCTCATATAATAGTTGCTGATGCTTAATTCCCTGATTGCACCTAGATTCTCAGATCATCAGCAGTACAGTAGCAATGGTAAGTCTTCATCTTTCAAGGATAGATTATATCATTTCATGTGTTTATTTTAGGAGTTAGTAGATTTAGATGGGGGCCTGTCCTATCAACTCTTAGTCAGTCAGTCTTAGAGGCTTTTCAGACATTACAGTCAGTTAGTTATTCAATTTGTCAGTATTTTCTCAGATTCAGGCGGTAGTCTTTCCTAGATTTATATTTTAATTTTGAATTTAAATATTAAAACCTTATGGCATTTCAGTTATTCTTCCGCATTCATGATTATATTATCTAGTGCTCACAGCAGGTACTAGCTCGTGGGTTAGCTTGTGGTCTCTTGGGATTGTAGGTGCCGTGTAACGACTAAGTGGTAGTCTTGGGTCGTTACAGGTTTCTTCCCAAATTTCATACTTTCAAGGCTCAGATTCAAGGTATCACAAATTTGATTCATCTCAAAGGCATGTTTGACACTCCATATTTTAATTATTGTATTAGTTTATAAATTTACCTGATATTTACATGTTCTTGAATGTTTAATTCAAGCTAAAGTTGAGGGTTTTTGGTTATTTTACATTTGCATCAATTTTCCTTTGTTTTAATGGTTTATTCATAGTTTGAATGGTGAATTATAAACTGAATTTGTGTCGCATGGTAATGTTGGAATTTGGGAAGTTGGTGTTCTTAATGTTTTGTATTTTTCATGATGTTAATGAAATTATCCTCCACCTATATCATAATTTGTCTTTAAACAAAGATTGTATAATGTTTAACTCATCTTTTGAAATATTGCATTGGATTAAGTAGCAAGAAGGTAAAGAGGTTTTGGGATGCCATTGGGGGGCTATGGGTTTAGTTTATGAAATGGAATTTGGAGTCTAATTGATTAAATGTAAATGGTATGACATAATTTGAATGGCTTGCAAGTTTTATTGGTATGACGATATCAACTTAAAAATGCCTTAATAAAAGACTTTATGGTTGGTGATAGGTGTAAACCTATTTTAATTTGGGCTTAAAGGCAATTGTGTATCTCACTGAGAAGGTTAGTCCCGAGAGGACCAATACTAGAAACCACGTTTGCTGAAGTTGGAGGTGTATGACCACTTTCTTTGCTTTACACAGAAGGCTGTCGCTAGTGTGTCTTTAACCAAATTTCCTCAATTCATACGGCTAACATGGGTTTGGGCCCTTTCAATGGGGATATCCAGACTTATATAGCCCATGGGTGCTTAAAGGTCAATAAGAGCTATACAATTTAGGATTAAGTTTTCAAACTATCATTTTTATGCCTTTTGCCGTTATTATGACATCCTATTATATTTATATTGGTTGTGCATGTGATTTATGACTGGTTTTGGTAAATATATATATATATATATATGTATATATATTATCCCTCTCCTTGGGTTGCATACCAGTAACTCACCGTACCGACTGTTCTCGGATGCTCATCATTTCATAATGTAGGTTTTGAGGGCTTTTCTTGTGACCCTGTGCAACATTAGGTGGTTTGGTTTTTTGATTGAACAACTTTTGAAGTGGTGAGCCCTCCATGTTTCAAAATGCTCAATTTATTTTAGTTTTCTTCTAATATTTCAAAACTTTTAGTTTTCTTTTGGCACAGTCGGGGTCATGTCCTAACTTAGTTGGTATTCTTTAGTTAGAGGCTTTGTGGACAATATTGGGTTGTTACTTTATGGATTTGGATCTTTAATTACAAACTTTATATTTTGGCCCATTAAGTTTATTTTTTTATTCTATTGGTTAGCTTCCACAAATTTATTATTGTCATGCTTATGAGGTAAGACTAATGGGTCATCTCAGGCCTTGGTTGGTATGGGATGCGTGTCACGGCTAGGGCTCCAGTTAGGGGTATGACAAGCTTGGTATCAGAGCGTGGTTCAGGGTCGTTGGGTACCTACAAAGCCATGTTGAGTGGAGTCCCTTTTATTGATGCGTAGCACACTACACTTATAGAGGGAGGGGCTATGAGGAATTTAGGAATGTTTTCCTTCTTTGTGTTCTATTTCGTGCTAGAGAGTTTAGTTATTATAAATCTTCTCTAACTCCTATCTTTCTCGCATTTCAGATCATGCCTCCACAAATATTTAATATTCATAGGAACTCAGCTGGAACCTTCGTCCTAACTAGGGCAAATATGGAGGAAGTTTGCCCTACGCATGAAATGCAGAGTCAGTATAGGGCCCATACTCTGGACTTTACTGTTCTACTTGGGGTTCCACCCATTCCTACCAGTCCTCCTCGAGCTTCCCAGGCCGGTGCTACTCATACTCAGTCCTCTCATAAGAATGTCTTGTATGTTGTGTTCCATCAGTCCATCGATATGCTTACCTAGATTGAGCCATCACAGTCTCGTCGGTCTGATCATGTTGGTCCTATCACCAGTTTGTCTGATTCACTCAGGTTGGCCAATTTATGAGGCTAAATTCCCTAACCATTAGAGGTTCTAAGGTTGAGGAGGATCCACAAGGTTTTATTGATAAGATGGAAAAAATATTTAGAGTTATGCATGCTAGTGATTCAGAGGCAGTTGAGTTTGTAGCTTATCAATTGAAGATAGTGGCTTATCAGTGGTATGAGGAGTGGAAAGATTTAAGGGGTAAAATGCTAAGCCAAAATTGTGGGAAGAGTTCATGGGTGCTTTTCTTCATTACTTCTTTCCCCAGAAGTTAAGGGAAGCCAAAACTAGAGATTTTATGAATCTGAAATAGGGTAGGATGAGTGTTAAGGAGTATACATTAAAGTTTATCAAACTATCCCATTATACTTTGGAGCTTATATCTAGTATGAGGTCTCAGAAAAGGAAGTTTGCGTTGGGTCTTTCTCGTAACTTAGTATTTGAGTGTAAATCTATTGTGCTAAACAGTGACATGGATATATCTAGGCTAATGGTTTATATATAGCAGATGGAGGATAAGAAAAGAAAGTAGGTAGAAATAAGGGAAAGCCAGAGTAAGAAGTTTAAGTATGCAGAATAGGGTGTGAGCCGATAGAACAGAGAAAAAAAGGGTAAACAATGGCCTAAGAAGAAGAAGTGGGGACATTCTTATTCACTAGCTGGTGCTCTTGCTCCTAAGCATTTAGGTGATTGGTGTTTTTAATTTAGTAATGGTCTTAAGTGAGTGGATCTTAGTCGGCCCTACCTTACACCCCTTTTCATTTTTGTGGGAAGTTTCATCATAGTTGTTGTAAGGAGGGGAGGAATATGTGCTTTAATTATGGTTAGCCTATTCATCTTTGGAAAAATTATCCTTTTGCTAGGGGTATACCTTGGGATGATAAGGCTCAGGCTGCTACTTCTTTAGCTCCAGCTATTAAGGTACTACTTCAGGGATGAGAATTGCTCAGAATCACCTTATACACTTTTTACTCACCAGGAATCTGAGGCATCCCTAGATGTTGTCACTGATATGTTGTAGCTCTTCTCTAGTGATGTTTATTGTTTGCTTAATCCCGATTCCACCCTATCTTATGTGACTCTTTATGTGGTTGTAAACTTTGATTTTGGTCCTGAAAGTATTTTTGACCACTTTTTAGTTTCTACCCCAGTGGGTGAGTCTATTATTGCTAGAAAAGTCTATAGGAGTTGTGTGGTGTCCATCTTTCATAGGGAGACATTGGTAGATTTGATAGAGCCTGGTATAGTAGATTTTGATGTAATCTTGGGTATGGATTGGCTTCATTTGTGCTATGCCTTTCTGGACTATAGAACCAGAAAAGTCACTTTTCATTTTCCTAATGAACTAGTATTAGAATGGGAGAAGAGTTCCCTAGCACCAAAAGGGAAATTTAGTTATTTAGAGATCAGAAATTGATATCCAAAGGGTGTTTGTATCATTTTTTTGGGTAAAGGATTTTGACTCTAAAAGTCCCTCTTTGCAGTCTATCCCGATGGTTAATGAATTTCCCAAAGTTTTTCCTGATGATCTTTCTGGGATCCTTATGGATAGGGAAATAAGCTTTGCGATTGATATCTAACAAAAGCTTATCCTATTTCCATTCCTCCTTATAGGATAGCTCCAAACGTTCTTAAATTACTAAATAAGTAATTAAAGGATCTCTTAGATAAGGGTTTTATCTGTCCTAGTATTTCTCCTTGGGTGATTCTGTACTTTTCATGCAAAAGAAGAATGGGTCTCTTTGAATGTGCATAGACTATCATTAGCTGAATAAGGTCACCGTGAAAATAATTACCCTCTTTCTAGGATTGATGACCTCTTTGTCAGCTTAAAGGTGCTAAGTGCTTCTCTAACTAGATCTCCATTCAGATTATCGTCAGTTGAAGATTAAGGAGGATGACAATCCCAAAACTACTTTCCAAACCTGTTATGACCATTATGAGTTCTTGGTTATGTCATTTGGGTTGACTAATGCTCCAACTAATTTCATGGACCTTATAAATCGGGTGTCTAAACAGTTTTTGGATCTGTTCATTATAGTATTCATTAATGATATTTTGGTGTATTTCAAAAGTGAGGAGGATTATTCCAATCACCTCTGAACTATACTGTAGACCCTTAAGGATCATGAATTATACGCAAAATTTTCTAAGTGTGAATTTTGGATAAGTGTTTTGACTTTTCTTGGGCATATTTCATCTAGTGAAGTAATTAAAGTAGTCCTTAAAAGATTGAGACGGTTAAGAAGTGACATAGACCCAAGACTCCAATTAACATTAAGAGCTTCTTGGGCTTGCCAGGATACTATAGGGGATTTGTGATGTATTTCTCAACTATTACTGCCCCACCTATATGGTTGACTTAGAAAAATGTAAGGTTTTTATGGCAGTTTTGAGAAGTTGAAGAATAAATTGAATTTTGCTCTTATTTTGACCTTACCCGAGTGTATTGAGGGGTTTGTTGTGTATTGTGATGTATCCCGCATGGGGCTAGGTTGTGTCTTGATGCAGTATGATAAGGTTGTAGCTTACGCTTCCAGGCATCTTAAGGTTCATGAGTGGAATTACTAGACTCACGATCTAGAGTTGGTGGCAGTGGTTTTTTCTTTAAAAATTTGGCATCATTAATTTTATGGGGTGCATGTGGATATTTACTCGAACCATAAGAGCTTGCAGTATATGTTCACGTAGAATGAATTAAACCTCAGGCAGAGGTAGTGTTTTGAATTGCTTAAGGATTTCGACATGAGCCTGTACTACCCCTAAGTAAATCTAATGTTGTTGCTGATACTCTTAGTAGGTTATCCTTGGGGAGTTTGTCTCACATTGAGGAGGGGAAAAGAGTATTGTTGAAGGATATTGACCAGCTGGCCAATTTAGGAGTCTGCCTTTTGGACTCTGAGGATAGACGAGTAATCGTTCAAGAAATGGTTAAATCATCTCTTGAGGATGAGGTTAAGGAGAAACATGTTCTTGATCCCATACTTATGCATATCAAAGATTATGTGGGTTATGAAAAATTAATGGCTTTCGAGATTGGGGGAGATGGCATTCTGAGGTACAAAGGGAGATCGTATGTTCCTGATGTAGATGGGCCACTGAAAAAGATTTTGACCGAAACCTGTGTACCCAGATATACGGTTCCTCCAGGTTCGACAAAGATGTATCATTACTTGAATAAAATTTATTGGTGGAATAATATGAAGAGAGATGTGGCAAATTTTGTTGCCAAGTGTATAGTCTATCAACAAGTCAAGGTTGAGCATTTGAGGCCAGGCGGTACTTCTCAAGAGATAGCTTTACCTATGTGGAAATAGGAAACAATTAATATAAATTTTGATACTGACTTTCCATGGTCTCGAAACTAATATGATTCTATTTGGGTCATTATGGATAGAATGACCAAGTTTGCTTATTTTTTTCCCGTGAGGACTCACTACTCAGGAAAGGATTATGCCAAGTTGTTTATTCAGGAAATAGTGAAGTTGCATGGGGCTCGATGTCTATTAATTTTTATAGAGGCATGCAGTTCTCTTCACATTTCTGGCGTTCATTTCAAAAGGGTTGGCTACACAGATGAACCTTAACACCACTTTCCATTCTCAAGCAGATGGACAAACGAAGCATACTATTCATTAGAGGATATGATAAGGGCTTACGTGATTGACTTTAAAGAAAGTTGGGTTGATCATCTATCGCTTATCGAGTTTGCTTATAATAATATTTATTATTCTAGCACCCAAATGGCTTCCTTTGAGGCACTTTATGGTAGAAGGTGTAAGTCTTCGATTAAATGGTTTGAGGTGGGGGAGACTAGACATTTTAGGTCCGACTTGGTTTATAAAGCGATGAAAAAAGTGAAGGTGATTTGAGAAAGAATTAAAAATGCTCAAAGTTGCCAAAAGTCTTATACGGATGTGAGGCGAAGGGAGTTTGAGTCTGAAGTTTATGATTGGGTGTTCTTGAAGGTTTCTCTTATGAAAGGAGTTATGAGATTTGGGAAAAAGGGGAATCTCAGTCTCCATTACATTGGTTCGTATCAAATTGTAATAAGGTTTGGGAATGTTGCCTACGAATTAAACTTACCTGCGAATTTGGCCTCGCTTCACCCATTTTTCATGTGTTTATGCTTAACAAGTATGTGGGTGATCATTTCTTGGTATTACCCGTTGAGGATATTGGTGTTAAAGATTCATTGTCCTATGAGGAAATCCCAATTAATATCTTAGATAGGCAAGTTCAGAAATTGAGAACTAAGGAGTTAACTTCAGTAAAGGGCCAATGGAGAAACCAAAAAGTGAAGGAAGCTACTTAGAAATTGGTGGAGGACATGAAAGCTAAATATCCCTTCTTGTTTCCATCACTGGGAAAAGGTGTTTGAGGTACGAATCTTATACTTTATCTTGATTCATTAGATGTTATTCTTTGAGTCCTTTGATGATTCTTCTTTATGTGGTGCTAAGGGTGTCCCAAGTTCTCATTCGGGGATGAATGATCCTAAGAAAGGGGGGGGGGGGGGGATAATGTAACACCCTATAATTTTGGGCTAGAGTTTGAGTCATTATTCCAACGTGTATAAACCTGAACCTGATGATTTCTATGTAAATATAAGTGCGATGATAAATTCTATTATAGGGGGACATCTCTGGAGATGAATTGAGCTCATAATGATCTCCTAACTCAAAGTTGAGTTGAGAACCTTTCTACCAATTGAGTTTAGTGGATGTTGCTACATGGGTCAATTTCCAACGACCATTAATCCTAGAATATATCGAGTTAAGTGGACTACTACATACGAAACAAAAGATCTTCGAGTCTTTTTTCCAAAAAGTTTATGATTTTACCTTAATCTGATATTTGAGTAGAAAGTTATGCTTAGTTTAACTGAGGGTGTGTGTCTACCTGAGGTTGACAACCGAGTTGACTAGCTGTCAACTCCGTCGTCAACCTTAACCTGTAAAGACCAAAAGTGGCTATAGATTGATTACCAAGTTGAAGAGCCATCAATAAGTTGATGGGCTGTCAACTCTGTCATCAATAGAGAATTTTTTAAAGTTTTGTTAGGGGTAGTTTGGTCTTTTCCTCACCTTAAACTCCTTCCATGACTTAAATCATTTAATAAGCATTATTTACTCATAATTGTTTAGTTTTCAACACTCATTCTTCTCTCTACTTTTAAGAGAGAAAAACTAGTGTTTCTTCCCAAAACCCATACTTTCAAGGCTCAGATTCAAGGTATCACAAATTTGATTCATATAAAAGGCATGTTGGACAGTTCTTATTTTAATTAATATATTATTTCATCAATTTAATTGATATTTACGTGCTCTTGAATGCTTAATTCAAACTAGGGTTGAAGGTTTTTGGTTGTTTTACACTTGCATTAATTTTTCTTTATTTTAATGGTTTATTCATGGTCTGAATGGTGAATTATAAATTGAATTTCTGTCTCATGATAATGGCAGAATTTGGCAATTTGGTTTTCCTAATGTTATGATTTTGCTTTATGTTAATGACATGATGCTCAACCCATATCTTAATTTGTCTTCAAATAAAGATTCTATAGAGTTTAACTCATCTTTTGAAATATTGCATGGCATTAATTGGTAAGAAGATAAAGAGGTTTTGGAATTCCCTTTGGGGCTATAGTTTTGGATTTTGAAATGCAATTTGGAGTCTAATTGGTTCATTGAAAATGATGTGGCACAACTGGAATTGCTTACAAGTTCCATTGGTATGACAATACCAACTCAGAATACCTTAATAAAAGACTCTATGGTAGGTGATATGTGTAAAACTATTTTAATTTTGGTTTTAAGGGAATTGTGTAGCTCATTGAGAAGGTGTAGTCTCGAGGGAACCCATACTAAAAACCACATTTTTTGATGTTGGGGGTCTATGAACATTGTGTCTGTTTTACATAGTATATTTTGGAAGGCTATCACCAGGGTATATTTAGCCAAATTTCCTCAGTTCATGCGACTCACATGGATTGGGGCCCTTCTGAAAGGGAGAGCTGGACCCCTATAGCCCGTGGGTGCCTGAAGATTGGTAAGAGCTACACAATTCAGGACTAAGTTTTTAAACGATCATGATTCATGCCCCTTGTCTCTATCCCAGTATCCTATAATATTTATATTGGTTGTGCAGTGATTTATGGCTGGTTTTGGTAAATGTATATATATATATTATCCCTTTCCCCGGGTTGCATGCTAGTACTCGCCGTACTGATCATCTTTGGATGCTGCATCATTTCATGATGTAGGTTTCAAGGGCTTTTCTTATGCCACTGTCAGTGTTAGGTGGTTCGGTATTTCGATTGGATTGCTGTTGAAGTGGTGAGCCCTTCATCTTTTGAAAAGCTCGATTTATTTTTTTTTTCTCTTACTATTCCAAAAATTTTGGTTTTCTTTTGGCATAGTCGGAGTCATATCTCGACTTGGTTGGTATTCTTTGGTTAGTGGCTTTGTGAACAGTATTGGGTTTTACTTTGTGTATTTGGATCTTGAATTATAGACTTTAGCTTATGGTCCATTAAGTTCCTTTTTTATTCTATTTCTTAGCTTCCACAAATTTATTATTGTCATGCTCAAGAGGTAAGGCTAAGGGGTCATCTCAGGACTTGGTTGGCTTGGGATGCCCGTCATGGCCAGGGCTTCAATTTGGGTCATGACAATCGAAAATAGTCTTTGTACTTCATCTGAAGTAGTGGTATGGATTGCGTACACCTCTCTTCCTAGACCCTGCTTATTGGGAATACGATGGATATGTTGTTGTTTTTGATGATGATTTTAGCTTTTAATCCATCTGTTTGTTCCTGTAGAATTTTTTTTCAATCTCACAAACTTCAAGTTTAATTTTTCAGTCTCTTTTTTCCGTTAATAAAACTAGTTTTTCATTTTGAGCTTTTTCTAAATTAGCTATGGCATGATCCAACAAGTCAGGTAAATTTAAACATTCAGTGTAGGGATTCGTTATTACCTGGCAAGATTCTTTAATAGCCATTAAACATCAATCTCCAATGTTGTCACTTTCACTGTTGGAGTTTTATTCATCATCTCGATAACTGAAAGCTTTTTGATTTTCTTTGAAGGGTCCCCTTCCATTTTCTGGACAATCATAAACAATATGATCATTGTTTTGTGGAGAAAATATGAATTTTGGAATTTTACGAATTCAAATACTTTCAAAAAATTTTCAAACTTGATTTTTTGAAAAACAGAGTCACCATTTGATCCTGTCCTAAATTAACTTGGTCTTTTGGTCCACCTGCACCTGTCCTAAACTACTTATTTTAGGTTTTTGGCCCATCATCACCTGTCCTAAGTTAGTTTTTTGACCTTGAAGGCCCAAAAAATTTGTTTCATCTGTATTAAATTACAACTTTGGCTTCGAGGCCCAAATTATTGAATGAATAAATAAATAGATAAAAATAACATTAAAAGAGAACTTTTTGAGTCTCCTAGCAACTTCAACAGTGAGGTTTTGACCCATTTCTGCTTCTTCCATCTTTTTGTACCCGTATGCCACATGACTGATTTTTGGACTCAGTCTTTCAAAATTGACTCAGGATTAAATGGGACTCAATGACCCATAGTGGACATGCAACAATAACAGAGTCCATGTACGACTTGAATGTGTCCACCTTTTCAGGACAACAAAATGGGACTAAAGCTCCATCAAAATCTACCACCACTTTTTGAGACTTTCGAGTTGTCAACTCTTTTCTCAAAAGTTTTTCTGTTCTTTGAGTCTTTCCTCAAAATTCCTCCACAATTACCCTTTATAGAAGGGATAAGTGATCATACCTTGTGTTCCTCCAATGTGGGACAAACGGGAACGGGGGATAATTTGGAGATTTTTGAATGGAAAAAATTAAAATTTGGGATAAGAGGATAAGGTTGAGCTGGATTTGGTACAAAATCATACCACTCATACGTTTAATTGTGGAGCTCAATCCACCTGAACATTTTCTAGAAAGTTCTTGTATTTTTTAGAGAAAAGGGGGGACATGAAGGCGGGAAAATGGAAAAAGGCCGGGTTGGACTCGGGTTTTGCCGGGTTGGAGTTGTTGTATGCGTCATTTTTGTTGTTGGTTGTATGCGGTTTTGGCTGAAGTTGTACACTGGTGTCATTGTATTATTGTTGTGCATATTGATTTGTTAAAGAAGACAGTAAAATTAGGCAGAGTTAGTGTGTGTAATTGGCTGTCTGATATTGTTATTAATGTTTTGTTTGGCTTAAGGTTATTGGAAAAAATGGAATGGGTAAAATTTAAAGTAATTAGGGCCAAGTTTAGGCTTGGGCTATATATTAAATAGCCAACAAATGAAAATTTAGTCAATTACATTTAAATTTTAGCCTAATTAAAATTCAGTTGACTAATTGCATTGCAATTGTGGCCGCATTGATTTCAACTAATTAACTATGGTCCAATTTAATAAGCTGACTAAATTAAAATAACATTTGAAATAAATTAACAACCAATTCAATGCCGAGCTTCTTGATTCAATAAAATCAAACAAATATTTTTGAGATAAGTTTTTTGAGACTAAATTATATTTTAATCAAGAATTTAACCATTTGAATCAATCTTCATCTTTGATTTAAAATTTAGTTTTTCGTAAAACAATTATTTAAGTAATCAAATTATATGATTTTGTATATGTGAACACAAAAATATATAATCATCATGTAAAATGACAAAATTACCAGACAAATATTTAGAAAGATTTTATCCGGATAAAGCAAATGTTATAATTTTATTTAAAATTGAAGAAACTTGGAATTAAACTTAGTCGTGGAGGGAAAGAATTAGGTGTCAACAACTGCTCCCTCCCTTTGGGTAGAGTGAATGCAAGTAACCTGGCAAAGGGAGTTTGACATTTCTAATTTTTGTCCTACCATAAATTCATTTATGAATGATTTTGATTTTTGCACAAGTTTTATGGTGTTATAGCCGGACCCCGGTATCCAATTTCTTACATATCTCAGATTACATGAGTACTCAGGCCACTTGTAGTTCATAACACTCGATTTTAAGCACGTTTTTTTAAAAAATCACAAGTTATTCTGATTTTTGAACTTTAGTGAATTTGGGAAGCCGTGGAATAAATGAATTGGAGGGAGTTTGGAATGCAGTTGAGTTTTCAACATATAGCCTAGCCTATATATCCATGAGACTTATGAAATTAGACTATTTGTAGTTCGACTCGATCGATAGAAAAAATTGTCTTTTATTTTAGATGATCTTCGGTTCAGGATGAGTGATAAGTTGATTGAGTTGCGGAAAAGACGCTTCTAACCTCTTATCCATGAATGTGGGATCCTTCACATCCCTAGGCAAGAATTTATTTGGACATAATTTCCAAAACTCTATGTATGTTGTCACCCATATTTAAAGAAAAGAGAAGGTTACCCTCGGTACAAGATTAGAAATATCTCGAAAGTGAAGTTGAAACCAAAATATTCCAAAATACCCACATGCCTTCTAATAGGGGTATGGTTTGATGGTGGTGACAATCAACCTTTAGCTCATATCTAAAGAGTTTGGCGTCCCTCTATAGAGTATGTCTTGGTTTGGTGCTACTAAAAAGTTCCACGTTTTGCTGCGCCTGTGGTTTTGATTTGAGATTTTCATCCTCTCGAATACTCTCGATAATATCTCAAACAAAAATTATTAGTAATAAACATAATTCATGAGAGGGAGTATAGTCTTTTTACCATATCTCTACGTGAGTTGTTATTCAAAAAGTGAAGTCGCCCCTTCATGTACCTGTTTGAAGGGCAATAAATTGCAATATCAAACACAACAACCCTCTTGGTTGTTGAATAAAATAGCTCTTTTGTTAATTGAATATGTCTTCAAAGTGAGGTGGCCCTCTTGGACACCGATGATACTTTATGTAGAATGGTCCCAACAACCATGTAGTCTTATGCTGATGCGGCAATCTTTTTGGTCACCTAGAATTTTTTTTATATGTGCAATGGTAAACTCTTTGGCTATTGACAATGATCCTTTGCATGTGACCTTGATTAAGTGCTACACATCTTTCGTATCAATACGACTTATAGGATTTCCTTGAATTGCCAATCTTTGGGTAACCTTAAGCATTATTTGATGTTGGATACAATGTGACTTACAAATATCCTTTGATTTTCTAGATTTTAAGGTAATACCACACATTATCCAACCTTGGATAAGATATGTTTTATAGATATCCCTCAAATCTCTAGCTCTCAGGTATTCCTGCACATCATCTAACTTTGGATACAATATGACTTATTGTCATCTCTCAAATTGCTAGTCTTTTGGTAATCCTGCGCATAATTGATCTTGGGCATGATGCGGATTATAGAAAACCCTTGGACTGATCAATTTGATAGTCTCGCATATTCTCCGATAAGGATTTAGTGGTGACTTATGGATAATCTTTGGACTATCAATTTTTGGGTAACCTTACACATTATCTGGTTAGGCTGTTGTTGCGGCTTACCAATGACCTATAGACTATCAACTCATAGATAATCTTGCGCACTATCCCATCTCAAATAATGTGACTTATAAATGTCCTATGGGTTATCAATTTTGGGAAACCTCATATGTCATCCACTTTCAGATAATGACTTAAAGACGTTCCTTTGAATTATGTGATTTTTGATGCATTTAGATGCTGATTCATAAAATAATGATATATCCTCGACGTTCGGCTATATAGCTTTGCGTGGTTAACAAATATAAAATACTGAGATATACTCAATGCCAATTTATGCTATCTTTACGTGGTCAATAGATATTGGTGCTACAAAGTATCTTCCATTGCCAGACCTTATTATTTTACATGGCAAGCGATTATGGAGACTTGGTTCAATGGCATGATGGACCTGTTGGGGATGAGATAAAATAAAATGGTTCTCTCGGCAATGGCATAAAATAGCCTTCTAGGTAATAATATGATTTGAAATAGCCCTCTCGGCAATGGAATAAAATAGCTCTCTCAGCATTGAAACACCTCGAACTCTGGCCCTTGTAAAATTTTTTAGCCTTAAACATTTTTTGTATTATATGACTACATCATACAACTGGTATGAGGTGGATACGATTTGAAGTCCTTGGTCGTATGTTGGTCAGTGTCACATTGGCCAAGTTCTATTCTTGGTACGAGAAGGAATGATATGTATCACATATTAAGGTACGAGTAGTAAGGTCCAAACTATATGTTATTCTGTATCTAGCCTTGACATTCTGTCTAAGGTATGATTTAAGTGGGTACTATCCATATGGTAGGGTATGATTCATGCCAAGGAGTCGTATGTTGGATGGATTATGGTGTCCAATATTCTGATCAACACACGAGTGGAGGATACCACTCGTATGTAGTAGGTACAAGTGGAGGAAGCAAACCGTACCCTCCTACACACATTTTCCAGCTTTTAAGCTGAGGGTTTTTCAAACATTTCCCACCACAAAACCCTTAAGACCCCATGTCTTATAACATATTTTAGCCTCTCATAACACACTTGAAGGACCAAAACACTCTCAAAATCCTCTCTAAACTCTCTCTTGAAGATTGGGCTAGGGTTTCTACTAGTTGTTTATCTAGAGGCTCAAGAGTCAAGTTCTTTTCGTAAATCTTCATGAAAAAGGCATATGAATCTTCCTTCATTGTTATGTCTCAAATATCATATATTTTCAACTTTTTTCTTGAATCATAAATGAGGTTTTGAAAACCAATGTTGAGGGTTTTGTTGCATATTATTGAGTACTGTTTACTCTTGGTTTAAATTGTGTATATGCATATTTTAATGGTAATTTTTTCACATATGGGTGCTTGATAATTGTGGTTTAACAATTGGGTCATGGTTAAACCAAAACTCTATGTTTTTTACTTTGGTTTTGGTCTTAGTAATGGTATGCCCTCAACGTGTTTGTGAAATGTCTAAGAGAACAAACTAGTCAGATGATGAATTAGGTTTTGAACTAATTCTTGGTATAAGAATGTTAATGAATGATAAATGATTTTGTAAAAGTCTTGATGACCATAATTGAATTGAAATGTGTTTTGAACTAAGGCTTTGGCCTAATAATATAAATGGTTAGTAAAAGGTTTCATGAAGGCCTTGTTGGCCATATGTTGATTTGAATTGTAACCTTAGTGGTTTAAATAGATAAATGGGTTTGAGTCCTTAAATTTTGAATTGAATCAATGACTTTGTATGAATAATGGGTTCAAGTCCCAAAGTCGAATAATAACGGTTATGACATGTTATACGCTTGCAAATGGGGTTGGTATGATGATACTAACGGGATACCTTGGGTAAGTAATTGGGATAATAGTTGTGTCTATGTGTAAGGAATGTTTTAATTTGGTATTTAAAGTGGGATGTCTTTTCAGGCCGTGAAAGTGGAGTCTGAAGGACTAACATCGAAAACCGCGCTAGTTGGTGTGGGTGTCTATATGACCGGGAGGTTTGAGTCCCCCAAATAGATATATAAATGGGAGGTTCGAGTCCCCTATATTATATATATTGGTGGTACGTCACTCTGATTATTCTGGAAGGTTTAAGTCCCCCATAATTGCATATGCGGACATGGATATTCTCTATTTAGTGTGGCTACACATACTGGGGCCCTTCCAGCTAGGGGAGAGCTGGACCCTTATAGCCCGTGGGTAACTTGTTTTATGGTGGTTATGCTACACAACCAAGGTTAATGTTTTTAAAGTTTATGCTAAGCCTGGTCCCTTATCCCGACATGATATACATATATATGTATACATGATTTTGATTTTATATGATGGCTTGACTTAGTACTACACAGTGGTATTATTTTAATTTTCTACCCCTGAGTTACATGCTAGCGCTCCAACCGCTAACCATCTTTGGATGGTGACATCCCAATTACTATAGTCTGGTGTTTTTATGGGTTCGGCTGAGGCCACTTGAGTTTTCCAATTTACGAGATTGCATCCCCCGATGTTTATGGGTACAAAGGTTGAGGAGGATCCTCAAAGCTTCATTGATGAGATAGAGAAGATCTTCTAGGTTATACATGCTTTGAAAGTAGAAGGTGTTGAGTTTGCTGCCTACCAGTTAAAAGATATAGCGTACCAATGGTATGAGGAGTGAGAGTAGTTGAGAGGTGAGAATGCTAGCTCAGTTGTATGGGATAATTTTTGTAGTGCATTTCTGGATTGCTTATTTCCTCAGGAGTTGAGGAAAGCTAAAGCGAAAGAATTTGTTAACTTTAAGTAAGGAAGGATGACAATCAAGGAGTATGCTATAAAATTCCATTAATTGTCCTGATATGCTCCTAAATTGGTATCTAATATGAAGGCCTGAGTGAGAAAGTTTGCTTTGGGATTGTCGCGTGAGTTGATCCATAAGATTAAGGCTTCCTTGTTGATCAAGGACATGGACATCTCTAGATTGGTTGTGTATATGCAATAGGTCAAAGAAAAGATGAAGAAATAGGCTGAGATTAGTGAGAGATAGAGTAACAGGTCTCTATTTTTAGAATAGAGTAGGGGCCATCGACTGAGTGGAAAGTGGCCTAAGAGAAAGAGTTGGAGGAGTCCTAAATCCTATTCTAAGGCTAGTTCTCCCTACCCAAAGCTGTTGTGAGATAGACATTTATAGAGTGGTGATTCTTCTAGTGCACAAGGTGCCCAATCTCAGTCCAGTGGGGCCCAATCAGCATCGTACTACCCTCCTTATAGATTCTGTGGTCAGCATTATCATTGTTAGTGTGAGAAAGGAAGGAATCGATGTTATATGTGTGGTTAGATTGGTCATATGCAACGGGATTATCCCTCTAGTATTGCTTTTGGGGCAAACAAACAAGACATGGACATCTCTAGATTTGTTGTGTATATGCAATAGGTCAAAGAAAATATGAAGAAATAGGTTGAGATTAGTGAGAGATAGAGTAAGAGGTCTCCATTTTTAGAATAGAGTAGGGGTCATCGGCTGAGTGGAAAGTGGCGTAAGAGGAAGAGTTGGGGGACTTCTAACTCCTATTCTACGGCTAGTTCTCCCTACCCAAAGCCGTCGGGAGATAGATATTTTTAGGGTGGTGATGCTTCTAGGGCACAAGGTGCCTAATCTCAGGCCAGTGGGGCCCAATCAACATCGTCCTATCCTCCTTGTAGATTTTGTGGTCAACATTGTTATGGTTAGTGTGAGAAAGGGAGGAACCGATGTTATATGTGTGGTTAGATTGGTCATATGCAGTAGGATTATCCCTCTAGAGTTGCTTTTAGAGAAAACAAGGTTCCTTTTGCCTCTTCATCATCTCTTACACCGAAAGGTGCCACTTCTGTATCTAACACTGGTCAGAACCGCCTTTATGCTCTCACTACTCATCAGGAGTCTAAGGTATCTTCGGATGTTATTACTGGTATGTTGAAACTCTTTTCTCGTTATGTGTATGATTTACTTGATCCTGGGTCCTCTCTCTCATATGTGACTCCATTTATGGCTATCCATTTTGGTTTTGGTCCTGACTGTTTGTCAGACCCTTTTCCTATTTCTACCCTGGTAGGAGACTCTGTGGTTTACAGAAGAGTCTATAGGGTGTGTGTGGTAGTTATTGGTAGTAGAGAAACTCTGGTGGATTTGATAGAGTTAGACATAGTTGATTTTGATGTTATTCTGGGGATGGATTGGTTGCACTCATGCTATGCCACTTTAGATCATCAAACCCGTAAGGTCTTGTTTAATTTCCTTAATGAGCCAATTATTGAGTGGTAGGGTGGTTCCCTAGCTCTTAAGAAAAGGTTTATATTATATCTTGTAGCACATAGATTAATTTCTATGGGGTTTCTCTATCATCTGGTCTGGGTTAAAGATTCTAACTCAGAAAGTCCTTCTTTGCATTCAATTCCTGTGGTAAATAAGTTTCCCGAGGTCTTCTCTGATGACCTTTCTAGTATCTCTGCTGATAGAAAGATTGATTTTGGTATTAATCGCATTTCGAACACTCGTCCAATTTTAATTTCCCCACATAGAATGACTCTGGTCGAGTTTAAAAAGCTCAAGGAGCAACTAAAGGATCTCTTAGACAAGGGTTTCATCCATCCCAGTGTGTCCCCGTGGGGTGCACTTGTGTTGTTTATGCGTAAGAAGGATGGTTCCCTTTAGATGTATATTGATTATCGGTAATTAAACAAGATGATGGTTTTTAACATCGATGGAGATAGTATCTTGAGGTAACAAGGGAGATTGTATATTCCGTATTTGGATAGGTTATAAGGCAGGATTTTGTCCGAGGCCATGAGTCACGGTATATGGTTCATCCCAGTTCATCATAGATGTATCATGATCTCAAGGAGATGTATTGGTGGAATAACATAAAATAGGATGTGGCCGACTTTGTGGCTAAGTGTATGGTATGTCAACAAGTGAATGTGGAACACTTGAAGCCTAATGGGTTGCTTTAAAAGATTGAATTATCGGTGTGGAAATGGGTGATAATTAATATGGATTTTTTATCGGCTTTTCAAAGTTGCGGAATCAATATCTCCATTTGGGTCATTGTGTATAGGATTACTAAGTCTGTTCACTTTTTGTTTATGAGGAATACTTTTTATGCCAAGGATTATGCGAAGTTGTATCTTCAAGAGGTTGTAAAGTTGCATGGTGCGCCCGTCTCGATTATCTCTGATCATGGTACCCAATTCTCATCGTATTTCTATCATTTTTCAGTGTAGTTTTGGGACCAAAGTGAGTCTTAGTATGACTTTTAACCATCCTTTATCAAAAGGACTATTCATACCTTGGAAGATATATTGCGATCCTGTGTGATTAATTATGGTGGTAGTTTATTTGACCATTTGCCTTTGATTGAATTTGCTTAAAACAATGGTTACCATTCTAGCATTGGTATGACACTATTTGAGATGTTTTATGGTAGGAGGTGTAGGTCTCCTTTTGGGTGGTTCGAGGTTGGTGAAGCGAAATTGATTGGCTTGAATTTGGTTCACCAAGCTATGGAAAAGGTGAAGGTAATTTGGGTTAGGCTTAAGACAACCCATAGTCACTAAAAGTCCGATATATACATGAGGCAAAGATATTTGTAGTTCGAGGTTGGAGATTGGGTGTTCTTAAAGGTATCTCCTATGAAAAAAGTGATGTGGTTTGGGAGGATGGGGAAACTCAGTCCCCGATATGGTAGTGTTGCATGTGAGTTGGATTTGCCCTCTAGCATGAGTTCCACTCTTCCGGTATTCCATGTGTCCATGTTACAAAAATTTATAGGTGATCCTTCATTGATTGTACCTTTGGAGGACATTAGTATTTCGAATTCTTTATCCAATGAGGAGGTCCCGGTAAGGATCTTGGATTGGCAAGTTTGAAGGTTGTGAATGAAAGACATGGCTTTGGTGAAGGTTCTATGGCAGAACCAAAATTCCGAGAAACCTACTTGGGAGGCCGAGGAGGGCATGAATTCCAAGTATACATTCCTATTCCTGATTTTAAAAAATCGTTCTTGAGGTATGTGTTGTTCTCGACATCTTTGCTTTATGTCTTGTTAAATATAGATTGTGGATTTCTTGATGTTTTGTTTTCTGTCTTAAAGGTAAGAGTAGAGATGTTTGGAGTTTAATCGTGTTTATAGTACCTCGTCCCATCATTCAAGCATGAATGATCCTAAGACGGGACAATAAAACACCCCAAACTTGGGCCCTTGCAAAATTTTCCGAGCCTTAAACATTCTATGCATCATAAGATTACATCATACCACTCATATCGAGTGGATACAATTTGAAGTCCTTGGTCGTATGTTTTACAGTGTCACATTGGCCAAGTTCTGTTCTTGGTATGAGAAGGAATCATACGTGTCGTATGTTAGGGTACGAGTAGTAAGGTCCAAACTATATGTTTTTCAGTGCCTAGCCTTGACATTCTGCCTAGGTACGATTTGAGTGGGTACTAGCCATATGGTAGGGTACGATTCATGCTAAGGAATCGTATGTATTTCATATTATGTTGTCCAACATTCTGATCAACATACTAGTGGAGGGTACCACTCGTATGATGTGGGTATGAGTGGAAGGGGTAAACCGTACCCTCCTGCGTATATTTTTCAGCTTTTAAGCTGAGGATTTTTCAAACATTTCCCACCAAAAAAGCCTTAAGACCACATGTCTTATAATACATTTTAGCCTCTTATAATAGGCTTTGAAAGATCAAAACACTCTCAAAATCCTCTCTAAACTCTCTTTTGAAGATTGGGCTAGGGTTTCTATAAGGCGTTCATTTAGAGGCTCAAAAGTCAAGTTCTTTTCGTGAATCTTTGTGAATAAGAAATGTGACTCTTCCTTCATTGTTTCTTCTCAAATATCATGTGTTATTAACATTGTTCTTGAATCGTAAATGAGGTTTTGAAAACCAATGTTGAGGGTTTTGTTGCATATTGTTGAGTATTGTTTACTCTTGGTTTTGATTGTGTTTATACATGTTTTAATGATGGTTTTGCACATATGGCTGCTTTGTAATGGTGGTTTAACAATTGGGTCATGGTTAACCCTGAACTTAATGGCTTTTAGTTTGGTTTTGGTCTTGGTAATGATATGCCCTCAATGTGTTTGTGAAAATATCTAAGAGAACAAACTAGTCAGATGATGAATTGGGCTTTGAACTAATGCTTGGTATAAGAATGTTAATGAATGATAAATGATTTTTCAAAGGCCTTGATGACCATAAACTGAATTGAAATGTGTTCTAAAATAAGGCATTGGCCTAATAATGTAAATAGTTGGTAAAAGGCTTCATGAAGGCCTTGTTGGTCATATATTGATTTGATTGTAACCTTGGTTCTTTAGATGGCTAAATGGGTTCGAGTCCCTGAATGTTGAATTAAAATGATGACTTTGTATAGGCAATGGGTTTGAGTCCCAAAGTTAAATTATAACGGTTATGACATGTTATATTCTTGCAAGTAGGGTTGGTATGATGATACCAATGAGATGCCTTTGGTAGGTAATTGAACTAATGGTTGTGTGTATGTGTAAAGAATATTTTAATTTGGGTTTTAAAGTAGGATTATAGCCGGGACATAAGAGTGGAGTCCGAAGGACTAACACTGGAAACCACGCTAGCTGGTGCGGGTGTCTATATTATTAGGAGGTTCGAGTCCCTCGAATGAATATATGAATGAGAGGTTCGATTCCCCTATATTGTATACATTGGTTCTACGTCACCCTGATTATGCCGGGAGGTTCGAGCCCTCATAATCGCATATACAGATATGGATATTCTCTGGTTCGTGTGGCTACACACACTACGACCGTTTCAGCTAGGGGAGAGATAGACCCTTATAGCCCGTGGGTGCCTTGTTTTATGACGGTTATGCTACATAACCCAGGTTAATATTTTCAAAGTTCATGCTAAGCCTTTTCCCCTATCCCGATATATATATATATATACATGATTTTAATTGCATATGATTGTTTGACTAGGTACTATACGATGACATTATTTTATTCCTCTATCCCTGAGTTACATGCTAGCACTCCAACCGCTAACCATCTCCGGATGTTGTATCCCTATGCTATACAAGGACCAGAGCTTTTTTTTTTATGTAGTGACTAGGTGATATAGCGGTTCGTGAGATCGACATTGAAGTGGTGAGCTTCCATAATTCTGAATGCATTGATTTCATGGTTTTTTACTCTTTGTCTTAGACTTGGTTTAGACATTATTTTTGGCTATTTTTGGGGGTATGTCCTGTCATGTTTTTGACTTTGATTTTGTAGAGGGTTTGTGGATTACCTTGGACTTGTGTTTGATGGTTTAGTATGATGTTTGGTGGATTGACTTAGACACTTTATGAGTTATTATTGGATTTACTTTCTGCTATTTTGCTATAAGTTTAGAATTCATCCGACACTTGTGGTTGATATGTTGGTTAGGTTAGTGAAGGGGGTGATCTCTAATCCATGTGAGACTTGAGATACCCGTCACAGACAAGCCCTAGTTCGGGTCATGACAGGCATGACCCTTTGGCAATGGAATAAAAAGTCCCTCTCTACAATGGAATGATTTGAAATATCACTCTTGGCATGGCCCTCTTGGAAATGGAGTGAATTGGAATGGCCTTCTTAGTAATGGAATGACATGGCCTTTTTAGTGATTTGAAAATAGTTTCACGTGTGTCCGTTTGTCTGTGTTTTTGCTTTCTAGATGTACCTGTACTCAAGGTAGACAGTTAGTAGACACAATGTCACTCCCACTGGTGACCACAGTCAAGCTTTATGATAGTTCAATGAAAAATACTTAACATCGTAATATGATTGACTTAGTTCGCTATTAATCTTCTTTTTTGGAAGAAATAATTAAATCATAGATCCACCGGATGGAAGTAAATGGGGTAAAATCCTTTTATGGGGATTACTCAAATACCGTTTGATTCACTTCAAGGCAAATTTTGAGGATGACTTTCCACTCTTCCTCCTATTGAGTGGTCCTTTTGATTATTGTATTTATTGTGTCGACTGCTTTGAATACACCTACGCTCAAAGTAAGTATTTAGTAGACACAAAGCCAATTTTTCTAGCAACTATTTTTTAGAAAATTCTAAATAAAATATTCATAAAGATGAAGAGGCGCCTTGGTTTGTTATTTACGATCTCTTGAAATAAGATAGACAACTCAAAAGGTCCTTGATGGATGGGTGTTGAAACCGTCTTTAGGGCTACCCAAAAATACCATTCTTGAGCAAAATATGTTTGGTGTTGTTCCCAATTCGCTTGGGATTTTTGAAGAAGATCCCTATTTTTTGTGTATTGATTCTTGCATCCACAGAAAAATGGTTTGTTTTGCGTGAAACTACTCCATGCTGACCTCCTTCGATCTTTGGTTTGCTCCATGCCATCTTCTAGATGCTTCGTCATGTTTGGAATTCCATCCTGACTCCCCATTTCAATAGATGTATAGGCAGAAACTAAGTAAAAAGATGTGCATAGATTTTTAGAAGTAGTCTTGATTTTGAAAACTTCGTTTTAGAAACATGTGCAAAAGCATTTAGAAAATCTCTTCCAGTCATGTCGTGAACTAGCTCAAAAAACATCTTCCTTTTGTGGCTCATATATGTCTAACCTTCTGATGGAGGATTTCTAGGGACTCATCATCGTTGCTAAGAAGTTCTACCAGAAGTTCGTTCATAGCTGGCGATGTATTCTATCTAGACTTTGTCACAACTAGTGATTTCTAAAGTTTAACTTTGACTTTCTGGTGCTGGGGAATTTGAAATATATTCCATTATGATAGCGGAAAGTTGGAAACCTCTTCAAAATTTCTGCCCCAGTTTAAATACCATTTGAGCTGATCTTGGCTTGAGAGGATCCGAAGTCTTTGCTGGTTTTCATTCTATTCGTTAGATGATGATCTTTTTATTTTGAATTTTTGAGATTCCTTCTCAAAAAATTTTCCCCAGTTTAATTTTCCTGGGTTGATATGATCGAGCCATTGGGGCGCTTACGTATCCCTTTGAAGTAGGAATCCGGTCAAATGTAGTTCAGAACTGCGCTAGGGATACATAGAAAAATCTAATGGGTTGACCAAAGCCGACATAGGCCACCTACGTATCTCATTCTTGAGAATTCAAGTCATCACGTATACAGAAAAGGGAAGGTAAATTCTCCTAGGGAGTTGATCGAAGTTGACATTGGCCACCTATGTATTCCTTTCTTAGGAATTTAGGTCAAACATAGTTCGTACACAAAAGGAAAGATAAATTCTCCTAAGGGGTTGACCAAAGTTGATATAGGCCGCCTACATATCCCTTTCTTGGGAATTAAAGTCAAATGTAATTCGTACACAGAAGGGAAGGGATTCTAGGCAATTACACATCATAAAAACAATTACCTTCATAAAAGTACGACTACAAAAAAACAAAGGGAACAAAATCAAAAACACATTATTCAAACATAGTATCTCTTTACCAGATCGGAGTTAATTGGTTTGGTCCATTTTTTACCATCCATCTCAGATAGGATTCGGGCTCCTCAAGATAGCACCTTTCGAACTATATATGGCCTTGGCCAATTTGGAGCAAATTTACCTTTGTATTCTTCTTGGTGAGGGAATATACATTTGAGAACCAATTTCCCAATTTCAAATATTCAAACTCTAACTTTCTTATTGAAGGCAGGAATCATTCTGTGTTGGTATAACTAGCCATGGCCCACGATAACCATTCTCTTTTCATCAATCAATATGAGTTGTTCATAGCTAGCATGAACCCATTCTTCGTTGCTTAATCCAACTTCTTGAATTATCCTTATGGAAGGTATTTCAACCTTGGTAGGTATCACAACTTCATTTCCATACACAAGTAGATAAGAAGTTTCCCCAGTTGAGGTTTGAATGTTGTGCGATACCCTAACAAAGCACAGGGAAACAATTATGCCATAATCTGTTATTTTTGACCATTTTCCTTAAGATTTTCTTGATACTTTTATTGACAACTTCTATAGCTCCATTCATTTATGGACGATATGTGGTGGAGTTTTGATGAATAATCTTGAACTGATCACAAATCTCATTCATCAAGTGACTGTTCAAGCTAGCCTCACTATCAGTAATAATTGATTTCGACACTCCAAATCGACAAACCAGGATGTTCTTGCCAAAATTTTCAACTGCCTTCATGGTCACGACTCTATATGAGGCAACTTCCACCCATTTGGTGAAGTAATCAACAGCAACCAAAATGAATCCATTTTTGTTTGATGCTAGTGGCTCTATTGGTCCGATAATATCCATACTCAAGCTAAAACAGTCCAAGGAAAACTCATTGCATAAAGCTCATATGGGGGCATCCGAATCAAATCTCTTTGTATCTGGCATTTTTGGCACTTTTGTACATACTTGCTATGGTCATTTTCCATAGTCATCCAGAAGTAAAAAAAGTTCTTAAAATCTTTCTAGCTAGGGCAAACTCATTTATATAGGTCCCACAGACTCTAACATGTACTTCTTTTATTAACTTCATAGCTACTGCGACATCAACACATCTTAAAAATCCTAAGTCTGAAGTCCTCCTAAAAAGAATTTCCCACTTGGAAAATAATTTTTTGCCAGACATCGAATTATTTCTGATTGTTACTCTTCAGGATATGTTCCAGATTCTAAATACCTTTTAATATCAAAGTACCATGGCTTCCATCAGCTTTCTCTTCGACATGCACATAATGTGTGGGTTATTCCTTTAAGCTTATTTCCAAAGGATCGACGTAAATCTGATTTAGGTGTTGAATCATGGAGGATATAGTATACAGAGTATCAATAAACTCATTTTGTATCCTCGGGATATATCTGAAACTAGCTTTCTTGAATCTCCCACACAAATCCTATACCAATTCTACATAAGAGGTAATCTCGGAGTTTGTCACGACCCATCTCCCCGTACTTAGTGAATTAACAAATCTGAGTCCTAATGACTGGCAATTCTCGAACACCTATGTCAAGGGATAACTTGAGGCCTAAGATACAAGTCTCATATTCATCCATGTTATTGGTATACGGGAAGACTAATTTAGCGGTTTTTGGATAGTGTTGGCTTGTTTTTGATACCAAAACTACTCCAATTCTTGAGCCCTTAAAATTGACTGCTCCATCAAAAAATAATCTCCATTTGGGGTATGTTTCTGCAATGTCTTCTCCTACAAATAAAACCTCCTTGTCTGGGAAGTAAGTTTGAATGGCTCATATTCATTATCAACCTAATTCTCAGCTAAATTGTCCACTAAAGCTTGCCCTTTGATTGCCTTTGAGTCACTTACACAATGTCGAACTCACTCAGCAACATTTTCCACTTGACTAACTTTCTTGTGGGAATGTCTTTCTAATATATATACTTAAATGGATCCATTATGAAAATGAGATACGTTGTGTATGAGGATAGATAATGCCTCAGCTTTGGTGCAACCCAGGTCAAAGCACAACACGTTCTTTTTATAAGAGTGTAGCAAGCCTCGTATGGCGTTAACTTTTCACTCAAGTAGTAGATTGATTTCTCTTTTTTTGGGTTTATCGTGTTGCCCGAGGACACACCCAAAAGCATCATATGAGACTGACAGGTAAAGCAACAATACACTTTCTTTCCTTGGTGGAACTAACAGTGGTGAAGCGGACAAATAATCCTTAATTCTATCAAAAGCCTTTGGACATTCTTCTGTCCACTCATTCAATGCATCTTTCTTTAAACATCTTGGGAATTGGCTCTCATATGACTGTCGACTGGGCAATAAACCTGCTAATGTAATTTAAACAACCCAGGAAACTCATAACCTCTTTCTTGGTCCTTGGCGATGGTAAATCCTAAATCATCTTGATCCTTGATGGGTCGATCTCGATGCCCCTTTTACTGACTATGAACCCTAGTAATTTTCCATCTGGCATACCAAAAGTACACTTAGCAAGGTTCAACTTCAAGTAGTACTTTCTCAGTCGGTTGAAGAACTTTTCCAAGTGTTTCAGATGATCTGAGATCTTGCGAGATTTGATGATGACATCATCCACATACACCTTAATTTCTTTATGAATCATGTCATGAAAAATCATCATCATATCCCTCATGTATGTAGCATCAGCATTCTTGAGACCAAATGACATTACCCTATAGTGATAAACACCCCAGGGCATAATGAAAGTCATCTTTTCTGCGTCTTTCTCATTCATTAATATCTGATAATACCTAGAAAAACAACCCACCAAAGACTGTATTTCATGCTTCACACAGTTAACAATGATGATGTGGATGTTGGGTAGCGGAAAATTATCGTTAGGACCGAATCTATTCAAATCTCTATAGTCAACATGGATTTGGATCTTGCCATTCTTTTTTTGAACTAGAACAATATTGTCTAGCCATGTTGGATATCTTGTGACCTTCACAAACTTAGATTGAATTTGCTTCATCACTTCTTCCTTGATTTTCAAACTGAAGTCCGCTTGAATTTTTGCATTTTTTGCTTTACTAGGTCAAACTTAAGATTGATCAGTAACTTATGTGACACAATGTTGGTGATTAACCCTGCGATATCATTGTAGGACCAAGCAAATATATCAATGTACTCCCGTAGCAAGTGGATGAGTTCTCTTTTCTGTGCCTCTGGTAAGTGAACACTAACTTTTGTCTTCTTGACTTCATCATGGTCTCCTAGGTTGACTATTTCAGTTTTTTTAGGTTGGTCTTCTCTTGATTTTCAAATTCATCTATATTTTCCACTAACCGCTCCTCATCATAGTCTTTTCATTCATCATCATTCACCTCGCTTTATTCATTTAGCCCTTTATATGACATGACATTAGTAGGTTTTAAATTATTGTTACACGATGGGGGACGAGTCATGAGGGGAGTGTATGTCCAATTTTGCAAAATCTCTCTAGACATGACCTTTCTCACTTCACCAGCCTCTGGGAAATATTCTAGTATTGCATTGCATTCTTCAAACAGATTCCCTATTCCATCCCCCAAACCATCATCTGTTTACACCTCACATACAAAAAATAATTGGTAAAGGAGGGCACGGTTTGGGTAGACTTGTCTTAGACTTCTCTTTATTCTCATCTTTCTTTGTTGGCTCTTACCCTAACCCATACCTAAATACTTTTTCTGGGACTACGATTGGCTCAATGATTCCCTCTAAATTCTTTCCTAAGCCCCGACCAGGCTTGAATGCACTTCTTAACATCACAGTTGCCGTTATCTTATAGATGAAGGGCATTGACATTTGGGCCACTGGATATTTTTCTATGGCGTTCACAATTTCCACCATATAAAACTTATTACCATTTGGGATATCTTCAATCACAGGCACAGAATCATTGGGATGACTCAAATAACTTTCTTCTTCTTGAATGACTACCTCGTGGTCTTCCCAAATAATCTTCAATAATTAATGGAGGGTCGATGAAATTGATTTTGAACCATGAATCCACGACCTTCCCAGAAGTAGGTTGTAACTAGGATGGATATCCATAACATGACATTTAGTCTTGAATTCAGCAGCTCCCATATGGATGTGCATGTCAACCTCACGTATAGTATTTCTTTGCCCTCTATCAAAAGGTCACACATTAACATGGCATTGGCAAACCTCTACCAAGTCATAACCCAGTTGAACCAAAATGGAAAGAGAACAGATATTCAAACCAGATCCATTATCTATCAATATCCGATTAATCATATAGTAACTATAATTTACAGTAATGTGCAATGTTTTGTTATGCATTACGCCCTCAAAAGGCAACTCTTTCTCACTAAACGATATGCAATGACTTCCAATAACATTCCCTATCATTGTGGCTAGATTTTCAACACTTTTTCCTGCGGGAACATGTGCTTTCACTAGGACTTTGAATAAAGCTTGACGGTGGTATTGAGAACTCATTAACAGTTCCCAACTAAAAATCTGGGCTGGAGCCTTTTCCAAATGCTTGATAAAAGAATACTCATTTGGCTGCATACACCTCCTAAATTCTTCGGCTTCCCTTTCAGTGATTGGCTTTTTTTGTGGATCCTTTCTATTGGATAAATCTTTAGGAATATAGAATCGTCCGAACCGTGTCATCCCTTGGGCATAGTAGTCTCTATGATAAATTCATTTTTAAGCGATGGTAGATTATATACCTGAGTTGGGGCTGTCGTTACTATAAATGGAGGCCTTTCATTAAACTTAAAGCTTACACGACTCTCTTTATCATCTCTACTTCCTTTGTTTTTTTGGGCTTGTCTGAATTAACCTTGACGATGTTCTTTTTAACTACCCATTTGTTCTCTTTTTGATCATGTTGACCGCAGTTCCCCATGATTAGGCAATAGATTACTATTGATATTTAATATCGGTGATTGAAGAGTAATAACCTTCTGATCAATTAATTCATGGATCTTATTCTTCAGGTTAGTAAAATCTTTCGTACTGTGCCCCACCACCCCTGAATAATTAGCACAATTTTGATCAGTATGATAAAATTAAGAATTGGGATTGGTAGGTTTTGGATGGATAGGCTGTAGATGGCCGCCTGCTCTTAGTATTTCAAAGAGTTGGGTGTGACTTTCAGCTAATGACGTGAAGTTTTGGGAAGGTTTCTTTTCGAGGTTTGGATAAGGGAGGTTGTAATAGTTTTTATTAGCGGTAGGAGGTACTTAATGATAGTTTGGAAGCTCCTGTACATTTATTTGGTGGTTTAGAAGGGTAATTTAGTCATTAGGCTGATAATTTGTCTGTGAAACTTAACATTGGGGTAAAATATTTGGTGTTGGAGCTCGTTATTGGGGTTGGATATTGTCACGACCCAAGACGACTCCTAGTCGTAACACGGTCCTTGGAACCACAAGTGATTCCAAGCTAACCCATGAACTGACATATTGTTAAGCAACTGATTTATAATATATTAAAAAACTGATTCTGCTATACAGAAATATAATCATGACAAAATTTGGTAAGAATTATAATACTGATACAATTTACAATCTGATAAAACTAAAGAGAGAACTGAAATTACATGACTGGCTCTAACTGATATCTATAAAACCTTTACTATACTGCATATAGATAGTTGGTACATGCCTCCATCTAACACTAATAAATACATATGAGTCATAAAGAAAAGTACATGAACAATATCTGTCTGAAGTCCCCGAAATAGGAGAACTCATCATCTGCTGGCTGGAAAATGCAACTGTCTGGTCATGATGTGTGTACTACAACTGGCACCAACATCATGAAATAATGTAGCCACACAGACATATATGTAGATCAGTACTTCTGAAATGTACTGAGTAAGCAGGGGTGAATGCAATAAGTAAAACTGATTTTATATGACATCTCAAAGATGCATGCTAAGTATAAGTAGATTCTCCAAGAGACTAAAATAGGCTGAAAGCTAAAATATCTTAAAACATGAGTAACAAACATAATCTGATTAGCTGGTGAATCACTACAGTTAGTTTCTTAAAACTTTGCCTTTATAATATAAGTAGAATTAAAGCAAGAAGACAGTAAAACCTAGGTATTGTATGAATACTGGGTCTGATGATACTATGGGGTAGAAACTAACATAACTCAAGGATCTGAATATAAAAATATACTGAGCATGAGTGTATGAAAACTGTGATATCTGAGAATGCAGGACCAAGCATATACATATTTCTGAAATAATCTGTAAACTGAAATACTAAAATCTGATAACTGTAAGTTTATATGCTATGGTCAAGAAAACCTGAATTGAATTCTGTACTGAATACTAAACTAAAACTGTGGGAAGTATCATCTCACTGATATGACCTAATCTAAGCTAATCAGGGCCCAATTTGTAACCCCAGCTAGAAGGTTATTAGTACCGTGCCATGGGTACTAACAAGCTGAAGAGTCACCCTCATCTGCCAAGTGCTCTAATGATATATGTACAAGCCTCAACTGGCAGGTAAACACTTTATCAACCTTCAACTGGCAGGTTGATATCTCTAACCTACACTGGCTACATAGTTCTAGAACTCAGGGACTACTACTAAAGGTCACACCCACTATTGGCAGGTGAGCCCCCATCCCTGGGTTCGCTCGGTGCTAAATTCTAATTCCAACTGAATAAAACTGAAAAGATAACTGTTGTATGCACCGATAACTAATAACTGATAAGCTCAGGTCAAGGTATTATGAAAATAACAGTGCGTACGGATTCTGAGAAAATTATTAACATTTAAATTGATAAAGCTTAACATGATCATAGTGGTATGAATAAGATATTAAAATCATGGTCTGACTGACTTGTTACTTAAAAAATGGGAACATGTAAAAAAACATAGGTATCGTGTGTTCATAACCTGCCAGCACTAAATGACCATAAAGCACAAGATCAACACTTAAAACTGTAGTATGGGAATCATTGTTCAAAATCCAACACTTAGGCATTTCATCAAACACATGGATATCAATACTTTAATATGGGGTAACTTTTAAACATGAGGAGATAGCGTCATTACATGACTAAAATATATATAGGGGATTTAACATGGAATTCACTTGAAATAAGACATGGGAAACTTAAATTCGAAGCATGAGGAAATCAAATCTTGCATTGAATCATACATAAGCTGAATTGCATTTAAATTACCATGAAAACATGAAGTTCAATCTTTCTTGGACATACCAAAGACCATAATCATAAAAGACTCATTCTTAAATTAAAAGAAAAGGGTTTTTGGGCTCCATGGGTGAAAGGGGACCCATGGATGAACTCCCACATACCTTAAGCTATTAACTTGAAAGAGAAACACTAATCTTGATGCTTTCTTGAAGGTTCTTAAACTTGGAGAACTTGAATTCTCAGTTTCCTTGGAGGGAAAGTAATTGAATTGATGATCTTGGGGGATGAGTAGTGTTTTCTTGAGACGAAAAAGCGAGAAGATGGGCAAAATAATGCCCTGACTGGTGCCCAAATCGTGCTATGAACGATTGGGTTGAGGTAGAAAAAAACTCAACTGCCCCTCAATTATTTAAACCAAAAATTCATAACTGGAATGTGGATTAAAGGCTCATCGCAATGCGGTCTTATCAAGGTGGCTTACTGGTTCTGACAAAAATGATCATAACTTTTTGCTTGGGAATCAGATTAAGGAAAAATTGGTATCGTTGGAAAGATAATTCAATTATAAATAATTTGGTGGGTCTTGATCTGAAAAATTTCATGTATAGGCAAACTTCATGTTTTCATCATAGGCAAACTGATCCACGGGAGCATAGTGGAGAAATTTGCCTTTGATTGAAACAAATGCATCACACAACAACATTATAATAAATGCATATCCTAATTGGGGTGACCCTTTTGAGCCAAGGGTTGGCCTAGAAAATTTTGAAGGAAATATATGCCTTTTAAAACCAATCCATTATCCCCCCAAATCTAAATAGATGTATAAAAAAGGGCATAAATGCCTGTAAAAGTTGCATAAATGGTATAAATTCTTTAGGTAAAAAGGAAAATAACATGAAAGAAAGAACAAGGTACCGCATAGAGGATAGAAAAACTAGCTCCTAGATACTCATTCATCGGCCTTTGCTCGCTTAGCTTTATCTACCACTTGACATATGTGATATCTGTTGATGATCACGTGACTCTAGCATAACTATGCTTTACTCTCTTAGGTCATATTCCTTATGCTATCAATCTGGAAAACCATGCAATCATCCAAATTAATCAAATACCGTCTGACATCATCAACCTCTTACCTAACTATCTTTAACTCTTCTCTCAGTTGGTGTACGGTTGAGGCATTCTCCATATTCATCTACTGGTGCACAATCTAACTTTTTTAGAATTCATCCTGAAGACTGTAGAGCTGAATTTGATGTTCTAATTCTACATCAACGATTTGTTTAGGAACATTCGGACCCGGGACCAATGTTCTGGCCAGATTCTTCTTCAACCACTCTTTGTAGGTATCACTAACCTCAGGTTTATATCCGATATGAAAAAAGATTTCTTCAGTATTTTTTCTCCTCCACCCCTTTACCATGTAGTCCTTGAGAAGGGTTTTTTCTTCTCCATACTCGGTGATGAATCTAACTATAGGCGCAATTTGCGGTGTTTCCTGCTTGATTTTGAATTGTCTAAGGTCTCTATCAGGATTATAAGGATGAGTTCCCCTGATACTTGGAAGTACTAAAAAAGGCCATTCATCTCCTCGAGTAATATAATTCCCCGGGCAAAGATATCTAATTGACCATTGGACGTTGTCATCTTTTAATTCCCCAAAAACCTTGAACCAAAATTTTGGAGATTCTATCCTCTTAAAACTGTGGAGGGACAACCAAATGTCATGTGATGATAGAAGATCTACCCTTGTCTGAGGGTCTGGCTGCTCTATTCTAGGATTTTTTAATATGTGTTTCGTCATCCGCCATTGCAAGATAAGATTGCAACCTTGAAAGAAATGATACCTGCCTTGACATCTTCCCAAAGCCCGATATATTTCAGTGACGATCATAGGGGCTAAGGTGTGAAATAACTTAGTGGTACCATAATCCATTTCATAGAAGAGGGCGTGTGTCACCATACCGACTCTTGGGTGAATGGTGCCATTTTCTCCTAGTGAAAACATCATAGTTTAAAGTAAGCCCATCGCAAAAGCAAATGCTCTTTTCTCCTTCCATTTTGAATCCAATTTAAATTTATGTTTGAATTTCTCAAAAGTGTTATACGTTCCAAACTGGTGATACAACTCACAAAGAGGTATGTTTTCCCCGTTATGCTTCCCTAACAAAGTATCATCATTGATTGACAAGGCATACTTGATCTTTTGACGGTTCCATACGAGAATGACTACAATGTTGTTGTCGAGTGCACTTCTTATTTTTTTTGCACGTAACAATACTTTCAAAAAAAGTCACTACTTCTTCAATGGTAAGGGTCAATTCAACTTCACCGAAGTGGAAGACCATGTTGTCATCATCCTAAAATTTCATTAATACATGGATTAGTTAAGGCCAAGCGTCCATCTCTATAAGCAAAGGTAGATACCCGATGTAACGCCCCAAAAATATAACCCGGACGTCACACGATGCTCAAAATTATGAGTAGTACTAAGCTAACCCTTTTTAGCCTTCTAACAACTTTGGAACTCAAATAAAAATTATCTAGACATGTTGAATCTTAAAATACTGAATTACTGTCTTAACTGAAAATCTTAGTATTGAAAAAAAATACTTCAAATTCTAAAACATAAAATCAGTCTAACAAGCCTCTATTATTAACTAGAGAGCCACTGGGACATGCCCTCAACTGACTCGAACTAAACTGAAAACAACTGATTAAAGTACTTTATAAAGTTGGAAAATTTGAATAAATGGGTCCTCGAACTATGAGGACTCATCAACTATCGGGATGCAGGTGGAGATGCTCGCGGTCAATCACGCAGCTAGAACTAAGCACCAGAACCTACATTATAACGCAATGTAGCACATAGACATATATGTGGATCATTACTTTTAGAATGTACTGAGCATGTGGGCGTGAATACATAAGTAAGACAATAACTCAATGTACTTATAGATTTTCAAATACTGCATGCTAAATGTAAATAGCTCACCTTAAGCATGAATAAACAAAGCTGTGAAATCGTAAACATGAGTAGTAAAGCATAATGATAAGCTTTCTGAGCCACAACACTTAGTTCTAAAATCTTTTCTTTTATTCTATCTTAGGGAGGTTCTTCTAAATAACATACACACATGTGAGCTATCATGGTGTCCAATGTCTTGTCCCCCATACGAAAAAGATCATATTGGGGAGAGCCATCCTACCCTTGCCATCGGAATAGGACCTAATCTAAAGTGATCACTATATGTAACTTCATCCATATTGGGAATAAGCTGAACCCATATTTGCTCATAGTTCTGGGGCATGTGGCCTTAGACGCATGCCCAACTCGATGCTAGATACTACTCCCTTATTACTTAGTGCTTATACTGTAGGAAATCTACCTAAAAATAGCAAGAGGGTTTACATAATGACCCAATTATGCCTCATTTTCTTCAAATCATGATCAAGATGAATATATGTGGATTCCAATCTTAGCTTAGGATCAAAACATCAATTCTTATTTTAAATCTTAATATAAACTTATCAAGAGAAACTTAAGAGCAAGATCTTCTTGAAATTTCAAAACTCAAACTTAGGGCTTAAAATTTATGCTTTAAATTCATAATTAAACTTCATGCTCAATAATAATCTTGAAATACTATAACAATTCTAGTCAAGGTAATGAAATTCAAGTCTCAACACAAATAATCAAGTCACATTCTTAAATAGGCTAAAGCAGTCATGCAATTTAACACTTTAATAACTTTGTAACTTCATAAACTCAAAACAACAATATTTAAGGATGAACCCCAAAGTGTAAATCATGCAAATTTAACTTTTAAAACTAGTTTTGGGCACAAGGATGAAAGAGTATCCTTGTTCATGACCCCACATACCTTAATTGGTTTGATTTGAAATTAAAAGCTTGACTTGTAAGCCTTGGGAATGTTCTTGAATGCTTTCCTTGAACATCTTGGATTAGATAACTTAGATTCTTGTTTATCTTAAAGAAGCAGTAAGGGCGTTCTTGGTGTTCTTAAGGGGAGATTACGATTTTCTTGGAGAGAAAAAGTGAATAATGGGGAAACTAATGCTCCTTGGGGATTTTTATTTTGTGTATTAAACGGTTTTGGGTGAGGAAGAATGGCCCAATTTCCCTTAAATACGCAAAAATAAAAGCCTGAAAAAAATAAGGAAGCATGCTAAGGAGTGTGTGTTGCGGGCTCTGGAGCACCAAAATAGAACGTGCGCCGCGGGCTTATCGCATGCTACTGCTATTTTGGACTTCCAAACGTGCCCTTATACTCGTTCAAAAATTTTGAAACTTATCCGAGATGTACTTTTGACACCCTCGATCATGAATCAACTTTAAAATTGACATTGTAAGGTCGGAAAGGCAGAGAATAAGATTATTGAAGTTTAGGAGCTTTAGAAATGACTAAGTCCCAACACTTAGTGAAATATTCCAAGTCTCGGACCCCTCTAACATGCAATGGTGAGCTAAATTGGGTCAAGATCTTGCGAGGTCTTACACTCGATATGCATACTAATAATCTCTTTATCTTTTGCATTCATATGGGTCCACCACACTTTCAAGAAGTTATCAGGTTCTGTAACCATCTTGAATCTTTTGCAAGGGTATGGTTGAGCCATTCCTACATGAAGCAAGCAAAATAAGCCTCCCCCTACCCCAATGTATAATGGATTAAATTAAATAACATATATTTCTTTAACACATAATATGATTCATCTGTAATTAGCTCGTGGCCAATAAACGCTGGACATGTTTTCTAATGGGCCTAACACCCCCTTAGGTATTGGGTCATCCTAGTCTCATGCCTAAAATAGAGGATTTGGTTTCTCTCTATCCTGGGTGTGGGTTTGGACCAGGTTACCAAGTCGACACTTTGGTTTAGAAATACGAACAACCATTGAACTCCTAACGTGCCAATAAAATGTCGTATTCTCAACACTTGATTTGGATTTGAACAATAGGAGCCGGGACATCCATGAAATCCCAAACAATTTATATATTTTATATAGGAAGTATGTTATGAAATACAACAATTTAATTTTGCAAAAATTTAAACACATATGCACATAAATAGTTTTAACACTACCATAGTTAGTCAAAGAAGCTAATTTAAATATTTAGTTAGAACCTAGTTAAATTCTCCAGCGAAGTCGCCATTTCTATTTTACGGATAAAAGATGAGGTTTGGAATTTTACGAATTCAAATACTTTCAAAAAAGTTTTCAAACTCAATTTTTTGAAAAAACAGAGTCACCACTTAATTTATTTAGGAAAATCAAGAAAACGTTTGAAAATTCCTTAAAAGTTTAAAATAAAAAAAATTCTTTAAGTTTTAGAAATTCTGAGTAAGTGGTTTCTATTAATACTTTTGGAAGATTTTTAAGGCACCAAGAATATCCGCTAACTTGCGGTTATTCAGAATATTTAAAAACGATTTTTGACTAACTTTGAAAAAGTAAGTTGATTTTTGTAAAGAAATTGATTAAGAAAAAAATTATTTTGGGATTCATGCAAAACAAGTTTTTTGATGACTTGGTAGGAAATATAACTAAGTTTAAAGAGTTAGTAGTAAATAAACATAAAAAGGGGAAAAGATAAAAATAAAAGACTTAGGTCATTGAACCCAAATCTATAAATCATGTTCTAAACTAATTTGGGCTTTTGGCCCACCTGCCCACCTGCACCTGTCCTAAACTACTCATTTTGGGCTTTTGTCCCATCTCCACCTGTCCTAAACTATTTTTTTTGGAATTTTGACCCATCTTCACCTGTCCTAAACTAATTTTCATACCTTGAGGGCCCAAAAAATTTATTTTACCTGTATTAAATTACAACTTTGACTTTGAAGCTCAAATGAATGAATGAATAAATAAATAGACAAAAATGACAAAAAAAGACCTTTTCGAGTCTTCTAGCGACTTCAACAATGGGGTTTTAGCCTATTTCTTCTTGTTCCATCTTCTTGTACCCATATGCCATGTGATTGATTTTTTAACTTAGTCTTTCGGAATCGACTCAGGACTAAATGGGCCTCAATGACCCATAATAGAAATGCAAAGGGAAGAGAGTCCATGTAGGACTCAAATGTATCCATCTTTTTCGGGACAGCAAAATAGGACTCAAGCTCGAAAGAAATCAGCCACAACTTTTTGAGATTTTTGATTTGTCGGCTTTTCCCCAAAAAACTTTTTTTACTAAAATTTTCAACTTTTTTCTAAATTTTTTTTCAACTCTTTGAAACTTCCCTCCAATTTCCTCCACAATGGTTATTTTATAAAAAGGATGGATTATTATACCTTGTTTTCCATCCGATGTGGGACAAACGAGAATGAGGGGTAATTTGGGATTTTTGAAGGGAAAAGTTTCAAATTTGAGATAAGAGAATAAGGTTGAGCTGGATTTGGTACAATATTGTACCACCCGTACATTGAATCGTGGATCTCAATCTACCTAGATATTTTCTAGAAATTTTTTGTATTTTCGAGAGGAAAGGGAAGAGATGAAGGCAGAAAAATGGGAAAAAACCGGGTTGGACTCAGGTTTCATCAGTTCGGGGTTGTTGTACACGTCGTTGTTGCTGTTGGTTGTTTGCAGTTTTGGCTGAAGTTGTACGCTAGTGTTGTTGTATTGTTGTTGTGCATATTATTTTACTGAAGGGGACGGGTTAGGGTGTGTAATGAGCTATCTGAGATTGTTACTATTGTTTTGTTGGGCTTAAGGTTTTTTGAAAAAAAAAGGGAATGAGTAAAATTTAAAGTAACTAGGGTTGAGTTTAGGCTTGGGATATTTATTAAATAGCCAACAAAATGAAAATTTAGTCAATTGTATTTAAATTTTAGCCTAGTTAAAATTCAATTGACCAATTGCACTGCAATTGTGGATGCATTGATTTCAACTAAGATCCAATTTAATAAATTGATTAAATTAAAACAACATTTGAAATAAACTAACAACCAATTCAATCCCGAGCTTCTTGATTCAATAAAATGAAATAAATATTTTCCAGATAAATTTTTGAGACTAGATTATATTTAAATGAAGATTTTAACCATTTGAATTAATCTTCATCTTTGATTTAAAATTTAATTTTTATAAAATAATTATTTAAGTAATAAAATTATATGATTTTGTATTTACAAACACAAAATATATAATTGTCATCTAAAATAACATAATTACCAAGATAAATACTTTAAAAATCTTTTATTGGATAAAACAAATGTTATAATTTTATTTGAAATTGAAGAAACTCAAAATTAAACTTAATCGTGGAGGAAAAAATTAGGTGTCAACAATCATATTTACCATCATTATAACACTTACCTTCATTAACGTATGCTCAACATTTTGCTTTTTTTGAGTAATTTGATTTTTCCCTTTTTTAATTTCTGTATCTCCTATAATTATCAACCTTTGTCCAAGTGATAAGAGCAAGTTCATGTTTATCTAAGGCATCATCTTCTTCATCACTTGTACCTTTAAATGCCACAGTCTTTTTCTTTTCATCTTGCAGTTGATCATTCTTATTCAGATAAGCTTTTCCAAAGACAATGAGATCTCCTCATACTTCATATAAGTCATTTTGTTCAGATTCGTACTCTCAAGAGCCATAACCTTAGAGAGTCATTAGAGAGGCTAACTTTTGAGAATCCTAGTGATTTAATTTGACACAGGATAAGTATTTCTTGTTACTTTTAGTTCATCATTAATCTTGACAAATCTAGCAACTATTTTTTCAATGGATTCTCAATCCTTTATTTTGAAGAGTTCATATTCATAGACTAGACGACTAACAATGATTTGCTTGACCTTCTCAGTTCCTTCATAGGTAACTTCTAGTTTATCTAATATTTCTTTGGCAGTTTCACAACAAGATATCTTTTCATATTTTTCATCACTGACAATGTTGTATAACATATTTTTGTCTTGGAGTTTATCTGAATGATCTCTATTTATTCATCAATGTAGTTCTCCAAAGTTGGAGTATTGTCAGTAAATGCTTCACTCTGTATTATGTACTATGTATTTGCGTGGTGTCTCTTGTTTTGAGCTGGGGGTCTATCGGAAACAACCTTTCTACTTCTTTGGAGGTAGATGTATGGACTGCGTACATCTTACCCCCCCAGACCCCACCAGGTGGGAATACACTGGGTTTGTTGTTGTTGTTATCCTTATCTTTCAATGATAGAAATATTTTTCATTGAAGTAAGGAGGTCTAGTTTGAGATGTTCCTTCTGGAAATAGGGCTACTGCAACTGTTTGGACCATGGTATTTTATCACTTTGCTTTTAAGAAAATGGGTGTTAAACCTGGATTCGATACTAATTAAAAGTAGTAAGGAGGGATGTATTACCTTTTTGGTTTATCAGACAACTAGTCTTGATGGTCAGTTAACTTCTGAGATAGAGCATTGGAAGCAATAGAAGTGCTAAAACAGAAATAGTAGAACGCAAAATTAACATCAAATATTTTATAGTGATTGGTTCCTCTAATATGTCTTACTCCAATCCCCTTGGGTTGTAAGGGGTTCTACTAGCTCTTTTTTGCAAATCAAAATTACAAGGATTCAGTTAAGCTTTTTGGCATTAACTCACACTCATTTTTTTCTTTTCTCTCTTTTGATACAAAGACTCATTAATTATGTGTTCTTTTTAGTACACAGTAAACTTCAAGACAATACAATGCTTAATGTAAGTAGAGCAAAGAGCTAGAGAAGGTTGGGACAGGTGTATATTATCTCTTCCTTAATCTTCCACCTTATAAATATTAAAGGTAGGGCTACTAGCCGTTGGAAAGAACTAAAAATAAAAGGCAACCCAAGAGATTTGATCCTTAAAAATGGGATGTGAAATATTTTATTTTAAATAATAAAATTATAGCATACTAACGATCCTTAACTACCTGAAATCTCCTTATCTTAGAAGTATGCAACACCTTTAATGCTTGGTACAAAATTTGATACTCCTTTTCTTTGATATAGGAGCTGTAATTAATTCTTCAAGGAGTGGAATATTTCTTCTTTTTAGCAGTAGATCTTAATAAGTCTTCTTTTTTGCTCTTTAACGAAGAATTATTAATTATTTCCTTTATCATAATCCTGCATGGAATTCATTCATTAAAATTAAATATTATCATTTTTATCAGGGTTGATCACATCACTTTATGATATATGCAGAAATAAACTCTTAGGACACAACTTCTTATTAGGAACCATCAACTTCCATTGGCTTTTGTTGAGCCCTATTTCATTTGGGGAATTGGTTTAATGTATTTAGATTTTACCTTTTATTTTGATATAGTCAGGGTCTTGTCACCGATTATGTTTCCACTCATATCATTGTTATTGAGGTTTCGTAAACACTATGGGTAATGTTATGCCATGATTTTATTCATTGATGTCTCATCTTCCATGTATGTATTATTATTTTGAATATATGTGACACGGCCCAAACCAGGGCTTGGCCGTGTCGGGTATCTCAAGTCCAACTAGGATCGGAGATCAACCCCAATACCCAAACCATCGACCACCCTTCATCCCATGTCATATGAATTTTGAATATATAACAAGATGAAATAGTATTAATTTGAAGACATGATAACAAGTCTATAATCAAAACCGAAATGCACAACCAATTAACCAACCAATACCAATTCCAATACCAATAACAATGCTAACACTGATACCGACACCGCTCATGCTCATAGTACTGCAACAAGGTCTCTAATCAAAATCAAAGAATATCCAGTCGGGACATGCCCCCGACCATAGATAAAACAAAACCAAAAGAAATAATAAGGACGTAAAGAAATCCATAGTATGAAATGGGGTCATCCGGAGTATGGAAGCTCACTAATTTGGTCTGACTCAAAAGCTATCCCCGAATCACCAAGTCACTGAGCAGGATAAGTGGTAGTATTGTCGGTTCTTACATTACGTTGGGAGACAACGTCCAAAGACGGTTAGAGGGTTGAATGCTAGCATGTAACTCAGGTATAAAAATAAAGTAATGCTATTAATCTGAAACCAAATCAAACCAATGCACATAAACCATATACAAATACATATATGCATAGATACCATGTCGGGATAGGGAACAAGATTTAACATGTATTTTAAAACCTTAACCTGGATTGTGTAGCTTTACCATCAGAAGTCTACCCACGGGATATATAGGTCCCATGTTACCCCTTAAACGGGCCCAAGTGTACGTAGCCGCACAAATCGAAGAAACCATAGATGACCAGGGATTTCCTTGTACCCTTCGCCCTCCATGATACATATATACGTGCATAGACTTGGGGGATTCCCTTGTACTCCACAAGCTCAAAAGGTCATCAAGAACACCCCTCATGTCGGCAAACATAAGTTTCCAGTGTCCGTTCTTCGAACTTACACCTTCACCACTAGCTATCACAATCCCTATTATTGCTCAATTAAAACATTTAACACATAACCAAACCACCAATTCCAGGAGTCAATTATTAAGGCATTATTAAGTGGTATCATCATACCGGCCATAACTTGCAAGCAATGTCATTAAGCCAAGACTTAGGGGATTCCCGTGTACCCCGCAGACTCCATTATTAAAATCACTTAGGAGATTCCTATGTACCCCATAAGGTTTTCAAAATCATCATTAACCATTTTGATATTTATACAATACGTCAATTCTAGTAATAAATCAAATCAAACACCTTGGGGACTCCATTGTACCCCTAATTCAAATTCCCACCTTTCTCACTGACCTCAAGCCACCCAAGAGGAGACCTACACCTCCTACCATACAAGGCCTCAAACAGAGCCATTCCAATGCTGGAGTGGTAGCAATTATTATATGCAAACTCGATAAGAGGCAAATATTCAACCCAACTAGCACCATATTCAATCATGCACGCCCGAAGCATATCTTCTAATATTTAAATAGTCTTTTTCACTTGTCCATCTGACTGCGGGTGGAAAGCCATACTAAGACTCACTTTAATACCCAAATCTCTCTGAAAAAACCGCCAAAAGTGTGATGAGAAATAAACACCACGATCTGACATGATAGAAAAAGGTGCCCCATGCAACTTCATAATTTCCTCAATAAACTTTTAGCATAATCCTTCGCTGAGAAATTTGTCCTCACTGGCAAAAAGTGAGCAGACTCTGTCGTCCAATCCATGATAAACTAAATTGAATCAAATTAATTCCGAGATCGAGGAAGACTGGTAACAAAATCCATGTTAATCACTTTCCACTTCTACACAGGCAACTCAATTTCTTGATACAACCCTCCGGGACGCATATGCTCAATCTTCACCTGTTGACACGCTATGCATTTAGCCACAAAACTGGCAACATCTCGCTTCATATTGTTTCACCAATAGATTTTCTTAAGATCATGATATATCTTTGTCGAACTAGGATGAATGGCGTAACGCGACTTATGAGCCTCGGCCAAGATCCTCTCTCGCAACCCATCTACATCAGGAACACACAATCTACCTTGGTACCACAAGGTAATCTCATAATTAATCTCAAAGGCCATCACTTTCTGCCCACCTATATCCCCCTTGATTTGTATCAAGATAGGATCCCATGCTTGCTTCTCTTTCACCTCAGCACCAAGAGATGACGTTGCCACATCTTGAACAAAACACCACCATCTTTTGAGTCCAAGAAACGAACTCCAATATTAGCCAAACAGTTATTAACACCTAATTTTTGCCATTCAAGACTAAGTTTAACTTCGATTTTAATAAAAAATACAATATTTATTTTTATCCAGATAAAAGTTTTCTAAAATATTTATCTAGATAATTTTTGCTATTTTAAGTAATGATTATACATTTTTGTATTCGTATAAACTAAATCATATAACTTTGTTGCTTAAATATTTATTTTATGGAATATCGAATTTTAATCGAGGCTTATCTTAAAAATAAGTTCAAATGGTTAAAGTCTTAATTTAAATATAATTTATTCTAAAAAATAATTTATTTGGATAAATATGTGTTTGATTTTATTAAATCAAGAAGCTCAGGATTAAAAGAGGTATTGATTTGTATCGAATTTCAATTTAATTTCGGCAATTGACCAATTGATCTTTAATTTAACCGAAAATTAAATGGAATTGACTAACCCCTAATCTAATAAGGGTTATTTATAAATAACCTCAAAAAATTACCAAATCCTAATCTACCTTCCCCCCCCCCCCCAAATAGCCTAAATCTACCGTTACAAATCTAATTGACCCATTACCTACTAATAACAAATCAGCCCCCCAAATTGCTCCTTCAACCTGCCCGCAGTCCAATGGACTCGCCCAGGCCCAATAGCCATCAACCTGAACCAGGCCACTTCTCTTCCACAATAACAAAAACAATGGCAAAATCCAATCCAACAAAAACAACAACAACCCAACAACAATGATATTTAACACACAAATAATAACTCACAACCGACCACAATAATACAACAATGACCCGACCCAACATTACTGATACCTGACAAACCGTTAAAATCCAATAACAACCACACCATATGCTATTCGGGTCAGATTTTGCTAACAGGACTTGGTCTTATTTTTCTTCTTTTACAGGTATTAACATACATGGAATGAGTATGAGAAATGTAATATATGCATGGTGGAATGTAAATTTAAAGGTAAGAGAGAAAGTTTATTACAGAGCAATTCCAGCTATGATAGTCTGGGAACTATGGAGAAGAAGGAATACATTGAAGCATGAGAGAAAAGTAGTTTCAGTAAACAGGATGCTAATAAATGTTACAAGGCATCTTTGGATGTTGCTTAAAGTGAGAAAACCGACACTTAACTTCAAAGGAGATTGACTAGGTATTATACAATAATTCAGTCAGTTAAAGCCTTCTATCAGGGCTGTATTTTTGGTGTGGGAATTACCAAAACCAGGATGGATTAAGTACAACACAGATGGAGTCTCAAAGGGCAATCCAGTGAGAAGTTCGTGGGCTTTCTATTTAAGAGATGAGCAGGGAGATCTGATGTATGCAGCAAGAGCAGTTATTAATGATGTTACTAGTGTAGAAGCAGAAATAATTGCTATTTGGAATGCAGCTAAACATTACAACAATTCAGGGCGAAGTAAAGTTATCATACAAACTGATTCACATGTGATGAAACAGATTTTAAACAGGGAATGGAAAATACCATGGAAAATAGAGGATATTATAAGAAAAATATGGAAATTGATTGAAAGCAAGCAAGTACAAATACTTCATACATACAAAGAAGGGAATCAACTAGCAGACTTCCTAGCCAACATAGCAGTCAAGCATAATCAGTTCACATACACAACTTTTCACCAAATGCCTAGTATAGCTAGAAAGATTTTAAATAGTGATAAGTCTCAGATGTCTTATCTCAGGTTAACAGCTAAGCATCAGACTACAGACTGGACAGGCTAATATATTATTGTTGTACAAGATAAAGAACAACCAAAAACAGATACTACTTAGCCTATGTCATCAGCCATAAAAAAGGTCTCTCAGTAAATCAGGGTTCCATGGTCAGATTAGCACAACAGGCAGCTTAGGTTTATGGCATCATCAAAGATTCAGTAGGTCCAAGCATCCACTTATCTTCCTCCCTTCAAGATCTAATTCAAAAGAAAGATTAATATTAAGCAGGACATATAATCTTAGCAAGGAAGATCTGGTAAGCTTACCTGGAATGATGTTCAGGACTAAGCACACTAGACCCTATTTTGAGCACCAGAAACCACACCTCAGTATCGGAGATCTCAACTGTGGATGGAAAATGAAGATGAAATGAAGGTGGTAAGCAAGAACATCAATCAATTTATGTTAAGAAGAAGAGGTGACTTACTTTTGAAGCTGGATTTGTTACCAGATCTTTCCAACGAACCAAGGAACAACATTCACCACCCAAAGAAATAGAAGCTCAAGCTACTGATTGAAGAAGAATTCCATGAGGAAGAAAAAAAAAGGTCAAGAGTCGGAGAGTACTGAATTGAGCTTCTTAGCTCATTTAGGAAACCCTACTTTTATTTATATGTTTTTGTCCTGGGCCGGTCTTATGGTCCCTACTTCTTGATTTTCTTTTCTCTTGTGCAAATTTTGGGATAGGTTAGCCCATTCTTGTTTTTGTTCTTATTTGATTATTAATAAAATACAAATTAAACCAATAAAAAAAACATAGCAACAACAACAACATACAATCTCAACGTTGTAACAGCAAGCAGCCAACAATGACAATATCATCACATCAATAACAGTAAAACCCCTAGTCGTTCCCCTCTATTTACCAATTTATCCTCTTGGTACAACCATCTATGGTCAAAACCAGAAAATTTTCATTTTTTTCAGTTTTTGGTTCACAAATTGGGGCAAAAATTAGTTTACCCCTTTGACCAACACACCCAAACGTCTCTTTTCTTCATCTCTCCACTGATTCTCGAATTCAAAGGCCATTAATGGCCTTTGTCTCAATGTGGATATCAAAAATTTTAAGAACAGTTTTGGAATTTTGAATTTGAAATCCATTTTTTTCAAATCCAAAACCCTAATACTTTACCCCAATTTTTCTTATAAATAGATAGTGAGGGTTAGAGGGAAGAAGAAGGAATTTCTGGGGGAAAAGCTTGAGGGTTCTGGAGGTGTGCACCTCTAACCCTACATAACGTAAAAATTTTCAAAACATTCTCATAGTCCATCCCAAATCGTTGGACTTTCATTAAGGAATTGAAACTTTGGTGGTGGAAGTTGCAACGTGATAAGCTTGTTTGTTCTGTTCGCTGCCTGGAAATAGGTGAGAAACCTCATATTTTTGCCTTTTTTTTCGTAATTTAACGTTGCAATGCTAATCCTACTGCATCAATGAGGCTTGGAACTGATGGTTTAGTTTTATGTGTTTCTATTACTGTTAAGAGTTAAGATTTGGTCTTAACGGAATATATTTGTTGAAAATCTTCAAACTTTATTATTTTTATGGGGCTGCTTCTTGTTGTCTTAGCTTGTGAAATTATTATTATTATTATTATTATTATTATTATTTTCTTTCTCTCCTATTTGTAAAACACTAATGATGTCCGATCTTTGAAGTACCATTAAAGGACATTATTTCCAAATCGTGGATTCATAAACATGGTATATACCACTATGAAGATATTCATATTCTCCACATATTTTTCTAGGTACGCTATTTTTATGGTAATAATTTCTAAATCAATGACACTTAGCCGTAATGTTGGGATAAATTCATAATTAATTACGAAAGAAGCTAATCAAAACGAGGCAAATGGTCCTTTATTGGGGCCCTATTAATTTTGACCTGAATCAAATTAAACATCAAGGCTGATTTAAATTTGTTGGAATGTTTAGATTGTTGTTAAAGATATGGCTCTAGATTGAAGTTATTATAGATGGCCATTTCATTGCCTGCAAAAGAAAGTTCTAACTGTCACTAGTGCTTTGCTTCGGTAGGATATAATTGTTTTCAACTTTTTAAGTATTGTGTGTGGGGTCATTGTTGTGGAATCTATGGTAGCTTCAAACAAGTTACGGTTCTTTCGGTGTTCATATTTTTGGGCTGTATGATTCTCCATCGGGTGAGTCTAAAAAATAGACCCAAATTGGAGTGACTTTCAAATTTTAATCCCAAATAAAAAAGCTTTCTTAAAATAACCTTTACCTATTAATTAATATTTTTTGGACAAAATTGCCCCTGATCAATGAAGTAAATCATATAAATATCCTCATAATGGATAACAACTCCATATTTATATTTTTTAACTTTTATTTTTTTGTCTCTTTTTAATTTAACTTTGATTTTTCTTTTTTCTTTTCTCTTTTTGTTTTATTTTTCTCAACCCTTACTTTTTTCTTTTTTTTATTCTCAACTTCTTTATTTTTTATTTTATATTAATTTTTTTTTGTTCTTTTTAGTTTTTCTCAACCCTTGCTTTTTTTTCTACATCTTTCAACGTCTACTTTTATAGATAAAAAAATCTTTGATTTTTTTCTTTTTAAAATTTTCTAGACTTTTATTTTTATTTAATTTTTTTTATCAACCTTTATTCATTTCCTATTTTCTCTGAACTTCTACATTTTCTTTGATTCTTGTTTTTTTAATATCTTTCTTCTTTTTCCGTAATTTTTATTATTTTTGTTCTTTTCTTCGATTTCTTCCATTCAAGTAACATCTCATGAGTAAAAGTTGACACTATCACATTATAAAGGCAAGACTTATGACTTTCGAACAATAAGCTATGTTTCATGGGTAAGAGTTGAGACTACTACATTGTAGAGGCAAGACTTATGACTTTCAAATAACAAGTTATGTTTCGTGGACAAGAGTCGACACTATCACATTGTATTTTGATTTATGAGATGTTTTATAACTCTAACATTAGAGGAAAAACTTAGCTCAGAGACTTTCAAACAACAAATTATACCCCACAGGCAAGAGTTGACTCTACCACGTTATGTTTTCATTTATGAGATGTTCTACAACTATTGCCTTAGAGGCAAGACTTAGCTCAAGGACTTTCAAACAATAAGTTATGTTTCATGGGCAAGAGTCGACACTAACACATTGTATTTTGATTTATGAGATGTTCTACAACTATTATTTTAGAGGCAAAACTTAGCTTAGGGACTTTCAAACAACAAATTATGCCCCACGGGCAAGAGTTGACTCTACCACGTTTGTTTTCATTTATGAAATGTTCTACAACTATTTCCTTAGAGGCAAGACTCGGCTCAAGGACTTTCAAACAATAAATTATGCCCCACGGGGAAGAGTTGACTCTACCACGTTATATTTTCATTTATGAGATGTTCTACAACTATTGCCTTAGAGGCAAGACTTAGCTCAAGGACTTTCAAATAACAAATTATGTCCCACGGGCAAGAGTTGACTCTACCACATTATGTTTTCATTTATGAGATGTTCTGCAACTCTTGCCTTAGAGGCAAAACTTGACTCAAGGACTTTCAAACTACAAATTATGCCTCACGGGCAAGAGTTAACTCTACCACGTTATATTTTCATTTATGAGATGTTCTATAACTATTGCCTTAAAGACAAAACTTGACTCAAGGACTTTCAAACAATAAATTATGCCCCACGGACAAGAGTTGACTTTACCACGTTATGTTTTTATTTATAAGATGTCCTACAACTATTGCCTTAGAGGCAAGAATTAATTAACTCAAGGACTTTCAAACTACAAATTATGTCTCACGGGCAAGAGTTGACTCTACCACATTATATTTTCATTTATGAGATGTTCTATGACTATTGCCTTAGAAGCAAGACTTAACTCAAGGACTATCAAACTACAAATTATGCCCCACGGGCAAGAGTTGACACTACCATGGTATGTTTTCATTTATGAGATGTTCTACAACTCTTGCCTTAGAGGCAAGACTTAATTAGCTCAAAGACTTTCAAACTACAAATTATGTCCCATGGGCAAAAGTTGACTCTACCATGTTATGTTTTCATTTATGAGATGTTCTACAACTATTGCCTTAGAGGCAAGACTTAGCTCAAGGACTTTCAAACAACAAATTATGCCCCACGGACAAGAGTTGACACTACCACGTTATGTTTTTATTTATGAAATATTCTACAACTCTTGCCTTAGAGGCAAAACTTAATTAGCTCAACGACTTTTAAACTACAAATTATGCCTCATGGACAAAAGTTGACTCTACCATATTATGTTTTCATTTATGATATGTTCTACAACTATTGCCTCAGAGGTAATACTTCGCTCAAGGACTTTCAAACTACAAATTATGCCCCACAGGCAAGAGTTGACACTACTACGTTATGTTTTCATTTATGAGATGTTCTACAACTATTGCCTTAGAGGCAAGAATTAATTAGCTCAAAGACTTTTAAACTACAAATTATGCCCCATGGGCAAAAGTTGACTCTACCATGTTATGTTTTTATTTATGAGATGTTCTACAACTATTGCGTTAGCAGCAAGACTTAGCTCAAGGACTTTCAAACTACAAATTATGCCCCACAGGCAAAAATGGACACTACCACGTTATGTCTTTCATTTATGAGATGTTCTACAACTCTTGCCTCTGCTCAAAGACTTTCAAACTACAAATTATGCCCCACGGATAAGAGTTGACACTACCACGTTATGTCTTTATTTATGGGATGTTTTATAACTCTTGCCTTAGAGGCAAGACTTAGCTCAAGGACTTTCAAATAATAAATTATGTCCCACGGGCAAGAGTTGACAGTACTGCATAATGCCTTTATTTATGAGATATTCTACAACTCTCTACTTTGAGACACGACTTATCTCAAGAATTTTCAAAGAACTTTGTAACAACAATTCATGCCCTTAAATTTTCTTTGATAGCAAAAAAAAAAATACCTTTGCGGATTATCCAATTTTTTATTTATTAGCTAAATATAGTAGAAGTTGAGAAAAAAGAAAAAAACGATCAAACAAAATAGAGAAATAAAAAAAGATTGAGAAAAAAAGGAAAAAAAATAAAGATCAAGAAAAAGCGAAGAATTAAAAAATTGAGAAAAATAAAAAAGAGAGAAAAAAAATAAAGTTTGAGAAAAATGAGGGAAAAAAAGAGAATTGAAAAAAAGAAAAAAACGATCAAACAAAATAGAGAAATAAAAAAAAGTGAGAAAAAAAAGGCAAGAAAAAAATAAAGATTAAGAAAAAAATGAAGGATTAAAAAAATTGAGAAAATAAAAAAATGAGAGGAAAAATTAAAAATAAAGTTTGAGAAAAATGGGGGAAAAAAAGAGAACTGATAAAAACCAAAAATAAAAGAAAAATAAAGGTTAAAGACAAATGAATTAAAAAACTAAAAAAAATAAATAGATAATGCTTGATAAAAAACAAGAGAAAAAAATAAAGGTTGAGACAAATGAATTAAAACATGAAAATAAAATTTAAAAAAAATAAAAATTAAAAATAATAAAAAATATAATAATAAAATTTAAAAAAAGTAAAAATAATAAAAAATAGAATAATAAAATTAAAGAAAAAAATAAAAATTAAAAATAATAAAAAATAAAATTTGACAGACAAATAAGTAGGGAAAGTTAAAAAAATATATTCGAGGTGTAGAGGGACAAAATGGTACTTGTACTATACTTAAAAAGTAAAGAAGATTATTCTTTAAAGACATTTATTATTAGCGTCAAATATCTAAAGTCACCCATAATTGGGTGTCCAAAATAATACTAAATTAACCATAATTGGGTGTCCAAAATGATACTAAATTAATTGATATTTTCATTATTCTAATGATTATTTTCAAACTAAAATCTGACTGACAAGTAGTTAGGTTTTCCATCTTTGTTTCATTATTATAAAGGAAAAAAAATATAAAACATATATAATATAAATTTCAACAAAAAAAATGATTTCTTTTACTACCTTCCTATTTTTTTAATTTTAGTTTGGTAACTAACATATTGTATTAATCACGAAAGAGTTAATTGCAAAGCCTAAGATATAAAAGGTGAAAATAATAAAAAATAGAATAATAAATTTAAAGAAATAAAATAAAAACTAAAAAAAAAAGTAGAATAATAAAAGTAAAGGAAAAATAAAAAAGTGAAAATAATAAAAAATAAAATTTGAGAGATAAATGAGTATGAAAAGTCTAAAAATATATTTGAGGTGTAGAGGGGCAAAATGATACTTTTAGTATATTAAAAAGTAAGGAAGGCTATTCTTCAAAGACATTCTTATTTGGGGTCAAATATCTAAAGCCACCCATATTTGGGTCTATAACATGCAATTTCCTGTTCTCCATAGCCTATAAAAGCCCATTTAACCTCTTTTGCTATTACTCTACACACATTAAACCATGTTGGAACTTTGTGGATAGCAAAATAATGTCCTTATTTATTATCACCTAAGTGGGTCTTAATCTTATATGCATTTTCTCTTGGTCTTTTTTTGCATGCATATGCGTGGAAGGTGAATTTGTTAGAAAGAAACGAATCATATCTTCTCCTCTATTTACATACTAGTGTATGGGGTTAGCCACGCTATGCTAGAAGAATTTGTTTTCTATCAAAGTCTTGTATCATAATTGTCTAATTCTTATCTCATTTTTTCCCTATGCATGAAATTCGATAATTTTGAGTCCGAATGGACTCCATTCCCTGCATATTCTGAGATGAGCCTAGCAGGCTTGAACTATCAAGTCTAGCTTCACGCTAAAGCCACAAACAGATTGATACAGTGCCATATACATCAGATATACACAGATATATAGGTTTAGAAAAAAGAAAAGTGTAAAGGGGATCTGATTATATGATTGGAGGGCTGAAGTTGCATATACATAACTGAAACACAGTCATATATACATCGGGTATACAGAAAAACATAGAGAAATATACCTGGTATACATGTCGTATACACTGCAGAAATGGACCAAAAGTCCATAAAGAATAGGCCCAAAGCTGGCTAGATTTGAAAAGGCCCAATCTTAACCCTTCTCTCTTTAGTTTCCATTTTAACTTGTTATTTGTATTTATTTGTACACTTTAATTAATTAATTTAGAAAAATCTCCTTAGATGTTGCCATTTTTATTTATCTTCATTTTCTTCCGGTTACTTATTTAAATTTTTCTATCCCCTTTATCCTTTTAAATAAATAAAGAATAAAAAAATAGACTTTGTGTTAATCTTCTAGGTGCCAATCTTTTAGAATCATGATGACTTTTTTTTTATTATGTATTAATTGATCTCATTTAGGCTGAATAGACTTTCCTAAAACATAAAAGGGAATAAATTTTCTTCAATTGGTTTTTTCTAATAAAAAATAATAATAAACTTTCCCATGATTGAATGTTCTTTACCGATTTTGGTGTAACGCCCTGTACATTCCAAAACATACAAGACCAACTTAGCATTGACGAAAGTTGTCACACCCCAATATCGGATGAGGCGGACAATAACTATAGGAAGACATACTATAAAAATAAACTAGATAAGAAGATTAATCACTATACTAATGAAATCACTAATAAGAAGTTGTATATACAATACCAACCAATTAGCCAAACCGATATAGATGACATATAAATCTATGAATACATATGACTGCTTTACAATGTCTACAAAGCCTCTATTGGAATCCATGACTGTAAAACCATCAAAATATATATGATAAAGACGCAGCAAGGCCTCGAATCAACTTGGACCTCACCCATAGCCGCTGAGTACCCTGTGCTTTTATTGTGGAGATCTACTAGCAAAGAACCTGTGCCTACAATATGGAATTCTGGTCCCTTGTAAGGAACGTCAGTACGAAGTAATATACTGAATTTGTAAGGCATGAGATAGCCATATATGAAATAAAAAAATCAATGAAATCATGGATCAATATATAAATATATAGATAAGGATGAATGACCACCTTTACTTATACTTGTGGAAGACTGTACGTTACATGCTTTTTTTACTTTACTCTTCTTTGCTTTATAATATTTATAAGCCATGTGATACATATGGCCAGTTGATCAATGGTAAAAGAGGATGGCCCAAGCTAGGCATTATACTTCTGGGATACGTTCCTCATCAATATACAAATCGGGATCGACCCATGCTAGGATTTTCTTTCACCCCTGGGATACCATCCGATAATGGGATCGACCCATGCTAGGTGTTCCTTCCACCCCTGGAATATCACCCATAAATCCATGTATTGGGATAGGCCCATGCTAGGCTTTGCCCCTGAGCTACCACCCACATATAATTATACTTACTTCACATCACTTTTTTAATCTTTGAACTTATTATTTTGGTGGTCATAGTGTTAGCTTTGGGACAACCAACCATATAGTAGGATACATATGATTATGGACTTAAGGTAGTAAGAATTACATGGAAATTAGCTGTAACACCAACGTAATACTTAGGAGTTTATGTGACACACTATGCGTTTGATAGCTCAAATAGAAACACATATAAAGTGGAGACATTTAACTTATCAAGCCAAGAGATATGAACTTTATTTCAATGTTATGATGATAAAATACCTGGTAAATGATAACAAATGAAAGGATTACATGAACATGGGAACTAATAAAGCGCATGGACAGATTTAGCATAGGACAAATGTACATCCCAAGTTAGGACATCTAAACTATTCAATGGAACAATTAAGAGTATGTGAGCTAAGATTGTATATAATGACAATGGGACTGATGTCTAATGAAGGGAACATGTAAATATATGAGAGAATGAAGTGTATGATTAGATAGACCAATTGAAGTAAGTTTGAGGAAAGTAGGCTAATTGTGTGCTCAACAAATAAACATACCTATTATCTGTATTCTAGGATCTATTGACTCACGTAAGGGATACATGTGACAAGAGTTTATGTTTTAATGATAAAACAATTTAAGCCTTGTATGCTAATACTTGGTGGAGTAAGTACATATATCTAGTAATAAACTTATGTTGAAGTACTTTAACACACTAAGGAGTGGGAACAAAATCATTAGATACACTGGTTAATCATATACTTCCACTACATATCATTTGCTACCAAGAGAATTTAGGAAATTTAATTTATAACACAATGTGTTGGATTCATGCCAAAGAAACAGAAAAATCAAATAGCCTTACATACCTTGTTGCAATTCGGATATTACCATGAATTGACCTTCTTCCTTTTATATTACTTATCTACAAATAAGGTAAGTTGTAAAACTAGTATTAGTATCTAATTAACACTTTTTGGGCTACCTAGCCTTACCAAAATAGTAGTCGGGCATTAAGCCCCTAGTTATCAAATCAAGGGTGCTTTTTTTAGCCTCTTCTCCTCTAATCTCATCTATATGCCATGCAACCTTCTTATAAGGTTCTCCAATACTTCTTTGACTTCATGACACATAAAATAATGTACAAGATTATGCGGGCAGTAAGCTCATACAATATCTAATTGGTGGTGTACCACCACAACATTCAATATTTCTATTCTTTACGAGGGTTCCATGACTTCTCCACCTTTTTAGATATACCCCCCTTTGTTCTATTGATACAAAATAGTACCTCACAATTAGCCTGAGATATGAACTCATGGATTACATATCTATCATATGAGTTTCATCTATATTATATTCAAAATGCTCAAATAATCTCACAATTGAAGCCAAAGGGAGCACTTTGTGACTGTCCCAACATTAATAAATCACTAGACCATCCCCTAATGTCACACCCTTCATTTATACCTTAGTAAAATCACCATACAAGGCCATCTAACCGTTCCCCATGATAGTACACACAAAAAAGCCTAAAACAGTCCCAAAATTCATTTTAGCATAATAGAAGAATATTTCCAATCACCACCCTTTGAGTTCTAAAAAAAAACCCATACAAAATCCTCCATCAAAACATACATAAGGAGGAGCAAAATTGGGGCACATCCTTACCTCAAAATTCTTGAATTTTATATTTCTAATTTGCACTCCTTTAAGAACTTGGATTTTCTTTTCACTTGAACTAAAGAAAGAGATATTCTCTTAGAAGTAAGAAAAAAATGTGACTGCCGTGCTTATATGATTTCCATAATATCCCATGGTAAAATTAAGTTAAACACATGAATTATTCACTTACCTTTATTTAACTTGGAGGAGGGAAAATCCTCAAGAACCCTAATGGAAATTTAGGGTTGCTCTTAGGATCTTTAAGAAAGCTAGAGAGAGAATATAGAAAATCTGATATTTTTGCAAATGGAATAATGAAGGGAATGAGCTGGTCCTAAACTTTAAATAAAGAGGCATGTTGAACCGCTACTTTTTTTCTCATTGTCATCCACTACTTGGTTAAGTAGGTGATGCACCTGCTTGGATATTTTAAGTAGGTCAAAAATAGTCCAAGTAGGTGATGTACCTACTTGGCTATTTAAGCTGCTCAAAAAGTCCAAGTAGGTGATGCACCTACTTGGTTTATTTCTAATTAGATCACACAATATTGGAACTTAAATAGATTAGGTGTTGGGCTGATCACCCTTTTATTTTTCTTTCACTTAATTTGGGCCTTAAACATGTCCAATAATAGTCCCTAATTCATCCCAATAATATAAGTAGGTGATGCACCTACTGGTCACCTACTAGCTTAATTAAGTCAATCAAGCATATCCCGTATTGTATCTTATTTTTTTCAAAAATCTTGATCCCCCTACTTAACTTAATACTTACCTTTAACTATAAGCTCAAATACCTATCTCGAGTTTAAATACTTTCGTCAATGCTAAGTTGGTCTTGTATGTTTTGCATGTACTATCATGGGGAACGGTTAGATGGCCTTGTATGGTGCTTTTACTAAGGTGGAAATGAAGTGCTCCCTTTAGCTTCAATTGTAAGATTATTTGAGCATTTTAAATATAATGTAGATAAAACTCATATGCAGATAGCTATGTAATCCATAAGTTCATATTGTAGGATAATTGTGAGGTACTATATTGTATCAATATAACAAAAGGGGGTATATCTAAAAAAGTGGAGAAGTCATGGAACCCTCGTAAAGGATAGAAATATTGAATATTGTGGTGGTACACCACCAATTAGATATTGCATAAGCTTACTGCTCGCACACTCTTGTACATTGTTTTATGTATTATGAAGTCAAAGAAGTATCGGAGAACCTTATAAGAAGGTTATATGGCATATAAATGAGATTAGAGGAAAAGAGGCTAAAAGAAGCACCCTTGATTTGATAACTAGGGGCTTACTGCCCGGCTACTATTTTGGTGAGGATAGGTAGCCCAAAAAATGTTAATTAGATACTAATACTAGTTTTACAACTTAACTTATTTGTAGATAAGTAATTTGAAAGGAAGAAGGTCAATTCATGGTAATATCCGAATGCGCGACAAGGTATGTAAGGCTATTTGATTTTTCTGTTTCTTTGGCATGAATCCAACACATTGTGTTATAAAGTAAGTTTCCAAAATTCTCTTGGTAGCAAATGATATATAGTGGCAGTATATGATTAACCAGTGTATCTAATGATTTTGTCCCACTCCTTAGTGCGTTAAAGTACTTCAACATGAGTTTATTACTAGATATATGTGATTAATCCATCAAGTATTAGCATGCAAAGCTTAAAATGCTTCATCATTAAAACATAAACTCTTGTCACATGTATCCCTTACGTGAGACAATAAGATCCTAGAATACAGATAATAGGTATGTTTATTTGTTGAGCACACAATTAGCCTACTTTTCTCTAATTTGCTTCAATTGGTCTATATTATCATACACCTTATTCTCTCATATGTTTACATGTTCCCTTCATTAGACATCAATCCCATTGTCATTATCTACAATCTTAGCTCACACACTCTTAATTGTTCCATTGAATAGTTTAGATGTCCTAACTTAGGATGTACATTTGCCCAATGTTAAATCTGTCTATGTGCTTTATTAGTTCCCACATTTATGTAATCCTTTCATTTGTTATCATTTACCAGGTATTTTATCATCATAATTGAAATAAAGTCCATATCTCTTGGCTTGATAAGTTAAATATCTCCACTTGATATGTGTTTCCATTTGAGCTAACAAATGCATATTATGTCACATAAACTCCTAATTATTACGTTGGTGTTATAGCTGATTTCCATGTAATTGTTACTACATTTGGTCCATAATCACATGTCTCCTACTATATGGTTGGTTGTCCCAAAGCTAACACTATGACCTCCAAAATAACAATCTCAAAAATTAAAAAAGTGATGTGAAGTAAGTATACTTATATGTGGGTGGTAGCTCAGGGGCAAAGCCTAGCATGGGCCTACCCCAATACATGGATTTATGGGTGGTATACTAGGGGTGGAAGGAACACCTATCATGTGTCGATCCCATTATCGGGTGGTATCCTAGGGGTGAAAAGAAAGCCTAGCATGGGTCGATCCCGATTTGTATATTGATGAGGAACGTATCCCAGGGGTATAATGCCTAGCATGGGTCATCCTCTTTTACCACTGATCAGCTAGTCATATGTATCACATGGCTTATAAAGATTATAAAGGAAAGAAGAGTAAAGTGAAGAAAAGCATGTAATGTACAGTCTTCCACAAGTGTAAGTAAAGGTGGTCGTTCATCCTTATTTATATATTGATCCATGATTTCATTGATTTTTTTATTTTACATCTGGTTATCTCATGCCTTACATATTCAGTACATTACTTCGTACTGACGTTCCTTTCGGGGGACCAACGTTCCATGTTGCAGGCACAGGTTTTTAGCAAGTAGATCTCCACAATAAAAACACGGGATACTTAGTGGCTATTGGTGAGTTCCAAGTTGATTCAGGGCCTTGCTGTGTATTTATTATATATATTTTGATGGTTTTACAGTCATGGATTCCAATAGAGGGTTTGTAGACATTGTAAAGCAGTCATATGTATTCATAGATTTACATGTCATCTATATCGGTTTGGCTAATTGGTTGGTATTGTATATACAACTTCTTATCAGTTATTTCATTAGTATAGTGATTCATTTTCTTATCTAGTTTATTTTTATAGTATGTCTTCCTATAGTTATTTTCCGCCTCATCCCGTATTGGGGTGTGACATTTGGTTTAGTATTTCTTCTTAATAACTATCATTATCAAAAATCAGGATTTCAATTAACATGAACCATCAAAATAGATCTTTCTTTAAAAGATGACCTTTTCCTTTAAATGAAATCCGTTTGCCTTAAAATTATATTACCAAAAAAATAAAATTTTGCTTAAAATTCTTCTTTCAAAGTCGATTCCTTTTAGTTAAAAATGGACTATTTGAACTTGAAAGAAATAAATCTATTTTTCAAAATTGCTCGATCAAACTTAATATTTTTATAAAGAATTGACATTTTTGTGAAGCTAGCTACCCCTTTAAGTTACTCAAAAAATGATCTTTTGGTGAACCATTTTTAAACGGATGTTCCTAAGTGCCTTAAAAACCTTCTTAGGGCGTTAACTGAACCCTTACGCAGTTTCTCTTGTTTCAAAGGTTTATTTCTATTTTTGAATTTTTGAAATTTTCTTAAGTTTTCTTGATATTGTCTATAAAAATCAAGTGGCGACTCTATAAATTATTTTCAAAATCATTTCAGAATTTTCTTGAATAGTATAAAAGGGTCACAACCATTTTCTTTGAATATAAAATTTGAAAAAGGATAAAACAATGGCGAATGTCTTTCACCAATTCCTGTTTATCCTCATCCACATGAGTTAGACTTTCCATGGATAAACTGCTAATAGTATCAGTAACCACGTTAGCTTTACCTGGATAGTAGTGAAGATCGTGTCGTAGACCTTGATTAGCTAAAGACACCTTCTTTGCCTAAGATTTAGCTCTTTCTGAGTGAATACATATTGCAAGTTCTTCTGATTAGAAAAGATATCCACATGCACTCCATACAAGAAGTGATGCTAGATTTTCAAAGCAAATATCACGACTAACAATTCCAAGTCATGAGTTGGAAAATTCTTCTAAGATGAAGATTTAGATATTTTTGACTGAACACATACTGGAAACTCTTGTGATCAGTGAACACATCAACATGAACACCACATAGGTAACTCCTCCAAATCTTCAAGTCAAAAACAACTGCTGCCAACTCAAGATCATTGGTCGGGTAGTTTTTCTCATAAGGTTTGAGTTATATAGAGGCATATGCTATAACATTGCCCCTCTGCATTAACACACAAAGAAGTCCAACTCTTAAAGCATCAAAATAAACCACAAACCTATCTGAATCCTCTAATAGTATCAAAACTAGAGCGGAGGTGAGTTTAGTCTTCAACTCCTAAAAACACTTCTTACAAGAATTGGACCACTAGAATTTGACTTTCTTCTGAGTTATTTTAGACATGGGAGAAGCAATAGATGAAAATATTTCAACAAACTATTTGTAGTAACCGACTAAACCCAAGAAACTCTTGATATTGGATGGAGAGATAGGTCTAGGCCAGTTTCTCACTACTTTGGTCTTTTGAGGATCAACTCGAAGGCCTTTACCATAAATGATATGACCAAGGAATGCTGATGAATTTAGCTAGAATTTACACTTGATGAACTTAGAAAATAGCTGGTAATCTTTGAGTATCTGCAAGACAATCCTCAAATGGTTTGAATGTTTATCCTCACTTTGAGAAATAATGGGGATGTCATCTATGAAGACGATAAAAAACATGTCCAACTACTACTTGAACACCCTATTCATCAAGTCCATAAAAGCTACAGGGGCATTTATTAGTCCAAAAGACATAACAACAAATTCAAAGTGAACAAATAGATCTTTGAAGGCACTCTTTAGAATGCCACATTCCTTGACTCTGAGCTGATGATATCTGGATCTGAGGTCTATCTTAGAGAAAAAAAATTAGAACCCTAAAGTTGGTTGAATAAGTCATTAATCCTAGAAATGGGATACATATTCTTAAATATGACTTTATTCAACTGGCAATAGTCGATGCACATCTTGAGAGAATCGTCTTTCTTGCACACAAAAAAAACTAGAGCACCCCATGGAGAGATACCAGGCCAGATAAAAAACTTATCTAGGAGATCTTTAAATTGTTCTTTTAATTCTTTAAGCTAGGTTGGATCCATTCTATAGGGTGGAATTGAAATAGGTTGGATATCTGGAAAATGATCAATTCCTAAGTCAAATTTCCTCTCGAAAGAAACTTAGGGCAGATCTTCCAAAAACACTTCTGTAAATTCATTTAACATAAGAACTTATCAAGACTTGGGGGTTTGGACTTTGAATCCTTAACCCGAACAAGATGATAGATGCATCATTTGGAAATTATTTTCCTTGCCTTAAGGAAAGATTCACATCGACCTATAAGAATTGTCGTACTACCCTTCCACTCTAAGTCTAGCTCATTTGGAAATTGAAATTGGACTACCTTGTTCCTACAATCAACTGATAAAAAGCAAGAGTGGAGCCAATATATGCCAAGAATAACATCAAAATCTGGCATGTCTAACTCTACAAGATCGACTGAGGTGACTTTTTAGAATACGGTGACTGGGAAGTTTCTATATACCCATATAGTTATGACTTAATTGTCAGTTGGAGTAGAAACTGAGAAGGGTTTTGAGAGGTTTTTAGAATTGACACCATGTCTGCTGCAATATAGGGAGTCACAAAGGAAAGCATAGCTCCAAGATCTAATAATAAATAAACATAAATATGAAAGACTTGCAATGTACCAGTGACCACATTAGGAGAACCCTCTTGATCTTATCGAGTATTAAGGGCATAGAAAATATTCGGACGCTGTCTACAACCTGTACTAGATGAGGCACCATGCTGAGTTAGGAGACTTGTTGGAGCTACTGAAGAGTTAGATTGACTTTTTTGATGAGCATCCCTACCTCTTTATAAATCCACTATATTGCCTTAATTTGAGGCTTGACTTGGTATACTCAAAATAGCCATCACTACTAGTCATACTGTAACACTCCGCATTTTTAGGCTAGTCTTTGAACTGTCCTTCCTACGTGTATAAGTTATAATCCAAATGATTCCCATGTGAATATAAGTTTCATGATCTTTATCCTCGTGTTTGATGTGCTTTCGAGGTTAAAAATGTTCATAAAAATCACTTAGAACAACATTGAGATAAAAGCCTTTGATTCATCCAAGGTTTGGTATTCAATTCTACAAGGGTCTACTTTGAACGTGTATAATATTTTATATATGTAGAATTTTTTAGTCAAGACCCACCAAATTATATATAATTGAGTCAGCTTTCCAACGATGCGACTGAGGCGCAGCGCACCGGTGTCCCGATGTAATGAGCGACGCGACGCGATGTGTTGCTGTCCCCAACGTGATATCTGATATGATATGGAGCTATTTCATTGCTTCAGTTCCCTAAAGGGTATAGGGTCACTTTGTTCATTTACCCTCACCCAAATCCATCCATAACACTTAATTTCAGCCTCCCAAAGCATTAGATACATTTTTCTTCATCTTTTTCTCACCAAGAAAACCCTAAACTCCTCAAGAACACCAAAAAATTCATTAAATTTTCTTCAAGACAATTAAGAAATTAAGGTTCTTAATCCAAGGAGTTCAAGAAAATCATTCAAGAACATTCCCCAGGCTTCTGAGTCAAGCTTTCAATTTGAAAATCAAACCAATTAAGGTACGTGGGAGTTTATCCATGGGTCCCCTTGCACCAATGGAGCCCAAAAACCCACTTTCAAGTTCAAAGTTATGATCTTGACATGTTAATATGAATTATCTCCATGAAACCTCCATGAATTTTGATTATGTATCATGTTTACAAATGGGTTTTGTTGAAATTTGCCTTGATATGCTCGATTGGTGATTTTGAAATGATTAAATCCTTAACCCATGTTTTTAATATTGAAATTTATGTGATTTTCATCGTTTAACTACTCCCATATTTTAACTCATGATCCTCATGTGTTTGATTTCAAGTTAAGAGTATATGTATTTTCAAGTGGAATGAGCCAATACATATTTTGAATGTTATGATCTTCATATCAAATCCCTAACTTGTGAATTGATTCATGTAACCATGGTATTTTTGAATGCTTGCTCATTCCCATGCGCAAGCTTAGGGTCTCCACATGTTTGATGAAATTCCCATATCATGTTCAATCAATTTTAAGATGAATCCCCAAGTTAAGAATTTTGCCATGAAACTCCATTGTTCCTCGTGTTTAAGACATTTGTATGTTCAAGCTATGATCTTTACATGTTTTGATGAAACTCCCATGTCCTATTCGAAGCAAATCTCATGTAAATCCCCCAATTCATGATCTTAGTAATGTAATCATGTTATGCTCTCATGTTTAAGACATTCTCACATTTAAGTTCATGATTCACAAGTGTTTGATAAAATGCCCTAATGATTGGGTTTTGAATATTGACTACTTATTATGTCCCAAAGCTTTAGTGTGTCCTATTGTTATTGTTATCGAGTCCTAGGGGTTATGAATACCCGAACCTTAGCTGTTTACTTAGTCTCAGTATTTCCAGAATAATTTCAGTTAAATCATGAGCTTAGTTAATTTCTCAGTTGTTATTAATTATCATTATGAGCACTATCAGTCATGAAATAATGTTCAATTAAACTCAGTCCAGTTTCAGTTCCATTATCAATTTATAGATTAATAATTACCTTAGAATCCATATGCACTGTTATTTTCAGAATACCATAACCTGAGCTTATCAATTATTAGTTATCAGTGCATGCACTAGTTAGTATTTTAGTGTCTTTCGGTTGGGAGTAGGATTTAGCACCGACCGAACCCAGGGATGGGGGCTCACCTGCCAGCTGAGGGTGTGACTCTTAGTAGCAATCCCAATGTTCCAGAACTACGTAGCCAACGCAGTTGAGATGTTAACCTGCCAGTTGAGGGTTAACACATATCTCTATAGAGCTCCTGCCAGTAGAGGGTGACTCTTTAGTCCTTCATGACTCCATTTTAATGGATCCACATAGCCAGTGTTAGTACCCGTGGCACGGTACTGACACCCTTCCAACTGGGGTTACAGGTTGGACCCCAATTATCCCAGATTGGGGCATGTCGGTTAGATAATACCTCATACAGTCTCAGTTCAGTACTCAATTTCAGAGTTTATTTTCAGTTTTTTTTACTAAGTGTACTGTAATACCTCGGATTTTCTTTAAGTCAAGTTTCATCTTTAAGAAGAGTAAGGGCTGACTTTTCAAGTAAGAAATATTTTAAACCATGTAGAATTTCTCTAATATAAACTTTTTGACATGTAAAGAATTGAATTAGCTTTCTGATGATACCAATTTCATCTAAATCCAGTATCGGGGTGAGAAGTTATGGTCGTTTTACTGAGAGTTGTTGGAACTGCCCAGGTGTGATAGACCATCGAGTTTGCGATGAACCATCATAACCAAGGTAGTGACTACCTCTTCTAGCCCAAGTATGATGGCTATGATGATGGACCGTCAACCTAGTGATGGACCATCGCTAGGACCATCGCAACTAAGGCAGTGTGGCCTTTTCTGACCAATGTGCGACGGACGATCCGAGGACCATTAGACTAGTGACAGACCATCACTCCAACCATCTTAAATCCCATTCAGTAGTTTTAAGTTATTTTTAAAAGGATCTTTCAGGTTTTTTCCCTTTTAATACACTGATATATTCTAAATGAAGTAGATAGCCTCATTATCTCCCAAAACATCCAAGATCTAGGGTTTCTCCCTCAAGAGCAAATCCAAAACCCTACTCCAAAAAATTCAAGAACTCACTATAGATTCTACAAATTGAGTTGAGATTTGAGTTCCCCAAGTCCAAGGCTTTAAGAACCCTTTCTCAAAGAGTAAGAGAAAGAGTTTCAAACAAACTTGTACATCCAATTACACAATCTAAGGTATGTGGGGTTTTGAACAAGGGTAATCCTTTCACCCTTGTGCCCAAAGACTTATTTTAAACTATAAGTTTTATGCAATTTATGAGATTTTACATGAAATTGAATTAGGTATTTTCACCCATTGTTATTGGTTACAAGCTTTTGATGTTTCCCATGAATGAAAAGTCAAATAATATGATTTTACATATTTTCTTTAGAAATTGAAGCTGGATTTATACGCTATATTGTTATTCCTTGAGAATTTAATAGTTGCAATGCTCTGGAAGTTGAAGTATATGAGTACGTTGAGATTTTGAGACAAATTGCTGTAAATTCTAGATTTCTATATGATTTATGAATCCATATGATATGATATTTAGTATGTATTTTGATGAGTCTTAACTTGAGATTTTATGAACTTTTGTGCTATAAACACCCATGATTTGAGTACTTTGAGATTATTGAGAAAGTTTTGACCTTAATGGTCATAGTAGCTTTGAAATCCACTTTACTACATGAGATTACAAATTTTATAGTTGGGTTCTTTATGAACCATAAGATATTTTTTTTAAAGTGGATTTCCATGAGATGAGCGTAGCTAACTAAAGGGAGTAGTATTTAGCACCGAGTTGGGTAAGTTACTATAGTTTTATACCCCAGAACTACGTGCCACCATAGGATTGAGATTTATGGGCCCGCGGCTGAGATAAGTGATTACTGAGTGAGGTTATACTCCCTGGAAAGAGTATAATGCCTCTTCCCAACGTGAGGTTTCTTCCTTAGGAGGACAAGACATTGGACTCTATGTAGCTTGTATGGTTTATGTCGATTAAGAGAACCTCCCTTGAGATAGAATATTTTCCCTAAAGCTTTGAGATAAGTGATTTTCCCTAATAGTAAAATTTTCAAAATAGTTTCTTGAAGTAAGATTTTCCCAAGAAGAAAGTAGTTTTCTCTACTAGTAAGAGATAGAATTCCGAGTTCCAAGTGTCTTGAGTTTAAAAGAGTTCTAAGTTCTTGAGCATTAAAGAAGTTTTACTCTCCACGAGATGTATGCATGAGTTTGAAAGTATTGTTTAAAGCTTTCTTTAGTCTTCGAGTAATGAGAATAAGAGAAGAGTTCATATTTTAAAGCTAAAGTATAATGACTCATAAGATTTGTGTTACATGCTTTATTCTATATGATTTATGAGCTTTATATTATAGATGTATTCAAGCTATGTGATTCATTCATATTTGCATGCTTGATTTAATTAAAGAGTATGGATATTATTTTCTGTAAATGCATACACCCCCATATACTCAGTACATTCCTAAGTGCTGATCCACCTATACGTCTATGTGCTACATTGTCTTATAAGGTAGGTTCAGGTGCTCAGTCCCAGCCTCATCAGTAATTTTTGAGAACCTTTGTCTATATCTCCACTGTGACTAGTCCTCATGGTTCGAGGACCTATCTTCAGACATTTCTGTATTTTAGTAGATATGTTATTGCTTTTAGTTCAGTTTGAATCAGTTGGGGACTTGTCCCAATGGCTCTCTAGTTCATGGAGTAATAGAGGCTTTGTCAGATTAGTTATCAGATTATTAGTATGTTGAGATTTCCAGTTTTGTGGTCATTTGGATCGAGTAGTTTCTTCATATTTCCTATCATTTGATATGACAGTACCAGTATTTTTTTATTTCATCTAAAATTGAGTTATTATATGTAGTAATAGGCTCAAAGGGTTAGCTTAGGGCTACTTGTAGCCTTGAGCTCCGTGTGACATCCCGGGAGGTGATTTTGGGATGTTACAAACTTTGTATCATAGCTAAAGGTTTAAGGAGTATTGGGGAGTCTGACAAGCCACGTTGAGTAGAGTCTTGATCATCGGCGTATAGCGCGCCACATCTATGAGCAAGAGTCTACAAAATGTTTTAGGAAAAAAATGTTCTTTTTTTTAGATTCTATCGTACCTATAGTTGTCCCTCTTATCTAATAATTCGTGCTCTTCTATTTTAGAAAATGCCTCCCCGAAGAGCGAACGCCCGTAGAAATAATAATGAGAAACCCCAGCCTGTTGATCCCTTGAATGAGAAAGTGTCTCATGCTGAGTTTCGGATGGCCTTTCAGGCATTAGCCCAAGCAGTCACCGCTAATGTTCAGGCCAATAACCAGGCACCATAGTGGTAAATCAGCAAGGAGGTGATTTAGCTATTGCTAGGATTCATGATTTTATGCGAATGAATCTGCCAGAGTTTTATGGGTCTAAGGCTGGTGAGGACCCCCAGTTATACCTTGAAGAGTTGAGAAAGATCACACAGGTGATGCATATTTCTAAGGAAGAAAGTGTTGAGCTGGCATCTTGCAGGTTGAAGGATATTACTTATGACTGGGTTGTATCGTGGAGAAAGGGTAGAGGTGAGGGTGTTGCTCCTATGACTTGGCAGATGTTCTAAGATGCATTCTTAGACAAGTTCTTTCCAATTGAGATGAGGGAAGCAAAGATTGAGAAGTTTATGAACTTAAGACAGGTATGACTGGGTTGTATCGTGGAGAAAGGGTAGAGGTGAGGGTGTTGCTCCTATGACTTGGCAGATGTTCCAAGATGCATTCTTAGACAAGTTCATTCCAATTGAGATGAGGGAAGCAAAGATTGAGAAGTTTATGAACTTAAGACAGGGCTCCATGACTGTTAAGGAGTATTGCTTGAAGTTAAACTAGTTTGCCAAGTATGCTCCTGATTTGATTTCTGACACCCGAGCTAGTATGAGCAAGTTTGTGATAGGTGTTTCCAATTTGGTACTGAAAGAGTGTAGGACGGCGATGCTGAATAGGGATAAGGATATGGCTAGGTTGATGATGCATACACAACAAATAGAGGCAGATAAGATAAGGGATAGAGATAGAGTGAGGGGTAATAAGAGGACTAGATCCGAGCAGTATGAGCATAGTCAGGCTAGCTCCTATGGAGAGAACCACCCATAGTTCTAGAGTTGTTCATCATGATAACACCTTCATCAGCTAGTGCTCCTGGTCCTAGAGGCAGATAGGAGCAAGGGAACAGGCCTTCTATGTCTAGGTCGCAGAACAGTGTAAGTAACAGACCTCTCTATCCTTCTTGTGCTAAGTATGGTAGAGATTATCTCGGTGAGTGTTTTGTGGATTAGAGGGGTTGTTTTAGTTGTGGCAAGCTGGGCCACAGACTTAGAGATTGTCCGCATGCTAGGCAGGGGAACAAAGATTCTCGACCTCAGGCACAGACTACTAGTGCACCAGCTCTTGTACCTCGTCCTGTCCCTGTTCAGGGTGCTTTATTTAGTACTACTGACGATCACCGGCAGAACAAATTCTATGCCTTACCATCCTATTAGGAGCAGAAGGACTCTCCCAATGTTGTTACTGGTATGCTCCGTGTATTTTTCTTTGATGTTTATATGTTGTTAGACCCTGGGTCAAGTTTCTCTTATATGAACCCATTAGTCGCTGTGAATTTTTAAATGAGTCCCAAAAAGATTCCTGAGCCTTTCCTAGTTTCTAGACTAGTAGGTGAGTTAGTGGTTGCTAAGCAAGTGTACAAAAATTATCCTGTTACTGTTCTTCATAGAGTTATATTTTCTGATTTGATAGAGTTAGATATGGTGGATTTTGACCTTATTCTGGGTATGGATTGGATTCATTCTTGCTATGCATCTATAGACTATCGTACCCGTGTGGTAAAGTTTCAGTTCCCCTATGAACTAGTTTTTGAGTCGTCCGGGAGTTTGGTGTCTCCCAAGAGCCATTTTATTTCCTATCTCAAAGCCAAAAAGCTAATATCCAAAGGTTGCATCTATCACCTAGTTAGAGTTAAAGAAACTAAGTCCGAGGCTCTAAATATTCAGGCAGTCAACATTATTAATGAGTTTCCTGATGTTTTTCTGGAAGATCTCCTAGGGGGATCTCCTGATAGAGAGAGAGAATTTGGGATTGACCTTTTTCCCTACACTCAGCCTATTTCTATCCCGCCTTATCATATGGCACCTGAAGAGATTAAGGAGTTGAAAGAGTAACTCAAAGATATTTTAGACAAAGGTTTCATAATGCCCAGTGTTTCTCCTTGGGGCACACCTATTTTATTCGTGCAAAATAAAGATGGTTCTTTACGTCTGTTCATTGATTATCGTCAGCTTAATAAGGTTACAATAAAAAATAAGTATCCTCTTTCGAGAATTTATGACCTTTTTGATCAGTTATAAGGTGCAAGTTATTTCTCTAAGATAGACCTTAGATCCGACTATCTCCAACTTAAAGTGAGGGAATATGATATCCCAAAGACAGCTTTCTGAACACGCTATGGTCACTTTGAGTTTCTAGTCATGTTTTTTGGGCTAACTAATGCCCCAGTGCCTTTATGGACCTCATGAATCAAGTGTTCAAGCAATATCTTGATATGTTTGTCATTGTTTTCATAGATGACATCCTTGTGTACTCCTGTACTGAGAACGACCGTACAAATCACCTTAGAATTGTCTTGCAAACTCTTAGAGATCACCAGTTGTTTGCCAAATTTAGTAAGTGTGAATTTTGGCTAAGATTAGTAGCTTTTCTAGGTCAGATTATTTCAGCCGAAGGCATTAAAGTTGATCCCAAAAAGATAGAAGCTGTAAGAAATTAGCCTAAACCTATTTCCCCGTCTGACATTAGAAGTTTCTTGGGTCTAGCTGGATACTACCACCATTTGTTTTAAGGTTTCTCTTGTATTGTGTCTTCTATGACCCGGTTGACCCAAAAGAAAGTTAAGTTCTAGTGGTCAGATTCCTGTGAGAAGAGTTTTCAGGAGTTGAAGACTCAACTTACTTCAGCCCGTATGTTGACTTTTCCTGATGGTATAGATGGTTTTGTGGTGTATTATGATGCTTCTAGATTTGGTTTGGGTTATGTGTTGATGAAAATAGGTAAGGTTATAGCCTATGGCTCTAGATAGTTAAAGCCGCATGAAAAGAACTACCCAACCCATGATCTTGAATTAGTTATTGTGGTATTTGCTTTTAAAATATGGAGACACTATCTTTATGGTGTCCATGTTGATGTGTTTACTGATCATAAGAGCCTGTAGTATGTGTTTACCCATAGGGTGTTGAATCTTAGGAAGAGGAGGTGGTTAGAGTTATTAAAAAACTATGATATGAGTGTGTTATATCACCCGGGCAAGGCTAATATAGTGGCAGATACCCTTAGCAGGTTGTCTATGGGTAGTGTTGCTCATGTCGATAAAGATAAGAAAGAGTTAGCTTGTGATATGCATTGTCTGGATAGATTGGGTGTTAGGTTGCTTGATTCAGCTGAGGGAAGTACTTTGGTGCAAAGTAGTTTTGAATCCTCTTTAGTTTTAGAAGTGAAGGAGAAGCAAGATCGTGATCCTAGTTTGGTCAGACTGAAGGAGTCAGTTAAGGACCAAAAAGTAGAGGTTTTCTCCCAATGGGGAGATGGCGTGTTGAGATTACAGGGTAGGTTTGTGTTCCGTGTGTTGATGATCTGAGGTAGAGGATTATGGCTGAAGCGCATGGTGCGCGGTATTTCATTCATCCCGATGCTACCAAGATGAACCGCGACTTATGGGAAATCTGTTGGTGGAATGGTATGAAGAAGGATATAGCTGAGTTTGTAGCAAAGTGTACAACGTGACAACAGATTAAGGTAGAGTACCAAAGACCTGGTGGTGTGATGAAAGAGTTTGGGTTGTTGTTGACAAACTGACTAAGTCTGCATATTTCTTGCCCGTGCATATATCTTATACAACTGAGGATTATGCTAGGTTGTACATCCGAGAGTTTGTCAAGTTGCATGGAGTTCCCTTGTCTATCATTTCGGATAGGGGTACTCAATTTACTTTTTAGTTTTGGAGAGCATTTCAGCAGGGTCTTGGTACCCAAGTTCATTTGAGTTCCACTTTTTATCCGCAGACAGATGGTCAGACTGAGAGGACCATTCAGACTTTAGAAGATATGTTGAGGGAATGTGCTCTTGATTTCAATGGTAGTTGGGATGAGCATTTACCATTGATATAGTTTGCTTATAACAATGGTTACCATGCTAGCATCGAGATGGAACCATTTAAGGCTTTGTATGGTAGAAGATGTAGATCACCCATTGGTTGGTTTGAAGTGGGTGAAGATGCTGTAATTGGGCTTTATGTAGTGTTCGAGGCTATGAACAAAGTTAAATTGATTTGAGAAAGGTTGAAGACAACTCAGATTCATCAACAGTCATATGCCAATGTGAGGAGAAGAGGTCTTGAGTTTGAGGTGGGTGATTTGGTATACTTAAAGATTTCACCCATGAAAGGGGTGAAGAGGTTTGGTAAAAAGGGGAAGCTTAGTCCCTGTTATGTTGGCCCCTATAGAGTTTTGAGCCGTGTTGGTAAAGTAGCCTATGAAGTTGAGTTTCCCGCAGAGTTGTCAGCCGTTCATCCTATTTTTTATGTCTCCATACTTAAAAAGCATATTGGTGATTCCGTTGTAGTGGATACTTCAAAGAGTGCTGATATTCAGAACAGTCTTTCATTCGATGAGATTCCTGTTGAGATCCTAGATTTTTAGATCCGTAGACTGAGGAACAAAATGGTTCCCTTGGTCAAAGTTTTGTGGTGGAACCAGTCAGTTGAGGGGGCTACTTGGGAGGCAGAAGTAGACATGCGAGCCAAGTACCCAAACCTTTTTTCCGTGAGTTCAGATCAAGCCGAAGGTATTATTCTGCCTTACTTCAGCCCTTCTAAATCAAAAGTTCAGCTATATATCTATTCTTGCATGATTTCTTGCAATTTCCGAAGTATTCAAGAGTTTAGAAAGATTTTGAGCCGTTTGGAAAATTGCTTCAACTATGTGTACTCAGTTTTTCTGTGTTCTGGGTCTAACAAGCGACATTCGAGGATGAATGTTCCCAAGGGGGAGATATTATAATACCCCAAATTTTTTATAAGTCAAGTTTCATCTTTAAGAAGAGTAAGGGCTAACTTTCCAAGTGAGAAATATTTTAAACCATGTATAATTTTCCTAATATTGACCTTTTGTCATGTAGAGAATTGAATTAGATTTCCAACGATACCAATTTTATCCAAATCCGGTATCGGGGTGAGAAGTTATGGCCATTTTACTGAGAGTTGTCAGACTTGCCCAGGTGCGACAGACAGGTTGATAGACCGTCGAGTTTTCAATGGGCCTTCGCCCGGACCGTGGCAACCAAGGCAGTGACTCCGTTTTCTGGACCAAGTACGATGACCAAGATGACGGACCATCAAGCTAGCGACGGACCATCATAACTAAGGCAGTGTGTCCTTTTTTGATCAACGTACGACGGACGATCCGACAGACCATCAGACTAGCGACGGACCGTAACTCCGACCATTGCAAATCCCGTTCAGTATTTTTAAGTCGGTTTTAAAAGGATCTTTTTGGTCTTTTCCCTTTTAATACCCTGATATATTCAAAACAATACAAATAGCCTTATTATCTCCTAAACATCCAAGAGCTGGGGTTTCTCCCTCAAGAGCAAATCCAAAACCATTCTCCGAGAAATTCAAGAACTCACCATAGATTCTACAAATTGAGTTGAGATTTAAGTTCCCCAAGTTCAAGGCTTCAATAACCCTCTCTCAAAGAGTAAGAGGAAGAGTTTCAAACAAGCTTGTACATCCAATTACCCAATCTAAGGTATGTGGGGTTTCGAACAAGGGTAATCCTTTCACCTTTGTGCCCAAAGACTTGTTTTAAACTATAAGTTTTCTGCAATTTATGAGATTTTACATGAAATTGAATTAGGATTTTTCACCCATTATTATTGGTTGCAAGCTTTTGATGTTTCCCATGAATTAAAAATCAAATAGCATGATTTTACATGTTTTCTTAAGAAATTAGAGCTGGGTTTATACCCTATATTGTTATTCCTTGAGAATTTAATGGTTGCAATGCTCTAGAAATTAAAGTATATGAGTACGTTGAAATTTTGAGACAAATCGCTGTAAATTTTATATTTCTATATGATTTATGAGTCCATTTGATATGATACTAGTATGCATTTTGATGAGTCTTCACTTGAGATTTGACTATGTGTCATTAAGCCCAACTTGAGATTTGCAATTTCATGAACTTTTGTGCTATAAGCACCCATGATTTGAGTACTTTGAGATTATTGAGAAATTTTTGACCTTAATGGTCATAGTAGCTTTGAAATCCACTTTACTACATGAGATTATAGATTTTATAGTTGGGTTCTTTATGAACCACAAGATATTTTTTTTAAAGTGGATTTCTATGTGATGAGCATAGCTAACTAAAGAGAGTAGTATTTAGCACCGAGTTGGGTAAGTTACTACGGTTTCATACCCCAGAACTACGTGCCACTATAGAATTGAGATTTATGGGCTCGAGGCCGAGATAAGTGATCACTGACTTGAGGTTATACTCCCTGGCAAGAGTATGACATCTCTCCCCAATGTGAGGTTTATTCTTTAGGAGGACAAGACGTTGGACTCCATGTAGCTCGCATAGTTTATGTCGGTTAAGAGAACCTCCCTTGAGATAGAATATTTTCCCTAAAGCTTTGAGATAAGTGATTTTCCCTCATAGTAAGATTTTTAAAATAGTTTCTTGAAGTAAAATGTTCCCAAGAATAAAGTAGTTTTCTCTACTAGTAAGAGTTATAGAATTTCGAGTTCCAAGTGTCTTGAGTTTAAAAGAGTTCTAAGTTCTTGAGCATTAAAGAATTTTTACCCTCCATGAGATATATACATGAGTTTGAAAGTATTGTTTAAAGCTTTCTTTAGTCTTCGAGTAATGAGAATAAGAGCAGAGTTCAAATTTTAAAGCTAAAGTATAATGACTCACGAGATTTGTGTTACATGCTTCATTCTACATGATTTATGAGCTTTATATTGTAGACGTATTCAAGCTATGTGAGTCATTCATATTTGCATGCATGATTTGATTAAAGAGTATGGATATTGTTTTCTATAAATGCATACACCCCCATATACTTAGTACATTCCCAAGTGCTGATCCACATATACGTCTATGTGCTACATTGTCTTATAATGTAGGTTTAGGTGCTCAGTCCCAGCCTCGTCAGTGATTTTTGAGTACCTTTGTAAACATCTCCACAGTGGTGAGTCCTTATGTTTCGAGGAACTATCTTCAGACATTTCTGTATTTTAGTAGATACGTTATTGCTTTCAGTTCAGTTTGAGTTAGTTGGGGACCTGTACCAATAGCTCTCTAGTTCGAGAAGTAGTAGAGACTTTGTCAGACTAGTTATCAGATTGTTAGTATATTGAGATTTCTAGTTTTGTGGTCGTTTAGACTGAGTATTTTCTTCGTATTTCCTATCATTTGATATGACAGTACCAGTGTTTTGTTTATTTCATCTCGAATTGAGTTATTATATGTAGTAATAGGCTCAAAGGTTTATCTTGGGGCTACTTGTAGCCTTAAGCTCCGTGTGACATCCCGGGAGGTGATTTCGGGTTGTCACATGTACATACTTTCAGACACTTAGTTTTACAGCTTTCAGTCTTTCAGATTATAGATTATCTTAGTACCATAACAGATATACACTTAGTCCTGCATTCTCAGATAATACAGTTTTCATGCATTCCTGCTTAATTATCTCATGTTGTTTCGTTAGTCCTTTTCTCATATGCACAATATCCCATAGTTTCATCCCCATTATTCATACTAACTACAGTTCAGTATTACGTGATCAATATTCAGTCATCAGCTATTCAGTGTTCGAATATCAGTAGTCCATATTCATATATCAGCTACTCTGTATATAGGTACTAGTTACCCCCTTTACTGAGAGTTCAATCATTTCATAACCCAGACATCAGTTATTCAGGAAATTATATCAGCTTCGTACATGTATGTTTGGTCTCACATGTTCATGTATACATGCTTTATCATATCCTAGCTTTATTTCTACTTATTTTGCAAAAGTAAATTTTTTAAGAAGCTAAGTGTAGTGATTCACCATCTTACCTGATTATGTTTGTTGCTCATGCTTTTAAGATAATTCTGCTTTTAGTTTATTCTAGACTATTGGTGAGTCTACTTATACTTAGCATGCATATTTTAAGGTTACGTATGAAATCAATTTTACTTATTACATTCAACCCTGCATACTCAATACATTCCAGAAGTATTGATCCACATATACGTCTATGTGGCTACATAGTTTCATAATGTGGGTATCATTTGTAGCCCTTACATCATGATCAGACAGTTGCAGTTTCCAGCCAATAGGTGATGAGTTCTCTTATTTTGGGATGTCCAAACAGTTTTAGTTCAAGTACAGTTCATTTATTTTTCATATGTATTAATTAGTAGTAGTTGGAGGCATGTCCCAACTATCTATAGTCAGTATAGTAGAGGCTTCATAGATGTTAGAGTCAGTCATGTAATTTCAGTTCTCTCCTCAGTTTTTATTAGATTGTAAAGTGTATCAGTAGTATAATTTGTCTCAGATTTTATTATGATTATATTTCTGCACAGCAGAACAACTATTTATTATATTATAATTCAGTTGCTTAATAGTATGCTAGTTCATGGGTTAACTTGGGATCACTTATGGGTGCAAGCACCATGTGGCGTCCAGGGTGTACTCTCGGGGTGTTACACTATATTTATTCCAAACTAGGTTAGTACGAACACTATTCACACTATCCTAAGACTTAGAGCCTGATGCTCAATCTCGAGTATCCTGCTTGAACTTAGGGTATTGGAGTACTAGCAGAAGATGGGGCTGAAGCTGAAGATTTCTAGAGAAACTGAGAATAATTACCCCATCTGACCTTTGTTGAGAGATATTAAAGCTACTAGTTCTGGCCCTCCTACACCCCATTTCCGTCTCTTAGATTTTCTCTTCTTCAATCTGTTGAGCATTAACCTTTAATCTGGAGATCTCTAATTCCTTAACCAATATATCCATTCTACATTCTTTGACCACGTCCTCAAAAACATCTGACATAAATTTGCTTATTTGGGCCGCAGAGTCAGCAACTATAGCCAGAGCATATTTTGCCAACTGATTAAATTTAAGAGAATACTCATTCACACTCATGTGGACCTATTTCAGATTTATGAATTCCTGCAACCTTGGTTTCCCTTAACTAAAGTGGGAAGAACCTGTCTAGAAATACAACACTAAACTAATCCGACTTTATCAATCCTCCGTCTATACTCTATCATCCTTCCATTGCCTGAACCATGTGTGAGCCACTCCTTGTAATTTATAAGCATCCAAATCAACACTTTCAGTTGAAGTGACACCCATGATTTTAGTAACTCTCTAAATACTATCCAAGAACTCCTGTGGATCCTCATCAGACTTAGACCCAAGAATACTGGAAAATTCATCCAAGTGAAGTCTCATACTCTAGTTGTTGTTGTATTCACAACTAGGTTGACTGGTGTAACAATCTCCTGGTTATTCTGGGTAGTCATGGATTGGGATAATATTGTAAGAGTAGCCGTAAACTCAGCATGTGAGACTTGTTTATTTAAAGAGTTTGTTGGAGCTGGTCGTGGTGCTTGCTGATTCCCATTCCTCCTTTTATTAGTTCTCTTGGGAGGAATTTTCTGTAAGCATGTAGAGAATGAGTTAGAAGAAGATTTTAATAAAGTTCACACTCTATCACACGATATGAACATGAAACAAGTGAAACTTTTCCGAAGATGTTTCATAGCCTTTCACTCACAAATGAGGCACGCTTCACATCTATGAACAAAAATCTACTTAATATGACTTTCAAACACCCCAGGACACTTTAAACCTTATTCTCAGATACCAAGTTTTATCATGATCTGAGAATACCCCAAGTCATAACACGGTGCTCAGAGTCACAAATGACCCCAAGCTAAACCACGGCCTGGAAAAATACTAAGAATACTAAAGTAAATAATGAGATCCTGAGAGGAAGCTAGACTAAAATGAGATGAGTATAATAAATAAAAAACAATACTAGATGTAAAAATCGAGATTGTGTGACATAAATAACATACGGAAAATATAACTATTTTTTTGAAAGCCTCTAAATCAATCAGTTGTTGGGACACAACTAACTCCAACTATCTGAAACTAGAATATTACTGAAAAGATGCTGATAGTTGGTCGTCAAATGATGAGGACTCACCAAACACTATTGCTGATATAGTGTCAAATCATAGAAGCACGATCTGGATGCTGAATGTCAGGACCTATATTATAAGATAATATAGCGCAAATAAAGTATGCGTTCAACAGATTGAATGTACGGAGTATGTGAGATAGGAAATAACTGATATAGGTTGAACATTATGCATATGACAGGGTAAACTGATGTAAGACCAAGTAATAAACATGTACAGTATGATATGCTGATCAACTTAATATAAGGTCTTGCAAGTATCTAAATCTGAACTAGGAATTACGGACTATAGGAGCTACTATTAATTAACATACCCTAATGTCAGGGCCTGGCCGTGATGGGTATCTCAAGTCCCGCGTGGACCGAAGATCAATCCCCCTTTACCTCACCTAACCAATATATCCACCATAGGTGTCGGATGAATTCCAAACATATAATAAGATAGAGCTATATAAGACTAACAACATCTTAAGAAATGTCTAAACCATTCATCACAACCACACACTAAACTATCACACCCAAGTCCACAGTAATCCACAAAGCCTCTACAATCCAAAGTCCATAAAATGCTGAGACATGCCCCCGACAATAGCCAAAATCCAAGTCAAACATAGTCTATGACAAAGTAAAAAGACCATGAAATAAATGCCTTCAAAACTATGGAAGCTCACCACTTTATTGTTAAATCACGAGCCACTCAAACACGTGGTCACTACACAAGAAAAGAAGAAGCTCTGGTCCCTGTATTGCGTGGGCATGCAGCATGCTGTAGCCGCACGAACCAGAGAATATCCATATCTATATATGCCATTATGGGGGGACTCAAACCTCCCGAAATAAATAAGTTGACTTAGCACCCATGTATATAATATGAGGGACTCGAACTTCCCATTCAAATATTCATTTGGGAGACTTAAACCTCTCGATCATATAGACACCTGTACCGACTAGTGCGGTTTCTAATGTTAGTCCTTCGGACTCTACTTTCACGGCCTGGCTACACATCCCGCTTTAAAGCCAAATTAAAACATTCTTTACACATAGACACAACCATTGGTCTAATTACCTACCAAAGGCATCCCGTTCGTATCGTCATAAGATAAAGAATCCAAAATACCAATGTTCTACAAGGGAACAATCAATGAAGGATCACCCACACATTTCTACAACATGGACACATGAAATGCCGGATGATAGGAACTCATGATAGAGGACAAATCCAACTCATATGCAACATTAACAACCCTTCTCAAAACCACATATGAGCCAACATATCGAGAACTGAATGGTCAAACCAACTACCACCATAATAAATCACATGGGCTCGCAACATATCCTCCAAAGTCTGAATGGTCCTTCCGTCTTGCCCATCCTATTGTGGGTGAAAAGCCATACTAAGACTCACTTTAGTCCCCAAACCATGCTGAAAAGAGCGCCAAAAATGCGATGAAAATTGGGTACCATGATTCAAAATAATAAAGATAGGCGCACCATGCAAATTTACAATTTCCTGAAGGAACAACTTCATATAATTCTTGGGAGAATAAGTAGTCCTCACTGGCAAAAAGTGAGAAGACTTAGTTATCCTATCCACGATGACCAAAATAGAGTCACACTGATTCCGCGACTGCGGAAGGATGATAAGAAAATCAATATTTATTATCTCTTATTTCCACATCGGTAATTTAATATCTTGAAGAAGCCCACCGAGCCTTAAGTGCCCCACCTTTACTTGCTGACATACCATACACTTAGCCACAAAGTTGGATACATCCCATTTCATGTTGTTCCACCAATACATCTCTTTGAGATCATGATACATCTTTGTTGAACCGAGATGAACCATATACCGTGACTCATGGGCCTTAGCCAAAGTCCGGCCTCGCAATCCATTTGTGTCGGGAACACACAACCTCCCTTGGTACCTTAAGAGACCATCTCCACCAATCTCGAAGGCCATCACTTTTTGCGTACCCACATCATCCTTGATCTTCATAAAAACGGATCTAATACCTGTTTCTATTTTATTTTCAAACCAAGAGATGACTGAGCTACATGTTGCACTATCACACCACTATCCTCAAAGTCCAAGAGATGGACTTTAAGGTTAGCCAAATGGTGAATGTCCTTCACCAATTCTCGCTTAACTTTATCCACATGCGATCAGCTACCCATGGACAACCTGCTAAGAGCATTAACAACAATGTTAGCTTTACCTTGATGGTAGTGAAGACTCATATCATAGTTCTTCAGCAACTCAAGTTACCTCCTTTACCTTAGATTAAGCTCCTTCTAGGTGAACACGTTCTATAGGATCTTATGATCGGAAAAGATATCAACATGCACCCCATATAAATAGTGACACCAAATTTTTAATTCAAACACCGTAGCTAACAACTCCAAGCAATAAGTCGGATAGTTCATCGCATATACCTTCAACTGTCTAGAGGCATAGCAACTACCTTACCATGTTGCATCAACACATAGCCTAAACTAATCCGGGATGCATCACAACAAACCACAAATCCCTCCGTACCCTCAGGTAGAGTTAAGACTAGAGTTAAAGTCAACTTATCATTTAGATTCTCAAAACTGCCTTTGAAACCATCAGACTATATGAACTTCACTTTTTTCATATATAGAAGAAAAACTCTCCACAAACCCTTATAGTACCCGACTAAACCCAAGAAGCTCCGAATATTAGTTGGAGTCATGGGTCTAGGCCACTTCTTAATCACATCAACTTTCTGAGGATCCACCATAATCCCCCCACTAGACATAACATGAACCATGAAAGTTATAATATTCAACTAGAATTCACACTTAGGGAACTTAGCATACAATTGCTGGATCTTTTAAGGTTTGCAACACAAGACGGAGGTGATCGACATGATCCTCATAGTTCTTAGAGTACACTAAGATGTCATCAATGACAAACAAATCCAAAAGCTGATAGAAGACCATATTCATCAAATCCATGAATGTCGCAGGGCCATTGGTCAAACCAAATGACATTACTAGGAACTCAAAATGCCCATATCGGGTACAGAAAGATATCTCAGGGATATCCACTTCCCTTATCTTTAACTGATGATACCTGGATCAAAGATCGACCTTAGAGAAGAATTTTGCACCCTGAATCTGACCAAAGAGATCATCAATCCTCAAAAGAGGATACTTGTTTTTCACTGTTACCTTATTCAATTACCAGTAATCAATACACATCCGAAGGGAACCATCCTTCTTTCGTACAAAAAATATCGGTGTATCCCACGGGGACACTCTAGGATAGATAAAACCCTTGTCTAAAAGATCCTTTATTTTCTCCTTGTTCTCCTTTAACTTAGCTGGAGCCATTCTATACGAGGAAATAGAAATTAGATGAGTGTTTGGAAGAAGATCAATACCAAAATAAATCTCTTTATCAGAAGGGACACTAGGAAGGTCTTCGAGAAAGACCTCGGGAAACTTATTCACCACCAGGACAGAATGCAAAGAAGGACCCTCTGAGTTAAAATCTTTAACCCAGACTAAATGATAGAGACACCCCTTGGAGATTAACCTCTAAGCTCTAAGATATGATACAAACACCCCCCTTAGGAGCTAGGGATCCACCCTTTCACTCAATAATTGGCTCATTAGGAAATTTAAACACGACTTTATGAGTCTGACAATCTAGGGAAGCATAGAATGAGTGCAACTCATCCATTCCCAGAATAACACCAAAATCAACTATGTCTAACTTTATTAAGTCCATCAGAGTTTCTCTACTACAAACAGCTACCACAAATCTCCCTATAGACTCTTTGAACAACCACAGAGTCTCCTACCAGGGTGAAACAGAAAAAGTGTTTGACAGACACTTAGGACCAAAACCAAATTGTGCAGCCACAAATGGGGTCACATAAAAAAATAAGACCCTGGATAAAGTAAACAGTACACATCATGGGAAAAAAGTTTCAATGTGCCAGTTACAACATCCGGAGATGCCTTGAACTTTTGATAAGTCGTACGAGCATAAAGGCGATTTTGACCAGTATCAGAGCCAAAAGTGGATTTCTTCGGTGTAAGAGATGATCAAGAGGCAATAGGAACCTTGTTTTCCCCAAAAGCAACAATAGATGGACAATCTCGCTATATGTGTCTAATTTGACCATACATAAAACATTATATCTTTCCCTTCTCACATTGACCATGATGATGCTGATCGCAGAACCTACAAAAAGGGTAGGATAGTGTGGACTGGGCCCCACTGGCCTGAGAATAGATAACCTATACCCTAGAAGCATCACTACCTTGGAAATATCTCTCCTGACAGCTTTAGATAGAGAGCACTAGCCATCAAATAGGAGTTAGAACTCCCCTAACTCTTCCTCTTAGGACATTTCCCACTCTTTTGTTGGCTCCTGCTTTGTTCTGAAAATTAAGACCTCTTACTCTGCCTCTCACTAATTTCAGCCTATTTTATTTTATCCTCTTTGACCTGTTGTGTATACACAACCAATTTGGAGATTTCCCTATTCTTGATCAACAATGCAACCTTACTCTCAAGGATCAACTTATGAGATAATCCCAAAGTGAACTATCTTATTGGGACCTCATATTAGATACCAATTCAGGAGCATACCAAGACAACTCATGGAATTTCAAGGCATACTCCTTGACTGATATCCTCCCTTACTTTAAGTTAACAAACTCTTCCATTTTAGCTTCTCTCAACTTCTAAAGAAAAAAGGGTCTATAAACGCACTAGAGAAATAATTCTACACAGCAGAACTAGCATTCTCATCTCTCGACTATTCCCACTCTTGGTACAATTGGTACACCACATCCTTTAATTGGTAGGTAAAAAAATCTACACCCTCAATATTTAAAGCATGCATAACTCAAATGATATCCTCTATTTCATCAATGAAGCTTTCATGATCCTCCTCAACCTTTGTACCAATAAATAGTAAAGGATGCAAACTCATGAGTTGTCCAACTATAGTGGCCTCATACGAACCCCTAACAGCACCAGCAAAACCAGACTCTTGTGTCTGACTTGTCATTAATTAAGTCAACAGGGTAATGGAGCAATGAAACTCAACATTATTAACCTTCCCAAGAAGTGACTAAGTATAGGTGTCACCCTCAAGAGTAGGATTAGTGGGGAGAGGTGGAACCCTATGAGGACAGTTAGATGTAGCGACCCTTGATTGGGTCTGGACCCTAGAAGTTGGACGAGCTCCATCCACATTGCCCTCAGACGGGACAAAAGAGTTTGAATGAATATCAAATTTTTTTGAAGGCATGATCTGAAAGACAATCAAACATAAATGAGAAGAATCCAAGACCTTAGACTCTATATCTAAAAAATAAGACAATAAGAAAGGGAACCATTTCCTAAATGTCTTATAGCCTTTCTCTTATAAGTGTGGTGAGCTACACACCAATAAAAGAAACTCTACTTGACTTGGCTTTATGGACATCTATTTGACCATGAACCTAGGATTCGATACCAACTTTGTCGCGACCTAAACTAGGGACTGGACATGATGGGTATCTCAAGTCCTATGTGAACCAAAGATCACCCTCTTTACCTTAGCTAACCAATATATCCACCACAAGTATTAGATGAATTTCAAATGTATAATAAGATAGATAAATATAAGACTAACAATAGCTCAAGAAATGTCTAAACCATTCATCACCACCAAATACTAAACCATCATACCCAAGTCTACAGTAATCAACAAAGCCTCTACAATCCAAAGTCAATAAAATATTGGGACATGCCCCCGATAATAGGAAAAATCAAAGTCTAACAAAGTCTATGACATAGAGTAAAAGGACCATAAAGTGAATGCCTTCCGAACTATAGAAGCTCACCACTTTAATGTCAACTCACGATCCACTCGAACACCTGGTCAATGTACAGGAAAAGAAGAAGGAGCTCTGGTCCCTATATCGCATAGGGATACAGCATCCGAAGATGGTTAGCGGTTGGACTGCTAGTATGTAACTCAGGAATAAAGAAATAAAAAAATTCCATCATTGAAACCAAGTCAAATTATCTTATATAATCATATGTATATATATAGTGTGTGTCGGGATAGGGAACAAGGCTTAGTATTAACTTTGAAACCATTAACCTAGGTTGTGTAGCATAACCTTCATATAACAAGGCACCCAATGGCTATATGGGCCTAGCTCTCCCCAAGCTGGAAGTTCCCCAATGTGTGTAGCTGCACGGACCAGAGAATATCTATATTTGTATATGCCATTTTGGGGGACTCAAACCTCCCGGCATAATCAAGGTAAATTAGAACCCATGTATACAATCTGGGGTAGTCGAACCTTCCATTCATATATTTATTTGGGGGACACTAACCTTTCATCATATAGACACCCGCTTCGACTAGCGCGGATTCTAGTATTAGTCCTTTAGACTCCACTTTCATAGCTCGGCTACATATCCTGCTTTAAAGACCAATTAAAAAATTCTTTTCACATACACACAACCATTGGTCCAAGTACTTACCAAAGGCATCCCGTTGATATCATCAAACCAACCCCACTTGTAAGCATTTAACATGCCATAACTATTATTATTCGACTTTGAGATTTGAACCCATTGTCTATACAAAGTCATCAATTCAATTTAACAATTTAGGGACTCAAACCTATTTAGCCAATTAAACTACCAAGGTTACAATTCAAAATCATTTATGACCCACAAGGTCTTCATGAAACCATTTACCGACCATCTACATCATTAGGGCAAGGCCTTAGTTCAAATCACAATTCAATTCAATTTATGGCCATCAAGACCTTTACCAAACCATTCATCCTTCATTAACATTCTTATGCCAAGAAATGGTTCAAAACATAATTCATCTTGTGACAAGATTCTTCTCATAGACATTTTCACAAATAGGTTGAGAACAATACCATTATTTAAGTCAAAACCATAAATTTAGGGTTAACCATGACCCATTCATTAAACCACAATTTCCATGAACCTACATATGCAAAAGCACTATCTAAACATGTATAAACATAAGTGAAATCATGAGAGAACAATACTCAATATTATACATTCAAACCCTCAACCATGGATTTTAAAACCACCATTTATGATTCAAGAACAATATTTAAAACACATGATTTTTATGATCTAACAAAGAAGGAAGAGTCACATATCTGAGTTCCTTGATTCACGGAGAGATTTTAATCCTAAGCCTCTAAATGACTACCTTGATAAAACCTTAGTCCTATCTCCTTAAGAGGTTTCTAGAGAGTTTATGAGAGTATTTTAATCTTCCAAAGTGAGGAATGATGGACCAAATAGTTTTATAAGACATGGGTTCCTAAGGTCTTATAGTGGTAAAGGTCTAAAATTCCCTCAGTTTAAAAGTTGTAAAATACTCACAGGAGGGTACGGTTTGGCTTCTCCACCTGCACCCACATCATACGAGTGGTACCCTTTACTCGTACCTTGATCAAAATATTGGACATCATATTCTATCCAACATACGACTCCTTAGCCTAAATCATACCCTACCATACGACTAGTACCCTTCAAGTTGTACCCTAAATAGAATGTCAAGGCCAGACGCTGAAGAACATACTGCTCGGTACTATATTTATCATATCATGTACATACGACTCATATGATGCCTTTTCATAACAAGAATAGAACTTGTCCAATATGACATGGACCAACATACAAATAGGGTCCTTGACCCATACACACACCATATGACTAGTATGGTGAGTCGTATGATGTACAGAAGGTTCAAGACTCAAGAAATTTTTCAAGGGCCAAAATTCAAGGTGTTTCACCCAATCTAAACTAGCTGTGGTCCAACTTGTAACCCCAGTTTGATGGGTGTTCAGTACCTTACCAAGGGTATGAACACTAATTGATGTGGATCTGCTAAACTGATGTCCCAAAGAACTAAGGTGTCATGCATGGTCTTACAGGTGACCCTTCAAAACCTATGGTGGTGCCATAGTTCTAGGACTTGGGTACTTTTACTAAAGGTCTCAACCTTACTGATGGGTGAGCCTTCATCCCTATGTCCGCTCGATGCTAATTACTACTACCAATTGAATGACACTGATAATTGAAAATGTTTAATAATAGTAATATTTTGTAAAGCAAAAATAAATGCATAATGTGAAATTCTTCAATAACATGTAAACTAGAGAATCTAGCACTCATAAGTGTATGCATAAAATTCCAAGTCATCAGGTGTTCATAACCCACCATCTCTGAAGAATACAACTAATCATGGCAATACTACAATGAGAACATAGTAAGAAATTTTATAACTCAAGCCCAAAATCAAAAAATTATCAATATAATGAGATTTTATAGTTACGAATATGGAAAAATGCTCAAATTTATTGGAAAACATATATTCATGATTTAGTCAAAGAAATAAACTGAAAACTTAAGGAATTCATACTTTACAGGAAAACCCTAAGCTTTAAGGGTGAATTAATACTGCTGGCAAGGCATCTATAACGTAGATGAGCCGCAGAATCACCAAATCTAAGGCCTCGACGGGGACCGGGAGGAGCAGACAAAGAGAATATAAAAAGAGTAGAGTCTTCACTTAGTCCATGAGAAAACTCCCTCTCTAATTGACTTCATCAGGAATCCTGAGGGTTCTGCCCTTGCTCTTTATCTCGGTATGGGTGACCACATTCTTGTTTTAAACCTTGGTAGGTCTTCGATTCTGCTTATCGATCCATTTTGACTCGATCGGATCATGAGATAACTTATTCAAGCTTTCCCTCACTCTCTGCCTCAACCATTCATTCTAGTGATCTTTGCAATCAATAATTGAGTTGACTTTGGGACTCAATAGGTGAAAGAAAATCCATTCATGAAATCCCACATAAGTGTTGAGTGAATTTTGAAGAATGGGGAACTTGGGGATATTTTAGAATAATTATTGAGTCCTTGGAAAGATTAAACAATGTATTTTTGGAGTTAAAAGAATGGAAAACAAACAATCCCTTAAAAATCATATAATAAACTTTTTGAAGCAGTCCCAATGGCTCAGGTGATGACACGTAGTGTCGGGCTATGAGTCATAGTCTAAGTTGTAGCCAAGGAAACAAAATTTTGTCCCCTACTGCTTTTACTATTTTTCATACTACAACTCATAATGTGATCCAACGATTCATAGGGTCTAACAATGACTCATCGTCTTGACAGTGTTTTAGTAAATTGTCCATAACTTTTTACTCCGATATCGATAGGCAAAACTAGATGAATTAGAAAGCTAATTCAATTATCTATAATTTAGTGGGCATTGGAGTAAAAAGTTCTTATAAATATAGAAGTTATGCTTATTTGAAGTTGACTATAGCAATATTCTTCTCAAGAATTCAATAGATAAGGGATATTTTAACTTGTCTATAATCTAGAAGTTATTTGTTGCCTTAATATATGTATAATTCACTTATCAAACATGATGTTTGATTTTGCATCTACTTGAATTATGATTCTAATGTTGACTTAAATTTTTGGGGTGTTACAGTTTAGCATGTGAATAAGAATAACTTCAAATTAGATCATTCATGGTTACTGAGGATATCACCAAGACAATCAATTGTAAGATTATAAACTCAAATAAATTATAAAAGGAGCTAAGATTGAAGAAAAATAAGCAAAGAACATATGCTTCTTTGAAGTATACAAAAAATGCACTATAAGATGCCAATAATTCTTGAAGATAAAGACAACTTAACATATTTTGTACTGTAGTGTGAGATAAAAAATGTTTTAGATCGAAGAGAATGATGGAACATATGGGGTGAGTGGAGTCAACCTTATCTTTATATTTGTGATTTAGGCTTTTTGTCTGAAGGCTTAAAAGATGACTCTTGATAATATCTCCAACTAGGTTTTTCTTAAGATAATTTTTCTGAAAGCAACCTATCACAAAAACTCCCTCCCTTTTGAATGTGAGATGTAATGAAGTTTAGAGAGATATTTGTGAAATTTTGAAGGTGACTTGTTTAGATATTTGTGGTATGGAATAGGTAAACTCAAGTGTTTCATCTTAAATAGTAATTGTAGCATAGTGCAGATACATACCTGATGGATAAAAATGTAAACTTATCCATGCTAACTTCCTCCTATTTGCAGCTCAATTTAATTCCAATCTAAGCTAATCATATCAAATAACTAGACTGGGGACACAACTAAATGTGCAATACTGAACAAACTAACCGAACAGCTTTTATTCAAAATACAATTAATACATACTCATTTCTAGCCAATCATTGAATGTGAATTAATGCAATCTTAATCATCCCCAAGTCTAACCTATTCTATTCAAATTGTTTGTTATTCAATGCCTTAGTGAAAATGTCAGCAATATGTTCTTCAGTGGAGTATAACATAATAGATACATGACATTTTTTTTCACATTTTCTCTAAGAAAATAGTGTCTTATATTAATGTATTTGGTGCACTTGTGATGGAATGGGTTCTTGGGAATACTGATAGCACTTCTGTTGTCATAAAAAATTGGAACACACCCTATATCCACACCAACGTCTAGTAGTTATTGTTTAATCCATAATAGTTGGGCACAATATGATCCAGTAGCTACATACTCAGCTTTAGCAGTTGACAAGGCAACTAAGTTTTGTTTCTTGGTGGACCAGGAGATGAGACATAATCCAAAAAAGTGTGTCATACCTAAGGTTATTTTGCTATACACTTAAAAACCAACAAAATTACCATCTGGGAACTTTATTAGATCAAAATTGCTCTATTTAAGACACTGCTAGTACCCTTTAGATACCTTAAGATTATCTTCACAGTGTGAAGATGAGATTTTTTAGGTTTGGATTGAAATTTAATGCAAGGTCCAACACTGAAAACTATATTAAGTTTATCTGCAGTAAGATATCAGAGTGATCCAATCATACTTCTATAACTTCTCCTCTATAGATGGACCTATTTCATTAAGGTCTAATTTTATTGTGGTGGCAATGGGGTATTGATCACTTTAGCTTCATCCATATTGAATCTCTTAAATATCTCCTTCACATACTTTTGTTGATCAATCATAGTACCATTTGGAGTCTGCTTAATTTTAGGACCTGGAAGAAATTGAGTTCTCCCATCATACTCATCTCAGATTCTACATTCACGAGTTTAGAAAATTCTAGAGACAACTTTAATTTTTGTAATTAAAGATGATCTTGAGACAACTTTAATTTGTGTAATTAAAGATGATATCATCTACATATACCTATACAATTAGAAGAACTTCTCTTTAGTCTTCAAGAATAAGGTATTGTAAATCTTACCTCTTTTGTGCCCATGTTCTAATAGGAACTTTGATAGCATTTTGTCCCAAGATCTTGGAGCTTGTGTTAGCCTGTACAGTGTTTTGTCAAACTTGCCGACATGATCAAGAAATTTACTACTCTCAAATCTAGGAGGTTGTTACACATCGACTTCTTCCTTCAAATTTCCATTCAAGAATGCACTCCTCATATCCATCTAATACGGTGTGAATTCTATAAATAAAGCAAATGCAATGAGTAACTTAATTGCTTCCAACCTTACCACAGGAGCAAAATTTTCATAATAGTTGATTCTTTCTTATCAATTGTACCCCGGACCACCAGCCTTGCCTTATTCCTTATTATGATACAATCATCATCTAGCTTTTTCTTGTACACCCACCTTATTATAATGATAGTTCTATTTTAGGAGGAGGAACTAGGCATCACACTTTGCTTCTTTTAAACTGATTCATCTCTTTCTGTATAACCAGTATCCAATCTTCATGAAAAAGGAGCTTCCTTCATGTTTTTTGGTCTAATCAATGGTAAAAAGGCACTGAATGTATATAGATTTTTGAAACCTAATCCAATCTCGACCCCAAATCTTACTGGAATTTCTCCCAAAAATTAGAGGTGAATTGAGTACCCCCGTATGACATAATTAACATCGGTGCTGTATGTAGCCTTACAATCTCTTTCACATAAAACTTAGCAAACTTATCAGCATTGTAATCCACTCATAAAAGAATAAATTGAGATAACTTGGTCAACCGATCAATAATGACCTATATAGATTCATACTTTCTCAGAGTTTTAAGAAGACCAACCACAAAGTCCATGGTTGTCCTCTACCATTTTTTTTTTCTGAAATAGGCATTCTCTGAAATGTACAACAAGGCTTTCGATATTCATACATAACCTGTTGGTAATTCTGCTACTTGATTACAAAATTCATAATATCCCACTTCATTCTTCACCCCCAATAATGTCGTCTCAAGTCCTTATACATCTTTTTGGCACCCGAATACATAGATTACTTAGATTTATGAGCCTCTGCCATAATAGTTGAGCTCAATTTACCTACCTGAGCATGCATAAATGACTTCGAATCCCCAATGCCCCCTCATTATCAAGAATGGCCTCTCTTTATCCATCGTGTAACACCTTTTCCCTTAGGTTGTATAATTTATCCTTGAACTGCTTATTTTTTATTTGATCATAGAATGTGGATGTGACCTCCACGTGTTCTAACACTCTTTCATTACTAGTCTCCTACAATCTCCAAAAACCATTAGCCAAAGACTGTAGCTCTCTTACTAATGGGCACCTAGACACCTCTAATAATTCTAAACTTCCCATGCTCACTGGTTTCAAGCTCAGTGCTTCTGCCACCATATTAGTTTTTCCTAGGTGATATAGGATTGCGATGTCATGGTCTTTGATCAGCTCCATCCATCTTCTGTATCTTAAATTCAAATTCCTCTAGGTAAATATGTAATGTAGGCAGTAGTGTATGAAACACATCACACTTCACCTCTTAGAGATAGTGCCTCTAAATTTTTAAAGCCAACACCATAGCTTTCAATTTTAAATCATGTGTGGGGTAGTTTTTCTTATAAGGTTTCAGTTGTCTTGAAGTGTAAGAAATCATATTCTGATACTGCATCAAAATAGAACCTAAATCCAACTCAGAGGAATCACATTATACAATGAAATCCTTACCCATAATAGTCAATGTTAGAATCAGGGCGAAGGTTAATAAAGTTTTAAGCTTTTTGAAGATCTCTTCACACTTTTCATTCCACATAAATGGGACCTCCTTCTTTATGGGGTGGGTCATATGTGAAGTAATAACAACAAATACCTTAACAAATCTACGATAATAATTATCCAATCATAAAAAACATTGAATTTCTGTCACATTTGTTGCTATAGACCAATTCCTAACGGCTTCAACAATCTATGAGTCTACCATAACTCCTTCCTTAGAAACCATGTGCCTCAAAAAGGAAATTAAAGAAAGATATAATTTACACTTACAATATTTAGCATGTACTTGCTTCTCCTTGAGCAACCCCAACACCGTAGATAAATGAGCTTCATGCTATTCTAACTTCTAAAGTAAAGTAATATGTCATCAATAAAAATAATAACAAATGAATCCAGAAATGAGTTAAAAACTCAATTCATGAGGCTCATGAAAGCAGCTGGGGCATTAGTCAAGCCGAAAGACTTAACTAGAAACTCATGGTGCCTATAATGAGTTTGGAATGCAGTCTTTGGATATCCTCCTCCCTATTCTTGGGTTAGTGATAAACTGACCTCAAGTCAATTTTGGAGAATACTGCAGCCCCTTGCAATTGATCAAACAGGTCATTTATCCTAGGCAAGGGATATTAATTATGAATGGTTACCTTATTCAGTTAGTGGTAGTCTATGCACATTCTCATGAAACCATTCTTTTTATACACACAAAATAAGTGCACCTTAAGGAGAAATACTTGGGTGAATAAATCCTTTTTATAATAACTCTTGCAATTGAGACTTTAATTCCCTCAACTCTGTTGGGGACATGCATAAGGAGGGATAGAAATGGGTTGTGTCCTTAGCTCAAAATCTATACAAAAAATCAACTTCTTGGTCTGGAGACATACCTATGAGATCATCCAAAAACACTTCCAAGAATTCACACACTACTAGGACTTACTCTATGGAGAAATTATAGATTTATCTTCTCGAAGATGAAGATGGGCTAGAAATGCCCTATACCCTTTCTTCACTAAGTTCTTGGCATGAATTGCTGGCACAACCCTCATTGGACTAGGCTTAAAAGTATCTTCCTACTAACATTCCCATTTCAGGAATTACCACAATAATGGTTTTGGCAAAACAACCAAGAATAGTATGATAAGGAAACAACCAACTCATCCCCAATATAATATCAAATTTTTCTATTTCTCGAATAACTAGATCTGCCAGGGTTTTAAATTCCATAAACATCAAAACACACATGATACACCTGATCAACACATACGAGCAACCTAACTGGCTTGGAAACATACATAGAAGCCTTAAGATATTCAAAATCTAAGTCCCAAATCATATCAAATTTCATAGAAACATAAGAAAATGTTGAACCAAGATAAAATAATACAAAAGTCATATAATCATAGAAAAAAATGGTACCTATGATTACAACATCAGAAGATTTTACTTTAAGTTGTGTGGAACTACATAAATATATGCCTTACCGCCACTCTTAAAACTACCTTTACTACCTTGAGCTCTATTTCAACTAATATGTATGCCATCTCGATTGTCCTATTGCCACTCCTAGCCTAGACACCACACCTACCTTGTGGACGACTTTTACCATTTCCTCCACCACTAGACCTACAAAAAGTAGGGCAATAAAAGCTAGTTTCTAAGTCCACTTACCAATAGACAAAAATTTAGGACAATGCCTTCTAATGTGACCCAAACCTTCATACTTGTAGAACCCGATGCCTAAAGCAGGCCTTTAAACTAAAGAGAATAATGGTGTATAGCTTTCAGTCAGAGAAGGATGGTAACTGAACCTAGACAAACTCTCTGTAGGCACTAACATAGCTGAATGGTTAGGCGTAGAAGAAATATCCCTTTGACAAAAGTACTAATGAACTGGACCAAGGTCTGGGCTTTTTTCTCTTCCACGTTTACCTCTTCCTATTTTTTAACTGATTTTGCTTTCTTGGTAAATTCAACTACCTCCTGGAAGGATTTCATATCCACATCTCCAAATAAAGTATCCAATTGAATCCCTAAACTTAGACCTTTCACAAAGTACCTAATTTGATCCTCCTATAAGGTAATCCGTTGTCGCACATAACAAGATAAGGCATGAAACTTGGTCTCATAGGCTGTCAAGAATATATTACCCTTCTCTATTCTTAGGAAAATCATTCATCTTTTGATTGCAATAAGTGCGGATAACATATCTCAAGGAATACATTCTAAATTATGCCCAATTATGTAGAGACAAGGCATCCCTACACTCTACAAATGACCTTCGTCTATAGTTGAACAGTTACAAACTTCACACTATATTTTTCAATAATACCTTTCTTGTGCAAACGTTTATGATAATCTATCAAGAACTAAAATACCTACTTAAACTCTTACCCTAGAACACTGGGGAATTTATTTACATAAAATTGCAAAACATCTCATGTTCATCATCAATCATCACTGGTCTAAGTATTGATTGGGGATACACCTCTACTTTAGAGCCTGCATCTATGCTTGGTACTACAGCAGCGGAAGGTCATAAGGATGTGGGAGGAAGAGTAAAAACAATATGAGTGTAGCATATGCCAGCCAAACTACACAAAAATCCCAATAGTTATTGGATCACCTTCGCAAAAAAGAAACCAAAGCTGCACCATTTAGTGTTGGCTCTACATTCTCTGGAGCTATCATCCCCTATTTCTCTAATACCTCGTCTTTATTTTGAGCATGGATTGAGGCATCCTATCATGAGATAGGGAAATATGATCCCTGTATTGTAGGTCTTTGGGCTACTTGGGCTCCACCCCTAATAGGTGCTGCTCTTCATCTTCTACGCTATCTCTATCCCTAACTTGCGGCCCGCCCTAAACAATAGACCTAGTGGCTGGTGTGGGAGCTAATGCTGGTGCCACTGTGGTCGCGATTATTATTGCTTTGGTAAAATGAGTATTCACCATCTGTGAACAAGAGGGGATTGGTTTAGATACCAATTTGGATCACCGAATACCAATTAAATTCAAGTCATATCATGAAATAAATAAAGAAATTTATTCTTAAAGTCCTATGGCCTCCTACAGAAAAGTATAGATGTCTCTACACTATTCTATAAGACTCTACTAGATTTGTTCTTGTACGATGAGATATACAAATCCAGTGCTCTATTACCATCTCTATTATGATCCAATCAGTCATGATTGACACTTCACCTAACCTATGAAACAAAATCATACTAATCTCAACCTTGCTAACTCAAGTGTTACTATTATATTCACCTTAAATTAATTCTCAGTTTAAAAAAAGTGCAAAAGGAAGTTTATTTAACAATTTAAACAACCCTTCAAACTAACATCAATATCTAAAACTAATAGAATGCGAAAACTTTTACTTATTACATCTCTAGGACCTGAAGTCACTGTACTATAACATCTAAGAAAAAATTAAGTTAGAAATAACTAAAATATCCAAAAACATAAGTAAAAAGGAATTTTCTTAGTTATAAAATAAGAGACATCAACATTAATAGAAAGATTTGAAGGTTGCCTGATCATAGTGCTCACCCTCAAAATTAAGTCTGAACTATTGATTAGAGCCAAGGTCATATGTTAGCTAATGGAAGATGATCTGCACTCAATAAAACAAGAGTACAAATAGCATCAATACATCAATAAGTATTGGTAAGCATCATAGGTAAAACACCCCAGGTGTTGGTCCTTGGAAAATTCTGATTTCTGAGCTAACTGCCCTAACTATGACCTTCTTACAAGTTGTAGGGAGTCATTACGGGTCATAGGACCCAATCGTAACATGCCCAGTGAGATTTGTCTAAGTCACTATTTTGACTACGACTACCATGTTACGAATCATAAGGACTCTAAACGACTCATATAGTCATTTCCATAAGAAAACTTGTATGATACCCAAAGTATTTTGTCCTAAGTACGACTAAGATATAACAATTCGTATGGACTCATTATGAGTTGTAAGGTCCCTTCTATAACTAGACCAATATCGGTGGTTAGGGAGACTGTCCAGACTACGATTGAAGAAAAATGAGTCGTAAGGTGACCCTATGAGTTGTAAGGTCACCTGTAAAGACTGGTGGCTTATTTTCCAGCTTTTTAACGAGATTATTTTAGACATTTCCTTCTTATTCCAATAATAACCCACAACCTATAAACATACTTAGGACCCCATTTTAATCTATAATACATATCAAATACTTTGGGTTTCCAAAAAGTAGGTCAAGTAGAGCTTCAAGGGTTGAATTATCTCCATATTCTTGGGTATTTAGGCATGTTTTATCTAATACATGAATTTATGTGGTTAATTATGTGGATTTGAAATAAGGGTTTTGATATGGTTGTGGGCTTTGACATAAATGGTTCTTATATTGATTTTCTCTAGTTTATTATGCATTATTCATGCTTTGTTAATTGTTTTTAACTTGTGGGATGCATGGGAATGGTGACTAATCAAATGGACTATGTTTTCCCAAATTGTGATGAATTTTGCTTTGATATATATTTTAAAAATTGAGTTCCCTCAACGTAAATGTAAAATTGCTAATGATACATGAATTTGTCGCATGTATTGACTTGTTCACTTGAACTAATGCGTTGGATTTGACTGGTTTTGGGTTATTACTCATGGCATTATTTTATCCTTGAGTTATATGCTAGCGTTCCAACCGTTAACCATCTCCGTACGTTATATCCCTATGTGATGCAGGCACAAAAAATACTCTTACTTTTCTTATGTAGTGGTCAGGTGTCCCAGGACATTTCTTGAGTTGACTTGAAGTGGTGAACTTCCATATTTAATGAGACCTCATTTTATATTTTGGTTTTCATATTGTCATAGACTATTCTTTCAGTTATTTTGGCTATTGTAGGGGGCATGTCTTGATATTTGTTGATATTCAATTGGTTAGAGGCTTTATGGATATAACTATGGACTTGGGTATCGGTTAATTTTTTTGGACTTATCATAGATGTCTTGAGTTTCCTTTACTATTTTTTTATATGTTTGGAAATTAGTCGTTGTTAGTGTGTATGCTATTTTTGACTAGACAAAGGGGGTGGTCTCCGATCCAAGGCAGACTCGAGATACCCATAATGGCCAGTCCATGGTTCGAGTCATGACAAAGTTGGTATAAGAGCCTAGGTTCATGGTCAATTGGGTGTCCTTAAATCCGTGTCAAGTAGAGTCTCTTTTATAAGTGTGTAGTGCACCACACTTATAAGGGAGAGGCTACGAGGTATTTAGGAATATTTTCCTTTCTTGTTGTCTTATTTTTGGGCTATATATTCTAAGGTCTTGAATCTCTCTAATTCCTATTCGCTTTCTTTTTAGATTATTCCTCCAAGGAGATCTGATATTTGTGAAAACTCTTCTGTCCTATCTGAGGACAATATGGTTGGAGCTCATTTTATTTTTGGGTTACAGACCCAGTCTAGGTTCGCTGCTTCTGATTGCCCCCGTGGAGTCCCATTACTGATCCTACTCCAAGGGGGGACACTCATGATCAGTCACCTAGGGAGATATTAGCAATGCTGAGTTCCATTCTCCATTCATCTGTTGACCGAATTGGTGACATCTCAGTCATAACAGTCGAGTTCTGCTGGTATTACTGTGAGTTCTTATGACGCCACAAGAGTTGGACAACTTATGAAGATGAATACTTCGACCTTCATTGGCTTTAATGTTGAGGAGGATTCTCAATGGTTCATAGATAAAATGGAAAAAATCTTTTGAGTGATGCATGCTACTGATGTAGATAGTGTGGAGTTTGCGACTTATCAATTGAAGAATATAGTGTACCAATGGTATAAAGAGTGGGAGTAGCTTAGGGGTGATGATTTCGAGTCCTCCTTGGGGATGATTTTTTGAGTGCTTTTCTTGACCGCTTCTTTCCACAGGATTTGAGGGAGGAAAAAATAGAGGAGTTCATAAAGTTAAAGTGAGGCAGGATGATGATAAAGCAGTATGCCTTGAAATTCCATTAGTTTTCATGATATGCTTCTGTGGTAGTGTCTAGCTTGACGTCTAGAATGAGGAAATTAGCTTCTGGGGTTGTCCTGTGATTTGATTCTAGAAAGCAAGGTTGACTTGTTGAATAAGAATATGGACATCTCTAGACTTATGGTATATATGCAATAAGTCAAAGAGGAAAAAAAAGTAAGTTGAGAAATAAGAACGATAGAGTATGAGATTTATATATTCAGAGTAGGGTGGTGGCTAGTAGCAGAGTGGTAGAGATGGTGGGAAATGGTCTCAAATGATGAATTAAAAAAGTCCTTACTCCTATTCAACGGCTAGTGCTCCTTACCTAAAGTCGTCTGGTGATCGTTGTTTTCAGAATGTTGATAGTTCTAGGGAATAGGGTGCCTAATATAAGGCAAGTGGGACCCAGTCAACACTATCATATCCTCCTTACAGATTCTGTGGTCAATTGCACCGTGGTCAGTGCAAGAAGGAGAGGAACTAGTGCTTTAGTTATGGTTAGACTTGTCATATACAGCCGGATTATCCTTCAAAGGTTGCATCTAGGGATAACAAGGTTCCTATTTCTACTTTATCTGCTCCTGCACCAAAAGGTAACACTTCTGGCTATGACACTAGTCGAAACCATCTTTATGCTCTTACTACCAGTCAGGAGTTCGAGGCATCTCCTAATATCATCACTGGTATGATGAAACGCTTCTCCCGTGATATGTATTTCTTGTTTGATTCGGGCTCTTCTCTTTTTTATATGACCCCATTTGTGGTTGTGTATTTGGTTTTGATCCCGAGTGTATTTTGGACCCTTTTTTTATTTCTACCCCAATGAATAACTCTAGGGTTGCTACAAGAGTATATAGGTGATATGTGGTATTTGTTTGTGGTAGGGAAACTTTGGTGGATTTGATTGAATTAGACATGGTTTATTTTAATGTCATCTTGGGAATGGATTGGTTGCACTCGTGCTATGACACTTTAGACTGTAGAACCCGTAAGGTCATTTTTAAATTTCTAAATCTGCCAATTATTGAGTGGGAAAGGAGTTCCCTGGAGGTTCATATCATATCTTACAGCACAGAAAATAATTTTCAAGGGGTGTCCTTATAATTTAGTCTGAGTTAAAGATTCTAACTCAGAGGGTCCTTCCTTCCAGTCTGTACCCATGGTTAGTGAATTTCCTAAGGTCTTTCCTGATGATCTTCCTGCTATTCCTCCTAATAGGGAAATTGTTTTGGGGATTGATCTTCTTTCGGACACCCGTCCTATCTTTATCCCTTCCTATAAAATGGCTCCAGCTGAGTTGAAGGAACTTAAGGAGTAGTTGAAAAATCTCTTTGATAAGGGTTTTATTCTCCCTATTATGTCTCCGTGGGGTGCTCCGATTCTATTTGTACGTAAGAAGGATGGTTTCCTTAGGATGTGTGTAACGACCCAATTTTTATGGAACCAGAACGTCACATGGTGCTCATGATCCCAAAGGACGACAAGCTAACCCTTTACTGATATCTGTACCTGAGCACTGCATAATATAGATAATAAATACGAAAACTGGCTATAAGGTTCAAAATATCTAAAAATACTCAAAACTGTAAACTAAATACTGATATATCTATCCGAAAAGACTCTAAACTGTCTGAACTATTGAGTTGATGAGACATGCCCCCAACTAACATCATCTACTGAAAATAAACTATATCTGATGAGATAATAAAATAATGGTCATCCTTGAATGAAGAGGACTCACGGCTACGTCTACTACTGCTGACTGAGACTGAGCTACTAAGGGTACTCTGGATCTCGTTCCTCTTAACCTTTGGTGTCAAATAAAACACCATAGTGCAAATGCATTAGTACGGGAATATGATGAGTATAAAGATGAGGTAAGACTAAATGCAAGGGCTTATGCATGAACAATTACTTAACTGAATAATCATGAGAGTACTGAATGAGAACAAATGCATGAATGCACAAACCATAACTGAAATCATCATGACTTGAAATACTGGAACTCGGATACTGCTTTACTAACATCTGAAATCACTACTAATAATGAGATACTGAACAACTGAATTTTCTGATATTGATAACTGAGTACTGGAGTTGAGATCAGTTCTCTCTAGCAAGTGATCTCAAAAACTAATGTTACTGGAGCTGCTTAACTGAATCTACTCACATCAATGACTGCACTCTGAGCTTGCTACTCTCGACGGACTGAATCTAAGTTCAAACCTCTCTAATGGATGATCCCCGAATCTACTATCAATGATAAGAAATGATTATGTCTGATATCCAACCTATCTAGCGGAAGATCTCTAAATCTGATAATGAGAATACTCAATTGAGTCTGAGACGAGATCAGGCCTATCTAACGAGTGATCTCTGGATCTGATAATAAGATTACTCAACTGAATCTGAGACTGAGATCAAGCCTATATAATGGGAGATCTCTAGATCTGATAATGAGATTACTCAACTGAATCTGAGACTGAGATCAAGTCTTTCTAACGGGTGATATCTAGATCTGATAATGAGATTACTCAACTAAATCTGAGATTGAGATCAAGCCTATCTAACGGGTGATCTCAGGATCTGATTATGAGATTACTCAACTGAATTTGAGACTGAGATCAAGCCTATCTAACGGGTGATCTATGGATCTAATAATGAGATTACTCAATAACTTTATGTGGGACCATGCCTATCTAGTGGGTGGTCCATGAATAAATGGAACTATCTGGGTTCCTTACTGATATAAGTGACTGTATATGACAGTCCTAATTTTTGAGTTCTACTTTGAAGACTGATACTGAAACTGCAACTGCGGGAGTGCTCACTTAACCGACATGCCCCAAATCTGAACTAGTGGGGTTATACCTATAACCCCAGCTAGAAGGGTGTCAATACGGTGCCACGGTTAAAGACCTCAACTCTGGTCAAGCCTCTCTAACGGGTGACCCTCACAAGAAGTCAAGCCTAAGACAATATAATAGTCAAGCCTTTTCCTAATGGGTGACTCCTGCATCCTGCATTGGCTACGCAGTTCTAGAGTTCAGGGATTTCTCCTAACGACTCTGCCTCTCTAATGGGGAGCTGCCATCCCTGCACTCACTCGGTGCTAGCTCCTACTCCCAATTGAAAGACTCTAAACTGATTCTTAACTAAACTTATACTGAGTTGAGTCTGATACTGATCATGTTTGTCAAATGATCTGACTGGGTTAAGCTACATTCACTTTTGTTCCATATCTAACAAAATCTTACTGAATCTCATTATCAGACTGAATGATACTGAGCTCTAAAAAGATTACTCGAATACTACTGAGGTCTGAATAGAACACTCAAATAGTACTAGATCTGAGCTGAGTACTGAACTAAGGCTAGAATACTAGCGATACTGAGATTACTGAGAATACTGAGATTTATTATATTTTGTATCTTTTTGAGAGTACAGAGTTCTATAACTCACTGATTTCTGAAAATCGCGACTTGATTGAGATTATCGAGAAAACTGACACTGGTTCTAGACTGCAGCTAAATTGTCGGGTATAAATACCCCCAAGACTCGATAACATAAAAGTAAAACATAACCATTGATGACCATGGACATTCATTCACCATCACAATCATTAATGCATTTCTTCAAATACTTAGGAATCGTAAACATATGATAATATAGGAAGACATGCTATTGGATCATACTCCATCCAACAAGGTCTTGAATCAAATACTTAGCATGTATAAAGAGCACATAATTAGGGAATTTCATGCTATCATGCCATAATTCACTCATGAAGGCTTTTCAAAAAACACTTGGCATGCATGGGATTGCAAACAATTGGGGATTTGTAGTCAGCATGCTATAATGGCTCTAATTCCTTCACATAAGCATTTTTATCAAACCTACAGGGAACATGATTTGCCTATTCAACAATTTCTACACTTAATTGACATGAACACATCACTTAGCAAGCAACTTGAAGAGGATTTATCATGAACATCACATGAATATCACATACTAGGGTCAAAGCTTGAAAACCTTGTAAACAAACATGAACAAAACTAAATAATAGCATGGACATCAATTTCAACTCATATGAATCATGAAAACTCATAAACATAAGATCTTTGAAATTTAGAAAAGGGTTCTTGAGCTTCTTTGATGAAAGGGACCCTGAAAACGCTCAACTTACACTTCAATTTAGTACAAGGCGGTCTTCGTCAATATATTTACCCAACTTTAGAGTCGGGGTCGAATCCATAGGGAATAATGTAAGTAGCGATTAAACTAGTTTGAAGCTACAGATACAAGTTAAATTCAAATAACTGGCACGAAAAGACAAAATGGGGGATTTTAATGATTAGCAAATAATTGTTGGTCAGTTTAGTTTCAATGTTTGTAATCAAGTGTTTATGGAAAAACCATAATTATGTTCACTAGATGTTTTGGTACTTGACAGATACGAATAGTGGTTCAAGATTCTCACAGTAGATAGGAAAATAGGTTATCTTTATCAAAGTTATGCCAAAATGTCTCTCGACCTACTTAAGCATTTAATTACCTAATCTTCTCGTACTTAGGGAATTTATATTCATGACCATATTTTACCTCAGGTTAATCAACCTTGTTACAACGTCAATTATTAAAGAGAAGTTTTTAGTGCTTCCAAGTCCCTGTTAATAATTCACTTCCCACTATATTTGATTTCTTTCTTAAGCAAATCAAAGTGGGTGTTATCTATCGTTTGCAACCAATAGACGATAAATAAAACCTTAGAATTATCAAGGAGTCCTATTACTTTTCAAATATGGAACACTCAACACTTTATCAAGACTTAACCCTAGATCCCATAATTCAAGTTAGAAGGATTTAGCCACTCATAATGCAGAAATTGAAACACATAGTTGGATTCATGCTATGAAAGATAAACTTACCACATCATGAATAGTAACTAGTGATTCTCAAATTAGATCACAATAGAAATCCCAAAATAATGAATATAATCTCTTCAAAGTAATTTTTTTCTCAAGCCAAAAAGTTAAAGAGAGAAACAAATCAAAGTATATTGCTCAAAACTCAAGGTCCGGAACTCCTAAGAAAACACTAAACAAGGCTTTACAAAGTTCACCCTAATTATAGAAACAAAATAATAAAATTCATAGATTCTTTGGATTAGGTGACGCCATTTGTGATAGCCTATCAGGAGGCTGACGACTTATCACAAATATAGCCAGCTTCCTTTATGCTTTTGGTGCTTGCTGCCTACCACTGACGATAAAAAGTGACGCCCTATCAGCTCCTTGATGACCTATCACAAAATATTGTCAAGTCGCTTCTTCAGTTCTCAAGTGCTGCCTTAGGTTGACGACATTCTTGACGGCTTATCAGCTCCTTAACATCCTATCACAAAAGGTCGTCATAGCTTTTGACTTATGATCTTTTTGGTTATTTAGGCTAAAACTGAGCTAGTATCAAAACGGCCTATAATCCTTTCCTAACCTCTATCCTTCAACCAAGGTAAGACTAACGGGAAAGTTCTGGATTTCAACATACAATGAGAACTAGGTAGTATTTCATACACACATGGCACAAAGGTACATCAGAAGCTACTACCCATTCGGTTCATGCAATTATTTACCAATGGTTATCATGTTACTAGAACTAATGCCATAACAAGATGCACAGTGGTCACACATAAATACATATCACATAGTTATAAAATAGACCTTTAGAGAAGTGTTCAAAAATCAACAAAAATATGTCAACTGCTGTAGATACTTATTTTTCTCCCAGTTAACCACAACACATCACAAAATAAAACACAATATACCTAAACATACCGGCTCTACTAGGAACAAGACGCTGGGTAAAAGAGGCACGGGAACAAAAATTCCAAGAGGACATCAACACCCACAAGTAGCCCCACCCTCAACTTAAAATCTTACAATGTCCCCAATGCATCAAACCAAAACAAGAGAGTTAGAAACATACCTATGGCAGCATGAGTGCAAAGATCTGATATCAATCATATAATATGAATACAAACAACAAAATACCTTGGGTTGCCTCCCAATAAGGGCCTAATTTAGTGTCGCGGCACGACCTGACTCTGTTTTTACCTCCACTTTGAGGATATGAATTTCACCCCCAACTTAGAGTCCATCTTCTTGCCTCGATCATAGGGTGTTGGTACAAAGATTATAAAGCCGAGTAATAGATGATGCATAGTAAAAAACTCGGTCTTAAAGTTAGGTATGTTTTTATGTTGCTTGTCTAATGTAATATCAAGAATATAGGATTCTTGTTCCTCATCTTTACACTCTCCTACTATTTTAAATGATTCCATTGACAAGATATCATCTAAACATAATGTAGAAAAGTGCTTTCAATGAGGCCCAATCAATCCTAGTTCAAAATTTACACTATCTACTACACACTCACTTTTATTCACCTCCTCAATGTCAGTCTCAAGATCAAGATGACAATCGAGTGGTTGCGATTCTTGAGTTTTCTCCTCAAATTGGCTAATGTCCTCTTCATATTCTTATTTTTTTAGACACTGTAAACATGGTGGGAGTGTAACTCCTTTAGCTCTGACCACAGTTGTTCTTGATTCCTCAAAATTTATTTCATCAATTTATTTGCTTGAATCGTGATAGCATACATATCTTCAGTATGATCACTTTGACCACAAGCCAAACACCAAGTTATAGTAAGTAGGACAGTATTTACATCATATTGTGAAGGTCCAGTCCTTGTACTTCCAGGTAAATCTGGACTGCAAGCATCAAAATATGGTTCCCCATAAAAATAAAAAGAATCATCACAAGAATCATCATCGCTCAAAAAACCATCTATCCAGGCTGACATCTCAAGAAAGGTGTCAGAAAAATAAAAATAAAAGAAAACAAAAAAAATAAACTAAACAAATATTTATAAGTTTGAATTCAAGCAAGTAAACTAAAATTTCAAACTAACTCAATACACCAACATTGCCATTTTTTATAACGCTCAACTTACACTTTAATTTACTGCAAGGCAATCATCAATATATTTACCCAACTTTGGAGTTGGGGTCGAATCCACAGGGAATAATGTGAGTGGCGATTAAACTATTTAGAAGCTAAAGCTACAAGTTAAATTTAAATAACTGTCATGAAAAGACAAAATGTGTGTCTTTAATGATTAGCAAATAATTGTTGGTCTGTTTAGTTTCAGTGTTTGTAATCAAGAGTTTATGGAAAAACCAGAATTATGTTCACTAGAGGTTTTGGTACTTGACAGATGCTAATAGTGGTTCAAGATTCTCACAATAGATAGGACAACAGGTTATCTTTATCGAAGTTATGCCTAAGTGTCTTTCGACCTACTTAAGCATTTAATTACCTAATCCTCTCGGACTTAGGGAATTTATATTCATGACCAAATTTTACCTCAGGATAATCAACCTTGTTACAACGTCAATTATTAAATGGAAGTTTTTAGTGATTCCAAGTCCTTGTTAATAATTCACTTCCCACTATATTTGATTTCTTTCTCAAGCAAATCAAACCAGGTGTTATCTACCATTTGCAACCAATAGACGATAAATAAAACCTTAGAATTATCAAGGAGTCCTATTACCTTTCGAATCATGAACACTCAGCACCTTATCAAGACTTAACCCTAGATCCCATAATTCAGGTTAGAGGGATTTAGGCACTCATAATGCAAATATCAAAACACATAGTTGGATTCATGCTTTGAAAGATAAACATACCACATGATAAATAGTAACTAGTGATTCTCAGATAAGATCACAATAGGAATCCCAAAAATATTGATTAAATCTCTTCAAAGTAATTGTTTTTTCAACCCATGAAACTAGAGAGAGAAAATATCAAAATATTGTGTCTCCAAACCTTTGTTCGGAACTCTTAAGAAAATCCTAAACAAGGCTTTAAATAGTTCACCCTAATTATAGAAATAAAATAATAAAATTCAGAAATTCCTCCGATTAGGTGACACCATTTGTGATAGCCTATCAGGAGGCCGACGACTTATCACAAATGTTGTCAGCTTCCTTTATGATTTTGGTACTCGTTGCCTAACGCTGACTGCAAATGGTGATGCCCTATGAGCTCCTTGACGACCTATCACAAATGTCGTCAAGGCTTTTCCGCAGCTCTCATGTTCTGCCTTAACCTGACGGCAATCTTGACAACTTATCAGCTCCTTGACGTCCTATCACAAAATATCGTCACAACTTTCGACTTTGGCCAATTCTCTGTGTACTGCTGACGATGAAGCTGATAGCTTATCACAGGGCCTGACGACTTATCACAAATGTCGTCAGCCACACTTCGCCTTTATTTACTTCAGATTTTAGCTCATTTGCTTCCATTTTTGTTGGTTCTCTAGCATCTTAGCTTCTACTGTAAAATCAAACATAAAGCAATCAAAAATGATAAAAGTTGCTTAAGACTTTGCAATTATTCTTAGTTAAAAGCCTCAAATGTATTAGAATTAGCTCACACATCAACACCCTCATCTTAAAACAATTGCTTGTCCTCAAGCAACTCAGCACAACTAAGAGAATACAAAGCACATTTGGCAGTCAATCATCCATATCATCTCAAAACACCTTCACCATCTCTAGAGTCAGTCAATTTAAGTACAATGAAAAACACCGATGCAATACACAGGAATCAAGATATGGCATCATTTCAGCTATAACAACCATGCATATACCAGTAATACACTACCCAAATAAGTTAGTAACTAGCAATGTAACCTGTGTGCCCTCACAGCAAAGAAATCCCCCTTATCTTATATCAGTAATTATATATATAACCATGGGGACAATCAAAACACTTATTCTTAGAATGAAGTTCCAATCAGTGTATGCCAAGTACCATTGGCTTTCCTTTATTTTCATTACCCAGATGTTCAGATAGGCCAGCTAGGATCACTTTAGGACTACTTTTAGGCTTGTAATGTAGGCTAGGGGCTGGTATGATACTCGATGGTATTTAAAGTGACTAAGCCTCCTTGACACTACATTAGATTTTTGGGGTTTCACTCATTAGCCATTTTCTATTCTTCTCTTTTCTTGATTACAGTTATTCAGGATGGGTGCGGTCTTTTCTACAATCACTTTTTTTCACAACTTTTCTTTTTCTTGCTCTTTTCTACCGCACTCAACTTTTTATTCTTTTATTTTACTCTACCTTTCTTCCTACTGATTTTACATCACGCACCCCTATGATAGACACCCTCAACTTAGGTCATTTGCCTAAGTAGAGGTGCATAGTGTCTAAGGAAGACCAGCGCCAAAACAGGTTCATTATGATATAAACTGGAAAAATAACCGGTGTCATAAAAAAAATAGGCTAATCAGGCTCAAAGCAGGGATCAAGGGATATTCTACACACAGGGAAGGTTATTTAGGCTAAAAGTAAGCTAATATAAAAACGGCTTGTGATCTTTTCCTAACCCTTATCCTTCTACCAAGGTAAGACTAACCGGGCAAGTTCTAGATTTCAACATACAACGGAAACTAGGTAGTATCTTACACACACATGGCACAAAGGTATATCACAAGCTACCACCCATTCGGTTCATGTAATTGTTTAGCAATGGCTATCATGTTACTAGAACTACTGCCATAACAAGATGCACAGTGGTCACACATAAATGAATATCACACAGTTATAAAACAGACCATTGGAGAAGTGTTCAAAAATCAACAAATATATGTCAACTATCGTAGATACTTATTTTTCTCCCAGTTAACCACAACACATCACAAAATAAAACACAATACGCCTATGCTGGCTCTACTAGGAACAAGACTCCGGGGAAAAGAGGCACGACAACAAAAACCCTAAGAGGACATTAACACCCACAAGTAGCCCCACCCTAAACTTAAAATCATGCAATATCCCCAATGTGTCAAACCAAAACAAGAGAATTAGAAACATACCTGTGGCACCATGGGTGGGAAGATATTATGTCAATCACATAATACAAATACAAACAACAAAATACCTTGGGTTTCCTCCCAAGAAGTGCCTAATTTAGTGTCGCAGCATGACCTGACTTAGCTTTTTTCTCTACCTTGAGGATATGAATTTCACCCCCAACTTAGAGTCCATCTTTTTGCCTCGATCATAGGGTGGTGGTACAAATATTAAGAAGCCGAGTAATGGACAAAGTGAGGTGTGTTTTTATGTTGCTTGTCTAATGTAAAATCAAGAATATAGGATTCTTGTTCCTCATCTTTACACTCTTCTACTATTTTAAATGATTCCACAGACAAGATATCATCTAAACATAATATAGAAAAGTTCGTTGAATGGGGCCCAATCAATCCTACGTAAAAGTTTACACTATCTACTACACACTCACTTTAATTCACCTTCTTAATGTCAAACTAAAGATCAAGATGACAATCGAGTGGTTGCGATTCTTGAGTTTTCTCCTCAAATTGGCTAATGTCCTCCTTATATTCTTATTTGTTTAGCCACTATAAACATGGTGGGAGTGGTAACTCATTTAGCTCTGCCCACAGCTGTTCTTGATTCTCTAAATTCGTTTCATCAATTTGTTTGCTTGAATCATGAGAGCACACATATCTTCAGTATGATCACTTTGACCACAAGCCAAACACCAAGTTACAGTAAGCAGGACAGTATCCACATCATAATGTGAAGGTCCATTCCATGCACTTCCAGGTAAATCTGGACAGCAAGCCTCAAAATATGGTTCCCCACAATAATAACAAGAATCATCATCACTCAAAAAACCATCTATCCAGGCTGATACCTCAAGAAAGGTGTGAGAAAAATAAAAATAAAAATAAAAATAAAAATAAAAAAAATAAAAAAATAAACTAAAAAAATATTTACAAGTTTGAATACAAGCAAGTAAACTAAAATTCCAAACCAATTCAATACGCCAAATTGCTCCCCGACAATGGCGCTATTTTTTATAATGCTCAAATTAAACTTTAATTTAGTGCAAGGAGGTCGTCGTCAATATATTTACCCAACTTTTGAGTCGGGGTCGAATACATGGGGAACAATGTGAGTGGCGATTAAACTAGTTTAAAGCTAAAGCTGCAAGTTAAATTCAAACAACTGGCATGAACAGACAAATAGGGGGTTTTAGGGATTAACAAATAATTGTTGGTCAATTTAGTTTCAGTGTTTTTAATCAAGAGTTTATGGAAAAACTAGAATTATGTTCACTAGAGTTTTTGGTACTTGACAGATGCTAATAGTGGTTCAAGATTCTCACAGTAGATAGGACAACAGGTTATCTTTATTGAAGTTATGCCTAAGTGTCTCTCGACCTACTTAAGCACTTAATTACCTAATCCTCTCTGACTTAGGGAATTTATATTGATGACCAGATTTTACCTCAGGTTAATCAACCTTGTTACAACGTCAATTACTAAATGGAAGTTTTTAGTGATTCCAAGTCCCTGTTAATAATTCACTTTCCACTGTATTTGATTTCTTTCTCAAGCAAATCAAAGCAGATGTTATCTATCATTTGTAACCAATAGATGATAAATAAAACCTATGAATTATCAAGGAGTCCTATTACCTGTTGAATCTTGAACACTCAGCACCTTATCAAGACTTAACCCTAGATCCCATAATTCAGGTCAGAGGGATTTAGCCACTCATAATGTAAAAGTCTAAACACATAGTAGGATTCATGCTTTGAAAGATAGATTTACCCCATGATGAATAGTAACTAGTGATTCTTAGATTAGATCACAATAGGAATCCCAAAAATATTGATTAAATCTCTTCAAAGTAATTGCATTTTTAAGACAAAAAACTAGACAGAGAAACTAACAAAATATTGTGTCTCGAAACTCTTGTTTGGAACGCTTAAGAAAACCATAAGAAAGGCTTTAAATAGTTTACCCCAATTATAGAAACAAAATAATAAAATTCAGAAATTCCTCAGATTAGGTGACGCCATTTGTGATAGCCTATCAGGATGCTGACGACTTACAAAAATGTCGTCAGCTTCGTTTATGATTTTGGTACTCACTACCTAACACTAACGACAAACGGTAATGCCCTATCAGCTCCTTAATTAATCGCCGCTCACATTGTTCCCCGGCAATGGCACCATTTTTTATAATGCTCAACTTACACTTCAATTTAGTGCAAGGCAGTCGTCGTCAATATATTTACCCAACTTTGGAGTCGGGGTCGAATCCATAGGGAACAATGTGAGTGGTGATTAAACTAGTTTGTAACTAAAGCTACAAGTTAAATTCAAATAATTGGCATGAAACGACAAAATGATGGTTTTTAATAATTGGCAAATAATTGTTGGTTACTTTAGATTCAATGTTCGTAATCAAGTGTTTATGAAAAAAAACCAGAATTATGTTCACTAGGGTTGTTGGTACTTAACAGATGCTACTAGTGGTTCAAGATTCTCATGGTAGGTAGGACAACAAGTTATCTTTATCAAAGTTATGCTTAAATGTCTCTTGACCTACCTAAGCATTTAATTACCTAATCCTCTCAGACTTAGGGAATTTATATTCACTGCCCAGATTTTACCTCAGGTTAACCAACCTTGTTATAGCGCTGATTATTAAATGGAGTATTTCCAAGTCCCTGTTGATAATTCACTTCCTACTATATTTGATTAATTTCTCAATCAAATCAAAGCGGGTGGTATCTATTGTTTGCAACCAATAGACAATAATTAAAACATCAGAATTATCAAGGAGTCCTACCACCTTTCGAATCTTGAACACTCAACACCTTATCAAGACCTAACCCTAGATCCCATAATTCAGGTTAAAGGAATTTAGCCACTTATAATGCAAAAATCAAAACTCATAGTTGGATTAATTCTTTGAAAGATAAACTTACCATACGATGAATAGTAACTAGTGATTCTCAGATTAGATCACAATAGAAAATCTCAAAATAATGAATATAATCTCTTCAAAGTAATTTCTTTCTTAAGCCAAGAAGTTAAAGAGAAAAATAATCAAAGTATATTGCTCAAAACTCAAGGTCTGGAACTCCTAAGAAAACCCTAAACAACGTTTTAAATAGTTCACCCTAATTATGGAAACAAAATAATAAAATTCAGAAATTCTTCAGATTAGATGACACCATTTATGATAGCCTATTAGGAGGCTGATGACTTATCACAAATGTCGTCAACTTCCTTTATGCTTTTGGTGCTCGCTACCTACCTCTGACGACAAAAAGTGATGCCCTATCAGCTCCTTGACAACCTATCACAAAAAGTCGTCAAGTTTCTTCTTTAGTTCTTATGTGCTACCTTAGGTTCACGGCATTCTTGATAGCTTATCAGATCCTTGATGACCTATCACAAAATATCATCATAGATTTCAATCTTAGGCCAATTCTCTGTCTATGGCTAATGATGAATCTGATAGCTTATCACAAGGCTGATGACTTATTAGAAATGTCATCAGCCATACTTTTGCCTCTATCTACTTCTGATTTCAACTCCTTTTCTTCCATTCTTGTTGATTCTCTATCATATTAGCTTCTACTGCAAAATCAAACATAAACTAATCAAAAATGACAAAAGTTTCTTAAGACTTTGCAATTATTCTTAGTTAAAAGCCTAAAATGTGTTAGCATTAGCTCACATATCAACACCCTCAACATAAAACAATTGTTTGTCCTCAAGCAACTCAACACAACTAACAGAATACAAGGCACATTTGGCAGTCAATCATCCACATTATCTCAAAACACATTCACCACATCCTAGGTCAGTCATTTCATGTACAATGAAGAACACCAATGCAACACACAGACCTGAAGATACGATATTAATTTAGCTATAACAACCATGCATAGACCAGTATTACGCTATCCAAACAAGTCGCAACTAGAAACATATCTGGTGTTCCCTCACAATAAAAAAAATCCTCCTTTTCTCATATCAACAATCATATATGTAACCATGGGGACAATCAAAAGACACTCTGTAATACCCCATAATTTTCCTAGCTTGAAAAGTTTTCCCAAGAATGTTAGAAACTTTCTTTGAATGATGAATCTACTTTTGTACATGTGGTGTTTTCAAGATTTTCACTTTTCATCATGTAGGTAATCGAATAAGCTTTCCATCGATACTAAATTTGCCCAAATTTGACACCCGGGTGAAGAGTTAGAGCCTTTTTAGTGAGACAGTGTATCACCTAAGCCTTCAGTGCGTCGCGGAGATAGCTCAAATGGCAATTTTCAATTTCAAGTATTGCTCCACGATAGTGATACGTCATTCCAAACTTCTAGGTCACAGATAAGGTGTCAACACGATAGCTCCAAGGGAATTCACCATCAAATTTCAAGAATCTCTTTGTCAATCTTCGTAGAATCACAAGCTAAGGTATGCGTAGTGTTCATTCATGGACTTCTTTCGTCCATGAAGTCCAAGAATCTCTTTTCTAAGTTTAAGTCTATGGATTTCTTTACGAATTTCATATTGGGTTTGTTTTATTTATGTTGAGAATGATCAATTGAATTCAAATCTATGTTGGGTGATCAATTTTATGTGGAATTGATTTGTATAGATGTATATTCATGTGAACCTATAAATAAACCCTAGGAAGGTGAAATTAGATATGAATCATGATGTTTGATTGTTGTATAATGTGTCTACATGTGTTATGTCTATCATGTGTATGATTAAATGCCTAGATGAAGGAACAATGCCCAACTAGTATGATATTATGAAATCCCCATATATGTATAAGCTTATGCATATCACATGTTTGATGATGTTCTTCAATATATAAATTATGAATTGTGTTGTTGGTCATGTGTTCAAGTAAGCCATGCTATGTCAGTTTCTTCTCATCGAGTCCTGAGGGTACTTGTACCCGAACATTTAGCTGCATGCCTAGAGCTATGTCATGTTTTCACGATCTCCTCAGTCAAGATATAATCCATAGAACTCAGTAAGTCATGTGAGTCAGGAAATATCAGCAATTTCAGTAGCTCAGTAATCTCAGTAACCTCAGTATTCCCAGTCAATCTCAGTAACTTCAGTATTCTCAGTCAGTCCTCAGAACTCAGTACATTTCGTTAGTCAATGGAACGCAGTAAATTTAGTTTAGCTCTTCTAGAAAATACCACTAGTTTTATATCAGTTCAGTTCAGCTGATCAGTTCAGTTCGGTGTCTTTCAGATGGGAGTAAGATTCAGCACCGAGTGAGCCTAGGGATGGGACTTACCCACTATATAGGACTGAGATCCCTAGAAGCAATCCCTAAGTTCCAGAACTACGTAGCCAGTGTAGGTAGGAGATGTCACCTGATAAATAGGACTGACATACTCAGGGATCATCCGTTAGCACATTTAAATGTGTAAGACTGATCCCAAGGGTCACCCGCTAAATTAGGACTGAATCCATAACAGTTGTCTTTACCAGTGGCATGGTACTGACATCCTTTCAGCTGGGGTTATAGTTTGGACCCCAGTTAATTTAGATGGGGGTATGTCGGTTAGATAAATACTCCCACAGTTTTAGTTATAAAAATCAGGACTGTCATATACAGTCAATTCAGCTCAATAATACAGATTTAGAAAAGTCAAATACAATCAATAAGTTTCATTATAAATAGACTACGAGATCACCCATTAGATAGGATTGATCTCAACTATGGTCAATCAGTAGCAGCATAATCAGGTTGAGAGATCACCCGCTCGGTAGGACTGATCTCAGACTAAGTCAAATCTTTTTTATTATCAGTATAATCAGAGATCCCCCACTAGATAGGACTGATCTCAGATTTAGTTACTCAGATATAGTACGAAATTCAACTATTTCCATCAGATACAGGACTGTCAGACACAGTCACTCATGTTATCAGTTATTAGAATATATATAATCAGTTTTCAGCTTTAGGATCATCAGATATAGTCAACCAGACCAGTTCTTCATAATCAGAACTGTTAGACACAGTTATCCATGTATCAGTAACATAGTATCAGTCCCTCAGTATTCAGTAATATAGTATTCAGTCCCAATACGATCTCAGTTATAGTTACGTAGTCATGCATGTATTCTCACGTTCATGTTAGTCAGTCAGTTATATTTGTTCATGCATATGAACCCCATGCATTTAGCCTACCTCACTTGCATACCAGTACATTCAAAGTACTGACGCATTTGCTCCATGGTGTCTTATACTATAGGTTTAGAGGCACGAGCTCCAGATCAGCAGTAGATTCCAGTCTCAGCAGTCAGAGTTAGAAGTGAGTCCTCATCTTTTAAGGACTTGATGATTACATTACCATTTCAGTTTCCAATTTATTTCAGTAGATGGAGTTAGTTGGGGACATGTACCATCAAATCCTAAATCAGACAGTTTAGAGGATTTCAGACTATAGTATGTCAGGCAGTTATTTTAGATTTGTTTTGGTATTGTTATACCATTTTCAGACATTGTGTTATCAGATGTTTGTTCAGTACTAAACCTTAGGGCCTTTCAGTTCATGTTTCCGTATTATTATGTTATATTATGCAATGTACAGGTACAAATATCAGTAATGGATTAGCTTATGGTCCTTCGGGGTCATGAGCACCGTGTAGTATTCCGATTTAGAAAATTAGGGTGTTACACACTCACTCTCAGAATGAAGTTCCAATCAATGTATACCGAATACCATAGGCTTTCCCTTATATTCATTACCAAGGTTTTAAGACAGGTCAGTTAGGATCACTATAGGTCTTTTTCTGGCTTGTAATGTAGGCTAGGAGCTGGTATGATATTCAAGGACATTTAGAGTGACTACGCCTCCTTGACACTATACTAACCTCTTGGGTCTCACTTCTTAACTTTTTAATTTTTTTTCTCCCTTTTTTTATTAAAGCACATTCAAGATGGGTGCGTTCTTTTCGACAATCATTTCTTCTTTTTTCACAACTTTTTTGTGTTCTTCTTTTTCCATCGCACCCAACTTTTTTTTGTTTGCTTTTATTCTACCTTTATTCATACTAATTTTTATCACGCACCCCTATGATAGCCACCCTCAACTTAGGCTATTTTCCTAAGTCAAAGTGCACAATATCCAAGGAGTGCCAAAATAGGTTCATTGTGATATAAATGGGAAGGTGATAGGTATAATAAAAAGAATAGGCATTTGGGTTCAAAATCGAGATCAACGGATATCATTCACACATGGAGGGGTCATTTAGGCTAAAAGTGGACTAATATTAAAATGGCCTATGATCCTTTCCTACCCCCTATCCTTCAACCTAGGTAAGACTAACCGGGCAAGTTCTGGATTCAATATATAATGGAAACTGAGTAAGATCTCACACACACATGGCACACAAGTATATCACAAGCTACTACTTGTTTAGTTCATGCAGCTATTTAGCACTGATTATTTCGTCACTAGAACTGATGCCATACAAAGATACACAATGGTCACACTTAGATGCAATTCACACAAGTAACTACTCAGTCCATTGGAGAGGTGTTCAAAAATTACTAAAACAAGTTAACTACCTTAAGTACTAGTATTTTTCCTAGTTGACTACAAAATGTAACAACAAATCACAATATGCCTAAACATGTCGGATCTACTAGGAACAAAACTCCGGGAAAAAGAGGCACGGCAACAAAAACCCAAAGAGGACATCAACACCCACATGTAGCCCATACCTCAACTTAAAATAATGCAATGTCCCCAATGCGTCACACTAAAACAAGAGAGTTAGTATAATGGTGATTATTCTCACCTGTCACACGGGTGACCCGGGTTCGATCCTCGGCAATGGTGTCATTTTTGATAATGCTCAAAATTGCTACGACTTCCTAAACTCATTATCTATCTTGATATTACATCAAATACCACTGCCAACAATTACTTACTATCAAATTTTATTTGATTAATACACTTTCTAAAATCATCCAATCCTGGACTAGTCTTGAATTTCTCAAAAATCGACTAAGGAAAGTCTAAGTGTAAATTTTACCCCCTTTTTAATCATAATGATAATTTGGATTGTTATATTATTGAATAAATACAACCCTATTTTTAGTTAAGAACTTGTTTTCTTTGATAATTATGAAAATTTTTATTGTAATGAATTCTTTGTTTTTATTTATTACCACAATGATCTTTGGGCACTCAGTGGTAGAATGTCTTAGTTTTTCACAAGTATAACATAGATCCTCTATAAGAAAAATCTCTTTGTGAAAACCTAGTCCAGCTTTTCCAATGCGAGTTCTATAGCTTAGATGATTTACAATTCTAGAGGATTGAGTCCACCTATTAGCCTTTCCAATATCGAGTCTTAATCTAGAGTTTTCTTGATTAAATTTTTTTATTCTATCTTTTTTCAAGAGTAAATCTTCATTCTTTTGTTTCAGAGCAGACTCAATATTTAGAACATCATTACTAGGAGTATTTTTCTCTTTATCAGTGGTGGAGAGTTTGAGAAATTCTGAATTAAAAGCTAGAATGGTTGCACCATGTTGGTTCACCTATTCCTTCAAAGTATAGTTTTTTCAACAATGCTCTTTCCTCTTTCAGTATCTGTGAGTTCGTACTTAAGGCTGGCAAGAGTTTCGAGTAACTAGTTTTGGTTAGCTATTAAGTCATGCAACTCATCAATTAGATAAGCCAATAAGGTATTTAATGTTTTTCTTAGAGAAAAGATGGAGCTTATCCTTTAGTTCCAGGATTTTTAACTCAGATTTGCTTGTTTCTTCCTTTTTTATCTTCCTCCTTATCAAAATCACACATAGCCATGAATAGAGTATCATATACACCACTATCATATTCTTCAGAACACTAAGTAACTAAATGGTATGAGATTTCTTAAGGTCCTTTTTGTCCTTGGCTTTTTGTTTCTTCTCTATTCTTTCCTTCCTCCATTTTATTTCCCATAAAGGATAGTCTTTGATTATATGATTTATTTTTTCACACTTAAAGCAACCATTTTTTGATTAATCATTGGACCATCGCTGCTACTTATTCCATTCCTGTTGTCTTTTCAGAAGAATTTTCTGAAGTTTTTGTTGATGAAGGACATTTGTTCTTCATTCAACTATGATTCATTACTTTCAGAAGTGTTAAAGTCTAGTGACTTCTCCTTGGTATCCACTTTTTTAGGGTTGGTGATGCTCTTCTCATAGATCTTCAGATTCCCTACCAATTCATCAAGAGACATGATAGTGAGATCTTTTGCTGCCCTAGTAGCAGTAATCTTGACTAACCAGTTAGCCTTTGGGAGGATTCTTAGAACCTTGTCTAGTTGTTCTTCAATAGTCAATGTCTTTCCTAGGGATGACAATTCATTCACCAAGGTGGTAAATCTAGTAATCTTCTCTTGTAAAGTTCCACGATCCTTCATTTTAAACGTCTCATATTCAGTAAACAACATAGCAACTCTAAATTTTCACATCTGACTAGTGTCATTATGTGCATTAACCAATGCATCCTAAATTTATCTGGCACTAGTACAATTTGAAAATCTGGTGTACTTATCAGGACCTAGACCACACACAAGTATATTTTTGGCTTTGGCATTCTTCTTCGAAGCAATTAGGTCATCAACATTGAATTCATCTTTACTCTTACTTACTTGTTCTTCTTCCACAATTTTCATGGGAATGGTAGGTCCAACAATTATTCTATTGCATAACCCATAATCTTCAGCTTGAATGAATTCCTCCATATGAGTTTTCCTCTATACAAAGTGAGTCCCATTGAACAATGGAGGTATGGTAATGGATTGTTCTTTATAATGCTCAGTAGGGGGTACAGAGTTAATCTTGATCTTATCTTAAGGTGTTTGCCTTTTTAACATGATAACCTGCTCTGATACCAATTGATATCCAACACGCCCAACAACCTTAATGAATTGTAGATAATTATTACACTACGAATGGATTGGGTTGCTTAATGTGCTCCACCAACGGGATATAAAGCAATAAACTTAAGAATACAAATTTTCACATGAAAGATACCCAACTCATAATAGGTGTAAAAAATTACGACCTACGCATGTATAAGATTTAAGCCCAAATTCACTAAAACGATGATCCTTTTAACAATTGACTAAACTATGTACCTAAGGAATTATAAACACTAATTCCTGTAACTCAACAATTAGAAATTATGAGTTCCGATTCCTAACAAGTCACAAACATTCGAAGGCCTGTAATCCTAGTTTTTGATGTTAAAGATGAGAAATGAAGTTGTGAGCCGTGATCAGATATAAATAGGGGCTAAAAAGAGTTAGAAAATACCCAAAAAGCCCTTTTAAAAATGTCTTAAAAATGTTAAATTGGGCGTTGCAACGGTCGAAGCAACAGACCATTGCTTAGTCTGACGGTCCATCGGATCATCCATCGTACATCGGTTAGCAAAATAATACACTTCCTTCATGCGATGGTCTCAGCGATGGTCCGTCATAGCCTTGATGGTCTATCAGATCATCAGTCACTGGTTGGCCAGGATGAGGTCACACTACCTCAGCGGTGACGGTCCCAGCGATGGTCCATCGCAGCCTTGATGGTCCATCATCCTGGCCATCACACTTGGGCCAAGAAAGAGATTCACTGCCTTGGTTGTGATAGGCTGGGTGATGGTCCATCGCAAGCTCGACGGTCTGTCAACCTGACCAACGCACCTGGGCGATTCCGACTGCTTTCAGTAAAACGGCCTTAACTTCCTCGTTCGATGCCAGATTTTGACAAAATTGGTATCTATGGAAAGCTTATTCAATTCTCTACATGAAAAAAATTGATATTAGGGAAATTCTATGTGGTTCACAATATTTCTTACTTAGGAAGACACTTCTCAATCTTTTAAGGTTGGATTTATGCTTCACTGAACACGCTCTAAAGCTCAGACTACAAGAGAATTTTTTGAGGTATTATAATGTACATTAATTACCACCATTTGAATAAGGTGGCAATGAAGAATAAATACCCTCTTTCTAGGATAGATGACTTATTTAACTAGCTTCAGGGTGCTAAGTATTTCTCCAAGATTGATCTCTATTTTGTTAATAATGGGAAATAATTAATAAGGATTTTGTAACCGATCTTCCGCGGTCCCAAAATTAGTTTGATCATATTTAGGTTATCATGGATTGGATGACTAATTCTTCTTACTTCTTGTCGGTGATAACTAATTACTCTGTCGAGGACTATGCAAAGTTATTTATTCAAGAGATCGTGAAGTTACATGGTGTACCTGTTTCTATTATCTCTTATCGACGTACTCAGTTTCATCGTATTTTTGGCGCTCATTTCAGAGTAGTTTGGGGAATAAGGTGAGTCTTAGTACCGCTTTCCACCTGCAGATAGATGGGCAAGTAGAGAGGACCATTCAAACACTGGAGGATAAGCTTAGATCCTATGTGATCAACTTTAGTGGTAATTGGATCGATCATTTTCCCTTTATTGAGTTTTCATATAATAATAGTTATCAACTGAGCATTGGTATGGCTTCATTTGAGGCTTTGTATGGTAGGAGGTAAGCCGTTCTCCTATTAGGTGGTTCAGAGTTGGTGAGGATGAGTTATTTGGTCATGAATTGGTGCACCAAGTTATGGAGAAGGTAAAGATGATTTGGGATAGGCTTAAGACCGCCCAAAGTCTCCAAAAGTCCTATGCGGATATGAGACGAAGGGAGTTGGAGTTTAATGTTAGTGACTGGTTGTTCTTAAAGGTATCTCCAATAAATAGAGTGATGCGAGTTTGGGTTTTATTAATCTGGTCTTCCATGTGTCAATGTTGAGGAAATACATAGGTAGTCCTTCTTTGGTTGTTTCTTTGGATGCTGTGGGCATCTTGGATTCTTTATCCAATGAGGAAGTCTCAATTGAGATCTTTGATTGGCAAGTTTATCTATATTATATAAAATATGTTGCTTTGGTAAAGGTTCTATCGAGAAACCAAAAGTTTGAGAAAGCTGCATGGGAAGCCGAGGAGGACATGAAGTCCAAGTTCTGTTTCTATTCCCTATTCCGCAAAATTATGCTTAAGGTATGTATGATATAAACATCTTTATTTTCTATCTTTTTTAAAGGTAAGAGTGGGTGGGTTTCTATGTTAAATCATGCTAAGGGATACCTTGTGACATCATTCGAGGAAGAATGATCTGAGGGGGGAGAATGAAATACCCCAGGTGTTGGTCCCTGGAAAATTCTGAGTTCTGAGCTTACTGCCCTGACTATGACTCTCCTTGCGAGTCATATGGAGTTATTACAGATCATAGGACCCATTCGTAATGTGCCCAGTGAGATTTGTCTAAGTCACTATTTTGAATACAACAACCATATTATAAGTCGTAAGGACTCTAAATGACTCGTATAGTCCTTTCCGTGACAAAACTAGTGTGATGAGCAAAGTATTTTATCCTGACTATGACTAGGATGTAACAAGTTGTATGGACTCGTTAGGAGTCTTAAGTTCCCTTCAATAAACAGACTAATGTCGGTGGTCCAGGATACTGTCCAGACTACGACTGAGGGGAAACGAGTCGCAGGGTGACCCTACGAGTCGTAAGGTCACCCGTAATGACTGGTGGCTTATTTTCCAGCTTTTTAATGAGGGAATTTTAGACATTTTCCTCTTATTCCAATAATAACCCACGACTTATAAACATACTTGGGATCCTATTTAATCCATAATAAACATCAAATACACTTCCTTCTCTCTCATATCCTCTCAAGCATCAATACTTACGATTTTCAAGAAGTGGGTCAAGTAGAGCTTTCAGGGTTGAATTCTCTCCATAATCTTTAGTATTTCAGGCATGTGACTCTCCCTTTAAATTATTTTTTATCTAATACATGAATTTACATGGTTAAATATATGGATTTGAAATAAAGTTTTTGATATGGTTGGGGGATTTGACATGAATAGTTCTTAAATTAATTTTTCTTGGTTTATTATGCATTATTCATGCTTTGTTAACAGTTTTTAACTTGTGGGGTGCATGGATTGGTGAATAATCAAAGGGGTTATGTTTTCCCCAATTGTGATGAATTTTGCTTTGACATATGGTTTTGGAAATTGAGTTCCCTCAACCTAAATGTGAATTGATAATGATACATGGCTTTATCGCATGTATTGACTTATTCACTTGAACTAATGGATTGTCATAAAAGGTTAACGAACCATGGTATGATTTCATTGAACTTTGGGGTATGTGGATTCCCCATGTGAATGTTAATTGAACTTAAGGGGTCATGAACTTCCCTTATGTGATGGTTAATGGGTATGACATGATAATGAACTTGCAAGTGAGGTTAATATGACAAAACCAACAGGATTCCTGAATGCATAATTGGTTCAATAAATTGGAAATATGTGTTAAATATTTTAACTGGGCTTAAAGCAGATTATGTAGCTGGCCCATGAAAGTGGAGGTCCCAAGGGACCAACACCGAAAACTGTGCTAGCCAACATGGGGGTCTAAATGACTGGGAGGTTTGAGTCCCCCTTGTTATTATTTATGATTGGGAGGTTCAAGTCCTCGATGTTATATAAATTGGTGCTTAAGTCATCTTTGATTTATGTCGGGAGGTTCGAGTCCCCCATTAAGCATATCACATATGATTATCCTCTGGTTCGTGTGCCTACAGGCATTGGGGCCCTTCCAGCTGGGGGAAAGCTGGGATGATATAGCCTATGGGTGTCTTATTATGACGGTTATGCTACACAATCCAGGTTAAGATTTTTAAAGCTCATGCTAAAGTATATATGCATTTGCATTTGATGATATGCATTGGATTTGACTAGTTTTGGATTATTACTCATGACATTATTTTATCCCTTATTCCTGAGTTACATGCTAGCACTCTAACTACTAATCGTCTCCGAATGCTTTATCCCCAAGAGATGCAGGCACCGAAAATACTCCTATTTTTCCTACGTAGTGATCAAGTGTTTGAGTATATTTCATCAGTTGACTTGAAATGGTGAGCTTCCATACTTCCGAAGACCTCATTTCATGTTTTGTATTTCACATTGTCATAGACTATTCTTTCAGTTATTTTTGGCTATTGTCTGGGGCATGTCTCGACATTTATGGATATTCAATTAGTTAGAGGATCTGTGGATATTACTGTGGACTTGGGTATCGATTATTGGTTTTTGGACTTATCATATATGTTTTAAGTTTCCTTTACTATCTTGTTATATGTTTGACATTCAGTCATTGTTAGTGTGTATGCTCTGTTTGTCCAATTTCATTATTTTAAGATTTTCTATTTCTTAAATCACATGGATTCTATTAGGATTAGCATAAACAACCATAATTTCACCCCCAATTAATGTTTTATAACATCCTAGAATCATTCTTTACTAGAGGTATACATATTTCACCACTTTTCAGCAATTCTAGAACTAGGATTAAATTCCAATTTTCTACCATGAATTCAAGTCTAGAATATAATGACTTTCCTCCAAATATGAAAATGCTTAAAACCCATTTGAAAATTGCCTTTCCAAAGCTCCTTTGTATTTTCTAAAAGAATAGAGAATAAGAATATTTTTTTATTTCTAAAAATAGTCAAATTCTACATATTACCGTTATAGCAGTTAAAATTTTGTTGTAGCAGCGTGCACCTTTAGATAGAGGTCTTCTATTGTGGTAATTATTATCACTGCAAGGGTTACTTTTTTCACTGCAGCGATCTGAGGCGAAAACTCAGAACCTCTCCTCAGTTTTGTTTATTTTGCAAGACACATCACAAGTTATAACATCGCAAATCAGCCCCTCCACGGTAAACTTTATAACTGGAGTTCTACAATTCTATTTTAGGTGCTAAAAATTGCTAAGACTTCCTAAACTCATTATCTATCTTGATATTACATCAAATGCCACTGCCAACAATTACTTACTATCAAATTTTATGTGATTAACACACTTTCTAAAATCATCCAATCCTAGACTAGTCTTGAATTTCTCAAAAATCGACTAAGGAAAGTCTAAGTGTAAATTTTACCCCCTCTTTAATCATAATGATAATTTGAATTGTTATATTATTGAATAAATACAACCCCATTTTTAGTTAAGAACTTGTTTTCTTTGATAAGTATGAAACTTTTTCTTGTAATGAAGTCTTTGTTTTTCTTTATTACCACAATGCTCTTTGGGAACTCAGTGGTAGAATGTCTTAGTTTTTCACAAGTATAACATAGATCCTCTATAAGAACAATCTCTTTGTGAAAACCTAGTCCAGCTTTTCCAATGCGAGTTCTATAGCTTAGATATTTACAATTCTAGAGGATTGAGTCCACCTATTAGCCTTTTCAATATCGAGTCTTAATCTAGAGTTTTCTTGATTAAATTTTTTTATTCTATCTTTTTTCAAGAGTAAATCTTCATTCTTTTGTTTAAGAACAGACTCAATCTTTAGAACATCATTACTAGGAGTATTTTTCTCTTTATCAGTGGTGGGGAGTTTGAGAACTTCTGAATTAAAAGCTAGAATGGTTGCACCATGTTGGTTCACCTGTTCCTTCAAAGTATAGTTTTTTCAACAATGCTCTTTCCTCTTTCAGTATCTGTAAGTTCATACTTAAGGCTGGCTAGAGTTTCAAGTAACTAGTTTTGGTTAGCTGTTAAGTCATGCAATTCATCAATTAGATAAGCCAATAAGGTATTTAATGTTTTTCTTAGAGAAAAGATAAAGCTTATCCTTTAGTTCCAGGATTTTTAACTCAGATTTGCTTGCTTCTTCCGTTTTATCTTCCTCCTTATCAAAATCACACATAGACATGAATAGAGTATCATATACATCACTATCAGATTCTTCAGAACACCAAGTAACTACATGGTATGAGATTTATTAAGGTCCTTTTTGTCCTTGGCATTTTGTTTCTTCTCTATTCTTTCCTTCCTCCATTTTATTTCCCACAAAGGATAGTCTTTGATTATATGATTTATTTTTTCACACTTAAAGCAACCATTTTTTGATTGATCATTGGACCATCGCTGCTACTTGTTCTATTCCTGTTATCTTTTCTGAAGAATTTTCTGAAGTTCTTGGTAATGAAGGACATTTGTTCTTCATTCAAATGTGATTCATTACTTTCAGAAGTGTTAAAGTCTAGTGACTTCTCCTTGGTATCCACCTTTTTAGGGTTGGTCATGCTCTTCTCATAGATCTTCAGATTCCCTACCAATTCATCAAGAGACATGATAGTGAGATCTTTTGCTTCCCTAGTAGCAGTAATCTTGACTAACCAGTTAGCCTTTGGGAGGATTCTTAGAACCTTGTCTAGTTGTTCTTCAATAGTCAATGTCTTTCCTAGGGATGACAATTCATTCACCAAGGTGGTAAATCTAGTAATCTTCTCTTGTAAAGTTCCACAATCCTTCATTTTAAACGTCTCATATTCAGTGAACAACATAGCAACTCTGAATTTTCTTATCTGACTAGTGTCTTCATGTGCATTAACCAAAGCATCCTAAATTTATCTGGCACTGGTACAATTTGAAAATATGTGTACTTATCAGGACCTAGACCACACACAAGTATATTTTTGGCCTTGGCATTCTTCTTCGAAGCAATTAGGTCATCAACATTGAATTCATCTTTACTCTTACTTAATTGTTCTCCTTCTACAATCTTCATAGGAATGATAGGTCCAACAGTTATTCTATTGCATAACCCATAATCTTCAGCTTGAATGAATTCCTCCATGTGAGTTTTCCTCTATACAAAGTGAGTCCCATTGAACAATGGAGGTATGGTAATGGATTGTCCTTTATAATGCTCAGTAGGGGTGCAGAGTTAATCTTGATCTTATCTTAAGGTGTTAGCCTTTTTAACATGATAACCTGCTCTGATACCAATTGATATCCAACACGCCCAACAACCTTAATGAATTGTAGATAATTATTACACTACAAATGGATTGGGTTGCTTAACGTGCTCCACTAACGGGATATAAAGCAATAAACTTAAGAATATAAATTTTCACATGAAAAATACCCAACTCACAATAGGTGTAAAAGATTATGACCTGCACATGTACAAGATTTAAGTCCAAATTCACTAAAACGGTGATCCTTTCAACAATTGACTACAAACTATGTACCTAAGGAATTATAAACACTAATTCCTGTAACTCAACAATTATAAATTATAAGTTTCGATTCCTAAACAACTCACAAACTGGAAGTGTACTGATTTTTCATGAAACAACGCATCCGCTTACTAGAAAGACTCACTGAATTTTCAATGGAATAATAAGAAGAAAAGAATTACTCCTAAGTCCTATCACATAAGAATTTTCCCTAACGTGGGCAAGACGTTGGACTCCATGTATCTCACATGGTTTACGTCAGTTAGAAGAAACTCCCAAAGTTATATAATCCCGAGTCCTAAGTGTCCCAAAGTTATATGATTCCGAGTCCCAAGTGTCCCAAAGTTATATAATCCCTAGTCCCAATTGTCCCAAAGTTATATAATCACGAGTCCCAAGTGACCCAAAGTCTCTTAAGTTTTCTAGAGTCTCAAGTCTTGAAGTTCCTAAAGTATCAAGTTGTTGAGTTTTAAAGAAGTTCTACTATCCTTAAGCTAAAAGTGTAAGTTTGAAGGTATATTGATTTTGAAGGCTATGACCCTATGATTCCAAAAGTTTTCAAGTGTCATGATTATTAAGTTCTTAAGATGTTTCTTGCTTTCATGAGATTATAGCTTATGTCCTGAAAGTTGATACTTTAAGATTTTATCTAATTTACAGGTTAGAACAAAGAAATAATACAGATCCAGAATAAAGAGAAACGACTCACGTGATTTTTATTATCTATTTCCTGACCACAACTTATGAGAATTTTATTCAAGCTATGTGAGTCATTTACATTTAGCATGCATGATTTCTATAAAGATTGATGATATTGTTTTACTATTGCATACACCCCATATACTCAGTACATCCTCAAAGTACTAATCTACATATACGTCTATGTGCTATATTGTCTCATAATGTAGGTATCAGTTCAGTTGTAGAACGCATACTATACTTTGATAGTTGCAACTTCCAGGCAGCAGGTCATGAGTCCTTTTGATTCAAGGGCTTAAGTCAGTTCTATAGTATGATATTTTCCATACCCAGTCATATTGATTTGAGATAGTTGGGGGTCATGTCCTGGCTATCTAAAGTCAATTCTAGTAGAGGCTTCATAGACAGTCAGTAGAACTTGATGTATTCAGTTTCAGTTTTATTTCTAAGAGCAGAGTTGTAATCTTGTAAATTTAGTTTTGTATAGTATAGATTCAGAAAGAGTTATTTTCTGCTGATTTTGTACAGTTTTATATATTTTATTCAGTTGCGTATGAGTTGTGCCAGTAGAAGAGTTAGCTTGGGTCACTTGTGATCCTAAGCACCGTATGACGTCTCGGGACCCATTTTTGGGGTGTTCCAAATTGGTATCAAAGCACAGAGTTGAAGATTCCTAGTATGTCTATGAAGCCTTATCTAGTAGAGTCTTGTGTAACGGTACGGAGACGTCTATACTTTTTTTCGAGAGGCTATAGGGCATTTAAGAAATGTTCCCCTTCTTTCAAGTCTTAGATCATGCCATAAAAAGGTCCTCTCAAAAGCTTATACAGATTCTTATCTTACTCTATTCTGGTCATATCTGCCTTATTTTTAAGGCATCAAAAATAGCCAAGCTTAAATCTTCACAGATAGTTATGGGATTATAAGAGGGCTAGAAAGTATCCCATCAGTGCTTTTGAGTTCCAAACATTTAAGTGCTTTATCATGTTTGTAGAAATCATACACTAAGCCTAAGTCAGATGTGTTTTTAAATTCTTCCTCAGAATCCATAATGATAACCTATACTTCCCTATCTATGTAATATTCTTGAGATAACATGATTAGCAAGTTTCAGTTTCTCTCCAGATAATGCTCCTTCAGATTCTTCTACAGAATCCATAATGATAACCTATACTTCCCTATCTATGTATTATTTTTGAGATAACGTGATCAGCAAGTCTCAGTTTCTTCCCAAATAATGCTCCTATATTTGCTAGCAGGAGTTTCAGAAGTTAGACAAAGAGCTTGAGGGGAGCTCTCTAGTGTGTTATAAGTCCCTCAAGTTTAAAGTTATGTCCTCATTCTTATGAACCATTCAGTTAAGACAAAGAAAGATGTGTATTCTTTGAACATTGAATATTATGTTTTAAGTTTCTATCTCTTGTAGCCTTGTTATTATTGTGTTGTTGAAAAATCAAAGTCTAGTAAAGCCGTGTGGGGCTTTTTCGATTCACTAGCATAGTTGCTTTGTCATTCATCTCATTTTCTTGTTCAAAATAAAAAAAATCAAAGTCTAGTGAAGTCGTGTGAGGCCTATTTTGATTTACTAGAAACTTGTTGTTCTTGTGTTGGTTGGAACTGGGGTTTAAAGGTGTAGTGAAAAGAAAGGTGGTAAGTGAGATTTATTGAATATATGTATAGTCGAATATTATTACATATGATTGAGTTAGTAATGAAGTGATATGTCCTTGTGTGTTAGTTTAGTAGAAGGTAGAGAAAGAGTTATTAGTTAAGGTGAATTGATGTTTGCTTGAAGTGTAAAGAGAATTGTTGATAATGTTTGTTGTGCTAGAAAGGTATAATTTATTGATGAAAATAATTGGTAGATAGTAATGATGTGTAGAAGGAGAATGTGTTAATGGATTTTAAATAAGATAGATCATAGGGTTGTGATTAATCCTTATTGTTATGAGGTTTTAACAGACTAGAATCTTTGGATGTTTGACAGGTAAGAATAGTTGACAAGATTGCGGTCGATCATAGCGAGAATGAGATACTAAGTTTGAATAGTAGATGATGAGCAAGGTGGATATAATGATTGATGTGTTATGAATGTTAGACGTATGGAAATGGTCTAGTAGGCTTAAACAGTGTGTGAAAGAGCTTAAGTTTATTTGATTCGTAATCAAGTCTGATGTTGTAAGAATGATATAGAAGTACACCCAAGGTGCTATGAGGCTGCATTATTTTCGAGGATCATTGCATGTTGTGTGGTTAGTAGTATCGTTGAGTTGCTAGGTGGAGAAAGACTCGTTAGATAATATATGATGTTCTTGATAACTAAGTTAAGGAGTTATGATTGAAGATGTTGAGCCTGTTAAGTATGATTTTGATTCTCATGGCTTAGAAATATAAGCTTATAAGAATGATATTGGTAGGCTATGACAGAAGTAGTATTGTCCGTCAAAAGTTTGGAGATACCCATGTTAAGCGTTAGAATCTAATTTTGAAAGTTGGGAGATTGAGATAATAGAAATAAGAGTTGAAACACTAAATGGTGTGCACTCCGACTATGGGGATGCTTATGTGGATTCGAAGTTAGTAAGTGTTCAAGTATTATATGATGACTTTTAGGGCTATAGAAAGAGAGGGTGTAGCTCAGAAGGTAGTATTAGAAATCGGTCTTACGCTTTCATGTGTAGTCATTTGAGTTAAGTTCTTTTGTTCATGTACATTTTTATACCCCAGACTCTAGAGTAAAGTGATTGCAGTTAGACTAGAGTTTACATAGTGGTTCACAGCCTTAGAGTGATGGCTTAAGTCTAAAGGGGAGATGATAGTACAAGTAACCAAGTCAAGCTTTCAGATTCTAGTAGATGTACCAGTAAGTTGTAGAACAGTTGTAAGGAATCATGATGCCTGACCCAATCTCATTTCAGTATTTCAGTTGTCCCAATACCTGCTCATGCCTTACGTTCAGTTCTATGATCTTAATTATGTTCATGCATATGATAGAGAATTTTGTACTCCCTTAATTCCCAAGAATAAGGAGTTCCAGTTCTTTCAGTAGTTGGAATCACGTTCCATAAGTTATGAACTCCAAATTTAAGTCATACAGCTCATGACTCATGTACTCAAGCTTTACGGTACGTTCAGTTCAAGTATTCAAGCAATACTTTTAATGATCAGCGAAATTCAGGTTTATATCATGCATGTCCTCGGGTTAGACCTCTTTGATAAGATTATGATACTAAATATTCTATTCCTCAAGCCTCAGTTGAGTGTCTAGTTATTCACAGTATCCCTTCATGTTTTAGGCCCTCATGTCCTAAACTTCTATTACCTTTTCTTCGATCAAGATAGTGATGATGATCAGTTATCTGGATGGGAGAGAGTAAGCATTTCTTGTTACTGGAAGATAGTTGTATGCTTATTTTAGCTAAGGCGGTAGAGTGTGAAGTAAGATTAAAGCCAAGTCTTTAATACCCGTCATGGTTAGTCGAAGTTTTATATGCAATGTTTGGGTAGTTGAAATCTTATGTATGTCTTCTTATAAGTAGTGCATGGAAGTTGTTCTTGATATAGGTTTGTAAGTTGTGACAAAGGTATTTTATGGGAGTGTGTTTAGAAGTGCATATGTGGCTATAAAAGTAAGCTTGAACATCTTGTTTGTATATATATTGGGATGAATGTATTGCGCGTTAGTAGATTTCTAGTACGAGGTCGAATGTGGTTGTTGGAGTGGTAATGAGAATTTTGCATGAGATGAGAAGTTATGAAATGCAAGGTGTGTTGAATTTATGGTTCAGGCTAGTATTACAGTGTTATGTGGTGCATCTTATGATTTTGAGTTAGGTTTGAAGATGGTGGGAGAATTTAGTTCAGTCTAGACATCAGTAAATAGAAATATTAGTGCTATATGAGAATTATAAGTTGAATCGAGCGAGTATAGTATTTAAGGGGAATAGTATAGATGAGGGAGTATTCGAGAACTGCTGCTAAGCTTGAAGGTAAGAAGTTGCATCGCCTAAAGCCTGGTAATTCTATTGCATCGCCTAAAGCCTGGTAATTCTATCCTAGTTTATAAGTTATATGTCTATATTCCATGTTATGGAGTGTTGAAGAGATACTCCAACTATGTATAAGTTTCCGGTGTAATTCAGTCAGTATAGCCAGCAATTCAGTTTTAGAGTGAGGCAGACAAAATCGTGTGGTTTTACACCTTTTTCACCCAGTCCTACTATCTGAAGTCTCATGCATATGACCATTCCAAGATATAATCTATTCCATCCATGTAAATTGCGAATTCAGTTTAATTCATACATCAGTTTTAGTTTCAGGATTCGGGTATCTAGTCATGACTTAGTTCATAAGTATTCATTGAACAACCTTCGTTTTCCAAGTATTTCAGTTCAGACAATGTGATATCCATTGTGTAATCTTAGCCTCATTTTCTCATGATTATGCCGGCACAAACAATCACTTCGCAGTCTATAAGTACGATCACGCCATGAGCTCATTAAGAGGATTCTAAACTCTCAGCATGAGTTAGCTCCCCATGATAAGATAAAGCAAGTTAGCTCAGATTCAGACGAAGATAATAGCCTTCCTTAATTTAGTCCTTTTTTTTTATCAAATATTCAGCTATATGACTATTCTTATTATGAGTTCATGTATTCTATGAAGTACCCAAAAGTCTAAGATGAAGTAGAGTGAGTTTAGCAAGTTATTTCAGCTGTGAATCCTTAGTTTTCTCTGTACTCTTAGCCTTACGAGCGATATTCGAGGACGAATTTTTCCAAGGAGGAGATATTGTAAGACCCCGTAAAGTTCCCTCATCGTTAAGGCTTTCGAAATGAATCAAGAGAAGTCTTACACTTAGAAATTTTGCTAAGTGCTCAACACTTATTTTATTTTAAACCTTCAAACTTCGGAAAATTATTTATCGACCTTCCCGACCTTCGTTTATTGATTTTTTTGTTGCATTGCGATGGGGCAAGGTAAGAGTATATCTCGAGTGAGTTTTAGAATTTTTAGACGAGCCTAAGGGCGTGTTTGGGTTTTAGAAACAGTAGCTAAAGGCTATAGGGAGGCACCGCCCAGCTTAGCCAAGGCGCCGCCCTGGTCATAGCCTTTTTGCCTAGTTTTCTGCTTTTTTCCTCCGTCTTATTAAGGGTAGAAATGGAATTTTCCACCCATTTATTATCCTTAACACGGGATTAAATCTCCAAGACATCAAAATAAGTTTATTTTCTCTCAAAATCACCAAGGACATTCATTAGGCTTTCAACCTAAAAATCCAAAAGATTCAACCGTAGGTTTTCGATAATTTTTTAAGATTCGGATTTCCCATTGCAGAGGCTACAAGAAGCACCTATCAATTGTACGTAGCATCTCAAAAAGCAAGAGTCCATAATTTGAGGTATGTGGGGTTTGAACAAGAACACTCTTTCGTTCTTGTGCCCAAAAGATTTAGATTTTCTTAAAGAATTTCGTATTTCCAAGATGAATTCATATTATTTTGCTATATTTTAAATTTATTAGATTATGTAATTGTTCAAGTCTTGAATTGTATGATTATTTTGTTCAATTATGATCTAAATTGAGAGTTCATGATATAAATTGCACATTCCTATATTGATATCATGTTTTTAAGAATTTCCAAGAGTTGTTGTCATGAGTTGAACTTTATTTTGAAATCGTGAGTCTTTAAGGATGAATTATTGATTCTCCAAGAAGTGTACTTATATTTTCATGTTGTTGAGATTTTAAAACTTTGATGAAAAGTCTATCAAGATTTCAAGAAAAGAATTGAGTTTTGATCCTAAGCTAAGAAAGAAATCCACATTATTTGTTTGATTTGAGATAAAGGGGAAGCATATTGGCTCCCATTACATACTGTTGAATTGTTTAAGGTGGATTTTTTTAAAGTTATGAGCTAAGTAAGGGAGTAGTATTTAGCACCGAGTTGGGCTTGATTCTGAGGTTTCATGCCCCAGAACTACGTGCCCTCGTAGGTTTCTGATAGGGATGGCAATGGGGCCGGGCGGGTGTGGTGCAGTGCGGGTTTTAAGCTATGCGGCGCGGTGCGGATTTTAAGTTATGCGGTACAGTGCAGGTGCGGTGCGGGTTAAAGTAAGTTTTTTTTTAAATGGTGCGGTGCGGGTTATGGGTATATGCGGGTTTAAATTAAAAAAAGCTAAAAATTAGTATTGTTCTCATGAATATACCTAAAATTATATGTATTCTTCACTTAAAAATTTGATACTTAAAAATGACATGTATAACACTACAAATAAATAATTTTATAATAGCTTTTTTAACATCTCTATTCATTTTAATAAAAATATGCTATTTGATCATTACTTGTACACGTTATACTTTTTGATAATTTTTAGTGCAAAGTGATATAATAGAAATTAGTTATTATTTTCTAGTTGTAGATTTAAAAATATTATGATTTTCAATGGAGTTACGATTTTTTAAAAAAAAGGAAAAAATAAAAACATGGGGCAGTGTGGTGCGATTATACGTGGGTATGAATGTGGGGCGGGTTTACGCGGGTTTAAAGGTGATGTGGTGCGGTGCAGTGCATTTTTAAAACTTGTGGGTTTAGAAAAAACCCGCACCGCACCCGCAACGCAACGCACAATTGTCATCCCTAGTTTCTGATTTACCCCAAGTGGGTTAAGCTAGTGATCACTAAAAGTTAAAGGTTCTACTCTAATGGCAAGGATAGAACAGCTCTCCCCAACGTGGGAAAGACGTTGGACTCCATGTAGCTCACATAGTTTAGGTCGGTTAGAAGAAACTCCCAAAGTTATATAATCTCGAGCCCCAAGTGTCCCAAAGTTATATAATCCCGAGTCCCAAGTGTCCCAAAGTTATATAATCCCGAGTCTCAAGTGTCCCAAAGTCTCTTAAGTTTTCTAGAGTCTCAAGTCTTAAAGTTCCTAAAGTATCAAGTTGTTGAGTTTTAAAGAAGTTTTACTATCCTTAAGCTAAAAGTGTAAGTTTGAAGGTATATTGATTTTGAAGGCTATGACCCTATGATTCCTAAAGTTTTCAAGTGTCATGCTTATTAAGTTCCTAAGAAGTTTCTTGCTTTCATGAGATTATAGCTTATGTCCTAAAAGTTGATACTTTAAGATTTTATCTAATTTACAAGTTGAGAACAAAGAAAGAATACACATCCAAAATAAAGTGAAACAACTCACGTGATTTCTATTATCTATTTCCTGACCACAACTTATGAGAATTTTATTCAAGCTATGAGAGTCATTTACATTTAGCATGCATGATTTCTATAAAGATTGATGATCTTGTTTAACTATTGCATACACCCTCATATACTCAGTACATCCTCAAAGTACTGATCCACATATACGTCTATGTACGACATTGTCTCATAATGTAGGTATCAGTTCAGTTGTAGCACGCATACTATATTCAGACAGTTGCAGCTTCCAGTCAGCAGGTGATGGGCTTTTTGATTCAAGGGCTCGAGTCAGTTCTACAGTTTGATATTTTCCTTACCCAGTCGTATTGATTTGAGATTGTTGGGGGTCATGTCCCAGCTATCTAAAGTCAATGCTAGCAGAGGCTTCATAGACAGTCAGTAGAACTTGATGTATTCAGTTTCAGTTTTGTTTCTAAGAGCAGAGTTGTAATCTTGTAAATTCAGTTTTGTATAGTATGGATTCAGAAAGAGTTATTTTCTGCTGATTTTGTAGAGTTTTATGTATTTTATTCAGTTGCGTATGATTTATGCCAGTAGAAGGGTTAGCTTGGGGTCACAAGTGACCCTAAGCACCGTGTGACGTCTCAGGACCCATTTTTGAGGCGTTACACGGTACCCTACAGCCCATGGGCTGACCGGGCCGGGTCAAATCGGGGCAGTTTTCTTAAGTGAACCAATTCGGGTCGGGTTAACCTAGCCCGTTTGACAGATTTATCATTTAACAAAACGAATATTCTTAAAACAACTTCTACGTCTTCAAATAAATAACGATCAAACAAGTTGATAGTGTAGATACATATATACATGCAGACTCCGCAATGTGATATTTAAGCACTGAAAAATAGTTGTGATATATGTTAGAATTTATGTTTAAATTAAATTAATAGTTATAAGTTTTTATGAAAAGGTATCTTTTAGTGAAAGATTGTTTCTTTTAGATGAGCTTTTATGAAGAAATGTGTCTTAGATGAAAGGTTGTGTCCTTTAGTATTATTTGGTTTCCAACAATTCTATTTAAACTCCGTCTAACTATTTTCTAACGTAACTTTTTCACAGAATATCTTTTCTTACAACATTCACCAAAGAGTTATTTTCTCCCCCAAAAAAGCAAGTTTCAGAGTTCTTGCTTAACAGAAGAATCAATTCACTATTTGCTTAGTGCAGAATTCAATTAATTTGTCATATCCACTAAAACTATTTATATAGTCTCCCATAGCAATCTCGCAAAGGAGCTGGTGCAAATACCATTTTTAGGAGAACGTTTCGCACGTGTTTCAAGCCTCAAATCTTGTATTTGTTGTTCAAATTATCAAACATTTATCTTTGTGTTTTTCTCCGTATGTTCATAAAATATATTTTTCAACAATATATATACACACACAATAATTAATGCAAAAGAAATTGAAAATGAAATCTAATTTCTTCAATTCTTTTATTGGTACGAAAGGTTTACAAGATTCCACGCATGGTCGGCATAGGCTGATGGGTAGTGTCCCTTTTTGTGGTCTGATCTTGTTCTTACACGGCATACCTATTTATAGATACAGCCAACAGTACGTGAACCAATCTAATGTAGATTCACCTTTATTTTTCATGAAAGTTGTTTTTTCTCTAAAAAATGAAAACGTTAAACGTCCTCACTTTGTCGAGGAAATAGGTTGTTGTCTACTTGTATAGTTATAATTAAGCAATTTTCTGGGATTAATTTAAAGAGCACAACTTTGATCCTCAACTTTAGTTCTTAGTATACCCGATGTCAGACTTCAATGCTATATTATTCATGCTCTAAATATTCAATTCTTGATGTGCAGAAGGTGTGAAGTGTCCCCATAACTGGTTGAGGGAATCCTTATATATGTGCCGTACACATTTTGGGAGGAGTTTTTCCAATAAATCACTTAGAGAAGTATTCTTGTTACTTCTTCCAGCTTCACTTTTCATAATATGTTGAAGGTCCTTTTTCGTATAACAAATTTAAGATTGATTAAACAGGTGCAACGGGCTAAGATTTATGGGTGGATATTGAATTGCTACTTCTGGAACTGGCAGATTTAATAATGCAATTGTCAATTTGCCATCTCACACAAATTGCAAGTGCATTTATTTTTATATATTACCATTGTCTAGTCCATCCCTCAGAGTCACAGCTGCTGACTCCTAGGAATCAGGTCTGAAACAGACAAATGAGGACCATTAATATTATCTATGTCTAAGTTTTGTCCATGACTAGCTGGAACAACCTTAATTATATAGTATATAACTATACCTTATATTTAATCACAATTTATATCATTATTTTAAATCTTCACTTATAAACTGTATACATATTGCTTTCTTATTTTCAGTTGCTTATTTTGGAAAGAAAACTAACATTTCGATCAATTTCTAGCTTAAACGAACATCAGCAAAAATAAACTATCAGCATTTAACGTTACAGCACCTTTGTTTTTTCCGGCAAACAAATCATACCTGTTGATGATGTGATGTATTTAAAATGATGATAGAAAACCATCCCTGGATGTCAGTGGACGGAGATCTCTCAATCTGATAGGGGAAAATGGGGGGTAAACAAGGTCTCCTAGACATAAGATATTTCAAAGATCATCGTTCAACTTCTATACAATTATGACTCCATTCTGATTTCTCAGTTTGATAAGAGAGTGAATACCATTAAACTGTTGATAATAGTCACCTATGTGACACGATTGGAGGAAGAATGGTTGGATAGAGGAACAAGATGAAATAGGAAAGGAAATGAGAACGAATACGATTCCATAAATGTCATGAGCCGGTTCACTTCCGTCCTGGTTCAGCAACAAGGCAATACTAACCATAAGTATTTTTTAATTTTTTGAAAAACTATTTCATTTTAGTGAAAATTGGGGTATTTGACCATGAGAATTTCAAATTCAATTTCAAATTGTTTTTGAAACTTGTTTTCACTTTTTTCCAACTTCAGTTTCATCTTTATTTATTGTTAGAAATGACCTATTTTTTTTTTTACAAAAACACTCTATTAACTCACTCTGCAGTAGTGTATTGCCGACGGGAGTAACTTAACCGTACTTATAGTTTGGTTCAAACACGTTATTGTGTGTTGCATTATATTTTTCTCACTTTAATTTGTCTTTACTTAATATTTAATATATAATCGTATTTTAATTTTGACCCACTTTTTATAGTAAATTTACCCTATACTCTATTTGAATTATAGGTTTCAAATGTTGATGTGTGACATTATATAACGATAGAATATGATATAATCTATCTAAACGTTATAGCAAGAGTGCTAAGATTTTCTCTCCTCAACATGTATATATTTTTGTTACAAATTTCATTATTTACTTCAAAGTGTTTCGATCTGATTCATGTATGCCACACTATTTGAGGGGCGAATTAGTTGGGCTCCTTGCCTCCATTCTTGCTTGTTTTGGCAAGAGATAATACTCATTGATAATATATGGACTCGGCGTGGATCATGTTGTGATTATACATATAGAATTTATTTTAATATCAATTACTATTTTTAAAATAATTTTGTTCTATATATATAATTTTATTATTATTGTGAGACACACGTGCAAAGAACATACTCTAAACTAATTATTGATAAAATACGAGAAAAAATATATTGTAGATTAAGATGAATGAGTAGGATACATGCTTAGTAAATAACACTCAAAACTTCATCATGAATAGTTTGTCCTTTGGTTCATGAAGAACTCACTGACACTATGAATAAGAGCTGAATGTTCTCAAAATTATTTTCTTCTCTCACATTTAGTTGTATCTCGTAGGTAAATTAGTTAAGTTGGTGATTTTGATATTATTTAAAAATTGTAGGTATAAAATTATATTTTAAACAGTTTTTCCAAAATTAAAAAGAAAATTCAAAAAAAATGATCAAACACAACTCCAACTCCAACCCAAAAAATATTTAGTTTTCATGGCCAAACACCTACTAAAGATAGCACAAGTAACCTTATTAACAATACATATACGGAGAGTTGAATCTTCTTATAGCAGATCTCAACAGCGATGATGGAATAGTTGTATCAAGCTTGAGAGAAGCGAACTACACCAAGCAGCGTAGAAAGGGGAAGGAAACAACACCCCATTACGTTGCACAGTTGTGGTCATAGCAAGTCTCGAGATCTCCAGAATGGAAAATTCAAGACAACTACAGGCTCACTTGTACGATTAGATGGTATGCAATTACCTGCACTACTGCACGCACAACGATGTCTCTCTAATTTGAATAGCAGACTTGCTGAAGTTAAAAGAGTTCAAGATAAGATTACTTGACAGTTATCGGAGATTCAGAATCACCAATAAGGATGCTGAACATAATAAATAATGTGATACACACGTAGGAATTTCAAACGTTAGTCAAATATGTATCACAGGGCAAGAGATTGCTATGTAGATGAAGTAAACAAAATTGTCCAATTCAATCATAGAAACTACCATCAAGAGAAAGAGCACTATGTAAATTGAACATTATGCAAAATACAAAGGAATCATATGCAACAAAATTCTACATCATGTCGTCATTTTAGTTGTGAACCCTATCAAACTTGATCAGCACTTAGCAACTCAATGAGCTCTAGCTTCTTCAGTTTGGAGTATCCCCTCAAACCACGGGACTTTGCAATTGCTCGCAGTTCTGTTAGCTTCATTTCAGCTAATTCGTCATGTCCAACATGGTTTTCTTCATCGTCACTAGCATCAACACTTTCATACATTTTGGCAGTATCATCATCAGCCATCTCATCAAACACATCCTTATCTGAGAAAATCGGATGAGTGTCAGAATCAACCTCACTTTTGGGAATTTGGCCAAGTTCAGGGTCCAGATATATGTCCTTTTCCATCTCATCTGTAGCAGTAGATGCAACAGGGTTATCCGTACCTCCCTCGTGATAAACAGGCTGAAATTTGATCCGCGGAACTGGAGATCTACGTTGGAAGTTTGACTTCGGCCGGTTAACAGCTGGGTTGCCAATTTCTTGTGCCACATGGTTCACATTGCTATTCAGCTCAGTGAAATTGCCAGCTCTCTCTTCAGAGCATACATTGCTTTTATCTGGCTGGTCAAGGACAAAGTTGCTGCTTCTACTGTTACTGGTTTTCTTCCCTTTCTGAACTGAGTGTTTTCTTAAAAGCTTGAGAAGGGAATCAACTGTTTCACTCTCTTTACCTTTTCCTTGCGACTCATCAGACTTTTTCTCCTCTTTGATCGCAGCTCTTTCCCGAAGCTGAGCCTGGACCTTTCTAAATAGTTCAACAATCTCCTTTTCCCTTGGACCTGGAGTAGCCGTAGCTTGGAATTTGGAAGTGTTTGATGTAGTAAGCAGTGGCCCATTTCTCGAAGATAACATTTCAGATTCTTCCATATTGTCATAACCATCTCTGTCTTCATTTTGCCTGTTCCTCCCCCTGGAGAACCCATGCTTATTTTGCCTCGAAAATTCTGGATTTCTTTTATGATTGCTGAAGCTACTAGCATTACATATATAAGTTGTTCTCTTGTAAGGAGATTTCAAGTTCAAAATCTTGACCTTGGAAAACTGCAGATCTTCACCATGAGAAGTGACTGTCCTCCCTGACAGTCCTGAGCAGGGAAGACATCTGCCTTCTGGGGAACCAATCCCTGAAATAGAATAATAGCATATATCTAAAGTGTTATAGTCGATTTTACATATATAACAAAAAATTAACTTAGGCATAAGACAATGTTTCTATGAGGCCATTTCATAGTCAAGGAAATGATCAACATGTAGGTCATGACAGATGCATTCACATTGCAGCTGAAGCTAAAAAACATCTTATCCTCCATGTGGAAGGGTGACTAAAGGATGGGATCAGAGCTGCATGGTGAATATCAGAACAGATTTATTGACATCTTTTTCCAAGTAAGCATTTCCATTTACCGATTAAAAAGCATTCTTTGGGATAATTGTACAATGTTATTTCAGATTCCTTTCTATGCCTTACAGATATGTCCTACAGCTATCTAGAAATAAGAAGTTAAAAAATATCATGAATCCTGCTTCCACAAGAAGCATTTACATTTTAAATATGATATATACTGTTGTCACTACCAAGAATTAGTAGTATTAAAAATTAACAAAAATGATGATTGCAATGAAAATAATCCTGAAGTCATCATGTCAATCGACACCAACAATGCACATAAATCTACACTAAAAACAGAGGGGCAAAGGCTTCTAGAAACAGCGCAAACAGACAACAAAAAATGGAGCATAAAGAAATATATTGTGAACAAGACAAGATTTGTGCCACTGTTAGCACCTTGCGGGAAGATAAAGAAGTTGGGAGAGTTCTTGGCATGACAAGGGAACCTATGAGAGTTTTCTTAGGTCTGCATGCACACTACACTCCCCGGATCCCACTTGTGGGATAACACTGGGTATGTTCTCATTGTTGATGTTTTGGTGTGACCAAGCTGATGTCTGAACTTCAAGTAAAATTGGAATAGCAGAAAACTAAAAAGGATCTCAAGAAAATATAAGTTCCACTAATAGGAGCTTGTGGGGTTTGAAAGGAAAAACTTTACTTCAAGAAAAAACGATATGGAAGACCCAATAAGTTGCGATACATACCAATAATTCAGCATATTTGTCACCTTAAAACCCCACAACACCACAAAAAAATTCACATTTAACCATATTTTATGAACAATGTAAATGAAACCACTGCTTAAACTATTCAAAGAAAAGCTCAACCACTTTAGCCAAATCAAATGCAGTCAAAAATAAACTGTCTTGACATTAGAACCCGCAACGAATTCTCACTTTATTTATTTATCAATAGCACCAACAATAAACATCATTAAATTCTTCTTTGCTAAATGAGAAATTACTGAGTATCATAATGAAAGCGTTCAACTAGAGCAAAATGGATACAAAGGATTCAAATAGCCGACCTCACCCAGTTGAGGAAGCAGGAATTTCCCTGAGGAGTTCAAATTATGAAGAAGTAAACACATAAAGCCGAAGGGGGTTCAACATCTGCTAGATATACATACAAAATAATTTTAACCATATATAAATAGTATAACTTTCCGTTGATAAACCCCCTTGGCCCTACCCAGCTCTGCCAAGGCGGAGCCAAGCGACGAGAAGGAATTGACGAAAAATTACACTGTATATACAAGGTTAAACTTATTCCTATAGTACATATAGTAGAACCCATGTTGTGGTATGTTGTTGTTATTGTAGTTGTAGTATGTATAGTACAACAACAACAACAACAAACCCAGTGTATTCCCACCTGGTGGGGTCTGGGGGGGGGTAAGATGTACGCAGTCCATACCTCTACCTCTAAAGAAGTAGAAAGGCTGTTTCCGATAGACCCCCGGCTCAAGACACAAGATATCAGGCAAATACATATTAAAGCACCGAACAAAGTTACAAGACTACATAACATAAATAACATAACATAAATAACATAAATACGGCAGCCATAAATAGAAAGAAACAGGGGAAAGCACCCAGCCTCTTACTAAAACACGGAGCACGGAATCATAACAAGAATACTACCCCCAACAAGTAAAACCCTACACTAGCGACCCAAACTGGCCCTAGTCTTCTGCCCTAATTCGCGTCCTCCAGACCTTCCTATCTAGGGTCATGTCCTCGGTGAGCTGCAACTGCTCCATATCCCGCCTAATCACCTCACCCCAATACTTCTTCGGCCTACCCCTACCCCGCCTAAAACCATCCAACGCTAGTCTCTCACACCTACGAACTGGGGCATCCATGCCCCTCCTCTTCACGTGTCCGAACCAGCGCAATCGGACTTCCCGCATCTTGCACTCCACTGGAGCCACACCAACCTTCTCCCTGATAGTCTCATTCCTAACTCTATCCACTCGAGTCATCCCACACATCCAGCGCAACATCCGCATTTCCGCCACCTTCATTTTTTGGATGTGGGAGTTCTTAACTGGCCAACACTCCGCTCCATACAACATGGCCGGGCGGACTACCATCCTGTAGAATTTGCCTTTAAGCTTGGGCGGCACCTTCTTATCACACAACACCCCCGACGCGAGCTTCCACTTCAACCATCCCGCCCCGATACGGTGCGAGACATCCTCGTCAATCTCACCGTTACCCTGTATCACGGACCCGAGATACTTGAAACTATCCCTCTTACATACCTCCTGCGAATCCAGCTTCACGACCACCTCGTCCTCCAACCTCACGTCATTAAACTTGCATTCCAAATACTCTGTCTTGCTTCTGCTCAACCTGAACCCTTTAGACTCAAGAGTTTGTCTCCACACCTCTAATTTGTCATTCACACCCTTTCGGGTCTCGTCAATCAGAACTACATCGTCTGCAAAAAGCATACACCAAGGCACCTCTCCTTGAATACGTCGCGTCAATACATCCATCACCAAGGCAAACAAAAAAGGACTAAGAGTAGATCCCTGATGCAATCCTGTCAAGACAGTGAAATGCTCTGAGTCTCCTCCCGCCGTCCTTACCTGAGTTTTCGCTCCATCATACATATCTTTAACTGCTCTGATATAAGCCATCGGGACTCGACTCACCTCCAAGCATCTCCAAAGCACCTCCCTGGGAACTTTGTCGTAAGCCTTCTCTAGGTCGATAAATACCATGTGCAGGTCCTTCTTCCTTTCCCTATACTGTTCCACCAGCCTCCGTACCAGGTGAATTGCCTCCGTCGTCGAGCGCCCAGGCATAAATCCAAACTGATTTTCCGAAATAGACACTATCCGTCTCAGCCTTCCTTCGACCACTCTCTCCCAAATCTTCATAGAGTGACTCAATAACTTAATCCCCCTATAGTTATTGCAACACTGGATGTCACCCTTATTCTTATAAAGAGGGATCACGGTACTCCACCTCCATGCCTCGGGCATCTTTGCCGTCTTGAAGATTTCATTAAACAGACCAGTCAACCACCTTACCCCAGCCTCTCCAACGTACTTCCAAAACTCCACCGGAATCTCATCCGGCCCCGTCGCCCTACCCCTCCGCATCCTGCGAACAGCCTCTCTAACCTCTTCTACCCTAAAACGTCTACAATAACTAAACTCCCGACACTCCTCTGAATGCTCCAGTTCCCCTAGCACAATAGCTCTATCCCCTTCGTCATTCAAGAGCCTATGAAAGTACGACTTCCATCTATTCTTAATAAGTCTGTCCTCCATCAACACTCTGCCATCCTCCCCCTTAATGCACCTCACCTGATCGAGGTCACGGCCCTTCCTCTCCCTAGCCTTGGCGTCTTCAAGTGTTTACCTTTTTATATTTTGAACCCTAGGTGATTCTTCCCATCTGTCCTAGCCTATCTGTCCTAGCCTTGGTGAACAGAGTGACCTGGTATTTGTTAATGTTGGGAGGTGGGAGGTGGAAGGTATCCCATGGATTTAGTCGAGATGCACCAAAGCTCACCCAGAAACCACGGTTATTAAAAAAAAAATCCGACTCCGCCAATGAGCTTCACCCCTGACCTCAACTAATTCTGTATTGAAACATAGTTCTTGGTTGCAGTAATTAATAAGTTTTCCCTTATTAGATAGTATTCTCACATAACTATGCCGTTAATAAGAAGCAGAGTAACTAAAGCGGCCGCAACTTTTTAAGTCAGACATTTCCTCAAACACGTTGTAGGCACATCGAGAAAATAGAAACATTAAGAAAATGAAAACATTCCTACATTTCCCAATCAAAAGATCATAGTGCAATAGTATTATCTGTCTCTTTTTGAAATTTGGGCACAAGGTAGTGTGCACAGAAGTTGGCCCGAACACACAGTTAAACTAATAAAAAGAGAACTCAGCCACAAAAAAAATCACCTGGAAGGTTCTTGGGAGTGAAATCAATAGCGCTTGACATTTTAGGAACTTGAGAAAACATAGGAAAGAGTTTTCAGTGTCAATCAATATTTTGCATTTTGGAAGTTCGACGCTGTACGAGCTTCTTGTTGCCGTTTTATATGTCCTGCACAGTGATAAGGGGGTTTTATTTTTTTGATATATTGACCATTTCGTGGGGTCAGAAAAGAAAAGTGTGAAATTTCAAAATCTAGTCAATTGCGCCCCATTTTGGGTTTGAAATGTATTACTTTACCCCCTCATAGTTTTGGCCCCTTACAATTTTAGGTCTCTTCATTTATTTCTTTTTTTTTTTTTTTTGGGGGGGGGGGGGGGAGAGGGAAGGAAGGTGTTCTTCTTTAAAGGTGTAAAATTAATTTTGTAATATTGAGTTATGTGGTAGGATATATTAGAAAATTGAATATATTTCCAGCCTATGTATAAGAGTGTATCACTAATGTATAGCAAATTATAATGTTAGTAATAAATACATGGATAAGTATGCTAAAGACAGAACTTTAGTACATCAAACCAAACAATAAATAGAAATAACCAAAGCATAATGAATCTAAATATTACTAATTTCAACATTACTAATAAATCATATTTTGTACTTTCTTATACTCTATCAAACAACCCCTAATAATAAAATAAACAAAAATATGGCATAGTATTTGTAAAGATCGAGAGATGCGACTCTTGTATTTTTATCTCTTCTAGAAAATAATCTTTTGATGTCACAAATAGATATTCTCGTATATAAATAAGTTTTTTTAAAAAAAAAAAAATAATAATTAATTTGTTGTATTGTGATCTTTGTTATAAAAGTTAAGGTACAATCTTTCCACATTCATAACTACTTATGTTAGCCATTATTATTTTTAATTGACTTAAATTTAACAATATTTTGATTAAAAGCAAAATTTCATTCAACCAAGTATAAACGCTTACAAAACCGGATAGCTCTATTTGGACTTAGAGGTAAGTCTCATAAACCTCTTGTACAATCATAAACTAATAATTGAAAAAAATAATACAAACAATCTATACTAGACCGGATATTATTGTAGTCGAGTCAAGAGTACATTCTGTTTACTATGACGTTGCCTTCCAATATGTATCTGTAGAATTATGTCTCAAATTTTTCTGGTGCTTTCAAGCTTTACATGGTGAAATCTTCTACTATTCCTTTCATTCCATACCTGATAGATTGGTACTGTAAAACAGAAACTTAGAATAGCCACCCTAGGCCTGTTGTTCCTAATATATTTAATAAGACATTCTACTTCTTTGCTTCAAGTTGCAATGGATCTGTTATATCCTAGCCACTTCAATAATGACCCCCAAATATATTTTTAATAGTTGCATTCAAAGAATAGATGTCCAACAGTCTCTTCAACATGTCTTTTGTATAGAACACAATCAGATAAGACATTAATATTCCACTTTATGAGTATGTCAACAGTGTCTAATCTCTCATGCATAGTATGAACTAGTGTCTTGGTATTTTTCCCGCCAGCATAATTAATCTACTCCATATAACTTTCAAATATTATGGAGTCATTGCTAAATAACCCTTCTTGATGCCATAGTTATTTTTAAGTCTTGATTCTTTATATAGTATGAGTGTGCTCATATAACCCATAACTTGTATTTCCTTTGCTCCACTTCCCAGAGTTATTTGTAAATTGCTATCTTATTCCAAGTAAGTAGATCAATTATATTTAGGCCTCCAGCTGACCGGGGCTTGTATATTATTGTTCGTACTACTAATGCTTTTCTTGATCAGTTGTTGCTCTTAGTCCACAAGAAATTTATGCAAACATTAGTAATATTGAAATAATTTTCCTGAGAATTAGGAAGATTTGGGCCAATAGGTCTGCATTTCAAAGAGTACACTCTTCACAAGTTGTAATCTACCACGATAAGATAATAGATTAGTTGACCAACATTTGACCCTAAAAATCATTTTCTCCAGAATAAGTAAACACCGACTTATGGTAAGCTTTTTATAGAGAGAGGGACACCCAAGTACTTGAATAGGGGTACTTCTTTAGTCAGCTTGAGGTCTCCCTACATCTAATTTTTAAAATGTGCACCAACCCTTACAATGTACATGCAGCTTTTCTTCATATTGGCATACAAACCAGAGACCTCAAAAAAGTGTTGGAAGGTATTAAAAAATAACTTGATTGACACCTCATCAGCTCTACAACACATCAACATATCATCTGCAAAATAAATATGAGTAATGCCCAACTTATCACACCTAGGGTGATAGTTAAGCTAGGGATGGTCTCAATTGTTGAAGTGTTCTATGCATATACTCCAAGGTAAGAGGGAAAAAAATCTCCTTACCTCAACTACTTTTTTTCCTGGAATATAATTGTTAGGCAACCATTGATTAATAGGAAAAAATAAATAGTGGTGACATGCTCCATTACTAACTCACAAGTCGTACAGGAAAACCAAACTCCAGAAGCACCATATTTAAGAAAGGCTATTCAATTGTAACGCCCTGAATCTGGTACCCAGAATGCTACACGGTGCTCATGACCCCGAAGGATCACAAGCTAACCCATGATTGATATTTGTACCTGGACACTGCATAATATACTATATAAATGCGGAAATAAAGGCTGTAAGGCCGTAAGGTTAAAAATTGAGACATAATATCTGTTAAAATATAACATCTGGGTGGGGTATGAAATACCCAAAACAACTGAAATAACTGTCTGAACATGCTAGTTTGAAAAGCCTCTAACTGTCTGAATAAAGAGTTGATCGGACATGTCCCCAACTAACTCCATCTACTGAAAGTTAAAACTGAATTAATGAAATAACTCATAATATCATCCTCAAATGATGAGGAATCACTTCTAAACCTAGCTGCTACTGATGCTCTGGAGCTCGTGCTTCTGAACCTATGGTATAAAAACACCATAGCGCAAATGCGTCAGTACGATTGAAGTACTGGTATGCATGTGAGGTAGGCTAAATGCAAAGAGTTCACATACATGAACTATACTAAATGGCTGGTTAACATGAACATGAGAATGCATGCATGAATACGTAATAACTATAACTGAGATCGTGACGACATGATTACTGAGCCTGAGTGCTGATAACATAAGATACTAATAGTTGTATAACTGAAATAACAGATACTGAGCGACTGTATCTGACAGTCTAGTTTCTGATAGAACTAGCTGAGTTCTCTACTGTTCTGAGTTGACTGTATCTGATAGTCCTGAATTCTGAAGAACTATCTGAGTTCTCTTACTAAAACTGTATGACTATATCTGGCAGTTCTGATTGTATAACTAAAACTATGGGAAGTAGTTATCTAACCGACATGCCCTAAATAATCACAATATAGCTGAGTTGGGGTCCAATCTGTAACCCCAATTGGAAGGGTGTCAATACCGCATCACTGGTAAGGACAATCTGTGAGTAACCCTCACATAACAGGTAACTCTAGTGAGAACGGTGGGAACCTTCATATAACAGGTTAAGCCACCTCATCTTCCCTCATATATGTAACACCCCGTACTTAATTACGTGCATTAGCCATGGTTATATGTGTGGGAGTATATGTATTGATCATAAGTTAGGTATATATGAGTTTAAGTATGAGTATTGATTATTTTGAGATGGTTTCAAGTGTATAGTTGGATTATATGTGCATAGGAATCGACTTTATTTATACCGGAATTTGCCTGTCGATGGTTCCATACGAAGGTTATTAAATAAGCTTTCCAACGATATAAAGATTTCCAAAAACGGATAAGTTTCAGATATAATCGAGCACATTCGAAACTATAAAACGGTGGCCGGGATATGTGAACAGTAAATGTGCAGGAAAATTTTCTGCACACAAACTACTGAGGCCTGCCAGTTTTTTGGGTCAACTTTGAACGATCATAACTCCCTCAATATAATAAACTGGGAGAGATGCGACCTATCAAAAGAAAGATTTTTGAGTCTTCTGTTCAATGCAATTGGTTTCATCAAAATCCAACATTTGAGTAAGGAGTTATACTCGTTTTACTTCAGCCTCTCAAAATAGTTTTTTAGGATTAACTTCAAACGATTATAACTCCTTGTACAGGACGCACTGGGTGGCCTACTTTATATAAAATGAAAGACCTTTGAATTACCTTTCCAACAATACCAATTTCACCCAAATCCGATATCGGAGCAAAGAGTTATGGCCGATTTACTTTAGCCTGTCAAAACAGTCCACCATGGACAGATTCGGATTTACTTAAATTTTTAAGGGCAATATGGTCATTTTTCATCACCTCATGGAGGAAAATTGGTCATTATATACATATAATTAGTCTCACATCTATCAATTATCATCAAATTATTGAAAATAAGAAACCCTAGCCTAATTTCAACTCCAATTATCTTGTGATTCAACCATAGAAAATCCAAATTGATTCCGTAGTTGTGTTCACCGTCTCGAGGGCTTAGAGAAGCACCCCTTATTTGTTCCAACAGGACTTCAAAATCAAAAGGGTCATTTTATGGTAAGGATGTAAATTATGTTGGTGTTATTTATATGGATATGTATATATATGCTTGTGAACATAAGAAGTATGTTATTTGATTGTTGTTGAAAGAAGATTGGAAATGATGTTGGATTATTCTTGTGCATGGTTGGATTATGTTGAATTGTGAAGGGATTTGGTGTGATGATGTGGTATTGAAATGATGATTATATATATATATATATATATATATATATATATATACACACATAAACCTATTGTTCAAGTTGTTTTTTGGAATGCTTTGCAAATATTGGTTGTATGGAATTATGGAAGAGAATTGTGGTGTTGGGTTGCTAATACTAGATGCCAAACATTTCATTGTAGATAAGTGATTTGTAAAGGCGGGAAGTTGTGTTTAATTGGTATCCGAATCTACAACGAGGTATGTAAAGCATACTCTAACGATGTTCTTTGGCATGAAAACACCAATGTTCCATCAAGTAAGATTCCGAGGTTGTCCAAAAACATGTATTGTTCTACATTACCAACGAAGTTGTTTCCATTCTATAAAGTGTCAAAATGTTTCATTCATATACCAAAAGGCTCCTATTTCATTATTGTGATATTGATGATTCTGAAACACATTGTTGATGTACCAATGAGTCTTTATGACATTGTTATTGTATAGAAGGTCTATTACTTGATTCCTATTGATGTATCATTGTTCCAAAGGTACTATATTGGCATGAACACTAATGTAATAATCTCAAAAGCTTTTGAACTAAGTTATTGGAAAGATCTCTTATGTGTGTTACTTGATATACATGTGGGTGGTATCCCAGGGGCATAAGCCTAGCATGGGTCGATCCCTATTTATGTGTTTATGGGTGGTATCCCAGGGGCATAAGCCTAGCATGGGTCGATCCCAGTTAATATGTACTGGGGCCAGCCTAATGGTCACAGTACGATACAGTATTGATTATTGTTAGGTGGTTGGAGGTTCGGGAGGAGGAGGTAATGGCGAATGATAATTGTAAAGAATGAAATGAACGAATGTGTACCGTTCCACAAATGTGTTTGAATTCAAGAACTCAATTCAGATTAATGATAATGTACATGATCCTAAAAGTGTTTATGAAGTGTGGTTCACTTCTATTATGATTCACTTGCGTCTGATTTTCTTGATCCCCCATATCACATATGATTATTTACAGCTTTACATACTCAGTACATATTTCGTACTGACGTCCCTCACGGGGGACCTGCATTTCATGCTGCAGGCACAGGTGCTTCAGCTCACTCACAACATAGATAGGAGTCAGGTCATACAGCTATTGTTGGTGAGCTTCAGTTTGCTTCGGAGCTTTCCGAGTCGGTTCCTTATGTTTTGTCATTGTACAGGAGTCGTGTGTGGGCGGGGGTTTGTCCCGACCCTAGTTATGTCATGTATATCCTAGAGGCTTTGTAGACATAAGGAAGGGTAAAGTCATGGAAGTTTATATAGTGATGTTATATTTTTATATGTGGTGGCCCCGACGGCCAAGTATTATATATATATTTGTGCGTGTTGTGCTGATACAGGTAATTAGATTCTTCTATATGCAACGAAGTGCTGTCCAAATTTTTGGTGACATGTAAGTGAAAGTACAGGTATTTGAACGGGTTCTCCCGGGCCTTCTCGACTTCGGGTGCCAGTCCGGCCCAATGGGATTTTGGGGCGTGACAAAAGTGGTATCAGAGCGGTTCGTCCTAGTGAGTCTACAAAGCCGTGTCTATGTAGAGTCTTGTTTATCGGTGTGTTGTGCACCACATCTATAAATAGAAGGCTATGGACATTTAGGAATTGTTTCTTTTCTTCATGTCTTAGATCGTGCGATAGAGCTTATATTGTATATGAAGTCATAGTTGACCACTAAATTAGTTTGTTTCTCTTATTATAGTAATGATACTGGTTACCAGAAGCAAGAATACCGGTAAGCAAGTAGATGTGGCTGCCGGAGAGGGGACTAGTAAGTCACCCACTATACCAGCTAATCAAAGTGAGGCTCCAGCTGAGCATGCATCAGAAACTTCCCTCAGTCCGGAAGAAATAAGAGAGAGGAGAACTATATCCCCAGAGCCACCTATTAATGTTGTTGATCAAGATCTTAGAAATGCAGTGCAACTTTTGACTCGTATAGTTGCTGGGCAAGTCAAAGGGCAAGCTATTCCTGCCGCGGGTTCTAGCGGTACTGATAGGGCGGCTAGTCTTCGGACACAAGATTTTCTTAAGATGGATCCGCCTACTTTTACCAGATTCGATCTTAATGAAAATCCGCAGGACTTTATTGATCAGATCCAAAGGGCCCTAAAGGTGATGCATGTATCGGGCAGAGAGACAGTGGAGTTAGCCGCGTATAGATTCAAAGGTGAGGCTATATATTGGTATGAAGACTGGAAACGGTCAAGGGGCATTGATGCACCCACAGCTACTTGGAAAGAGTTCAAAGAGGCATTTATTGATCATTATCTTCCATATGAGACTCATCAGGCCCGTGCGGATCAGTTCTTAAATCTTAGACAGGGTCATACAAGTGTGAGAGAGTATAGTCTTCGATTTAATTCCTTGTCCAGAAATGCTCCTAATGTTATAGCTACTATGGATGACAGAGTTCATCGGTATGTGAATGGATTGGATCCGTATTTGGTTAGGGATTGTACTATTGCTGCACTGAATAAAGACATGGATATAGCTAGGATCCAAGCATTTGCACAGAAAATGAAAGATCAGAGGCAAAGAAAAAGAACACAGGAATTTGAAAGCGGATCTTCTATGAGGGCCAGATCTACAGGGCAGTTTATGGCGCCATAGGGAGGTTTTAGACCTCAATTTTCTGCTAGACCACCTAGGCCATTATTTTTTCATTTTGCAGCTAGTGCTCCACCACAGCATCAGGGGTTCAGAGGCAGTCAATTTGGGCAAAGAAGTGAGGGTCATAGTTTGCGATCTATGGGTTATCATGGGCAAGGGAATATGAGCCAATCGAGACCTCCTCGAGAGCCATGCAATAAATGTGGAAGGCATCATATGGGCGTATGTCGAATGGGAACAAATGTTTGTTTTTGGTGCGGTATGACGGGGCATATGATGAGAGAATGCCCACGAAGGGGCGCAGGTGGCGTAGCACGACCTTCGGGATCAGCTGTTGCATCATCTTCACCGGTATCTTATTCTAGTAGGGGCGCACAACCTGCGGGTCACGCTAGAAATGGAAAAAAAGTCGCCAGTTCCAGCGGGACTCAGAATCTCACTTATACTTTAGTGGATCGACAAAATCTAGAGGCTTCCCCAGATGTGGTTACGGGTACGTTGTCCATATTTTCATTTGATGTATATGCTCTAATTGATCCCAGTTCTACATTATCATATGTTACTCCTTTGGTTGCTGGAAAGTTCAAAAGAACCCCCCGAATTGTTAGATAAGCCATTGGAAGTGTCTACCCCGGTTGGGGAATCTATTATTGCTAGAAGAGTTTATAAAGATTGTGTAGTAACTGTGTGTGGTTGAGACACGATGGCCAATCTCGTGGAACTAGAAATGGTAGATTTTGATGTTATAATGGGTATGGATTGGTTGGCGTCTTGTTATGCCAAAATTGACTGTTGTACAAAAAAGATGTATTTACATTTTTCTAATGAAGTAGTTATTGAATGGCAAGGTAAGATTGGCGCATCAAGAGGTAGATTTATTTCTTATTTCAAAGCGAGAAAAATAATTTCCAAGGGCTACATATGTCATTTAGTTAGAGTAAAGGATACGGAATCGGAATCATCAGATCTTCACACTGTACCAGTGGTAAATGAATTTTCTGATGTATTCCCTGAAGATCTTCCAGGTTTGCCTCTTGAACGAGAAGTAGAGTTTGGTATTGATGTAATACCAGGCACCCAACCAATCTCCATTCCTCTGTATAGAATGGCCCCAGCAGAATTACGAGAATTGAAAGAGCAATTGAAAGATTTACTAGAGAAGGGATTCATAAGGCCTAGTATGTCCCCCTGGGGAGCACCAGTGTTATTTGTGCGCAAAAAGGATGGCTCGCTGAGGATGTGTATTGATTATCGATAATTAAATAAGATGACTATTAAGAATAAATATCCTCTCCCAAGAATTGATGATTTATTTGATCAGTTACAGGGCGCCAAGTGCTTTTCTAAGATTGATTTGAGGTCAGGTTACCACCAAGTGAGGGTCAAAGAGAAGGATATACCCAAGACAGCTTTTCGAACACGGTATGGTCATTACGAGTTTCTAGTTATGTCATTTGGGATAACAAATGCACCTGCAGCTTTTATGGATTTGATGAATAGGGTATTTAAGTCATTCCTGGATGTATTTGTGATAGTTTTTATAGATGATATTCTAGTTTATTCTAGATCAGAAGAGGACCATGCCAATCACTTACGACAGGCATTGCAGACTCTTCGTGATTGTAAGTTTTATGCAAAGTTCTCTAAATGTGAGTTTTGGTTAAAGTCGGTGGCATTTTTGGGTCATATTGTATCTAGTAAAGGGATAAAGGTTGATGCTCAAAAAATAGAAGCTGTGAAGAACTGGCCAAGGCCCACAACGCCTACGGAGATTCGTAGTTTTCTCGGGTTGGCCGGTTATTATAGAAGGTTTGTTAAAGGCTTTTCTTCCATTTCAGCACCCTTAACCAAGCTAACCCATAAAGCATCCAAATTCCACTGGAATGATGCCTGTGAGAAGAGTTTTCAAGATTTAAAGAACAAGTTGATTTCTACACCTGTGTTGGTACTTCCAGAAGGCATCGAAGGGTATACAGTGTATTGTGATGCTTCCAGAATTGGCTTAGGATGTGTATTGATGCAGCATGGTAAGGTAATAGCATATGCTTCTAGACAATTGCGGCCACATGAGAAAAATTATCCTACACACGATCTTGAGCTGACAGCAGTTATTTTTGCTTTAAAGATATGGCGCACTATTTATATGGGGTTCATGTTGATATATATACTAATCACAAGAGCTTACAATATATTTTCAGTCAGAAGGATCTAAATCTGAGGCAGCGAAGGTGGATGGAACTATTAAAAGATTATGATGTTGATATTTTGTATCACCCAAGGAAAGCAAATATAGTAGCTGATGCGTTGAGTCGTAAGGCTATGATGGCACCTATAGAAAGGCAAGGGATGATTAAAGATCTTCATCAATTAGCTAGCCTAGGGGTTCGTCTTCTCGAAACTCCGGACGAGGAGCTTATTGTGCATAATGTCGCGGAATCCTCATTAGTAGCTGAGGTGAAAGAGAAGCAAGATGCAGATCCTATTTTATTACAGCTTAAGGAGAACATTCAGAGTGGGGCGACCAAGGCATTTGAGCTTACGCGAGAAGGAGTACTTCAGTGCCAAAACCGATTGTGTGTGCCGGATGTAGACGGGCTAAGAAAGAAGATTATGACAGAGACACATTTTTCAAGGTATTCCATTCATCCAGGATCAACCAAAATGTATCAAGATTTGAAGGAGGTATATTGGTGGAATGACATGAAAAAAAACATCGCAGAATTTGTAGCTGAATGTCCAAATTGCCAACGAGTTAAAGTGGAACATCAAAAGCCCGGAGGCTATATGCAATGCATAGATCTTCCAATTTGGAAGTGGGACATGATCAACATGGATTTTATTACAGGTTTGCCTCGTACAGCTCGAAAATTTGATTCTATATGGGTGATTGTGGATAGGCTTACTAAATCCGCACATTTCTTACCCGTTAAGACCACTTACACAGTTGAAGAATATTCGAAGCTGTATGTTAAAGAAATAGTCCGATTACATGGAGTGCCAACTTCTATTATATCGGATCGGGGAACTCAATTTACCGCAAACTTTTGGAAATCTTTCCAATGGAGTTTGGGAACACAAGTGAATCTGAGTACAGCTTTTCACCCTCAGACGGATGGACAAGCAGAGCGCACCATTCAAACACTTGAAGATATGCTACGAGCATGTGTTATAGATTTTAAAGGCAGCTAGGATGATCATTTACCTCTTATTGAGTTTGCCTACAATAATAGCTATCATTCAAGTATCAAAATGGCACCACATGAAGCTTTATATGGAAGTAAGTGTAGATCACCAATAGGATGGTTCTAAGTGGGTGAAACTCTTTTGTTCGGACCGGATCTTGTTTATCAAGCCATAGAGAAGGTTAAAGTAATTCAGCAACGACTGAAAACAGCTAAAATTCGACACAAGTCATATACGGATAATAGAAGGAGAGGTCTAGAGTTTTCGTTAGGCGATTGGGTATTTTTGAAGGTATCGCCAATGAAAGGGGTGATGAGATTTGGCAAGAAAGGAAAGTTGAGTCCACGATATATAGGCCCGTATAAGATTATTCGAAGATGTGGGCAAGTTGCTTATGAATTAGAGCTACCCCAGGAACTCTCATCAGTGCATCCAGTATTTCATGTATCGATGCTTTGAAAGTGCATCGGAGATCCGTCCCTTATTACTTCTACTGAAGATGTGCAAGTAACAGAAGATCTTACCTATGAGGAGATGTCTATTGCTATATTAGATCGTCAAGTTAAGAAGATGAGAAATAAAGAAGTAGCATCGGTGAAAGTACTTTGGAGAAATCAACAAAGGGAAGAGATTACATGGGAAGCGGAGGAAGCAATGAAATCGAAATACCCTTATTTGTTCAAAGGTGAAAAAGAAGTGCAAGGAGTGGAACTGGGACACTAACAAGTAAGTTTTTACATATGCATAATATCTATATGATGATGTGAATATCAATTATGAATTCGAACTTGTTTCGGCTAAATAACTACATTCACATTCGAGGACAAATGTCCTTAAGGGGGGAACGATGTAACACCCCATACTTAATTACGTGCATTAGCCATGGTTATATGTGTGGGAGTATATGTATTGATCATAAGTTAGGTATATATGAGTTTAAGTATGAGTATTGATTATTTTGAGATGGTTTCAAGTGTATAGTTGGATTATATGTGCATAGGAATCGACTTTATTTATACCGGAATTTGCCTGTCGATGGTTCCATACGAAGGTTATTAAATAAGCTTTCCAACGATATAAAGATTTCCAAAAACGGATAAGTTTCAGATATAATCGAGCACATTCGAAACTATAAAACGGTGGCCGGGATATGTGAACAGTAAATGTGCAGGAAAATTTTCTGCACACAAACTACTGAGGCCTGCCAGTTTTTTGGGTCAACTTTGAACGATCATAACTCCCTCAATATAATAAACTGGGAGAGCTGCGACCTATCAAAAGAAAGATTTTTGAGTCTTCTGTTTAATGCAATTGGTTTCATCAAAATCCAACATTTGAGTAAGGAGTTATACTCGTTTTACTTCAGCCTCTCAAAATAGTTTTTTAGGATTAACTTCAAACGATCATAACTCCTTGTACAGGACGCACTGGGTGGCCTACTTTATATAAAATGAAAGACCTTTGAATTACCTTTCCAACAATACCAATTTCACCCAAATCCGATATCGGAGCAAAGAGTTATGGCCGATTTACTTTAGCCTGTCAAAACAGTCCACCATGGACAGATTCGGATTTACTTAAATTTTTAAGGGCAATATGGTCATTTTCCATCACCTCATGGAGGAAACTTGGTCATTATATACATATAATTAGTCTCATATCCATCAATTATCATCAAATTATTGAAAATAAGAAACCCTAGCCTAATTTCAACTCCAATTATCTTGTGATTCAACCGTAGAAAATTCAAATTGATTCCGTAGTTGTGTTCACCGTCTCGAGGGCTTAGAGAAGAACCCCTTATTTGTTCCAACAGGACTTCGAAATCAAAAGGGTCATTTTATGGTAAGAATGTAAATTATGTTGGTGTTATTTATATGGATATGTATATATATGCTTGTGAGCATAAGAAGTATGTTATTTGATTGTTGTTGAAAGAAGATTGGAAATGATGTTGGATTATTCTTGTGCATGGTTGGATTATGTTGAATTGTGAAGGGATTTGGTGTGATGATGTGGTATTGAAATGATGATTATATATATATATATATATACACACATAAACCTATTGTTCAAGTTGGTTTTTGGAATGCTTTGCAAATATTGGTTGTATGGAATTATGGAAGAGAATTGTGGTGTTGGGTTGATAATACTAGATGCCAAACATTTCATTGTAGATAAGTGATTTGTAAAGGCGGGAAGTTGTGTTTAATTGGTATCCGAATCTATAACGAGGTATGTAAAGCATACTCTAACGATGTTCTTTGGCATGAAAACACCAATGTTCCATCAAGTAAGATTCCGAGGTTGTCCAAAAACATGTATTGTTCTACATTACCAACGAAGTTGTTTCCATTCTATAAAGTGTCAAAATGTTTCATTGATATACCAAAAGGCTCCTATTTCATTATTGTGATATTGATGATTCTGAAACACATTGTTGATGTACCAATTAGTCTTTATGACATTGTTATTGTATAGAAGGTCTATTACTTGATTTCTATTGATGTATCATTGTTCCAAAGATACTATATTGGCATGAACACTAATGTAATAATCTCAAAAGCTTTTGAACTAAGTTATTGGAAAAATCTCTTATGTGTGTTACTTGATATACGTGTGGGTGGTATCCCAGGGGCATAAGCCTAGCATGGGTTGATCCCTATTTATGTGTTTATGGGTGGTATCCCAGGGGCATAAGCCTAGCATGGGTCGATCCCAGTTGATATGTACTGGGGCCAGCCTAATGGTCACATTACGATACAGTATTGATTATTGTTAGGTGGTTGGAGGTTCGGGAGGAGGAGGTAATGGCGAATGATAATTGTAAGGAATGAAATGGACGAATGTATACCGTTCCACAAATGTGTTTGAATTCAAGAACCCAATTCAGATTAATGATAATGTACATGATCCTGAAAGTGTTTATGAAGTGTGGTTCACTTCTATTATGATTCACTTGCGTCTGATTTTCTTGATCCCCCATATCACATATGATTATTTACAGCTTTACATACTCAGTACATATTTCGTACTGACGTCCCTCACGGGGGACCTGCATTTCATGCTGCAGGCACAGGTGCTTCAGCTCACTCACAACATAGATAGGAGCCAGGTCATACAGCTATTGTTGGTGAGCTCCAGTTTGCTTCGGAGCTTTCCGAGTTGGTTCCTTATGTTTTGTCATTGTACAGGAGTCGTGTGTGGGCAGGGGTTTGTCCCGACCCTAGTTATGTCATGTATATCCTAGAGGCGTTGTAGACATAAGGAAGGGTAAAGTCATGGAAGTTTATATAGTGATGTTATATTTGTATATGTGGTGGCCCCGATGGCCAAGTATTATATATATATTTGTGCGTGTTGTGCTGATACAGGTAATTAGATTCTTCTATATGCAACGAAGTGCTGTCCAAATTTTTGGTGACATGTAAGTGAAAGTACAGGTATTTGAACGGGTTCTCCCGGGCCTTCTCGGCTTCGGGTGCCAGTCCGGCCCGATGGGATTTTGGGGCGTGACAATATAACAGGCTATGATGTCTCAACCTACGCTGGCTACGTAGTTCAGGAACACAAGGATTGCTTCTAAGAATCACACCCTCATATAACAGGTGAGTTCCCATCCTTGGATTTGCTCTGTGCTAATTCCTACTCCCATCTGAATAGACACTGAACATAATTAACTGAAATGGACTAGACTGATTTCATGGAGTTCCGTTGACTGACGGAGTACTACTGAGATTTTTAAATTTACTAAGATTTCCTGAGTCACATGACTGACTGAGTTCTACAGATCATGGCTTGACTGAGGATATCGTGAAACATGACACTGGCTATAGGTATACAACTATATTTTTTTGGGTACAAGTACCCCCAGGACTCGATAGAAGAAAACTGACAAAGCATAACTTTCTTGAATACATGGCCAACATCAACAATTCATACTACGACAGTAGGGAATATTTCATGAAGCACATGGTTATCATAATCTTGTATATAGCTTAGAATGCACATGATCATATCTTAACTTCATCATTTTAATATCATAATTATATCATCACGCAATTGTATTATACAACAATCCTCATGGAAATTATTTTAAACATAGGGGAACACGTACATTCATAACTTGGGTCACAGTTTAACTAACAAGCATAATTTCTATTTTCCTAGGCATTTTATCAAACACTTAGATTGCATAATTTAAGGCTTAGGCATGGGTTCATGATTTTAGTCCACATATAAGCGTAATTTCATAAAGACATAATAAAGGTTCCATCTTGGAGGAAGAGGAGGAGGAGGAGGAGAAGAAAAAGAAGAAGAAGAAAAATTAATTGTCATTCTTGGATGACATTGAAGAAGAAGAAGAAGAAGAAGAAGAAAGAAAAATAATAATTAAAATTATATATATTTATTTAAAGAAATATTAAAAATAATTTTTTAAAAAAATATTTTTGTTCTCACTCGAAACACACTCTCTTGCCATGTCAGCGTTGGAGGGGTAATAATTTTATTTTAAAAATTTCAGGGGGGTCATAAGACCTTCTCAAAGTATAAGTGTGTAGTTGGGATTTGAGGTAAAGGTTGGGGGGTATTTGACCATTTTCTCTTTAAAATAAGTCAACCATAGTCTTTTGAAAAACAAAGTTCATTGTATCTTAAAGATATTTTATGTAATTGAAAAAAAAATTAATGAAAATATTAAAGATGATAATTAACCTCTTGAATATGAAGAGGAAAGAAGTGGCAAATATTAATTGTAATAAATTCATCAATCAAATACTAGACATATAAATACATTATGATAAAGAAGAATTGTGAAAATTATGAGATAAATATCTGATTGTTGTGAACTTCTGCTATTATCTATTGTCTCTCGTATTTCGATTATTTTATTAGATTTGTTATATGAGGTAAAATCATTTTCTTCTTTTATCACCTGTTGTTTTCTTTAATTTGTTATTTAGGTGATTTAATTTAATAGTTTTTTAAGACTCGATAAAATGCTCAATCATCTAGAAGAATTGAATGATAATCGGCTTGTGAAGTGAACGTCGACGAGAGTTTGAAAGATTATACATTTTCTTCATATTTTTATTTTATTTTTTAATGATAAAGATTGTAATAATGACGTATTCTTAATTAGTTTTTATATATTCTCTTTATGTTTTTATTTTTATTTTGTATTTTATATGAATTTCTAATTGGTGTAAATTCATAATTTCTTTTGGTTCAAAATAGTATCTCTGACCTTATTCAAAATATGCCAACCATAGTCTTTTAAAAAAAAAAGTTCATTGTATCTTAAAGATATCTTATGTAACTGGAAAAAAAATTAATGACAACATTAAAGAGGGAAGAAACGAAAAATATTAATTGTAATAAATTCATTATCAAACACTAAACATATAAATACATTATGTTAAAGAAGAATTGTGAAAATTATGAGATAAAAGCTCATTGTATCTTAAAGACATCTTATGTAACTAAAAAAAAATTAATGACAATATTAAAGATGATAATTAACCTCTTGAATATGAAGAGGAAAAACGATAATATTAATTGTAATAAATTCATCAATCAAACACTAAACATATAAATACATTATGATAAAGAAGAATTGTGAAAACTATGAGATAAATATCTAATTGTTGGGTCCGAGACAAAAGAACAAAGATGAAAGAGAGATAAAACAAAGCCATACCAAAGTCCCAAAAATTGTGACCTTATTGTTTTGGTTTCACTGTATTTCTTTTCTTTTGTTTTTTTTTATTTATTTCCTTTTAGGTGTGTATTTTGATGGAATATTAATGTTGAATTTTGTAATATAAATGATGTATGTTTTGGGGGATATTAATTTTGCAAAGAGAAATTATTTTCCTTTTTTTTTTTCTTTTCTGTTCTTATTTGTTAAATTGTCTGATACTTTTATCACCTCTTGATTTTGCTTTCAAATAATATATTTAAAAGAGAAAATATTCTATTACCACCTTGAACTATATATGAAAAGATTGAGACAAACCTGAACTTTAGAAGGATCCTATTACCCTTGGATTAATTAAAATCGTATTTTTGACAACCTTAGTGCCTACGTGACACAACACACTGAAGGATCCACGTAGACACACGTGTGTGCCACGTAGGCACTAAGGTTGTCAAAACTACGATTTTAATTAGTCCAGGGGTAATAGGACTCTCTTAAAGTTCGAGTATGTCTCAGCCTTTTCGCGTATCGTTCAAGGTGGTAATAGAGCATTTTCCCTATTTAAAAAGAATGGAAGTTATACAATATATATATATATATATATATATATATAAATAAATGTTTTAAACCACATGTAGGTACTGATCAATATATAATTTTTTTCAGTTCTCTTTTTATAAGAAAAAAAATATTTAGAATTACGAGAAGCATGGATGCGTTCACTAGTATATTTTTATAGCCTCTCAATTCATTGAGTCTTCTCGCAATTATAATATGCTTCTCAAGTTATGATTAGTTATTACATTACATGCATCTATTCTTCTTTTTTCTCATAAAGTTGTTTATATAAGATATTAAATTACTAGTTAGTTGAATCTTCTCAATTTTCTATCTTTATGTGTTTTAATTTGTAAACTAAGCAAAAGAAAATTGATCTCCACATTTCAACACAACAATCGAAAAGGAAGTATTTTAATTTCTTCCGTAATGATGTGATCTTTGACGTGATGAAGAGAGTTATTAGTGAACGTTGAACTATCGCAGGCGAAGAAGAGAATTTTCAATTTTTAAACTTCAGAGAATTATTGAAGTAAAAAATTGAGCAAAATCTTGACAAAAAACTAAATTAAAACTGGATAAAACTGATCAAAAATTGAATTAAAATCGAGCAAAATCTAGAACAATTGATTGGTAACTCAAAATAATAAATAACCTACGAGAAACGTATTCCTTACTGATTCTTGTCAAGACCTCATTAACGTTCAGTGAACCAAAAAAGATAAGGTGAAGGTCAAACTCTAAGGTCACTTGATGACTTTTAAGTTAACAATATTTCAATTATTGAAGTTATTAGCATTTAAAAGCAAATAATATACGTATTATTTCGTTGTCTCCTGATCTTCACTGGCCAAGACAACCTTGAAAAAAAAAAAGCTAGAGGTTGATTAGGGATCTCAATTGAGATTGAAAAAACGTTTTAAAGAGGATGGATCCTAGTTGAACAACCAAGGTGGAACTTGGAAGGGCATATCCTATGGTCAATTTTAAAAAATTGATCAAATATATCCTTCGTCATATTTTGAGATTAAATTTAAGTTTTTTTACCATTGCTGATAACAATTTTGAACAAAACACATATTTATTAGTGAAAAAATTATACTATTTCTAAAAGAATAAAAAGACAAATTGTTCACATAAATAAGATTTTTTTCAGGAATATTAACAGTGTAATGTTTAATCAATTATTAATCGAATATCTCAATGGAAGAATCATAGTTTGCCTAAATAAAAATAGTTTACCCACAACAAATGAACAAACTATTAAAAAAAGATTTATGAGAATATGATTTGCCCATTTTGGGCAAACCATATTAATATTTATTTTCCCTCAACAAACATTATCAGTCTGCTCATTTTTGAACAAACTGTCCGTTTTATTACATTAAAAAAAATAAAAAATAAGGACTGCCCGTTTTGACTCCTAAGCTTAAAAAACTGTCCCTTTTAGCTCGAAACACATTTGCAATCACCTCCATTAACGACAAGGGTAATTTTGCTACCAAAATAAAGCGAAGGGTGTACGAGTCCAAATTGAATAGTTTGAGGTACTTTGGCCTTTTCCGTTTTTTACAATTATGAATTAATATATAGTTTTTATTTCTATTTTAGTAATTTTTCAACAAATGGAAATAAATCACCTAACATTTTTTTTCCTCAAGCTACTGCAATATATAGCCCTGTGTGTCAATTTTCTCCAACCTGGATGAATATTGAAAATCTTTACAGGTCCCAAACTTGCATGCTATATTTTCAGCCTCGAAGTATATCCTAAAATAGAACTGAAGGCCTCAAAGGTTTACAGTTCACTCAGTGCCTCATTAAGAGGAAAGATCCACTTGGGAAAATGTACCAAAATCACTACTACAACTTTTATTTTTTCTAATGAATTTGCTCCGATAAATACGAGAAAACCAGAAGGGTACAACCAAATCAGTGATCCTATGGAAATCCTTTCAAAGCACAACCTATGCTTTGTGACCTTTCGCCATCTCATCGACATCCAGTTCAACTTCAAGGACCGGTGAATCCTTCTGCATGCTAAATTGACTGATAAAGCAAGAGACGGATGAATCACGATCAATTCGAAAGCTCTATTTGATGCAATAAGAAAAAAAGATGAGCAATGACAAAACAAACCTGTTGTTAACAGGACCATGGTCCACTGCCGTCCTCAGGCAATATATAGCTCTGCCGACAATGTCTGTCAAGGAAACAGGACCAAAGGTTCTGCTATCCTTGGCTTCCTGCTATTGAAAAGGCAAGAAAATATAATCTATAGTCAGTTAATATTTCTAACATATATAAGAGCGAAGGTAAGCTGGTCAGGATCGTCCTGCCAGCTTGCCCCCCTTTCACCTAATTTTACTATATCATTCCTAATTAATTATTATAAGTTATTTAAGTGTTAAGAAAATAATAATATTTGATTAAAAAAAGTAAAATGGACATAAAATGATAAATTATCTCTTTATGTTTTAAATTAACATGACGCGTTACTTTAATCCCACTTAAATTTTTTTCACAAGTATTTTTTATAGTAATTTTTCTATATCACTACTAATTAGTTATTATAAGTCATTTAAGACAAGTCTGATCTGCTGCTTGAATCGTGATTTTACTATATCAACTCTAATTAATTATTATGGTCCTCTAAGCATTAAAAACAAATAATATTTCATAAAAAGGGGTAAAATAGACACAAAATGATACGTCAACATAAAAAATTTGATTAACTATCGAAATTATATTAGTGCCACATAATTTAAGATTGGACCGAGGAAAACATAAAATAACATATATTATTTGAAAATGAGATAAAAAGTATTGTAAATCACAATAATTAAGAACTTAGTGTATATATATATATAATATTAAAAAAATTTATTAACTGTCGAAATTTTATCCGCGCCACATAAACGGGGATGAAAAGAGTATTCATATCTTATTAAAAAATTATGTAAAAAGCATTACATGTCACATAACTAACTTAAAAAATTCAAAAGATTTGATATATTTGTCTGACTCTCGAAATTATATCTAAAATTTATTTGTCACATAAATTGTGACAAAAAACAACATATATTGGGCCTGTGCTAGCACGGGCCGTCGGTATCTAGTATTACTATAAAATTATATCTACCCAGCTGCTATCTATCCCCTATGCAAGCGCAACGATGACTATAATATGGATCAGCTCAAGCATTACAAATTCTTTGCATGCTTGTTAGGTAGTTGAGGATTTTGGAAAAGGCCTAGCCCCCCCCCCCCCCCCCCCCCGGACCTGTACTTCTTGTGAATATTCTATTATTAATAAAATTAGCTACTAGGCGCACTCTCTAGTGGTATATTAGCCTGAAGAAAAAGCATTACGAGTTCAAAACTTTCGAAATTTTACTCATTGAAAGTGCTGAAGTTTTAGCCCAAATACACACATCCTATTAGAGGTTTGTTCAGATTTACTACTTACTTTATGCAAGCGCCTTACAAGACTCTATAGAGAAGCGTAACTTGTTGGTTCACAGATTTTTGTAGATCCCCAGCATGTCCTTAATGCTGAGGAAAACAATTTACCAATATCAAAAAAAAAAAAATAACGGTAACCTAAACTAATACATAAGATCACCGCTAAATTAAGGTTTCAGTCATGAAAAAAGAAAACTTGTTACGACACATCTAAACTTCAATACTTTATGGTACATACAACTTTTGCTTCAAAATAATGGTATCAAAATTATGCAGTGAATGAGTCTGTGTTTGTATGGAAGAAAATTATTTCTGGAAAATGTTTATATCAGTGGGATGTTGTTGGATGGTCAAAATATTTGAAAAATATGTTCTCTGGGAAAACAAGTTACATAAGTGACATTGCAAGTTCATTTATCTCTTCCCCACCCACTAAACACCACCACCAGCCGCCCCTTGACCATCCCAGCCCCTGTCACTCCCCGCCACATCCCAGTCCCGACCCCCCACTCCCCGCCACATCCTACCCCTGCCACCCGCGAACCCCCACTCCCCACCACATCCCACCCAATAATCTTTTGCTAGGTAACCATTTAAATACAGTTGAGATTAAAAAAATTGCTTACCTACCAAATATTAGAAATTAAGTAACAAAAACCACTAGTTTTCCAAGAAAATTTTCTATGGAAATATTTTCTACCACACACACCGAGTATCAAGATTCGGATCAGATATGCAGAAAATACAACACAAACATGACGCAGAACTAGATACTGAAACCAAAGACAAGGATTGCACAACATACTATGGGACTGTTGGCCTAAAATATCACATTGTAGTAAGCACATTTACAATTTGACAAAAAAAGGATTTGAGAGAACATCACAGGATAGAAGACAGAAACAATCTATCGTGAGGATCATATACCTTAGGTTTCACATTTTCATTGTCAGCCAGCACCCAACATTGATCTTTTTCAAGGACAAAAGGTTCATCCTTTTCATCAGTGGACACCATCTCATAGCCTTCAACGGCAGCCAATCTACGGACAAGAAAATCATCTGATTTTATAGGGTCCTTGAGCACCACAACATCCCCAACAAATACTTTCCTATGGAAAGTAGAAACATGAAGTCAGCAATAACAAAGTGGAAAATGGGCAGAAAAAAATCCATATAATTGCCTCCATCAGAAGGAAAACTACTAAATTTTTAAACCAAAGGCGAAAATTGAACATAAACAATAAGTACAATGCAATCACCTCCCTACAACAATTTATGGTTGTATGATTTCCTTGCGCATTTGTCCAGGAAAAAAAATGAAAACAGTCTCACTGGACATCAATAAAATCATATATGCCATTGAACCCCCAATTTAGTCAATAATTAGCAAGCCATGTGTTAAAACCAATCCTGTTCATGACATATGAGAAATTAGAGGGAAAACAGAAGAGAATTTGAGAATTTGTGTCTTGATTATTCCCTCAAGCTAGTGGGATGAGAATGTGTCTTGGATTATTCCCTCAAGCTAGTGGGATTAAATAGTGTTACAAAGAAAGTAAATAAGGAAGGAAACTAATAAGAATTATTACACAATAATCCAAGTGCCTAATTATTGGAATTTGGGGATAATCCCACATCTACACTATCTAATTATAGAGATATTCTCATATCTAAATTATCTAGTAATGATATCATGTTTAACACTCCCCCTCAAGTTGGAGCGTATAAGTCATATGTTCCTCGCTTGCCACAAATATAGTCAACTCTGGATCTTCTAAGTGATTTTGTGAAAATATCTGCCAGTTGATCTTTCGAGTTGACAAAACTTGTGGAGATATATCCAGACTCAATCTTCTCTCGAATGAAGTGACACTCTATCTCGCTGTGATTTGTTCTTTCAGGAAACACGACATTAGAAGCGATGTGTAGTGCAGCTTGATCATCATAAATCAATTTCTTGGTTCAACTCCTCCCATCTTCAATTCCTGGAGAAGTTGTCTCAACCATATAAGCTCACACGTAGCCAATGCCATAGCTCGATACTCCGCCTCTGCACTTGATCTAGCCACAACATCTTGCTTTTTACTTTTCCAGGAGAATATATTACCTCCCATTAGAACATAATAACTTGAAGTGGACCGCCTATCGGAAGGAGACCCAGCCCAATTTGCTTCAGAATACCCAACAATGTCGGTGTGTCCCTTGTCTTCATACAATAAACCTTGTTCTGGAGAGCTTTTGATATATCACAGAATGTGTATTACAAGGTGATTGCAGAAACTGGCTAACTACACTAATAGCAAATGAGATGTTTGGTCGTGTGATCGTAAGGTGGTTGAGTTTACCAACAAGTCTCCGATATCTGCTAGGATCTTTTAGAGGTTCCCCCTATCCTGGAATAAGTTTAGTATTTGGATCCATAGGAGTGTCCGCATGTTTGCAATCCAACATACTAACATTTTCCAAAATGTCTAAGGCATATCTTCTTTGCATAATAGCAATACCATTACCAGATTGTTCCACTTCAATGCCCAGAAAATACTTCAGCTTGCCTAAATCCTTAGCCTGAAAGTGACTTGAAATGTGTTGTTTGAGTTGAGAAATACCTTCATGATCATATGTGATAACAATATCATCAACATAAAAAATTAAAAAGCTATTTTTTCCATAAGATGAATGCCTATAAAATACAGAGTAATCAACTTTTGTTCGAACCAATCCAAACTCTTGGACAACAGCTCGAAAACGACCATACCTTGCTTTAGGAGATTGCTTGAGACCATGAAGAGATTGGTGAAGTCTACATACTACTCCAAACTCCCCCTAGAAGTACTGCTGGTGGTTGCTCTATATAAACCTCTTCAGCAATTTCTCCATGAAGGAGTGTGTTTTTTATGTCTAGCTAGAAATAGGGCAATGTTTCATTGCTGCATTTTTTATGTCTAGCTAGAAATGGGACAATGTTTCATTGCTGCATTTTTTATATCTAGCTGGAAAAGGGGTCAATGTTTCATTGCTGCCATAGATATGAGAAGACGAACTGAAGCCATCTTGGCAACTAGTGAGAGAGGATCTTCATAGTCAAAGTCATAAATCTGAGTGTATCCCCTTGCAACCAGTCTCGCTTTGAGACGATCAATAACTCCATCTGAACCTACTTTAACTGTGAATACCCAATGACCACCAACCGCGGTTTTGCCTTTCGATAAAGGAACAAGCTCCCAAATACCATTATTATGCAAAGTAGTCATTTCTTCAATCATTGCCTGACGCCAACCTGAATAAACCAATGCTTCTGCCACAGTCTTAGGAACTTTGACGTGGATAAGCTAGTAATGAAGGCATGATATGAAGGTGACAAACGATGATAACCTAAATAAGTAATGAAGGCATGATATGAAGGTGACAAACGATGATAACCTAAATAAGTATAAATAGGAGCTTGATTAACATTAGTTTCTAGTACCTTTGTGAAGAGCAATGGGAAGATCATCTAATGAGTGCTCGACCAGAGCAGGAGACATTGTTGGAGCAAGTAATGCGTCACCAAGAATATTTTGTGTATCTATATCAGAGTTGCTCAGGAGGAGGCTGGGGTCATCGAGAATAGACCTTAAGAGAAGGAGGTGAAGCTGGGGGTGGAATAGTTGGAATTGAAAGGAATGTTGATATGGTCTTTTGATTTTCCATTTTAGGAGAAAAATACAGAGAAACTCAAGAAGGTAACATGAACCGAGACCAAGTACTTCTTAGTAGAGGGGTCAAAACAATTGTAACCTCTTGTAGACGAGAATACTTGAGAAAGATACATTTAAAAGCCTTGTGTTGAAGTTTGTCTTTTACAGAGGTAAGGTTATGAACAAAACAAGTGCAACCAAACACACGTGGAGGAAGGGGAAATAAATTATGGTCCAAATAGAGGATTGAGTGTGGACTCTTGTACCGCAAAAAAGAGGAAGGCATACAGTTGATTAAATAACAGGCAGTAATAACGACATCATCCCAAAAACGTAAAGGGATATGATTGTGAGCCAGTAATGTTCGAGCTGTTTCAATTAGATGTTTGTTCTTACACTCAGAAACTCTATTTTGTTGAGGAGTATGTGAACAAGAAGACAAGTGCCATATGCCGTGAGATGACATAAAAGAAGAGAAAGAGACAGAAATATTCTCGGGCATTATTAGTGATTAACTTCTTAACTTCTTAATGGCAGCACAAAATTTTCGAAAGATAGAGAATAACTCAGATCTATTTTTCATTAAGAATAACCATGTGCATCCAGAATAGTCATCAATGAAAGTCACAAAATAATGAAAACCTAAGGAAGAATATATCAGAATGAACAATTTCAAACATAGAGGTGGCCCTATTATAGACGCGCTTTGGGAAAGAGGAACGAGTGTGCGTCCCAAGCTGACATAACTCACATTCTAACAAAGATAGACTAAATAAACTAGGAATCATCTTTTGTAGTTTCAAGAGACTCAGATGACCTAGTTGATTATGGAGCAATTCAGAAGTAGTGGAAGTGAAAGCAACATGTGGTTGTGCGGAGGATAGCAGGTACAATCCCTGTGACTTATGTCCTTCTCCAATTATCTGTCCCCGTATTCCGGTCCTGCAGAAGAACAAAATCATCAAGGAAGGTTTGTACATTTCTTGTTTTTGGTTAACTTGCTAATGGAAATAAGATTATACGGACATTCAGGTGCAAAAAGAACTGATGTGAAATGTATGGAAGGCAGAGGGCAAGATATAACTATCCCTTTAACTACAACCTTTAATCCATTAGCCAAAGTCACACTAGAGAGGATAGAAGGGGTAGTAAGAGAACAGAGTATTTTTGTTACCAAAAAATATGGTCCGAAGCACCAGAATCAAGAATCTATTGTTCCTGAGATGAAGACTCTGTGACAAAGCAAAAGGAGTTACCAGGTTGCATTATGCAAGCAGCTGATGAAGTTGATAATTGTTGCCTTGATGCTGTCCTGTCAATACAGTTTGCTGCAGTTAAAGGGATAGATATAGATGATCCATCCCTGAAATCAGGTGTGGGCAAAATACCATTTCCGTCGTGAGCCACATTTGTTGTGTATCTGGGGTGGGGTGGTCATTATCGTGTGGAGGCATGATTTATCACCAAAAAGATGCAGAAACCAGTTGTAAACAAAAAAAAAAAAAGTGACGAGGTTTTTTTGTTGTTTCTACGAGATTCTGTTTTGCAGAATTTGTTTCTGCAATTCTGTGTTTTGCAGAACTTTTTTTGATTACTGTGATTCTATTTTGCAGGATCTGTTTTGAGAAAAAGAAGAAAAATTAGAGAAAGGAGGGCTCTAATACCATGAGAAATTAGAGGGAGAAGAGAAGACAATTTGAGAATTTGTCTTCATTATTCCCTCAAGCTAGTGGGATTAATTAGAGTTACAGAGAATGTAAATAAGGAAGGAAACTAATAAGAATTATTAAAAATATTCAAGTGCATAATTATGGGGATCTGGGGATATTACACTATCTAATTATAGAGATATTCTCATATCTAAATTATCTAGTAATGATATCATATTTAACAACTTAGGCAGCAACAGCTATAATGTTAACTTTGACTTCCTATATGCCAGAACAATGTAACGTTTCCTTCAGTAAAATGTGAGACTAGGATGTTGCTGCAAACCTAAATGTAACAAAGCTCTAGCAAGGAGGAAATCAATTAACTAGTAGATGACAATTACTCATTAAAAGCCCCTTGCATCAGTTGGCGAGTGGCTCTTAATCCAGGATACATTTTGACCAAAAGCCTCCAGAGAAGGGGTTTAACTGTGCAGAAATACCTACACATGCAGTACTAATTTGGAGGACAGCGACCATCTCTTTGTACAATTGCAGAGTGGCTAGACATCTATGGGAACTATTCCTGCGGATATCTGAGTAGAGTTTGATAATGCATAGATCCCCCCAAACAACTGTTCCATTTCTGGGGAGGCTGCAAGCTAACAAAAAAATACCATTCCCGATCGCATTGTATGCTATTGATAAAAGGAACCAGAGATGTTTTAAAGGAAGGTTTATGACTGTTCAACTTTTGAGGTTCAAGTGCCGTAATTTACTAGGCCTCTAGTTTAGAGGATAGCATGAAGCTTGTTACAAGACATTGACCTCTTTAACTGTAAGAACTTTGTAAAGAATGGGATACCTTTTGTAACACCACCACCGACTAGTGCCAGGCATTTGTATCAATTGAATAAATATGTTTGGCAACTGATTAAGAAAACATGAGGTAGTAGCCAATCTCTTAAGATAATTAGCATCATACACACCTCTCAGATTTTAAGTCTTTAACATAGTGATACTCAAATTGTATCCTCGACAAGCTTGATGTTCTTTCACGCTTGCTGGTTAAAGAGAGCACCGTAGATTAATGATCCACTATGCCAAAACTAATAAAACCATCCCACTAAAATGGATAGGGAGAAACATCCTAACTTAACTAGATCATGGGAATGGCCAGTCACCCAAAGCTACCACAATAGTGTTTTCAGAAATAATCAGAAGCAAGGGCTACTGACCCAACTTTAATTTTAAAAAAAAAGGCTACCTACCAACTTCAGGTGAGTACGGTGTAATCGCAACAGAAGGTGGGCAAGGAGAAAATGCATACAACCTAAACGATAAAGTCAATTTGAGCAGAATGAATATACAAAATAGAGTTCAACCTTACCAAAAAACAAACAAAATAGGGTTCAAGAAAACTCACTTTGTTACACCAAAAGGCGTGACCAAGTAATCAACCAAGATAAGCCGACTATGAAATATTAAGGTTCAAAGCTAAAAAAAAAAGCTAGGTGATTTCTTCCCATCTGTCTAAACTTTAGGGACTAAATGTTATTCGATACATGTGTATACACTAGCCTGGACACTATCGTTATCCAAAAAAAAAAATTACTATTAGCACTATAAAACCTATATATGTATAGTTTCCTCTTGGTATAACTATAACAACAACAACAAACCCAGTGTATTCCCACACAGTGGGGTCTGGTTGGTATAACTATAATCAAGTAAAAAAAACACTATAAGCAAGAAAACCAGTTCTTCAGTTGAAAATGCCACAAAATTATAAAAGAAAGTAGCAACAAAAACACGATATTACTAATTGTAAAACAGCTCTCCCTGGCTTGGTAATGATTGTCAAGTGCATATTCGAATTAAAACAAAAGAGAACAAAGTACAAATGTGTTCAAGCATAAAAGCTGAGAAAACAAAGCATAAGGTAATGACCACATAGTTGCAACAACAGAGAAATTACGTTGGATCAACCCAAGGTATCTTCCTAACAAGAAGTGTGCCGCCCTGAGCTCCGAGGGTTGGTGCCATTTCCTCTCCCTTGTTATAGTGCATGAATGTCAATTTGCCCTGAAAGAAATTCTTCCATATGGTATCACCTAATTCTCTATCTGTAATTTGACCTCCTTTGTAGTGCTGCACAGAATTAATATATGGTTAATTTTTTCCCCTCTTTTCCTGCAGGGGGATATACTCGAGCAATAAAGGTAAATATATAGAAGCTTGCTTGATTTTTTAAGTGCAAAAAAACACACGATAGTTCAATACATGGAAGCTTGCTTGATCTCATATAGCTTGTGTCTTTGACTCTTAAAATACTTAACGTAGTGATGGGTTTCTAAAAAAAAGATGGACTTGCATGTTGTAGCTTTATATCCATCAGTTTAGCAAATGTCTAACACTATGATAAGGTCAGGCCCTTTCTTGTTTTTCACTTAGTCTTGAGAGGTCCAGTCAGTATCACTTAAATTTCTCTTAGTAGTAATCTTTCCTAGACTAGGTTCACTGTTCCTTTTAAGTTGGGGAAGGTTTGGATTCCATCAGCACCACTGCCCTCCTATTCAACATAGGCAAATTACTCGACTATTCCACTAGTTACCTGCTACTTGCTATGTTCCACCAACATAGGTACCGGGTAACTCTGTCCGCTAAGGCTTAGACAGAAAGGAAGAAGTCAATTAGCATTTTTTGCCTCCTTTAGGTCTTGAGCCTGAGATCTCATGGTTCTCCTCCCACTTCATTGACCACTAGGCCATCCCCTTGGGTGCGTGAAGACCTGTATTATTTAGCTTTCCTCTCCCGCATTGGAATCAACTTTCTAAAGTTTGATCATCAAGTTCAAATCTATGCCAAGACATTATTTTACCATAATATCAGGTTGTTTTTCATGAAGATAAAGTTAATGTAATTGCCGACGTCCAATTATTTAAGGAATGTCTTTTTACGTAGAACATTGCAACTTAAGTTGGAACATGTCACACTCTCACACCATATAGGGGGACACATGTTTCCTTCTTGTGCTCCGATTCTTGCAAGATTACCTCATACTCTCAGTAACATGGTTCAAATGTTATCAGATAGCAACTCTTCTTTAAGTTGAACCATCTCAACATAAAGCATTATAGCAGAAAAAACATACAGCTACTCTAGATTCATGAGAAGTTTCAAGTGGAATCCAAGGACCCAAGTCTCAGATAGAAAATAGAAAGTTGCTCCGGTGACTTTTGCTAATTTTCATCAAAACATTTAAAGAGCAATATGCGTTGGTTGAACTAATATAGTAGCAGACAACTAGTCAGAAAAGATAATAGCAAAAAGAGCCAAAGACAAGCTCATAGAAAAAACATATTCAGTTATTCAGACATGACTCGACATGATTTTTTCTATGAATTGAGAAATCTCACTTAATGAATTTTGAGGACGTCACATCCCCAAGAGAGTGGAGAGGGGTGAGACCTCAGAGCGTCCAAGAAAGCTTGGAAATGGTTATGGAGATCTTCAAGGGGGAGAGGGGGAGAGGGGGAGCATGCTCCTTGTAGGATGGTGATAACAGAAAAGATGGGATTATTGAGGGAAATGGAGGACTAACAATATCAGGTTTCCATTTGGAAGTGATTTTTGGATGAATATTATGAAGGGATGGGAGACTTTAGTGGCCACATTACTTTCAATGTAGTTGATGGAAGTAAAATTAGTTTTTCAAGACACAATGCAACGAGAGGATGCTGAGACTCGCCAAGTGTGACGAGAGGATGCTGAGAATCATCTTTGTTAATACATATTTAATATACGGTCTCTCAAGCCAGACATAAAACAACAGATTTGAAGAATTTAAGAAGGGTAAGTGCATTGAGATATCATAGTTAGCCTACTGGATTAGGAGGTGGGTAAAATTCCAAAGCCTAGTAAGGTTACTATATGTGAGAATTAATGGAGAAAAAATATTATTGAATTGTGTGTGTACATAATTACATCGAGACCCTATTTATACACACTATAGTACAATCCTTTTCCAAAAGTAGGATTTTTATATACTATTCTTATTTCTACTCATATTCTAACACTCCCCCTCAAGCTAGTGCATACAAATCAAATGTACCTAGCTTGTTACAAATGTAATTAATACGAGAACAGTGAGGGACTTGGTGAAGATATCCGCAAGTTGATCACTTGACTTCACAAATTTTGTAACAATATCTCCAGAGAATACTCTGACAAAGTGACAATCAATCTCTATGTGTTTAGTCCTCTCATGAAACACTGGATTTGATGCGATATGAAGAGCTGCTTGATTACCACACACAAGTTCCATCTTACCGGTTTCTCCAAATTTTAATTCTCTCAGCAACTGTTTGATCCAAACTAGCTCACAAGTTGCTACAGTCATTGCTCGATATTCTGCTTCCGCACTAGATCGAGCAACCACACTCTGTTTCTTACTCTTTCAAGACACCAAATTACCTCCTACTAAAACACAATATCCGGAGGTAGAACGTCTATCAGAGAGTGATCCTGCCCAATCAGCATCTGTGTCTCCAATGATATGCCCGTGACCTCGATCCTCAAAAGTAGTCCTTTACCTAGAGTTGATTTTATATATCGCAGAATACGAACAACTGCATCCTAGTGACTATCACAGGGGGAAGTCATAAACTAACTTACAACACTCACAAGAAAGGATATATCAGGTCTTGTCACAGTGAGATAATTCAATTTTCCAACCAACCGCCTACACCTTTCCGGATCACTGAGTGGCTCCCCCTGTCCTGGTAGAAGTCTAGCATTTGGATCCATAGGAGTGTCAATAGATCTACATCCCATCATTCCTGTCTCTTCAAGAATGTCTAAGGCATACTCGCGTTTAGAAATAACAATGCCTGATTTGAACTGAGCAACCTCAATACCTAGAAAATATTTCAGTCTACCGAGGTCTTTGGTCTGAAAATGTTGAAAGAGATGTTGCTTCAATTTAGTGATACCATCTTCATCATTGCCGGTGATAACGATATCAACATAAACCACCAGATAAATACACAGATTTGGTTGAGAATGTCGATAAAACACTGAGTGATCAGCTCAACTACGAATCATGCCAAACTGCTGAATTATTGTGATGAATTTTCCAAACCAAGCTCGAGGGGACTGTTTCAGACCATAGAGTGACCAGCGTAATCGACATACAAGGCTACTAGACTCCCCCTGAGCAACAAAACCAAGTGGTTGCCCAATCGACATACAAGGCTACTAGACTTCCCCTGAGCAACAAAACCAAGTGGTTGCTCCATATCGACTTCTTCCTCAAGATCACCATGCAGAAAAACATTCTTAATATCCAACTGATAAAGAGGCCAATGACGAACGACGGCAATGGATAGGAAAAGAAGGATAAATGCTATTTTAGCCACTGGAGAGAAAGTGTCAATATAATCAATCCCAAATATTTGTGTGTATCCTTTGGCAACAAAGCGAGCCTTAAGCCGATCAACCTGACCATCTGGACCAACTTTGACTACATAAACCCAATGGCAACCAACAGTAGATTAGCCAAGGGAAACAAGCTCCCAAGTACCACTCGCATGTAAAGCAGACATCTCATCTATCATAGCCTACTTCTATCCAGAATGAGAAAGTGCTTCACCTATAGTCTTAGGGATGGAAATAGAGGACAAAGATGATGCAAAAGCATAATGAAGTGATGATAAACAATGATAACTCAAGAAAGTATAATGTGGGTTAGCATTACGGGTGGAACGCATACCTTTTTGAAGTGCTACTGATTGGCCAAGAGAAGGCAAGTCCGCAGTAGGAGCAGCGCCTGACGCATGACATGAATCATCTGGGACTAATAGTGGACACGAACGATAATGATAAGTCAGAAGTGGTGGCACTGCAGCTGGAGACGAAGAAGTAACAGTTGATTCTTCAAAGGTTGGTGCGGCTAAGTCTGGAGATACAGGTAAAACCAAGAATGGTGTGGGTAAGACCGAAGATATGGGTAAAATCTTAGAGATATCAGGATGATCAAAAGATATATAGTAAGGTTTAGATTCAAAAAAAGTGGCATCGACGGACATAAAGTAGCGACGAAGATCTGGTGAATAACAACGATACCTTTTTTGAACTCGAGAGTAACCAAGGAAGACACACTTGAGAGCAGGAGGGGCTAATTTATCTTTTCCAGGGGCTAAGTTATGAACAAAGCATGTGCTCCTAAAGACACAAAGACACGAGGGGGGATAGAGTAAAAATGTGACTGTGGAAACAATATAGAATGGGGAACCTTATTTTGAATGGAAGATGATGGCATTCTATTAATTAGATAACAAGATGTGAGGACTGCATCGCCCCAAAAATGCAGCGGAACATGGGATGCAATGAGAAAAGTGCGAGCAGTCTCAAGAAGATGACAATTTTTTCTTTCTACTATACCATTCTGCTGAGGAGTGTATGGACAAGATGTCTGGTGAACAATTCCTTTATGAGTAATAAACTCCTGAAACTAAGATGATAAGTATTCTAAGGCATTATCACTAAGAAAAGTACGAATAGAAACACCAAATTGAGTTTGTATTTCAGCTCAAAAACTTTTGAATATAGAAAATATATCAGAACGATCATACAAATAGAATACCCTGCATATTATGTTGGATACATGGAGATAGGAAACAGGAAGAGGGGGACAATTCTGGTCAAATCATATTAGCGGAAACTATAAGTGAAGCATGAAGGGGAGCGCTGGTATTTCTTTTGATTTATATACCCGAGGCAACCACGAGAGTTTGCTTCTTTGCATAATTGGGAGATAGGGGAGTGATACTATCGAGAACCTGAGGAAAAGTATGATCATATTTATCAATTGGTGTTATATTGTAGATGCTCGGGAGAAGATGTAAATAACTACTTCTTACATTATCAAGCTAAGTTGCTCGGACTCTCCAAAAACGTTGCCGCACCCATGTCGGATCCTCAAAAAATGCAATACTTTTCAAGGATCCGACGCGCACCTGATGATATTTTTGAAGAGTCCAAGCAACATAGTTATCAAGGATCCGACACGCACCTGATGATATTTTTGAAGAGTCCAAGCAACATAGTTATCAACATAGTAACTACAATTTTATGAAGAAAGGAGGAAGAGCATGAGATATAGCTCTTTTGTGGGTAATATTGAAGGAGAGGAATAGGGGTGTTCGAAGAGGTTGAGAAAGATATTGTACATGCAAGGAATGGACTTACATCTTCAGTTTCTTTTTGGTGCACCAGAAGGTTCTTGTTTGTTTAGATGATGGGATAAATTTTATAGAGAACAATACTTCGGTCCAAGTCTCTCTACTTTTTGGGTATACAACTTGTTCATGGGGTTTTTTCCCAACATCAATTAAAGGATCAACTTTAGCAAGAAAAGACATGTTTAGTTATGTCGTGGGAGTTGGAGTTCCCAGGAGCTGATTAATGATTACAACAGCGATATGACTTCAACAGCGCCTATGATGTAGCCTGCTAAATGAACTCTGGAAAGAAACTAGAGGTTATTTTGCTGGAAATGGCAAACCTCAAGAGATGGAAATTTTAGCATTGTTCAGATTCTCATAAATAACAAGCTTCTGATCCAAGATACTTCACTAGTTGACTTTGTTTTGTCATACAGATGATGAGTAATATGATATCTTCTTCTAACATCTTGGCTCAAGGTAGAAACTACTCCTATAATCAAAGATAACCTCTTACTCGAGATGACACTTCAAACAATCATAATTTAGTGACTACCTTGGACTAGCCAATATAATGTAATCCCACATATGGTGCCTGTAAAATTATGACATAATTGGGAAGACTTTTTCATCTTTCCTTTCCTTTTTATTTTATTTGAAGTCCCTCAACATCAAAATCCACACCACAGCCCCTAGTTCTGTTTTTTTTTTGATATAACATGTCTTCATTCAATATGATAAGAAAGTAATCTACAATGTTACTATTCTCAAAAGAAGTACGAAAGTAATCTGGCCTTAGATCACGCAATTGTCATTCATTCCTCTTTGTGGTGTAACATGGGATTGCCATCAATTCCAACAACTATACACTAAAGGGAGCCCTACAATATCACGCATCAAAACTTGAAAGGGGTTGTGCATGTATATGAACTGAGAAGAGAGGAAAGCATATGCAAGCACCTACCATTTTCCAAACAAGAAAACTCTGAGGACCAATGGCGCACAGTTCGAAACTAGATGAAGAACATTCCTCTACTTAAATACAAGGATTCTGCCTGCAAAAAGGTTGAAACCCGTAACGTGCCCCTAACCCACATCATGTGGTATGCTTCTTACCACTAGAACAAACCCTGGAGCACCCATTTTTGTACATCATGTATATGAGAATAAACAAACTATGCAGACAAGGGATGGATAATCCAGTCAAAAGTGAGTGGAACTCTCCAACTATGAGGTTGGGCAACTGAGTCACTAAGGAGCAAAGTTGGTAAGTGGTACTGGTTTTTTTTAAAGTAGTAACAGTGCATTCATATATCAGTACTTTGGAGTACTGAAATCCTATTTACAAGGGAGTGTCCAAAAAAAGCTATGATCCTATGTCTATAGTGAGCCTAAAACATCAACAATAGAAACAGGATCATTAGAGTAAATCTGATTACACCAACAACTGAGACTAGTGTTAACCCTCTTCTCATCAAGTTTTCCTGTATTAAAACTGCCTCCCTTGCTAGCAACCACACAGAGCATGACACTTTGTGGGGTATTTTACTTTTCAGATGTATTTTCCAAGGCCACCTGACTTGCTGCTGGTTGTGTTGATTCAACCTTTTATAGACCTTGTTTACCTTGAATTTTTTTTTTGAAAAGTGCTTGCCCTGAAATTTCCTGCATCACAACCCTGCCATTCCAATTCATCCTCTACATCTTGGAGCCCACTAAATTGATCTATTATACCAAAAACTCAGCCACTCTTCGTAGTTCCCAGTCAATTAGTTGTCGTCTAAAGGTGAAACTCCAGCCTTCAGGAGACCACAACTCTGCTATGGTGCTCTGTTGATGCATCACCAAATGGTGAATGTCAGGAAAGAGTTGACAGGTTCCTGCCTAATGCCAATCATCTTTCCTGAAAGAAGTCATCTCCCCATTGTTCACTTTGAACTTGGTGTTCACCTTTAACTCCTCCCATAGCCTCTATTGCTCTCAATAAATTGACCCCATAAGGAATGTAAATTTCCTTGGACATCCATTTACTCTCTTTTTCACAGTTTGCTTCAATGACCTTTCCCCACAGTAACTGTTTTTCTTTTGAAAACTTCCAACACCACTTCATTCCCAGAGCCTTGCTATGGTTATTTAGGATCTCAATTCCAAATCCCCCATTCTTTTTATCTACAATCACTTCCTCCCATTTAACCAAGTGGAAGTCTTCTCTTTCTTTCTTCCCCTCCAACAGGAAGTTCCTCCTGATGATGTCTAATCTTTATATGACTCCTTTTGGTATTGGGAACAGAGACATCATGTATGTTGGCATGACATCCAGGACTGATATGATAAGAGTTAATCCCCCCCACCCCTCACCTCACCGAGGACAAGTACTGTCTCTTCATTTGGCGAGTGTCCTAACACACTTCTAAATCACATTGTTCCAAATTCCTTAAGACATGGAATTAGCTCCCAAGGGCATTCCATGGTATGTAGTGGATAAAGAGTCAACTTCACCACCTAGTATTGCATTTAGAACCTCCATATTTTCCACCTCAGTAATGGGGTATAAGAAGCTTTTTCTCTAGTTAATATGAAGTCCAAAACTCCTTCAAATAGCACCAGAATAATCTTGAAATATTTGAGTTGCTCTTCCATCACAGAAGATGAGTGTGTCATCCGCATATTTAAGGTGGGTCACCTCCAAACTTTACTTGCCTTCTCTAGCCACATCAAAACCTCTAATCCAACCACTGAAATTAGCAGATTTAACCATATTGTTCAGCTTCCATAGTTAATAGGAACAAGACAGGTGACAGGGGATCACCTTGTCTGATTCCCTTTTGTGATCTGAAGAAGCCTGCTGGAGTGTCCCATTTATAAGAACTAAGAAGCTTACTGTTGATATGAAATATTTGATCTAAAGGAAGTGGTACTGTTGGCTTCTAGAGAGGGGAGGTCTACCATATCAAAGAAAAAGGATAATAGATTATATATCAAAGGATGTAGAAGTTTTTTTATATTATGATGGTGTTCCAGAAAGCGCCACGCCGCCACCTCAAATATTCCATCAAAACTTGCTTACCTCTCACCAGTACAAGTACCGAAAACTCTACCAACCAAAGTTTAGGCAAATAGAAAGAATCACCTAGTGTGTTCCAGAAAGCGCCACCTCAAATATTCCATCAAAACTTACTTACCTCTCATCACTACAGGTACCGAATAACTCTACCAACCAAAGTTTAGGCAAATGGAAAGAATCACCTAGTGCTCTTTATCTCTTCTTAAATTTGAACCCCGATCTTGACAACTAGGTGGCATAGAAGTTATATAAAACTAAATAAGAGTTTTATTTTTTATTTTTTGATAACCGTGGTGTCTGGGCCAGCTTATGAGCACCTCGAATAATTCCATGGGATGAGTACCAGGTAACTCTGTCCACCAAGGCTAGAACATATGGGAAGAAATCTCCTAGTGTTCATCTCTGTTGAATTTTACTGACGATTTAACAGCACAATATGTGATGATATGAAAAATCCAGCATTTTTTTAAAGTTCACACTTCTCCCCCTTTTTTGCAGGGGTAGTCTTGTTGGTGGTGGTGAATGCGGGCTCATCTGAGTCAATTTTAAAATTACTATATTCAAAGATAGTTAAGATCTCCATCATCCAATAACAATTTGTGTCTTCTACCATGAAGGCCTAAGCATGATCCAGAAGTTTTAGTACTGTTGCATGAAGTTTTAGTACTGTTGCATACTCCAACACAGCTGAAAGTAGATGCTGCTACATTTTAATTTTAAGAACTTGTGTATACACAGCACTGTTAATAATTCACTTCAAAAGGGGCCTCTAGGATTTTTATAAAAAGCAGTCTGGCTATAGCTTTTATGTTGTTCCCTCCCCTGAAAGTAGGCCACATTTATCCAGAGCTTAAAAGATTACTAAAGTTGCAAGCTTTAGATTCCCAAAGTTTTATTTTAGAACTCTGAACTGAAATTGATGCATACTCCTTTTTTTGCATTTTATGATAGTTCCACGGCTGACACTAAAAAATTTTTTGTTGGTTTGAGACAAATCATATAGAAAACACATTAAAAGTATGAATCTACAAATGCCATGACTCATCTGAAATGTATAGAGTCAAAAACATGAACAAGATCTTGAAGAAAGTTTCTTCCTTTCTTTGCCACCAGTCTTGATCATCACAAAAAGCAATAAACTTTAAGCTCATAATTTCTAACTTGCCACAACAGTTAATTAAAAAAAAGGTTAGCTTGTTTCACCAAAGCTCCTGCAATGCGCGGGTCAGGGGAAGGACCGCATTGCAAGGGTTCACATTTCTGCAAGAGGTAGTTTCCGCAGCTTGAACCCCAACAACTTTACTAATTACTCCAAGGTGCCCTTCATCAAAAAAAGATCCATACATATTAGAATCCTCTAATTCACTCAAAGTTACTATCTCTCTCTTTTCAAAGACCTAATCTTTTAGACAAAACAACAAAAAACCTTTACCCTAAACCACACATACGTTCTTGATTCAATACTTTCAACTCTACAATCACAATATACAAACAATCAATTGTAATTTTCCGGGAAGATGAGACAGTTACAGCAAAAAATAGAAAAAGGGGATTGACCTTCCAGCCAACAGAGGCAGAGTATTCAAGTTTGCCGACTACGTATCGGATCCAAGTTGCTGCTGAAACCATGACTCAATGGGGCTTGCTTCTGCTGCTGCTTGTTCTTGCCGTCGTCGTATGTCTGTCAGTGTTGTCAACCGGTGTAGAGTTTTAGCATTCCCTTTTTTCTTCTCCTCTTTCTTAAACCCTCATATCCCTTTTCTTCTTACTTATTTATTACTACTACCTCCGTTTCAAACTTTCCTTTTTTTAGTTTTTTTTTTTTTTATTCCACAATACTTTAATTATAACTTTGCATGATACATTTCATGCAACTTTAATTTAAGAATTTTCATGCTACATTTGATACAGTTTTAATTTAAAAATATAAGATTCAAAATTTTTTTTTATTTTTTTATATTTATTCAAAAGTCTTCTTTATTTTCTTAAATTTTGTGATAAATCAAAATAGATCGTTCTTTTTTAAACAAAGGAAGTATATTATTTTTTTATACAACTTTAATTTAAGATCACAAGATTCAAAAATATTTTTTATTTTTTAAATTTTATGCTAAATCGATCATTCTTTTCTAAACGAATAAAATATATTATTTTTTTTGGGCCTAAGTTGTAGACCTCGATGGACACTTACTGATGTGTAGCGTCTCAACGCCTCTAAAACATCCAAAATAAAATATAGGTCAAATATAAGTATTGAAAATAATTTTAAAATATTTTTCTTCCACTTTTAATTTTTAAAATACCTTTTCATCCGTTTGTATGGCTTTAAAATACTCTCTCACTCGTCTATATGACTCTAAAATACCTTTTTACTTAACGAATAGGTAATTAAACTTCTAATTTATCACAATTTGTTATTTATTGGAAGTTTATTTAATTAAAAACTAATTATTTTTCAAAATTCAATCCGATTCCCAATAAAATTATCCAACCCAACCGAGAACTAAAACAATTAAATTATAATCACTATCTTATCATTTGAAATTATTAATTTTTACCATTCTAAAGAATTACTTATAGTCAATTTAATTTTCACCATTATAAAGAATTACTTATAGTCAATTTTTAAAAGATTAATAGTGTGAAAAATACATTATAAACTAGAAGGGAAAAAGGGGGACACAAATTGTTCGGTTTAAATCAATGAGTCAATGCCATCAATTTCAAACTCTTCGATCAAATTGCCCTGAAACTCAAAAATCCCAGTTCTAGAAACTCAACAATCAAAACCCCAGTTACAGTCAAGATGGAAGACCCAATTATCTATGGGAAGCTCTGAAACAGAATTAGGAAATGGAGATTGGGTAAAAACTTATATGCACCCGGTATATACACTAAATTAAGGTTTTATACCACGATTAAGGGAGTATTATTTGGATTTTGAAAATAATTAGTTTTAATTAATTAAACATCCAACTAATAACAAGCTGTCACGTGTTAAGTTAGAAGCCTAATCATTTGTCCCTTTAAGTGAAGGGTATTTTAGAGCCATATAGGTGGGTGGAAGGGTACCTTAGAGACATATAGGTGGATGAAAAGGTATTTTAGAGTCTAAAGGTGGAAGAAGGATATTATTGAACCATTTTCAATACTCGAATGGCATATTAAGCCCTTTCTCGAACAAATGAATCACGAGATACATTTTTTATCTATTTATATATACTTAGGATTGTTTGGTCATGAAATATTTTATTTTTTTCAAAAAATTATTTTACTTTAGTAAAAACTGTAGAGTTTGGCCATGAGAATTTCAAATTGCATTATTTCACTTTTTGTTCTTTCACAAAAAGTCAAAAATAATTCTAATTTATATTCATGGACAAACACTATAATTTTTACTAAAATAAAATAATTTTTCAAAAAAAATATAAATATTCTCATAGCCAAACACAACTTCAAACTCCAACTTTAACTCTAACTATAATTTCAACTCTAAAAAATTTTAATTTCCATGGCCAAATACCTACTTAGAATAAAAGCTCGTGGTAGTGAATCATTTTATCTGTTTCTCTCTCTACCTCTCTCTAAACCTAAACCTAGGCCGACCTCCGGCCCCCGGCGCACCGTCGCCGCCCCCACCCCGCCCCCTTTCGGCCGACCTCCGGCACCCAGCGCCGCCATCGGCGAGACAGCGCCGCCACCGCCGCCGTAAACCCTATCTCTGGCTCCGGCTCCGGCTCCGGTACTGGCGCCGGCGACAGGCGACCGCCGACCCTCTCCGGCTCAGCACCGGTGATCGGCGACTGCCGCTCCCTCCCAGCACCGGCGATCGGCGATCGGCGACCGCCGCTCCATCTCAGCAGTCGTGGCTCCCCTCAGCACCGGCGACCGGATCACCGGTGACCGGCGACCAGCGACCGCCGCCCTCTCCGTCTCATCATCGATGACCGGAGTCCGATCTACGTTGGATTTTGGTTTCCGACTTGGCCTACAAGCGTAATCCGGTGACTTCTAACCTTTGTTATTTTCAGTATTTCATTCCTCGTATTATGCTAGTACTATCTCCTGTATCTTAACTTGTGTTTGATTTGTTGATATTGTCTGTTGCCTGTTGTCGTTTCTTGCACTGCGTCTATTGGGTTAGCGGCTCAGGGCTCTGTTTGGGGCTTTGGGTGTTGAGCCCAGTGGTGTTTGCTCTCTATTTGACTTTAGTTTTGTTTCTTCATTATTTCTTCGTATTTGTGTGAGCCTTGTATTTTTGCTGCTGCTTTGCTACTACTACTACCACTGTTTATATTCTCTTATATTTGCTTGTAGTATGGCGGTGGGCGGTGATGGTTGGATAGGGTCATGTCCGAGGGGGTTGGGGCGTGGGGCTGTTGTGGGGGCGGGGGGTGAGAAAAGGGCGGGAGTGGGAGGGAGACCAAGGTTTGGCCTCAGGGGCGGTAGAGGAAGACATGGGAATAGTGAGGGTAGGCTGAGGGTTGGGTCTTGGAATATAGGGACCCTTCAGGGTAAGTCCATAGAGCTTGTGAAGATTCTTAGAAAGAGGAGGATTAATATTGCGTGTGTTCAAGAGACCAAGTGGGTGAGGTCTAAGGCTAGGGATGTGGATGGTTACAAGCTGTGGTACTCTGGGAGCGAGAGGCATAGGAATGGAGTTGGCATCTTAGTAGATGAAGAGCTTAGGGGTCAGGTAGTAGAGGTGAAGAAGATCAACGACAGGTTGATGTCTATTAAATTGGTCATTCGGGGGTTTACCTTGAACGTGTGTAGTGCTTATGCGCCGCAAGTGCGCTCGGATGGGGAGGAGAAGAGGCGGTTTTGGGAGGCTTTGGATGAGGTGGTGAGAGGCGTGCCTAGCTCGAAGAAGATTGTTGTAGCAGGAGATTTCAACGGGCACATCGGGGCGTTACCGGGAGGCTTTGGTGATGTGCATGGTGGTTTTGGTTTTGGGGAGAGAAATGAAGAGGGGGCTACTCTATTGGATTTCGCGAGGTCCTTTGGGCTGGTGGTGGTGAACTCGGGCTTCCCGAAGAAGGACGACCACCTGATCACCTTTCGAAGCGCGATAGCCAAGACCCAGATTGACTTTTTATTGCTTAAGAAAGGGGATAGGGTGTTGTGTAAGGACTGTAAGGTCATCCCGAGTGAGAGCCTTTTGACCCAGCATAGGCTCCTGGTTATGGAATTGGGTATAAAGAAGAACAGAAAGAGAAGGGGTGAGGAGTGTCGACCTAGAATTAAGTGGGGCGGCTTGACGCCAGTGAATGCATGGGAGATAGGGGAGAAGTTGGCGGGAATGGGGGTGTGGGAGTGTAGGGGGGACGTGGATAGTATGTGGGATAGGGTGGCTAGGTGCATCAGGGAGAATGCAAGAGAGGTGCTGGGTGTTTCTAGGGGCCGAGCTGGGCATCATCGGGGGGATTGGTGGTGGAATGAAGAGGTGAAGAAGAAAGTGGGGACCAAGAAAGAGGCAATTGGTTGAGAGTAAGGACGAAGTAGAGAAGCGGGCGAACAGGAAAGAGTACAGGCTAGCTAAGAAGGAGGCCAAGTTAGCAGTTACGGAGGCTAAGACGGCCGCTTTTGAGAGCTTGTATGCAGGGTTACAGAGGAAAGGAGGGGAGAAAAAGTTGTTTAGACTCGCTAAGGCTAGGGAGAGGAAGGGCCGCGACCTCGACCAGGTGAGGTGCATTAAGGGGGAGGACGGTACAGTGCTGGTGGAGGACGGCCACATTAGGAATAGATGGCAGTCGTACTTTCATAGGCTCTTGAATGACAAAGGGGATAGAGCTATTGTGCTAGGGGAGCTGGAGCACTCAGAGGAGTGTCGGGATTTTAGTTATTATAGACGTTTCAAGGTAGAAGAGGTTAGAGAGACTGTTGGCAGGATGCGAGGGGGTAGGGCGACGGGGCCGAATGAGATACCGGTGGAGTTTTGGAAGTTCGCTGGAGAGGCTGGTGTAAGGTGGTTGACTGGATTGTTTAACGAAATCTTCAAGACGGCAAAAATGCCCGAGGCTTGGAGGTGGAGTACCATGATCCCTCTCTATAAGAATAAGGGTGACATACAGAGTTGCAATAACTATAGGGGATTAAGTTATTGAGTCACTCTATGAAGATTTGGGACAGAGTGGTCGAGGGAGGATGAGACGGATAGTGTCTATTTCGGAAAATCAGTTTGGATTTATGCCTGGCCGCTCGACGACGGAGGCAATCCACCTGGTAC